>CM070304.1:8608261-9870761 GCA_036321655.1 Quercus alba | reverse complement strand
AGGAGCACTGAAACCTCAGTCTGTTTCATTACTTCCAAAATTCTAGCTCCCCTCAGTCTTTTCTATCTCTTCGTTTGCAAATTTCAGATTGGATTTCTACTCACTCCAATAACAAATTATACAGCCTGCCTTCCTCGTTGTAGTGCTTGAATTTTTTAGTATTTTTATTATGCGTCTGTTTAAATATTGTTTATTTTATTGAAATTGAGAATTTATTATTAAAAATATTGTAGATAAAAATAAAAGTTAGTTAAATTAGTTCTACGAGATTTATGACTAGTATCAAAAAAATGTAATAAAATTTATAAATAATAGTAAAAATAAACTAAAGAATAAAATTATTTTAATTTTTCATTGAGCCCTCGACACACGCTATAAAGAAAAAGCTATAAACCCCCGGTGAAAAAGCAAAATGAAAAGAATTTTTTTTTTTAAGAAGAAAATACGAAACGAAGTTTATAGTAGCCGTTAAAATAAGCGTCAAAAAAAGGAGCAACTTTTGCTCCTCCCTAGGAAGTGGAATTACTCAGAAATGAGAAAACATATAATAGTAATAAAAAAGAGCAGTTGAAGTTTCTTGTAATTTTTCCTAAAAGGAGCACTGAAACTTCAGTCTGTTTCATTACTTCCAAAATTCTAGCTCTCCTCAGTCTTTTCTCTCTCTTCGTTTGCAAATTTTAGATTGGATTTCTACTCACTCCGATTCGACGCATTTTCAACACAACGCAAGTGATCAGGTTGGGATCAAGTCATTTCTGCTTCCCTAATTTCAGATCCACCTGTTCTAGCCCCAATCTCAGGTGCGTCTCCTTCATTCTCTGAGTCTCATCTATTGTTAAAATTTTGTGGAGTTTGATGTGTTGTTACAGTCTTTTTTGGCTCTGATTTTCAGACTACATTATTTTAGTTTTTTGGGTTTATGATGTTTGTGCTATTTATTGGGTCTATGATATGAGATCAGAACTTCATATATCAACACTAAACCTTTAAAACTGAGATCTTTTGGCTTTATTTTCTGGGTTTATTTTATCAGATCAAAACTTTTAATATTTTTTCACCTTTGCATTCTTCTTTTATCTTCAGGTTGGGTTTGTGTGTAGAAGAAACGTGGGTAGCCGTTCTGAGATAGGCCCCACTTGCTTTTTACAAACCAAATACTGAGTTTAAGTTTGGGTTCCAAACAGGAATTTGAAAATTGAGAACTAAATTATGAAAATTGAGATATGGGTGTGTTGAGAATCAAACACTGAAAAACTTTCAAATCTTTGAGACTTTGACCACAGTTGCTTATGCCCCATTTGAGCTCTATATTAAATTTTCTTTTATTACGATGATCTTAGCCACATAATAACTAGATTTGACTGTGTAGAACTCATTGTTGGAATGTGACCAAAACATAGCATCATTTGTCTAATAACAAGTTGGGGGAACACGTAGAAATAAAGGTAGTAAATCTCGTACTGTACCGGCCGGTATGACCGGTAATTTCCGTACCGACACCTACTCCGATACGGAAATGCCTGTGCTTTGTGTCGAATTAAATACCGGTCTTACCGGGTTGATCCGGTCATACCGGACCAAATACCGGATTCCGGCCGATAAATGCATACCAGACCGAAACAAAAAAAATGAACTGTCAGATCTAAAAGTCACTCTCCCTCCTCAATAACTTACTGGATTAGCGTCGATCACGTCGCCTACGCAGTAAACATGCTTCTTTGTCACCCTTACCTTGTTAATCTATCTCCCTTCTTCGTCGTCGTCTTTTTCTTATTCATTTGGTCTGCTCCTCTGGTTTTTAATCTTCTTTATTTTTGCTTTATACGGGTCTTAATTTATGTGCTGCTTGCCATGTGAGTGTGTGACTGGCGTGAGTCTGATTCCACTGGCCCCTCACGTGATGGGTAATTTTTTTTTTAAATTGAAGTGAATGCTTAAAAAGCTCTCTTGAAATTGTACAAATAGTCAAATATTACTCCAATAGCTGTTTGCATCTCTTGTTTCATGGGAAATTGTTTATCATTCAATGTCAAAATATTACTCCAATAGCTGTCCGCCTCTCTTGTTTCATGAGAAATTGTTTATCATTCAATATCAATATTGTAGGCTTGTGCTCTCAAAGTTGTATTGGACGGTCAAATAAAATATTGGGCTTGGATAGAGGTTTAAAATAGCTTGGATATGGGCTAGTAGCATAAACAAAATAAATAGGAATTTTAGTTTTAATTAAATATATTAAGTTATGTTTTAAGATTAATAAGCTCTAATTATTTATATAAATTCATATATATATATTGCGGTAAATTCAAAACAGTATATTAGTATTGACCGGTACTGAAACATATTGTTTCACTTATCAAATCAGTATAGCCTCCAGTATGAAATTGACTCTCTCACGTAGAATTGCTTCAACATCCCTACTATCAAAGTTTTTAGACTTTAGACCTAACCGTTGTAATAGCCATTTTAATTTTATGTTTTCAACAATGCTTGCAAATTGTGTCTTATTCACAATTAAAAATAGATTCTCATAAAATAAAATAAAAAATTGTTAAAAATAAAGTGAGGCTAGAAAGCACAATCTCCATTAAATTTAAGAAGATAGTTTAAACTTTAAAGTTTTAATAGTTTGCAATGCAAAGTGCAAAGAATTTATAATTTATACTTTTAGAGTGGATTTAAGTAATTAATGCATAAACCACCAGCTTGTGTGCCAAAGTGGTAAGTGGCTGTTGTGTCCCCATCAGGTGCCCAGGTTCGACACCCTATGCTCGTGCTGTGTGGGTTACACAATTTCAATGTGTGGATTAAAAACCAATGGGGCTTGTGTGGGGTCGGGGTCTCTGAGCTCCACTTTCGGGTTGGTGGTACTCTTGGGCTTACCCAACTGTACCTTGGAGCTTGGGATAATGACTGCACACGTGAGTTTTCTTTTTTGTTTTATCAAAAAAAAAAATATATATTTAATACATAAAACTAACAATATTTATGTTTTTGTTTTTTTGAGCTGACATTATTTATTATTTTAGTCATGCAAAGACGCCGTCATATAGTCATGCAAAGAAGCCGTCATATAACTAATACTAGGCATATGCACAATATATATGAGCACCTAAACTATGCAACTGCACTTTTTTAAATGTAAGAGAGAAAAGTTAGAGGTTTAAAATTATTCATTTGTTCTAATGTTAAAATTGAAAATGATTTTTTTTTTTTTTAAGTTTAAAAATCTCCATTCTTAAAAGACAATTGCATGATTTTTTTTACTTTACTTTAATAATTAATTTTTTTAATAAATATACAAACAAACTATTAACTTGGAAGCAGTAAAAAGCAATAAAAAACAAAGTTTTGAATTCTGTCTCTTGGATTTTTTTTTTTTTTTTGGGATTGGCCATAGGAATAGAATATTTTGGTGTTAGAGCGTGTTGGTGTACCGTTCTGGAATTACACGCAGAATATGTATCCATAAATTATTTAAATTACTTTTTTTTTTAGAAAGAATTACTTAATTTAGGAGTATAAAAATAAATTTCGTGATATAATTATGAGATTGGTTATTAAAAAAATTCAAACTTGATATTACTTAGTAGTTA
The DNA here is from genome assembly GCA_036321655.1 of Quercus alba. Lineage (NCBI taxonomy): Eukaryota > Viridiplantae > Streptophyta > Magnoliopsida > Fagales > Fagaceae > Quercus > Quercus alba. Next base: position 9,867,165 of record CM070304.1, on the reverse strand, counting down.
GTACAGCTGAGATGAGATTGTTTAAAAATAATCAAATAACGAAGATTGTACTTGTCGTAGATGCTCTCTCAAAAAAAAAAAAAAACTTTTTCTTTATTGGGTAAAGTAAACTATGAACGTTCCTAGAAGGCTCCTTACTCCACTTCTATTCCTATGGCCACTTCTTTTAACCACCGCGCACCCTTGGTGCGGTGGTTACTCCACAAATTTAAATGCTTGTGGGGTGTGGGGGGCAAGGGTCGGGGTTCAAGTCTCCAGGAGGGAGTTTCACACACATATACACTTAGATTAGGTTAGAGTAGAATTTTATTTTGTATCAAAAAAAAAAAAAAAAAATTTTTGTACTTTTCAATTTTTCAGATATTACTTTTCCCCTTCTCATCTCTTTACCCTCTTCACTGACCTGACCAGACCTTTTTCTTCCCTCTCTCACTTTCTTCCATTCTCACTGTACCCTCTCGGCCTCTCATGATCTACTCATCGTTTAGCGCTTCTCAAAAAAAAAAAAAAAAAAACTCATTGTTTAGTTCTTTGTTTCCTCTCAGGAGCACTGAAATTTTTAGGAAGTGGAAGTACTCAGAAAAATATAATAAAACAGAGCAGTGGAAGTTTCTTGTAATATTTCCTAAAAGGAGCACTGAAATTTCATCACTTCAAAATTTCTAGGTCCTCTCCAAGTTCTCTTCTCAGTCTTCTCTCTCTTCATTTGCAAATTTCAGATTGGATTCGACGCATTTTCAAAACTACGCAAGTCAGGTTGGGGATCAAGTAATTTCTTCTTCCCTAATTCATTTTCTTTTTAATCTTTCTTCGGTTCTAAATTTCTAATTGATTATTATCTGTTTTTTTTTTTTTTTTTTTTTTTTTTTTAAATTTTGCATGCAGATCTATTTTTCTAATGGCTTTAGTGGACATGGAAATGGACTCGTCATCTTTCCCAAGTTCTTCTTCTTCTGCTGCTGCCCGATGGAATTATGACGTCTTTCTCAGTTTCAGAGGCGAGGACACCCGCTACAATTTTGTGGGTCATCTTTATGAAGCTTTGAGACAAAAAGGCATTCACACTTTTAAAGACGATAAAAACCTTGACAGAGGAAAACCCATCTCACCAGAGCTGTTGAAAGCAATAGAGGAGTCGAGATTTGCTATCGTCATTATCTCAAAAGACTACGCATCTTCAGCTTGGTGCTTAGATGAACTTGCACACATCATACACTGCAAGAAAAAGACGGGAATGACAATTCTACCTATTTTTCACTATGTGGATCCATCCGATATACGGAAACAAATGGGAACTTTTGAGCAAGCATTTATTGAGCATGAAGAAAAGGAGAACAAAGAGAGGGTGGAGAAATGGAGAGAAGCTTTGAGAGAAGTGGGCAATCTCGCTGGATGTCATTTAAAGAATACTAGGTAATTAAACTTGACTATTTATTTATTTATTTTAAATAAATTCAGATGACCCACTTCATATATATAACTTTATTTGGAACCTTAAGCAGATCTACATACATGTTTCATTCTACTTCTTTCAATTTTTTCCTGAGTGGATCGCTTTACATATTTTTGTTTCACTCAACCAAATTGAACATCATATATGTTATATATATATATATTTGCATGAACTCTTGGTGGTTCTAACTCAATGCATATTGTACCCTTTTGGTTGCAGGTATGAGACAGAAGACATCAAAGACATCATGGGATGGATATCACTTCACTTGAAATATGATGCATTCCCTTACATTACTAGGGACTTGGTAGGAATATACTCTCGAATGGTGGAATTGGAGTCGATTTTAGCTATAGGGTCAAACAATGTTCGCTTTATAGGGGTTTGGGCAATGGGGGGAATGGGTAAGACAACTCTTGCTAGAGTTGTTTATCATATGGTTTCTAAAGAATTTGAAGCTTATAGTTTTATTGAGGATGTTAGGGAAAATTCTGAAAAACATGGTTTTGTTGGACTACAAGAGAAACTTATTTCTAATATTTTGGAGGAAACAGATTTGAAAATTAGAGATAAGTATGATGGAGTTCTCAAAATCAAGAAAAGGTTATGTCATAAAAGGATTCTTCTTGTTCTTGATGGCATAAATAAATTAGACCAGTTAAAAATGTTAGCTGGGGAGCATGATTGGTTTGGTCCAGGTAGTAGAATTATCATAACAACAAGAGATATGCATGTGTTGAACACACATGGAGTAGATGGAATATATGAAGTTCAAGGATTGTATGATAAAGATGCTTTTGAACTTTTTTGCTCGAAAGCTTTTAGAAAAGAGCATATCCCAAAAGATTATTTAGTGATGTCCAAAGAATTTTTAAAATATGCTGCTGGTCTGCCTTTAGCTCTTGAGGTTTTGGGTTCCTTCTTGTTTGGGAAAAGTACCATTGAATGGAAATGTGCGTTAGAGAGGTTCAAAGAATATCCTAATACAGAAGTTCTCAATGTACTTCAAATAAGTTTTGATGGACTCCATTACTTAGAGAAGGAAATATTCTTGCATATTGCATGCTTCTTTAATCACAAGGAGAAGGATTATGCAGTAGATGTACTTGATAGTCTTGGCCTTTACGCTGTTATTGGATTGAAGGAACTCATTAATAAATCTCTCTTGAAAATTGATGATGACGATATATTGAGGATGCATGATTTTCTTGAAGAAATGGGTAAGAACATAGTTCGTCAAGAGTGCCCTAATGATTGTGGGAAGCGTAGTAGACTGTGGCGTTATGAGGACATTGAAAATGTGTTGAAAAATAATAAGGTAAGAGGTTATTTAGAGAATTTGAGCTCATTCCCTACCTTCTTGTTCAACAAATTTGATATTTAAATATTTATGCTAATAAGATATTTCACAATTCTCCAATTCCTTCTTGATTATTAGGGAATAGAAGTAGTTCAAGCCATGCATATTTTGTGTAATTATGATGATGAAGTAAAAGAGACATGTTGGAGCCCTGAGGCGATTTCGCAGATGTACAATCTTAAATTTCTTAGCATTGATGGTATTTTCCATGTCCCTCAACATCTTCCAAATTCTTTAAGAGTTCTTTGTTGGAGGTATTATCCTTCAAATTCTCTACCATCAACTTTCCAGCTAGATGAGCTTGTTATGCTTCGTTTGCCAGAGAGCAGAATTGAACAACTTTGGATAGGACTGAAGGTAATTGTGTGTTATTCAGTATCCTCACCACTTTGCATTTAAATTTAAATAAATCGGACACTAGGAAACTCATCGATTTGACTTCTTTTTTAACTTTTTTTTTTTTTTCCTTAAAACAGAATTTTGACAAGTTGAAGTTCATCGACTTGTCAGAATCGGGCCTGATTATATCCCCAGATTTCACTGGAGTCCTAAATCTTGAGAAATTAACACTTTCATATTGTCAAAATTTACGTGAGCTTCACCCATCTGTTGGACTTCTTAAAAAGCTTGTTCTTCTTCATCTAAATTCTTGCAAAAATCTTGTCTGTCTTCCTAGCACCATTTGTAGCTTGAATTCACTTGAACGTCTTTATCTTTGTGGGTGCTCAAATATTGACAACTTGCCAGAGAACCTAGGGAATCTCAAAGGTCTCTATGATCTTGATTTGAGTGGAACAACTATAAAAGAGGTTCCTTCATCAATTAAAGGCTTGACGACCCTTAATTCATTGACTCTCAAAGATTGTAAGAATCTTGTGTGCCTTCCTAGCACCATTTGTAGCTTGAGTTCGCTTCAACGTCTTAATCTTTGTGGGTGCTCGAATTTTGACAACTTGCCGGAGAACCTAGGGAATCTCAAAGGTCTCTATGATCTTGATTTGAGTCGAACAGCTATAAAAGAGTTTCCTTCATCAATTGATGGCTTGAGGACCCTTAATTCATTGACTCTCAAAGATTGTAAGAATCTTGTGTGCCTTCCTAGCACCATTTGTAGCTTGAGTTCGCTTCAACGTCTTAATCTTTGTGGGTGCTCAAATTTTGACAACTTGCCAGAGAACCTAGGGAATCTCAAAGGTCTCTATGATCTTGATTGGAGTGGAACAGCTATAAAAGAGTTTTCTTCATCAATTGATGGCTTGACGACCCCTAATTCATTGACTTTCAAAGATTGTAAGAATCCTGTGGGCCTTCCTAGCACCATTTGTAGCTTGAGTTTGCTTCAACGTCTTAATCTTTGTGGGTGCTCGAATTTTGACAACTTGCCGGAGAACCTAGGGAATCTCAAAGGTCTCTATGATCTTGATTCGAGTGGAACAGCTATAAAAGAGTTTCTTTCATCAATTGATCGCTTCACGACCCTTAATTCATTGACTCTCAAAGATTGTAAGAATCTTGTGTGCCTTCCTAGCACCATTTGTAGCTTGAGTTCGCTTCAACGTCTTAATCTTTATTGGTGCTCAAATTTTGACAACTTGCCGGAGAACCTAGGGAATCTCAAAGGTCTCTATGATCTTGATTTGAGCGGAACAGCTATAAAAGAGTTTCCTTCATCAATTGATGGCTTGAGGACCCTTAATTCATTGACTCTCAAAGATTGTAAGAATCTTGTGTGCCTTCCCAGCACCAATTGTAGCTTGAGTTCGCTTCAACGTCTTAATCTTTGTGGGTGCTCGAATTTTGACAACTTGCCGGAGAACCTAGGGAATCTCAAAGGTCTCTATGATCTTGATTTGAGTGGAACAGTTATAAAAGAGTTTCCTTCATCAATTGATGGCTTGAGGATCCTTAATTCATTGACTCTCAAAGATTGTAATAATCTTGTGTGCCTTCCTAGCACCATTTGTAGCTTGAGTTCGCTTCAACGTCTTAATCTTTATTGGTGCTCAAATTTTGACAACTTGCCGGAGAACCTAGGGAATCTCAAAGGTCTCTATGATCTTGATTTGAGTGGAACATCTATAAAAGAGTTTCCTTCATCAATTGAAGGCTTGAGGACCCTTAATTCATTGACTCTCAAAGAATGTGAGAATCTTGTGGGCCTTCCTAGCTACATTTGTAGCTTGAGTTCGTTTCAACGTCTTAATCTTTGTTGGTGCTTGAATTTTGACAACTTGCCGGAGAACCTAGGGAATCTCAAAGGTCTTTATGATCTTGATTTGAGTAGAACAGCTATAAAAGAGTTTCCTTCATCAATTTATGGCTTGAGGACCCTTAATTCACTGACTCCCAAAGATTGTGAGAATCTTGTGTGCCTTCCTAGCACCATTTGTAGCTTGAGTTCGCTTCAACGTCCTAATCTTTGTTGGTGCTCGAATTTTGAACTCTTGCCGGGGAACCTAGGGAATCTCAAAGGTCTCTATGATCTTGATTTGAGTGGAACAGCTATAAAAGAGTTTTCTTCATCAATTGAAGGCTTGAGGACCCTTAATTCATTGACTCTCAAATATTGTAAGAATCTTGTGTGCCTTCCTAGCACCATTTGTAGCTTGAGTTCGCTTCAAAGTCTTAATCTTTGTTGGTGTTCGAATTTTGACAACTTGCCGGAGAACCTAGGGAATCTCAAAGGTCTCTATGATCTTGATTTGAGTGGAACAGCTATAAAAGAGTTACCTTCATCAATTGAAGGCTTGACGACCCTTAATTCATTGACTGTCAAAGATTGTAAGAATCTTGTGTGCCTTCCTAACACCATTTGTAGCTTGAGTTCGCTTCAACGTCTTAATCTTTGTTGGTGCTCGAATTTTGAAAACTTGCCGGAGAACCTAGGGAATCTCAAAGGTCTCTATGATCTTGATTTGAGTGGAACAGCTATAAAAGAGTTACCTTCATCAATTGAAGCCTTGACGACCCTTAATTCATTGAGTCTCCAAGATTGTAAGAATCTTGTGTGCCTTCCTAGCACCATTTGTAGCTTGAGTTCGCTTCAACGTCTTAATCTTTGTTGGTGCTCGAATTTTGACAACTTGCCGGAGAACCTAGGGAATCTCAAAGGTCTTTATGATCTTGATTTAAGTGGAACAGCTATAAAAGAGTTACCTTCATCAATTGAAGGCTTGACAACCCTTAATTCATTGACTCTCAAAGATTGTAAGAATCTTGTGTGCCTTCCTAGCACCATTTCTAGGTTGAGTTTGCTTCAACGTATTAATCATTGTTGGTGCTCGAATTTTGACAACTTGCCGGATAACCTAGGGAATCTCAAAGGTCTCTATGATCTTGATTTGAGTGCAACAGCTATAAAAGAGTTACCTTCATCAATTGAAGGCTTGACGACCCTTAATTCATTGACTCTCAAAGATTGTAAGAATCTTGTGTGCCTTCCTAGCACCATTTGTAGCTTGAGTTCGCTTCAACGTCTTAATCTTTGTTGGTGCACGAATGTTGACAAGTTGCCGGAGAACCTAGGGAATCTCAAAGGTCTCTGTGATCTTGATTTGTGTGGAACAGCTATAAAAGAGTTACCATCATCAATTAAAGGCTTGACGACCCTTAATTCATTGACTCTCAAAGATTGTAAGAATCTTGTGTGCCTTCCTAGCACCATTTGTAGCCTGAGTCCGCTTGAACGTCTTAATCTTTGTGGGTGCTCGAATTTTGAAAACTTGCCGGAGAACCTGGGGAATCTCAAAGGTCTCTGTGATCTTGATTTGAGTGGAACAGCAATAAAAGAGTTACCTTCATCAATTGAAGGCTTGACGACCCTTAATTCATTGACTCTCAAAGATTGTAAGAATCTTGTGTGGCTTCCTAGCACCATTTGTAGCTTGAGTTCACTTCAACATCTTAATCTTTGTTGGTGCTCGAATTTTGACAACTTGCCAGAGAACTTAGGGAATCTCAAAGGTCTCTATGATCTTGATTTGAGTGGAACGGCTATAAAAGAGTTTCCTTCATCAATTGAAGGCTTGACGACCCTTAATTCATTGACTCTCCCAGATTGTAAGAATCTAGTGCGCCTTCCTAGCACCATTTGTAGGTTGAGTTCGCTACAACGTCTTAATCTTTGTTGGTGTTCGAATTTTGACAACTTGCCGGAGAACCTAGGGAATCTCAAAGGTCTCTATGATCTTGATTTGAGTGGAATAGCTATAAAAGAGTTTCCTTCATCAATTGAAGGCTTGACGACCCTTAATTCATTGAGTCTCCAAGATTGTAAGAATCTTGTTTGCCTTCCTAGCACCATTTGTAGCTTGAGTTCGCTTCAACGTCTTAATCTTTGTTGGTGCTCGAATTTTGACAACTTGCCGGAGAACCTAGGGAATCTCAAAGATCTCTATGATCTTGATTTGTGTGGAACAGCTATAAAAGAGTTACCATCATCAATTGAAGGCTTGACGACCCTTAATTCATTGACTCTCAAAGATTGTAAGAATCTTGTGTGCCTTCCTAGCACAATTTGTAGCTTGAGTTCGCTTCAACGTCTTAGTCTTTGTTGGTGCATGAATATTGACAACTTGCCGCAGAACCTAGGGAATCTGAAAGGTCTCTATGATCTTGATTTGAGTGGAACAGCTATAAAAGAGTTACCTTCATCAATTGAAGCCTTGACGACCCTTAATTCATTGAGTCTCCAAGATTGTAAGAATCTTGTGTGCCTTCCTAGCACCATTTGTAGCTTGAGTTCGCTTCAACGTCTTAATCTTTGTTGGTGCTCGAATTTTGACAACTTGCCGGAGAACCTAGGGAATCTCAAATGTCTCTATGATCTTGATTTGAGTGGAACAGCTATAAAAGAGTTACCTTCATCAATTGAAGGCTTGACGACCCTTAATTCATTGACTCTCAAAGATTGTAAGAATCTTGTTTGCCTTCCTAGCACCATTTGTAGCTTGAGTTCGCTTCAACGTCTTAATCTTTGTTGGTGCTCGAATGTTGACAACTTGCCGGAGAACCTAGGGAATCTCAAAGGTCTCTGTGATCTTGATTTGTGCGGAACAGCTATACAAGAGTTACCATCATCAATTAAAGGCTTGACGACCCTTAATTCATTGACTCTCAAAGATTGTAAGAATCTTGTGTGCCTTCCTAGCACCATTTGTAGCTTGAGTCCGCTTGAACGTCTTAATCTTTGTTGGTGCTCAAATTTTGAAAAGTTGCCGGAGAACCTGGGGAATCTGAAAGGTCTGTATGATCTTGATTTGAGTGGAACAGCTATAAAAGAGTTACCTTCATCAATTGAAGGCTTGACGACCCTTAATTCATTGACACTCAAAGATTGTAAGAATCTTGTGTGCCTTCCTAGCACCATTTGTAGCTTGAGTTCGCTTCAACGTCTTAATCTTTGTTGGTGCTCGAATTTTGACAACTTGCCGGAGAACCTAGGGAATCTCAAAGGTCTCTGTGATCTTGATTTGAGTGGAACAGCTATAAAAGAGTTTCTTTCATCAATTGAAGGTTTGACGAACCTTAATTCATTGACTCTCCCAGATTGTAAGAATCTTGTGTGCCTTCCTAGCACCATTTGTAACTTGAGTTCGCTTCAACGTCTTAATCTTTGTTGGTGTTCGAATTTTGACAACTTGCCGGAGAACCTAGGGAATCTCAAAGGTCTCTGTGATCTTGATTTGAGTGGTATAGCTATAAAAGAGTTTCCTTCATCTATTGAAGGCTTGACGACCCTTAATTCATTGAGTCTCCAAGATTGTAAGAATCTTGTTTGCCTTCCTAGCACCATTTGTAGTTTGAGTTCGCTTCAACGTCTGAATCTTTGTTGGTGCTCGAATTTTGACAACTTGCCGGAGAACCTAGGGAATCTCAAAGGTCTCTATGATCTTGATTTGTGTGGAACAGCTATAAAAGAGTTACCATCATCAATTGAAGGCTTGACGACGCTTAATTCGTTGACTCTCAAAGATTGTAAGAATCTTGTGAGCCTTCCAAGCACCATTTATAGCTTGAGCTCGCTTCAACATCTTAATCTTTGTTGGTGCTTGAATATTGACAACTTGCCGGAGAACCTAGGGAATCTCAAAGGTCTCTATGATCTTGATTTGAGTGGAACAGCTATAAAAGAGTTACCATCATCAATTGAAGGCTTGACGACCCTTATTTCATTGAGTCTCCAAGATTGTAAGAATCTTGTGTGCCTTCCTAGCACCATTTGTAGCTTGAGTTCGCTTCAATGTCTTAATCTTTGTTGGTGCTCGAATATTGACAACTTGCCGGAGAACCTAGGGAATCTCAAAGGTCTCTATGATCTTGATTTGACTGGAACTGCTATAAAAGAGTTACCTTCATCAATTGAAGGCTTGACGACCCTTAATTCATTGACTGTCAAAGATTGTAAGAATCTTGTGTGCCTTCCCAGCACCATTTGTAGCTTGAGTTCGCTTCAACGTCTTAATCTTTGTTGGTGCTCGAATTTTGACAACTTGCCGGAGAACCTAGGGAATCTTAAATGTCTCTATGATCTTGATTTGAGTGGAACAGCCATAAAAGAGTTACCTTCATCAATTGAAGGCTTGACGACCCTTAATTCGTTGACTCTCAAAGATTGTAAGAATCTTGTGTGCCTTCCTAGCACCATTTGTTGCTTGAGTTTGCTTCAACGACTTAATCTTTGTTGGTGCTCGAATTTTCACAACTTGCCGGAGAACCTAGGGAATCTCAAAGGTCTCTATGATCTTGATTTGAGTGGAACAGCTATAAAAGAGTTACCTTCATCAATTGAAGGTTTGACGACCCTTAATTCATTGACTCTCCCAGATTGTAAGAATCTTGTGTGCCTTCCAAGCACCATTTGTAGCTTGAGTTCGCTTCAACGTCTTAATCTTTGTTGGTGTTCGAATTTTGACAACTTGCCGAAGAACCTAGGGAATCTCAAAGGTCTCTGTGTTCTTGATTTGAGTGGAATAGCTATAAAAGAGTTTCCTTCATCAGTTGAAGGCTTGACGACCCTTAATTCATTGAGTCTCCAAGATTGTAAGAATCTTCTTTGCCTTCCTAGCACCATTTGTTGCTTGAGTTCGCTTCAACGTCTTAATCTTTGTTGGTGCTCGAATTTTGACAACTTGCCGGAGAACCTGGGGAATCTCAAAGGTCTCTATGATCTTGATTTGTGTGGAACAGCTATAAAAGAGTTACCATCATCAATTGAAGGCTTGACGACGCTTAATTCATTGACTCTCAAAGATTGTAAGAATCTTGTGTGCCTTCCTAGCACCATTTATAGCTTGAGTTCGCTTCAACGTCTTAATCTTTGTTGGTGCTTGAATATTGACAACTTGCCGGAGAACCTAGGGAATCTCAAAGGTCTCTATGATCTTGATTTAAGTGGAATGGCTATAAAAGAGTTACCATCATCAATTGAAGGCTTGGCGACCCTTAATTCATTGAGTCTCCAAGATTGTAAGAATCTTGTGTGCCTTCCTCGCACCATTTGTAGCTTGAGTTCGCTTCAACGTCTTAATCTTTGTTGGTGCTCGAATATTGACAACTTGCCGGAGAACCTTGGGAATCTCAAAGGTCTCTATGATCTTGATTTGACTGGAACAGCTATAAAAGAGTTACCTTCATCAATTGAAGGCTTGACGACCCTTAATTCATTGACTCTCAAAGATTGTAAGAATCTTGTGTGCCTTCCCAGCACCATTTGTAGCTTGAGTTCGCTTCAATGTCTTAATCTTTGTTGGTGCTCGAATTTTGACAACTTGCCGGAGAACCTGGGGAATCTCAAAGGTCTCTATGATCTTGATTTGAGTGGAACAGCTATAAAAGAGTTACCTTCATCAATTGAAGGCTTGACGACCCTTAATTCATTGACTGTCAAAGATTGTAAGAATCTTGTGTGCCTTCCTAGCACCATTTGTAGCTTGAGTTCGCTTCAACGTCTTAATCTTTGTTGGTGCTCGAATTTTGACAACTTGCCGGAGAACCTAGGGAATCTCAAAGGTCTCTATGATCTTGATTTGAGTGGAACAGCTATAAAAGAGTTACCTTCATCAATTGAAGGCTTGACGACCCTTAATTCATTGACTCTCAAGGATTGTAAGAATCTTGTGTGCCTTCCTAGCACCATTTGTAGCTTGAGTTGGCTTCAACGTCTTAATCTTTGTTGGTGATCAAATTTTGACAACTTGCCAGAGAACCTAGGGAATCTCAAAGGTCTCTATGATTTTGATTTGAGTGGAACGGCTATAAAAGAGTTTCCTTCATCAATTGAAGGCTTGACGACCCTTAATTCATTGACTCTCAAAGATTGTAATAATCTTGTGTGCATTCCTAGCACCATTTGTAGGTTGAGTTCACTTGAACGTCTTAGTCTTTGTTGGTGCTCTAATTTTGACAACTTGCCGGAGAACCTAGGGAATCTCAAAGGTCTCAATGATCTTGATTTGAGTGGAACAGTTATAAAAGAGTTTACTTCATCAATTGAAGGCTTGACGACGCTTAATTCGTTGACTCTCAAAGATTGTAAGAATCTTGTGTGCCTTCCTAGCACCATTTGTAGCTTGAGTTCGCTTCAACATCTTAATCTTTGTGGGTGCTCGAATTTTGACAACTTGCCGGAGAACCTAAGGAATATCAAAGGTCTCTATAATCTTGATTTGAGTGGAACAGCTGTAAAAGAGTTTTCTTCATCAATTGATGGCTTGGCGACCCTTAATTCATTGACTCTCGAAGATTGTAAGAATCTTGTGTGTCTGCCTCACAGCACTTGTGGTTTTAAGTTCCATGGTGCTCTTGATCTTTCAACATGCTCAAGATTTAAAAACTTGCCAGAGAACTCATGGATAGTCGAAGGTCTACGGATGCTTGATTTGAGTAAAACAGCTATAGAAGAGATGCCTTCATCAATTGGATGTTTGATTAACCTTACTGCATTGACTCTAAGATATTGCATAAATCTTGTGCACCTTCCTAGCACCCTTTGTAGTTTGAAGTTGCTTAAGTCTCTTGATCTTTTGGGATGCTTAAAATTTGACAACTTGCCTGAGAATGTAGGAAATATGGATGGTTTGGAGTTGCTTAATTTGTGTTGGACAGCCGTAAAAGAGGTTCCTTCTTCCATTGTTCTCCTTAAAAATCTCAAACATCTTCATATCCATGGATGGAAGTTATCTGAATTTTATTCCCAGCCAGCAAGTCCTGAGTCGATGGAACCATTATGGATTTCATTATCTTACTTGCGAACAAATCCTACCATGGAAAGAATATTATTGCCTTCATTTATATATTCTTCCCTGCAAACAAGTCTAGTTCCGGTGGGCTTATCATTGCCTTCTTTATCAAGTCTGCAATCTTTAACCAAATTGCATCTTAGTCACTGCGATCTTTGGTCAATCCCCAATGACATTGGCTGCTTGTCCTCTCTAGAATACTTAGATCTTAGTTGAAATAATTTTTTTTCCCTTCCTGAAAGCATGTTTCAACTCTCTAATCTTCGAAAACTCTATTTGGAGGGTTGCGAGAGTCTTCAATCATTGGAAAATGTTCCGTCAACTATTGATTCTGTAGTTGCAGACGATTGTACCTCACTAGAGAGATTGCCAGAATTGCAATTTTATCTTTTTAGGTCAGATAGCACCTATTTGCAATTCCTATTTTTCAACTGCTTCAAATTGGTTGACAATAACATGCTTCAGGGCGTTAATAACATGCTTCAGGTAGGTCTCTCTGTCTCTCTCTCCAAGTTCTAAACATTATGCTTTATATATTTCAGGGACAAAGTGGTACACTACCAAAGAAGTTAAAAATTATTATTCCAGGAAGTGAAATTCCGAAATATTTTAACCATGAATGTATGGGTCATGAATTGAAAGTACAAGTACCTTCTAATTGGTCTAATGCGCCGATTGGAATTGCATTTTGTGTTGTCTTTGTACCCAACAAATGGCGTGAACGCCCTCGTGATTGGGAACTTTCATTTATAATCGATGGATTTCCAATGAATGGGGGAGAAATTTCTGGTTCTAGGAAAGAATATGGTACAATTGAATCACATCACCTTTGGCTGACCTATTCTTATCGGAACGGATTTCCCGGAACTTGGAGGTGGAGAAAATTGGGGTCCGATTCATATACCGGCAATCGAAAATCCCAATAAAACCATGGCACAGTGCATCAACAACAGCAGCTTCGTAATCCATCATGATATTGATGATTCAATTGCAGAAGGTAGTGCAAATAAGCAAAGCCATGATGAGGATGATGATGGGACAGGACCCAGTGGAGAATGCTGCTCTATTTTGGAACCACCGCCAAAGAGGATTCAAAGGCTTGGAGGATTTATGGCTGATTCTGAGGATTCTAGTCAAAGGGAATTTATTGACTACTTTGCGAGTAAGTCTTTTATCTTTCTTCTTTCTTATATGTTTTAACATTTACAACTTATCATTTTTTTTTTTTGGAGATATATATTTAGCATTCCCTGTTGGCACTCACATAAAAATCACCCCAAATTCAAAAATTAAAATCATAACATATCGGTGATATCACTATTCTATCTCTAGTTTTTTACTTTTGTTTTTTTAATTTTTAATCAGGCTGAAATAATACAAAATTTTCTTGTTTGTGCACTTTTATTTAGTGGAAGGAGAGAATCAAACGTCCAAGAAGCTTGAATCCATTCACGAAGGTAGTAGTTACCAAGACATCGAAGATCTCATTCTAACTATGGCACAGAGCAGCAACAACAACTGCACCCTCTATGAGGGTCTGGTGAAATCTATCGTGATATTGACCAATTCAGCCGCAGAAGGTAGCAAAAATAAGCAAAAATGTCATGAGGATGATGGGGCTGGACCTAGTGGAGAAGGCCACTCTAATGAGGAACCACAACCAAATTGGATTTATGAAGTTGGAAAATTTATGGCTGATTCTGAGGAGTCTAGTCAAAGGGAAATTTTCGACTTCTTTTCCAGTAAGTGATGATCATTCTTCTTATGACTTCAAATGTCATCATCATTTTTTTGGGGGGATATATACTATCTCTCTTTTTTTTTTAATTGTTAACTTCAAGGTATTGTGCTAGTTGTACCTTAACATTACTTGTTAGCACTCACAGCAAAATCAGCCCAAACTCAAAAATTAAAATCATACCATTTCATTTTTTTTTTTTTTTTTTTTTTTTATAATCAGGTTGGAGTAATAGTAGAAATTTTTCTTGTTTGTCTTGTTGGTGAACTTTGTTTTAGTGGAAGGAGAGTATCAAATGTCAAAGACGCTTGAATCCGTTCATGGAGGGAAGAGGGATAGTTACCAAGACATTGAAGATCTCAATCAAACTGTGACTCAGTTAACCAGTCAAAGGGAAATTTTCGACTTCTTTTCCAGTAAGTGATGATCATTCTTCTTATGACTTCAAAAGTCATCTTCATTTTTTTTGGGGGACATATACTATCTCTCTTTTTTTTTTTAATTGTTAACTTCAAAGTATTGTACTATTTGTACCTTAACATTACCTGTTAGCACTCACAGCAAAATCAGCCCAAACTCAAAAATTAAAATCATACCATTTCAATTTTTTTTTTTTTTTTTTTAATCAGGTTGGAGTAATAGTAGAAATTTTTCTTGTTTGTCTTGTTGGTGAACTTTGTTTTAGTGGAAGGAGAGTATCAAATGTCAAAGACGCTTGAATCCGTTCATGGAGGGAAGAGGGATAGTTACCAAGACATTGAAGATCTCAATCAAACTGTGACTCAGTTAACCATCAACAGCAGGACACTCTGAGGATCTGGGTGATCTACGCCATGATCTTTAAGATTCAACCACAGAAGGTAGCAGAAATAAGCAAAGCTGTGATGAGGATGATGGGGTTGGACCAAGTGGAGAAGGCTATTCTATTGATGAACCCCATCCAAAGACTACCTGGATGCATGGCTGATTCTAAAGAATTTGGTATAAGGAATGTTTCAACTTCTTTGCCTGTAAGTCGTCTTCATTCTTCTTGCTATTACTGTTCACGAGTCTTGATTTCTCTTTTATTTTGGGGAGGGGAATCCAATGAAATGAAAGTGTGGGTTTTGTTTCTCAGGTTTAAATTGGCATGATAAAAAAAATTTAATTTGTCACAGGTATAAATTGGAGTTTTTCTTTTCAATTTTTATACTAGCATTGCGAGAGGGAAAAAAGAAAGTTCAAAGTATTGTGCTTGTTAACATCACCTTTGGGCACTCACATCCCAATCACCACAAACTCAAAAATTAAAATTATTCCATATATCTATTTTTTTAAATTTTTTTTTATCAGGTTTGAATAATACAAATTTCTCTTCTTGGCTTGTTGGGGCACTTTTATATAATGGAAGGAGGAGACCCAAGAAACTCGAAGCCTATCGTGGTGGTAAGAGGGATAGTTATGAGAGAGATGTTGAAGAATTAGCCAAGGAGGGTCATTCCTCTCACACCCACCTTGGCACTGTCTCAAGTGGGCAAGAATTAATCAAGAAGGGTTACTTTTTGCTGTATGTGTGTGTGTGTATATATGTGTGTGGCTTTGTTTATTTGGTTTTATAGAGTTTAAGCCGTGGCATCAGTGTAGAGAAATTAAAGATTATCTTGTCCCATGCTTTTGTGCTATTTTGTATCCTCCCATTTTCTTAGTGAAATATTCTGTTAGACACTGTCCGTGGATGTAGGCTTAAAGCTGAACCACGTAAATCTTTGTGTTTCATGTGTGATTGTGTTTTCTATTTCTATTTTGCATAACATGCTATTATTTTATTACACAACAAATAAGTATAAAATAACCTACTATTAGTTTGTTACACACAACTAATAAGCATAAAGCTTCCACTAACTCAACAGTTTGTGATTAGAGCAATGTATGCTTATGAAATGCAGTTGTATTGTTGTAACAATTGAGTGCACTGCTGGGCTTGTAAAGTGCGGTTGCAAATGTAGCTGTTTGCACTTTGGTAGCAGAGAGGGCTTGTTTGAGTGTTGTATTTGTTGGGCTGTTATTTGTATCCAGCTTTGTTTGAAGTTTTTTCTTCTAGTGTTTTGATAAATAAAAATGAATTATTCATTAAAAAAATGTTTTCCTTGAGGTTTGTTGTATTAATATAATTCTCTTGGGCTGTTGGTCGATTCATGCTTCTCTCCTAGAGACAAACAAAATACCCAAGAACCTTTAGTAATATGTTTCTAAATTTTTTATCATCTTGAAGTTTTGACAGCAACAGAAGAAATCAAACCACTTTATAGTATCAGTATCTTCAAGAGCAATGAGTAACTTGGATCATCCTAGGGCGATCCATGATATTTGTAAACACAGCCAACCACCTTCATAACAAGCTCTATTGCTGCATTTCACACAGCCTCATCAATTACTCGACTGTGCTCTTAGCATATTCCTATTCCTCTTCCTCTTCTACTCTCCTTTCTTCTTTCTCTAATGTCTTTCTAGGCAGAAATGGACTCAAATTTTGTCATCATTTGCTTCGAACTTATTATAGGCATCAACCAGACCTTGGGGCAATTGATCTTTAATGCACCATAAATAGAGAAAATTGCCTGCTGTAAGAAGCTGTTGCCATTCCCAATAATTCATTTTAAAATTTGTAAGGACCTATTAGTTTTGAATTAGTTGGATTAGTCAAACTAGGTTAATGGATATACGCTGGGGATATTGGGAATACATGTTCATTTGAAGTTAATGGATATCAAATGAAATATACACATTTATGTTGGGAAAATTATGGTAAAATTGAATCGCATCAACTTGGTCTGCAATATTTGTCCCATTACAAGTTGTCCAATGGCTTTGATTCCGATTGGAAATAATTATGGAGTCAAAGTGATCCAAACGGAGTCAAATTGGGATTGAAATATCTTTCCAGAACTTGGAGGTGAAGAAAATTGGGGTTCATTTGGTATTCGAGCAAGTTGAAGATCTTGATCAAATTATATCACCGTGGAGAGACAATAGTGAATCTAGTGAAAGTGACTTGGAAGGCTAAACTTTTTCTCTTCATCGCCTGTGCTGTAAGTCATCATCTTCTTCCTATGGTTACGAGTTGGTTTTTTTTTTTTTTTTTTTGTTTTTGTTTTTGTTTGTTGTGGTTATTTATTTAGACCTATACCAGCATTTTTTGGAACATATATATATATATATATATATATATTGCTAGTTCTAACTTAGCATCACGTTTTGTCACTCATATTAAAATCACCCCAAACTCAAAAATTAAGAACAAAGTTTCTCTTCAAATTAATTTGGAGAAAAACTCTTCAAACTTCTCATATATATATATATATATATATATTGGTGTGAATTTTGAAAATTTAACTGTTGAATTTCATGTTCTTTATGTTCTTAATACGTATATCAAATTTCGTTTAAATCAGATGTTATTTATTATTCAATCAGTAAACTTATTTTTTATACACAAATTTAGATCATAAAAACTTGAAATTTTAACATTTGTTTGATGACATAGAAATTGATATTTGATCTTCTTGAAATTTTGTGAGTATGAAGGATATGATAAAAACATGCAATCCAACTGTTAGACTTTTAAAATTCACACTCAAGAAGCTTGAAGCCTATCACTGCGGTAAAGGAATAGTTACAAGAGCCATGTTGAAGAATTAGCCAACCAGCTACTGTCCTCTCACGCCCACCTTGGCTCTTGCTAAAGTGGTCATGAACTCAAAATGGTCAGCTATTTAAATCAAATGTCACATGGCTCTTTTTATTGAGTTTTTTAAATTTATTTTTTGAATGTCCTACAGATACATATTGAAATTTCTCTTGACATTTGTTGTATTAATATTAGATTTTGAATTTGAAAAAAATGTGGTGTAAAACCCATATTTTACGTCTTCTAATTATAGCACGTCTTATCAGTATTTTGCAAAATAATGAATAGCTAGTATCACACATAATCACTCTCATCAAAATCCCAAAACTCATATGCTCTCTCACCAAACAGCCATCATAGGCCAATCTTCTTCAGATCCACCTCTCACCGGTTGTCATCATTGTCGTCCATGGCTGTGACTTGGATCAAATTGCCTCCCACAAACGAAACGCAAAAACCAAATAGCCACCGTGGCTCCACATCTTGCCGATTCTCCAAACCCACCATTTCAAACCGATCCACAAACAAAACCCAAAAACCAAACCCAACCTGAACCACCTTATCAAAGTCAAAATCAGCGGTGGAAAAAACCTAGTGTTGTGGTGTTCAAGGCAAAGGAACTGAGATTCACAGCTGATTGTGGCGGTGGTGGTTACTGGCAAAGGAATGAGGCAGTGAGTCTCGACCTTGGGTTCCTTGGGGCAAGAACAGAGAAGAGGAGAGAGAGACAAGACAAGTATGGACACAGGATCAATGGTGGTGACCTTTGGCGAGTGGCAGCAGCGAGCAAGGGTTGCTCAGCCATGGCCAATGGTGTTTGTGGTTAGGGAATGGGTTTGAGAGTGCAGATGTGTTGGAGTTTTTTGTGGCTTTAATCAGTTGTTATCAGATGTGTTAGTATTTGGTGTTCTCTTTTAAAAAGTCTAACGCGGTGCTCATTATTGGATGGTGTAAATAAAGGGTTTTACACCACATTCTTATAGAATTTAATCTCTTAATATTACGGTTGTTTTGCTTTTTCTCCAATAGTCTCACATATAGAATGTTTTCTATTTTTTCCCCTTGCCGGCATTTGGTTCAATGATATATGTTATAAAGAAATTTCAAACAGAAAACCGGCACATTTCAGATGTCGATTTTGGACCATGATTTGCACAAAGTAATGAAAAAGTGTTGAAGTTTGCAGTTTTTTTCCCTGTTTGGTAATAAAAGAAAAGATAAGTGAATAATAAGTATAGAAAAAAATGGATAACTATTCAATATTCCATGACAATGAGTCTTAATAAAGTTTGCCTCTTGGCACTCATATCCAAATTGACCCAAACTCAATATATATATATATATATATATTTTTTTTTTCTTTCTTGAGAGAGTTTCAACCTATAGTGTTCGCTCCTGATAATAATTTTTTATCATTAAACTAAGACACCAATTGATTTTTAGTGTAGGCAGAGATTGAATCTTAGATCTCTTAATATCATACTGTATCATCTTTTTGTTTCCAAAGTTATTTTATTTTCTTTTATATCGGATAGGAATAACACAAATTTTTCTTCTTGTCTAGTTGGCGCACTTCTATTTAATTAATGGAAGGACAGGATCAAATGTCCAAGAGGCTTGAAGCCTACTACAATGGTAAGAGGGATAGTTACCAGAGCCATATTGAAGAATTAGCCATGGAAGGTCCCTCTCACGCCCACCTGGGCTCTTGCTAAAGTGGTTAGGGATTGAAAATAGTCAAGCATTTGAATTAACTGTCAATTGGCTCTTATTATTGATTAAAACTTTATTTTTTGGGTGTCCTGCAAATGTAATGCTCTGTTAAATTTCTATTGATATACAGATGCAAATTCTTCCCGCAATCTCTTTACTTAGCAAGGTTATCATACAATGCCTCATTTGCTTGGAGAAGTATAATGGATGCTAGAAAGGTTGCACAGTTGAGCAGCGCTATTGTTGGAAGATATAAATGGAAGACAGGTTAACATCTGTGAAGATAGGTGGCTGCCATCACCAAGCACATTTAAAGTGGTTTCTCCAACAAATCCTCAATCTGGAGAAAAAACTGTGTGTTACTTGCTGGATGATGATACAAAGACTTGTAGATTTTTCGGTATAGAGTGCATATAATTTGTTGGAATACGAGGCTAGGTCAGGTTTAGGAGAGGCTTCAAACAATCACAGCTCAACAATTATGTGGCAGGCACTGTGGAAAGTTTTTCACGGCATGCTCTTCAGGATATCATAGCAACAAAGACTCGACTATTTTCCAAAAGGCTTCATCTCTTCAGTAACTTGTGAGCAGTGTAATGAAGTTCCTGAAACCAGTTTACATGCTTTATGGTCTTGCCCACACGCCAAGAAGGTATGGCAATTAATTGAAGGCATAAACATTATCCCACAGCAGCCTCATCAGAAATCGACTGATCTATTCTCCTGGATGCTGCACCACAAGAATACTATCTCACTGAAACTATTTCTCATTCAGTCATGGCAATCATGGCTACACATATATGGAAAAAGATTTGAGGAACCAGGAATACAGCAACCACTTTAGTATATAGAGGTAAGGAGATGCATGAATGCTACTTGGCTGCAAAAGTTTCACCTAAGCTACTGCAGAAAGTACACAGCCCAATATGGAAGTCCCTTCAGTTACCTTACTTCAAGGTAAATATTGCTGTAAAAAAAAAATGCAAGGATGACTTTTGTTAATTGTTATGGGATATGCGCAGTGATTAAACTTAACGAGATTTTAATGGGAATTTTGTTGCAGCTAAGGTTGAGGTGATTGTGAGCCAATGCTGGCTGGAGGCTCAATTTACAGGATTCTGGCATGCCCTACAATTGTGTAACCAGCAGGGACTTCAGGAGGCTCAACTTGAGGGCCACTTTTGGTACTGCCATTGCTGCTTTTAACATGGATGATGGATTCCCCCTAAAAAGTGACCAGAAATGCTCTGTTCAACGAAGTGAAAACTAGCTATATCTAATTTCAGATGCTGAGTTTAAATTGGTGGACAAAAGCTGTAATAATGCTGCTCTAGTTTTAGCAGATCTTGTGTGTAAATATTGTGTTGCTGAGATTTGGCTGGGTGTCCCCCAACCTCTTATCACCCATTCTATAGACTTGATAATTTTTGTGACATGCAATATATATCCTGCTGCTGTTAATAAAAAAAAAAAGAAAAAAAAAAAGATGTATACATATTGATATGTCTTTCCTATGTATTTGATTGTTATATTAATATTATTTTTCTTTTTCTTTTTTCTTACAGTCCCAACATATATGATGTTTTCTATGTATTATTCTTTCTTGGCAGTAGGCTCTTCATATTGAGAAATTTTGAACAGAAACCTCGCTTGGTTCAGATTTTGATTTTGGACCATGATTTGCACGCCTATATGCTATTGAAGTTAGAAAAAGAAAAGCAATGGAAAAGTGAATTGAAGTTTGCAAAACTTTATTATGTTTGGTAATAAGAGAAAGAGAAGTGAATAATAAGTATAGAAAAATTGGGTAATTATTCAATATTCCATAATTAATAGAGTTTGTAAAACACCAGCAGAAACAATCACATGAGCAAACAGAAAACAAAATTGTAAGGCTCCAGAGTCCTTACACACCAAAACCAAATAAAATAAAATAAAATAAAAGAAGAAGACAGCAAAACTAATTGGCTACACGGTTCTCCCCAAGGATGGATCTAAATTAATCCCCCATTTACTACAAATGGCTTACTTCTAGTCTCCACCCTTAGTTTAAGCTCTCTCTTTATGGCAATGAAGAATAGCATTCCTTTGGTGCCATATATCATATATGGTACACATCAGCACCTAAGGCCAACGTGCATACCACAGCCCTTAGAGATTTTCCCTTCCACTGATTTTCTCCCCACACATTGATGTTTTCTCACACAAATTTAAGGGAACTGCTTAAGCAAAACCTCATTTATTCTTTCCAAACCCAGACAAATTTTAAAGTTCTGCAGATACCATGAAAAACCTTACCGCAAACCAGTTGCTTATGCTTATAGTTGCTTCTAGATTTCCATTTCCCATTCAAGGAATGCAATATAAATAAATATCTTTAGGGTGGCAAGGTACCATTCTCATGCCAATCGACACAACCTTGAACAGTGAGCCATCTCAAGCTCTATTGGGGTATGGTAGCTGTTTGTGGCTAAAGCAGAGATCCCTCCACCAATTCCTCGCTCTAATGCAAATTGAATCTGTTTCTCATGTCCATCTTTTGGGAGGAAAGGACAATGCTTGTATATCCAAGTGGGTAAGTAGAGAAGGTAGCAACCCCAAAACCAACATCCAGAACCAGAACTAACCCTGCAGTATAATGCCCTATTAACTACCCCTGCAGTAAAATGCCCATTGTCACCCAGTATTGACAACTTCTTGAAGAATTCCAAGTACCTATGCTCTTCTGGATCCAAATTATTTGCCTCCTCTTTGTTAGATTTAGCTGGACACGACTATTTGATTAGTTGATAATTTAGTTCACATCATTGTGAGAAGCATTCTTTTGTGTCTAGATCAGGTACGTATCTTGATACTAGTTTGAACTTGTTGAACCAGGTTAACCATAATGCTTCATCAAGATTAAACATCTCAGAGTAAAACTAGCAAAATTCTAAATGAAAAATCTAATCTTAATTAGCTCATTAAATCATCCCGTAATGCCTTATTAAGATTAGGAATCTCAGAGTAAACCAGCAAAAAAAAAAAAAAAAAAATGAAAATTTTTTTCTAAAAAGCTCATTTAATCTTCTCTTTTTCTGCACATAGTAGTGTCTTTTCCATTATTGGTACTAGTTGCAAATCCGCGCGATGCGCGGGAAAATATAATATAATTATTTTTTATTGGATAATTATTGAATTAATATATTAGATTGTGTGTTTTTAAAAATTCAATGTGTTATTTGAAATTATGTTTTAAATTAGAAGTTTTTTGTAGTGTAACAAAATATATTTTGTAGTCAGGTATTATATATAACTAGTCACAGACCCGCGCGTTGCGCGTGATTATTTTTTATGGTGATCTCATTATTATTATTATTATTTTGTAATTTGAACTAATTTAATGAAAAGTAATGCATTTCATAATCATATTTATCACAAAATAATTTTTTATTATTGTAGATTTGTTTTATTTAAAATTTGAAACCTTAATTCTACCATAGTTGGTTGACTAATTTTTACATCTCTAAGTCAATTAAACACGTTTTGCATGCTACATGTAAACCTTCTTTTCCATAAGGGTTGAAATAATGTGCGTAATATTTTTTTTTCTATGGAAGTTAAAAAGAATAAAATTCACCTTCTCTTGATGTTTTCTAAAAATTAAATTTGGAGATTCTCTTTCAATAATTGTGAAAATTCCAAGCAATAATTCAAAAGGTAATACATGTTACATGTTCATGCTTTGATTGTGTAATTGTATGATTGATTTGGGTTGTAATTTATAAGTTGAATATGGTGGTGTATATCCAAAAGGGCCTAACTATGTTGTTTAGGATATGAATATAGTATTGTGTGTGATTTATAGAGTAGCGACGGTTGTAGTAATTAAAAATTGGTTTTTCATTGTCTTTTAAGTTAATAAAAACCTTACATCTACTTTTTTTTTTCAAAAAACCTTTAGATATTTTTTTAACGTGAATCTTTATATATACCTTAGTAAGTAAACCCTATACAGTTCATTTTCTTAGATGCATAAAAAAAAGATATTTATTCCATAATAATAGTGACTAATTAGTTTTTTCATGTTTTCATTTATAATGTTTCTTACTATTATCATAGTTTACTGGCTGTTGATTTTCATAATAGAGGCATTAAATGAGAGTTAAATTCTTCGAACCTTTCATTAGATTTTAAAAGTCATGGTGTGTGAAGAATATAAGCATTTAAGGACTTTTTTATATATTTTATTATTTATAAATAATGTTAAATGAAATGTCAAAAAAAAAAAAAGATTTTGAAAATTTTCATCTTTATTTCTTATATATTTCTATTATTACTGAAGAACGTTTTCCTTTTAGTTTTGATAATAAATATGATTTTCTAGATTAGAGTTCGATTAGTTTCAAGTTTAAATTTTGTATGATTTTATTTAATTATTGATTATATGATTTAATTAAGTGAATTTAACGATTTATTTATTTGCATTGTAAAGTTTATAATAACATTCGTAGGGTCATCTTTAATTAATTTTTTACTCCTTTAGCCGTCGGTCTCTTTGTTTTCCAATTAACGGTTACTAATTAATTTATTTAATTGACGTTTGATTTCTTTTACTAATCTCTTTCTCTCCCTCTTTGTTAACATCCTATTATTTTCCCAAATTTGATGATAATTCTAATGTACTAAATATGCATATTGTAACGTTTATTTTTATTTTTATTTTACTCCATTTTGCTGCCATGAAGTTAGTACATCCATAACTATTAGTTTATTATTTTATGATATGTTTGGTTTGATATTATTATTATTATTGTTGTGGGGCTAGAGAATTCGTGGCCCAGGCCCACTCTACATTAGGGCCCAAGGCCTAAACCGATGAGAGCTATTACCGAGGACGCATAATGAAAGCCCAAAAAAGGCACAAGGATATGGCCGAGGACGATCTTATGCTCAGTACCTCACAAAATGCCTGAAGAAAAGGACAAACTCAGTACAGGGGCAGGACGAGGGAGAAAGCTGCCAACATCGTAATACAGAATCCTGCATCTGACAGGCCCATACTCCAAACCATGCTATTTAACTTTTCCAACCACCCCCAACCACTCTAGGCATGGATTGACAGGACAGGTCTGCACTCCAGAAAGTAAAACTTACACGTGAACACTAAAAGGGGAAATGAACACTAGTATAAAAGGGAAAGAAAGCGAAGGAGAAGAGGACCCCCCGGAAGGAGGGAAAAATCCTGCAAAAGGGAGAATGGGAAGGATACTGTGCTCCTCGGACGCAATTCGAGGACTTAAATCTTACAATCCGCACTAATGGAAAGCTTAGCTAGTCAAGCCAAGTCCACCCATATATAAGCTCCCATAAAAACCACGACTAAACCGCTAACCTGTGACCAAGGTCTTGCCTTTCAAGCCCACTCTTTACAAATTATATTGTTAGGGCCCTTTACTTACGAGCCCAATGTCATTCTTGGGTCGTTAAATAATCGTGTCCCTACAATTGGCGCCGTCTGTGGGAAGGCTTGCGCGTTGGCACAGGTGGCGGTGGAGTTAAGCCTTTGTCAAGCAAAGGTCTGCGGAGGTTCCTCCATTTCCAGCGACATGCTGTTGTTGCTCCGACATAAATTTCCGCTAGGGGCTACGCCTCGCAGTGCCAATGGCACGGGCAGCTCTAGGGGCTTCCAACATCAAGCTAACTCTCCCCACCTTGGTCAAGGGGCTAATCTTCGAAAAATAAATAAATAAGTAAATAAATAAATAAATGAATACGAGTTTTGGACAGAACCAAGGCCTTGTATGGTCCTCGGACTCAAGCCTCTGGGGAAACCAACTACTTAGAAGAAACAATACAAGTTTTGGACAGAACCAAGGCCTTGTATGGTCCTCAGACTCAAGCCTCTGGGGAAACCAGCTACTTAGAAGAAACAATACAAGTTTTGGACATAACCAAGGCCTTGTATGGTCTTCAGACTCAAGCCTCTGGAGAAACCAACTACTTAGAAGAAAAAATACAAGTTTTGGACAGAACCAAGGTCTTGTATGGTCCTCGGACTCAAGCCTCTAGGGAAACCAACTACTTAAAAGAAACAGTACAAGTTTTGGACAGAACCAAGGCCTTGTATGGTCCTCGGACTCAAGCCTCTGGGGAAACCAACTACTTAGAAGAAACAGTACAAGTTTTGGATAGAACCAAGACCTTGTATGGTCCTCGGACTCAAGCCTCTGGGGAAACCAGCTACTTAAAAGAAACAATACAAGTTTTGGACAGAATCAAGGCCTTGTATGGTTCTCGGACTCAAACCTCTGGGGAAACCAGTTACTTAGAAGAGACAATACAAGTTTTGGACAGAACCAAGGCCTTGTATGGTCTTCGGACTCAAGCCTCTGGGGAAACCAACTACTTAGAAGAGACAATACAAGTTCTGGACAGAACCAAGGCCTTGTATGGTCCTCGGACTCAAGCCTCTGGGGAAACCAACTACTTAGAAGAAACAATACAAGTTTTGGACAGAACCAAGGCCTTGTATGGTCCTCGGACTCAAGCCTCTGGGGAAACCAGCTACTTAGAAGAGACAATACAAGTTTTGGACAAAACCAAGGCCTTGTATGGTCCTCAGACTCAAACCTCTGGGGAAACCAACTACTTAGAAGAAACAATACAAGTTTTGGACAGAACTAAGGCCTTGTATGGTCCTCGGACTCAAGCCTCTGGGGAAACCAACTACTTAGGGAAACCAACTACTTAAAAGAAACAGTACAAGTTTTGGACATAACCAAGGCCTTGTATGGTCCTCGGACTCAAGCCTCTGGGGAAACCAACTGCTTAGAAGAAACAGTACAAGTTTTAGGCAGAACCAATGCCTTGTATGGTCCTCGGAGTCAAGCCTCTGGGGAAACCAGCTACTTAGAAG
This sequence comes from Quercus alba, assembly GCA_036321655.1. NCBI lineage: Eukaryota > Viridiplantae > Streptophyta > Magnoliopsida > Fagales > Fagaceae > Quercus > Quercus alba. The sequence goes on along the minus strand of CM070304.1, from coordinate 9,841,097 downwards.
AAACAATACAAGTTTTGGACAGAACCAAGGCCTTGTATGGTCCTCGGACTCAAGCCTCTGGGGAAACCAACTACTTAGAAGAAACAATACAAGTTTTGGACAGAACCAAGGCCTTGTATGGTCCTCGGACTCAAGCCTCTGGGGAAACCAACTACTTAGAAGAAAAAATACAAGTTTTGGACAGAACCAAGGCCTTGTATGGTCCTCGGACTCAAGCCTATGGGAAAACCGACTACCTAAGAGAAAAAATACAAGTTTTGGACACAACCTGGACGTTATATGGCCCTTAGACTCTACCCCGGAGAGGAGTTACCCATTAATAGTTGGGTTAGTCCCTAGACTGAATGAAATCCCCAGTCTACCCTCGGATCCTCAATACCAAGGGAACTGATGCGGTTGTGATAGGGCCAGGAGTTATCAAAAACATGGCCAAAGTCCCTCACTACTCGGCAACCCTCTCGGATGGTTTATTTTGAGTTTATCATTCTCGGACAGCTGCCTCACACGTATTACGGAGCGCTCAACTGTTATCTGGGTTAGTCTCATACGTTTAATATACTGTAGGTTAGCATTATTATATTCGATAATGTCGATAAGTTCAAGTTAATAGCTTTTTGTTTCAAGGTTTCCTGCCCTAAGTATCATTAAAGGAAAATACACATGTAGTACACCCATTCACAAAGTAATTGCTGCAGAATAGAAAAATATATAGAAGGAAACAGATTCATCTTTTATTAAGACAAAGAAAGAGTACAACGTACAATGAAAGAGCTTGAATAAGCTTATGCTAGAAACTAACTACATAAGCAAAAAGAAAAGATACAAGGAAGTGAACAAAAAACAGAAGAGAAATGCAGCAGTTCTAAAACGGTGTCTACGAAAACCATTCCTCAATACTTTTACATGCCCATAACTCGGGCAGCAAAGAACCCAACATGGGGCTAGCACTTTTGAAGAAAAGGTGCAGGGAACCGGAAGTTGATAAGCCTCCATGTTAGCCACGCCTACGATAGAGCAGATGGCGCTGATGGCGGAAAACCTTACTTTTGATGCACCAAGAATCTGATGCGACCAGTACCTGCTTCGGATTTTGACTGAAAGAGGCAGAGATACCATCCCCACCTTGTCAAAACGGAAGATTATCTTAAGTTTGTGTCTCCCCTGTCCAGACCGCACCACCTTGAGTCTCGGAAGGATCCGGTGCCTCTGTGGCGGGTGTAGTTCCTTCACCCCCGCCCGTGCCTCAAACATATTGCACTAAGGGTGGGTAGCACTGGATATGGAAACTATGATTATGGCTGAAGGATTGTGATTTTGAAGGGAGCCGAAGGGTTTATATGTAAGGGGAATAACCTCCTATCCTACTTATATAAAGGGTAAGGTGGTGGCATTTAATTTATGCAGGTTTCCAAGGAATGCTACGGACAAGACGGTTTTGGCTCGATTTCCAACACCATCTGCAACCATAAGATTCGAAGATCCTCGTGAAAGCGCGCCTCGAGCACTGAAACGTCAAAGGACACCGCATGAGTAAAAACTAAAGGGATGCCTCTTAATTCGGCACATCTCCCACGCAAATGGAAAAACACAAACATCAGTAAAGTACAGAATTTGAGCGAGCCATGATGTGGGCCCAACATCACCAAAACCCTCCTCCCCAACTAAAAAGTTGGGCAGCAGGATTTTGAGGGGCTATTGTGGGGCCAGAGAATTCGTGGCACAGGCCCACTCTACATTAGGGCCCAAGGCCTAAGCCGAGGAGAGTTATTGCCGAGGACGCATAATGAAAGCCCAAAAAAGGCACAAGGATATGGCCGAGGACGATCTTATGCTCAGTACCTCACAAAACGCCTGAAGAAAAGGACAAACTCAGTACAGGGGCAAGACAAGGGAAAAAGCTGCCAACATTGTAATACAGAATCCTGCATCTGACAGGCCCATACTCCAAACCATGCTATTTAACTTTTCCAACCACCCCCGACCACTCTAGGTATGGATTGACAGGACAGATCTGCACTCCAGAAAGTAAAACTTACACGAGGACACTAAAAGGGGAAATGAACACTAGTATAAAAGGGAAAGAAAGCGAAGGAGAAGAGGACCCCTCGGAAGGAGGGAAAAATCCTGCAAAAGGGAGAATGGGAAGGATACTGTGCTCCTCGGACGCAATCCGAGGACTTAAATCTTACAATCCGCACTAATGGAAGGCTTAGCTAGTCAAGCCAAGTCCACCCATATATAAGCTCCCATAAAAACCACGACTAAACTGCTAACCTGTGACCAAGGTCCTGCCTTTCAAGCCCACTCTCTACAAATCATATTGTTAGGGCCCTTTACTTATGAGCTCAATGTCATTCTTGAGTCGTTAAATAATCGTGTCCCTACAATTATTATTATAAATTTAGTGTTTCTAAAATAGCATGTTTTTTGTATTCTCTTTTTCTATTAATGCATTGTAACTTTTTATGGGAATACTTTATAAGAAAATTGTTTATTCTTTTTTTTTTTTTTTTAAATTGAGTGTTTCTAAATTGATATTTGTTTTGTATTTCATTTTTCCATTGATGCATTGTAACATTTCATGGGAAGACTTTATAAGAACAATTTTTATTTATTGAATAAAATATTAAACGTTTAATTTTTAAAAAAATGAGACAAAATATAAATAATTATGATATGGAGGATGTTGCTAAATTTAAATGTTGAATAAAATAAGATGAGAATAAAATAATAAAAATGAAATGTATAGCAATAAACACCATATTATTTTAGTTATGCTATGTAATAAAATAATATTATATTTTTATATACTATCTTTATAATGCAATAATATAACATTTAACAATCAATGTGAATAAAAAAGATAACAACATAAAATATAAACTAAATCGTATCAAGCTGGATTACCTGTCAATTCCAATTTTAGCAAACTAACTGACTTCTAGAAGTCTAAAACTGATTTCTGCGATGCATTTGGTGGAGTTTTCAATATTGCATCAGTATGTTTTGATGGTCAACCTGTTACACTAAAATTAAAAAATATATATATATATATACCAAAAATTGAAAGGAAAAAAAAAAAAAAATATATATATATATATAGAGAGAGAGAGAGAGAGAGGGGCTTTTGTGTGTGGAAAAATAGAAATTATGCATGGAATAAGAGGGAGAATGACAATTTTATAGCATGAGGATAAGAATAAGAAAAGTCAAAAATAAAGGAAGATAAAAAGATAGAATAATATTAATATTGAGAGTAATGGGGATATGAAAAGTTGAAATGGAATGAGAAAGGTTGAAGAAAGTTAAGGTAGAGAGTAGTGGGGATATGAAAAGTTAAAATGGAATTGAAAATTTAATAATAAATAAGAATAATTAAAAATAAGATAAATTAAATATGATATTTTGATTGTAATATAATAGAGTTTTTAATTCATTTTAAATGTTAAAAAATTGTATAAAAAAATTGAAAAAAAATTGATAATGACATAGCTGCTGACGTAGCTCAATGGAAGCGTAGTAACATTAAATGCTACGCTTCAGCTTTTAGTAATATATTGATAAGATATGTATGAAAACACAATACAATAATTTTATTTTATTTAAAAAAAATATTGATAGTGTGAGAACTATTAGACCAAGTTGTAACTATGTATATTTTGTTTATTACTATATAGATGTATGCAATTTAACTCTTATAGATATATTTTTCTCCAAAACATAGATTCACGTTTCTTTCTTCCTCACAATTGAAACTAAGTGAAAAAGTAAATAAAAATAACTATGCAATAGATCATTATCAATAAATCATATATCATAAAGTGGAAATATAAAATAAAATAAAATGCAAAAAGAAAAAGTTCCTTAGGTATCTATACATAGAAACATTAATAGCATAATGATGCTATAAAGTAAATTATATTTTATCTTATTTTCTTTTTGGCTTTTTTAGTGAAGATGATCAACTGAGAAAAGTAAAAGCTTACCAAGAAAGTTTGGATTAACTAAAAATTTGATGGTGGAGATGCTAATTATTTGTAATAAAATGACCAAAATAAAAATCACTAATAGATTTGAGAAAAACACATAAGATTTCTAAAAGGAATTTTACCAAACAAATGGGATGTAACAATACAAAATTTCTACACTGAATATTTTTTTGACTTTTTTGATACTCTACAAATAAAAAAACTTTATTAATTTTTGGTCACAATATAGACTATAGAGTGGTTACAAAATAACAAAAAGTCAAGGAACTTATATTAAAAGGCTTTCTATACAAAATTCCAATAGAAGGGAGACTAATAGGCCCTCCACTTTCTTCAAGACATAGCGAATTATGAAAGATCATACATCCTTTGCCTACTCTTTCCTCTTTCTCAAATTCACATTATCAAAGAAGTATATGAAGCTAAAAACATTGTGAATACATCTCCGTTCAGTAGAAGTCCATTGGTAGGCACATTCAAATTCGTAGCCATGTATATTTTGTTTTAATATAAACTCAAATTTCTATTTTAAAAAAACTATGTATTAACCCAAGCCAAAATTCAACCAAAACTATAGGAGTGATCTATGATGGGAAATTTAAAAAATACAACACAAAAAAATTAAATAAAAAAACCATCAACCTAAATTAGAGCTATAAGAAATAAATAAATAAATAAATAATCAAGAGAGAGAGAGAATACTCACAGTTTTTGTGTGGAAAAAAAATATGGATTGAATGGAATAAATGATATCAAATTTACACAAAGTAAGATGGAGAGAAAAAGAGTTAAAATATAAGAAAGCGGAAATGATGAACGAAGTTTAACGGTAAAGTAAAGAATAGTAGGGAGATAAAGAGGCAAAGAGGAAGGATAAAGGCTGGAGAAAGAGAAGAAGAGTTTTTTTTTTTTTTTTTTTTTGGTAATTTTTAAAATAGGAAGATGAAAAGTTTAAATATTCAATTAACAATCACTTGAAATTAGAAAGAAGAAAACGAAAAGTTGAAATCAATTTGGATAGTTGAATATGGTCAAACATTTACATCTAATAAATAGTAAACATGTGCATATATCCACTAAAATGATAATGAATTATTCAATTTTAACAATTACTTGAAATTAGAAAGAAGAAAATGAAAAGTTGAAATCAATTTGGGTAGTTGAATAGTCAAATATATGCATTTAAAACAAATGAATAGTAACATGTTGAATAGTAATAGAGAGCATTAACAGGTTTGTCTAACTATATTTAATTATTTTATATAAAATAACATAGAAAAATCATAAAGGAATTTTATAATAAAAAAAAGTACGACATGATTGATGAGGTGGTTCAATAGGAGTACAGTAACATTAAATTTTACGTCTCAGATTTTAGATATATATAGATGTCCAAAACATCTTCAGACACCACATTTCTCCAAAACATCCATTATTGATATGTCCACTTTTCCTATAATCCACACAACCAATAAACTCAAGATTACAACAGCCAAACAATGGAACAATGCCATTCTTTCTTGCTCACTAAAAAGTCGAACCTCTAAATCCCACACAACATTACACACCATTAGTAACAGAATCTTTTTTAGCCTGTTTATGGCCAGTCTGACAAAGTTTAGCCTGCTTCGTCACAAAATGATCAACACCTTTCTTCCTGAAGTATCCTTGCTTACTTAAAACCTAGAAAACCAGTACCTTTGCTTCAAAGATGGCCCCTTATTTTGTGCAAGCAGCCTACACAGAATACTTTCACGAAGCAGCCACTTCTACAACAAACAACTACAAAGACCAATTAGAAGGAAACAAGTGTCAAATTTTAATAAACGATAGCAAGAAAGAATTTGAATATTTAAAAAGTTCACATAGATTAAACTATAAAAGCAAAGGAGATATTTACAATACACATCAATCTTGAAAGAAAAATGAAGATTAATTGTCGAGTCAATGCAGGTATATACACATACATTACCATTCATAACTTTTTGCATATAATGGCAGTGCTCAAGACTTGAACTCACTTTATGAAAAAGAAAGACTTGAACTCACACACAATTGGTAGGCTAATACATTACCAATCATAAAATCAAGAGTGTAACCAAACTGAGCTAAGCACAACTTCCTACTACTAAGACTCAGCACTTACAAAAAAATTTCTAGAACTAAAGATTGGCTTGAGCTTGATTTCAGTCTCAATATTCTGGTTGAACTTCAGCTCTTGCAATACTTAACTGTCTTCCAAGCTGCTTGTAAGCTCCAAAAAAAAGAAAAAAAACCCCTTCTAAATGCTTGATCTTTTGAAATTTTAAACTTCAAAAGCTGATGGGTATTTCATAAAGGGTCAGGTTACTGCACAACTTAGGAAGCAACACCTGTGATGGCCTTTATCATCTCATGTGTACATTTATAATTTTTTAAAGGCTCCTCAACATGTGCTTTTCCCTCATGTTCACCCGCAGTTGCTAAAGGGAAGCATGGCTTTTTATGACAGAGGAATGGCTACTATTTCATTAGTAATTTGCAGTTGGGGAACCAGATAGGGCAAAATCCATCTTATACATGAAAAGCCAACGGAGCCACAGCATTGTCGATGTTGTACTCCAATCCCAAATAGATTAAAAACAAAAAATAAAAAATAAAAAAAATAACAGATAAATTGAGAAGAATGTTCAGTCTATGCTCATTTCGCAAAATGAAAGAATCAGATCAGTTTGAGAAGAAAATATTCCCTCAGATCTATGATGGAGACCCTCTAGCAAGCCAGAAAATGAGCTACAAGCTGAGCATAATGATGTTTAAGCTCATAGCATGGTTCAAGCTCAGTCATCCTCTTAACAAACAAGGCAAGTAAACTTTGATCAAGCTTCTTGCACTCGCACTTGGCTCATCTTACAGCCTCACAGTACTTGAGAACAGTTCTAAACATGTACCTACAACAAGCATGAAAAGAATTGGGAGAACAGGATTTTTAGCATAGTTAAAATAAAACCAGAAAGATTAAGGTCACAAGATACTTCAAAAAACTGAAACCCAACCAAAACATGAAGAAAACTCCCTACATCAAAAATGGAAAAAAAAAAATTCATTAAAAGATAGAGACAACTTAAATGAGCTAAAGATCGAAAGTGCTAAGTTGTAAATTCAGTGGCACTGTCAACAAAGATTTAAAAAGAACATAAAGAGAAATTCTTCAAAAACACTTCCTTATGTGTCAACCAAAATACACTGGAAAGAAAATTCAATGAGACAAAGGTTTTACCAGTCCCACTTCCCATTAAAACATAAGCTTAGAGAAATGAACAATTGGTCCCCTCACCTATAGTAGCTTCTAACTTTTTCACCAGACAAGCCAGAGAAAATATTTAGATAGTTTTAAGCAAATGGATGTCAGTTTCTCAATTGATTTTTTTTAAGCCTTCACCAAAAAGCTAACCACCCCAAATACAAGTGAAATAATTAATGATGTTTTAATTCTTTTCCAGTGAGCTCTAGGTAAAATGGCTCCTCCTACCCTTGTAAGAGTAAAGTGGAGGTGAGGTCATGGGTTCAAGATGCATTGGTAACATGTGTAACTTACAAATAAATAATAAAAAGGGTGAAATAATTTGTGTGTTTTCTGTCAAAGTATCACATTGGCACACTACATTTGCGTACAAACCGTGGAGACCTGTTGATGCAGGAGGCAGGGTGAAGGATTTATTATATTTTATTTGATTTTATGTATCAAGGGCAATTGTGTAATTTCATAATATTCTGGAATGGACTAATGTCCATTGGGTCTTACTTTAGTTTTATTTTAAGTTTGGTTATTTAGTAGTAAAAGCCTGAGGAGTCCAAGTCCAAGTCCAAGTCTTATTAGGGTTTTAAGAAATCCTAGTTCAACTAGGATTAGGTATTAGTTTTCTATTTAAAGAGTTGTTGTATTTTCTACTGAGGTAGAGAGGTTAGTGATGAATGTTTTTCAGAATTTAATAGCTATGAAGCTTTCTTTATGGTTTGTGTGATTCAACCTTCTCTGAGGTGTGATGCCAAGGAACCCTAGGTGTCATGCTTAGGAAGTCTAGGTCTGATTCCTAGATATTTATCTTTTATTTTATTTTATTTTACTGTTCACGGATCACTGTTCACAGCACAGGAACAGCCACCCAAACCTTGATTGTTCTCCTTTGTTTCATCCCTAAATCCTACTAATCCTTGTCCCCCTTTGGAAACCCTATTATCCCTCTTATTTTCTAGCCTATTTATCACCAAAACCTAATCCTAAACCCTCAAAACAGAAGTATTACCAGATCTGCCCCAACAGTTCTAAATCAGATTTTGTTTGTCCCCCCTTGTCCTAAGTCACCTGTGTTTGTGTATAAAACAAACAACAAATCCAGGATCAAACAGCTGGTGTGATGATCATGATGGTCACAATGTAGTGGAATAAATTGAACATGTCAACATGAGACACTTCTGTAGAAGAAGGCACTGCAAAAACAGTTTTGAGGAAAGACAAGATTATCATGTTGAACAAACACTTAAGCAATGCACAAGGACAGACTTTTCATGGATAAAACTGATTTGTAATCCTACTCCATCAAAATAAACTGAGCTATAAGATCAATCAAATGCTCGGGGTTGGGAAAACAAGGGACCCCTATGTCAATCAATTTCATCAGTTATGAAATAACCAAGAAAAAACCTGGAGAAGTTCTGGATAATTACTACTTGAATAAACTTCACACGAGGATTCATTAAACCAAATAACAATGACATTAACAGCAAAGGAAATCAATAGAAATGCAAACAACTTATGCATCACCTACCTGGCTTCATTTCAGAAAAGAAATACACAAAAATTTCTTGAACAAGGTTCAGAACATCAGCAGCCAATAGAACCAAAGCCAATTACATAGAAAACTGCAGCAGAACAAGTAACATTCAGTCCACATCCACAAAGAAAGTGCAGTTAATGTTCTGCAGGGTGATTTTCCCCATATATGAATTGTTTTTGTGATCGGAACAGAGACACAGGCTGATGCAGAACAAGTAGGAAAATAGAAGATAAAAGAGGAACAAAAGTAACAACAAAACAAACCCAAGGCTTCACCACCTAGAACCTGCCTGCAAACCCTAGGAGTCAAATATGATTCCCGTGCCCATCCTTGGGAGTAAAGGACATTGTTTGTATATCCAAGGGGAAGAGGTAAGCATAATGCAGATCACTCCCTTGTAGTCATATTTCCTAACCTGAATGTACAACAAAATTCAGTTATGTTTAACATATATGACCAAAAACAACATATTGATCCCAAAAAAATACGAAAGTCACAAATACACACGTGCCACACACAAACATATGCATGTATGTATGTGTAGTATGAACATAGGCAGTGATAAAAAGCTGATGAGTTAGCATGACGAAAAGTTTTGTACCTATTTTTCCACTATAATGATGACAAATTTTTAGCCACAGGTTAGGTGCATCTTCATAGTATGAATCAAAAGTATTAGGAGACGAAAAGGGACAAATTGGTAGACTAAGATACAGGATATAATAGAGAAAATTATGTTAGCTTATTTCTTTTTTTTTGGTGCAACTCCCAAAACAAGGATAATAATTGCTTATATATAATAACATTAAGTATTCCTTAGAAAAAATAACAAATAACATTGCGTAAATTCCCATTTGTAATTTCTTGAAGCAGGAAAGCTCCAACATTGAACATGATGGTATATATTACAGATATGATTATCAATAAGAAAAAATGACAAAATGGAAATTGCAGTTGAAATCAAATTTTAGTGCCAAATAGGATATCTTATTTAGGTGACATAAAAATCCATAAGAGAAGTACCATACACGCTAACAAGTCATAGGAAAAATCAAAACAATTATCATCAGCAGGACTTAAAATGTTATTTTCAGACTGTTATTCATCAGCCCTCCCTCTCTTCCTGGGGAAGACATTACGTGGGGCTATTTAGTAACGTTATTTGTGTGGGGGAGTGGGGGGCAAGCATGATTATATGTGCCATAAAACCAAACAACAAATATATTTTTTCTAATGAGAAAATTCTAACAATTCATGCCAATGGTGACTTCAAATTTACTTGTAAGATAATATTTTTTCAGTGCTTGACAAACAAAAGCAGTATCAAATGCTAACTACATAGCCAGTCATACAATTGGAGAAAAGGAAAAACATTTAAACAAAATAGGGGTATGGAAAACAAGTGCACCTTTTAACATTCTCAGTCGCTTATGTTTAAAATGGGAACCACCAAAGCGATTCTTTTCATGCACCTAATTTTGTCAAGTCGTGTATGATGCACAGTACTTGACCGCACATAATCCCTTATGGTTGGCCGCCTTATGGTATTCTTATAATCTTCTGGCATTGGGATCAAGCAAAATAAGTGTGTCTCCAGTGGAGGGCAATGCGCCAATGCCATTCTAGTTCTCTTCCTTTCTGCCAACTGCATCTTTAAGATTAAGTTGACCTCTCATTTAAGCCCACTCCTATTTGAACATGCGGACACTTAAACAAAACCAGGATAATGTTTCTACATGGGCATTGGAATGCACCATTGAATTGATAAGTTTAGCCAAAGATTACTATATATATTCCTGTATCATCCTACTTAAACATGCCAATATCTTGTAAATCACTTCCATTTGATAATGTAATCTATCTGCAGAAACAAATCCATGGATCATCCCTTTAGCCTCATGGCAACTCCACCCTGGTTTCTTCTTGAGATCCTTCTTAGTCGTTACCCTCCTTACTTCTTCAACTTCATCCCATTGTCCAACACTTGGCCTGTACATACTCAACAAAGTATAGTACCCAATATTATCAGGTTCCAATTCCAAAAGCCTTTGTTCCATATATTCCCCAAGTTTATGTCTCAATGAACTCTGCAAGCTGCAAGAAGAGAACCCCAAATCCTTCTATCAGGAAAAATCACCATTTTCACTATTATGGTTATGGCCTCTTTAAGCTTTTCATATCAACCCAAAAGATCCACAATGCAATTGTAATGATCCAAATCAGGTTGAATACCAAATATGCATTCATGGAATTATAGACTTCACACCCTTCTTTGAGAAGACTAGAATGGCTACAAGCAGACAATAAGCTCAAAAAGGTGAGACAGTTTGGTTTTATTCTTTCCCCCAGCATCAGAACAAAAAGTTCTAGTTCAAAACCAAGCCCATGAGTTGCAAAGCCTTCAATCATTGTTGTCCAGGTTACTAACTCTTTGACCAATATATTGTTAAAACACATTCTAGCCAATGAAATGTTTCCGCATCTTACATACATGTTTAAGACAGAGGTTTCCAGGTGCATAGTTTCTTCCATAGATCTGTAAATTAAGTTCCTTATAAAGTAGCCATTGATTGCCATTGCATTACCCAATTGCAGTCTTCCCAGATGGGTACATGCATCAACAATGCTTCTCAAGATCTCAGCCCTGGGCTCAAAATTTGCAGCTTGCATTTGACGGAACAAATTTATGGCATCCTTAATATATCCATTTTGAATGAAACCTGACATCATTGCCCTAAACGTAAGACTGTTTCTATTAGGAATTTCTCTAATCAACTGAGCTGATGCCGCTATTTTCCTACACTTGGCATAAAAATCCAACAAAGAAGTCAGCAACACATCATCACAAAAACCAGTTTAATGGTTAAACGATGTATCTGTTCTCCTTGAAAAAGATCTCTACACGCAAATGCTGATATAAGTAATGTTAAACTCTCACTACAAAACGCGGGGGCCTTGGGCCGCGCGGACATAAAAAACGCGGCCCAAGGTTGAGCCTAAAGCCCCGTTTTAAAAAACGCGGCTTCAAAGAACCTTAAGGTCGCGTTTTGTACGCGGGGCCATAGACAGGTTCTGAGGCCGCGTTTTTTTGAGATAAAAACGCGGCCTAAGGACTTCCGCATTTTATTTTTTCGCAAACTCTTTTTTTTTTTTTTTTCTTTTACTGTGGCCGCATTTTTAAAATGCGGCTCTAGAGTTCCTGAAGCCGCGTTTTAAAGACGCGGCTTTAAATTTGGTCTGAAGCCGCATGTTAAAAACGCGGCTCTAGTTCGGGATGGGGCCACGTTTTTAAAACTGATTTGCACTGACCCATCTATTACCAACCCACTCTTGATTGCATAACCATGAAGTTACATCCCATGGATCAAACTTTCACTGGCACAACAAGCCTGCAACATTGCCATCAAAGTCACTGAATTGGGTTCAGAGTTTACCATCATTTCCTGGAACAAATTGAAAGCAGTACCAACACTTCCGTCACTAACATACCCTGAAATCATCAACGTCCAAGAAACCAAATCTCTCTGTGACATAGCATCAATCAGTTTACGGGCATAATCTACACACCCACATTTAAAATAAACCTCAATCATGGTATTGCAAAAATAATCATCAAATCCAAACCCCATTTTCGTTGAGACACAATGGACCATCTCTCCATACATTACATCACTCTGAAGCGATGAAACAGCTTGGTTTACTATTGGAAACGTGAAACTATCATGGGCAACACCCAGACGTCTCATTGTTTTATATAACAGAAAAGCCCAATGAAAAAGACCCAAATCAAGATGGGACTTAATGATCAAATTCAATGCAATAGTATGAGGTTCTTCTAAGGTATTAAATACACGGACGACGCTCAACAGAGATGGGTAGGAAACCTTTTGAGACAATGAGAGAAGCATGGGCTTGTTTCAGAGTTTGAAGGTCTTTGCATGAATGTCATAGCCGTGAAGAAGAAGAAGAAGAATGAGTATTTAGGTGATGGGTGTGAAGAAGAAGAAGAGGAAGTTGTGAAGGGAGAGAGGAGAAGCGAAAAAGATGAAAGACATGACGGAGAAGCGAAGGAATATTGAGGTTAATAGATTGAACAAACAAAGGTGTGTTCTTGTTATTGTCTGATTGATGGTGAAATGAATAAAAGAGACACAGACTACACCGTCGTGTGTTCTGTTCTACACTGAAATCTTTCCACGGCTAACGGCTCTTTTTTTTTTTTTTTTTTTTTTGAGAAACTACATAAAAGGGCTAAAGTATATTTCTTGTTTGGTTAATTATTATTACACATTTGTTAAACATGATTTCATTTATAATTTGTAACTTCGATTTTCCTTATAGAGAATAAAATAAATTATGGGTTCAAGAGTAAGATTTATGAAATATATATATATATATATATATATGTATGTATATAATAAATTAATGAGTTCCACTTTACCTTGATTAAGGTGGTGGATATATGGTCAAGGAAAATTAAAATTTTATTTCCAATTTTGATTTTGGTATTGGAGAGAGAAAATTTGTTGGTATGGAATCCTATGAGATTCTGTGACTAATGTTAACAATCTACTACGTGAGAGACTGATTTACAAAAGTGAAAGTATTTTACGATGAATTAATCATCATCTATGCATTTTTTGTAATTTTTTCAATTAAAATAAATTTGAGGCCAAATCAACCAAAAATACAGCTTCAATTTCTGGTGGAATATCTTTCATCCAAATTACTACAAGACAGCTAGCATACCTTGCAAGAGTATGAGCAACTATTACCCTGACATTGTACATGAGAGAATTCAACCATATAAGAAATGTGGACAGAACCTTTGCGTCTTGCAGTAAATGGCCAAAAAGAGCAAAGGATTCCTGTTAAGAGGCTATAGTATTTAATGCTTTTTTGCTTTTTCAATAGAGAGCTTTAGGCATAATATAAGTGGCCTTAGGCCTAGACCTAATGCTGGTCCTGTAATTTTTAATATCATAATTAAGGAAACATTTTCTTGACCAATGAATTTCTTCTCTTTGACATGATCAAACCAGTCTTGGTAGAACATTGAACTTAGTTTCACTATGAAGTTTCACTATGAAGAAATGAGCATTGTTGCCTAGGTATGTGAGATGAAGAGAAAGGGTCGTAACAAAGAATTTTAAACTTCAGGTGGCCTTAGGCCTAGAATATCAAAATGAAAGAAAAACATTTTCTTGACCGATGAATTCCTACCCTTTGACATGATCAAACCAGTCTTAGCAGATTTACTGATAATATAGGTTGTCTTTGCAGCGTCATCTATCCAGACGTCGGTGTCGAAGGTGGCGTAACAGGTGAATACCAATAATCAAGGTTATCAATTATCTTTAAAATACTTCTGGATGATTTTATTAGTACTAAACTAATAATCACTAATCAGAAGTATTGTTTTATTGTATCATTTTCACTAAATTCAGTGCGTTGAGCTATTTTGCCTGTGAGGCATCAGCAGGGGCGGAGGCAGCATGGGGGAGGAGAGGGGGGGGGGGGGGGCACTTGCCCCCGGACTCTGTAAAAATGCCTTAAAGTTACTGTATTGGTGATACATTCTTAAAGAGTTTGACACTTTGACCCCTTTGATAAAAAAAAAAAAAAATGGAGCAGCCCTACTCCCAGCTTAGAGAAACAGACCAAAAATAAGGGATAAAGCTCCCTGACATGCCTAAGTCCTAACCTCATATTATTATTATTTTTCTTAGTTTTTGTATTGTATCATGTTTTTTACCCGTTTATTTTTTATCTATTTCACTGTACTTGCCTTTCTTACTTATCTCATAAATAACTTATCCCATAAATGAATGATGAAATGCTGTTATCTCTTAACTTTTTTACAATTTCAAAATCTGAATTTTTGTTATAAACTTAAATTTTAAATACTTAGAAGGATAGAGAAATAAATGTTGAATTTTACATATTTTAAGAAGCAATCAGACAATAAGACATATATACAACTTTACAACTATTTGCTATATTTTTAATATTTTTAGATTTCATAAAATTTAAAAAAAAAAAAACTTATAGATGAATTTTTTTTTCTTAATTTATATTAAGGAATCAAATTAGATGTCTAAACTTTATGTATTTATTCTTCTAAAATTTTTTTTACATATTTACATTAATCTCTTCTTTCAACTGTTAGTAACTATAAATTGGTTATTTTTGTTTCTTTCTTTTAACAATATAAAACATATACTTGTAATTACAATTGTTTATTTACAATTTATTTTGTTACTGTTATGGATTAATATATTTAACTTATTTTTCTTTTAATACTGTCTTTTAATCTTGCCCTCCCTAGACTGAAATCTTGGCTTCGCCATTGTGCATTAGCGTAATTTCTATATTTTATTCGAGGGATGCAGTTTCATGTGAAAATTCATCAAACCTCCTTCACTTAAATTTAAAAGTGTATTATTGGTGAATGAAAGTTTAGAATCATCATTCATAAAAATTAGAATCATATCTTGATATAACCTAAATATTCAGGTGCCACTTCCACGCAATAGTTTGTACTCTCTCTCCACCTAAACATACCATGTTTCCTCTTTATTCTTCCTTCTAGTTCTTCCCACTGTTTCTTCAGTTTATTTCCCATTATTGTCCTTTCTTCTCTCCCTAGGCCTTCACAAGATACTAACTGTCTTGATTTTACTGCCATCCTCGAGTGAGCGAAATCCTCGGAGCTTATTTACTCCTTCGGGCATGGACTATCGAAACTATTGCACGGTCTGATCCTCCTCGGTCCTCAAACACCCCCATATATATATATATATATATATATATATATATATATATATATATATATAATTAATGAGTTCCACTTTACCTTGATTAAGGTGGTGGATATATAGTCAAGGAAAACTAAAATTTTATTTCCAATTTTGATTTTGGTATTGGAGAGAGAAAAATTTGTTGGTATGGAATCCTGTGAGATTTTGTGACTAATGTTAACAATCTACTATGTAAGAGATTGGTTTACAAAAGTGAAAGTCTTTTACGGGAAATTAATCATCACCTATGCATTTTTGTAATTTTTTCAATTAAAATAAATTTGAGGCCAAATCAACCAGAAATACAGCTTCAATTTCTAGTGGAACTTCTTTCATCCAAACTACTACTAAAGTTAAGGCACAAGATAGCTAGCATCCCTTGCAAGACTATGAACAACTATTACCTTGACATCATACATGAGAGAATTCAAGTATTCAACCATATAAGCATCTTGTAGTAAATGGCCAAAAAGAGCAAAGGATTCCTGTTAAGAGGCTATAGTCTTTAAGGCTTTTTTGTTTTTTGTTTTTTCAATAGAGAGCTTTAGGCATAATATAAGTGGCCTTAGGCCTAGACCTAATGCTGGTCCTGTAATTTTTAATATCATAATTAAGGAAACATTTTCTTGACCAATGAATTTCTTCTCTTTGACATGATCAAACCAGACTTGGTAGAACATTGAACTTAGTTTCACTATGAAGAAATCTGTATTGTTGCCTAGGTATGTGAGCTGAAGAGTAAGGGTTGTAACAATGAATTTTAAACTTCAGGTGGCCTTAGAACTAGAATATCAAAATGAAAGAAAAACATTTTATTGACCGATGAATTCCTACTCTTTGACATGATCAAACCAGTCTGCTAAGACTTACTGATAATATATAGGTTATCTTTGAAGCGTCATCTACCCAGACGCCGGTGTCGAAGGTGGCGTAACAGGTGAATACCAATAATCAAGGTTATCAATTATCTTAAAAATACTTCTGGATGATTTTATTAGTACTAAACTATTAATCACTAATCAGAAGTATTGTTTTATTGTATCATTTTCACTAAATTAAGTGCGTTGACGCCATTTTGCTGGCGAGGCATCAGCGTAATCTTTCTATATTTTATTCGAGGGATGTAGTTTCATGTGAAAATTCATCAAACCCCATTCACTTAAATTTAAAAGTGTATTATTGGTGACTGAAACTTTAGAATCATCATTCATAAAAATTAGAATCATATCTTGATATAACCTAAATATTCAGGTGCGACTTCCACGCAATAGTTCGTACTCTCTCCCCACCTAGACATACCATGTTTCCTCTTTACTTCTTCCTTCTAGTTCTTCCCGCTGTTTCTTCAGTTTATTTCCAAATAACTCGCTTTGAGCCTGATCCCTCCAACATACTATGTCTAGGTGATGCTGTAGTAACACTTGGAGCCATTGAAATGAACAAGGTTAATTATGCAAACCGAGTTGGTCAGGCAATATATGCTAAGCAGGTGCCACTTTGGGACCCTGATACAGGAAAGCTCACTGACTTCAGTACACATTTCTCCTTCCTTATTGACACCCAAGGCATGAACATTTACGGCCATTGGCTAGCATTCTTTCTAGCCCCTGTTGGGTTCGAAATCCCGACAAATACAGCTGGGGGATATCTAGGCCTATTCAACACCTCAACCTATGATTCAGCTGAGAACCAAATTGTTCTAGTTGAGTTTGACTCTTTCGCAAACCCCGAATGGGATCCTCCGGTTGAGCATGTCGGGATTAACAACAATACAATTGCTTCTGCTGTTTACACCCCTTGGAATGCCAGCTTACACAGTGGAGATACTGCTGATGTATGGATAATCTACAATTCTTCTACTAAAATTTCAGTGTCTCTTGGAAATACCAAACAACTTCTAATGCTCAGGAGAATACCAGTCTTTTTTATGAAATTGATCTGATGAAAGTTCTCCCACAATGGGTCAAAGTTGGATTTTCGGCTGCTACAAGTTTGAATTCAGAGCGACATACACTTCAGTCATGGGAATTCAGTTCAAGTTTGGAGATAAAAGAAACAAATGGAAAGAATGCGAAAACTAAAAGATTTGTGGTTGGTCTAACAGTCTCAGGTGGTGTTCTGATAGCTGGGGCAATTTTTGCATTTGTCATATTGTTGATATGGAAAGGAAAGAAAAAGGAAGTAGTAGAGACAGTAAATTTAACATCAATAAATGATGAACTTGAGGGAAGAGTAGGAGGACCAAGAAGGTTTTCTTACAGAGATCTTGTTTCAGCCACCAACAATTTCTCGAATGAGAAGAAGTTGGGTCAAGGAGGGTTTGGTGCCGTTTACAAGGGGCACTTAATTGATTTAAATATGCTAGTTGCTGTGAAGAAAATCTCAAGAGGGTCCAAGCAGGGGAAGAAAGAATATATGACTGAGGTGAAGACTATTAGCCAACTGAGGCATCGAAATTTGGTGAAACTAATAGGAAGGTGTCATGAAAGAGATGAGTTCCTACTTGTCTATGAGTTTATGCCAAATGGTAGCCTTGATTATCACCTCTTTGGCAAGAGGAGTCCTCTCACATGGGTAGTGAGATACAAGATAGCTCTTGGGTTGGGCTCTGCATTGCTTTATCTTCATGAAGAGTGGGAGCAATGCGTGTTACACCGGGATATCAAATCGAGCAATGTCATGCTTGATTCCGATTTCAATGTCAAGCTTGGTGACTTTGGGCTAGCTCGGCTTATGGACCATGAGTTAGGTCCCAAAACAACTGGATTGGCTGGAACTAGAGGATACTTGGCTCCAGAATATATACGCACAGGTAGGGCTAGTAAAGAATCAGATGTATATAGCTTTAGAATAGTTGCCCTAGAAATTGTTACCGGAAGAAGGTCAATTGATCGTGTGGGAACGAATTCTGAATTGATGTTGGTAGAGTGGATTTGGAATTTATATGGAAGAGGAGATCTTCTTTTGGCTGTTGATAGGATGTTGCAGACAAATTTTGATGAAAAACAGGTAGAGTGTATGGTGGTGGTTGGACTTTGGTGTGCTCACCCTGATCAAAATATGAGACCATCCATAAGGCAAGCCATTCAAGTTCTTAAATTTAATGCGAGAATGCCAAATCTTCCACCGCAAATGCCTATTCCTATGTATCATGTACCTACACCGTTAGTCTGCTCTGGTGCACCTTCCATAACAAGAAGTCTTCAACAAGGTCGTTAATCCTATTCACTATTGCTTCTAAAAAACTGTTACAAGTATTCAACGGGGTTGTTAATGCTATTTACCTTCTTTGCTGTTAAAACCTTTTACATTTGATTGTTGTCTCTTGAGTGTAGTCAGCTCGTTTTATGCAGATATCACAAAGTTGAAAGTTATTATAAAACTTTTAGTTTCTTATACTCACTAGCTTGATTAGAATCATATGGTTAGGGAATCACAATGATAAATTATTATTTATTCCCAAAGTTTAAGTTCATTAACAACTAGTAAATTTAATTGCTTGACTATTACTCATTATCAACACTCTTTCTCTCTCAAATGTGAGTTTATACTTTTCCTCACTAAATGGGTCCATCAATATTTTTTTAGTTTTTACATGAGAGCAAAGGCACCTTGATACAATTGGAAGCTTGAGACCAAAATTTTAAGTAAGTTATTTTTTTTGTATTTAAATAGCAATTAAATAATATTTATTTAAATTAAATTTTAGAGTTATGATTTTTTTTAAATAAAAAACTGTTCTGTAACTTTTCAAAAAATAATTCAATTTATTTTATATTTTATTTATTACTAGTATAATTTTTCAAGTATTTTTTAGATTCATTGCATTTTAGATTCTTCCATTTTTTATTATTTTCGATTTTTATATCTTGAATCATATGTTAGAAATGTAAAATTGAATTTATAAATGAAAGATTCATTAGCTACTATATAAATTTATAATATAACTAGAACAAAAGAAGTTTTAAAAAGCTAATTCATCAAAGGCATTGTTGTAGCCTCAATTAATAATCTAATTACCCAATAGTCTTAACCTTAACAAGTGGAAAGAGATATACTTAATTCCAAATTAATAAAAAATTCAATTCTTTTCACAATTTTTTTTTTGAGGAAGTCTTTTCACAAATTATATACATACAAAAGCATAATATATACTAGCTTCTAAACACGCGCATCAGAGACTCTTCTATTTTTTTGAGAAAAAGTTAATAATTTGCATCCACTATAATTTAAGATTATTACATTTTTCAATCACCAAAAAAAAAAAAAAACCCCTAGCGTGTAATGAGTTCATACCTCTTTGCACTGGTTATGGATGGGCTCAAAAAATTAGTTCAAGCTAACCCCAAAGTTTTGGGACTAACTTTGGTGGTTGTTTTTTTGTTATACTTTAAAGAAAAATTGATTTGGTAAGCATACTCAAAACATAAGCCAAGGTAAGCATGATTCATACAACATCATATACGAGAATGATTTAATAATTAAGATTTATGTTGTCATTTCAACATAGTACATTGATCTAATTCTTACTAAACCACCAATATTGGGATATGGCAACAAAGAGTGGTCTATCACAATCAATTACCCAATGCACATTTGCCAAGCCAAAGTTAACACATAAGCTCCAAAGAGCAAAATTAAGCATGTTAAAGTCCATATCTATTCCTTTTTATGAAAGTTATCTACTTATCTTTAATCCTAACATTTAGCTACTTACTACACATCCAAATAACAAAAATAAAAAAAAAATAAAAATAAAAAGAGCTTAAATTCAGGCTAAAACTACCTTTAAACCCCAGAAACTATATGTAACATTTTTTATAGAAATAAAAATAGATGTGGATTTTTTTTGTTATGATTTTTTTTTCTCTTTTATTTTTGTTAAATGAAAGATCCAAGTTTGTTTGTGTTTGAGTGTTGTTGCAGGTGTTGTAGGTGTTGTTTTTTGTTTTTTTTGTTTTTAATTTAATTTTATTTAAAATGTAGTGTTTTAATCCTAAAATTTAGTCATGTACCACACATCCATAGCAAAAAGTTGAGAAGAGCAAAAAATTTAAAATTTAGCAGCTACCTTTTTTTTTTACGGTAAAAGGCTGAAATTTTGTTTTTAGTGTTGTTGTTGTTGTTGTTTTTTTTTTTTTTTTTTTTTTTTTACAATTTTATTTATGACCTATATCAAGTTGTATTAAATCCTAAAATGTAGTGTTTTAATCCTAAAATTTAGCCATATACCACACATCCATAACAAAAAGTTAAAAGGAGTTTATATTTACAATTTAGCAACTACCATTTTTTTTTCTTTTACGGTAAAAGACTCAAATTTTTCTTGCTATAGTTTTAGTGTTTTTTTTTTTTTTTTTTTTTTTGGGTTAAGGAAAGGCTCTAGATGTGCATCCAAATTTTATTCTTCTTAGTGGTAATAATTTGCATCCACTTAATTTAAGATTATTACATTTTTCAATCGCCAAAAAAAAAAAAAAAACTAGGGTGTAATGAGTTCATACCCCTTTGCACTGGTTATGGATGGGCTCAAAAAATTAGTTCAAGCTAACCCCAAAGTTTTGGGACTAACCTCGGTGGTTTTTTTTTGTTATACTCTAAAGAAAAATTGATTTGGTAAGCATACTCATAACATAAGCCAAGGTAAGCATGATTCATACAACATCATAAATGAGAATGATTTAATAATTAAGATTTATGGAGTCATTTCTACATAGTACATTGACCTAATTCTTACTAAACCACCAATATTGGGATATGGCAACAAAGAGAGGTCTATCATAATCAATTACCCAATGCACATTTGCCATAAGCTCCAAAGAGCAACATTAATCATGTTAAAGTCCATATCTATTCCTTTTTATGAAATTTATCTACTTATCTTTAATCCTAACATTTAGCTACTTACTACACATCTAAATAGCAAAAGTTAAAAAAAAAAAAAAAAAAAAAAAAAGAGCTTAAATTTAGGCTAAAACTACCTTTAAAACCCAGAAACTATATGTAACATTTTTTATGGAAATAAAAATAGATGTGAATTTTTTTGTTATGTTTTTTTTTTTTTTTTTGTCTTTTATTTTTGTTAAATGAAAGATCCAAGTTTGTTTGTGTTTGAGTGTTGTTGCAGGTGTTGTAGGTGTTGCTTTTTGTTTATTTTATTTAAAATGTAGTGTTTTAATCCTAAAATTTAGCCATGTACCACACATCCATAGCAAAAAGTTAAGAAGAGCAAAAAATTTAAAATTTAACAACTACCCCTTTTTTTACGGTAAAAGGCTGACATTTTTTTTTTTTTGGTGTTGTTGTTGTTGTTGTTTTTTTTTTTTTTTTTTTTATAATTTTATTTATGACCTATATCAAGTTGTATTAAATCCTAAAATGTAGTGTTTTAATCCTAAAATTTAGCCATATACCACACATCCATAACAAAAAGTTAAAAATAGCTTATATTTATAATTTAGCAACTACCATTTTTTTTTCTTTTACGGTAAAAGACTCAAATTTTTCTTGCTATAGTTTTAGTTTTTTTTTTTTTTTTGGTTAAGGAAAGGCTCTAGACGTGCATCTGCATTTTATTATTTTTAGTGGTGGTGGTGTTGTTGTTGTTTTTATTTATGATAGTTATCAAGTTGTTTTTAATCCTAAAATGTTGTGTTTTAATCCTAAAATTTAGCCATGTACTACACATCCATAACAAAAAGTTAAAAATAACTTATATTTAAATTTATAATATAACTAGAATAAAATAAGTTTTAAAAAGCTAATTCATCAAAGGAATTGTTGTATCTTCAATTAATAATCTAATTACCCAATAGTCTTAACCTTAACAAGAAGAAAGAGATATACTTAATTCCAAATTAATTAAAAAATTCAATTCTTTTCATAAATTTTTTTTTTTTGAGGAAGTCTTTTCACAAATTATATACATACAAGAGCATAATATATATACACACACACACTATTTATAAGAGGATTCTCCTATTTGGACTGGACTTTTATGTGGTTCAGAAATACCCCTAAACCTTATGTTTAATGAGAAAATACTTGAGGATAACCTAGTAAAAATATATCTTCATTGCCTACAAAATAGGACACTCTCTTACAAATTCATGTCTTCAAAACAAACTTATCCAAAGTTTAAAAATAAAAAGGAAATTATGACACTAGACAAAGAAAATACCTCATGGCACGTGCAAAGCGCATGTGATGAGGCTAGGCTAGTGTGTGTGTATGCATATATATATATACATATACACACTATCTATAAGAGGATTCCCCACTTTAGATTGGACTTTTATGTGGTTTAAAAATACCCTTAGACTGTTTAACAGAGACAAAACTTGAGAATAACTTGATAAAAATATATGTCAAACTTCACTTAAAATACTTACAAAATATGACACTCTCATACTAATCCATGTCTTTAAAGCAAACTTATCCAAAATAAATAAATAAATAAACTAAAAATTGAAATGAATGGAAAATTATGACACTAGGAAAAAAAAAAAAAAAAAGCCTCATCACTTGGAGTAAAATGGGTGGTATGTTGGTGATATTAGTTGTCAAGAGATGGAGAGAGAGAGAGTTATCATTCTTCTTTTTAAATTCCGTTCGTTACGGTTGGAATTTCTCACACCAGCCATCAAAGCCTTGCAAGAACCCTTTGCTCCGTTTTAGTCAAGATACCAGTCCGTCCCTACTTGTCAAAGGTCATACATACATACGCCTACATATACCCATACATACATGTGTGTAAATATGGGTTGTTCACATAGGAAATAATAATAAAAAATTAATGTGTTCGCATTCTACCAAATCATTCGCCATAATGTTGAAAAATCTTTAGCAACAGGATAGGTGGAATCTTCGTACTTCATAGTATGAATCAAAAGTATTAGGAGAAAAATCGACAAATTATTAGACTAATATACACAGGGCCTTTGGAGGCAAAAGACCAAAACTTTAAAAAAAAAAAAAAAAAAAAATTTAAGAGAGTTTTAATTTATAATATCCGCTCATGATGATTTTTCTAAAAAAAAAAATATTATCAGATCAAGATACCGATTAATTTTTTATGTAGGCAGGGATTGAACTATAGATCTGTTATTCAATCATTAGAGACTTTAAAAGAGACTTTTTGTTATTACTTAAATAACATTTAATTAGTGTTTTATATATAAAAAAAAATTATTATTCTTATTTTTAATATGACAATTTTGTTTTGGGAAAATGCAAAAAAACTATAACAAATTTTACTATAGAAACTTACACATTGATGTAGTGTAGCAACAAATGTGATCAATGACACCTAAAAAAGATAATTAATGAGTACTAATTTGAATGTATAATGTTAGGGATATTATAAAATATACAACAAGAGGCTTACAAAGATGCATTACCAATCACAAAAAGTAATTTAAAAACGCATTTAATATACAAGTTGTTGCAGTCTACCAATTATATTGGCGATGGCCTAAGTGGCCTAGGCCTAGGGTGGCTCTGAAGACACAAGATATAATAGAGCAAATTGTGTTAATTTCATTCTTCATGCCATCAAACTCTCAAAACAGCGTGTGCATTTGAAAATCGATTATATACTAGTTTTTTTACTTAAATAATTCATTATTTGTGGGTTTTACACTACTTTTTGTTTCAATTTAATTTCAAATAATATAAGTTTTATTTTTAAAAAAAATAAATCTGTTTTTAACTTTTTGTCTCACATTATGCAACTAAGCTACTGAAATTACCAATTTTCAAACATAATGGGTCATTTGGGTACAATTAAACTTTTAAAAATAGTTTAATTTTTAAAGAGAACAAACTATTGTCAATAAAATATTAGATAATAAATTATACATTATATATTCCACATTACAATATAATTATACTAATCTCTATGTACGCGTGTTGCGTGTTCTCAAAGGCTTTTTCATTTTTTTTTTTTCTAAAGTACAAAACTTTTCATTTATCATAATTCGGGGTTTTGTACCGTGTTTTATCTTTTAATTTTTTGTTGGCCTTAGTGTCATAATTTTAATTTATTCCAATTTAAGGTTTATGTATTTCTCCAATAATATTTGTATTTATAAATTACTGATACAGTCAAAGTGTGATGAGCCTAGCACAAAAAAAGAATAATAAAATAGCATTGAAATTATATTCTTGTGTGTGAAAAACCTACCAACTTATCTAACCCGCAGCAAGCTACTGTTTACAGTAAAAAACCAAACTAAAACTTTTTTGACGATTAAAAAAAAAAAAATTATTGCCTCGTTGACCATAGCATGCCATGTTGACTATGTTGTTTCATTTCCTGGAGACAAGTGGATGGATCATTAAGTGCCCAACAACCTTAATCTTGATTAATTGTATCGTGCAATAGATTGAATTTCGCTAATTACAGTAACTACAGTTCACTCAAAATAATAATAATGTGTCTATACTCAACAAAAGGGGGAAAGGCCTTGCCAAGGTGTCTTATAGCTTTTCTTGCCCACGCTCCAAATTTCGCATGAACATTAAAACTGGGGGGAAAATATCTATAATAAATGATACATTATACAGAAACAAAATTAAAATCTAAAATAAATTGATGCAAAATTGAGGAAGGAACAAAATCGCGTGCTAAATTGTTGACCTTACCAGATATGCATTAGACCTGCAAAATGGACATTTTTATGAAGTCAGATTCTAGAAAAAGAAGAAAACACTAAGGTCTTATATCAAACAATTTTTGTGCATGTAATACAAAGTTTTGTTAGGTAAGTCCACACCAGCAAATTTTTACAAATTAAACTTTATATCAAACTTGAATTAGAAGGTGAAATCAAGGTGCCCAAACCAGCGGCGAGAATGAGAGAACATTAACAAAACACAAGTGACAAAGAACAGAATTATAGAGGAATAAAATAGGATTTGGAGAATGAGATAGAACATTAACAAAACACAAGTGACAAAGAACAGAATTATAGAGGAATAAAATAGGATTCGGGGTTGTTCCCAAGAGAGAATCGTTACACCGATCCACGTGGTTTTGAAACTTGAACCGTTCATTGAACCGTAAAAGGGAGAGGTTCAAAGTTTTTGAGATGGAACCGAAATTGAACTGAAGTCGAACTGTAATGATATCATAATTAATTTAATAATTATTTTAAATATATTAAATTACTATAAATACAAAATTTGACTAAAATAATCCCTAAATAAATTTAAAAATCTATATTTCAAATGTATTTTTTATATCATAACTTTCATAAGATAAATAAAAATAAATAAATTCAAAGTAAACATAAGTTGAACCAGGATAACATCATAAATCATTTAAGAATAAAATGAAATACAAATAATAGATAAAATTTTTAAAAAGGAGCAATATTGATTTAAAAAGCAAGGATACTTTGAAATTAAAATCATGAAGCTTCTACAAAGCTCCACTCCCACCAAGTACCAACAACCCACGTGCATTGGACTCATAAATATCTAGATATCACATTCCAGAGCATTTTTATTCAAAGCCTCATTAAAGTCTCACTCTCGCATTTTCTCTCCGGAAGTGGCAGAGACACAAGCTTGAAGAATTGAGTTTTAATGGCAGCACGTGAGCTTTGTCCATGACTTGAATTTTTGTTTTTTTGTTTTTTTTTTCTTCTTCTTCGATCTGATGTGAATCTAATCTTTTTTTTTTTTTTTTTCTTTTCTTTTCTAAAGCAATTTGATAACTTCTTCTACACTTTTACTTTTCTTTCCAGCACCTACTTCTCAAATTTGGAAGTTTGTGTCTTTCTCTCCCTACTTCTCAATCTCTCATCTTCGGTCTTCCTTAGTTCTCAAGCAAATTATAACAGATCTGAAGGCAAGACTCTCTTTCACAGTTTCATCCTTTACTCACTCTCCCTTTTTCTATTCCCGTCTCACTCTTTCTTCCCTAAAGAACATATCTGGCCAACCTGAAATTGCTCTTCACGAAGAAATTTTCTGAGGAAATCGGAAAACTCGTCGACACATTGTCTTCACTTATTTTTACATAGATTCATTGCCCTCATAGTTCAAAGTGTTTGGAGAACTGTAACAGGAGGTAATGTGCAAAACAACAATGCAAAAAAATTGTATATAGTTAGTCAGGCAACCTCATAGTTCAAAGTGTTTGGAGAACTGTAACAGGAGGTAATGTGCAAAACAACAATGCAAAAAAATTGTATATAGTTAGTCAGGCAACGTTTGAAACAATAAATAAAGGAAACTCGAGAGTCGTAAGTAGATCACATGAATCTCGAGTTTTCAAGACTCGAGTCTCATACGAAAAAAATTTCACTTATAGTGGCGTTTTTAAGACTTTCAGTGACGTTTTAAAACCCTATAGCGGCGTTTTCCTGAAAAAATTTTTCTTTAGTACAGATTTATGGAGGCCTATAGTGGCGTTTTTAACACCTATAGGCCTATAAAACGTCACTATAGGGGTTAAAAACGCCACTATAAGAGTTTTCCCCCTTTCCACTGATCCACTTACAAATCGAGACTTAAAAACTCGATTTTTATCATGGAACTCGAGTTTTAGACACTCGAGATACTAGTTTTCAACATTGTTTTGAAATGTGACAATTAACTAAATTTTTTTAATATTTATTGTTATTTAGAAAAAAAATTCACTGTAACAGCGAGCAGAATATGGAACGTGTCAAGGCATGGTTATTGAAAATAAACTTCAAAAAATTAATTAAAAATTAAAAATAAAAGAATATTGCATGGAATGCGCCACTATGCAAAATTGTAGATTATCTCATATATATATATATATATATATATATATATATATATATATATATTTACAATATCCTTCCAAACTTTTTTGATTTGCTCAATTAACACCTAAATTTGAGAGACTTGTCACATTGTCCACCTTTAGTCTTGTGTGCAGTCCTATGCATATGCATAGATACAATTAAAAATAATTACAATTATACATTTTTTATAAAAGATTCAAATTATACATAGTATTAATTTACATTTTTTTTAAACCATAAATTTCTAAAATATGTAATTTTTTCATCCAATAATTCATTTGACACAAAAATTAAAAAAATAAATGGACACATGACAGAAAATTAAACTCCAATTGAAATCCAATTTAAAATCTAATTGGATTTGGACTCTTCGATTTTTTATGCTCAATAATATACTTGGCACAAAATTAAAAATTAAATAAGACACCTAGTGCAAAGTTGAAAATCTAATTAAAATCTAATTGGACTCTCTCTCTCTCTCTCTATATATATATATATACACACTAGTGTGTAATCCCATACATATACACAGATACATTTAAAAATAATCACAATTATATATATATATATATATATAATTTGAGTAATTCTAGGACTATAAATTATTCCACAATTTTTTTGCCACAAATTTAACGTGGCAAATTGTGAATGGTTAACTGTTACTTACACATGGACCCACAATTTTTTATTTACCAATCACACTCTGCCACGTTATAGTTGTGGCAAGAAGTTGTGAAAAATTATGTGGTTCTAGACTTTTTCATATAATTTAGAATCTAATTAGATCCAGACTCTTCTGTTTTTGTATTCAATAATTTACTTGTCAACAAAATTAAAAAATTATATGGAACACATGCGCAAAATTGAACTCTAATTAAAATTCAATTTAGAATCTAATTGAATTTAGACTCTTTGATTTTTGCACCTAATAATTCACTTAACACACAAATTTAAAAATTAGGTGAGACACATGGTACAAAATTAGACTTCAGTTTAGAATTTAATTAGATTTTCTCTAATATTTGACTATTAATATATATATATATATATATATATATATAAGACACATGACACAAAATTAAACTCCAATTGAAATCTAATTTTTACATTGAATTAACTCACTTGACACAAAAATTTAAAAACTTAGATTAGATGGGACACATGATGTAAAATTAGACTCTAATTTAATTTCAATTTGAAATTTAATTGGATTTTCTCTCAGTTTTACTTATTATTATTACATATAGACTAGTGTGTAACCTCGTGCATATTTACGAATACATTTAAAAACAATCACAATTCTAGGACCGTAAATTATTCCACAATTTTTTTGCTACAACTCTAATATGGCAGATTGTGAGTGGTTAACTGTTACTTACACATGGACCCACAATTTTTTCTTTACCAATCACACTCTATCACATCACAGTTGTGGCAAGAAGTTGTGAAAAATTATATGGTCCTAGACTTTTCCTTTTAATTTAGAATCTAATTAGATCCAGACTCTTCTATTTTTGCATTCAATAATTTACTTGTCACAAAAATTAAAAAATTAGATGGAACACATGCACAAAATTGAACTCCAATTAAAATTCAATTTAGAATCTAATTGAATTTAGACTCTTTATTTTTTGCACCTAATAATTTACTTGACACACAAATTTAAAAATTAAGTGAGACTCGTGGCACAAAATTAGACTTCAGTTTAGAATTTAATTGGATTTTCTCTTAATTTTGGCTATTAATATATATATATATATATATATATATATATATATATATATATATATGAGTTATAAACTTAAGTTTTTTTAGTTATACAAAAAAAAAAAAAAAACCTCATAAATATAAAATCATTCAAAAATTATATTTTTTATGGTTTACTCATATTGAACTCCTCCTCTTTTACACTAAATTAAATCATTTGACACAAAAATTTAAAAACATAGATTAAATGAGACATATAACACAAAATTAAACTCCAATTGAAATCTAATTTTTACATTAAATTAATTCACTTGGCACAAAAATTTAAAAACTTAGATTAGATGGGACACATGGCGTAAAATTAGACTCTAATTTAATTTCAATTTGAAATCTATTGGATTTTCTCTCAGTTTTACCTATTATTATATACTCCATCCGTCCCACTTTGTTTGTCCTGTTTGAAAAGTCAAACTTTTTAAGGGAACATCATTTATTATCTTATCTACCTTTTAAAAATGTATAAGTTTCCAAAACTACCCTTAAATAAATTTATCAAAAAATTGAATTATTAATAGGAACATTAGTAAATAGGGGTATAATAGGAATATTAGTAAATTAATAACTCTTATTTTTAGAAACAGGACAATATTTTGGGACATCCAAAAATAGAATAGATGACAAATAAAGTGGGATGGAGGGAGTATATAGATTATGATTATCTTGGACAAAAGACATAATCGCATGCAAACCATGTGACTTATGGACCAACAACACCAAGGGGTCTATTTTGAAGAAAATTCTGAAAATGTCCTCATTGGTTGCAATTTATTAACTAAACACATATCTTTTTAAAAAAAATTAACTAAAAACATACAAAGTTGATGTTATACCCAAACTGAAACCCTTTGATATGATAATATTGTAAAGACTAACTTGCAAACGGTACCCCTAAAGTTTAATATCATTTGATTTTATTTCCTAAAGTTTCAAAATTTTGATTATCTCTCCTATTGTTAAGGTATCATTTCAATGGGTAACCTCCCCATTATAAAAATTAAGGGAAAAAAAAATCCTTAGCTAGATGTTAAGTGACACCTCAACTTGGCATGGGCTAGTTCTTCCATTTAAATCATGACAAATGGACCATGTAATTAAATAACCAAAAAAAAAAAAAAACTTAAAACAATTGCAAAAATCTCTAAAAATCAAATAAATGAAAATTTTTAATTTAACTTTTTCCTTCCTTCGAAATTTTTCTTTCTTCTTCACCAAAATTTCGCCTCTTTTTACTCTTTTTTAAAAAAAAAAAAAAACCAAATTTTTGTGATGTGGATTCGCTATTGTTTGCTCTCTTGTTTGTTTATCGTGTTTGCTCCCTAGTTTATTTTCATTATTTTTTCTTCTGTAGTATTTAATTTTCTTTTTTACTTTTTGGATAAAATGCAAAACTCACCTTCTAAATTTCACTTGCTGTCATTTCAACCCTCTAAGTTTTACTTTTGTCATTTTAGTCATTTAAGTTTTAATTATACTCAATTCAGTACTTCATTTACTATTCATTAAATTGCACCGTTAAATTATCCAAAATGACACTGTTTTAAAATTAGTTAATATTTAATTTTTTTTAATTTCTGAATTTTAGAAAAAAAAAAACGTTTATTTAAATTTTTTTTTTTTTTAAATACTAAACCCAACCGGTTGGGACCGTTGGGACTGAGAGGAAGAGAGATTGAGAGGGAGAAAGAGAGAAAGAGGGACAGAGAGGAAGACGGTGGCTGGGCTCCGTCCAGTGGTGTCCTCGGCTTCACTCTGCCGCTTCAGTAGGCAGTTTCGGCCATTAATTGTGGCTGGGGTTCACTAAAAAAGAGTTGACTTGGGTTCCCTTAAACCCTATTACTTGTTGTTTGTTTCCTGAACATTTTTATATCTGGTAATTAGATGTTTTAGAAATTAAACCCCAGTTAACCACAAAATTTTCACTCTGCTAACCCTTACTTGTTATATTTCCAATAGATTCAGTAAGTAGAGGGCCAGGTATTGAAGAATAAGCCTTGATATAATTTTCTCGTGTTTGAAATTTTGGTTTGAGGAAGCTTATTCTCATGAATGAAGACAATTGTATTGGCAGGGAAGGATCACGGTTGCAATTATCTTGGATATCTCAATAGTCTGAATTTTGACCAAAAGGAGTAAGCATATTGATTTCTGTTGCTGCTATACTTCTTTTTTCTTTTGAATTATTTTTTATGGGGAGCAACATTAGGGAAGATTTAATCATTCTTGATTTGAACCTAGAACCTTTCGACCAGCCTCACGTTTCGGAAGCAAAGTTGGCAAAGGCAAAACTAGTAGAACTGGGAGCACGTATTTGATAGTTAAGGCTCTAGGAATGGATTCTGATGACAAAAAGGCAGCAAGTGGTAGTGGCCGGAGCTGCCTCCTGAAGCGGCGGAGTGAAGCTGAGGACACCACTAGACAGAGCCCAGCCGCCGTCTTCCTCTCGGTCCCTCTTTCTTCTTTTTCCCTCTCAGTCTCTCTTCCTCTGTCTCTACCGTTTGGGTTTAGTTTTTATTTTTATTTTTAATTTTAATTTATTTAAATAAACATTTTCCATAAAATTCAAAAATTAAAAAAACAAAAATTAAATATTAACTAAAGTGTAAAATGGCGTCATTTTGGCTAATTTAATGGTGCAATTTAACATATAGTAAACGGGAGACTGAATTGAGTGTAATTGAGACATTGAGTGTAATTGAGACTTTGAGGACTGAAATGACAAAAGTCAAATTTAGAAGACTGAAATAACAAAAGGTGAAACTTAGAGGGTGAGTTTTGTATTTTGACAATTCTTTTTTGTTTTGATATGCAAATCTATATATAGCTGTGGGGATCGGCCCAAAATAACAGGCTGGGCCCTAGGCCCGTCCGAGGACGCAACCCATCCGAAGAGCCAGCGTGACTCAAACTAGGGATGACAATTTTTCCCCGCCCCGCTTGACCTGCCCCTCCCCGTTTCGCCCTGTGCGGGTTTTCCCCGCCCCGCAAAGGTGGTGGGGCGGGGATGGGGCGAGATTTTAGACACATACCATGGGGCAGGGCGGGGATGGGTTTACACTTTTTAGCCCACCCCGCCCCGCCCCGCCCCATCCCCGCCCCGCCCCGCATTAATAAGGGTTAAATTGTAATTTCATTGTACCATAAAACCCTACTATTTAAACAAAAATATCATCATCTTATTTTATTCTACCTAACGTGGCTCTACCTCTTTTTTCTCTCTAGCAAAGTTGGAAATAAGGTACCAATTTTAACTTCTTCTTTTTTTGTCTTTATTGGAGACAAATTTATATACTATTGAATTGATGATTTCATTCATGATTCATACGGTCTTTCTCAACTTACTTTTCATCATGAACATAATATAATTTTTTTTAATGAGTTACGGGTCTGTGGCTCTAAATATGTGTCTGTGTCATTGTTTTTGTAATTTTGTGTGGGCATTTGGCTGCTTAACAACACTGCTTCTTTAAGCTTGTTAAAATTTTATTTTATCATGTTATGAGATTTTTGTTGTGATATTGTCATGTTAAACATTTAGATAATATTATTTAGTTTTTGCTAAAAATTAATTTGATTTGATAGGATAAATTTATTTATAATTTCAAGTATATTTTTATTATTGAAACATGTCATTTTATTTGAAAAAATGGTAATAGTTGTAGGGAAAATTAACTAGAAATAAAGTTTTACGGTGTAGGGCAGGGCTTCGCGGGTCTTCACGGGGCCTTAAGGGGCGGGGATGGGGTAAGAAATTTTCCCTGTCATGCGGGGCGGGGATGGGGCAAGAAAAATCCATGCGGGGCGAGGGCGAAGATCTCATCCTTCGACCCCGCCCCGCCCCATTGCCATCCCTAACTCAAGCAATCCTTATTCAGGCTCACTGGGGCAAAGAAAACATGTCCGAGGAGCAATTTCTCCTCAGATACTGCAAAATCCGGAGCAAAGGTACATCCAAGCCACTACAGTCCATCTTCTAAATACGTAAAAAGGAAGGAAACCCCAAATATCTCAACAAAGGCTGCCACCATCACATTAAATGCATTACAACTACTCTCCTGGCCGCATTAATGTGGAGAAGACCCCTGAACAGTACTACCTTGGCTACCGCAACTCACAAAGAATTGAGAGAGGTGTCTGATGGGACAGGTGCTCAAGTGGGGGTTTGGATGATCAACAAGTGTAAAGCCCAGATGATTGGAAAGGGCCTATATAATATGTAAAAGTCTCCCAAGAGAAGGGGGCGAGAAAAAAGAAGAGAAGACTGTAGCATTAAGAGGGAATCCTATTACACTGACCGGTATCCATTAATCAAGTTTTTTTTTAGCCCTATCATTCCTGGGGATCTTTCGACACAGTGGCATTTGCTCTTGCTTGTGTATTTCCTTAACCCATGCAACAAACCATTTAAACTTAATTAAACCTAGTTCTTAAACCCGTACTCTACAAGAATTCATTGTATTGGACTTTTTGGACCAAGACTTGAAGAACAAGGACTGGGCCACCGAATTGTTCCTCTACAATTGGCGCTGTCTGTCGGAAAGTTT
Source organism: Quercus alba (assembly GCA_036321655.1). Lineage (NCBI taxonomy): Eukaryota > Viridiplantae > Streptophyta > Magnoliopsida > Fagales > Fagaceae > Quercus > Quercus alba. The sequence continues at coordinate 9,807,400 of CM070304.1, read as the reverse complement.
GTGCATTGGCATAGGCGGTGGATCGAGCTCTTGTCAAACAGGGGCCTGAGAAAGCCCCTCCGTCATTTCCAGCAACGCGCTATTATTGTCCTAATATAAAGTTCCATAGGGGCTACGCTTCGAAGCACTGGTGGCACAGGCAGTTCTAGGGGCTTCCAACATCAAGTCAACACCCCACACCTTATCCGAGGGACTAGTCCCTGAAACTTAAAGAAAATCTAAGTTTTGGACAGAACCAAGGTATTGCATGGTCCTCGAACTCAAACCTATGGGGAAACCAACTACTTAAAGAAGATTATGAGTTTTGGATAGAACCAAGGTATTGCATGGTCCTCGGATTCAAACCTATAGGGAAACCAACTACTTAAAGAAAATCTAAGTTTTGGACAGAACCAAGGTATTGCATAGTTCTCGGACTCAAACCTATGGGGAAACCAACTACTTAAAGAAAATTCTAAGTTGTGGACAGAACTAAGGTGTTGCATGGTCCTCGGACTCAAATCTATGGGGAAACCAACTACTTAAAGAAAATCTAAGTTTTGGACAGAACCAAGGTATTACATGGTTCTCGAACTCAAACCTATGGGGAAACCAACTACTTAAAGAAAATTCTAAGTTGTGGACAGAACCAAGGTATTGCATGGTCCTCGGACTCAAACCTATGGAGAAACCAACTACTTAAAGAAAATCTAAGTTTTGGACAGAACTAAGGTATTGCATGGTCCTCAGACTCAAACCTATGGGGAAACCAACTACTTAAAGAAAATTCTAAATTGTGGACAGAACCAAGGTGTTGCATGGTCCTCGGACTCAAACCTATGGGGAAACCAACTATTTAAAGAAAATCTAAGTTTTGGATAGAACTAAGGTATTGCATGGTCCTCAGACTCAAACCTATGGGGAAACCAACTACTTAAAGAAAATCTAAGTTTTGGACAGAATCAAGGTATTGCATAGTCCTCGAACTCAAACCTATGGGGAAATTAACTACTTAAAGAAAATTCTAAGTTGTGGACAGAACCAAGGTATTGCATGGTCCTCGGACTCAAACCTATGGGGAAACCAACTACTTAAAGAAAATCTAAGTTTTGGACAAAACCAAGGTATTGCATTGTCCTCGGACTCAAACCTATGGGGAAACCAGCTACTTAAAGAAAATTCTAAGTTGTGAACAGAACCAAGGTGTTGCATGGTTCTCGAACTCAAACATATGGGGAAACCAACTATTTAAAGAAAAACTAAGTTTTGGACAGAACTAAGGTATTGCATGGTCCTCGGACTCAAATCTATAGGGAAACCAACTACTTAAAGAAGATTATGAGTTTTGAACAGAATCAAGGTATTGCATGGTCCTTGGACTCAAACCTATGGGGAAATCAACTACTTAAAGAAAATTATGAGTTTTGGACAGAACTAAGGTATTGCGTGGTCCTCAGACTCAAATCTATGGGGAAACCAACTACTTAAAGAAGATTATGAGTTTTGGACAGAACCAAGATATTGTATGGTCCTCGGACTCAAACGTATAGGGAAACCAACTACTTAAAAAAAATTATGAGTTTTGGACAGAACCAAGGTATTGTGTAGTCCTCAGACTCAAACCTATGGGGAAACCAACTACTTAAAGAAGATTATGAGTTTTGGACAGAACCAAGGTATTGCATGGTCAAACCTATGGGGAGATTAGTCATTTGAAAATGGATTAAGTCCTAGACAGAATGGAAATCCTGCCCTGTCCTCGGATCCCCAGCTCTAAGGAAACTAATGCAAACGAGTGTTTAGGCCCGGTACAGTCATACCTCGGTCCTCGAACCGGATGCCAAAAATGGTTAAGGTTATGAATGTTGTCAGGAATGTGGCAAAGCACCCTAGTGCTCAGCGACCTTCTCGGATAGTTCATTTTGGGTTACCCATCTTCAGATGATCACCTCATACGCAATACAGAGCATTCAACTGTTATCTCGGTTAGTCTTATATGTATAACCTTTTTCAGGTCGACATTATTGTGCCTGTTAGTCTCAATGAATTCAAAATAATAGCTCTTTGTTAACAAGGGTTTCGGCCCTAAGTATCGTTCAAAAAAAAAAAAACACATCCATTCACAATATAACTATGGCAAAAAAGAAAGAATACGTAGAATAAAATAAAGTCATCTTTATTAAGATAAAGAAATAGTACAGCGTACAATAAGGGGCTTAAGCAAGCCTATACCAGAAGCTAACTACATATTAACAACATTATTCACTTGTATATATGACCAAAACCAACATATTGACCCTGACACAAAATATAGAAGTCATAAATTCACACACCTACGAATACATATACATATACATACATATATGTACTATGAATGTAGGAAATGATAAGAAGTTGATGAGTTTGCATGACAACAAGCTTTATACCTATTCATTCACTATAAGACAAATCTTTAGCAACAGGCTAGGTGGAATCTTCATAGTATGAATTAAAATTATTAGGAGAAAAATGGACAAATTATTAGACGACTAAGATACCGGATATAATAGAGCAAATTATGTTAGCTTCCTCCTTCAAGCAGTCAACTCGCAAAACATGGATAATAGTTGCTGATATATAATAACATTAAATATTCCTTCAAACAAATAACATTAAGTAAAATTCTCATTTGCAATTTCTGAAGCAGGAAAGCTCCAGCATTGAACATGAGTACATGACAATATATATTAAAAGATGATTATCAACATAGACAAAATGGAACTTGCAGTTGAAATTGAATTTTAGTGAAAAACGTGGATATCTCGTTTTGGTCACTTAAAAAAACAATAAGAAAAATACCATACATTCTAATAAGTAGTAGGAAAAATTAAATAATTATCAACAGAAAGTGACTTAAAATGTCAGTTTCAAACTATAATTCACATCTACACCCCTTTCATTGGACCACTTCTTTCCACTTTTTTGATATGTCAGTTATTCTTCCTTTCATTTTCCCTTTTTCCTCCCTCTCTTCCTGGGGAAGACATTATTTAGGACTATGGTTTTCCAGCACCAGTTAGGCTTACATATCTTTACTCTTTAGTTGGCTGTTACTTTTTTTTGGTTGGGAGTTTTTTTTTTTTTTTTTTTTTTGGGTGTGGGGGGGGGTGAACTGCTTATAGGGAAAGCATGACTAAATGGGCCATAAAACCAAATAAATGATATTTTTTCTAATTAGAAAATTCAATAAATTCATGCCATTAATGACTTCAAATTTACCTGTAAGATGAATCTTATTTTATGTAAATGACAAACAAAAGCAGTATCAAATGCTAACTACATAGCCAGTCATGCCACTAGAGAAAGCAAAAACATGTAAACAAAAGAGGGGTATGACAAACAATTGTCCCTTTGAACAGACTCAATCACCCCATGTATAAAATGCATTACACCACCTAGGAACCACCAAAGCTAGTTCACCCAAATTTGTCAATTCATGTATGATTCACATTGCTTCACCACAATCCCTGCTGGTTGGCCATTTATGGATTTCATATAATCTTTTGGCAGATGAATAAAGCAAAACAAGCGTGTCTTAGGTGGTCCTTTCAGCCAACTGCATGTTAAAATTAAGCTCGCCTGTCATTCAGCCCCCTCCTATTTGAACATGTGGATACCAAATCTAAACCAGGATAATGTCTCTGCCGGGGTATTAGAATGCACCACTCGCACTCAATTGATAAATTTAGGCAAATACTACTATACAAACTCCTGTATCATCTGACTTAAACATGCCAATATCTCATAAATCTCCTCTATTTGATGGTGTGATCTACTGCAGAAACAAATCCATGGATCATCCCTTTAGCCTCAATGCAACTCCACCCTGGTTTCTTCTTCAGATCCTTCTCATTCCGTTGTCCAAAACTTGCTGTAGATTACTCAACAGAGTATGATACCCAATATTATCAGGTTCCAATCCAAAAGCCTTTGTACTGTATATTCCCAAAGTTTGATATCTTCATGGACTCTACAAGCTGCAAGAAGAGAACCCCAAATCCTTTTATCAGGAAAATCACCATTTTCAATATTAAGGCTAAGGCCTCTTTTAAGTTTTCCATATCGAGGCCAAAGATCCACAATGCAAGTGTAATGATCCAAATCAGGTTGAATACCAAATATGCATTTCATGGAAATATAAACTTCACGCCCTTCTCTGACAAGACTAGAGTGGCTACAAGCAGACAGTAAGCTGAAAAAGTGACAGGTAGGTTTATTCTTTCCCCCCAGCATTAGACCAAAAAGTTCTATGGCTTCAAAAAAAAAAAGCCCATGAGTCGCCTTCAATCATTGTTATCCAGGTTACTAAATCTTTGACCAATATCTCTGACCCCATAAAGATGCCATTGGAGCCGCTTTGCACGGTGGTGGCAACCTTGAAATTTGGTGAGGAACCCAGTGATTCCCACAAGCTTTTCGCAGCATTCATTGACACTTTGGTTGGGCTTATAGTAGTGACGGCGGCAGATCTATGCTTGCTGGTTGGCCGTAAATGGAGAGGTATGGCTTGAGGTGGTGCTTACTGTTGGAGATCAAAGGCTGGGCGCACCGAAGTCTGGCAACATATGTGAGATTTAGGTAGCAAAATTTTGAGAATTGGTTTGTTTGATAAAGAGGGCTTTTGATTTTTGTATTAATGGAATTGGAGGGATGGGTTTGATGGCTGCAACTACCATGGAAAGGCAACTCCCGCGTCTTTTTCCAGATTCCGGCAGCGTCTTTGTGGGGGTAGGAAGTGGTGGTTCTTCCGTGACAGGAGCAGAAGTTTTTAATTCAATAGGATTTAATATTTTGTGAATTCTATAAGGTCTCTAGCACTGAAGACTTTAAAAAAACAAAAAACAAATCATATTTTACCTAATCAAACACTACTTTATCTACCTTATTAACTTACTAATTAAAAGCCCGTACTTTGCACAATTTTATCATAAACTCATAGAATATATATTTTATAAGAGAAATAATAACCAAATAAATAATTATTATAATAACAAAAGGAATAAATTTTATTGGTATAACAACCGTCAAATTTAAAATGATAACACCTCAATAGAAATTATTAGCTTATAACTTACAAATTGTGCACTAATGAGACTTGTAGTTATATGTATCAAATTGTTTTTATTTGAATTTTGTATATAGTGAATCTATAATATTATTAGCTACAATAATATTAATGAGGAAAAAAATGATAGAAGTTGTTTTACATTTGGGAGCTTGTTGTTTACCTCTTTGTATACTATATTTTCAGTGTATCCTTGTTTTTGTTTGTCATTGTTCTTTATTAAAAATTTTAGTCATTCATGCAATTGGTCGTGATTGAACACTGGACTTGGCAAGTCCTCGATTTTTTGTTGATTGTCATAGCATAACAAATTGTTTTCTTAATCTTAAAAAAATATTAATTATGATATATATTTTAACTATAATTTACATGTCATCATGTGAAGATTATCATTTTGAATGTTTTTTAATTGATAAAATCATCTATGTTTAATCATATTAATCATATATGTGTAACAGCGTATCACCATTGAATATCTCTTTGGCTACCAAGTTAAAAAGTAAAGCGGTGTGTAATTCATGTATGGTATACAAAATAATAACAAAATCATGTCTAACTATATATATATATGTATGTGGGGCCCAATAATTTGTGACCCTGACCCATTTTTACATTGGGGCCCAAGGCCCGAGCCGATGAGGGATATAGTCGAGAACGTATAATAAAAGTCCAAGTAATCTTGAGACATAGCCGATGATGATTCTGTCCTCAGCATCCCCGAGTCCCTCCTGAAAGAAATGGCAAGAACGGTATAGGAACAGTTTTGGAAAAAACCTAAATATCTACGTTGATAGAGAAAGGATTGCTGGACAGTATGGCGACCAAAGACAAAAAGAAAGTTGTCATTGAATACTCTGCACCTGACAGAACCATGCTCTTCAGCTTTTACAACCACCCCCAACCACTTTGGGTATGGGCTGATGGGACAAGTATCAGTCCTGGAAAGTCGAACCTACACATGGACGTTGGATAAGGGATACAGGCTAATATAAAAGGGGAAGTAAACAATCCGGGAAAGGGGCTGGGGAAAAAAATGCCAAGAGCCAGAGCTTCCCAGACCATCTCGAGGAGAAAGACTCCTCGAGCGAACATGGTTTAATTTTATATGAACACCACGACTAACCATCATTCGGTGACCAAGGCCTAGCCTTTCAAACCCACGCTCTACAAATTATATTGTTTGGGTCCTCAACGTGCGAACCCAATACTATTTTGGGGCCGTCACGAATTAAGTCCCTACAATTAGCGCCGTCTGTGGGAAAGGCTTGTATGTTGGCACAGGCGGTGGGTCGAGAAAGTCCCCCCGTCACTTCCAATGGCCCGTTGTAGTGCTCTAACACAAAGTTCCATTAGGGGCTATGCTTTTCCATTAGGGGCTATACTTCTAAGCGTCAGTAGCGCGTATGGTTCTAGGGGCTTGACCGAAGGGCTAATCCTCCCAAACCAATGTCTCACGGCTTGGCCGAGGGGCTAATCCCCCTTACTTAAAAACTAAGTTTTGGACAGAACCAAGGTATTGCATGGTCCTTGGACTGAAACCTATGGGGAAACCAACTACTTAAAATCTAAGTTTTGGACAGAACCAAGGTATTGCATGATCCTCGGACTCAAACCTATGGGGAAACCAACTACTTAAAAACTAAGTTTTGGACAGAATTAAGGTATTGCATAGTCCTCAGACTCAAACCTATGGGGAAACCAACTACTTAAAAACTAAGTTTTGGACAGAACCAAGATATTGCATGGTCCTCGGATTCAAACCTATGGGAAAACCAACTACTTAAAATCTAAGTTTTGGACAAAACCAAGGTATTGCATGGTCCTCGGACTCAAACCTATGGGGAAACCAACTACTTAAAAACTAAGTTTTGGATAGAACCAAGGTATTGCATGGTCCTCGGACTCAGACCTATGGGGAAACCAACTACTTAAAATCTAAGTTTTAGACAGAACCAAGGTATTGCATGGTCCTCGGACTCAAACCTATGGGGAAACCAACTACTTAAAAACTAAGTTTTGGACAGAACCAAGGTATTGCATGGTCCTCGGACTCAAACCTACGGGGAAACCAACTACTTAAAATCTAAGTTTTGGACAGAACCAAGGTATTGCATGGTCCTCAGACTTAAACCTATGGGAAGGAGAATTCTAGATTGCTCAGACCTACGGGATGATTATATACTAAGAGTCGGGTTAAGTCCTAGACGGAATGAAGATCCCGACCTGTCCTCGGATCCTCAATTTTAAGGGAACTGATGCAAACGAACGTTTAAGTTCAGTACGATCGTACTTCAATCCTCGGACCGGATGCCAAAAATGGCTAAGGTTAGGAAGGATATTAAGAATGTGGCAAAGCACCCTAGTACTTGGTGACCCGCATGGGCAGTTCATTTTGGGTTACCCCTCCTCGAATAATTACCTCCTACACAGTACTGAGCATTCAGCTGTCATCTTGGTTAGTCTTGGGTATGTAACCTTTTTCAGGTCGGCATTATTGTGCCGGATAGTTTCAATAAGCTCATAAAGATATCTTTTTCTTAACAGGGGCTTCGGCCCTAAGTATCGTTTAGAATGATAAAAAAAAAAAAAAAAAAAATCATATGATAGCACATCCATTCACAGCATAACTATTGCAGAAAAGAAAGAATGCATAGAATAAAATAATGTCAACTTTTATTAATATAAAGAAGCAGTACATTGTACAATGAGGGGCTTAAACAAGCCTATACAGGAAGCTAATTATAGAAGCAAAAAAAAAAAAAACAATGAAACCAAAAATCTTTCTAAAACTCTGCTCCAGTAGCGACCGTGTATGAGAGGGAGACCCCCTATGATGGATGAGGAGAAGAAGAGGAAGAAGTAAAAGCACCAGGATGGATTTGGTGATGGGAAAGAAGAAGAAGGGGAGGCAAAAGGAGGCACCAGTGAAGGAAGAGAGGAAGAAGCAAGGATACTTAGTCCATGCGTCAGCCCTGACTCCTAACACGCTAGTGCCATATTAGCTATGCTCGAAAGAGAGCGGATGGTACTGATGATGAGCAACCCCAGCTCAGTTGCACCAAAAGCTTGATGCGATTAACACTTGCTTCGGATTTTGACTGAAGGAAGATGAGAAATATCTTGAGTCTCTACCTACCCTGCCCTGACCGAGCCATCTTAAGCTTCGGAGGGACACGGTGCTTCTGGAGAGGATGTGGTTCCTTCACCCCTACTTTTACCTCAGACATATCGCACTCTAAGATTTGATTATGCTGATAAGGAAAACTTTGAGCACAGCTTAAGGTTTAAGGCTTTAGAAAGGTTAAAGGGTCACTATGCAAAGGAAGTACTCTCTTGTCTTGCTTCTTATATGGAAGGTAAGTTTAGTGGCATTTAATCCGTACAGATTTCCAAGAAGAGCTGCAAACGAGATAGTGTCCATTCAACTCCCCAACGTCATCTATAACCGTCAGATTTGATTGGCCTCGTAAAGGAAAGTTATTAAAGACGCGCCTCGTACACGGGAAATGCAGGAGCGCATCATGAGTAAATCTAAAAAATATTTCGTAATTCGGCACATTTTCTAGGCAGGTGAAGAGACACCGACATTAATGAGGGACAAAGCTGGGTAAACCATGATACAGGCTCGACATCAGCAAAATCCTCCTCCCCGACCAAGAGGTGGGGCAGCAGGATTTTGAGGGGCTATTGTGGGGCCCAATAATTTGTGACCCTGACCCATTTTTACATTAGGGCCCAAGGCCCGAGCCGAGGAGGGATATAGCCGAGAACGTATAATAAAAGTCCAAGTAATCTTGAGACATAGCCGAGGATGATTCTGTCCTCGGCATCCCCGAGGCCCTCCTGAAAGAAATGGCAAGAATGGTATAGGAACAGTTTTGGGAAAAACCTAAAATATCTACGTTGATAGAGAAAGGACCGCTGGACAGTATGGCGACCAAAGACAAAAGGAAAGCTGCCATTGAATACTCTACACCTGACAGAACCATGCTCTTCAGCTTTTACAACCACCCCCAACCACTTTGGGTATGGGCTAATGGGACAAGTATTAGTCCTAGAAAGTCGAACCTACACGTGGACGTTGGATAAAGGATACAGGCTAATATAAAAGGGGAAGTAAGCAATCCGGGAAAGGGGCTGGGGAAAAAAAGGCCAAGAGCTAGAGCTTCCCAGACCGTCTCGAGGAGAAAGACTCCTCGAGCGAACATGGTTTAATTCTATATGAACACCACGACTAACCACTGTTCGGTGACCAAGGTCTAGCCTTTCAAACCCACGCTCTACAAATTATATTGTTTGGGCCCTCAACGTGCGAACCCAATACTATTTTGGGGTCGTCATGAATTGAGTCCCTACAATGTATATATTTGGAGAAATATGTCTAAGCATATTTAATGATTGATTCTCAAACTATAACCATATAAATTGAATAAAACTTAAGAAAATTAGGTTAAACAGAAGACAAAAAATGCACAAAACCGATTAAAAAAATTAGAGTAAACAAATATATAGTTGTAGGTAGAAGAACAAAATTCAATGGAAATCAAAATTCATCCACACTCATCAAATTTTTTTTTTTTTTTGAGAAAGATCCACACTCATCAATTAAGTTTGTATATACATTCTCAAAAAAAAAAAAAAAAGTTTGGATATAACTGTTTTTTTGTATATATTTGCTGCAATGATTAATGACATAACAGACTTTTTTTTTTTTTTTTTTGTAAACATACAAAGATTCAAATAATTTTAACCACATAAAATTGAAAACTACATCCATCAATTTGAATTTAAAATTGTTTGTAAATTAAAAAAATTTGTACCTTAAATGTTCAATCATGAACGTGACTTTTAATGCATCTACAATACAAAAGAAGTATCACTGTCTCACCAATAAACATTATTCTTGGTTATTAAAAAAAAAGACGAACATGATTCTTGCTTTCTCCAAATTGGCCTGAACAAAAGAAATTATATATATATATATATATATATATTTATTAACCATCTTCTCTCTCAGGCTCACTGCGTTACTCTTTCTTTTATTTTTCATTATTCCTGCGGCACTCTTTCACTTCTCTCTCTCTCTCATTACCTCACACGCATGTCTCTATTTATTATTTGTCTCTATTTATATAACAAATAAAAGCAACCGTTTATCCCCAAAAAAAAAAAAAAAAAAACCGCTTTATCTTTACCTCCCATATAAATTCACTTGGGACTCCTATCCCTTTTTGAAATAGAATAAATAAGTGGGCCTCTATGTGTTTGTTTTCTTATCAATTTCACCATTTGTTCCAGAAAAGAGTTTATAAGATACACCACTAAAATTACAACGTAACTGAACACAAAAATGAGTTGATTTTTAAATTTTTCCGCGCGCAATGCCTATTTTTTAACTATATATATTAGTTGAAAGCTCATGCATTATACGGATTTGTTTTGCTCATAAACATATAAAATATATAATTTTATGAAGAAAAAAATAATTATTACATAATTTATATGAACTATCTGATATATGTATACACACTCCACATTGAAAAAGTTGATAAAAACAAAAAGTCTAATATTAGTTTAACTTGTGGATGTGTGAAGTTGAATTCTAAACCTAAAAAATAATTGTTAAGATTTTTATCAACTTAGAAATTATAGGATAAGAAGATAAAAACAAAAAAGAAATTGTATTTTTTCTGAAAAAAATAGAATTTAGATTGTAATCAAATTGAGAGTTGAGACTTTTTTTCAACTTAGAAATTATAGACGAAAAAAATAAGAACAAAATAATAATAATAATATCTTTAGGTTCATTTGGATTGAGGGAGAGGGAGGGAGAGTAAAGTAGAGTAGAGTAGATTTAGCACAAAATTAACTTATTTTTACTCAACTTTACTCTACTCCCCTCCACTCCCCCCTCCTTCCCTCCTCTATCCAAACAAGCCATAAAAATCTATAAAAATTTATGTAATTTGGTGAAGCCACTTAGTGCAACCATGGCTTCTAAGCCCAACTTTTATTATATAGTATATGATATGATTTCGCAACTCACCCAACATCCAAGTTTCTAAAATCTCTGATGGTTAAATAAGAATTTGGGATTCAATCTCCGCCTACACCAATTTTGGTTTGATAATAATGAGTTATCATCAGGAGCAAATGCCATAAATTGAAACAGACTAAATATATATATATATATATATATATATATAACCAACCATCAAATAATAATATAATTACACTTCATACTTCTCTCTCTTCTTCTCTCTCCATCAAACCCATGACCAGCAAAAAAAAAAAAAAAAAACCACAACACCAACCACCACCACCAAACCACAACAACCCACAAATCACTAGCCACCACCACCACTACAACATTAACACATCACAAATCCAAAAATTTCCATACCCACAGAATCACACCCAACCACCAAGATCCACACCCATTGCCACTGTCAAACCTACTGTTGAATCGCTAGCCACCACCGCTAATCAAACACCACGATCCAAGACCGATCTTCAAAACCTAAAAACATCCATCAAACCCAAGGCTCACATGACCACACGGGGTTATGGCTTGATAGTAGGAGTTATTGTCCCAGCACCTAGAAATGAGTGGTTCGAGCGATAGCTCCAACAAAATCCGTGTGGTACACGTGAAATTACTCATTGTCGTCACGTGGCATGGGGTCGATGAGCCCACACCGAAGACCCCCTTTTTTATTTAGCAAAAAAAAAAAAAAAAAAACCTACGGCCCACGCGATATAAACATTGATCAAATAACATTGTTCTATGATACTTTTGTAAATATGTTAAAAATTGTAGGTTCCACCTGTTTTGACCACGTAAGGGAATTTTCTCTCTTCAAATAAAATAATAATACTTTTATTGTACTTGTCAGTTAAAAAAAAAAAAAAAAAACACATATACATACTAAACACAGAATTATGTTTTTTCACAATTTAAAATATGTTATTTGAAACACAGTATCAAACACATTTTTTGCATTATAAATACTTTAAACATGTGTTTTCACAACACTTGTTCTATGATACTTTTTTTTTTTTTTTATGGGCTTGTTCTATGATACTTTAAACACATTTTTTGTATTATGAATTTTTCAATTTTTAAATAACATTATTCTATGATACTTTTGTAAATATGTCAAAATTGTAGGTCTCACATGATTAGACCACATGAAGGAACTTTCTCTCTTCAAATAAAATAATAATATTTTTATTATACTTGTCAGCTTTTAAAAAAAAAACTCATACACATATCAAACACACAATTATATTTTTTCATAATTTAAAATATGTTATTTGAAACATACTAAACACATTTTTTACACTATAAATACTTTAAATACATGTTTTCACAACACTTTCTAAATTATAGTTTTTATATCATTTGGAATAATAATACTTGAAATCTGCTACCAAACAAGCCTACTGCAATTCATTTTTAATGGTTACTTTTAATATCAGCCTTTGATCAAAGTGGTTTAAAAAATAAAAAATAAAAGTTAGAAGAAATAAAAGATAAAAAAGTCGAAACTTTTTAATTTGATTTAAGGGTATTGCACGGGTGCAACAGCCCAGCTGTCGCTCCTGATCCAAATCCCAAAACAAGCTATACACCGGGTGAAAAAGCAATAGGATAATAACTTAACTCGTTTAGAAGAAAATATGAAAAGAAGTTTATAGTATCTGTTAAAAATAAAATTTTTTTTTTTTTTAAAAAAAGAGCGCTTTCGCTGCTCACGCAATAGAAGTCCAGAACTTTGAGCGCCACTTTCAAAAAAGAAGAAAAAAAAGAAGAAGAAGAGAACTTTCGCTTTTGTGAGTTAAAATAAAAGTTGAGCGCTTTTTGGTTTTTGGCTCTATTCTCTGCTGATAGGCAAAAACGCAGTCTGCTTCCATCACAAGAGAGAGAAAGAGAAGAAAGAAGGAAAGAAGAAGGTTGGAGAGAAAGGTTCTGAGTTGGTTTGTTCCAGGTTTAGATGATAAAAGGGGGATTTTTTTTTTTTTCGATATTTCGGCTCAACAGAGGGGCAGGTAATATCTCTTCCATGAATCTCTAATTTAATTAATTCCTTACAAATTTACATTTCTGAATTTCGACTATGTTAAATTTACATTTCTTCTCAACGAGTGTATATGTATTGTTCGTGATGTTCTCTTGGGCTTGCATGCTTTTTGCTTTTGGTTTTGCAGTTAAAGAACTAAACTTTAAACTGTGGAGTGCTGATGGATTTATGGGCTTTGATTATCTTACGTTCATTTTGATTTTTGAGCTGAGTACCTTCTTCTCAATTTATTTACTGAACCCTCTCTTAAAAAATTATAATTTGACTGCCCTCTACAGTTCAGAGTTTTATGGGTTTTGTAAAAATATGAGTATTTGGAAATTATGAATCTTCTGATTTTTAGATTGAAGATGAAGGAAAAAGTTAATGAAGAAGGGAAAACAGTTAAGACCAACTCCTCTTGCCTGTGATTTGAAAATTCAAGGTACGATGACGAGTGTCTATGAAGTGTTTGTATAAATGTTCAAATAAGTGTACGCGCAGCAGAATATGTGAGTTGTTTTGTATTATATAATTTCTTGCTTATGTTAATTTTGTTTAGTGTTTTTTTTTTTTTTTTGTTGGTTTGATTCGGTTAGATCTGTTTTGTGTTTGTGGATATGTTGTGAATGAGCGAGTTGGTTTTGCTTGATTTTGATTTCAATTGGAGCTAAAAGCATGATTTGCTGGTGAAGATAGAGATATGGAGTGAGAGAGGGACTATATTTTGTTTATAGATGAAGAGCTCTCGAGATAAGGTTTACATGGGCTCTCAACTCGAGCGGCCATACTTCTTTTGCTCAAAATTGAATTGGATTGTTGATTTTTAGTTTATGATATTTGATTGGTAGCTGAGAAATGTATATATTTATAGAAAAAGGGAAAAGTTTGAAAATTTGCAACTTATTTGGGGCTTAAATCTTTTTTTTTTTCTTCCCTTTTTTTCTTTTTGTGATTTAAACTTTCATTGCTATTTGGGTATTGATTCTTAGTCTCTATACTCTGTTGTTGTTGCTTTACAGTTTCAAAGAAAACATCAAAGGCCTCCAGAATTCCTCACAATCTAGGTAATTCTTTTTTCCATTTCTCTTGCATTGAATTTTTTTTCCCTTGTTCTCTTACAATGTTTTTGAATATTTGTGTCATTATCCCTATGAATCTATGGTTGATGCATTTTTCCAGAATGTGTTGGGTATTGAAAGATCTGAGAAGGTTAACATTACTAATTGGGTACTGATATAAGTCCATTAATATTTGGGTATTGATTTTTAGGGGATAACATTCTTTGTACTATAATGTTGGGTTTTTCTTTCTTGGGTTCGCTCTCTCCGAATCTTTGTGATTTATGTATCTTTGAGATGATTTTTCAAATTTTGTTCTTGCTTTTGGTATTTAAATTTTGTGTACATGATTCATGAATAAAAATATGCCTTAATGTTACTTATTAAAAAAAATATGCCTTCATGTTTTATTGAACCTTGAGAATAATATGAATTATTATTATTAATAGTTTGGTCTTGGGAAGTTGAGCTGATTTAAAATATTGAATTATGAGTGTTACCAAAGAGCTCAACGCCAAGCACAACAAGGTTCAATTCTTTTTCCTCAAGACCCCAAAATTCAATAAAATGTTATACTCAAAAATTAACTTGGATAAGTAATCTTTAAGCTCTTTGGTGGATTTTGATCTATGAGTAGTTCTGTGTTGATAGAAACTTAATTAGAGTGTGATAGAGAGCTTTGGGGAGGAAGTGATGGGGACAAGGCTGAAGTATTTATGGCTATGTTGAAGGTAACCATGGATTTGGTAATAGATCTGAATATTTTGAAACTTTATTTTTTGGGACGCTAATTTGTTTTATTTGTGAAAATGGTTCTCTTGTGCTAAAAATTTGGACTTTGTGCATGCAAAAATAGATGCTCATTGAGGATGTGTTGGAGAAACTCTTAGGTTTCTTCATAAAATTAGACAATTGATCTTGATCAGGATGACACATCTACCTTTAATTTTTGCTTAGCAATATGATCATTGTTTAATAGTTTATCTTCATAGCTAACCCTAACTAATCTTTTGAGGATCCATAATTGATTCCAAAATTTGGGATTAAGGCTTTGTTATTGTTGTTGTTGTAGATGTTTATATTGCAAATTCTGAATGAATATTGAGAAAATGATCCTATATTACTTTTATGAGACGAAGGTAAAATATTTTTTTTTTAATAAGTAAGACAAAGGCAAAATGTCATTGTCATTTAGGTTCCTTTTACATATTACATTTATGGATAATTAACTTAGATTTGTTTATGTTTCTTTGAAATGCAGTGGCTGAACAATTTGTGCTGGTAGAGATATAATGGATGGCTCTCATCTAAAAATACAAATTATAGACTCTAGATTTTGCTTTTAGCATTGCATAACAGAATGCTCTTTAAAATAATTTTGTTGCTAATAAATTTTTTTTCTCATTGTAAATGTTTAAGAGCAATTTTGCTTTTTATTAAAGCAACCCATGATAGAATAACTATGAACATTCTTTGATAATGTTTTAGTGTTTTTCACGTGCCTTGCATGTTCATCAAAACTAGTAGTATTAAAAAGATTAGTGGGAGTTTCTCGTAATTTTACCTAAAAGGAGCACTAAAATTTCAGTCCTCTTTCATTACTTCCAAATTTCTAGCTTCTCTCCAAACTCTCTCCTCAATCTTCTCTTTCTCTCTTCATTTGCGAATTTCAGATTGGATTTTTGCTAACTCCGATTCAATGCATTTCCAAAACTACGCAAGTCAGGTTAGGGATCAAGTTATTTCTTCTTCCCTAATTTATTTCTTTTTAATCGTTTTTTGATTCTAAACTTCTAATTTATTGTTATTTGTTTTTTTGGTTTTTTTAAATTTTTCATGCAGATCTATTTTTTCTAATGGCTTTAATGGACACGGAAACAAACTCACCAACTTTCCCAAGTTCTTCTGCTGCTCGATGGAAGTATGATGTCTTTCTTAGTTTCAGAGGCGAGGACACCCGCTACAAGTTTATGGGTCATCTATATGATGCTTTGACACGGAAAGGCATTATCACCTATAAGGACAATGAAAAACTTGAGAGAGGAAAAGCCATTTCAGCAGAGCTTTTGAAAGCAATTGAAGAATCGAAATTTGCTGTCCTCATTCTCTCAGAAAACTATGCATCTTCAACTTGGTGCTTAGATGAACTTGCAAAGATCATTAGCTGCAAAAAAGAGATGGGAATGATAGTTTTGCCTATTTTTCACTATGTGGAACCATCCGATGTACGGAAACAAATGGGAACTTTTGCACAGGCATTTGTTAAACATGAAGAAAAGGAGAGCAAAGAGAGGGTGGAGAAATGGAGAGATGCTTTGACACAAGCGGGCAACCTTCGCGGATGGCATTTAAAGGATTATTGGTATTTTAACTTTCACTTATTTATTTCTTTAAATATTCAGATGACCCATTTTATATATGTAACTTTATTTGGAACCTTAAGCAAATTTACATACATGTTTATTCTACTTCTTTTAATTTTCTCTCGAGCAAATCAATTTACATATTTTTGTTTCAGTCACTTGAATTGAATATCAAATATATTCTGTGTGACCAATTGGTGACTAAAACTCAATGCATATTATACTTTATTCATTGTAGGTCTGAGATAGAAGACATCAAAGACATCGTAGGATGGATATCGCTTCACTTGAAATATGATGCATTCCCATACATTACCAAGGACCTAGTAGGAATATACTCTCGAATGGTGGAATTTGAGTCGTATTTAGCTATAGGGTCAAATGATGTTCGCTTTATAGGGATTTGGGGGATGGGGGGAATGGGTAAGACAACTCTTGCTAGAGTTGTTTATTATATGGTCTCTAAAAAATTTGAAGCTTGTAGTTTTATTGAGGATGTTAGGGAAAAATCTGAAAAAGATGGATTACTTTCACTACAACAGAAAATTATTTCTGATATTTTGATGGAAGCAGATTTGAAAATAAGAGATCAGTATGATGGAGTTCTCAACATCAAGAATAGGTTATCTCATAAAAGGATTCTACTTGTTCTTGATGACATAGATGTACTCGACAAATTAAACATGTTAGCTGGGGAGCATGATTGGTTTGGTCCAGGTAGTAGAATTATCATAACAACAAGAGATGTGCATGTGTTGGAGGCACATGGCGTAGATAGAATATATGAAGTTCAAGGATTGAATGAGGAAGATGCAGTTCAACTTTTTTGCTTGAAAGCTTTTAAAAAAAAGCATGTCCTTGATGATTATTTAGAGTTGTCTAACCAGTTTTTGAAATATTCTAGTGGCCTTCCTTTAGCTCTTGAGGTGTTGGGTTCTTTTTTGTTTGGAAAAAGTACCATTGAATGGAAAATTGCATTGGATAGACTCAAAGAATTTCCTGAGGAGGCGATTCTCAGAGTACTTAGAATAAGTTTTAATGGACTCCAAAAACCACAGAAGGAAATATTCTTGCATATTGCATGTTTTTTTAATCATGAGAAGAAAGATCATGTAGTAGAAAAACTAGATGGTCTTGGCCTTTACCCTGGTATTGGATTGAAGGAACTCATTGATAAATCTCTCTTGAAAATTATGGATGACAATATAGTGTGGATGCATGAATTACTTGAAGAAATGGGTAGGAACATAGTTTCTCAAGAGTGTCCTGATGATCCTGGAAAGCGTAGTAGATTGTGGCATTTTGAGGGTATTGACAAAGTGTTAAGAAAAAATAAGGTAAGAGGTTATTTAGAGAATTTGAGCTCATTCCCTTCCTTCATGTTCAACAAATTTGAGATTTAAATTGTTTATGCTAATAATATATTTTGCAATTCACCAATTTCTTCTTGATTATTAGGGAACAGAGGCAATTCAAGCCATAGATATTTGGGATACTAATAATGAAGAACGAGAGACACGTTGGAATCCTGAGGCCTTTTCGAAGATGTCCAATCTTAAATTTCTTAGACTTAATGATATTGGCTATGTCCCTATACATTTTCCTGATGATTTAAGAATTCTTGATTGGAGTAATTTTCCTTTAAAATCTTTGCCATTAAGTTTCCAACTTGATGAGCTTGTTCAACTTTATTTGTTAGAGAGCAAAATTGAAGAACTTTGGACAGGAATAAGGGTAATTGTGTTCTTAAGTATCCTCATACAACTTTGCTATTAAATCACAATAAACAAACACTAGGAAGCTAATTATTCTAACTTTTTTTCCCCTTTTAACAGATTTTTGAGAAGTTGAAGTACATCAACTTGACCTACTCTTGGGACCTGATTACAACCCCAGACTTCACTGGAGTCCCAAATCTTGAGAAATTAATTCTTGAAAGTTGTGGTAATCTACGCAAGCTTCACCTATCCATTGGAATTCTTAAAAAACTTATTTTTCTTAATCTACGAGGTTGCAAAAGGCTAAATTGTTTACCGAGCAAGTTTGGAATGGAGCCTATTGTGGGAAACATGGAATGCTTACAAAAGCTTGTTTTGGATGACACTGCTGTTATGGAACTACCTTCATCAGTTGGAGGCATGATTGGCCTGACTTCATTGACTCTAAGGAATTGCAAAAATCTTGTGTGTCTACCTAGCGCCATTTGTAGTTTGAAATCACTTGAATCTCTGGATCTTTCTGGATGCTCAAAATTTGATAACTTGCCAGAGAACTTAGGGAATATCAAAGGTTTGAAGAAGCTTTATTTGAGTGGAACAATTATAAAAGAGTTGCCCTCATCAATTGAACATTTGACAAACCTTACTTCATTGACTCTGCATGATTGCTATAAACTTGTGTGTCTTCCTAACACCTCTCGTGGTTTGAAGTTGTGTGGTTCTCTTAATCTTTCTTCATGCTCAGCATTTAAAAACTTGCCAAAGAACCCAAGGATAATTGAAGGTCTAGAGATGCTTGATTTGAGTAGAACAGCTATAGAAGATTTGCCTTTATCAATTGAACGTTTGACAAGACTTACTTTATTAAGTCTCAAAGATTGTAAAACCCTTGTGTGTCTTCCTAGCACCATTTGTAGTTTGGAATCACTTGAATCTCTAGATCTTTCTGGTTGCTCTAAATTTGACAAGTTGCCAGAGAGCCTAGGGAATGTCAAAGGTTTGAAGAAGCTTGATTTGAGTGGAACAGCTATTATAGAGTTGCCTTCATCAATTGAACATTTGACAAGCCTTACTTTATTAAGTCTCAAAGATTGTAAGACTCTTGTGTGTCTTCCTAGCACCATTTGTAGTTTGAAATCGCTTGAATCTCTAGATCTTTCTAGATGCTCTAAATTTGACAACTTGCCTAAGAACCTAGGGAATGTCGAAGGTTTGAAGAAGCTTGATTTGAGTGGAACAGCTATTACAGAGTTGCCTTCATCAACTGAACGTTTGACAAGTCTTACTTCATTGACTCTACATGATTGCAATAATCTTGAGTGTCTTCCTAACACCACTTGTGGTTTGAAGTTGTGTGGTGCTCTTGATCTTTCTGGATGCTCTAGATTCAAAAACTTGTCAGAGAACCTATGGATAATTGAAGATATAAAGATGCTTAATTTGAGTGGAGCAGCCATAGAAGAGTTGCCTTCATCAATTGAACGTTTGACTAACCTTACTAAATTGACTCTAAGATATTGCATAAATCTTGTGTGCCTTCCTAGCACCATTTGTAGTCTGAAGTTGCTTAATTCTCTTGATCTTTTTGGATGCTCAAATTTTAACAACTTGCCAGAGAACATAGGAAATATAATAGGTTTGGAGGTGCTTAATTTGTGTTGGACAGCCATGAAAGAGTTTCCTTCTTCAATTGTTCTCCTTAAAAATCTCAAACAGCTACATATCTGTGGATGGAAGTTATCTGAATTTTATTCCCAGCCAGCAAGTCTTGAGTTGATGGACCCATTACGGACTTCATTATTTTTTCTACCAACAAGTCTGCAATCTTTAACATATTTGTATCTTAGTGACTGCAATCTTTCATCAATCCCCAATGACATTGGCTGCTTGTCCTCTTTAGAATACTTAGATCTAAGTGGAAATAATTTTGATTCCCTTCCCGAGAGCATGTCTCAACTCTATAATCTTTTAAGACTCTATTTGGAGGGTTGCAAGAGGCTTCAATCATTGGAAAATGTTCCGTTAACTGTTGATTTTGTAATTGCAAATGACTGTACCTTACTAGGGAGATTTCCAGAACTGCAATTTTATCCTTTTAGGTCAGATCACTCGCATTTGACTTTCCAGTGTCTCAACTGCATCAAATTGGTTGACCATATTCAAAGCAATAGTAACATGCTTCAGGTCTCTCTCTCTCTCTCTCTCTCTCTCTCTCTCTCTCTCAGCCTGTAGCTCTAAACTTTATGTTTGTATATTTCAGGGACAAAGTGGTAGACTACCAGGCATGTTAGAAATTATTATTCCTGGAAGAGAAATTCCGAAATGGTTTAACCATGAATGTACAGGTCACGAATTGAACATTCAAGTTCCTTCTTGTGGATGTGATGATCTGATCAGAATTGCATTGTGCATTGTTTTTGAACCCAACGGGTGTTATCAACACCCTAAAGAGTATCAGTTTTCATGTTCATTCAATGAAATTGAAGAATATGATCTATATAACTCTATACTTAGTAAAAACTGTGGTATAATTGCATCACATCACCTTTGGCTGCTCTATTTGTCCAATAACTATGTGTCTCGCTATATGAACTCCAGTTGGGGAAGAATATTTAGTCAAATTGATGCAAATGGATTTCGTCAACTTAAGATTAAAGTAGAAAGCTGGAGCTTGAAGGTGGAGAAAATTGGGGCCTGTTTGGTATACGAGCAAGACATGGAAGATCCCAATCAAACTATGGCACAGTGTAGCAACAACAGCAGGAAGCTCTCTGAGGATCTGGGTGTTCTCCAACACGATCTTTACGTTTCAGCTGCAGAAAGTATCAGAAAAAAGCGAAACCATGATGAGGGTGACGGGGCTGGACCTAGTGGAGAATGCTACAATATTGAGGAACCACGACCAAAGAGGATTCAAACACTTGAAGGATTCTTGGCTGATTTTGAAGGATCTAGTGAAAATGACCTGGAAGGCTAAGCATTCAGGGTGGTTTCACCAAGAAATCCTCAATCTGCAGCAAACTATGTTTGTGACTTGCTGGATGATAATACAAAGACTTGGAGAAAGGATGTTCAGGACAGGTTTTATATACCACAAGAAGCTGTTGTCATTGAAAGCATTCCGTGAAATTCTCAGCATTCTGATGACAGTATCTTTTGGGTGGAGCAAAAACTGGAGATTTTTCAGTTCAGAGTGCATATGATTAGTTGGACCACAAGGCACTGTTAGGTTTAGGAGAGGCTTCAAACAATCACAGCTCAACAATTATGTGGCAGGCAGAGGAAGGCTCGGGTTCCTGACAAGATTTATAGTTTTTCATGGTGTGCTCTTCTGTATATCCTACCAACAAAGCCTCATCTGTCTTCAGTAACTTGTGAGCAGTGTATTGAAAGTTCCTGAAACCAGCTTACATGCTTTATGGTCTTGCCCATGTGCCATGAAGGTATGGAAATTAGTTGAAGGCATAAACTTTATCCCACACCAGCCTTTTCGAACTGGACTGATCTATTCTCCTGGATGCTGCACCACAACAACACTATCTCACTGAAACTATTTCTCACCTGCGCAGAAATGGGAAAAGATTTGGAGAACCAGGAATACAGCAACCACTTTAGTATGTAGAGGTAAGGAGATGCATGAATGCTACTTGGCAAAAGTTTCACCTGCAGAAAGTACATATCCCGATATGGAAGCCCCCTCATTACTTTAAGGTAAATGTTACTGTAAAAATAATGCAAGAATAACTTTTGATATGAGATAGGAGCAGTGATTAGATATTTTAATGGAATTTTGCAGGATTATGGCATGCCCTACAAATACAGTTGTGTAAACCAGCAGGGACTTCAGGAGGTTCAACATGAGGACCACTTTAGTTAACATGGAATCCCCCAAAGAAAGTGACCTGAAATGCTCTGTTCAACGAAGTGAAAGTAGCTATATCTAATTTCTGATGCTGCGAGTTTAATTCTGTGGACAAAAGCTGACAAGCTGTAATAATGCTGCTCTAGTTTTAGCAGATTTTTTTTTTTTTTTGGAGAAACTAGTTTTAGCAGATCTTGTGTGTAAATATTGTGTCACTGAGATTTGGCTGGGTGTCCCCCAACCTTTTCTCACCCTTTTTTTGTTGTGAAATGCAATATATGTCCTGCTTTTAATAAGAAAAAATTACGTGATATTCGTCTTTCTTATAAACATATTGATATTTGTCTTTCGACACACACCACAATCACCAAAAATAAAAAACAGCTAAACAGAGCAAAACTAATTAGCTGCACGGAGTGCTCTCCAAGGATAGAGCATTTCAGGTCACATCATGGACTGCATAATGCCCTCCTCAGTTCTTATCCCTTGGCAATGGAGAATGACATTCCTTTGGTGCCATGTATGGTACACAGCAGCACCTGAGGCCAACTTACCAAGCACTTAGAGATTTTCACTTCCACTGATTTTCTCAGACGATGATGTCTTCCCACACGAATTCTTGGGAATTAATTAAGCAGCACTTCATTAATTCTTTCCAAAACCAGACAATTTAAATTCCTCCAGATACTATGAAAAACCTTACCATAAACTAGTTGCTTATGCTTATAGTTGCTTCAAGATTTCCATTTCCCATTCAAGAAATGCAATATAAATAAATATCTTCGGGGTGGCTAGGTACCATTCTCAGGCCAATCGACACGACAACCTTGAACAGTGAACCATCTCAAGCTCTACTGGGGTCTGGTATCTGTTCCTGGCTAAAGAAGAGATCACTCCACCAATTCAATTCCTTGCTCTAATGCGAATTGAATCTGTTTCACATGTTCATCTTTTGGGAGCAAAGGGCAATGTTTTTTTGATAAACTTATTTAATAATCCTCAAATCCTTCTCATATCTCAGAACCATTTTCTCCACACAGTACAGTACAGTATCTCTTTGTGTTAAGGATGTTAAGGATACAGCTGTAGCTACAGCTGTAATTGCCGAGGATAGTAGCTGATGTATATTTGAATTTGTAAATCATATTTTGAATAGGATATGATAGGATAGAATTAGGCTTGTGATGAGATAGGATGAGGATACGGTAGAATTACTTTAGAATTTGTATCTCAGTGAAGTATATCCTTCCGGATTGATATATCAGATTGTATTCACATTTGAATTGTAACAAACTCTTATATATACAAAATGCTTTGAACCGTGATGGTAAGGCTTGGAAATCATTTTTGTATATCTGATTTTACATGGTATCAGAGCCATTGTGACATACGTCTTTTTTTTTCAATGGCTTCCTCGTCTTCATCAACCTCTGTTGTCAACACTGCCACTTCTTCTTCTCCCACTTCCCTCACTACCATCCATCATCTCATCACCATTAAACTTACCCGTGACAACTACCTACTTTGGAAAGCTCAGATTGTTCCTTATCTTAAGGGGCAACATTTATTTGGCTATCTCGATGGAAGCACTCCTGCTCCACCTCAATTTCTCACTGTTGAAACCGATGGAGACATTCAAGTCATCCAAAATCCAGATTTCAGTCAATGGTACTTCCAAGACCAAATGATTCTTAGTGCCATAATATCCTCCCTCTCTGAACGTATTTTGGCTCATGTAGTAAAATTCAACACATCAAGGGATGTGTGGCAAGCCTTAGAGAGAATGTTTACCTCTCAGTCAAGGGCTCGAACAATGCAAATTCACTATCAGCTCGCCACTTTGAAGAAAGGCAATTCCTCAATTGCTGATTATTTTCACCAGTTTACAACACTGGTTGATACACTTGCTGCTATTGCTCATGCCTTGAATGATTTTGAAATTATCTCATTTCTCTTGGCTGGTTTAGGATCTGAATATGATTCATTTGTCACATCTGTGACCACAAGGGTTGACCCTTTATCAATTGATGAACTATATGGGCATCTATTAGCTCATGAATTGCGGCTTGAGCATCAACAACCAACTGTGGACCTCTCCATTGCAGGGGCCAATTTTGCGGGACAAGGACCCTCACGTGGTGGTCGTGGTGGTGGCTCCTCTCCCTCAGTAGGCCGTGGCTCCTCTCCTTCTGTAGGACGTGACTCATCATCCAAGTACCAAAGGAATTTTCGAGGACGGGGGCGTGGTCATTCCTTTTCCCCTCAAAATCGTCCTATTTGCCAAGTTTGCCACAAGCCAGGGCACACGGCTTTGAAGTGCTATCACAGGTTTGATAATTCCTTCTCCACTGACACTACCAACAACATGCATGCTCTGCTCGCCGCTCCACAGGCTCCACCCGATCTCAATTGGTACCCTGATTCTGGTGCAACTCATCATCTCACATCTGATTTTGCAAATTTGAATGTGAAGGCGGAGGAGTATCACGGGTCTGATCAGATTCGCATTGGTAACAGTATTGGTTTAAATGTTAAACACATTGGCTTTACAAAACTATCCACTCCTTCCTCTTCTTTTATTTTACAAGATGTACTTCATGTGCCTCACATTACCAAAAATTTAATTTCCGTTCATAAATTCACATCTGACACAAATACCTTTATTGAGTTTCACCCCTCTTATTTCTTTGTGAAGGATCGAACAACGGGGAGAGTTTTGTTGCGCGGGCTGAGTAGAAATGGGCTGTACCTTTTTCCTTCTGCTTTCAATAAATTGCCTTCGTCGTCATCTGTCTTTGTTGGTGAACGTACTTCTCCACAACAATGGCACTCACGCTTGGGACATCCTGCTTTTCGTATTGTTAATCATGTTCTTTCAAAATTTAGTCTGCCTGTTATTTCCAGCAATGTTGTTCACCCTTGTCCTGCTTGTCTCAGTTCTAAGAGTAAACAACTTTCCTTTTCTTTATCTTGTACTCCAATAAATTTTCCTTTGGATTTAATACACACTGATGTATGGGGTCCATCTCCTATTTGCTCTAAATCTGGTTTCAAATATTATGTCTCATTTGTTGATGCGTTTAGTCGCTATACTTGGATTTATCCCATGACAAATAAAAGTGATGTGCTACCAATCTTTATTAAATGGCAAAAATATGTTGAGCGTTATTTTAATCGCAAAGTCAAAGTTGTTCAATCTGATTGGGGTGGCGAATATCGCTTACTTAACAAATTTTTCCAAAATAGTGGTATTACTCATCATGTTTCTTGTCCTCACACGCCTCAACAAAATGGTGTTGTTGAGCACAAACACCGTCATCTTGTGGAAACTGGCTTAGCTTTATTAAATCATGCACACATTCCTCTTCAATATTGGGAAGATGCTTTTCAAACAGCTTGTTATCTGATTAATAGACTCCCCTCTTCCACAATACAAAATCTATCTCCGTATGAAAAATTGTTTGCTCAAACACCTGATTATAATTTCTTGCGTGTTTTTGGTTGTGCATGTTGGCCTAATTTACGTCCTTATAATTCCCACAAACTTCAACCACGCTCCACTCAATGTGTCTTCCTTGGTTACAGTTTACTTCATAAGGGATATAAATGCTTACATCTCTCCTCTGGCCGTGTCTATTTTTCCAGAGATGTGCTCTTCAACGAAGATATTTTTCCTTTTACTAGGCCTAGTTCTCTAAATTCCGAGTCAGTTTTACACTCTTTACAGGTACAGTCCTCTACTGGGTTTCACGCAGCAACTCCTTTCTCAGTTGGACGAAATTTTGCCACTGTAACTTCTTCAGCCCAAAGTGTTCCTTACCAAGCCCATTCTGAAAATCTTCCCAGCCCACACATACTGACCCGTCCCTCTTCTTCTCTACCTCATTCTAACCTCATTCCCTCATATATCTCTACGCCTCCCTCACCTCTCCATCAACCTTCCCTTCACGCCACAAACACCTCAAACGTTCAACCCACACCCACCGGACCTCCACCCACACCCACCGAACCTCAACCCACACCCTCCACCTTTGAACCCACACCCACCGAACCTTAACCCACACCCTCCACCTTTGAACCCACACACACCGACCCACTACCCACACACACCCACACCGACCCACTAGCTCCAACCACCGACCCTCACCTCCAGCCCACCAACCCTCAACCCACTCATCCTATGATCACCCGCTCCAAAAATTCAATCACCAAACCCAAAACCTTCACCGATGGTACCGTGCGATATCCGGTTCCCAGTGCGCTCCTCGCCGATGGCAATTCTTCCATTATTGAACCCACCTGCTTCACCAATGCTGTGAAAGACTCCAACTGGCGTGCTGCCATGAATGTTGAGTTCGATGCTTTGCTCAAGAATCAAACGTGGATTCTCGTTCCTTCTCATATTGCTCGCAATGTCATTGGGTGCAAATGGGTGTTTCGAGTTAAGTGTCATGCCGATGGTTCCGTTGAACGCTATAAAGCCCGCTTGGTGGCTAAAGGATTTCATCAATTGCCGGGAATTGACTTCGGCGAAACCTTTAGTCCTGTCATCAAACCCACCACTGTCAGAACAGTTCTTTCTATTGCTGTTTCAAGAGGTTGGGTTCTTCGCTAATTTGATGTTCAAAATGCCTTCTTACATGGCCATCTATTTGAGGATGTTTATATGTCTCAGCCTCCTGGTTTTGTTGACCCTCAATTTCCTAATCATGTGTGCAAACTGAAGAAAGCACTTTATGGGTTGAAGCAGTCCCCTCGAGCTTGGTTCGCTAGGCTCTCTTCTCACTTACTTGCTTTGGGATTTAGAGGTTCGAGGTCTGATTCTTCACTATTTATTTATCATAGTGCTACTGTTACTATATATTTCCTCATATATGTGGATGATTTGATTGTTACTGCCTCAAAACCTTCTGCAATTGATGATCTTTTGTGTAATCTGAAGACTAATTTTGCTATTAAGGATCTGGGTAATCTTAATTTTTTCCTTGGCATTGAGGTTCTGCCAAACTCCTCGGGTCTTGTCTTGTCTCAGAAACGTTACATCATTGATCTTTTAAAGAAGACAAATATGCTTGAGGCAAAACCGGTCTCCTCTCCCATGGCTCAGTCCACTAGTCTATTTGCTTTTGAAGGGGATCCTCTTTCTGATGTCACCATGTATCGTAGTACTGTTGGGGCTTTGCAATATCTCTCCATCACCCGTCCTGACATTTCTTTCACAGTCAACAAACTCTCTCAGTTTATGCATCGCCCTACTGACATCCATTGGCAGTCTGTCAAACGCCTCCTGCGGTATCTTAAGCAAACTATTCATTTTGGTTTGCGGCTGTATCGCTCAAAGTTCAACACTCTTCAAGCCTTCTCTGATGCTGATTGGGCTGGTTGTCGTGATGATCGGCGGTCTACTGGAGGTTTCTGTGTCTTTTTGGGCAACAATCTCATTTCCTGGGGTTGTAAAAAGCAGCAGACAGTGGCTCGTTCTAGTACAGAAGCTGAATACAAGGCCCTTGCCAATGCTTCAGCTGAGGTTAAATGGTTGCGTGCCCTTTTATTTGAACTTGGAATTCCTATCTCTAGCTCTCCTGTTCTGTGGTGTGACAACATAGGTGCAACCTATTTATCCTCCAATCCAATTTTCCATGCTCGCACTAAGCATGTTGAGATTGATTTTCACTTTGTTCGAGATATGGTAGCTGATGGCTCTCTTCTCATTCGGTTTCTGTCTACTCGAGATCAGCTTGCTGATATTTTTACAAAGCCTCTGTCTTCCTCTAGATTTGCTCTTCTTCGGACCAAGCTCAATGTATCTCCAATACCGTTGAGCTTGCGGGGCGTGTTAAGGATGTTAAGGATACAGCTGTAGCTACAGCTGTAATTGCCGAGGATAGTAGCTGATGTATATTTGAATTTGTAAATCATATTTTGAATAAGATATGATAGGATAGAATTAGGCTTGTGATGAGATAGGATGAGGATACGGTAGAATTACTTTAGAATTTGTATCTCAGTGAAGTATATCCTTCCGGATTGATATATCAGATTGTATTCACATTTGAATTGTAACAAACTCTTATATATACAAAATGCCTTGAACCGTGATGGTAAGGCTTGGAAATCATTTTTGTATATCTGATTTTACACTTTGAAACAACATTCCTTCTTTAGACACCATATTTCTCCAAAACAACTTATTATTGATATGATATGCCCACTTTTTCCAATTTTATAGGGAACGGAAATTAAATATTTTCAAACTAAAATAAAACCTTAATCATATTTTAAACACCAAATCATATATTTTTGCTGTCTCTATATAAATACTAACAATAAAAAAACGATGTCATTTGTAATTGGCAATTGCCACCATTTTTCATTTCACCGAGTCAGAGCAGAGCTTGTTGAAGTAAAAATGGAGAACACGGCAATTCTGAAGGACTGGATTTGAGTGAGTCTGACTCGGAGAAAACCGGAAACATCACAGCTCCTCATCTCAGCGTTCTCTTCTTCTTCTTTTGTCTCTTGCAATTTCAAGATTCCTCTCTCTTTTTTTTTTTTTTTTTTCTTTTTCTTTTTTAAATCTTTTTCCCTAAAAACGACGGCGTTTGACATCTTCTAACTAATTAAAGTGGGTTTATTCTAGTTGCATAAGAGCACTCTCATCAGGTGTGCCAAATGCCAAATATTTGGCATTTGGCACACCAAACACCAAAAATCCTTTCTCATGAGGTGTGCCAAATGCCAAAACATTTGGCACATATGAACAGTTTCGTTCTAAAAATAGAACGGTACGGACAGAATGCTATTTGTAAAAATTAATTTTTTAATGATTTTCTCTCTCCTCTATCATGTTATCTCTTTTTTTTTTTTTTTTTTTTTTTTCTCACTCTCTCTCTCGTCCGCCTCCTTCATTTTTCTCTCAGCCCTTCTCTCTCCTCTTTCTCTCTATCTCAGCCTCTCTCACAATCCGCCAAGCAGCTCGCCTCTCCTCTGGCGCCAACGCCGCTCGCCTTCGCCTATGCCACTCCAAGCAACTTGCCTCCTCCGTAATCTACCCGATCTCACTAAGATTCGATTCACCTCCTCCACTCGCCAGCAGCTCA
Organism: Quercus alba; assembly: GCA_036321655.1. Classification (NCBI taxonomy): domain Eukaryota; kingdom Viridiplantae; phylum Streptophyta; class Magnoliopsida; order Fagales; family Fagaceae; genus Quercus; species Quercus alba. The sequence continues at coordinate 9,778,150 of CM070304.1, read as the reverse complement.
CCTCATCCACTCGCCAAGCAGCTCACCTCTCCTCCGGCGCCAACGCCGCTCGACTCTGCCGATGCCGCTCGCCAAGAAACTTGCTTCACCTCCACCGATGTTGCCGAAATCTGCTCGATCTCACTAAGATCTGATTCCCCTTATTTGTTTGGATTGTTTATGGTTGATTTTGGGGATTGGATCTGGTTTGAGAAATTGGATTGGAGGATAACAATGATTTGGGATGGGTTTTGAGGTTTGTGAATGTGGTGGGTTTTTTTTTTCTAGTGGCGTTGGTGAATCTGGTGGGTTTTTTTTTTCTGGTGGCGTTGGTGGATGTGAGTTTATGTCGGTGGTGGCTGCCGGTGTTGTTGTGGCAGTGGTTGTTGGTGGCCGTTGTTGCGGCAGTGGTGGTGGTGGTTGTGCCGTTGTTGCCGGTGTTGTTGCTGTTGATGAGGGGAGGAATTAATATATTATTTTAATAGGTTGTAAATATTATTTTAATGTATAGAATTGAAGTATAGAACACCTGATAAATGATATGTTGTAAAACGATGTGTTAATGATAAAGTAAGATTTTGGAGTGTCAAAATGGCATTTTTTATGAGAGAACTGATGGGAATGCTCTAAGAGAAGTGTAAGTTTGGATACATGACCCGCTGGCCAGGCCTTCGCAAATAGCAAACATTTTTTTTTTTTGGTGAATTGCGTTTTTAAACCCACATTTTATATTGTTTTTAAATTACAATCCTCTTATGGATACCAAAACATTTACCAAATATTTCACATTTTGCTTACGTAGCATTTGAGATGGTGCTCAATTGAACCACACCACTGTACAAAAACCCAAAATAGGTTGTAAGAAAATCAATGACACTTTTAAAGTTTGACATTAAAAAAAAAAATAAATAAAATCTTTCTCCAGTTTTACTATCAACTTTACACTGCGATACGGCAATAAGTAATATCATGTGTACCATTGAGACCTTGATGAAACTATTATCATGGGCATAACACATTTGTCGAAGTGTCACTACTCAAACTGCTCAATTACTACCAAATATTATCTAAAGTAATACGAGAACTCTTACCACCAAGTCACAACTTGCAGTGGTTTGCTAATATTTGCTTTCTTCTTTGTTCTTCATAGTTGCACTATTTTTTCATATTTATTATTGAATTTGGTTGACTTGAAATTACATAGAAAAGATAATCTCAATTTCTCACGAGTCCAAATGTTGAACTAGTTTAACTCTTCCCATGACATCTACTTTCATTCCCGAAGATAAAAAGTTATCCACTTCAAATTGGATTTGGGCTACCCTAAATGACACAATAAGGTTCTTCTTCTTTTTTTTCTTTTTTTCTTTTTCCTTTTTTGAGGGAGACTATTATTGGGTTAGAGTTAAATGAAAATTAGAGAGGAAATTATGCTATTCATATTGAAAGAATATAATCGTTGGAAAATACAATTGTTAGAAATATGTGGTTGTTTAAAAAATAAGACCATTGAAAAAAAAAAAAAAACCAATAAAGACTGAATAATGAAGGCTTAAATATGAGAGAGAGAGAGAGAGAGAGAGAGAGAGAGCTTTCTCAACAAATATATATATATATATATAAAAGATAGAGAATAGAAAATTTGTTGTATTTGAAAAGTAGGTAACTCAAATTGAAAAATATAACACCTTGGATCCTTCGAGCCCCAAAAGACCAACTTTTGGGGCTTGAGCGACAAAAGGTGTTAGAAATAGAATTAGAAGAATGTTCTTCTTGTTGGTAGGACATGTCATAAGCCTTGTGCCGTAAGAGAAACACCTTTGAAGGACACAGCGTATTAGAAATGGGAAGCCCCTTTTCCCATTAAGCCTAGCCTTTTGGGCTTGAAGAGTTCAATATGTTACAAACCCATTTGGTATGGACACAAGATACAAGTCTCCAATAACACAAACTTACATTAACATAAAAAGAAAATAGCTCAACCAATTGCCTTATAGTTCAAGACTGCTATTAGTTGGCCTTAAGGCCTAACAATTGAATTTTGGATTTATTTTATTTATGCGTAATTAGTTAACCCTTATTAGGCTTATTTTCCTTTTCCTTTCTTTCATAAAAACCTTATTGTCTTTTACTACTTGGTTTAGAAATTTAATTCCTTTTCTTTGATTTACAGTTTATTTGACTTTAGGGTCATTCTATGGAAAACTCTAAATTTTTTAGGGGTACGGTACTCACACAAATCCTAACCATAAATTTGGTGGAGTTTTAATCCGAACTGTTTATTTTATTTTAATGGGTTACTCATTACTGGTAGAGTAGCTCAGATGTATAAACCTAAAATAAAATTTAGATTGTTCATTTCACACCGTTCTCTCTTGCATTCTCTGAGTTTTTTGCAGAGTGTTTCTTCAGTTCTTCTCAAAAAACCAGATTGCTCTTTCTTGCGTTCTTTCTGTCAATCTCCTTTAGCATCTCTTCGACTTACTATCCGGTGAAGGTTTCTTGAGATGATCAAAATCTTTTTGATATTGTTAAAGGTAAGGATCAAACGATGAAACCTAGTTTCATTGCCATTGTTTAGTATCCCCTTTTTCTTTGTTGGTTTTTCAGGGCTACCCATTTGAAAAGGTAGATATATGCAATTATTTCAAAGGATTAATGTCGATTTTTTTGTGGGTATTGGGTATGGGGTGGTGGGGAGGAATCTTGATTTGTTATATGAGTTGATTAATAGTATCAATATTCATTTCTTATGTTTTATTTATTTATTATTATTATTGTAAACTTTCGCATATAAGGGTATGTGGGTTTCTAGTGTTTGTGTCTGTTTGTTCTTTTGAAGTAGCATGTGTATGTGGGTTTGTGTTGTTTCATTCCTTTGCCAGATTAGACCACTTAGTGAATATTTAAAGTAAGTTTTTCTTAGTTACACTCAAGAGCAAGACAGAGCTTTATGGGTTGGTTCTTATAAATTTGATTGTGTTGGTATTTGAAATGAAATTAGGAGCAGAGGTAGTAATATGGAATGGTGGCATTTACTGTGGTTTAACTTGGCCATTCCCAAACATTCATTTGTTGGTTGGATGGTTATTCTTAATAAGCTTTCAACCAAAGCTAGAATCTTTTGATGGGTTCTTCCAAGTTCCAGTGGATGGTTTGTGTGTTTTCTGCAGCTCTTGCATTGAGTTCAGGGACCATTTATTTTTCGGTTCTTCTTTTAACAGGAGGGTCTGGGAAATTACAATTAACTTGTTTCTAGTATCTTTTGCTAAGACTGATTGGTAGGATAGTATGAGTTAGGGAGAAATAATCTTAAAGGAAAAGGCTTAAGAACAACCCTTTGCAAAGTAGCTTTGTGGGCTTCTGTTTATCATGTATGGAAGCAAAGAAATTCTATAGTGTTTTCTAGGAAGGTATACATTGAAGATCAACTCATTGGCATTATAAATAAGGATGTTCAAGGGAGACTAGAGAGTAAACTATGCAGTTGTGTCTTAATGCTTTATCATATCCTTTGCTATAAATGGGGACTCAAATCTGAAATGCATACTACATTATCAAACTAGTGACTGATCTATCCTATGATGGAGAATTATTGAAAGCTTGGTATTGCTGGATATCTTGTGGTGCTCTATTATTGTCAAAGCTTGGTGGATTTGTTGTTTCATTTCTCAATTGTGACATGTTGCTGTTGTGTTAAAAAGTTGTAATACCTTGATGATGTTAATGTATAAATTTTGTTCTAAATTGTGTTTTAGGAGTGGCCAGTTTTAGCTTAATTTGTTGACATCATGGTACACTGTTGAGTGGCACACTGCTGTTTTGTTGTAGCAAGTCTATTATAAACTGTTTTTTTGTAGAGGCTAGTCTTAGTTTTGCTATAGCTTGGTTGTTTTGCCTTGTATTTTGGTTGATATCTTAGTCAATAAAAACCTCATTGATTCATCAATAAAACTGAAAAAAGTAGGTGGTGATGTAAGATAAGGATGAGAAATTGAATGATAAAAAGAAGAAAAATATCACAAAAAGGCCAAGGAATAAGAGGTCATATATACTGGTTATTGTTCTGTTTCCTTTTCTTTTATTTTTATGTAATTATAGTTGTCTTCCATAGAGAACATATCATGCATACTAATGTCCTAACATTATGCAATTCTATAGTTCATACCTTACCATGAAAACTTTCTAAGGTTTCCCACCACAACAATCAAACATAAATAAATAAGGCAAAAATTATAAAATCAAACAATAAAAGTAAATAAATATAAGCTTTGGCTACAAAATCATTGTTTATAATATTTGTAACTATGATTAGAACAAATGACCATATACCAAGAGTTATTTCAACATAAAAAATATTTTATTTATACAATTATATTTACACTTGTGATGGAATTCAATTATCCTAGTAACCAAGCTGAGTGAGTGAAATGAGAACATGGGGTTAGGGTTTTTTTTTTTTTAATTTTTTTTAAACTTATATGGGGGTATTTTAGTATTTTTAACTTATATATAAACGGGTCGGGTCCGGGCCTAGGTTTTTGCAAAACTCGGACCCGCTTCAGGTTTTTAAAAAAAGAAATCCATACCCGACCCTATAATTTATCGAGCCAGGTAAAATCCCACCCATTAGGGTCGAGCCGGGCTAGGTATCCACGGGTCAGATATAAATTGCCATCCCTAGCTGCAAGGGTGGAAAATGAAAACACTCTCTCAAGTTGGTCAAGTGACACTCATCTCATATGTGGCTTCTTCCATTCCATCTTACCAAGCTTCATCCCTAATCCTCCTAAATGAAGTTTGTTCAAAACTTGATTTCCTTAACCGAAAATTTTGGTGGGGTACAATGGATGACAGTAAAAAAGGTTGTTATCTTAAAAGCTGGGATTCAATATTCACACCTAAATATGTCGAAGGTCTTGGCATTAAAAAAACAGCAGACATGAATAAAGCTTTGGTGGCCAAAATGACTTCGGATGTGGTCAATAATAGCGATAAAATGTGGGTGATGGCTTTCAAGAAGAAATATGTTCGGAGTAGAAATCTCATGAAAATGTCAATTTCAAATGGTGTTTCTTGGGCATCTCAAAGTATCTTTGAGTGTAGTAAGGGGTTGTGCCATAGAATTGGCAATGGCCTCAACACTTGGATCTTTGAAGACCCGTGGGTCCCTAACGAGCTAGGGTTTATCCCCTAAGCAAGATGCGGTATTTCTATTGATGTTCACCTGGTTGCAGATCTAATTGATCAAGATACCAAGCAATGGGATAGAGGTAAACTTTTAATCTTATTTAAACCTCCCACAGTAAGTAAAATCCTAAACATTCATCTATCTCATCAAACCATGAATGACCAAGTATTCTAGTGTCTTACTCCTTTAGGGGAGTTTTCAATGAAATTCACTTATAATGCTATTAGAGGGCTGCATTCTCCAAACGACCCTCACATGCTCAATAAAGATTGGAAGGATTTATGGAAGCTTAAAGTTAATGCTAGACTCAAAAACCTTTTGTGGAAAATGTGTTGCAACATTCAACCAACTTGTTCTACTCTTAACAATCGATTTCCCATTTCTTCTTTGAATTGCTTTTTGTGTAATAATGCCCCTGAAACTATTGAGCATTTGTTTTTGCAGTGTGGTTGGGCTAGTTAGCTTTGATTACTAGCCCAATGGCCTTTATATATGAGTAAGTTATCCTCTCTATATATCTTGGATTAGATTAAGGTTATTTTAAATCCAAAATCCATGTTGGGGTTGAATGAAGAATCTATCAAAGACTTCTAGCTTTATGCTACCATTCTCTGTGATCATTTATGGATGGCTAGAAATAAAGCTAGAGTGGAGGGTCCAAAAGTAATCCAACTGATCTTTCCAGGCAAATTTTTAGTGTCTTCATGGAGCATAAAGAAGCTTGGAAGGAGCAAAATGAGAGGTCATCCAAAGATGTGATTTGGTCTCCACCTCTAAGGAGCTGGATCAACCTAAATTTTGATGCTACAATCTGTGAGGAGAAAACCACAGTTGCAGTTGTTGGAAGAGATACAATTGGCAACCTTTTGTTGGCATGGTTAGAGCAATTTGAGAGTGGCAATTCCCTACTAGGGGAAGTGAGAGCAGCTAGGTGTGCCATTAGACGTGCTATGAATGAAGGATTTTAGAATATAATCTTGGAGGGAAATGCCTGGAATGTCATTGAGCCACTAAAAAAGTCAGATGTAGCCCCGCATTGGAGTATCAAATCTATTTTTGAAGATATTTTGTACTTTGTTAATTGTTTTCAAATGTTGAATTTTCTTTTGTTCATAGAAAGGGTAATTTATCTGCACACTTGTTCGCCCAGTGGATAGCTCTTGTATATTGGTTTGGGCCAGTTTTCATCTCCAATCTGCCTTCTCATGTATCTCAAGCCTTTGTTAGAGATAAGTCCAAGCCCGATCTTATTGTTTCTCACCTATTTCGGGTTGAGTTTTTTGAGCAATAAAGTATTTATTTAGCCAAAAAAAAAAAAAAAAACTCCTTAAAAGCCTGAACATGATAATTGATAATTTGACATCCATTCACTTATTTCAAACTAGACTCTGGCTATTTTAAGATCAGCGAACATGTTTAAAAAAGAAAAGGAAAAGAAATATATTATGATAAAGATCAATTGTATAGTAAACAACAAAAAACAAAAGAACGCCCCTATCAAAGACCATCTCAATCATACTCCCCTCCTTTTCAATTCTCTTGCCCAAACAAGACGAGTCTCTTTTAAAAGTCAAGCAAGTCTACCAATATATCCAGCATTCATTGTCCAAGGTCCTAAATACACTTCCACAATGTGTCCATATTTTTTATAAGTTTGAGTTATGGAAAAAAAATTTTGCATAGGATTCAAGTTCCAAGTAGGATGATTGTTATTTAGATGCCATGTTAGTGGCTCCACATCAGTATGTGGTTGCTAGAACTCAGAATTTAGAAAAAACAATACAGCTGGTGAAAAAGCAATATGATAAAAATAAAATAATAAAAACAGAACTTTAGGTGCTCACTGCTCACCCACTAGCAACTTTCAACCGTACTTTTGAAAGCGCGGCCAAAAAATTAAAAATCAATGAGAAAAAAGAGAGCAACTTATTACTCCTCTCACTTGGAAGTGGAAGTGCTCGGAAAACTTGGAAGTGGAAGTGCTCGGAAAACATATAATAAAAAAAGCAGTGGAAGTTTCTTGTAATTTTTCCTAAAAGGAGCGCTGAAAATTCAGTCCTCCTTCATCGCTTCCAAATTTCTAGAGTCCTCTCCAAATTCTCTCTCATTCTTCAGCTCTTTCAGATTCGATTTCATCTCATTCCGATTCGACGCACTTTCAAAACTACGCAAGTCAGGTTAGGGATTCTTTCCTAATTTATTTTCTTTTTAATCTTTCTTCGTTTTAAATTTCTAATTGATTATTATTATTTTTTTGGTTTTTTTAAATTTTGCATGCAAATCTATATTTCCAATGGCTTTAGTGGGCATGGAAATGGACGATAGAAGTATTATGTTTTCCTCAAATCTAACCTACCTCCTTCTAGTCCTGGTAATGCTAACCCTAACCCACCTGAACCTGCAGCACCAATTGAACTTGGTGCATCGCTTCCCCCACTATCACCTAAACAAGGTGGTAAGGATCCATCTATAGTATGGCAACACTTCATTAAGTTGGCTGGTTTTGATCCCAAAAATCCTAGATCTCAATGCAAGTATTGTAAAAATCAATATAAATGTCATGGTAAGAAAAATGGTACTTCGGGCATGTTGCAACACATGAAGGTGTGTAAGAAGTGGCATTTTCCCCGTAATGATAAGCAAAAAACTTTGTCTTTCCAAGCAAAGAGAGAAGGGGAAAGTGCTTCAAATGTGTTAGTGGTTGCAAATTATAGTGAAGAGAGGATAAGGTTGGCATTGGCAAGGATGATTGTCATTGATGAATTGCCTTTTAAATTTGTGAAGCATCAAGGTTTTCAAGAATTTATGGAAATAGTTGAGCCTAGGTTTCCTATTCCCCATCGCACTACTAGTGAGGTGGATGTTTTGAGAAGGGCTTTTGTTGGGTAACAGGTTTGTGTGACAACGGATACTTGGACATCCATACAAAACTTGAACTACATGGTAGTTACCGCACACTTTATTGATGGGGATTGGACTTACCAAAAGAAAATCTTGAACTTTTGCCCTATGGCTAATCACAAAGGGGACACCATAGGGAGAGCGGTTAAGTCATGTTTGTTGAAGTGGGGTATAGACTGATTGTTTACAATTACCACGGAGAATGCTAGTTCTAATGAGGTGGCAATTGATTATGTGAAGAAGAAAACAAAAGAAAGAGATAGTAGCATATTAGGTGGTGAGTTCATGCATATGCGTTGTTGTACGCATATCTTGAATTTGATTGTGCAAAGTGGGTTGAAGTCCATTCATGAATCGAAGTCCATTCATGAATCAATTGCCAAAGTTCGGAATGCGGTGCGACATGTGAGAGCCTCTTCCGCAAGGGTTAAGAAGTTTCAAGAATGTTGAAAATGAGAAAATCAAAGCCAAATGTTTGTTGTCCCTTGATGTGCCAACAAGGTGGAATTCCACTTATCTCATGTTAGATTGTACTTTGAAATTTGTGAGAGCATTTGATAGGTTGGAAGAGGAGGATGGGCATTACAAACTTTATTTTTGTGAAGCGGATGGGAATGGGAAAAAGCCCATTGGTCCTCCTAACTATCTTGATTGGGAAAATGTCAAGACTTTTGTGAAATTTCTAGGCATATTTTATGAGGCGACACTTAGATTTTCTGGGTCCTTGTTTGTCACTTCTAATACATACTTCCATGAGCTAATTAGCATTGAAGATCAATTGCAACAGTTGTGTAATGTTGATGGGGATCCACTTTTGAAGAGTATGGCGGTAGAGATGAAAAAAAAAAATGATAAGTATTAGGGAAGTATGAATAATATCAATTTGATGCTTTTTGTTGCTGTTGTTCTTGACCCAAGGTATAGATTGAAGTATGTAAAGTTTTGGTTTAGGGAGTGGTATGGAAAGGACAAGGGGGATGCGATTAGCTCTAAGGTTCGGGATGCATTGAAGAGGTTGTATGTGGAGAGAGTGGGTCAAAATGAAGTTTCGAGTTCTAGTGGTAGTGGTGCTTCATTGTCTAGGGACTCCAGGCCAAGTGCTGGCAATGCTTTGTTGTCTGATCGCATTAAAAGTTATAATAATGGGTTTAAGCAACACTTGGCGGACGAGCATAGTATGGAAAGCAAATCTGAGTTGGATAGGTATTTGTTGGAATCTTCGGAGGACCTTAATGTGGAAGATTTTGACATCTTGATGTGGTGGAAAATGAATTCTTCTAGATATCGAATCCTTTCTCAAATTGCACATGATGTATTGGCTATTCCTGTCTCTACAGTTGCATCCGAGTCTACTTTTAGTACTGGGGGGAGTGTTTTGGATTTGTTCCGTAGTTCATTATCTCCTAATACAGTTAAAGTCCTTATTTGTACCCAAAATTGGTTGAAAGATGCAAAGAAAAAAAGACCAATAAAGCTTCGGGAGTGCATGGATAATGTGAAGGATATGGATGGTTTTTAGATTGACACTAATAAATATATGTTCATTTTGCTTGTTGTATATATCAATTGTTTATTTATTTGCTCAATGCTTATGAATCATTTTATTTTGAATGGGATTATAGAAATTGCATCGGTTTGCCCAATGTTTATGAAGGAGGATCCAAGCACCGTTGTGTTGGATGATGATGAGTGATGTGCTACTCTTTGCTTGGAGTTAGTTAGTAGTTAGTATTATATAAGTATACTTACTATTCTCATTCGTTTGTGTTAATTATAAATATTCTATTGTTTATAAATGTTTTATTGTTATTAACACGTGTTTATTTTGTTTATTTTAGTATTTTGTAGGAGTTCTAGAATGATGCATAGTGCACAGACTTACTGGACAAAGGACTTGTAAGAATTAACATTCTTTTGCCTATATGCTAATTATATCTGTACATGTTATTGGTAGTGGACTTTTCACTAATGATAGTTATTTAGGTATTCATGGGTGGGATTATTATTGTGGATACAAGCAATTAGCATTCTTTTGCCTAAATGTTAATTTAATTTGTATATCTTCCTTTTGGCATTTGTGGACAATGACAAATGGTTCTGTAATGCGTTATTAAGTAGATACATTAACGCTTATTGTTATTGACACTGACACACACAGTGACACTAATGATATTATATGCTACATGATAGTATTTTGGGATTTGAACTCTTATTGAGGCAATTTCAAAATATTTTTGCATGGTGAATGAAATGAAAAAATTTGGATCATTATGTGAACATATTTTTTGCACAGGTTTAAAATGAAAATTACAGTTTTGAAATTTTGGATCATTATGGATCATTATGTGAAATTTTGCACAGGTTTGAAATTTTGGATCATTATGTGATCATTATGAAATGAAAAATACATTATTTGGTACAGGTTTCTTGAACAGGTTGATATATTGATATTGGGCTTGAAAGCCCAATTTTTTTATTATTAAAAAAATAGTTTTTTTTAATATTTCAAACCAACCAAACCGCACCGCTATAGGTTGGAAAACCGACCCTAGGCGGTGTGCATTGGTTCCAATTATGAAAAAACCGATCTCTATCGGTTCGGTAATAAATTTGGAAAAAAACCGCCCTTACCGAATCGCGCACACCCCTAGTCTTTAGCCTGTTATGCTTCCTTGATTGGGTCATACAATTAAAAACTAAAAAAGACTAATAAGTTTTAAGATACACATCATACTTCAACAAACTGCAATATTACATACTTCAACAAAGAAACAAATCTTGGAGATCCCAATATAGAGAAGCTAGATCAGCATGACAAATTGACAATAAAGCATTCTCATATGAATAAACTCATATGATGTTTGCTAGTGCAATTTTAACAACTTTGTCATGATGTTTCTAAGAAAGGAGAAGAAAATAAAAATTAAGCTTTAAACACTCACCATGGAATATCATAGGAGGAGAGGTCATTGAAGCAATTATTAATTTTTCTTAGCAGGGGATACATGTTAAAAGAAATCAATCACTCCTTTATTGCTCTTATTCCTAAGGGCAACAATGCAGCTTCAGTAAATCAATTTAGGTCGATTAGTCTCTGTAATATGCTTTATAAAATCATCTCTAAACTCCTTGCAAATAGGCTCAAGTAAGTCCTTAACAAATTGATTTCTTCATGGTAGACAACCTTCATTCCCAGTTGTAAAATCCAAGAAAACACCTTCTTGGCTCAAGAAATTCTTCATGCAATGAAGAAGAAGAAGGGTAAAACAGGCTGGATGGCTTTAAAAATATATATGGAAAAGGCGTATGACCGCCTGGAACGAGGCTTTATTGAGAAATTCCTCCACTATTTTGGGTTCCCTGATAGTTGGACACAATGGGTTATGCAATGTGGTACTACAACATCCTTCTCCATCCTTATAAATGGAAGTCCGTTTGGGTTCATTAGGCCTCAAAGAGGGGTGAGGCAGGGTGATCCTCTTTCTCCCTTCCTTTTTGTATTAGCAAGGGAGGTTTTGGCTCGATTGATTGAGAGGGAAGTCTTGTGTAATGGGATAAATGGTTTTAAACTAGCCAAAGATCTAACTCCTATTACTCATCTGCAATTTGCAAATGATCTTTTTATTTTTGCTCAAGTTAATGAGGAAAATTTAAAAAGGATAAAATATTGCCTGGATGTTTTTTCAAGCTGGTCGGGGCAAAATATAAACTTCTTTAAATCAGTTATAATTTATAATAGAAATACTCCTCATTATCTGAAATCTCTGCTAGCAAATTCTATTGGAATTAATGCTTCAACTAAGAAGGAGAAATATCCTGGTATTCCAATAGCCTCTGGTAGAGACAAAAGAGCTACAACTGAAGAGATTATTGAGAAGGTTAAGCAAAGGCTGCAAGTAGGAATGACAATGGGTCGAGTTCAGGTCGGGTTTTTCCATACCCGACCTGACCCACGGGTCTGCCTTGAAAACCCGGACCTGGCCCGTTTATTAAATGGATTTTTTTCTTAACCCCAAACCCGACCTGTTGGGCACCTGCGGGCCCACCAGCCATGCCACGATTTGGGCCTAAACCGTGGCCCAATAATTTAAAAAAAAAAATGTTTGCCCAGATTCATTATTTTTGAAAATGTGTTTGACAAATTCAAGGATTGAATCTAGACAAACATAATTTTTTTTTTTTAATACTAGTAGGAGTTTACTTAGGTAGAGAAAATCAAGGAAATTAAAGAATGAAATACCCACATACAAAAATTGTTGAAAAATAATAAAGATTTAAGGATCGGCAGAGAAAATCAAAGAATGAAATTGAAAACTTGAAAAATAAAAAGACCCACCAGGAAATCATAGATGAACAATGACCAAAGATTTATGATTTTCCCTTTCAAAATCACAAAAACAAACACAAATCCTAACACAAACACAAACACAAAAATTTCAAATTTATAATTTTCCCATTCAAATTCAAATTCACAAACACAAACATAAATTCAGATTTATGATTTTCCCATTCAAAATCACAAAAACACAAAAATTTCAGATTCAAAATCACAAACACAAACACAAAAATTTCAGATTTATAATTTTCCCTTTCAAAATCACAAACACAAACACAAACAACTCACATGATTGAGACGAAATGAACCTAGGAAAAAAAGAAAGAAAGATAGAGAACGAAGTGGTCTGGTGGAGACACATGGAGGAAGCGAGGCAGCTGAAGGTGCAAGTGATGGTCGACGATGAAGGGCTTCAGGCTAATCAGGGCGGCAGTGACAGATCTTCAGGCTAGTGGTGACAGATTGGAGGTTGGGGGTGAGTGAAAGGGAGTGACCGAGAGAGTGGGAGAGGGGAAAGAGATATGCGACTAAGTGAGTGAAATGAGAACATGGGGTTAGGGTTTTTTTTTTTTTTTTTTTTTTTTTTTTTTTTTTTTTTTAACTTATATATATATATATATATATATAAACGAGTCGGGTCTGGGTCTAGGTTTTTGCAAAACCTGGACCCACTTCAGTTTTTTTTTTTAAACCCATACCCGACCCTATAATCTATCGGGCCGGGTAAAATCCCACCCATTAGGGCGGGCCGGGCCGGGTATCCGCAGGTTGGATATAAATTGCCCCCCCTAGCTGCAAGGGTGGAAAATGAAAACACTCTCTCAAGCTAGTCGAGTGACACTCATCTCATATGTGACTTCTTCCATTCCATCTTACCAAGCTTCATCCCTAATCCTCCCAAATGAAGTTTGTTCAAAACTTGATTTCCTTAACCGAAGATTTTGGTGGGGTACAATGGATGACAGTAAAAAAGGTTGTTGTCTTAAAAGCTGGGATTCAATATGCACACCTAAATATGTCGAAGGTCTTGGCATTAAAAAAACAGCAGACATGAATAAAGCTTTGGTGGCCAAAATGACTTGGAATGTGGTCAATAATAGCGATAAAATGTGGGTGATGGCTTTCAAGAAGAAATATGTTCGGAATAGAAATTTCATGAAAATGTCCATTTCGAAGGGTGTTTCTTGGGCATCTCAAAGTATCTTTGAGTGTAGTAAGGGGTTGTGCCATAGAATTGGCAATGGCCACAACACTTGGATCTTTGAAGACCCATGGGTCCCTAACGAGCCAGGGTTCATCCCCCGAGCAAGATGCAGTATTTCTATTGATGTTCACCTGGTTGCAAATCTAATTGATCAAGATACCAAGCAATGGGATAGAGGTAAACTTTCAATCTTATTTGAACCTCCCACAGTAAGTAAAATCCTAAACATTCATCTATCTCATCAAACCATGAATGACCAAGTATTCTAGTGTCTTACTCCTTTAGGCAAGTTTTCAGTGAAATTCACTTATAATGCTATTAGAGGGCTGCATTCTCCAAACGACCCTCGCATGCTCAATAAAGATTGGAAGGATTTATGGAAGCTTAAAGTTAATGCCAGACTCAAAAACCTTTTGTGGAAAATGTGCCGCAACATTCAACCAACTTGTTCTACTCTTAACAATTGATTTCCCATTTCTTCTTTGAATTGCTTTTTGTGTAATAATGCCCCTGAAACTATTGAGCATTTGTTTTTGCAGTGTGATTGGGCTGGTTAGCTTTGGTTACTAGCCTTATGGCCTTTATATATGAGTAAGTTATCCTCTCTATCTATCTTGGATTAGATTAAGGTTATTTTAAATCCAAAATCCATGTTGGGGTTGAATGAAGAATCTATCAAAGACTTCCAGCTTTATGCTACCATTCTCTGTGATCATTTATGGATGGCTAGAAATAAAGCTAGAGTGGAGGGTTCCAAAAGTAATCCAACTGATCTTTCCAGGCAAATTTTTAGTGTCTTCATGGAGCATAAAGAAGCTTGGAAGGAGCAAAATGAGAGGTCATCCAAAGTTGTGATTTGGTCTCCACCTCCAAGGAGCTGGATCAACCTAAATTTTGATGTTGCAATCTGTGAGAAGAAAACCACAGTTGCAGTTGTGGGAAGAGATACAATTGGCAACCTTCTGTTGGCATGGTTAAAGCAATTTGAGAGTGGCAATTCCCTACTGGGGGAAGCGAGAGCAACTTGTTATGCCATTAGATGTGCTATGAATGAAGGATACTAGAATATAATCTTGGAGGGAGATGCCTAGAATGTCATTGAGCCGCTAATAAAGTCAGATGTAGCCCCGCATTGGAGTATCAGATCTATTTTTTAAGATATTTTGTACTTTGTTAATTGTTTTCAAATGTTGAATTTTCTTTTGTTCATAGAAAGGGGAATTTATCTGCACATTTGTTCGCCTAGTGGACAGCTCTTGTATACTGGTCTGGGCCAGTTTCCATCTCCAATCTGCCTTCTCATGTATCTTAGGCCTTTGTTAGAGATAAGTCCAGGCCCAATCTTACTATTTCTCACCTGTTTCGGGTTGAGTTTTTTGAGCAATAAAGTATTTATTCAGCACAAAAAAAAACAAAAAAAACAAAAAAAATTAACTCCTTAAAAGCCTAAACATGATAATTGATAATTTGATATCCATTCACTTATTTCAAACTAGACTCTGGCTATTTTAAGATCAGCGAACATGTTTAAAAAAGAAAAGGAAAAGAAATATATTATGATAGAGATCAATTGTATAGTAAACAACAAAAACAAAAGAACGCCCCTATCAAAGAACATCTCAATCATACTCCTCTCCTTTTCAATTCTCTTAACTAAACAAGACAAGTCTCTTTTAAAAGTCAAGCAAGTCTACCAATATATCCAGCATTCATTGTCCAAGGTCCTAAATACGCTTCCACAATGTGTCCATATTTTTTTTCAATCCATTTTGTTAAAAGTGTGTCTTTTAATAACAAATTGTATTTGTTTTCCATTATTCTACTTTTTATTCTCCCAACCAAACACACATGGTTGAAAATTAAAATCTTTTCTATCATTCCACTCTTTAATGCTCTCACTTTGATCTTCCCTACTAAAAATAACATAAATATTGATTCATGGTTTTTTTTTCTTTTAAATTCTATTTTGTTTTTCAAAAAAAAAAATTACTGGTTGGAGTTGCTAAGAGAGTTTTTTTTGGTTTGATTTGGAACCATACAATTGCACTTATAGTGTAAGAGAGAAGTTAAAAGGTTAGACATTGTTCATTTGTTCTAATGCTGAAATTAAAAGTAAACCTTTTAAATTTAAAAAACAATTGCAGGATTTTTCTTACTTTACTTTAATAATTAATTTTTTAATAAATATATAAATAAACTCTTAAAAGAAAATTTCACTACTTGGAACTAGTGGTGTTACCTAGAACTAGAGTTTTTCAAACTCCATTACCTTGTTTTTTTTTTTTTTTTTTTTTTTTTTGCATTGAAATCGATTTTTATAAGTATGAGTTATGGAAAAAAAAAATTGCATAGGATTCAAGTTCCAAGTAGGATGATTGTAATTTAAACATGCCATGTTAGTGACTCCACATCAGTATGTGGTTGCTAGAACTCAGAATTTAGAAAAACCAGTACAGCTGGTGAAAAAGCAATATGATAAAAATAAAATAATAAAAACAGAACTTTAGGTGCTCACTGCTGACCCACTAGCAACTTTCAACGCTACTTTTGAAAGCGCAGCCAAAAAATTAAAAAACAATGAGAAAACTGAGAGCAACTTTCTCCCCTCACTTGGAAGTGGTCCAAGTGGAAGTGCTCAGAAAACATATGATAAAAAGAGCAGTGGAAGTTTCTTGTAATTTTTCCTAAAAGGAGCGCTAAAATTTCAGTCCTTCTTCATCGCTTCCAAATTTCTAGAGTCCTCTCCAAATTCTCTCTAACTCTCCAGCTCCAAATTTCAGATTCGATTTCATCTCATTCCGATTCGACGCACTTTCAATACTACGCAAGTCAGGTTAGGGATTCTTTCCTAATTTATTTTCTTTTTAATCTTTCTTCGGTTTTAAATTTCTAATTGATTATTATTATTTTTTTGGTTTTTTTAAAATTTGCATGCAAATCTATATTGCCAACGGTTTTAGCGGGCATGGAAATGGACTCATCATCTTTCCCAAGTTCTTGTTCTTGTTCTTCGTCTACTGGACGATGGAATTATGATGTTTTCCTCAGTTTCAGAGGCGAGTACACTCGCTACAAGTTTATGGGCCATCTATATGAAGCTTTGATACAGAAAGGCATTGTCACCTTTAAGGACGATGAAAAACTTGAGAGAGGAAAACCCATTTCAACAGTAGTCATTCATCGATTGTTCTTCTTGAAAATATGGAAATTAAAGCTATATATCCATGGATGCAATAATGGGATATCTTCATTCATGCCAACAAGTCATGTTCCTGGGGGCCTATTATTGCCTTCCTTATAAAGGGGTTTAGCCTTGAATGTACGGGTGATAACATACAAGTGCCTTATTGTGGGAGTGATGAAAAGTTGATGGGAATTGCGTTGTGCTTTTTTTTTTTTACAAAAGAGTTGTGTAATTACTCTAATCTTACATGTTTGTTTAAAGTCAATGGATTTGCAAGGACATCTACAGTACACTCTTCCTTTATGACAAAATATGGTAAATTTAAATTACCTCACCTTTGGCTGCTTTATGTGTCCTCTATCTATTTTAAGTGGAACGGATTGGGAAATAAACTTAGTCAAATTGATGTGACTGGATCCAGTAAACTTGATATTGAAATAAGTATCAATAACTTGGTGGTGGTGAAAAATGGGATTCATGTGGTATACAAGCAGCATGCCCGGTGAGGATCTGGGTGCAATTGATCATGATATTGATGATACGGCCTCCAAAGGTACCTGAAATAAGTGATTCCATGATGACGATGATGGGTGGGGCCTAGTGATGAAGACTACTCTTATGACGAACCACCTCCAGTATAAGAGAAATTTTTGACCTCTTTGCCTGAAAGTCATCATCTTTCTTCTTTCTTCTTTATTTTGGGGAGGGAATCCAATGAAATGAAATTGTAGGTTTTGATTGTCAGGTTTATTTTTGGCATGACAACAAATTTAATTTGTCATAGGTATAAAATTATAAAGTTTTTCTTTTTAGAGTTCCCTTACTAGCATTTAAAAAATAAATAAATAAATATAGTGTGCAGATGTACCTTGGCATATTACCCTTTGGCCCTCATATAGCCACCTTTTTTCCCTTTAAAATCAGGTTGGAATAATTTAATTTTTTCTTGCTGTCTTGTTGGGGCACTTTTATATGGCGGCGGCAAGAGGGATTGTTAGCAGAGCCATGTTGAAGAATTAGACAAGTAGGGTTCCTTCTCTCACATCCACCTGGGCTCTTTCTAAAGTGGTCAAGCTCAAGGACTCAAAATGGTCAGCTATTTAAATTAACTGTCAAATGGCTCTTATTATTGATTAAATCATGTTTTTATTTTGTCCTGCAAATGTAATTCTCTGTTGAACTTCTATTTCTATGCAAATACTTATTGAAATTTCTCTTGAGGACTGTTGCATTTATACAATTGTTGTTTTGCCTTTTCTCCAACAGTCCCACATATATAATGTATGCTTTTTCTTTTCCCTTGCTGGCATTTGGGTCTATGATTAATTTGCTGGGTTCGGATGTTGATTTTGGACCATGATTTGCACAACTTATATGCAATTGAAGTTAGAAAAAGAAAAGTAATGAAGAAATGTTGAAGTTTGTAAAACTATTTTTTTTCACTGTTTGGTGATCAAAAAAGAGAAATGAAGAATAAGTGGATAACTATTCAATGTACCATGACAATGAGTCTTAGTAAAGTTTATAGCAGAATTTACTATTCATATGAGAGTTGAGAATATTACCCAAAAGATTGAATAATTTTTCAATGAATTTGTCTTATAATTTGTACAATATGTTGTTTTATTAGGCATGAACGCTTTTATCCAAAAACAAAACACACTTCACTTCAATTTTCATCTTATTATGGAAAGAAATATAATTAGGTTCTGTTTCTTTTTTATTTCTTATCACTATTCTTCTATTATATATTAAAACATGAAAGTTGATTTTACCACTTCATTTTAATCAGTCTAACACATGTTAAATCAACATAAAAATCCGAGATAATTCATTTTCAGAACTCACCAATGACAGCTAAATTAATTACCCATTTACTACAAATGACTCAATTTAAGAAAGATTACATAGTTACGTCTAGTCTCGAACCTTAGTTTAACCTCTCTCTATATGGACTACATAATGCCCTCCTCAGTTCTCATAATGGTACACAGCAGCACCTAAGGCCAATTTCCATACCACAGCCCTTAAGAGATTTTCCCTCCCACTGATTTTCTCCCCAAACAATGATGTCTTCCCACACATATTAAAGGAAATCAATAAGCAGCACTCCATTAATTCTTTCCAAATTTCTAGTTAAAAGAACTCAAGAGTACAAGTGTGCATCCCAAGCTTTTCCTGCAGAGTACACATTTTTAGATCACCAGTGTAAACCCAATGTAGCATTCTGTCCTGAGTGCTTAATTTGGTCCTTGTTACTAGCCAATAGAGGAATAAATATCTTGGAATAACTTGAAAGAAACACATGATTTTCCACCATCCAACTGTTAAAAGCTTAACCCTGACCCACTCCCATGTTTCTGCACTTGAATAGGTACCACTCTATCTCTTTCGCCAATGTTTAGTGAACAAAGTTTACTCTGAATGGATACAAGGCCATTTGATCTTACTCACCTCCAAGACCAGTTTTTATCTTTCAAAACACTTGAAAGTTGAAACCCTTGCATTTGATCTGCTAGCAACATCATATATGACTCGAGTACCGTACCTCTGAATTAGAACTCCATCTGGATGTCACCAATCATGCCATAGGAATCAGCTACAACCTCAACTTCAGTAATAGCCTGAAAATGCTTCTAAGATTTAGAATTTTCGTCTAGCCCTGAGTGCTATCTTGAGGGATGTTAACAAACCCGAAAGTCCGAAACTCGTGTTACAAAATATTTTAACACAAGCTACCCAAATTGACCCCGCCTTAGCAAACAGATTCCATATATGTCTAATTATGGCTGCTTTGTTCCATTTCTTACACCCCTTTCAAACCTAATCCACCTTCTCTTTAGCATACAACATCCCACGATACTTAAGCCCCTAGAGCTCCTTCCTCTCCATAGGTAACTACTAAATTTCTGTTCAATAGGCTTGATACTCTTCTTTGGCAATATGAAGATGCTTGACCAGTAAAACCTAAAGGCTATAAAGAACTGATTGGATCAACTGGAGCCATTCTGCAAATGAAAGATTCCTTGCTGCCAGGATTCAATTCTGCCTGTTATCAAGAAGGGGCATACATTTTCTTACACAACAACTCCAAGAAATTGGAAGAACCCCGAGGTATATTACCAGCAGTGACGCTTTTTTAAATTGTAAGAGCTCAAAATTTTGGTTCTTCAGCCCATCTGGGACAACAGCACAGAAAACCTCTTTCTTTTGAGAGTTACCAGCCAAATCAGACAGATTTGCAAACTCCTCCAATTACTATGAAAAAACTACTGCAAACTAGGTGCTTCTTAATAGTTGCTTCTGGATTTCCTGACACAAAATTCAGTAAAGTTAAAAATAAGAACCAAAACAGCACATTGATCTTGACACAAAATTTAGAAGTCATACACACAAAAAGGGAAAACTGTCAAAAAGGGAAAATTATCTGACTCAGCTCAGATAGAGGATAAAATAGTGCAAATTATTTGCTTTATTCTTTGTGTGGTCCAACTTCCAAAACAAGGATAATAAATGGTTATACATGATAACAATAAGTAATTTCCTGAAGCAGGAAATCTGCAACATTGAACATGTTAATATATATTACTGATATGATTATGAAGTCTGACACAATGGAACTTGCAGTTGAAATCAAATTTTAGTGACAAACGTGGATATCTTGTTCAGATCACTTATAAAGCCATGAGAGAAATACCATACACTAGCAACTCATGAGAAATTAAAGTAACCGTCAGCAGCACATGTTTTAAAATGTTTCTTTCAGACTGTTATTCAAATCTACACCCCTTTCATTGGAACACAATGTCAGTTCTTCTTCCTTCATTTCATTTACCATTTTTCTCCCCCTCTTCCTGGGGAAGACTTAACATGGGACAGTTTCTTTTTTCTCACTTTTCAGCCCCAGTTTGCCTTAGATATCTTTAGTTAGGTCAGTTGTGCTGGCTGTTGTATTCTACAGGGGAATGCATGATTAGATGTGCCTTAAAACCAAATAAGTAATATTTCTTCTAATGAGAAAATTCCCCAAAAAAAAAAAAAATTAATCATGCCAAACGGTCACCTCAATTTTTACCTGTAAGATAATCATTTTATTGTGCTTGACAAACGAAAGCAGTATCGAATGCTTACTACATGGCCAGTCATAAAAAATGAGTGTACCTTTGAACATACTCAGCTGCTACATGTATAGGTATGCATGTATATACAAGAGGCGAATAAGTTGAAGCTGCCTTCCTCTAGCAGCATCATGCTTCCTTAATTGAGCTAGCTGGCTTTAAAACAAAAAAGAAACCTCTTAAAGAGCTTGCCCTACTGAAGTACTAAAGGTGTACCCTGCGGGTTGGTTCTTTGGTTTCCTTTAGAATAAAAGTAGCTATTCAGCCCTATAGAGTGTCATAAGATACAACGCACAAAACTGTTTCCCGTCTATAAAATCCAAGTTAAACTCAGGATCTCTAAACTAATTTATCAGGAGCCACCCAACATTAAAATTTAATTTCTTAGAAATTCAAAGACAATTGTTTAAATTCACAGGAGCCTTAAGTTTCAAGAATAAAAGAATCCTACCAACAGAATAAGATGCATATTTGGAACACCTATGTCAAATCAAAAAATCATCAAACATCTATTTGTCACATGCTTAACTCTTAAGCCCCTATAACTAACCATGATACGATCTGTCTTAATATTGGCTTCAAAAATCATAAGTAGTAGAAGGGAGGGAGCTCTATAATTTCTTGTGGATGCCTTATGTGGTTGTACTCTAAATTGTTGGATTTTCTTTTATTAATAGAAGTTAATTCCATTTGAAAAGGAATATGAATACCAGTAAATTCCATTTTTACTATGACACAGTGCAGCAGCAACAACAACATGCTCTATGAGGATCTGGGTGTAATCCATCATGATATTGACAATTTAGCTGCAGAAGGTAGCAGAAATAAGCGAAGTCATTATGAGGATGATGGGGCTAGACCTAGTGGAGAAGACTATTTTAATGACAGACCAAATCCAAAGACTTGGAGTATGTATGGCTGATTCTTTAGGGAGTTATTTGACTTCTTTGCCTGTAAGTCATCATCTTTCTTCTTCCTATTACAATATAATGACATGTAAGTGTGGGTTTTGATTGTCAGATTTAAGAAAAAAAAAATTCAAAAGTATCGTGCTAGTTGAGTAGTTGTACCTTAACATTATTACCATTTGGCACTCACATCCCAATCACCACAAACTCAAAAATTAAAATCATTCCGCATCACTCCATTTTTTACTAGGTTTTTCATCAGGTTTAAATTGTTCAAATTTTTCTTGAAGCCTATGGTGGCAGTAAGAGGGATAGTTACCAGAGGTCGTTGAAGAATTAGCCAAGGAAGGTCTCTCCTCCCACACCCACCTGGGCCCTCGTTAAAGTGGTCAAGAAATAGCCTTGGAGGGTTCCTTTTTGCTGTATGTGTGTGGCTTTGTTCAATTGGATTTATAGAGTTTAAGCACTGGCATCAGTTTATAGAAATTAAAGATTCTCTTGTCCCGTGCTATTTTGTAATCTCCTATTTTCTTAGTGAAATTTTCTGTTAGACATTGTCCGTGGATGTAGGCCCAAGGCAGAAGTGTTTCATGTGTGATGTCTTTTTCTATTTCTCCTATTTCTATTTTGCATAACCTACTATTATTTTGTTACACAGAATATAAGCATTTCAAGCTTCCACCAACTCAACAGTTTGTGATTAGAGCAATGTCTGATAGAGTTGCACACTTGCACTGTTGTAATGTTTGAGTGCCTTGTCGGGCTTGTTTAGTGTAGTTGCAAATGTAGCTATTTGTACCTTGGTGGCAGACAGGGTTGTTTTAAGTATTGTTACTGGGCTGTTGGTTGTGTGTCATGCTTTGTTTAAAGTTTTATCTTCTAGTGTTTTGATCAATAAAAATTAATTATTCATTAAAAAATTTCTCTTGAGGTTTGTTGATTAATATAATTTTGTTGGGCTGTTGGTCAATTTATGCTTCTCTGCTTGTGACAAAATGCAATAGAACCTTTAGTGATAAGTTACTTCTTTTTTTATCATCTTGAAGTTGTGACAGCAGCAGAAGAAATCAAGCCGCTTGATAGTATCAGTATCTCCAAGAGCAATGAGTAACTTGATCAGCCTAGGGCAACCCATGATTTTTGTAAAAGCAGCCATCTAAACCACCTTCCTAACAGGTTATGTTGGTGCATTTTACACACAGCCTCATCAATTCCTCCATTGTGCTCTTAGCATATTTCTGTTCCTCTTCTTCCTCTAGTCTCCTTTCTTCTTTCTCTAATTCTAGCTAGAAACAGACTCAAATTTTGTCATCATTTGCTTGGAACTTATTATATGCATCAACTAGACCTTGGGGTAAATGATCTCTAATGCACCTTAAAGAGAGAGAATTGCCTGCTGTAAGCTTCCAGTGCCATTCCCAATAATTCATTTTAAAATATTTAAGGACTTACTAGTTTTGAATTAGTTGGATTAGTCAAACTTGGTTGTATTTGTGATGCTCCACTATTTTCCTTCTTTTTGTGTTTGAATAGAGTTAGAGACCCACCAAAAAGTCCATGCAGAAGCAAAATTATCAATTCCATTTTGTTCAAGTTATTTATCGGGATGAATCATCCCCCACCTCGACCTAAATTTCAATCTGTTTCACTAACTTTTGGCTGATATAGTATTTTCTGCTGATACGTGAACAAAACATGAACTTTTTTCTTTGTCTTTTTTTATTTAAAACTTTTTGTTGTTAAAATATGAAATTCGAATTTGATTGTTTGATTTGATGTCATTACTATGAGAAATTTGAACCCAATGAGTAGGAAGTTGTCAAAGTCAGGTTAAACTAAGCTGGTTGAACAATTTAAGTTATTGACTCGATTCATCATAATTATTTTTTCTTGATTTGATAATTAAAATTTGGTCCTTTTAGGCTAAACTCTCATTCATCCTAAATTGGGTTTTTCCTATGTAATGAGATATTATAAACCTCTTTGTTGTGTAATAATGATGTTAAGAATGTGTATTATTTGATTATAAAAAACACTGGAATCTTTGAATGAGCATTATTTTGGACCTTGTTTAATGTATGTTACGGAAGTTTCCACGAAATTACATGCTTTCTTTCAATTACCCCATTTTGTTAGGGTGTGTGTGGAAAAGAATGGATTTTTTTGGCATTTGGCATATTTTTGCTAACATTTTTGGTATGTAGCTCAAAAGGCAAATATATTAGTTAAGTAGCATCTCAAGTCTTAGAGACTTAAGTTCAGTGAAGGAACTCAAGTCTCTAAAAGTCAAGTTCCAAGTGGTGGCAAAGCTAATGTGGAAAAATTCCACGTGGAATTTGAGTCTTTCCTCAAAAGAAAACCAAGAAAAAAAATCAAGAAACTGACATGACAATTTCTTCTTGTTCTTCTCTCTCTGAACCTCTCTTCTTCTCTCTAGCTATATCTATAGATCAAGCCCAAACTAGGCCTCCAAGGCTGAAGCTCACCATCGAGGTGGTTCTTTCTCACTTTGTCCCCATTCCCTATCTCTTTTGGTCAAAATGCTAGATCAAAACCCATGAACTTTCCCCCTCTCTTAGCAGGTTCTGATCAGGATGAGGTGGTGATGCGTTTGTTGGGTTTGGATTTGCAGGTTCCAATCGAGATGAGGTGGCGGCGTGTTTGTAGGGTTTGGGTTTGCAGGTGAGACATTCACAGATTTGTTTTCTGTTGGGTTTGGTTTTGCTAGTGAGGAATTGAAATTTGGTCTTTAAGGAACTCTAGTTTTTAAGATTCAAGTTCAACGTGGATATTTTAATCCACATCAAATTGCCAACACTTAGGACTTTGAGTCTTGAATTCGAGTTTCTTCATTGAACTTGAGTCTCTAAGACACAAGATGCTATTTAACTAATATGTTTGCTTTTTGAGCTACATAACAAAAATGTTAGCAAAAATGTGCCAAATGCCAAAAAAATGGAGAAAATAACACTGATGGATTATACCCTGTGAAGTACAAAATTTATCAAATTTAGTTTTAGTATATTCACCTAGAGGCCAGGCCTTGGTGCAATTGCAAATGCCTTCCACCAAAAGTAATAGGTCACAAGTTCAAGCTAGGAATCAACCCCTCCAAAAAAGAAAATTAGGAGTAAGATTACCTATCATAACCTCTTCCAAACCTACCAAAAGTGGGAGTTTTATGTACTTGGTACAACCTTTTTAGTTGAAGTATATTCATCTCCACTTTCACTTAGGATTTTAAGTTAAAGTGAATATTGTGTTTCCATAATGGCTTTAAAATGCTAAGATATAGCAAATACTTTTGATTTATTTTGTAACAGATACAACCATGTAATCTGGTGAAATGATCAACAAAGATCAATGGAAAAGAAAAGTATTTATTAATGTGAGAGGTGGTAGCCCCTAGACATCAGTATGGACTAGTTTGGAATTTTTTTCATTTTTCCACCAAGGCAAGTTTACAAAGATGTTGGACATTTTGAGAGTTGGAAAATAAAAATTTGGACAACTCTGGTAATGCAGATTATGACATTTTTTGGATGACCGTCATTTCTTCCACAAATCCCACTAGTAAGTGGGGAAGAATTAGCTTTGAGTAATTTGCAATTCAAATGGGGACAGTTCCAATTTGGCATTCTATGGCACTTACAACAGCATCTGTCAATGGTGACAACCATCCAAGCAACTTCAGTAATACTACTTTGCCATTGTTAATCCTTCCAGATTTGTAAAAATTAACTCGAATGGACTACATCTGAATCTACCTTCCATTTCTTACACAATATCTCATTACTGATGAAAAGGGATAGATTATTAGTCCACAATTAGCTACCATAGTAAAATGCCCTATGTTACTCGGTGTCAATAACTTCTAGTAGAATTTCAAGTGCCTACGCACTTCTTGATTGAATATTATTTGCCTCCTCTTTATTAGATTTAGTTGGACTAAAAGAAACAAAAGAAAATTCATATCTGAAGCAAACTGAGAATTTTCTTCTGCTTCTAAAGTGCCAAATAATTCAATCTCAATTGTTTGATTACTTGATAATCTAATTCACATCATCATGAAAAACATTCTTTTTTCTGTTCAGACTAGTTGCCCACCTTGATAGTGTTTTGAACTCGAGCTAGGTTTGGGGTGTGACATTCAAAGGTCCAAGATTCAATTCACCACACTATCAATCTATCGAACACCTTGATAGTGTTTTGAACTTGTTGAGCCAGGTTTGGGATATGACATTCAAAGGTCTAAGGTTCAATTCACCACATTATCAATCTATGGGGTTTCGGGGTGTCTCATGGATAGGAAGCAGAATAGTCTGGTCAAACGCAAAAACACCACTTCTTGAGAGAGAGAGAGAGAGAGAGAGAGAGAGAGATTATGTGTCTCAAAGTAAAACCAGCAAAATATATAATGAAAAATCTAATCTAATTATCCATATTATTTCTCATTACCATTTCTATCCACAGTATAGTATATCATGTATATCTTCTAGAAACTACCCTCCATCTTCATTTTCTGTACACAGTACAATATATCATCTTTATCTTCTAGAAACTACCTTCCATCTTCAAAAACCACATTTCTCCTCACTCGCCCATTAAACTTGATATTGCAAAAGCCAAACAATGAAACAATGTCATTCTTTCTTGCTCACTAAAAACCTCAAAACCCCACAAAACATTACACTTCATTAGTAACAAAATCTTCTTCAGCCTGTTTATGGTCAGTCTGCCAAAAGCTCAGCCTGCTTCGTCACAAAAATGATCAACACTTTTCCCTTCTGAAATATTGTTTTTTACTTAAAGCCTTGAAATCCAGTACCTCTGATTTAAAGAAGACTCACAGAACCCCACAGCAGCCATTCCTATAATGAACAACCACAAAGACCAATTAAAAGGAAACAAGTGTTCAATACTGACTATGAAATTTTAATAAACGATGGGAAAAAAAAAGTATATTGCATTTTTCAAAAGTGCCAAACGTAGACTAAACTCTAAAAGCAAAAGAGGTAAGTACAATACAAGTCAATCATCAAAGAAAAATGAAGATTAATTGTCAAGTCAATGCAAGTATATACACATACATCACCAATCATAATTTTTTTTTTTTGCATAAAATGGCAGTACTTAAGATATGAACTCGCAAACCTTTGGTAGCCAATCATACAATGGGAACTGTAAACAAACCAAGCTAAGCCCAACTTCCAACTACTCATACTCGGCTCTTGCAAAATATTTCTAGAATTCAAGATAGGCTTGAGCTTGATTCCAGTCTCAACATTCTGGTTGGAGCTCAGCTCATGCAATAGTTGAATGTCTTCCAAGCTGATTGCAAGCTCCAAAAAACTTCTAAATGCTAGCTGTTTTGAGCATTTAAACTTCAAAAGCTGATGGGCTCTACAACAAGGGTAAGGTTATTGTACAGCTTAGGAAGCAACACCTGCAATGGCCTTTTTTTCTCTCACGTGTCCATGGGAGCATGGTTGTTTATGTATATTCCCAAAAAAGGCACCTCAGTGTGTCCTCTTCTCCTATGTGTGACCTACAGCTGCTAATAGGGAAGCAGGACTTGTTATGACAGGAATGGCTACTCTTTTCATCTCTTGTTTGCAATTTGGGAACCAAAGAGGGCAAAATTCGTCTTATACATGAAAAGCCCATAACATTTTTATGTGGTGGTGGTTCAATCCCACAGATTAAAAAACAGATAAATTAAGAAGAATGTGCTGTCTGTGCTTAATTCCCAAAATGAAATACTCAGACCAGTTTGAGAAGAAGAATATTCCCTCAGATCAGATCTATGACGGAGACCCTCTATCAAGCCAGATCATGGGTTGACAAGCTGAGCATAATGATGCTTAAGCTCAGAACATAGTTCAAGCTCAGATCATCTTGCTTAACAAACAGGCCAAGCAAAATTTGATTGAGCTGCTTGCGAGCAGCTTGGCTCATTTTTCAGCCCTACAGTACTTGAGAACAGCTCTCAACATGTACCTACAACAAGCATGAGAAGAGTTGGGAGAATTCTAGTATTAGTTAAAATAAAAGCCAGAAAGATCACAAGAGACACTATACAACAAACAAACAAACATCAAACAAAAGAAGACAGATTCTGGAGAAACGCTTTTCTTATGGGTCAACCAAAAATGGGCAACTCATGGGAAAGAAGCTTCAATGAGACAAAGGTTTACCAGTCCTATTTCCTATTAAAACGAAAGAAGCTTAGGGAAACAAACAAATGGTCCACTTAGTTGCCAGAGTAACTAATTTTTTCGATAGACAAGCCAGAGGAAATCTTTTAGTTTGTGTAACTTACAAATAAAAAATAATAAGAGTAAAAAAAATTAATTAATGTCTTGTATCCATTGTGAAGAACTAAGTGTTTTTGTATAAATCAAACAAATTAAGGATCAAACTGCTGGTGTGGAGAGTATGAGGGTCACAATGTTGTAGAATATTTTGGGCATGTCAACGTGAGATACTTACATAGAAGAAGGTAAGAAGGCACCAAGAAAACAGTTTTAAGGAAAGACAAGATTATCGTATTGAAAGGATACTTAAGCAACGCAAGAGGATAGAATTGTCATGGACAAAATGGTTTTGTAATCCTATCAAATGTATCCATCACAATATACTGAGCTATGAGATAAATCAAATGCTCGTGGTTGGTTAAACAAAAGACGCCTTTTGCAAAAACTTGGAGAAGTTACAAAATAACCCTCCAAAATCATGGAAAAGTTTTGGATAATGACTACTTGAATAAGCTCCTCTATTATGTTCTTAAGATAAAATTCACACAAAGATTCATCACCACAAATGAACAATGACATTAGTAGCAAAGATATGAATAAAAACGCAATCAATTTACACATCACCTACCTGGTTTCATTTCAGAAATGAAATACACAAGAATTTTCTTGAGTAAGGTTTCAGAACATCAGCAGCCTCTAGAACCAAAGCCAATTACATAGGAAACTGCAGCAGAACAAGCAACATTCAGTCCACATCTGCAAACAAAGTGTAGTCAATGTCTTCATTCTATCCACCTTCAACTCCAACCCCCCTTCTAAATATTTTAAAACCCAATGCTTCAAATCCATGGTCAACATCTTTGAACTAAACATCTTTGAACCTGAAGTGATCACTAATATTTCATCCAAATACCTGACCACATACATCTTCACTGGCTGGCTTGTAAAACACGCCAGACACCAAAATAAGCTCCTGTGATTCAAACTTTGTATTCTCCTGATTTTTCTGAAGACACATATCTTGAATTTATTTATCAAACCCATTAAAGTAAATATTAATCAAAATCGAAAACAACTAGTTTCATGAGGAAGCCCCCTTCCTAAGTAACAACCACCCAATTCAATTCCCACCACCTCACACTCAAACCAACCTCTTTATAATACCGACAAAGAAACCATCCTTTATTTTCTCTTCAATAAACAAACACAGCTTATTTACATGCCTATTATCAAAAAAATTTCGATCAAATGTGACACTAAACCACCAACTAGGATTCTCTACTGAGTTCTTACGGTACCTAATGGCGGTGTGGCGTCCCATACCGACACGCTCACCATAAGAAAAATTAACAAACCGTTCATCATACACAATTTCCAACACCATCCTAATAGCTTCAATCAAAACCTTTAATTTCAAGTTGGGCAAGACCAAGGACTCAACTTTCATTCTTGAGGGCATCATTGTGAAAAAACAAGCTTCAATATCGAACCGATTCTCGCAGAGCTGGTGGCCCATTTCTTCAATATCAAACCGCCTCGAGACCGAGTGTAGAAGGGACTGTGAGTCAAGGGAGCTGAGGCCATTGCTGGGTTGTGGAGTTGTGATGTTTTGGCAGGCAGTGAGGAGCACGTTGGGCAAAGCAAGGACATTTGAGACAAGATTGGAGAATGTGACATGTGAGTATTGAGTGAGAACTAAGGCTTTGAGTTGGGGTTTGTATGAATCAAACTACCAATTAAGGATCAAACAGCTGGTGTGGTGAGCATGACAGTCACAATGCTGTAGAATAAATTAAGCATGTCAACATGAGATACTTACATTTACATAGAAGAAGGTAAGAAGGCACCGAAAAAACAGTTTAAGGAAAGACATGATTATCATATTGAAAGGATACGTAAGGCACAAGAACATAATTTTCAGGGACAAAATGGTTTTGTAATCCTGTTCCATCATAATAGACTGAGCAATGAGATAAATCAAGTGCTCAGGGTTGGGAAAATAAAGGATGCCTTTCACAAAAACCTAGAGAAGTTACAAACTAACCATCCAAAATCCTGGAGAAGTATTGGATAATGACTACTTGAATATGTTTCTCTATAATGGTTTATAATAAACTTCACACGATGATTGATCACCACAAATGACAATGACATTAGTAGCTAAAAAGAAAATCAATAAAAACGCAAAAAATTTACACATCACCTGCCTGGCCTCATTTCAGAAAAGAAATACAGAAAAATTTCTAGAACAAGGTTCAGATCAATAGCAGCCACCAGAACCAATGCCAATTATGTAGAAAACTGCAGCAGAACATGCAACATTCAGTCCACATCAACAAATGCAGTGCAGTCAATGTCTTGCAGGGTGATATTCCCCATATATAAATCATTTATGTGATGAGAACAGAGAGGGAGGCATTTCCGATTGAGACTTTCATGAATTGCACCCATCCCTGGGACCCACTTGTCCTCAACAGATGGATTAACATTCAAACGGTTCTGCAGTAACCATACCCGATAATAAACAGTATCCATTCTGTCACAGAAATGACCGATACAGGAACATGAAGGCTCATCAGAAGCCAACCTGATCAAAGCCAAACATAAAGCCCCATCAACAGGCCTTGGATCCAAAAGATTTTGATCTCCCATCATTTTAACCTCTCTTTCTGTGGGGAAGTACACTTCTTCATTTCTATTAAAATCAGAGACCTTCAAATCTTTAGTGTAATGCTTAATGGCTTCACGTTTGGTTGACTCATGCTTCTCTGCTAGTGTCAAAATGCAAGAGAACCTCAAGTGATAAGTTACTACAGTTTTAACCATCTTGAAGTTGTGACAGCAACAGAAGAAATCAAGCCACCTTCTCCCTACTCCTGCATACCACTTGATAATATCAATATCTTCAAGAGCAATGAGTAACTTGATCGGCCTAGGGCGACCCATGTTATTTGTAAAACCAGCCATCTTAACTGCCTTCCTAACAAGTTCTACTGGTGCATCAACTTTCATACACAGCCTTGTCAAATCCTCAACTGTGCTCTTAGCGTATTTCTGTTCCTCTTCCTCCTCCACTCTCTTTTCTTCTTTCTCTAATGCCTTTCTAGCTTGGACCGGACTCAAATACTTGTCAACTTGCTGTTGGAACTTATCATACGCCTCAACCAGCTCTTGGGGCAATTGACCTCTAATGTGCCTTAAAGAGAGAAAATCGCCTGCTGTCAGCATCCGATGCCATTCCCAACGCTCTTCCAAGGAACCCAAGAAATCATGGACCACTTCATCAGTCCAAGTTCTGAAGATTTCTCGAACCTCATTTTCAATTTGAAAGTCAAATTTAAACCCATCACTTTGCTTCAACTTCTTAAAAACATGCTGCAATATCTTCATCCCCAGTATCTTTCTTTTCCTCTCTCTGGCATTTTTAAATTCTAAAGCTCTAACTTCCTTCTGCCTAAGGTACTTCTTCCGTGCCCTAATTGCTTTCTCCGTCATGGGAGGATGCAAAACTGAA
The DNA here is from genome assembly GCA_036321655.1 of Quercus alba. NCBI lineage: Eukaryota > Viridiplantae > Streptophyta > Magnoliopsida > Fagales > Fagaceae > Quercus > Quercus alba. The sequence goes on along the minus strand of CM070304.1, from coordinate 9,746,558 downwards.
GGTGGAACTGCCTGTAGTTCCATACCTAGAAAACTAATATTCTCAGATACTGCACTATGAATTGCCGTCTTCATTTTATCCACCCTCAAATCCAACCTACCTTCTAAATATTTCAAAACCCAATTCTTAAAGTCCATGGTCAACATCTTTGACCCCGACGTTATCACTAATATTTCATCCAAATACCTGACCACGTACATCTTCACTGGCTTATAAAATAGGCCAGACATCCAAACAAGCTGCTCTGATTTAAACTTTGGATTCTCCTGATTTTTCTGAAGACGCATATCTTGAATTTCTTTATCAAACCCATTAAAGTAAATATTAATCAAAATCGAACACAACCCACTTTCTTGAGGAAACCCCCTTCCTAAGTAACAACCACCCAATTCAATTCCCACTACCTCACACTCAAACAGCCTCTTTATTAAACCAATCAAAAAACCATCTTTTATTTTCTCTTCAATAAACAAACACAACTTATTTACATGCCTATCATCAAACCTTTCTCGATCAAATGTGACACTAAACCACCAACTAGGATTCTCTACCGAGTTCTTAAGGTACCTAATGGCTGTGTGGCGTCCCATACCAACACGCCCACCATAAGAAAAAGTTACAAACCGTTCATCATACACAATTTCCAATACCATCCTAATAGCTTCAATCAAAACCTTTAATTTCAAGTTGGGCAAGACCAAGGACTCACCTTTCATTCTTGAAGGCGTCATTGTGACACAACAAGCTTCAATATCAAACCGATTCTCACAGAGCTGGCGGCCCATTTCTTCGATATCAAACCGCCTCGAGACCGAGTTGAGAAGAGACTCTGAGTCAGGGGAGCTGAGGGCATTGTTGGTTTGTGAGGTGGTGAGGTTTTGGCAGGCAGTGAGGAGGACATTGGGCAAAGCAAGGACATTTGAGACAAGATTGGAGAATTTGCCATGTGAGTATTGAGTGAGAACTAAGGCTTTGAGTTGGGGTTTTGTGAGCGTTTCTGTGGGGTTTTCGGTTTGGGTTTTGGGGGGTGGAGATGGGTTTTGTAAGAGAGTTGAGAATAGTCTGAGAGGGGAGCGATTTGGAGACCTGAATTCAAGTGTGTTTATTCTTCTGAGGTGTATAATCATTGACACAACGAGAAGAAAAGTGGAAGTTTGGACTTTGGAACCTCCACTTTTGATTTTGTTTTGGGGGTTTAAGGTGTGTGCCTGAGTTCAAACTTGAGTGAGTAGTTCTGGTTGCAATTGCAAAGGGCAAACTTTTTCCATTTTCACTTCCTTTTTTTTTTCTTTTTTTTTTTTGGTGGTGAATTTCGGGCGAAAATGGGTAATTACCCATCAAAATCGAACTATTTAGTTAATAGGGTCCGTTTACAAATTATATATATTTTTAGCAACTCGAGTTTTAAAGACTCGATTTTGGGCCCCTAAATCGAGCTTAAGGCTCGATTTTCATGCGTCGTTCCTGTCTGATGTGGCGCTTTACGTTCCTGTCTGATGTGGCACTTTGTCCAGGTGGCGTCTACATAAGAATCGAGTCTCTAAGACTCGATTTCCACCGAAAAATAAAATATTAATCACCCAAAATGCAACCCAAAATGCAGAAACAGCGGAAAGAAAAGGCAGAAAGAAAGAAAAAAAAAAAAGAAAGAGAAGAAGAAGAAGAAGAAGAAGAAGAAGAAGGAGGAGGAATGGCGACACACACAGGCCGCGCGCGACCAGGTCGCTGCGCGACCAGGTCGCCGCACGACCCAGGTCGCCTCGCCGCGACTGTTTCTGGGTTTTTTTTTTTTTTTTTTTCTTTCTTCTCTGATGAACGCGTTGTGGTTTTCTGGCTTTCTTCTCTATTTCTGGGTTTTCTTTTCTTCTGGTTTTCTTCTTTGTTTCTGGGCTTTCTTTTCCTGCTGCCCTTGTAGCTTTTTTTTTGTTTTCGTTTTAAATGTAAATCGAGTCTTAGAGACTCGATTTCCATGTAGACACCACCTGGACAAAGCGCCACATCAGACAGGAACGGCGCATGAAAATCGAGCCTTAGAAGCTCGATTTAGGGGCCCAAAATCAAGTCTTTAAAACTCGAGTTGCTAAAAATATATATAGTTTGTAAACGGACCCTATTAACTAAATAGTTAGATTTTGATGGGTAATTACCCATTTTCGCCTGAATTTCACTTTTCGAACCTGGACTTCAGTTTGGTTTTAATTAAATGAATTTAAATTATTTTTTTAGTCGAAAATAGGTTATTTTTATTTTAATTAGGGGGATCCTTCTAATTTCTATCTTTTTTTTTTTTTTTTTTTTATAAATCATATTTTTAGGAAGGCTAGTGTTTTTGCCCATAAAATGGAGCCAAATGAGAGATTTAACCCCATCTCTTCCTCACTAAATTTTCGTTTTAAATCACAAGATAGAGAAGGGATTAATTCCCTCCCCTGTGATTTGTTCTAAGTCTTTTCTTTCTATAAATATTACATGTTTATTTAGAAAAAAACAAAATGTTTAACATTGATGTCAATAAGAGATTTTATGACCTAAATATTTTTAAAGTGTAATTTTCTTAGTTAGCATCAAGTCATTAACTAGCTTTTAGAAATTAATAATAAATAAATAGAAAAAGGTCATCAACTAGTTGAAATTGCTGGGAATGCAACATAGAAACATAAAAATCATCTTCCAAACTACTTTTTATGCTAAAGCAGCATAGATTGAACAAATACATATTGGGAATTTTGCTAATTTGGTACTTTTGCAATTCAATTGGCAATGCCATGATATAAACTGATATTTATTGGAATAAGTATTGATAGAAAAAATTTATCAAGATTGAAAAACAATTTTTTGGTTGAAACTGGGGTCTCATAAACAAGATAATCCGATAATTGATATTTAGCTCACTTTCAATGGAAGCCCATCACATGCATAAATATTAGAGGCAGGGAAGTACATTCAACCCACCAATCGACCCAATATTTCAGGTTATTTTTTATGGGTTGAATTAGGTGATGGATTGGGTTGTGTTTTTTTCTTTTTAAAGCTTGGATCGGGTTAGGTGCAAGTTGGCAAAATTTTTTACTAGAATAACCTGATCTCACCGATATTAAAACTAATTATGTAAATAATACTAGTTTATTGAATAATATACTTAAGTAATTAAATGAAACCACAATTTTTCTATTTGGTTTGACAAAATGGCCCTATCATGATTACCCAATCCAAACCTTATATTGCATTCTTTTTAGAGCTACCAAGGGTTGGAGAATTCTCAATCCTAAGAGCACCTGAACTATTCATTTGATCTAATGTTAAAATTAAAAATGATTTTTTTTATAAAGTTTAGGGCTTGTTTGGTAAGAGATTTTTAATAACGTTGTTTAAGTTTTGTAGAAATATGTATGAGTGAAAAAATGTGTGGAAATACGTGTTGTGGTGTTTAAACAACAATTCCATTACCAAACGAACTCTTAATATTGTAATGTTATTTAAATATTGTGAAAATACGTGTTGTATTATTTAAATAACAAAAATTATTACTCAAATAACTTTACCAAACAGACCCTAAAACTCAGTCCTTAAAAAGACAATTGTATGATTTTTTTTTTTCTTTACTTTAATAATTAATTTTTTAATACATATATAAACAAACTATTAACTTGGAGGCAACGTAAAAAGCAAAAAAGCAACATAAATCAAAGTTTTGAATTCTGAGTATGAGGTCTATTCGGATTGGCTGTGGGAATAGAATATTCTAATACTAGTGTGTTGGTGTACCGTTCCAAAATTACTCTCTATATATATATATATATATACACAAATTATTTAAATTCTTTATACAGTGATATAATTATGAGACTGGTTATAAAAAAAAATCAAACATGATATTATTTAGAGTCTGTATAAGAGGAGTTTATTTAATTAAAATTAAAAAAAAATTTGTTGAAAGAATTGTAGATAAAATTAAAAAGTATTATAAATAAAAATAAAACGTATTTGAAATATTATAATGAGATTCATAAATGATAAAAAAAACATTATAAAACTTATAATAGAAGTAAAAATATGTTAAATAATAAAAAAATTAAAAAAAAAACTTTTTTGATAAGTGTTTGTACAGATGAGATTGTTAATTTAAAAATAATCAAATAAAGTAGATTGTACTTGGTAAGGTAAAGTATGCCATGAAATTTCCTAGAAGGCTCCTACTGCTTTTCTTTAATTCATTTTCTGTACTTTGAAATGTGACCTTTCACAGTATTTGATGTCTTACTTTTCAACTTTTTCAGATATTATTTTTTTCTCCTTCTTATTCCTTACCTTCTTCACTGACCTGTCCAAACTCTTTTCTTCCCTCTTACTTTCTTCCATTCTCACTGTACCCTCTCGCCCTCTCAGGATCTACTCATCGTTTAGCTCTTCTCAAAAAAAAAAAAAATACACTCATGCTTTAGTTCTTTGTTTTCTCTCAGGAGCACTGAAATTTCTAGGAAGTTGAAGTACTCTGAAAAATATAATAAAATAGAGCAGTGGAAGTTTCTTGTAATATTTCCTAAAAGGAGCACTGAAATTTCATCACTTCCAAATTTCTAGGTCCTCTCCAAATTCTCTTCTCAGTCTTCTCTCTCTTCATTTGCAAATTTCAGATTGGATTCGACGCATTTTCAAAACTACGCAAGTCAGGTTGGGGATCAAGTAATTTCTTCTTCCCTAATTCGTTTTCTTTTTAATCTTTCTTCGGTTCTAAATTTCTAATTGATTATTATTTGTTTTTTGGTTTTTTTAAATTTTGCATGCAGATCTATTTTTCTAATGGCTTTAGCGAACATGGAAACGGACTCGTCATCTTTCCCAAGTTCTTCTTCTGCTGCTGCTGCCCGATGGAATTATGACGTCTTTCTCAGTTTCAGAGGCGAGGACACCCGCTACAATTTCGTGGGTCATCTTTATGAAGCTTTGAGACAAAAAGGCATTCACACTTTTAAAGACGATAAAAACCTTGACAGAGGAAAACCCATCTCACCAGAGCTGTTGAAAGCAATAGAGGAGTCCAGATTTGCTATCGTCATTATCTCAAAAGACTACGCATCTTCAGCTTGGTGCTTAGATGAACTTGCACACATCATACACTGCAAGAAAAAGACGGGAATGACGATTCTACCTGTTTTTCACTATGTCGATCCATCCGATATACGGAAACAACTGGGAACTTTTGAGCAGGCATTTATTGAACATGAAGAAAAGGAGAACAAAGAGAGGGTGGAGAAATGGAGAGAAGCTTTGAGAGAAGTGGGCAATCTCGCTGGGTGTCATTTAAAGAATACTAGGTAATTAAACTTGACTAATTATTTATTTATTTTAAATAAATTCAGATGACCCACTTCATATATATAACTTTATTTGGAACCTTAAGCAGATCTACATTAATGTTTCATTCTACTTCTTTCAATTTTTTCCTGAGTGGATCACTTTACTTATTTTTGTTTCACTCAACCGAATTGAACATCATATATGTTATATATATATTTTTTTGCGTGAACTCTTGGTGGTTCAAACTCAATGCGTACTGTACCTTTTTCATTGCAGGTATGAGACAGAAGACATCAAAGACATCATGGGATGGATATCACTTCACTTGAAATATGATGCATTCCCTTACATTACTAGGGATCTGGTAGGAATATACTCTCGAATGGTGGAATTGGAGTCGTTATTAGCTATAGGGTCAAACGATGTTTGCTTTATAGGGGTTTGGGCAATGGGGGGAATGGGTAAGACAACTCTTGCTAGAGTTGTTTACCATATGGTTTCTAAAGAATTCGAAGCTTGTAGTTTTATTGAGGATGTTAGGGAAAATTCTGAAAAACATGGTTTTGTTGGACTACAAGAGAAACTTATTTCTAATATTTTGGAGGAAACAGATTTGAAAATTAGAGATAAGTATGATGGAGTTCTCAAGATCAGGAATAGGTTATGTCGTAAAAGGATTCTTCTTGTTCTTGATAACGTAAATAAATTAGACCAGTTAAAAATGTTAGCTGGGGAGCATGATTGGTTTGGTCCAGGTAGTAGAATTATCATAACAACAAGAGATATGCATGTGTTGAACACACATGGAGTAGATGGAATATATGAAGTTCAAGGATTGTATGATAAAGATGCTTTTCAACTTTTTTGCTCGAAAGCTTTTAGAAAAGAGCATGTCCCAAAAGATTATTTAGTGATGTCCAAAGAATTTTTAAAATATGCTGCTGGTCTGCCTTTAGCTCTTGAGGTTTTGGGTTCCTTCTTGTTTGGGAAAAGTACCATTTTATGGAGAAGTGCATTGGAGAGGATCAAAGAAACCCCTAAGAAAGAAGTTTTCAATGTACTTCAAATAAGTTTTGATGGACTCGATGACTTAGATAAGCAAATATTCCTGCATATTGCATGCTTCTTTAATCACGAGGAGAAGGATCATATAGTAGAAGTACTAGATAGTCTTGGCCTTCACCCTGATATTGGATTGCAGGAACTCATTGATAAATCTCTCTTGAAAATTGATGATGAAGGTATATTGAGGATGCATGATTTACTTGAAGAAATGGGTAAGAACATAGTTTGTCAAGAGTGCCCTAATGATTGTGGGAAGCGTAGTAGATTGTGGCGTTATGAGGACATTGAAAACGTGTTGAAAAAAAATAAGGTAAGAGTTTATTTAGAGAATTTGAGCTCATTCCCTACCTTCTTGTTCAGCAATTTTGATATTTAAATATTTATGCTAATAAGTTCTTTCACAATTCACCAATTCCTTCTTGATTATTAGGGAATAGAAAGAGTTCAAGCGATGCATATTTGGCGTAATTATGATGATGAAGTAAAAGAGACATGTTGGAGCCCTGAGGCTATTTCGCAAATGTACAATCTTAAATTTCTTAGCATTGATGGTATTTTCCATGTTCCTCAACATCTTCCAAATTCTTTAAGAGTTCTTTGTTGGAGGTATTATCCTTCAAATTCTCTACCATCAACTTTTCAGCTAGATGAGCTTGTTATGCTTCATTTGCCAGAGAGCAGAATTGAACAACTTTGGATAGGACTAAAGGTAATTATGTGTTATTCAGTATCCTCACAACTTTGCATTTAAATTTCAATAAATCGGACACTAGGAAACTCATTGACTTGACTTCTTTTCTTTTTTTTTTTTTTTTTTTTTTTTTTTTTTTTCTTTAAACAGAATTTTGACAAGTTGAAGTTCATCGACTTGTCAAGATCGGGCCTGATTATATCCCCGGATTTCACTGGAGTCCTAAATCTTGAGAAATTAACACTTTCATATTGTCAAAATTTACGTGAGCTTCACCCATCTGTTGGACTTCTTAAAAAGCTTGTTCTTCTTCATCTAAATTCTTGCGAAAATCTTATGTGTCTTCCTAGCACCATTTGTAGCTTGAATTCGCTTCAACGTCTTAATCTTTGTAGGTGCACAAATTTTGACAACTTGCCGGAGAACCTAGGGAATCTCAAAGGTCTCTATGATCTTGATTTGAGTGCAACAGCTATAAAAGAGTTGCCTTCATCAATTGAAGGCTTGAGGACCCTTAATTCATTGACTCTCATATATTGTAAGAATCTTGTTTGCCTTCCTAGCACCATTTGTAGCTTGAGTTCGCTTCAACGTCTTAATCTTTGTGGGTGCTCGAATTTTGACAACTTGCCGGAGAACCTAGGGAATCTCAAAGGTCTCTATGATCTTGATTTGAGTGCAACAGCTATAAAAGAGTTGCCTTCATCAATTGAAGGCTTGACGACCCTTAATTCATTGACTCTCATATATTGTAAGAATCTTGTTTGCCTTCCTAGCACCATTTGTAGCTTGAGTTCGCTTCAACGTCTTGATCTTTTTTTGTGCTCGAATGTTGACAACTTGCCGGAGAACCTAGGGAATCTCAAAGGTCTCTATGATCTTGATTTGAGTGCAACAGCTATAAAAGAGTTGCCTTTATCAATTGAAGGCTTGACGACCCTTAATTCATTGACTCTCAAAGATTGTAAGAATCTTGTTTGCCTTCCTAGCACCATTTGTAGCTTGAGTTCGCTTCAACGTCTTAATCTTTATGGGTGCTCGAATTTTGACAACTTGCCGGAGAACCTAGGGAATCTCAAAGGTCTCTTTCATCTTGATTTGAGTGGAACAACTATAAAAGAGTTTCCTTCATCAATTGAAGGCTTGACGACCCTTAATTCATTAACTCTCAAAGATTGTAAGAATCTTGTGTGCCTTCCTAGCACCATTTGTAGCTTGAGTTCGCTTCAACGTCTTAATCTTTATGGGTGCTCGAATTTTGACAACTTGCCGGAGAACCTAGGGAATCTCAAAGGTCTCTGTGATCTTGATTTGAGTGGAACAGCTATAAAAGAGTTTCCTTCATCAATTGAAGGCTTGACGACCCTTAATTCATTGACTCTCGAAAATTGTAAGAATCTTGTGTGCCTTCCTAGCACCATTTGTAGCTTGAGTTCGCTTCAACGTCTTAATCTTTATGGGTGCTCGAATTTTGACAGCTTGCTGGAGAACCTAGGGAATCTCAAAGGTCTCTGTGATCTTCATTTGAGTGGAATAGCTATAAAAGAGTTTCCTTCATCAATTGAAGGCTTGACGACCCTTAAGTCATTGACTCTCAAAGATTGTAAGAATCTTGTGTGCCTTCCTTGCTACAAAAACCTAGGGAATCTCACAGGTCTCTTTCATCTTGATTTGAGTGGAACAACTATAAAAGAGTTTCCTTCATCAATTGAAGGCTTGACGACCCTTAATTCATTGACTCTCCAAGATTGTAAGAATCTTGTGTGCCTTCCTTGCATCATTTGTAGCTTGCTTTCGCTTCAACATCTTGATCTTTATGGGTGCTCGAATTTTGACAACTTGCCGGAGAACCTAGGGAATCTCAAAGGTCTCTGTGATCTTGATTTGAGTGGAACAACTATAAAAGAGTTTCCTTCATCAATTGAAGGCTTGACGACCCTTAATTCATTGACTCTCCAAGATTGTAAGAATCTTGTGTGCCTTCCTAGCACCATTTGTAGCTTGAGTTCGCTTCAACGTCTTGACCTTTGTGGGTGCTCGAATTTCGACAACTTGCCGGAGAACCTAGGGAGTCTCAAAGGTCTCTGTGATCTTGATTTGAGTGGAACAGCTATAAAAGAGTTTCCTTCATCAATTGAAGGCTTGACGACCCTTAATTCATTGACTCTCAAAGATTGTAAGAATCTTGTGTGCCTTCCTAGCACCATTTGTAGCTTGAGTTCGCTTCAACGTCTTGATCTTTGTGGGTGCTCGAATTTTGACAACTTGCCGGAGAACCTAGGGAATCTCAAAGGTCTCTTTCATCTTGATTTGAGTGGAACAGCTATAAAAGAGTTTCCTTCATCTATTGAAGGCTTGACGACCCTTAATTCATTGACTCTCAAAGATTGTAAAAATCTTGTGTGCCTTCCTAGCACCATTTGTAGCTTGAGTTCGCTTCAACGTCTTGATCTTTTTGGGTGCTCAAATTTTGACAACTTGCCGGAGAACCTAGGGAATCTCAACGATCTCTGTGATCTTGATTTGAGTGGAACAGTTATAAAATAGTTTCCTTCATCAATTGAAGGCTTGACGACCCTTAATTCATTGACTCTCAAAGATTGTAAGAATCTTGTGTGCCTTCCTAGCACCATTTGTTGATTTGAGTGGAACAGTTATAAAAGAGTTTCCTTCATCAATTGAAGGCTTGACGACCCTTAATTCATTGACTCTCAAAGATTGTAAGAATCTTGTGTGCCTTCCTAGCACCATTTGTAGCTTGAGTTCGCTTCAACGTCTTAATCTTTGTGGGTGCTCGAATTATGACAACTTACCGGGGAACCTAGGGAATCTCAACGGTCTCTGTGATCTTGATTTGAGTGGAACAGCTATAAAAGAGTTTCCTTCATCAATTGAAGGCTCGACGAGCCTTATTTCATTGACTCTACTCTATTGCAATAAACTTGTGTGTCTTCCTAACACCACTTGTGGTTTTAAGTTCCATGGTGCTCTTGATCTTTCAACATGCTCAAGATTTAAAAACTTGCCAGAGAACTCATGGATAATCGAAGGTCTTCGGATGCTTGATTTGTGTAAAACAGCCATAGAAGAGATGCCTTCATCAATTGGATGTTTGATTAACCTTACTACATTGACTCTAAGATATTGCATAAATCTTGTGCACCTTCCTAGCACCATTTGTAGTTTGAAGTTGCTTAAGTCTCTTGATCTTTTTGGATGCTTAAAATTTGACAACTTGCCTGAGAACATAGGAAATATGGAAGGTTTGGAGCTGCTTAATTTGTGTTGGACAGCCATAAAAGAGGTTCCTTCTTCCATTGTTCTCCTTAAAAATCTCAAGCAGCTTCATATCCATGGATGGAAGTTATCTGAATTTTATTCCCAGCCAGCAAGTCCTGAGTCGATGGAACCATTATGGATTTCATTATCTTACTTGCCAACAAATCCTACCATGGAAAAAATATTATTGCCTTCATTTATATATTCTTCCCTGCAAACAAGTCCAGTTCCGGTGGGCTTATCATTGCCTTCCTTATCAGGTCTGCAATCTTTAACCAATTTGAATCTTAGTCACTGCGATCTTTGGTCAATCTCTAATGACATTGGCTGCTTGTCCTCTTTAGAATACTTAGAGCTAAGTGGAAATATTTTTTTTTCCCTTCCTGAAAGCATGTTTCAACTCTCTAATCTTCGAAAACTCTATTTGGAGGGTTGTGAGAGTCTTCAATCACTGGAAAATGTTCCGTCAACTATTGATTTTGTAATTGCAGACAATTTTACCTCACTAGAGAGATTGCCAGAACTGCAATTTTATCTTTTTAGGTCAGATCGCACCTATTTGGAATTCCTGTTTTTCAACTGCTTCAAATTGGTTGACAATAACATGCTTCAGGGCGCTAATAACATGCTTCAGGTCGGGCTCTCTCTCTCTGTCTCTCTGTCTCTCTCTCCAAGTTCTAAACATTATGCTTTATATATTTCAGGGACAAAGTGGTACACTACCAAAGAAGTTAAAAATTATTATTCCAGGAAGTGAAATTCCGAAATATTTTAACCATGAATGTATGGGTCATGAATTGAAAGTACAGGTACCTTCTAATTGGTCTAATGCGCCGATTGGAATTGCATTTTGTGTTGTCTTTGATTGGAATTGCATTTTGTGTTGTCTTTGTACCCAACAAATGGCGTGAATGCCCTCATGATTGGGAACTTTCATTTATAATCGATGGATTTCCAATGAATGAGGGAGAAATTTCTGGTTCTAGGAAAGAATATGGTACAATTGAATCACATCACCTTTGGCTGACCTATTCTTCTTATCGGAACGGATTTCATCCTCTTATGATTAGAGCATCTTCCTGGAACTTGGAGGTGGAGAAAATTGGGGTCCGATTCATATACAGGCAAGACATCGAAAATCCCAGTAAAACTATGGCACAGTGCATCAACAACAGCAGCTTCGTAATCCATCATGATATTGATGATTCAATTGCAGAAGGTAGTGCAAATAAGCAAAGCCATGATGAGGATGATGATGGGGCAGGACCTAGTGGAGAATGCTGCTCTATTGTGGAACCACCGCCAAAGAGGATTCAAAGGCTTGGAGGATTTATGGCTGATTCTGAGGATTCTAGTCAAAGGGAATTTATTGACTACTTTGCTAGTAAGTCTTTTATCTTTCTTCTTACTTATATGTTTTAACATTTACAACTTATCATTTTTTTTTGGAGACATATATTTAGCATTCCCTGTTGGCACTCACATAAAAATCACCCCAAATTCAAAAATGAAAATCATACCATATCGGTGATATCACTATTCTATCTCTAGTTTTTACTTTTGTTTTTTTTTCAATTTTTAATCAGGTTGAAATAATACAAAATTTTCTTGTTTGTGCACTTTTATTTAGTGGAAGGAGAGAATCAAATGTCCAAGAAGCTTGAATCCATTCACGAAGGTAGTAGTTACCAAGACATCGAAGATCTCATTCTAACTATGGCACAGAGCAGCAACAACAGCTGCACCCTCTATGAGGGTCTGGTGAAATCTATCGTGATATTGAACAATTCAGCCGCAGAAGGTAGCAAAAATAAGCAAAACTGTCATGAGGATGATGGGGCTGGACCTAGTGGAGAAGGCCACTCTATTGAGGAACCACAACCAAATTGGATTTATGAAGTTGGAGAATTTATGGCTGATTCTGAGGAGTCTAGTCAAAGGGAAATTTTCAACTTCTTTTCCAGTAAGTGATGATCATTCTTCTTATGACTTCAAAAGTCATCATCATTTTTTTTGGGGGGCATATACTATCTTTTTTTTTTTTTTAAATTGTTAACTTCAAAGTTCAATGTATTGTGCTAGTTGTACCTTAGCATTACCTGTTAGCACTCACAGCAAAATCAGCCCAAACTCAAAATTAAAATCATATCATTTCAATTTTTTTATTTATTATTTTTTTTATCAGGTTGGAGTAATAGTAGAAAATTTTCTTGTTTGTCTTGTTGGTGAACTTTGTTTTAGTGGAAGGAGAGTATCAAATGTCAAAGACGCTTGAATCCATTCACGGAGGGAAGAGGGATAGTTACCAAGACATTGAAGATCCCAATCAAACTATGACTCAGTTAACCATCAACAGCAGGACACTCTGAGGATCTGGGTGATCTACGCCATGATCTTTAAGATTCAACCACAGAAGGTAGCAGAAATAAGCAAAGCTGTGATGAGGATGATATGGTTGGACCAAATGGAGAAGGCTATTCTATTGATGAACCCCATCCAAAGACTACCTGGATGCATGGCTTATTCTAAAGAATTTGGCATAAGGAATGTTTCAACTTCTTTGCCTGTAATTCGTCTTCATTCTTCTTGCTATTACTGTTCACGAGTCTTGATTTCTTTTTTATTTTGGGGAGGGGAATCCAATGAAATGAAAGGGTGGGTTTTGTTTCTCAGGTTTAAATTGGCATTATAAAAAAATTTAATTTGTCACAGGTATAAATTGGAGTTTTTCTTTTCAATTTTTATACTAGCATTGCGAGAGGGAAAAAAGAAAGTTCAAAGTATTGTGCTTGTTAACATCACCTTTTGGCACTCACATCCCAATTACCACAAACTCAAAAATTAAAATTATTCCATATATCTATTTTTTTAAAAGTTTTTTCATCAGGTTTGAATAATACAAATTTCTCTTCTTGGCTTGTTGGGGCACTTTTATATAATGGAAGGAGGAGACCCAAGAAACTCGAAGCCTATCACGGTGGTAAGAGGGATAGTTATGAGAGAGATGTTGAAGAATTAGCCAAGGAGGGTCATTCCTCTCACACCCACGTTGGCACCGTCTCAAGTGGGCAAGAATTAATCAAGGAGGGTTACTTTTTGCTGTATGTGTGTATGTATATATGTGTGTGTGGCTTTGTTTATTTGGTTTTATAGAGTTTAAGCCGTGGCATCAGTGTAGAGAAATTAAAGATTATCTTGTCCCATGCTTTTGTGCTATTTTGTAATCTCCCATTTTCTTAGTGAAATATTCTGTTAGACACTGTTCGTGGATGTAGGCTTAAAGCCGAACCACGTAAATCTTTGTGTTTCATGTGTGATTGTGTTTTCTATTTCCATTTTGCATAACATGCTATTATTTTATTACACAACAAATAAGTATAAAATAACCTACTATTAGGTTGTTACACACAACTAATAAGCATAAAGCTTCCACTAACTCAACAGTTTGTGATTAGAGCAATGTATGCTTATGAAATGCAGTTGTATTGTTGTAACAATTGAGTGCCCTGCTGGGCTTGTAAAGTGCGGTTGCAAATGTAGCTGTTTGCACTTTGTAGCAGAGGGGGCTTGTTTGAGTGTTGTATTTGCTGGGCTGTTATTTGTATCCAGCTTTGTTTGAAGTTTTTTCTTCTAGTGTTTTGATAAATAAAAATGAATTATTCATTAAAAAAAATGTTTTCCTTGAGGTTTGTTGTATTAATATAATTCTCTTGGGCTATTGGTCGATTCATGCTTCTCTGCTAGAGACAAACAAAATACCCAAGAACCTTTAGTTATATGTTACTAAATTTTTTATCATCTTGAAGTTTTGACAGCAACAGAAGAAATCAAACCACTTTATAGTATCAGTATCTTCAAGAGCAATGAGTAACTTGATCATCCTAGGGCAATCCATGATATTTGTAAACGCAGCCAACCACCTTCCTAACAAGCTCTATTGCTGCATTTCACACAGCCTCATCAATTACTCGACTATGCTCTTAGCATATTCCTATTCCTCTTCCTCTTCTACTCTCCTTTCTTCTTTCTCTATTGTCTTTCTAGCCAAAAATGGACTCAAATTTTGTCATCATTTGCTTCGAACTTATTATAGGCATCAACCAGACCTTGGGGCAATTGATCTTTAATGCGCCTTAAAGAGAGAAAATTGCCTGCTGTAAGAAGCTGTTGCCATTCCCAATAATTCATTTAAAAATTTGTAAGGACTTATTAGTTTTGAATTAGCTGGATTAGTCAAACTAGGTTGTATTTCTGATACTCCTAAACTATTTTCCTTCTTTTTGTGTTTGAATAGAGCAAAAATTCCATGCAGAAGCAAAATTATCAATTCCATTTTGTTCAAGTTATTTATCGGGATGAATCATCCCTCCATCCACCTCAACCTAAATTTCGGTATGTTTCACTAACTTCTGGTCTGGTTGATATTGAATTTTCGGCTAATATGTGAACAAAACATTAACTTCTTTGTTTGTTATTTTTTATTTAAAAAGTTTTAGTCAAAATATGAAATTAGTATTTGATTGTTTGATTTGATGTCATGAGAAATTTGAACCCAATGATTAGGAAGTGGTCAAAATCATGTCATACTAAACTGTTTGAGCAATTTAAGTTATTGACTTGATTCATCATAAATTGTTTTTCTTGATTTGATAGTTAAAATTTGGTCCTTTTATGCTAAACTCTTATTCATCCTAAATTTATTGGGCTTTTGTTATGTAATGAGATATTATAAACCTCTTTGTTGAGTAATAATTATGTTAAGAATGTGTATTATTTGATAATAAATAATGCTTGAATATTTGAATGAACATTATTTAGGACCTTGGTCAATGTATGAAGTTTTCACAAAATGACATGTTTTCTTTCAGCTACTCCATTTGTTAGGGTGTGTGTGGAAAAGAACAATAATGGATTATGCCTTGTGAAGTACAAAATTTATCAAATTTGGTTGAAGAACATTCACCTAGAGGCCTAGCCATGGATTATTAGTCCACAATAAGCTACCATTAAAATGCCCTATGTTACCCAGTGTTGACGACTTCTAGAAGAATTTCAAGTGCCTATGCTCTTCCTGGTCCAAAATTATTAGCCTCTTTATTAGATTTAGCTGGACTAAAAGAAGCAAAAGAATTCATATCTAAAGCAAACTGAAAATTTTTGCCTCTAAAGTGCAAAAAAATTCAATCTCAACTGTTTGATTACTTGTAACCCAATTCACATCATCATGAAACATTCTCTTTTTTATTCAAACTAGGTGCCCACCTTGATAGTGTTTTGAACTTGCTGGGCTAGGTTTGGCACGTGACATAAAGCTGAAGGTCTAAGGTTCAATTCACCACATTATCAGTTCATGAGGTTTGGGGGTGTTTCCTAGACAAGAAGTAGAATAGTCTAGTCAAAGGTCGAGACACCACTTCTTTATATCAAGAGAGAGAGAGAGAGAGGGAGAGAGAGAGAGATTATGTGTCTCAGTAAAACCCGCAAAATCCAAAATGAAAAATCTAATTTTAATTATCCATCTCATTTCTCAAAATCATTTTCGGTACACAATACAATGTATCATCTATATCTTATAAAAACTACCTTCCAGCTTCAAAAACCACATTTCTCCACACACATACACCCATTAAACTTGATATTGCAACCGCCAAATAATGAAACAATGACATTCCTTCTGGCTTGCCAAAACTTAAACCTCAAAAGCCCACAAAACATTACACTTCATTAGCAACAAAACCTTCTATAGCCAGTATGGTCAGTCTGCCAAAAGCTCAGCCATCTTCATCAAAAAAATGATCAACACTTTCCCTTCTGAAGTATTCTATTTTACTTAAAGCCTTGAAATCCAGTACCTCTGATTCCAAGATAGCTCACACAACCCCACAACAGCCATTCCTACAATGAACAACCAAAAAGACCAGTTAAATGGAAACAATATGTTCAATACTAACAGTAAAAATTTTGCAAGCAATAGGGAAAAAAGGTATATTGCATTTTTCAAAAGTGCCAAATATTGACTAAACTCTAAAAGCAAAAAAAGTAATTACAATACAAGTCAATCATCAAAGAAAAATGAAGATTAATTTTCAAGTCAATGCAAGCGTATACACATACATCACCCATTATAATTCTTTTTGCAAAAAATGGCTGTGCTTCAGATTTGATCTTGCACACTTTTGGTTAGCCAATCATACAATTAGGAGTTAAAAGAAACTGAGTTAAGCCCAACTTCCTACTACTCAGAATTGACTCTTGCAAAAGATTTATAGAACTCAATATTGGCTCAAGCTTCATTCCAGTTTCAATATTCTGGTTCTCAACTATCTTCCAAGCTAATTGCAAGCTCCAAAAAACTTCTAAATGCTAGTTGTTTTGAGTATTTAAACTTCAAAAGCTGATGAGCTATACATCAAGGGTAAGGTTATTGCACAACTTAGGAAGCAACACTTGTGATGGCTTTTTATTACAGGAATAGCTACTCTTTTCTTCTCTTGTTAGCAAATGGATATCCAGGGAGAGCAATATCCATCTTGAACATGAAAAACTCATGTCATTTTCGATGTAGTGCACAATCCCACAGAGAGATAACAAAAAATGAAAATAATAAAATAATAAATAAAAACAGATAAGTTGAGAAGAATGTGTTGTGCTGCTGTCCATGCCTGATTTCTAAAATGAAAGCATCAGATAAGTTTGAAAGAAGAATATTCCCTCAAATCTATGATGGAGAACATCTATCAAGCCAGTGCACGAGAAGAGCATAATGATGCTTAAGCTCAAAAGTCAGAACATAGTTCAAGCACAGGTTAGCTTAACAAACAAGCCAAGCAAACTTTGATCAAGTTGCTTGCAAGCAGCTTGGCTCTATTTTTAGCACTGCAATATCTTGAGAACAGCTCTTCACATGTACCTACCACAAGCAAGAAAAGAGTTGGACGAACAGGTTTTCTAACATTAGTAAAAATAAAATCAGAAAGATCAAAGGTAAGAGACACTAAACACTTCAGAAAACTGAACTCCAACCAATAACTAAAAAAAAACTCCCTACATCAAATATGGGCAAAAAATCCTTAAAAGAGAAACAACTTAAAAGGAGCTAAAGATCGAAACTGCAAAGTTGTAACTTCACGGGCATTTAGTGAAGTTTCAATGAACAAGCAGAAAAACCAAAGAAACATCAGCACCAAATTGCATGCATTTAGTTCTGATCTCTCAAAATGTCACAAAATTTAATTATCAAAGATTTTTAAAAAATAACATGGACATAAATCTCCAGTAACACTTTCTGATTGGTCAACCAAAAATTGGAAACGCCTGGGAAAGAAGATTCAATGAGACAGGTTTTACCAGTCCCATTTCCCATTAAAACAAAAGAGGCTTAGGGAAAAAAACAAATGGTCCCCTTAGTTACAGTAGCCACTAACGTTTTCACCAGACACGCCAAAGGAAATGTTTAGTCCGTGTGTGACTTACAAATAAAAAATAAAAAGAGTGAAATGATTAATGTATTTTATCCATTGCAAAGACCTAAGGGTTTGCATGAAACAAACAACAAATTAAGTATCAAATAGCTGGTGTGGTGAGCATGATAGTTACAACACTGTAGAATAAATTGAGCATGTCAACATGAGATACTTACATAGAAAAAGGTAAGAAGGCACCACAAAAATAGTTTAAGGAAAGACATGATTATCAAATTGAAAGGATACTTAAGCAGGGCACAAGGACAAAATTTTCATGGACAAAATGGTTTTGTAATCCTATTCCGTCATAATATACCAAGCAATGAGATAAATCAAGTGCTTAGGGTTGGGAAAACAAAGGATGCCTCTCACAAAAACCTGGATAATTTACAAAATAACCATCCAAAATCCTGGAGAAGTATTGGATAATGACTACTTGAATATGTTTCTCTATAATGTTTTATAATGAACTTCACACGAGGATTCGTCACCACAAATGACAATGACATTAAATCAATAAAAACACAAACAACTTACACATCACCTACCTGGCTTCATTTCAGAAAAGAAATACAGAACAATTTCTTGAACAAGGTTCAGATCATTAGCGGCCATCAGAACCAATGCCAATTACATAGAAAACTGCAGCAGAACAAGCAACATTCAGTCGACATCCACAAACGAAGTGCAGTCAATGTCTTGCAGGGTGATATTCCCCATATAAAAATCATTTATGTGATCAGAACAGAGAGGGAGGCATTTCCGATTGAGACTTTCGTGAATTGCACCCATCCCTGGGACCCACTTGTCCTTAACAGATGGGTTCACATTCAAACGGTTCTGCAGTAACCGTACCCGATAATAAACAGTATCCATTCTATCACAGAAATGACCGATATAGGAACATGAAGGCTCATCAGAAGCCAACCTGATCAAAGCCAAAAATAAAGCCCTATCAACAGGCCTTGGATCCGAAAGATTTTGATCTCCTATCATTTTAACCTCTCTTTCTGTGGGCAAGTACACTTCTTCATTTCCATTAAAATCAAAGACCTTCAACTCTTTAGTGTAATGCTTAATGGCTTCACGTTTGGTTGACTCATGCTTCTCTGCTAGTGTCAAAATGTAAGAGAACCTCAAGTGATAAGTTACTACAGTTTTAACCATCTTGAAATTGTGACATCAACAGAAGAAATCAAGCCACCTTCTTCCTACTCCTGCATACCACTTGATAATATCAATATCTTCAAGAGCAATGAGTAACTTGATCGGCCTAGGGCGACCCATGTTATTTGTAAAACCAGCCATCTTAACTGCCTTCCTAACGAGTTCTTTTGGTGCATCAACTTTCATACACAGCCTCGTCAAATCCTCAACCGTGCTCTTAGCATATTTCTGTTCCTCTGCCTCTTCCACTCTCTTTTCTTCTTTCTCTAATGCCTTTCTAGCTTGGACCGAACTCAAATACTTGTCAACTTGCTCTTGGAACTTATCATAAGCATCAACCAGCTCTTGGGGCAATTGACCTCTAATGTGCCTTAAAGAGAGAAAATCACGTGCTGTAAGCATCCGATGCCATTCCCAACGCTCTTCCAAGGAGCCCAAGAGATCATGGACCACTTCATCAGTTTAAGTTCTGAAGATTTCTCGAACCTCATTTTCAATTTGAAAGTCAAATTTAAACCCATCACTTTGCTTCAACTTCTTAAAAACATGCTGCAATATCTTCATCCCCAGTATCTTTCTATTCCTTTCTCTAGCATTTTTAAATTCTAAAGCTCTAACTTCCTTCTGCCTAAGGTACTTCTTCTGTGCCCTAAATGCTTTCTCCATCACGGGAGGATGCAAAACTGAAGGTGGAACTGCCTGTAGTTCCATACCTAGAAAACTAATATTTTCAGATACTGCATTCTGAATTGCTATCTTCATTTTATCCACCCTCAAATCCAACCTACCTTCTAAATATTTCAAAACCCAATTCTTGAAGTCCATGGTCAACATCTTTGACCCCGACGTTATCACTAATATTTCATCCAAATACCTGATCACATACATCTTCATTGGCTTATAGAATAGGCCAGACATCCAAACAAACTACTCTGATTTAAACTTTGGATTCTCCTGATTTTTCTGAAGACACATATCTTGAATTTCTTTATCAAACCCATTAAAGTAAATATTAATCAAAATCGAACACAACCCGCTTTCTTGAGGAAACCCCCTTCCTAAGTAACAACCACCCAATTCAATTCCCACCCCCTCACACTCAAACAACCTCTTTATTAAACCAATCAAAGAACCATCTTTTATTTTCTCTTCAATAAACAAACACAACTTATTTAAATGCCTATCATCAAACCTCTCTCTATCAAATGTGACACTAAACCACTAACTAGGGTTCTCTACCGAGTTCTTAAGGTACCTAATGGCGGTGTAGCGTCCCAGACCGACATGCCCACCATAAGAAAAAGTTACAAACCGTTCAACATACACAATTTCCAATACCATCCTAATAGCTTCAATCAAAACCTTTAATTTCAAGTTGGGCAAGACCAAGGACTCCCCTTTCTTTCTTGAGGGTAGCATTGTCACACAACAAGCTTCAATATCGAACCGATTCTCACAGAGCTGACACCCCATTTCTTCAATATCAAACCACCTTGAGACCGAGTGGAGAAGGGACTATGCGTCAAGGGAGTTGAAGCAATTGTTGGTTTGTGGACTGGTAAGGTTTTGGCAGGCAATGAGGAGAACATTGGGCAAAGCAATGACGTTTGAGACAAGATTGGCGAATTTGCCTTGAGAGTATTGAGTGAGAACTAAGGCTTTGAGTTGAGGTTTTGTGAGGGTTTTTATGGAGTCCAAATCTTCTGTCCCATTTTTTTACTCCGCTTTATACTCCACCAATAAAAACTAGCCACATGTTAACTTAATTAATTAAATACTACCATTATAACTTATTATTTTTATTTTAACTACTAAATAAAATAAGATAAAACAAAACTCAAACACCTCCGCTGCCACCACCACCAAACATGCCAGCACCGTCAGCCATCACCTTCGGCTTCTCCGATCACGGAAAAAACCATCACCCGCTCTACACCATGCTGGACATCTCACTGCCCCTCACCAAAAACACCAACAGATCTAGAATCACCATCATTCAAAGCAAGACTTTGTTTTTCTCAAATCCAAATCCTTTAAGATCTCTCTAACTTTCTTGTTAAATTTTCAAATAATATGGAAATGTTGGTACTGAATGTGTTGGATTGTTCATGGATTCCAGATTTGTTGGGTTTATCTGGTGGTGGAGTGATGGTGGTTGGAGGGCGGTGGTTGGATATAACCCACGTATCAATTTCTTCCGCCAGAAACAAAACTTGAACAAAGGCCATAACTTTATTGTGTAACTAGGAAAAGGGAAAACTAAGCTCAAGGGGAAAAAGTATTTAAAAAGAAATTTACTGTACATCCGTAGCTTTATTGAGGAGAAAAAGGGATTTATGGGTGATGTGCAAATTGGAGTCTTCACTTCTTCTTCTTGTTTCTGTTTTGTGGGTTTGGTTTTCTTTGATTTGGACAGTTTTTTTATCACACCTGCACTTTTGTTGTGTTCTTGGATTTATTTTTGGGTGGTAGCGTGACAGTGGTTTGGATTTGAAAATAGAGAGACAGTGGTTCAGACTAGGCAACGGTAGTTAGCCATGACTGGTGATGTTGATGGGGCCGGCGCTGGTGGTTGTAGTGGTGGCCTGGTGGGGATGGGCTGGGGTTTTTATTTATTATTTATTTTAAGTAATTGAAATTAGGAAAGGTTTAATGGTATGAGACAATTAAATACATTGCCATGAATTAGTGGAGTATAGAGTGGAGTAGGAAAAATGAGACAGAAGATTTGGACTCGTTTTTGTGGGTTTTGAGTTTGGGTTTTGGGGTTGGAGAAGGGTTTTGTAAGAGAGTTGAGAATAGTCTGAACGAGGAACGATTTGAAGGCCTAAATTCAAGTGGGTTTAGTGTGTGTTTGGATACCAATGAAAAATTAAAATTATTTTACTATTCAGTTTATTTTTGCTACTATTTATAGGCCCCACGACATTTTTTGGTACTATTCATGGGCTTCGCTATACAATTTCAACTAACTTTTACCTTTATTTACAATATTTTCAGCAATAAGTTTTCAGTTTCAGCAAAATAAGCAATATCCAAACAGACCCTTATTCTTCCGAGGTGTATAAGCATTAAGACAATGAGAAGAGAAGTGGAATTTTGGATTTTGGAACCTCCACTTTTGAATTTATGCCTGATTTAAAAATTGAGAGAGTAGCTGGCCAGGTCTTTGCAAATAGCAAACTTTTTTTTTTTTTTTTGGTTTGGTAAATTACGTTTTTAAACCTATATTTTATGCTGGTTTTAAATTATAGTCCTACTATTGACACTTAAAAATTCATCCAATTAATTGATAACATCTCCAAATTTACACCCTTTTAATATGATAATATTTTAAAGACTAAATTGTGCAACACACTCCTAAAGTTTAAAGTCAATTTGATTTTGCTCCTTTACATTTCAAAATTTTGTTCTTCTACCCTAATATTAGGGAATCGTTTTGATTGGCAATTCCTTAGTTAAAAACAAAAAAAAATCCTAGTTGGCTATTAAGTGCCTGTTTGGCATGATTAATTTTGCTAACTTATTTTACTATTTAGCTTATTTTTGCTATTATTCATGGATCCCACTTCACTTTTTGGTACTATCATGGGTCACACTATATTATTTTAGCTAACTTTTACCCTTACCTACAGTACTTTCAGTAAAAAGTTTTCAATTTCAACAAAATAAACGGATCCCAAACAAACCCTAAGTAACACCCCAACCTACCATATAGGCTAGTTCATCCACTTAAATCATGCCACATGGATTATGTAATTAAATGACAAAAAAACTTTAAAACAATTTTAAAAAATCACTAAAATCTAATATAATAAAATTATTTTATTTTATTTTATTTAAGCTTTTATTTTATTTTTTTTTTCATATTTCTTTCTTCTTCCTTAAAAATTATGCTCTTTTTAATCTAAAAAAACTAATTGTTGTGACGTGGTTTTGTTATTGTTTGCTTTCTTTTTTCTTATTCGTGGTTGTTGTACTATTGTTTCATTTTTATTATTGAACTTGGTTGACTTGAAATTTTATAGAAACGATAATCTTAATTGATCAAGAGTCCAAATGTTGAATTGATTCAGCTATTTTAGTTCTACCAGCTTCTACCTCCATAACCAATTAAGCTTCTGTATGGTTTGATTTGATACAATCTATAAGAAAATGAAGAAATAACCATCGAGAGCAATAATTGAAAACCATATAAGAAATAAGGCATGCTACTATATTCTTAATCATATATCCATCCTATGCATAATTATTTGACTTAATTATATATGTGCTTGGGATTGGTTTATTACTTTTAATTGTGCATCATGAATTTTATAATATTTGGTAACAGTGAGGGCATATTGTATCTGTAGGGGTATTGGGCCCAGGAGCTCATTATTTATGTATATATATTGGACCTAAGGCCCAAGCCAAGGACTAGAGGTCGCCCAAGGAGGAATAAACATTACCAAGGAAGTCCGTGCTAGTAGATGAAGAAGTCAGTTTTGGTGATAATGACACAAGAGGGTAGGTTGAGGATGAGTGCCTCCTCAGCTAACCAAATCTGAGGTCCATAGAGGTAGTCTGCTGCCCGGGGAATGATTCATGAATCCCAATTGGCAAGGATAAGCATCGCAGAAACAAAGGATAGAGGGGAGTCCTAAAATATCTAAGGAGAAAGCTGCTACTACAATATTAAATGCTCTGTAGCTAACTCTCTGGCCGCATTAATGTGGAGGTGATACCTAAACAGTGGTTTTCAGCCTTATAGGTACTACCTAAAGACTTCAGAAAAGTGTTGATGGGACAAGTATCAACACCAACCATCTGGCTTGCATGTGGAGGGTAAGGATGAAAGAGGCAGGAAGTATAAAAGAAGAAGGAAGCAATGGTAAGAGAGATCAGAAATTTGTAAGAGAAAACATTGTAGTAGTTTGAACCATATCTGTAACCATTTTCTATCAATATATACCAGAACATACCTCCTTAGATTGTGCCGAGGACAAATTTACTTAGATAATTCCTATCCATTTCTGTTTGATTATCTTTTAAAATCCATTCTAACTGTTATTTCATTCATTAAAGCCTAGTTTTTCAACCCACTCTCTACAAATTCATTGCACTAGGCTTATTGGGCTTAGATCCAATCATATCTTAGGCCAAGGATCCAAAACGTGCCCTTACAGTATCCATTTCCATGGTTTTGGAATAACACTTGGTATGATTTTATATTATGGAATCATTTTTTTTTTTTTTTTTAGAAGGATATTATGGAATCAATTAAGCTTTTGTATAGTCTGATTTGATACAATCTATAATTTATAAGGGTTAAGCTTTCTATTATTATCCTAGTAAGGGATGTGAATGTTCTGCAAACAGCTTTCATTAATTTGGGGGTTTAATGAAGATCCAAATAAATATAAAGTGTATGTTTGGCTCCAAATTAAAAAGCCCGTTTATTTTTGCAACTATTCATGAGCCTTATTGCATTTTTTGGTACTATTCGTGGGTCTTACTGTACTATTTCAGCTAACTTTTACCTTTATCTACAGCATTTTCAGTAAAAAAATTTCAGTTTCAGCAAAATAAGCGGATCTCAAACAGACCCAAAGTTAGAAGCTTAATTCGGTTTGGGACGTTGGAGCCCACTTTAAAGTGAAATTATGAACCGAAAGTGGACATTTTTTTAAAATAAAAGTTGACATCTTTATTTTCCAGTTTCCACTAAAAAAAAGAGTAAAATGTTTTATTATTCATGAAAAAAAAAAGAGTAAGATATTTTAGTTTGTGTTTTATAACTTTTTAGTAAAATTATTTTGATAAAAATCTAAAAAAAAAAAAAATTTAAGTGAAATTAGAATAATTTTCAATTGAGCCTATTTAAGTTTTAGATAGTTTATTTAATTATTTAAAGTTTTTAAAGCTATTTAGGGTCCGTTTGGATACAGCTTATTTTGTTGAAAACTAAAAATATTGTAGCAAAATAATTTTTAAATGTGTAAATAATGCTGTGGGACCAATTTTTAATATTTTTTTCTGAATAAAGTGGATGTGGGCCTCGTGAACAGTGCGTGAATATTGCATGAACAATAATGAACAGTGCACTTTGTCTCCTCTGAAATGTGTGCGTTGAAAAAAAAAAAAGAAGAAAAAAGAAGAAGAGAAAAAAGCTGAAAACGCAGACCCAGGAATCGCCAGATCCAAAGCTACCTTAATTGACATGGCATAATTTAATTGGACCAATTATTATAGGTAACTGGCTTATGTGGCACCTAGTGGCCACCACTTGAACAAAAATAGATGGTAGGGCTCAAATCAAAGTGACATATAACATTAGAGGTAAAGATCAAAATTTTGAAATTTAGAGAAAAGAATCAACATTACCCCCAAATATTAAAGATAAAAACAATATTTCTATTTCCTATCTCAAAAAAAGAAAAAAGAAAAAAGAAGATAAAAACAATTTAGTCATAATATTTCAATTGAGCTAAACTAAATTTGCTTCTCTTAGGATGATCCTAGCCACATAATAACCTAAAGATTTGGGATGATCCTAGCCACATAGTTTGGGAAACATGTAAAATTGCCACCCCACTATCAAAGTATTAAAAGTTAATAACCATAATTTCTACGTTTTTAACAATGCTTGCAAATAGTGCCTTATTGACAATAAAAAATAGATTCTCATAAAAAATTTTTGAGGTTAAAAACAGTACGTTCTCGATTAAATTTAAGATGATTGTTTAAAGTTTTAATTAAGAGTTTGCAGTGTAAAGTTTAAAGAATTTATAATTTTGACTTCTTGAGTGAATTTAAGCAATTTATACATAAGTATTACGACATTAAGATTACCAATATTTATGATACTTTTTTTGAGTTGACAATATTTATTAGATTAGTCACGCAAAGATGTTGTGGCATTACCAGGCACATGCACAATACTATATATGAGCACTTGGAACTATGCAATTGCACTTTTAGTTAATGTGAAAGAGAAAAGTTTGTTTTGAGGAAACATGTAAAAGAGAAAAATTAAAAGTTTAAAAATTGTTCATTTATTTTAATGTTGAAATTAAAAATGAAATTTCAAATTTTAAATTTTATAATTGCATGATTTTTCTTATTTTACTTTAACAATTAATTTTTTAATAAATATGTAAATAAACTCTTTACTAGGGTTAAAAGCAGTGTAAAATGAACTTTGTAGCTGGTGAAAAAATAAAGCAATATAATAAGGACTTCGCTACTCAATGGAAAGTTTTAGGACTTGTCTTCCTCGCTGCAATGCTTGAATTTTTAATAAAAAGAAAAAACTATACACTAGGTGAAAAAGCAATATGAAAAGAACTTTATAGTAGATGATAAAACAACATATTTGTAGGAAAGTAGATGCAACTGTAAGGGCTTTTTGGTGGGGGCATGATTTGGGTACTAGGAAACTTCATCTGATTGGGTGGGATAAAATCTGCCAGACAAAACTCAAAGGTGGTCTTGGTTTTAGGAAGTTTAGCACCTTTAATCAAGCTATGCTGACAAAACAATTTTGGAGAATACAAAACTCCCCAGACTCACTCCTTGCCAGAACCTTTAAAGCAAAATACTTTCCTAAAACTCACCTGCAAGGATACATACCTAAACCCAACCACTCATGGACTTGGAAAAATATTGCAAAACCTCAATTTGCAGAATTGGGGAAAGGCAGATGGTTAGTTGGATCAGGTCATCAAATCTCTCTCAACCATCCTGATTGGTTTCATACCCCAGATCATATCCTGAGAGAACACAATCTTCTTAGAGGTACAGTGGCTGATCTGATACATCCTAACACAAAATCTTGGAAATGGGATTTGCTTGGAAGGTTATATGATCACAACACTTGTGTAGAAATCAGCAAGATTCCCATAGCTAAAATTGATAGAGTTCCAGATACACTAACATGGAATTACTCTAATTCAGGGGAGTATAATATGGCCAAAGCTTACTCTTTGATTCAACAAATCCATAATATAAACACAAGATCAGATCACAGCACAGAAAATATTCCTTAATTTGTTTGTAAAGCTTTGTGGAAAATGAAACTTCCTATGAAAATTACTACCTTTATCTGGAAGTTATTGCATGACAGTCTACCAGTGTCAACAAACTTGATCAGAAGAGGCATTCAAACAGCTAGCAGATGCCCAATGTGTGATGAAGGGGAAGAAACATTGTCTCACCTGTTTCTACAATGCCCTTTTATGCCCTTTTGCTAGGGCTGTCTGGTATGGCTCATCACTTGGCATCAAGACTTCTGAGCCGAACCACCTTTCTGTGAAACAATGGCTCCTCAATCATATCACTGTCGCCAACATACCAGTTCAAACAAAGCGAAGTTCTCTTCAATCTATTTTCACTACTCTATGGAGAATCTGGACCCACAGGAACTTGGTTCTTCACAATGGGAAAACTCCTAATCCTGTTGAAGTAATTCTCACATCTCAATCTTTTATTTGCAGGTTCAAGGAGGCTTTTAATCTATACAAGGGGTACAATCATTGTCAAAGAAGCATGAATATAACAAAGGAATGCAGACAGAATTGGCAACTACTGATAAAGGTGGCAGCTACTGAGAACAAAAGAACCAGAAGGAGTGGATTTGCTGTTGAAGCTAGGAGCTTGGATGGATCAATTTTGTTCAGGGGGGGGGGGGGGGGGGGAGCAAGCAATGGAGTTAAAACTCGCCATCAAGCAACCCAGGAAGCTCTTTTGTTTGCTCTAATGAAAGCAAGGGAAATGGGATATCAGAGACTATATGTTATTAGTAATGATAAATGGGTTGTGTTAATGGGCACCATAAGGTGCCCGTTAACAATACACTTTTGGCTAATTTGTTGGGTAACTTTTTCAGTTTTTGATAGTTTTTCTCTTTTGGGCAATTTTTTTTATCTGTTTTGGCAATTTTTTTAACAATTTTTTTCCTTTTTATAAGTGAAACACAAAAAAGGAAACGTTAACAAGCACCACACGGTGCTTGTTAACCTTTCCCATGATAAATATTTGGTTCAGATATGCAACTACGTCAAGAAGGCAGGGTGGATGGACAGAACCTTTCTTTCAGACTTTAGCAATTTGCACCAACAGGGACCGATCACCAAAATTTTGTTTGTTCCTAGAATAGTGATCAATTTTGAACTTCTCTGTACTACTTTATTGATATTAATATATGTTATCCTTATTTACCCAAAAAAAAGTAGGTGATAAAAATAAAATAATAAAAACAGAACTTTCGTTGCCCACGCACAACTTTTAACGTTACTTCTGAAAACGCGGCCAAAGAATTAAAAAAAAGAAAAACACGAAAAAAGAGCGACTTCCGCTCCTCACTAGGAAGTTTGGGGTGTAAGCACTCAGAATCAAATAAGATAATAATAATAATAATATTATTATGTTTGGAGTGTAAGCACTCCTAAACAAATAAAATAATAATAATAATAACTAGTCGCTAACCCGTGCGATGCACGGGATAGTTAAACAAAATTTATACACATTCACTTTTATTGGTACAATCATTTGAAAATAATTCTAACTAATACCTAAATGTAAGAGACACATTGACTTACTATTTAAAATAGCCTTCTGAAGAATTTACACATATTGTGCAACTGAGCCTTAATTTCTCATCAACAATAAAAACATGGAAATTCAAAACATGGAAAGAAAATAAAAATTACAACAATTAATTCCATTATCTTTCATGCTATACTTTGTAATTGTACGGAATTAAGTCAACTCAATTTAAGTAGTTGTAATAAAATTGGCTTCTACTATTCTCTATTTTATAGAGATATGAACATATTGGATTTCTCAAACAATTACCGGTATTGCAATAAAATGATTTATTATTGAAAATAAGAAACAAAGAAAATCTGTCTATAACTTAAGAAACACAATATACTAAAATTAAAGAGATAATATTTTCGGAGGACAAAATATTATAGATAATTTTAGAAACATATTATACACTTAAAAGGGTTAGTAATTTATAACACTTACCCCCCACTATTAGTATATAGACACCAAGTGCACTTATCTCTCTAAGGCCTTCAATTAACGAAAACACGAACTTCTCTTGGAATACCGGAGTATTATGACCATCTATACACACACACACAAAAAACAAAATTAGCATAACTCACTATAACTCTATAGAAGCCTCAAAAATATAAAGAGAAATTAAAGGGGTTGAATTTGATATTTACATTTGGAGAGTGAGAGTTTGCAGAAACTGTGGTTTTATATTTCTTAACTTGAGAGAGGGGTAAGGTTGCTAGGGTTTTGAGGTGTTATAATGCTTTTTTTTTTTTTTTTTTTTTAAAAATATTATGCTGACGTGGAAAATTGTGGTGCCAGCAGAGGCTTCGGTTTTATATATATATATATATATATATATATATATATATAGATAATAATAAAAAAGCACTAGAAGTTTCTTGAAATTTGAGTCCTCTCTTATCGGTTCCAAATTTCAGAAGTCCATTCCTCAGTCGTCTCTCTGTCTCTCATCAGTTTCAAATTTCAGATTCAATTCCATCTCTTTCCAATTCTACGTGTTTTCAAAGCTACGCCAATTCAGTTTTGGGGATCAAGTACCTTCTTCTTCCTTTAATTTATTTTCTTTTTAATCTTTCTTTAGTTCTAAACTAATTCTAATTGATTAATTTTTGTTTTTGATTTTTTTAAAATTTGCATGCAAATCCATTGTTTCTAATGGCTTTAATTGACATGGAAACTGTTTTGTCATCTTTCCCAAGTTCTTTTTCTTCTTCTTCTTCTTCATCTTCTATTGGCCGATGGAAGTATGATGTCTTCATCAATTTCAGAGGCGAGGACACCCGCAACACATTTGCAGACCTTCTATATGATGCCTTCAAAAGGGAACGCATTATCACCTTTAAGGACAATGAGAAACTTGAGAAAGGAAAAATTATTTCGCCAGAGCTTTTGAATGCAATGAAAAATCGAGATATGCTGCTATCATCTTCTCAAAAAACTATGCATCTTCGATGTAGTGCTTAAATGAACTTGTAAAGATTGTTTAGTGCGAGAAAGAGAAAATTTGGCCTGTTTTTTATGATGTGGAGCCATCCGATGTACGGAAACAAGAAGGAACTTTCAAACATGACTCTATCAAACATGAACAAAATTTCAACGAGGACCGGGTGAAAATGTGGAGAGTTGCTTTGAGTGAAGTTGGCGAAATCATTGGATGGCCTGTAATAAATAGGTAATTTTTATTTGCTTCATTTATTTCTTTTTAATATTTAGATGACCCATTTCATATATGTAGCGTCATTTTGAATCTTAAGCAAATCTACATTCATGTTTGTATTTCTATAAGTTTTATCTTGAGTCAATTAGTTTACACGGTTTTGTTTCAATGAACGGAATTGAAAACCAAATATGTACCATGTTCTCTCTTCATTGCAGGCCCTTGTCACAGGTTATCAGAAGCATTGTTAGAGTAATATCGCATAAATTGAATGATGATACATTCTCAGATATTGATGAGGGTCTAATAGGATTAGACTCTTGAGTGCTGGAGTTGGAGTCATGTTTAGATGTAAGGTCAAACGATGACGTTGTTCACTTTATAGGGATTTGGGCGATGGGGGGAATGGGTAAGACAACTCTTGCTAGAGTTGTTTATCATATGGTTTTCAAAGAATTTGAAGCTTGTAGTTTTGTTGCAGACGTTAGGGAACTTTCTGAAAAACATGGTTTAGTTTTCCTACAACAGAAACTTGTGTCTGACATTTTGATGGAAACAGATTTGAAAGTAAAAGATACTTATGATGGAGTGCGTGTGATCAAAAATAGATTTCTTCATAAAAAGATTCTACTTGTTCTTGATGACGTACATGAATCAGGCCAGTTAAATAAGTTAGCTAGGAAACATGATTGGTTTGGTCCTAGCAGTAGAATTATCATAACAACAAGAGATGAGCATGTGTTGAAGAAACACAAAGTAAATCAAATATATGAAGTTAAAGGATTGAATGGTGAACATGCTCTTCATCTTTTTTGTTTGAATGCTTTTAAACAAGAGCATGCCCCAGACGATTATTCAAAACTATCCAAAGATTTTTTAAATTATGCTGGTGGTCTTCCTTTAGCTCTTGAGGTTTTGGGTTCCTTTTTGTTTGGAAAAAGTACTTTTGAATGGAAAAGTGTGATAGAGAGGTTGAAAGAATTTCCTAATGAAAAAATTATCAAAGTACTTCAAATAAGTCTTGATGGACTCCATGATTTAGAGAAGGATATATTCCTACATATTGCATGCATCTTTAACCATGAGAAAAAAGATGATGTAGTACAAATACTCAAGATTCTTGGCCTTCACCCTGAAATTGGATTGAAGAAACTCATGGAGAAATCTCTCTTGAAAATTATGAATGAGGATATAGTGTGGATGCATGATTTACTAGTAAAAATGGGTAGGAACATAGCTTTTCGTGAGTGACCTAATGATCCTGGGAAGCATAGTAGACTATGCCATTATGAGGACATTGACAAGGTGTTGAAAATAAATAAGGTAAGAGGTTTTTTTTAGAGAATTTGAGCTCATTCCCTATCTTCTTGTTCAACAAATTTGAAATTTGAATTTTTATGCTAATAATATATTTTTCCATTCACCAATTCCTTCTCAATTATTAGGGAATAGGTGCAGTTCAAGCCATCGATATTTCAAGTATTTATTAAGCAGAAAAAGAGGCACGTTGGAACCTTGATGCCTTTTCGAAGATGGACAATCTTAAATTTCTTAGAATTCGTAATGTTTGCCTTCAACATGGCCCAAAACATCTTCCTAATGATTTGAGAATTCTTGATTGGAGTAATTATCCTTCAAAATCTTTGCCATCAAGTTTCCAACCAGATGAGCTTGTGCAACTTTGTTTGCAACATAGCAAAATTGAACGACTTTCTATAGGAATAAAGGTAACTGTGTTAATCATACAACTCTACTTTTAAATTTCAATATAGAGGTTAGGAAGATAATTATTCTAACCCCTTTTTTTTTTGGGTGTGTTCTTCTAATGGAATTTTGACAAGTTGAAGTTCATCGATTTGGCCAACTCAATGAACTTGATTATAACTCCAAACTTCACTGGAGTCCCAAATCTTGAAAAATTAGTTCTTGAAAGATGTAAGAATTTACAAGAGCTTGACCCATCCATCAAAGGCCTTAAAAAGCTTATTCTTCTTAATCTACAACAATGCGAAAAACTACATTTTCTTCCAGATGAGTTTGAAATGGAGTCGCTTGTGATTCTTGAACTTTCTGGATGCTTAAATGTAAAAAAAATTCCAAAGTTTGTGGGGAACATGGAATACTTACAACATCTTTCTTTGAAATGCACGGCTATTACAGAATTGCCTTCATCAATTGAACGCTTGGTTGGCCTTACTTCATTGACTCTAATTGCTTGCAAAAATCTTGTGCGTCTTCCTAGCACCATTTTTAGTTTGACGTTGCTTACAGAACTTGATCTTTCTGGATGCCCAAAATTTGACAACTTGCCAGAGGAGTTAGGGAATGCCAAGAGTTTGAAGGTGCTTAATTTGAATGGAACAACTATAAAAGAATTGCCTTCATCACTTGGACGTTTGATTGGCCTTATTTCATTGAGGTTAATAGATTGCAAGAATCTCGTGTGTCTTCCTAACTCCATTTGTAGTTTGAAGTTGCTTGAATGTCTTGATCTTTTTGGATGCTCAAAAGTTGAGAACTTGCCAAAGAACTTAGGGAATGTCAAAGGTTTGAAGGTGCTTAATTTGAGTAAAACATGTATAAAAGAGTTGCCTTCTTCAATTGAACACTTGACTAGCCTTACATCATTGACTCTAAGGGATTGTAAAAATCTTGCTTGTCTTCCTAACACTCTTTGTAGTTTGAAGTTGCTTAAATGTCTTGATCTTTTTGGATGCTCAAAAGTTGAGAACTTGCCAAAGAACTTAGGGAATGTCAAAGGTTTAAAGGTGCTTAACTGATTGGAACAGCTATAAAAGAGGTGCCTTCCACCATTGCTCTCCTAAAAAATCTAAAAAAACTG
Organism: Quercus alba; assembly: GCA_036321655.1. Lineage (NCBI taxonomy): Eukaryota > Viridiplantae > Streptophyta > Magnoliopsida > Fagales > Fagaceae > Quercus > Quercus alba. The sequence continues at coordinate 9,713,523 of CM070304.1, read as the reverse complement.
AATATCCATAGATTTAATGGGACATCAACCTTATATTCCATGCCAAAAATTCATGATCCTGTTAATGGTGGGTTATCCTCTTTGGTATACTTAAATCTAAGTGGAAATAATTTTGATTCCCTTCCTGACAACATCGGTGGGTTATCCTCTTTGGTAGACTTGAATCTAAGGGGAAACAATTTTGATTCTCTTCCTGTCAGCATCGATGGGTTATCCTCTTTGGTATGCTTGGAACTAAGTGGAAATAATTTTGATTCCCTTCTTGACAGCATCGGTGGGTTATCCTCTTTGGTAGACTTGACAGCATCGATGGGTTATCCTCTTTGGTAGACTTGCATCTAAGTGGATATAATTTTGATTCCCTTCCTGACAGCATCGGTGGGTTATCCTCTTTGGTATGCTTGAATCTAAGTGGAAATAATTTTGATTCCCTTCCTAATAGCATCAGTGGGTTATCCTCTTTGGTAGACTTGCATCTAAGTGGAAATAATTTTGATTCCCTTCCTGACAGCATCGGTGGGTTATCCTCTTTGTTAGACTTGCATCTAAGTGGATATAATTTGATTCCCTTCCTAACAGCATCGGTGAGTTATCCTCTTTGGTATGCTTGAATCTAAGTGGAAATAATTTTGATTCCCTTCCTAATAGCATCAGTGGGTTATCCTCTTTGGTAGACTTGCATCTAAGTGGAAATAATTTTGATTCCCTTCCTAATAGCATCGGTGGGTTATCCTCTTTGGAAGACTTGAATATAAGAGGAAATAATTTTGATTCCCTTCCTGACAACATCGGTGGGTTATTCTCTTTGGTATACTTGAATCTAAATGGAAATAATTTTGATTCCCTTCCTGACAGCGTCGGTGGGTTATCCTCTTTGAGACGCTTGGATCTAAGTGGAAATAATTTTGATTCCCTTCCTAACATCATCGGTGGGTTATCCTCTTTGGTATGCTTGAATCTAAGAGGAAATAATTTTGATTCCCTTCCTGACAACATCGGTGGGTTATCCTCTTTGGAATACTTGCATCTAAGTGGAAATAATTTTGATTCCCTTCCTGATAGCATCGGTGGGTTAGCCTCTTTGGAATACTTGGATCTAAGTGGAAATAATTTTGATTCCCTTCCTGATAGCATCGGTGGGTTACCCTCTTTGGAATACTTGAATCTAAGAGGAAATAATTTTGATTCCCTTCCTAACAACATCAGTGGACTTCATCATCTAAAAATTCTCAAGTTGTAAGGTTGCGAGAGGCTTCAATCAGTCTTAGATCTTTTGTTCTTTTGTTTTGTACATGAAAGATCTTTTAACTCATTTGTGATTTTCAATGGGTTTGAATTGGTTGACTATATTCAAAGTGGCACTGTTTTTCTTGCTCTTGGAAGTGAAATTCCGAAATGGTTTAACAATCAAAGAATAGGTCATAACGTGAACATACAAGTGCCTTCATGTTATGGGAGGGATGAGCGGATGGGAATTGCTTTGTGCACTGTTTTGATACACATTTATGTTGGGAAAATTATGGTAAAATTGAATCACATCAACTTGGTCTGCAATATTTGTCCCATTACAAGTTGTCCAATGGCTTTGATTCCGATTGGAAAGAAGTATGGAGTCAAAGTGATGCAAACGAAATCTGTCAAATTGGGATTGAAATATCTTTCCAGAACTTGGAGGTGAAGAAAATTGGGGTTCATTTGGTATTAGAGCAAGAAGTTGAAGATCTTGATCAAATTATATCACCACGGAGAGACAATAGTGAATCTAGTGAAAGTGACTTGGAAGGCTAAACTTTTTCTCTTCATCGCCTATGCTATAAGTCATCATCTTCTTCCTATGGTTACAAGTTGGTTTTTTTTTTAATTAATTTATTTTATTTTATTTTATTTTATTTATTTGGACCTATACCAGCATTTTTTGGAACATATATATATATATATATATTGCTAGTTCTAACTTAGCATCACGTTTTGTCACTGATATTAAAATCACCCCAAACTCAAAAATTAAGAACAAAGTTTCTCTTCAAATTAATTTGGAGTAAAACTCTTCAAACTTCTCATATATATATATATATATATTGGTGTGAATTTTGAAAATTTAATTGTTGAATTTCATGTTTTTTATGTTCTTAATACGTATATCAAATTTCGTTCAAATCAAATGTTATTTATTATTCAGTCAATAAACTTATTTTTTATACACAAATTTAGATCATAAAAACTTGAAATTTTAACATTTGTTTGATGACATAGAAATTGATCTTTAATTTTCTTGAAATTTTGTGAGTATAAAGGATATGATAAAAACATGCAATCCAACGGTTAAACTTTTAAAATTCACACTCAAGAAGCTTGCAGCCTATCATTGCAGTAAAAGGAATAGTTACAAGAGCCATGTTGGAGAATTAGCCAACCAGCTACGGTCCTCTCACGCCCACCTTGGCTCTTGCTAAAGTGGTCACGGACTCAAAATGGTCAGCTATTTAAATCAACTGTCACATGGCTCTTTTTATTGAGTTTTTTTAAATTTATTTTTTGAATGTACTACAGATTCATATTGAAATTTCTCTTGACATTTGTTGTATTAATATTAGATTCTGAATTTGATAAGAACGGGGTGCAGAACGCAAAACAGCCGTATCAGTATTTTGCAAAATAATGAATAGCTAGTATCACACATAATCACTACTCGTCAAAATCCCAAAACTTATATGCTCTCTCACCAAACAGCCATCATAGGCCAATCTTCTTCAGATCCACCTCTCCCCGGTTGCCGTCACTGTCGTCCATGGCTGTGACTCCGATCAAATTGCCTCCCACAAACGAAACCCAAAAACGAAACCCAACCTCAACCACCTTATCAAAGTCAAAATCAGCGGCGGGAAAAACCTAGTGTTGTGGTGTTCAAGGCAAGGGAACTGAGATTCACAGCTGATCATGGCTGTGGTGGTTACTGGCAAAGGAATGAGGTAGTGAGTCTTGACCTTGGGTCCCTTGCGGCAAGAACAAAGAAGAGGAGAGAGAGACAAGACCATTATGGACACAGGATCAATGGTGGTGACCTTTGGTGAGCGGCAGCAGCGAGCGAGGGTTGCTCAGCCATGGCCAATGGTGTTTGTGGTTAGGGAATGGGTCTGAGAGAGCAGATGTGTTGGGGGGTTTTTTGGGCTTTAATCAGGTGTTATCAGATGGTTTAGTCTTTGGTGTTCTCTTTTAAAAAGTCTGACGTGGTGCTCATTTATTGGATGATGTAAATAAAGGGTTCATTTTGGACCATGATTTGGACACCTACGTGCAATTGAAGTTAGAAAAAAAAAAAAAAAAAAGTGTTGAAGTGTGCAGTTTTTTTCCTTGTTGGGCAATAAAAGAAAGATAAATGAATAATAAGTACAGAAAAAAATGGATAACTATTCAATATTCCATGACAACGAGTCTTAATAAAGTTTGCCTTTTGGCAATCACATCCAAATAGACCCAAACTACTTCTTCTTCTTCTTTTTTATTTTTATTTTATTTTTTATTAAAAAAATCTCAATTTATAATGTTTGTTTTTAATAATAACTAGTGCATGACCCGCGCGGGCAAATTTTATTTATTATTCACAAAAAAATATGTAAATTCATAATAAAATTCTATTAGTAGAATATTTGTATTGTCTATCAAACTCTAATAACATGATCACGATACAAAAATTTTGTACTAACTCCATTAGCCAATCAAACATTATCATGATATCATAAAAATATTATGATAACTCCATAGACAATTAAAAGAAGTATACTGATTTTTTTAAAAGAAAAAAGAAACCTTCCATCTTATATTTATTTTTCTTTATTATTATTATTTTAAATGATTAGAAACTCCCTTAAAATTGAAGGTCTGTTTATGCATTAAATATGGTCAAATGGAGACATACTAAATAAGGAAAATACAAAGAACCTCAATTATACAAACTATGTTTGTAACAATTACAGGATTCTTACTATAACTATCCAAATTAAACTACACAAAGGACAATTAATTTCAAGAATATAGAAACTGGACAAAAGATATGTCTTAGGGCAAGGGAAAAAAAACCAATACTCTTGAAAAACTTATATTGTAGAGTTTTATCAATACCAATCACTGTACCACCCTATAAAAAAATAAAAGATGGTAGCACTTAATCAAAGTTACATTTATGAAATCTCACAGAGAAATATGCAGCTACTTGATCCCTTTCCTAAGCCACGTACATCTACTTGATGCTTTTTAGCGCAATCCTTTTCCATAAATTTCTTGGTGCATAAGAATATTGACATTTTGTGCCCTCTTCTCAACTTCATTAATAGCCATTTTCTTATTTGTCTCTAGCAGTTTCTCAACTACTCTCCAGCTCTTAATAGCAATTAAGACCTAACAAAGTAACATCAACATAAATTAGAGAATGGTGCACTATGTTGCACTCTATAAACTTCAAAGGATTATTATTAACATAAATCATTCAATATATTTGTCACTAACTGGGTATGGGTGCAGCAAACACATGCATGTACAAAATTTTGGGTATAAGCAAAAAAAAAAAAAAAAAAAAAAAAAAAAAAAAAAAAAAAAAAAACAACCTATAATGTTGAATGCTCATGGGACCAAGACTAATCTAATTTAAAATGTAAATTCAATGTTCAGCAAGTATTTGGAATAATATATATATATATATAGCACATTCTATTTGTAAATAATCTGCATATCAAGAATCATAAACTGATTTAGGAATAAGCATCATCTTTAAAAAATAACTAACTCAGAAAAATATAGATTGTGGATAGGAATTTCAAAGACATTTCCTAAAGACATCATCTCTCAATAGAAGCTAAAAATACAAAAATATTTAACCAATAGACTAACATGTACCAAAAAATCAAATGGCATTCAAGATGATTAGTGTTAGACTCCTATAAGATTAACAAAATGCAACGCCCATATATTAGAATTGAATAATACCAAAATTGGAACACATATATTACAATTAAACACACACATAGACTAAGGAGAAAAATTCCATGATCATTCACTCAAAAAATCAAATGTCAAAAGCTCAAACACGCAAAAGTAGCAAAAAAACATCACAAGTTTTTACATAAAGCCATGCCTATATAACTTTTAAATCATCCAAATGCAGCAATATTAGAAGCAATTTTAAGGATTCTTTCCTACTTAATGGCTTCTGCAACTTAAAAATCACAATCAACATGTATACATCTCACAAAGAACAAAGAACAAATTTGTTAATGTTCCACTTGTCAATTGAAAACAGTCCCAAGTTAAGTACCAAAATATGAGTCAAAACCATAACTTGAGATCGTACCAAAACTACACTAAAGATCGATTCTATATACCCAAACCATTAAGCCAAGCCAAATACCCCAAAAACGAAACTTCTTCTAACCAAAATCCCTTAATCAAAACCAAACCTTACCCAAAATACTAATCTAAATCACAATTAACCCCCAATTGATTCTCCAAATTAAAACCAAAAACCCTTAATTTTTTAGTTTAAAGCAAAACTTTACCGGAAGCGATTCCGGTAGTCTGATAGTGGGTGGAGGCTTACGGTGATGATAGAACTTGTGGTGGTGCCCCTTTCTCAATCTATGGCGCATTAACTTAACAGTCTAACGATTATTCTTCCTCTTCATCCAAAAAAAATCCAATCGGTCGATCTCTCTACACTCTGTGACTAACCAACTCTCTCTCTACCGTTCTCGGACTTTTGGCCTCTAAACCTTGATTATCCAAAGCCAATTGTAAATACCCTAAAACTAAACCAAAATCAAACACAAAATTAATTGAATCCAAATACTCCCAAAAGTCTTTAGTATACTGAGAAACTAAAACGAATCAAAAAATCAAATCAAAACCTAATGCAACCCAAATACCTAAATAAAAATCAATCCAACCAAATTTCTCAAAACTAATTCATATTTCATACCCAGATCAAAAAAAAAAAAAAAAAAAAAAAAAAAACTTACCCGTGGTAGTTCTCTCTCGATGTTCGTATCTCAAATCCTGCGTGCACCTTTAGATTACCAGTGCCGGTTCCGGTGGTCTAAGTCTGGCATACTCCTTCTGCTTCTTTTTCTGGAAAAATCGAAAATCAAAAAGGTCGTTTTGGCGTAACTGGAAACAAAGATTTTTTGAGAGGAACTGAGGGACGGTTCTCTTCTTTCTTGATCGGAATCTCTAAAAACAAAGACTGAAGTCGGTCTTTAAGATTGGGCCTAGACTGTCTTACGGCTTGACGCAATTGGCGACTCTCTCTCTCTCTCTCTCTGTTTCTAAGATTCTCTCTCTGTTTCTCAAACTCTCTCTAGCTCTCTGCCTTTCAATTGGTTTTGTTTTAAACCATATTGAAAGCACAGTAAAAAGATTAAATTGAAGCCCTCAAACGGTGCAACGTGCGGTATTTTGTATCCTTCAAAGTGTGAACGTGGCAGCATTTTAAAGGGTCATTTTTGCTAACGTGTCAACACCTCATTAAAGGCTTCTGCTATTATATATAGTATTAGATTAGATTCTTTATTACTATACTAAAACACCAATCAATTTTTATCGTAAACGGTAATTGACCATAGAGCTCTTAATATCATACTGTATCACTTTTTTTGTTTCAAGTTATTTTATTTTCTTCTATATCAGATAGGAATAACACAAATTTCTCTTCTTGTCTAGTTGGCGCACTTTTATTTATTTGATGGAAGGACAGGATCAAATGTCCAAGAAGCTTGAAGCCTACTGCAGCGGTAAGAGGGATAGTTACCAGAGCCATGCTGAAGAATTAGCCATGGAAGGTCCCTCTCACGCCCACCTGGGTTCTTGCTAAAGTGGTCAGGGATTGAAAATAGTCAAGCATTTAAATTAACTGTCAATTAGCTCTTATTATTGATCAAAACTTTATTTTTTGGGTGTCCTGCAAATGTAATGCTCTGTTAAATTTCTATTGATATACAGATACAAATTCTTCCTTCAATCTCTTTACTTGAAGCAAGGTTATCATCCAATGCCTCATTTGCTTGGAGAAGTATAATGGACGCTAGAAAGTTTGCACAGTTGAGCAGCGCTACTGTTGGAAGATATAAATGGAAGACAGGTTAACGTCTGTGAAGATAGGTGGCTGCCATCACCAAGCACATTCAAGGTGGTTTCACCAAGAAATCCTCAATCTGGAGAAAACTATGTGTTACTTGCTGGATGATGATACAAAGACTTGTAGAAAGGTTGTTCTGGACAGGTTATTTACTTATTTATGCCACAAGAAGCTGCTGTCATTCAAAGCATTCCATGAAATTCTCAACGTATTGATGACTGTATTTTTTGGGTGGGTGCAAAAACTGGAGATTTTTCAGTATAGAGTGCATATAATTTGTTGGAATACGAGGCTAGGTCAGGTTTAGGAGAGGCTTCAAACAATCACAGCTCAACAATTATGTGGCAGGCACTGTGGAAAGTTTTTCACGGCGTGCTCTTCAGGATTCATAGCAACAAAGACTCATCTATTTTCCTGAAGGCATCATCTTTTCAGTAACTTGTGAGCAGTGTAATGAAGTTCCTGAAACCATTTTACATGCTTTATGGTCTTGCCCACACGCCAAGAAGGTATGGCAATTAATTGAAGGCATAAACATTATACCACAGCAGCCTCATCAGAAATAGACTGATCTATTCTCCTGGATGCTGCACCACAAGAATACTATCTCAGTGAAACTATTTCTCATTCAGTCATGGCAATCGTGGCCACACATATATGGAAAAAGATTTGAGGAACCAGGAATACAGCAACCACTTCAGTATATAGAGGTAAGGAGATGCATGAATGCTACTTGGCTGCAAAAGTTTCATCTAAGCTACTGCAGAAAGTACACATCCCAATATGGGAGCCCCTTCAGTTACTTTACTTCAAGGTAAATGTTGCTGTAAAAAAACGCACGGATGACTTTTGTTATGGGATATGCGCAGTGATTAACTTACGAGATTTTAATGGGAATTTTGTTGCAGCTAAGTTTGAGGTGATTGTGAGCCAATGCTGGCTGGAGGCTCATTTTACAGGATTCTGGCATGCCCTACAATTGTGTAACCAGCAGGGACTTCAGGAGGTTCAACTTGAGGCCACTTTTGGTACTGCCATTGCTGCTTTTAACATGAATTCCCCCTAAAAAGTGACCAGAAATGCTCTGTTCAACGAAGTGAAAACTAGCTATATCTAAATTCAGATGCTGAGTTTAAATTGGTGGACAAAAGCTGTAATAATGCTGCTCTAGTTTTAGCAGATCTTGTGTGTAAAAATTGTGTCGCTGAGATTTGGCTGGGTGTCCCCCAACCTCTTAGCACTCGTTGTATAGACTTGATAATTTTTGTGACATGCAATATATATCCTGCCGCTGTTAATAGGAAAAAAAAATTGATGTATGCATATTGATGTCTTTCGTATGTATTTGTTTGTTATATTAATATAATTTTTCTTTTTCTTTTTTTTCTTACGGTCCCAACAAGTATGATGTTTTCCATGTATTTTTCTTTCTCGGCATTAGGCTCTTCATATTGAGAAATTTTGAACAGAAACCTCGCTTGGTTCAGATTTTGATTTTGGACCATGATTTGTTGGGCTTTGTGGAGTCTAGTTTTGTTTGATCCGGTTCGACGACCCGACCCAACCAAAATAATATTGCGTGGTTTTTAATGGAAGATTTACTAAGGCTTAATCCATGGATCGGCCCAAGCCGAAAATTTTTTTGGCCTATTATGTATATGTAGAAACTGACTTTGGTGATTAGAGTTTTAAGGAGATTGTGTTGCCGTGTTTTATACAGTGAGAAAATATTGTAGCCGCATGTTGTACTCTGTAATTTCTTCTTCCCTGATAATAGTGAAATCCTTGCAACTCTGTGGACGTAAGCAAATTACCAAACCATGTAAATATTGTCTTGTGCGTGTGATTGTTTTTTTTTAGTATGTGTTTTCTCTATTTTTTTTTTTTTTTTTTTGTTTCTCACAGGTTTGGGATTCCGGTGAAATTCCCTACACGATCTGCACGCCTACATGCCATTGAAGTTAGAAAAAGAAAAGCAATGGAAAAGTGAATTGAAGTTTGCAAAACTTTATTATGTTTGGCAATAAGAGAGAGAAGTGAATAATAAGTGTAGAAAAATTGAGTAATTATTCAATATTCCATAATTAATAGAGTTTGTAAAACACCAGCAGAAACAATCACATGAGCGAACAGAAAACAAAATTGTAAGGCTCCAGAGTCCGGACACACCACAACCAAATAAATAAATAAATAAAAAAGAAGACAGCAAAACTAATTGGCTACACCGAGTTCTACCCAAGGATGGAACTAAATTAATCCCCCATTTACTACAAATGGCTTACTTCTAGTCTCCACCCTTAGTTTAAGCTCTCTTTATGGCAATGAAGAATAGCATTCCTTCGGTGCCATATATCATATATGGCACACATCAGTACCTAAGGCCAACGTGCATACCACAGCCCTTAGAGATTTTCCCCTCCACTGATTTTCTCCCCACACATTGATGTTTTCTCACACAAATTTAAGGGATACTTAAGCTACACCTCATTATTTCTTTCCAAAACCAGACAAATTTAAATTCCTGCAGACACTAGAAAAACCTTACCGCAAACCACTTGCTTATGCTTATAGTTGCTTCTAGATTTCCATCTCCCATTCAAGGAATGCAATATAAATAAATATCTTTAGGGTGGCAAGGTACCATTCTCATGCCAATCGACACAACCTTGAACAGTGAGCCATCTCAAGCTCTATTGGGGTATGGTAGCTGTTTGTGGCTAAAGTAGAGATCACTCCACCAATTCCTCGCTCTAATACAAATTGAATCTGTTTCTCATTTTCATCTTTTGGGAGGAAAGGACAATGTTTGTATATCCAAGTGGGTAGGTAGAGAAGGTGGCAACCCCAAAACCAACATCCAGACCCAGTACTAACCCTGCAGTAAAATGCCCATTGTTACCCAGTATTGACAACTTCTAAAAGAATTTCAAGTACCTATGCTCTTTTGGATCCAAATTATTTGTCTCCTCTTTGTTAGATTTAGCTGGACACGACTATTTGATTAGTTGATAATTTAGTTCACATCATTGTGAGAAGCATTCTTTTCTGTTTAGATTAGGTATGTATCTTGATACTGTTTTGAACTTGTTGAACCAGGTTAACCATAATGCTTCATCAAGACTAAACATCTTGGAGTAAAACTAGCAAAATTCTAAATGAAAAATTTAATCTTAATTAGCTCATTAAATCATCCCATAATGCTTTATCAAGATTAGGAATCTTAGAGTAAACCAGCCAAAAAAAAAAAATGAAAATCTTTTTCTAAAAAGCTCATTTAATCATTTTTTTCTGCACATAGTAGTGTCTCTTCCATTATTGATACTAGTCGCAAATCCGCGCAATGGGCGGGAAAATATGATATGATTATTTTTAATTGATAATTATTGAATTAATATATTATATTGTGTATTTTTAAAAATTCAATGTGGTATTTGAAATTATGTTTGAAATTAGAAGTTTTTTGTAGTGTAACAAAATATATTTTGTAGTCAGGTATTATATATAGTAAGATATGTATAAAAACACAATGCAATAATTTTATTTTATTTAAAAAAAAAAATTGATAGTGTGAGAACTATCAACTATTAGACCAAGTTGTAACTATGTATACTTTGTTTATTACTATACAGATGTTTGCAATTTAATTTTTATAGATATATTTTTCTCCAAAACATAGATCCATGTCTCTTTCTTCCTCACAATTGAAACTAAGTGAAAAAGTAAATAAATCAATAAATCATACATCATAAAGTGGAAATAAAAATTAAAATAAAATGCAAAAAGAAAAAGTTCCTTAAGTATCTATACATAGACACATTAATAGCATAATGATACTATAAAGTAAATTATATTTTATCTTATTTTCTTTTTGGCATTTTCAGTAAAGATGATCAACTGAGCAAAGTAAAAAACTTACCAAGAAAGTTTGGATTAACTAAAAATTTGATGGTGAAGATGCTAATTATTTGTAATAAAATGACCAAAATAAAAATAACTAATAGATTTGAGAAAAACACATAAGATTTCTGAAAGGAATTTTACCAAACACATGGGATGTAATAATACAAAATTTTTACATTTAATATTTTTTGACTTTTTTAATACTCTACAAATAAAAAAACTTCATTCATTTTTTGTCACAGTATAGACTATAGAGTGATTACAAAATAACAAAAAGTCAAGAAACTTATATTAAAAAGTTTTCTATACAAAATTCCAATAGAAGGGAGACTAATAGGCCCCCCACTTTCTTCAAGACATAGGGGATTATGAAATATCATATATACATCCTTTGCCTACTCTTTCCTCTTTCTCAAATTCACATTATCAAAGAAGTATATGAAGCTCAAAACATTGTGAATACATCTCCGTTCAGTAGAAGTCCATTGGTAGGCACATTTAAATTTGTAGCCTTGTATATTTTGTTTTGATATAAACTCAAATTTATATTTTAAAAAAACTACATATTAACCCAAGCCAAAATTCAACCAAAACTATAGGAGTGATCTATGATGGGAAATTTAAAAAATAAAACACAAAAAAATTAAATAAAAAACCATCAACCTAAATTAGAGCTATAAGAAATAAAAAAGATCAAGAGAGAGAGAGAGAGAGAGAGAGAGAGAATACTCACAGTTTTTGTGTGGAAAAAAAATATGGATTGAATGGAATAAATGATATCAAATTTATACAAAATAATATGGAGAGAAAAAGAGTTAAAATATAAGAAAGAAGAAATGATGAAAGAAGTTTAATGGTAAAATAAAGAGTAGTAGGGAGATAAAGAGGTAAAGAGGAAGGAGAAAATCTGGAGAAAGAGAAGAAGAGTTTTTTTATTTTAAATTTTTAGAATAGGAAGATGAAAAGTTTATATATTCAATTTTAACAATTACTTGAAATTAGAAAGAAGAAAACGAAAAGTTGAAATCAATTTGGATAGTTGAATATAGTCAAACATTTGCATCTAATAAATAGTAAACATGTGCATATCCACTAAAATGATAATGAATTATTCAATTTTAATAATTACTTGAAATTAGAAAGAAGAAAATGAAAAGTTGAAATCAATTTAGGTAACTGAATAGTCAAATATATGCATTTAAAACAAGTGAATAGTAACATGTTGAATAGTAATGGAGTGCATTAATAAGTTTGTCTATTAACTATATATAATTATTTTATATAAAATAACATAGAAAAATCATAAAGGAAAAAAAAAAAAAAAAAAGTATGACATGACTGATGAGGTGGCTCAACAGGAGTACAGCAATATTAAATTCTACATCTCAGTTTTTAGATATATATTGATGTCCAAAACATCTTCGGACACCACATTTCTCCAAAACATCCATTATTGATATGTCCACTTTTCCTATAATCCACGCAACCAATAAACTCGAGATTACAACAGTCAAACAATGGAACAATGCCATTCTTTCTTGCTCACTAAAAAGTTGAACCTCTAAATCCCACACAACATTACACACCATTAGTAACAGAATCTTTTTTAGCCTGTATACAGCCAGTCTGACAAAGTTTAGCCTGCTTCGTCGCAAAATGATCAACACCTTTCTTCTTGAAGTATCCTTGCTTACTTAAAACCTAGAAAACCAGTACCTTTGCTTCAAAGATGGCCCCTTATTTTGTGTAAGCAGCCTACACAGAATACTTTCACGAAGCAGCCACTCCACTACAAACAACTACAAAGACCAGTTAGAAGGAAACTAGTGTCAAATTTTAATAAACAATAGCGAGAAAGAATTTGAATATTTAAAAAGTGCACATAGATTAAACTCTAAAAGCAAAGGAGATATTTACAATACACATCAATCTTGAAAGAAAAATGAAGATTAATTGTCAAGTCAATGCAAGTATATACACATACATGACCATTCATAACTTTTTGCATATAATGGCTGTGCTTAAGACTTGAACTCACACAATTGGTAGGCTAATACATTACCAATCATAAAATCAAGAGTGTAATCAAACTGAGCTAAGCACAAGTTCCTACTACTAAGACTCAGCACTTGCAAAAAAATTTCTAGAACTAAAGATCGGCTTGAGCTTGATTCCAGTCTCAATATTCTGGTTGAACTTCAGCTCTTGCAATACTTAACTGTCTTCCAAGCTGCTTGTAAGCTCTCCAAAAAAAAAAAAAAAAAAAAAACCTTCTAAATTCTTGATCTTTTGAAATTTTAAACTTCAAAAGCTGATGGGTATTTCATGAAGGGTCAGGTTACTGCACAACTTAGGAAGCAACACCTGTTATGGCCTTTATCATCTCATTTGTACATTTATAATTTTATAAAGGCTCCTCAACATGTGCTTTTCCCTCATGTTCACCCGCAGTTGCTAAAGGGAAGCATGGCTTTTTATGACAGAGGAATGGCTACTATTTCATTAGTAATTTGAAATTGGGGAACCAGATAGGGAAAAATCTATCACATGAAAAGCCAACAGAGCCACAGCATTGTCGATGTTGTGCTCCAATCCCAAATAGATTAAAAAAAAAAAAAAAAAACTGATAAATTGAGAAGAATGTTCAGTCTATGCTCATTTCACAAAATGAAAGAATCAGATCAATTTGAGAAGAAAATATTCCCTCAGATCTATGATGGAGACTCTCTAGAGAGTCAGTAAATGAGCTATGAGCTGAGCATAATGATGTTTAAGCTCATAGAATGGTTCAAGCTCAGGTCATCAGTCATCTTGTTAACAAACAAGGCAAGTAAACTTTGATCAAGCTTTTTGCACTCACACTTGGCTCATCTTACAGCCTCACAGTACTTGAGAACAGTTCTAAACATGTACCTACAACAAGCATGAAAAGATTTGGGAGAACAGGTTTTTTAGCATAGTTAAATAAAACCAGAAAGATTAAGGTCACAAGACACTTCAAAAAACTGAAACCCAACCAAAAAATGAAGAAAACTCCCTACATCAAAAATGGAAAAAAAATCATTAAAAGATAGAGACAACTTAAATGAGCTAAAGATTGAAAGTGCTAAGTTGTAACTTCAGTGGCACTGTCAACAAAGATTTAAAAAGAACATAAAGAGAAATTCTTCAAAAACGCTTCCTTATGGGTCAACCAAAATACACGGGAAAGAAAATTCAATGAGACAAAGGTTTTACCAGTCCCACTTCCCATTAAAACATAAGCTTAGGGAAATGAACAATTGGTCCCCTCAGCTATAGTAGTTTCAAACATTTTCACCAGACAAGCCAGAGAAAATATTTAGATAGTTTTAAGCAAATGGATGTAAGTTTCTCAATTGATTTTTTTTTAAGCCTTCATCAAAAAGCTAACCACCCCAAATACAAGTGAAATAATTAATGATGTTTTAATTCTTTTCCAGTGAGGTCATGGGTTCAAGATGCATTGGTAACATGTGTAACTTACAAATAAATAATAAAAAGGTGAAATAATTTATGTGTTTTCTGTCAAAGAATCACATTGGCACACTACATTTGAGTACAAATCATGGAGAACTGTTGATGCAGGAGGCAGGGTGAAGGATTTATTATATTTTATTTGATTTTATGTATCAAGGGTAATTGTGTAATTTCCTAATATTCTGGAATGGCCTAATGTCCATTGGGTCTTGCTTTAGTTTTATTTTAAGTTTGGTTATTTAGTAGTAAAAGCCTAAGGAGTCCAAGTCCAAGTCTTATTAGGGTTTTAAGAAATCCTAGTTCAACTAGGATTAGGTATTAGTTTTCTATTTAAAGAGTTGTTGTATTTTCTACTGAGGAAGAGAGGTTAATGATGAATGTTTTTCAAAATTTAATAGCTATGAAGCCTTCTTTATGGTTTGTGTGACGCAACCTAGGTGTGATGCTTAGGAAGTCTAGGTGTGATTCCTAGATATTTATCATTTATTTTATTTTACTGTTTACGGATCACTGTTCACAGCACAGCAACAGCCACCCAAACCTTGATTGTTCTCCTTTGTTTCATCCCTAAACCCTACTAATCCTTGTCCCCCTTTGTAAACCCTATTATCTCTCTTATTTTCTAGCCTATTTACCACCAAAACCTAATCCTAATCCCTCAAAACAGAAGTATTACCAGATCTGCCCCAACAGTTCTAAATTAGATTTTGTTTGTCCCCCCTTGTCCTAAGTCACCTGTGTTTGTGTATAAAACAAACAACAAATCCAGGATCAAACAGCTGGTGTGATGATCATGATGGTCACAATGTAGTGGAATAAATTGAACATGTCAACATGAGAAACTTATGTAGAAGAAGGCACTGCAAAAACAGTTTAAGGAAAGACAAGATTATCATGTTGAACAAACACTTAAGCAATGTACAAGGACAGACTTTTCATGGATAAAACTGATTTGTAATCCTACTCCATCAAAATAAACTGAGCTATAAGTTCAATCAAATGGTCGGGGTTGGGAAAACAAGGGACCCCCTTGTCAATCAATTTCATCAGTTATGAAATAACCAAGAAAAAACCTGGAGAAGTTCTGGATAATTACTACTTGAATAAACTTCACACGGGGATTCATTAACACAAATAACAATGACATTAGCAGCAATAAAAAATGCAAACAATTTATGCATCACCTAACTGGCTTCATTTCAGAAAAGAAATGCATAAACTTTTCTTGAACAAGGTTCAGAACATCAGCAGCCAATTACATAGAAAACTGCAGCAGAACAAGTAACATTCAGTCCACATCCACAAACGAAGTGCAGTTAATGTCTTGCAGGGTGATTTTCCCCATATATGAATCGTTTTTGTGATCAGAACAGAGACACAGGCTGATGCAGAACAAGTAGGAAAATAGAAGATAAAAGAGGAACAAAAGTAACAACAAAACAAACCCAAGGCTTCACCACCTAGAACCTGCCTGCAAACCTTAGGAGTCAAATATGATTCCCGTGCCCATCCTTGGGAGTAAAGGGCATTGTTTGTATATCCAAGGGGAAGAGGTAAGCATAATGCAGATCACTCCCTTGTAGTCCTATTTCCTAACCCGAATGTACAACAAAATTCAGTTATGTTTAACATATATGACCAAAAACAACATATTGATCCCAACAAAATACAAAAGTCACAAATACACACACGCCACACACAAACATATGCATGTATGTATGTGTAGTATGAACATAGGAAGTGATAAAAAGCTGATGAGTTAGCATGACAAAAAACTTTGTACCTATTTTTCCACTATAATGATGACAAATTTTTAGCCACAGGTTAGGTGCATCTTCATAGTATAAACCAAAAGTATTAGGAGATGAAAAGGGACAAATTGGTAGACTAAGATACAGGATATAATAGAGAAAATTACGTTAGCTTAATTCTTTTTTTGGTGCAACTCCCAAAACAAGGATAATAATTGCTAATATATAATAACATTGAGTATTCCTTAGAAAAAATAACAGATAACATTACGTAAATTCCCATTTGTAATTTCTTTAAGCAGGAAAGCTCCAACATTGAACATGATGGTATATATTACAGATATGATTATCAATAAGAAAAAATGACAAAATGGAAATTGCAGTTGAAATCAAATTTTAGTGCCAAATAGGATATCTTATTTAGGTGACATAAAAATCCATAAGAGAAGTACCATACACACTAACAAGTCATAGAAAAATTAAAACAATTATCATCAGCACGACTTAAAATGTTATTTTCAGACTGTTATTCATCAGCACTACCTCTCTTCCTGGGGAAGACATTACATGGGGCTATTTAGTAACGTTATTTGTGTGGGGGAGTGGGGGGCAAGCATGATTATATGCGCCATAAAACCAAACAACAAATATATTTTTTCCAATGAGAAAATTCTAACAATTCATGCCAACGGTGACTTCAAATTTACTTGTAAGATAAATAGTATTTCAGTGCTTGACAAACAAAAGCAGTATCAAATGCTAACTATAAAAGGATTATTGAGAAAAATGATTGTATATTGATATTGACAATTGTGTTAATTACAGATATATATAGTAATGCTTAAGCAGCTAAAACAAACCCAAAACTAACTTATCTGATCTAACAACCTTCCTAACTAACTAACAGAAAAGTACAGCTAATCAAACACGTGCAAGTCATGCGTCTACTAACTGGAAGTAAAACTACATGTAGCTTTTATTCTTAAACTACATGTCGTTGGTCTCTGCTTCAGCTACACTGCTACTTGGGCTTCTGGACTGATGTGATTCAGTTAACTCTTCTAGTTTCTTTGAATTCTGATACTCCCCCTCAGGATGGACATCATGAGAGTGAATATTGGAGATGCCCATCCTGGTAAGAAGACCAGAAAATTGACTCCAGCTCAAAGCCTTTGTCAACAGATCAGCTATCTGACATTGGGTACGAATGTCCATCAGCTTTATAACTCCTGCCTGCACTTTGTCTCTAACAATGTGACAGTCTATTTCAATGTGTTTTGTACGCTCATGGAATACTGGATTAGTTCCTATGTGAATAGCAGCTTGAGAGTCACTGAACAACAAGGCAGCCTGACTATGGTTTATATCCAGATCTTTAAGCAGATATAAGATCCATGTCACCTCACATACTGCAACAGCCATGGCCCTGTACTCTGCTTCTGCTGTGGATCTTGAGACTGTGTTCTGCTTCTTAGACTTCCAAGAGATGAGAGAGTCACCAAGAAACACACAATAACCAGTGATGGATCTTCTAGAATCAGTACATGCAGCCCAATCAGCATCTGCAAATGCTTTGATATGCAAAGAGGATTGAGAAGAAAAGAACAACCCTTGTCCTGAAGTCCCCTTAAGATACTGAACCACTCTATAGGCTGCCCTGAGATGAGGCTCTCTAGGCTTAGACATAAATTGGCTCAATCTATGTACTGAGTAAGTGATATCAGGCCTAGAAATGGTGAGAAACAGCAGCCTGCCTATCAGTCTTCTGTACATACCAGCATCAGTCAATAACTTGCCTTCATCTTTGCTTAACTTGAGATTTATCTCCATGGGAGTTTTAACAGGTTTACACCCAAGCATTCCCACATCATTGATTACTTCAAGAGCATACTTTCTTTGGCATAAAGAGATGCCTTTCTCAGACCTGGCCACTTCCAAACCCAAGAAGTATTTCAAACTGCCCAGATCCTTCAGCTTGAACTCCTTATTTAAGAGAACTTTAAGGTCTGCTACAGATTGAGGATCATTGCTGGCAACAAGTATATCATCAACATATACCAATAGTGCCATGAAAGAAGCTCCTGAATGCCTGGTGAACAAAGAATAGTCTGCCTTAGATTGCAGAAAACCATGGTGCAGTAGAGTTGTTGAAAACTTTGAATACCATTGTCTTGAGGCTTGTTTAAGGCCATACAATGATTTGTTCAACTTGCACACAAGCTCCCCCTTGCTGGGCAGGCCTGGAGGAGGACACATATACACTTCTTCATGCAAGTCACCATGAAGAAATGCATTGTTAACATCCAATTGATGGAGAGTCCAGCCTTGCACAGCAGCCAAAGATAGAAGTAGTTTGACAGTCACCATCTTGGCAACAGGAGAGAATGTCTCAGTATAATCCAAACCCTCCTGTTGAGTATAACCTTTGGCCACTAACCTTGCTTTGTACCTCTCTACACTACCATCTGACTTGTACTTGATTTTGAAGACCCACTTACACCCAACAGCCCTTTTATGTGGAGGCAAAGGAACAAGAGACCAAGTGTTATTAAGTTCTAAAGCCTGAATTTCAGCTGCCATGGCAGCATCCCAATTAGGATCACCAACTGCCTGATGGTAAAACTGAAGTTCAGGAATTTGGGAGATACTATTGCAAAAATGAGAATAAGAAGGGGAAAGTTTATGATTAGAAACATAATTGGCAATAGGGTATTTGGTGGAAACAGCATGGCACTTGTAAGCTTGAAGGTAAGCAGGTGGCTTAGAGATTCTAGTAGACTTCCTAGGACCAAGAATGGTTGGAGTAGGACCAGCTGGAAGAGAGGGAAGAACATGGACAGAATCAGTGGACAAAGAGGAAGATGGAAGATCAGGGAGAGGAGTAGTAATGTCATTAGGAACAAACACAGACAATTCCTCAGGAAGATCAACAAAATGCTCTTCAAGAATGGTGGAATCAACTTGAAGAGAAGTATCTAACAGAGGGGTAGAATGATGAATAGAATCAGTGATAGGAAGAGGTGGAGCATCAGGAAAACAATCATGGAAAAGGGGATCAGATTGAGATAAAGGAGCAGAAGCAGGAAGAGACTGAAATGGGAACATAGATTCATGGAAAAGAACATCTCTAGAAATGAAACAAGATCTGGTCTGCAAATTTAAAAGTTTATAACCCTTCACCCCAAAAGGATAACCCAAGAAGACACACTTAAGAGCCCTAGGATCAAATTTGCCTCTATTGTGAGAAAGAGTAGAAGCAAAACATAAACAACCAAATACTTTGAGATGGGAATAGTCTGGAAGTTTGTTATAAAGAAGCTCAAAAGGGGATTTGTGGTTCAAGAGAGGATAAGGGAGTTTGTTGATGAGGTGAACAACAGTGAGGATACAATCACCCCAATAGGCAATAGGAATACTTGATTGAAGTCTTAAGGCTCGAGCAACACAGAGTATATGCTGATGTTTTCTCTCCACAACAGAGTTTTGTTGTGGAGTAGCAACACAGCTGTGCTGATGAATGATACCATGAAGTTTAAAGAATTCATTCATTTGAAATTCAAGTCCATTGTCAGTCCTAAAGACTTTAATAGACTTACCAAATTGATTCTTAATCATGGTATAAAAAGACTGTAATAAGGGCCTGGTTTCAGACTTGGATTTCATAAGATACACCCAAGTTGATCTAGTGCAATCATCAACAATGGTGAGAAAATATTTGTGACCTGCAACAGTAGGTACCACATAGAGTCTACTACTCTTGCAGTGAAAGGATCTGAGGCTAATTCCAATCCTAATTTTCCTAATTTCCCTGCCTTCTTTGCTAATTCTGGTGTTTTTGGAGGAAAGAATTCCAAAGGTAGAGACAGACCTATATGCACTCACTGTGGGAAGCTTGGGCATGTCATGGAGAAATGCTTCAAACTTCATGGCTTTCCTCCAGGTTTTAAGCCTAAAGGCAAGAATTTTAGGGTGAATCAAGTAAATGTTCAAGAGGCTTATGCAGATGATGATCATACCTCTGCTAATTTTCCTTTCACTCAAGAGCAATGTCAGCAATTTTTGACTATGTTGGGGACTCAAATGCAAGCTGCTCATCTTAATTCTGGTGGCAAGGAAGTTCAGTTCAATATGGGGAATAAGGAAACACACATGGCTAACAGTGTGATCAAGCCTAATCCGTCTGCATCTTCTTCTTCCAGTGGCATAGATGCTTTCACCATGGCAGGTACATTTAATCATACTTGTTCTAATTTGAGGCATTCAGTATTTTCTGCCCAAATCACACATAGAACTGCTTTTGGTGGTAATGTTTGGGTTATTGATACTGGTGCAACAGACCATATAGTGTATTCTGTTAATCTGTTGACTGATTTTATCAGAGCCTTCTTGCTCTGATACCATAAAAGGATTATTGAGAAAAATGATTGTATATTGATATTGACAATTGTGTTAATTACAGATATATATAGTAATGCTTAAGCAGCTAAAACAAACCCAAAACTAACTTATCTGATCTAACAACCTTCCTAACTAACTAACAGAAAAGTACAGCTAATCAAACACGTGCAAGTCATGCGTCTACTAACTGGAAGTAAAACTACATGTAGCTTTTATTCTTAAACTACATGTCGTTGGTCTCTGCTTCAGCTACACTGCTACTTGGGCTTCTGGACTGATGTGATTCAGTTAACTCTTCTAGTTTCTTTGAATTCTGATAAACTACATGGCCAGTCATACAATTGGAGAAAAGGAAAAACATTTAAAAAAAATAGGGGATGGAAAACAAGTGCACCTTTTAACATTCTCAGTCGCTTATGTTTAAGGAACCACCAAAGCGATTCTTTTCATGCACCTAATTTTGTCAAGTCGTGTATGATGCACAGTACTTGACCACACATAATCCCTTATGGTTGGCCGCCTTATGGTATTCTTATAATCTTCTGGCAGTGGAATCAAGCAAAATAAGTGTGTCTCCAGTGGAGGGCAATGCCATGCTAGTTCTTCTCTTCCTTTCTGCCAACTGCATCTTTAAGATTAAGTTGACCTCTCATTTAAGCCCACTCCTATTTGAACATGCGGACACTGAAACAAAACCAGGATAATGTTTCTGCATGGGCATTGGAATGCACCACTGAATTGATAAGTTTAGCCAAAGATTACTATATATATTCCTGTATCATTCTACTTAAACACGCCAATATCTTGTAAATCACTTCCATTTGATGGTGTAATCTATCTGCAGAAACAAATCCATGGATCATCCCTTTAGCCTCATGGCAACTCCACCCTGGTTCCTTCTTGAGATCCTTCTTATTCGTTACTCTCCTTACTTCTTCAACTTCATCTCATTGTCCAACACTTGGCCTGGACATACTCAACAAAGTATAGTACCCAATATTATCAGGTTCCAATTCCAAAAGCCTTTGTTCCATATATTCCCCAAGTTTTATGTCTCCATGAACTCTGCAAGCTGCAAGAAGAGAACCCCAAATCCTTCTATCAGGAAAAATCACCATTTTCACTATTATGGTTATGGCCTCTTTAAGCTTTTCATATCAACCCAAAAGATCCTCAATGCAATTGTAATGATCCAAATCAGGTTGAATACCAAATATGCATTTCATGGAATTATAGACTTCCCACCCTTCTCTGAGAAGACTAGAATGGCTACAAGCAGACAGTAAGCTCAAAAAGGTGACACAGTTTGGTTTTATTCTTTCCCCCAGCATCAGAACAAAAAGTGCTAGGGCTTCAACACCAAGCCCATGAGTCCCAAAGCCTTCAATCATTGTTGTCCAGGTTATTAACTCTTTGACCAATATATTGTTAAAACACATTCTAGCCAAAGAAATGTTTCCGCATCTTACATACATGTTTAAGATAGAGGTTTCCAGGTGCATAGTTTCTTCCATAGATCTGTAAATTAAGTTCCTTATAAAGTAGCCATTGATTGCCATTGCCTTACCCAATTGCAGTGTTCCCAGATGGGTACATGCATCAACAATGCTTCTCAAGATCTCAGCCCTGGGCTCAAAATTTGCAGCTTGCATTTGACGGAACAAATTTATGGCATCCTTAATATATCCATTTTGAATGAAACCTGACATCATAGCCCCAAACGTAAGACTGTTTCTATTAGGAATTTCTCTGATCAACTGAGCTGATGCCGCTATTTTCCTACACTTGGCATAAAAATCCAACAAAGAAGTCAGCAACACATCACCACAAAAACCAGTTTAATGGCTAAACGATGTATCTGTTCTCCTTGAAAAAGATCTCTACACTTCGCAAATGCTGATATAAGTAATGTTAAACTCTCAATGCTGAGTGCAGCACTACCCCTCATTTCACTAAAAATATTCACTAACTTTTCAATATCCCCTTCCATGGCATAATAGGAAATCAGAATATTGCAGGAAACCTCATCCTTTCTGTCAATCTTGTAGAATATGGCTTGAATTAGGAGTTCGACTTCTTGTTGAATTTGGATAAGGAATGAATTTTATTCTTTTTGAGTTACTATTGTTTGAAGTTATCAAAATTTATTAGAAGTCTTGTTTACTACTTGATTTCGAGTTCTATTTCGAATAAGAGTGATTCTCCTTTTGTGTGTGGAAAAGAAGTCTAGCTCTTTTTGGTTTTGAATATGCTAGCCGACTCAAGTCTCCTATATAAATAGAGCGCTGATGTGGCAAATTTAGAGAGTGTGTGTGAGAAAAAGAGGCTCTCTCTTGGTTTGGTTATTTGATATTTGTGGGTTACAATTTGGAATAGTGAGAGAGGTTTGTTGCCGCTTAGCCTACTCAAGTCTCTTATATAAGCATAGTGCTTCTACAAAAAATTAGAGAGAAAGAGATGAGAGGGTGTGAGAAAAAGAGGCTCTCTCTTGGTTTGGTTATTTGATATTTGTGGGTTGCAATTTGGAATTGTGAGAGAGGTTTTGTTGCCGCTTGGTTTTGGTTCTGCAGTTTGGAGATTTGCTCTCTCTTAGTGCGTTGCAACTTTTGGATTTGCTTTGTGGTTTTTTTTTTTTTTTTTTGTTTGTATTTGATTCTTTGGTTTTGTATTTGTAAGAGAGAGCTATTTGGGTATATTTAGGATTTGAGTTTGTGAGAGTGTCTCTACACCAATTTGTATTATCCCAAATTTGATATAATGAAATTTGTTCGTCGTCACCCGTGGATGTAGGCTATTGCTGAACCACATAATTCTTGGTGTTTTGTGTCTATTTTCTTTTAGATTAATTTTTTTTCTTCGTTCCTATTGCTAGTTTGGAAATCTTTCTCAAGCCTAAAATATTTTTACAATCAATCTTGGTAATTTGAGCTTCCGCTATTTTACAACAAATCTTGCTGAAAAAGTTTTCGACTTCTTCAACACTACCTGTCCTAGTATACTTTTTTAAAACTGAATTTTGTACTGACCCATCTATTACTAACCCACTCTTGATTGCATAACCATGAAGTTGCATCCCATGGATCAAACTTTCACTGGCACAACAAGCCTGCAACATTGCCATGAAAGTCACTGAATTGGGTTCAGAGTTTACCATCATTCCTGGAAAAAATTGAAAGCAGTACCAACACTTCCCTCACCAACATACCCTGAAATCATCAACGTCCAAGAAACCAAATCTCTCTGTGACATAGCATCAATCAGTCTACGGGCATAATCTACACACCCACATTTCAAATAAACCTCAATCATGGTATTGTAAAAATAAACATCAAATCCAAACCCCATTTTCGTTGAGACACAATGGACCATCTCTCCATACATTACATCACTCTGAAGCGATGAAACAGCTTGGTTTACTATTGGAAATGTGAAACTATCATGGGCAACACCCAGACGTCTCATTGTTTTATATAAAAACAAAGCCGAATGAAAAAGACCCAAATCAAGATAGGACTTAATGATCAAATTCCATGCAATAGTTGTCAAAGTTCTAAAGCATCAGCAAGTTCTGTTACATGTGCATCAGGTGCCTCAGGTGCCACACTGATGCAGCCCAAGCTGCATCACAGTGCAGCAGACAATGTATCAACAGAGCATCAGTGTACATCAGATCAAGCAAGACCCTTTGATGATGTAGCAGCAAGTGCCAAAGTAGCAAATGTGAAGATTGAAGAGCTAACTGATTGTTTAACTAATGAATTTGATATAGCACAGTTGCAGAGAATTAAGAGTTGTATAGATATGCCTAAACTACAGAATAAGGATGTAGCATAGTTGGTTTTGTGTTGTAAGTTTCTTGTAGTTTTGTACCTAACTAAAGGTAGGCTAATGACTCACGTGTGGTAGTTAGATAAATTGTTAGAATGTGTTCACACATGCATAGCAGTTTATTTAGGTAGTTACACGCTCCATTTCGGTATATAAGTGTACAGATCATTCCATTAATAACAGATTATTCATTTCAATCACAAATTTAGTTTGTTATATGGTATCAGAGCAAAACCTCTAGAATTTCTCCTCTTTTCTAGGGTTTCTCAATTCAATTTTGGGGATTTTCTCATCCGCCATTGTCATCTTCCTCCAAGCTTTCTTCATTCACCATTGTTGTGTTCTATAAGCTCTTTCAATGGCAAAAACAACAATGGCCAATACTTCCACTACAGAGGCTTCATCTTCTTCGCAAGATTCATACAATCTTAGTGATCCTCTGTTCTTGCATCCTGGAGAAAATCCAGAAGCAATTCTCATTTCTCAACCATTAATTGGAGGAGAAAACTATCCTGCTTGGGCAAGATCAGTGAGGAAATTTTTGATTGCCAAGAACAAGCTTGGATTTATTGATGGATCTTTAACCATCTCTTCACCATTGGTGAATACACCAGTAGCTGCTCAAGCTTGGATATGTGCAGATAATATGGTAGGCACTTGGAGATTTGGATTGTTCTTCGAGATACTTTCTGTCAAGGAAATGGGACCAAAGTCTTCAACATCCAGAAACAGATTGCTGAGATTCATCAAGGAGAGCAATCACTCACAGATTACCTCACTCAACTCAAGGTTTTATGGGATCAGTTGCAGAATTTGAGTCCATTTCCTCAATGTACCTGTGGGCAGTGTGTGTGTGGCATCAATCAAAGGCTGAAAAGTCTTCAAGCTAAAGAATCCACCATGAAGTTTCTTATGGGGGTAAATGATGCTTTCTCTCAAGTCAAAACTCAAATATTGTTAATGGATCCTTTGCCTTCTGTCAATAAGGCACACTCCTTGTTCATTCAAGAAGAAATGCAAAAATCTGTGACCAATCCTGTTAGAGTTGAATCAACTGTTTTGGCTACCAAAAACTCAAGCAACAATTTCAAAGGGAAAGAAAGACCTGTATGTACTCATTGTGGGAAAATGGGTCATACTGTGGACAAGTGTTACAAGTTGCATGATTTCCCACCAGGGTTTAAGTTCAAGAACAACAAGAATAACACTGCTCATCAAGTCTCATCTAATCTTGAGTTGATTCAAGGCAAATAGTGCAATGGAGTTCATGAATTTACTTCAAACATGCCTGTTTCTCAAACTCCTTCATTCACTCAAGATAAGTATCAGCAGCTCCTAACCTTGATTGGTTCTTGTTCTACTTCACAACCCAGAATAGGTCAGGCCTCTTATGTAGCCAATGCTGTAACTTACACATTCAATGCTGTTGTAGGTAACCTCTCTAACTTTAAGCACTCAGTCTTCTCTGCTAAGACAATAAATAGGAGAGCTTATAACTTTAACACATGGGTTATAGACACTGGTGGTAGTGAACACATAGTTTGCTCTATAAAATTGTTAACTTCTTATACTGAAATTTCACATTCCATGGTTGAATTGCCTAATGGGGAGGCATACACTTTTCCTCTCACATTACCCTTACCAAAGTGCTTTGTGTGCCTTCTTTCACCTTTAACCTACTATCTGTCAATGCTTTAACTAAAACTCAACCCATATGCCTTGTTTTTCTATCCAAATTTTGTTTTATATAGGACCTTACCTGTTGGAGCACGATTGGAATGGGCCAAATGCATGATGGCCTGTATATGTTGCAAGGTTCCAGCTTGGATCAAGCCACCACTTGTCTTGCTGATTTTCTGTCAAAGCAATCCTTCAAATCTTTTTCTGCTGCTTGCTCATCTACTCTTTCTAGCAATTTTTTTTCCCTTTGGCATTCAAGGCTTGGACATCCCTTTGATGTGAAGGTTCAGTCCCTAAGCCATGTTTTTCCTTTTCTCAAGAACTGTTGTAATAAAACTTGTACTGTTTGCCCTTTAGCAAAACAGAAAAGAATTCATTTTCCCTTCAATAATAATAAATGTTCTCATCCTTTTGATCTTGTCCATATGGATGCTTGGGGCCCTTTTTCTGTTTTAACTTCTAATGGTCATAAATACTTCCTCACTATTGTTGATGATGCATCTAGAGCTACTTGGATTTTCTTACTCAAAGCAAAATCTAATGTTAGACCATTAATTGTTTCCCTTTACAACATGATTCTCACACAATTTGGAACCAAAATTAAGGCCATTACATCTGACAATGCCTTAGAGTTTAGCATTCCAGACTTCTATAATTCCAATGGAATCATTCATCAAATGAGTTGTGTTTATACTCCACAACAAAATTCAGTTGTGGAGAGAAAACATCAACACATTCTTGCTATTGCTAGGGCATTGCAAATTCAATCTAATGTTCCTTTATCCTTTTGGGGTGATTGTGTTCTCATTGCAGCCTACTTGATTAATAGGCTCCCTTCTCCAATCCTTGATCATAAAACACCTTTTGAGATCCTATTCAACAAACCACCTTCTTATTCTCACCTTAGGACTTTTGGATGCTTATGTTTTGCTACTAATCTCACTCCTCATAAGCATAAATTCACTCTTAGAGCTAGAAGATGTGTTTTTCTAGGATACCCTTTTAATGTCAAAGGTTATAAACTTCTTGATCTTGATTCTCATACCACTTTCCTCTCTAGGGATGTTATTTTTTATGAATCACATTTTCCTTTCTCTTCTAATACTAATTCTCAGTCTCTTAATCTCATTCCTTTGCCCATTTTCTCTTCTAATTCTACCCAATCTTCTGTTTTCACTGATTTTCCTTCTTCCAATCCTTTCTATTCTTCTTTGCCCATATCTGATGATACTATTGTCCAAATCCATCATGATTTTGATGAGGACATTCAGGAGTTTCTTGATGTATCTGATTCATCCCATGCCCATGATTTGTCCAATCAGCCACCTGTTGAACAGCCACATGTTGGTCAGCCACCTGTTGTCCTTAGAAGGTCTAATAGACCTACTAAGACTCCTTCCTATCTTGCAGCTTACCATTGTAATCAGGTTTCATCTGCAACCCTTCCAATTTCCTCCATTTTAGGTACCTCACACCCCCTTCAATCTTGTATTTCTTACACTAACTTTTCCCTTTCATACAAGTCATTTTGTTGCGCCATTTCCTCAATCACAGAACCTGCTTTTTACCACCAAGCAGTAGGTAAACCCAAATGGCAAGATGCTATAGATGCTGAAATTAAGGCATTAGAAGCTAACAATACTTGGACTATTACTTCATTGCCACCAGGAAAGAAACCTATTGGATGTAAGTGGGTCTATATGGTCAAATACAAATCAAATGGTTCCATTGAGAGGTACAAAGCAAGACTTGTTGCTAAAGGTTTCACCTAAAAGGAAGGACTTGACTACATTGACACATTCTCACCTGTTGCTAAGATGGTATCTGTGAAGTGTGTGCTTGCTGTTGCTGCTGTGAAAGGCTGGTTTCTCAACCAACTTGATGTTAACAATGCATTTCTCCATGGAGATTTGCATGAGGAAGTATAATGTCCCTTCCACTAGGATTTCATAGCAAGGGGGAGCAATGCAATAAGGGGGAGCAATCACAGCTGGTATGTAAACTCAACAAATCTCTATATGGCCTAATATAGGCATCTAGAATGTGGTTTTCCAAGTTTTCCACTGCTTTGGTTGAATTTGGCTTTGTTCAATCTAAGGCAGACTATTCCTTATCCACTAGACAACAAGATGAGTCATTCATTGTGTTGTTAGTGTATGTGGATGATGTTTTAATTGCAAGTAATGATCAGAAAGGGGTTGAAGATTTCAAGGTGTTGTTAGATCGAAATTTCAAGTTAAAGGACTTGGGAGAATTGAGGTATTTTCTTGGATTGGAGTTGCTAGAATAGATAAAGGAATCTCCTTATGCCAAAGAAAATATGCATTAGAGATATTGGAAGATGCTGGTTTGCTAGGATGTAAGCCTTCTAAGGTACCTATGGATCAAACCTTGAAGCTTAGTAAGTTTGATGGCGAGTTACTTGATGATCCGAGCCAATATAGGAGACTAGTTGGAAGGCTCTTGAATTTAACCATAACCAGACCTGATATTACCTTTGCAGTCCACAAGCTAAGCCAATTCATGGCAAGGCCACGAAAACCCCATTATACAGCTGCCCTTAAAGTCCTACATTACCTCAAGAATGAACCAAGTAGAGGGGTTTTCTTTTTTGCTAACTCAGAGCTTCATGTAAAGGGCTTCTGTGATGCTGATTGGGCTTCTTGTCCAAACACAAGGAGGTCTGTAACAGGGTATTGTATCTTCCTTGGAGACTCTTTAATTTCCTGGAAATCAAAGAAGCAAGCTACTGCTTCAATTGAGGCAGAGAATAGAGCAATGGTTGTGAGCACTTGTGAGATTGTATGGATTCTCTACTTGCTAAAGGATTTACATGTCAAGCATGATAGAGAAGCACTTCTATTCTGTGATAGTCAGTCTGCTTTACACATAGGATCAAATCCAGTTTTCCATGAAAGGACAAAACATATAGAAATTGATTGACATATTGTGAGGGATAAGGTGTTGGCTAGAGTGATCAAGCTGAATCATGTAAGGACCCATTGCCAGTTAGCAGATTTATTGACCAAAGCTTTGGGGTATAAGAAATTTTCTGAGTTAATGTCCAAGATGGGACTGATAAACATTTACTCTCCCTCAATCTATCTTGAGGGGGCGTGTCAAAGTTCTAAAGCATCAGCAAGTTCTGTTACATGTGCATCAGTTGCCTCAGGTGCCACACTGATGCAACCCAAGCTGCTTCACAGTGCAGCAGACAATGTATCAACAGAGCATCAACGTACATCAAATCAAGCAAGACCCTTTGATGATGAAGCAGCAAGTGCCAAAGTAGCAAATGTGAAGATTGAAGAGCTAACTGATTGTTTAACTAATGAATTTGATATAGCACAGTTGCAGAGAATTAAGAGTTGTATAGATATGCCTAAACTATAGAATAAGGATGTAGCGTAGTTGGTTTTGTGTTGTAAGCTTCTTATAGTTTTGTACCTAACTAAAGGTAGGCTAATGATTCAAGTGTGGTAGTTAGATAAATTGTTAGAATGTGTTCACACGTGCATAGCAGTTCATTTAGGCAGTTACATGCTCTGTTTGGGTATATAAATGTACAGATCATTCCATTAATAACAGATTATTCATTTCAATCACAAATTTAGTTTGTTATAATAGTATGTGGTTCTTCTAGGGTATTAAATACAAAGACGACGCTATGAAGGTCATGGAATTGTGCGTATAATCTCATGAGCTTTGAGGCAACAGAGATGGGTTGGAAACCTTTTGAGACAATGAGAGAAGCATGCGCTTGTCTCAGAGTTTGGATGTCCTTGCATGAATGTAATAGCCATGAAGAAGAAGAGGAATGAGTATTTAGGTGATGGGTGTGAAGAAGAAGAAGAGGAAGTTGTGAAGGGAGAGAGGAGAAGTGAAGAGGATGAAAGACATGATGGAGAAGCGAAGGAATATTGAAGTTTATAGATTGAACAAACAAAGGCGTGTTCTTGTTATTGTCTGATTGATGGTGAAATGAATACATCGTCGTGTGTTCTGTTCTACACAGATAATTCTTTCCATAGCTAACGGCTCTTATTTTGATTTTTTTTTTTTTTTTTTTTTTGAGAATCCAACTTCAAATTTATAAAACTAAAGTCAGCCACAATTAGCTAAAAGGACATCAACAACTTGTGGTGGAACATCCTCCATCCACATAGAGAAACTATCAATAGTTCTTGCATGTTTTGCTAAAGAATGAGCAAGTGAGTAACCCGACCTACGGGTATGTGAAAAGGAAAAACAATTACAAAAAGCTAAATAATGCTTGATAGAAAAAAGCAGATGACCATAAGAAGAAAAAGATTCCTCTTCCTTTCTTAAGGTTGAAATAACCACATCTGAATCTCCCTCAACAATAAATGAGGGTAGGTTGAGGTCTATAGCAAGGGTGATAGCACGAACAGGAGCTAGTGCTTCCACTTCGTCTGATGAGGATGGAAATTTGATCTTCTCCGCCAATGCTGCGAGCACCTTTCCATGAGAATCTCGCACAACCACACCTAGCCCAGCTTCCTCTGTTTCTCTGAATACCGCACCATCGAAATTAACCTTTAGGAGCGACGAAGGAGGAGGTTCCCACTTGGGCCGAGACCTGTGAGGGGAGGCCATTTGTACTGGGTTTTCTGGTTGCAAATCAGTGAACTCTTGTAGCATTTGTGTGGCTGATGGAATGATCTGGGATAGCTGGAAAGCCTTGTTGCTGGTTCGAAGTTGATTACGGCGTGACCATATTGTCCACGTGATCGACGCAAACAACTCAGGACTCCTGTCAGACTCCAGCACAAATTTAGTGAGCTCGTAGAAGTTTGAGAATTTTTTGGACCTGCAAAACAGCCACAATGTGTTAGTTTCCCAAATGGCCGAGAGTTTAGAGAAGTCCCATAGAGCATGGAAACCGTCCTCAGCCTTCAAGTTACAATGGCAACACACATCTTCCTCAATGACTCTTCTACGAACCAGATTCATCTTCACTGGCAAAGCTTCCCTACAGGCCCTCCAAAGAAAATTTTTGACTTTGTTTGGCACCGAGAGCCTCCATATACGGTCCCAAACACTTGGAGCTTCACTCTGGGAGAAGGGAGATGATGTTGGCTCAGATTTTTCTTTGACAAGGAATCTATACCCGGATCTCACAGTATAAACACCATTAGGGAGATATGGCCAAATGAGCTTATCCTCTACAGTGGTTGGGCTAAGTGGGATTTTTAAAATCAAGTCAACTTCCATAGGGGCAAAGTAGCTAAGAAGTGCATCCCTATCCCAGCTCCTAGGTGTAGGATTGATAAGACAATCCACAATTGCTTCCTGTAGACCATCTATGACAAGGGACAAAATTCTTGGGTGCTCTAAACTAGGCAACCATGGATCATCCCAAATTTTGATGGACTTTCCGTTACCCACTCTCCATCTAGCCCCTCTCGCCAAAACTTCCCTCCCCATAAGAATACTACACCAAGCGTATGAACCACTTGAAGAGTCTGGGGCTTCCACAAATGAGTAATTTGGGAAAATTTACTTTTGAGAACTCTATGCAAAAGTGAGTCTTTGTTGTGTAGAAGATGCCAAGCTTATTTGGCTAACAAAGCATCGTTAAAGAGAGCTAAATCTTTAAAACCCATCCCACCTACAGACTTAGCTTGGGTAAGAGTCTCCCATTTCACCCAATGAATTTTCTGCCTATCTCCATGTTGACCCCACCAAAATTTTCTGATAAGGCTATCCAAATCATTGCATAGGCCAATGGGGAGTTTGAAGCAACTCATGGTGTAGGTGGGTATTGCTTGCACTACTGCTTTAATCAGAATCTCTCTCCCAGCCTGTGAGAGTAATTTTTCCTCCCACCTTTACAGCTTCCTCCAAACCTTCTCCTTTATAAAGTTGAAACTGGCTTTCTTTTTTCTCCCCACAAAAGATGGTAACCTTAGATATTTCTCATACTGCTTGATCTCTGGCACCCCTAAGGCTTGTTTGATATGCTGTCTTTTCTTCTGAAGTAAGCTTGCAAAAGAAAATAGTGGTTTTATTTTAGTTAATTTGTTGGCCAGAACAACTCCCATATACATCCAGGATCTCCAAAATATTATTGCATTCCTGCTTTGTGGCCCTGCAAAAAAAGAAGACTATCATCTACAAAAAGAAGATGTGTTAATCTTTGGCTATTTCTGGACAAAGCATATCCCTTAATGTCACCCCGGTTTTCTGCTTGGGTAATCAGACCATTTAGCCCCTCAGTACACAACAAGAATAAAAAGAGGGATAGTGGATCATCCTGTCTGATTCCCTGGGTTGGGACAATCACACTTGTAGGCTCACCATTGATCAATATAGAGTAGGATACAGTGGTTATGCAAATCATCATCAATTTAATCCATTTTTCATCAAACCCCATTCTCCTCATCACCGCTTCCAATTAGACCCACTCCACTCTATCATAAGTTTTACTCATGTCAAGCTTTATGGCCATATAGTCATCTTTCCTTGTGTGTCTCTGCATACTATGTAAAGACTCAAAAGCCACCAAAATATTATCTGAAATTAACCGACTCTTCGTAAAAGCACTTTGGTTTTTAGTGATAATTTTTGGTAGGATTTTTTTAAGTCTGTTTGCTAAAACCTTTGAGAATATTTTACACAAAACATTATAAAGGCTAATAAGTTGAAATTCAGACACAAATTCCGGATTTTTAACCTTAGGAATGAGAGTAATAAAAGTATGATTAAGGTTAGCAGGCAAAGATGCAGAGTTGAGACAATAAAGCACAGAAGAGGTGACATCCTCACCTAATAATTCCCAATAGTTTTGATAAAAGACAGGGGGTATACCGTCCGGCCTAGGGCTTTTAAAGGGGCCATTTGCTTGATTGCTTCTTGTACTTCCACAGCTTCAAAATTAGCCACTAAGCTTGCATTCATCTCATCACTGATAATGGGATAAATAAACTGAGTAGTGCTCTCTAGATTTATGGGGTTGGCCGACTTAAACAAGTCTTGGAAATAGGCTACAATTGTGTCTGCCACTTCAGTTTGATCCCCACACCACGTGTCATCACCTTTTTTGAGAGAAGAGATTGAATTTTTTTCTAAACCTTTGTGTGGCTCTTGCATGGAAATATTTTGAGTTTCTATCCCCATGTTTTGCCCATTGTACTTTAGACCTTTGCATCCACATCTGAGCCTCCTTTTCCCTGAGTTTGTTAAGTTCAAGCATCAATTCCCTTACTCGAAAATTAAGCCCAGATCTCATGGTTTCCTTTTCGGCCTGCCCAATTTCCTTCTTCTTAAGATCTAGCTCTTTTCTCACACTACCAAACTTTCTCATACTCCACTTCTTTAGTTCAACACCACATCTCTCAATCTTTCTGATTACTTTAGTACCTGGATCAGCTGAGTCATTCACGGCCCAAACAGCTTGAATAGTATCAGTACACCCATATATTTTGTTTGGTTAATTATTGTCGCGCATCATATCAACACTATTTCATTTAAAATTGTAAAATGGTAAATAGTATTTTGAAAAAAAGATTTCATCATTTCTCGTACAAATACTATCACTACTTTTCTTGTACCTTTTGCTCTTTCACTTTTATTGAACTCAAGACCCAAAATTCTGTTAGGCACTTAGGCCTATGCAAGATCCCCTTAGATACACTTATAACTTTAATTTCATGATCTAAAAGTCTCCCTTGTCCAAAATTTATATATCACACACACTCAAAAAAAAAAAATCCTCATATATCTCACCCTAACAAGCACCAAAACTCAAAAAATCAATATAAAAAACCAGGTTAGATAGCATTTCTAGGGGAAAATGGGTATTTGCCTCTAATTTACAAACTATGCAGCAAAATGGCCATGTTTTGAAACTATTTAGCAAAATGTCCTTATTTTTAAAACTCGATTTTAACAAAATCGAGTTATTTGTAAAATTCAATATCCTCAAAATCGAGTTATATGAATATTTTTAAGTGGAACTTGACATTAGTAATGTCGAGTTTCACTTAAATTTTCAAAAAAATTTAAGCGGCAAAATATGCATAGAACCCGACATTGTTAATGTCAAGTTCCACCTATAACTTAGCATTTTGCTAAATAGTTTCAAAACATATGCATTTTGCTATATAATTTGTAAATTAGGGACAAATACCCATTTTCCCCACATTTTTAACATGGTGTAGATTTTTCCTTTTGAGAGACCTACCAAACTCCAAACCCTTTCAATAATGAAAATGTAGTCTTCGGCAACATTCTAGAGCCCCTCGTCACAATTACATGTGGCAACAACAACTTGTCCTCATCTAAATCATTTTCTACCACATTAGCAATCAGTCTATTCCAATTATTTGCCATCACTTTGGATGGTATCGTGCCGGTGAAGCTGTCTTTGGTTTTACTCATTTTGGAATTGTGTGTTGCAATAAATAGCTTGAGATAGTTCTTTCTTCTATAACAAGTAATGAAATTAATTTGGTTTGATTAGTATTAATCAAACCAAACTAATTTCATATAGAGATTAAAAAAATATTATGGTTCAAGAGTATATATATATATATATATATTAAAATGAGATCCACTTTACCTTGATTAAGGTCGTGCATGGTCAAGGAAAATTGAAATTTAATTCCCAATTTTGATTTTGATGTTGGAGAAAGAAAAATCCATTGGTGTGGGATCCTATAAAATTGTGTGGCTAATGTAAACAATCCCTTGGGTGAGAGATTGGTAAACAAGAGTGAAAGTCTGTTAGGGGAAATTGATCATCAATCATGATACAGTACACTCGCAATAATTTTATGGCGGTCAAGAAATTTAGGGATTCAATTAAATTGAGTTTATATTGGTCCACAATTTTAGGACCTTCTAAAAATAACTCACCTATATTATTTGTAATTGTTTTTATTTTTTTTTTCAATTAAAATAATTATCCCCTAATTTTAAGCCTTTAAAAAAAATTGAAATCCAAAGCTTTTATTAAAGATAATGAGGCCAAGTCAATCTTGATATATAGGCTATATAGCTTTAGTAGAACTTCTTCCATCCAGACTACTTATGTTTGAGACACATCTAGCATGCCTTGCAGAGTAAATGGCAAAAAAGAGCAAAGGATTCTTGTTTAGGGGTTATAGTCTTTACTCTTTGAGGCCTTTTTTTGAAAGAGAGCTTTAGGCTTAGTATAAAATGCCTTAGGCCTAGACTTAAAGTTGGCCTTGTGTTTTTTGGGTTACGTTTGTCATTGGCTGAAAAAGATAGTTTTTATTACTATTTAGCTTATTTTTGCTATTATTCATAGGACCTGTTGTACTTTTTGGTACTATTCATGAGTCTCATTGTACTATTTCAGCTAGCTTTTAACTTTATCTACAATATTATCAGTAAAAAGTTTTCAATTTCAACTAAATAAGATGTTCCCAAACGGACTTATATCATAATTAAGGAAACATTTTCTTGACCAATAAATTTCTTTTCTTTGACATGATCAAACCAGTTTTGGCAGACCATTGAATCTAATTTCACTATGAAGAAATGTGAATTGTTGCTTATGTATGTATGTGAGATGAAGAGTAAGAGTCATAAAGAAATTTCAGCTTAAGTGGCCTTAGGCCTAAAGCTAACCCTGTATTAGAATATCAGAATAAAGAAAACATTTTCTTGACCGATGAATTCCTTCTCTTTGACATGATCAAATCAAACGTTGGTGTCAAGTTGATGGCATAACAATTGGATACCAATATTTCAATCAAAAAACCATACCAATTGATGAAACAAAAAATAGCCGTTAGTCGCTAAACTTGTATAATCGATAGACAAGAAAAGTTTCCCTACAAAAGAGAGAGAACAACGCAAAAGATAACAGCACTCGGGTGGTGCCTGCCAAGGACCCTCCAATGATTAAGTTAGAGAGCTGTATGATATATCTGAACACTCAAAAGTATTAAGTGATTGTGTGTAAACATACCTCTCTTGTCTTTCTTCTATGACGTTATATAGCCTGGCTTTATGTAGCCATTGGAGGCTTATTTACTGTTAGAAAAACACCTTTGAGGCAATTTATGGCTATTTATTGCCATTTGTTTCGGCCATTTGACCGTTGTGGTTTGTTGGTTATGAGCGAGTTTATGACTAGCCTTTAAATGCTAAGGTCGTCTAGTACTCTGGAAGACATTATATTCCTCACTCATTAGTTGCCCCCTTTATTCCTTTGTCGTCATATATGACGATTGGAGGAATATGAAGGGTCCTTATTGCTCGTTGATGTCTTTTGAGATTCCTTATCTGTTGTATTTAATGTGATGTGACTTGGCCATTAGATCGTGGACACATATCATTGTCTTACTAGCTGGTTGTGCGAGCATGCTTTCTAGATTTTTCCATGCCTTAATTTTCATTCTTTTATAAAAAAAAAAAAAAAAAAAAAAAACCTTATATTTCCTTCTTTTCCTTTTTTTTTTTTTTTTTAATGCTCCTACGTTTTCTCTAAGCTTGAGTCCTACAATTCTATAGTATGATTTAATTTTCTTTGCTTTTTCATGGTTGATTACACATTTGTTAGGCAAAACTCCCTTTCCGTCTCTTTTTTCTTTGCTAGACTAGGCGTTTATCTTGAGTGGTCAACGCCCTCAAGTTGGTTTGTTTGTGTCACGTAGTTGTGCTTTTAGGCCTGTGTTATTCGAACTCTATTCCTTGATTTGTCAATCCCTAATTCAGTACCATCTAGCAAGAGAAATGGCCAAAGAGAGGGTGAGGGACACTGAGGTCAGGTTGAGTTAACTAAATATAGGCTTATTGTCTAGTGGCAAGCCCATGGGCATGGAGATAGACACAGCTGCATCCAAGCCTTCATCATCTTTCGAGCAAAAACCCTTCCATTTGCCTTTGGAGAGGTGTATGTCGTAAAAGAGAAACACATTAGGAGATTTAGAAAAAGGTTCCAGTTCCCTGAGGGGACCATAGTCTGTCTTCCTCGTCCAAATGAAAAGGCCTATGCTTTTGCTCACAGTGAAATGTGTTTCTATGAAGCCTCTTTTTTATGTGGTCTTCGTTTTCCCATCCATTCCTTTATTATGGAACTACTTAGTCATCCAAAGATAGCCCCAGGCCAGCTTGTCTCGAACACTTGGCGGATAATAATTAGTTGTATGTCGATACGGATGTTCGTCCATGAGGGAGATATGATAAGAGTGAACGAGTTCTTGTACCTTTACTACCTTAAGCCATCCACTCAATATGGGTACTATGAGCTTTTGCTGTGGGATAGGAAATTTAGGTTCGTTAACAATCTCCCCTCTTATTTTTATGATTGGAAGTTGAGGTACTTCTTTATTTCTGGGACTATTTGGGAAACCGTTCTTGACGAGGTTTGGGCAAGGTTCCCAGGTTGCTGCAAAAATGGGAGATTCCCTCGATTGGTGCATGTCTTTCCTGTTCTGGACCTGTTATCATCATTATATTTTCATGTAATTGCTTCTGATTTACCTTCTTGCAACTTCGATTTGTCCAAGATTAGACTTTTCTCGAGGGATCGAAGACTTTGACTAGCTTGTTGACCCGCGGTCTTTGTATGACCAATTTCTTGGTCTTGAGCCACCCGCTTATGTCCTTTGGTTACTTATTATTATTAATTTAATCAAATCTTTTGCCATTTTAGTCTTATTTTCACGTATTTTATTACTAGCGGCCATTTTGGTAGTTTTTAAGTTATTTGAAAAGATGTATTCCACGAAGAAATCTTTCAAGCGATTATCCTAGGAAATTTTTTTTAATAATAATGGAAAGATCATACAAGCAAATAAAGAAGAAGAATAGTTGTTTTCCTTAGTCAAAATTCGCTTCCCCCAAAAAGAAAATAAAAAGAAGTTACAGTTTGTCCTTTTATCCTCTCTTTGGAAATGGGTGCAAGTGTCGGTGTGTCGTGTGTCATCAAATTTTCAACAACATTAATGGAATGGAGTAAGCACGAAAACCACCAACTGCCTAAACACCATATCTGTCAAATATATTATTTACTTTGATGAGTGATGTACTGATCCCTTCGTATACTATAAATTTTACTATATATAATATCAAAATTTTAAATTTTACTACATATAATCTCAAAATTTTAAATTTTACTCAATGGTGGCTTCAGGAATTTATTTCAGAGGGGTCATTAAGAAACTTAAATTAAATAAAATTTAATAAAAAAGAACTTAAATATATCGAGTTATTGATAAGAAAAAAAAACATAAAAATACATGAAATTTTACAATTTTCTTCTACAAGTTTTCATATTTTGAAATTGTTACATGATAGTTCATTATCAATTGTCATTATCTATTATTTTCAATATGGGCAGGTGTGACAATTTTATTTTGTTAAATTTGTATAACATTTTTATTTTTATGCATTTGTCATTATGTATTTGTCATTGTTTTTATAAGAATATTTTGAACTAACTGACAAATCTCAATTCACTGGCACTGTATTAACCAGTGTTGTTGATACCGTACCGTACCGGCCGGTACGGCCGGAATATACCGTACCGGCCGGTGATCCGGTACGGTTAACCCCTACGTTTCGTACTGGTAAAAATACCGGCCGTACCGGCCTCATACCGGCCAATACCGGGAAATACCAGCCGGTACCGAGCGTACTGGCCGATACAGAAATTTTTTTTTTTTTTTTTTTTAAGTTTTGTAATTTTTGAATTTTTGTTAGGAAAGAATGGTAACTTATTTGCATTAACTTATTAGTATTGTTTGTTTTTTTAGTATGCAATGGTAACTTTTAAGCTTTCTATTTTATTTTTTTTATTTTTTTTCCCTTTTAATTGATACTAAAGTTTAAAACCATGAATAATTAGTTTTGAATTGAGGAAATGTTTTATGGTAAACTTTTATATTTATTATAGTATATATATATATATATATATATATACACAAACACATACATATATATATATATATATTTATAAATATAAAAAATAGCGGTAAACCCGAAACGGTACACCGGTATTGACCGGTATCCGAGATATATCGTACCGGTAGCCAAACCGGTACGGCCTCCGGTACGGTATTGACATCCTTGGTATTAACACACTCATTCATGTATAAATAATACACTAAGTATTTACTTAACCAATAAAAAGCATGAACATCACTAACTTTACTATTTTTTTTTCTTGAATCACTAACTTATAACTAAAATTTTCGGGATGGCTGATGTGTGTTTTTGTTTGGTTTTGGGCTAGACTAATCTGATCAAGGTGTGCAAAAATATTTTTAAAGATCTCTAAAGATATGTATAAAATTGACTGTTCAAATTAAGAATTCTCTGTCTTATGTTGCTCTCTAAAGATCTTATTAGCTATATAGAGGGTACTTTTGGTTTATGAGACAAGATCAGCAAAATGTGATTTTTATATACTTATATTTAGATGATACTACAATGTCATGATGGATAGGTTGGTCTTATATTACCATATGATATAAGTAATTATATATTGCGGGATTTATTAATATGTTCATATTATGAAAAAAAATTTCCTTTTGCATTTTATTTTATATTTCCACTTTATAATATATGATTTTTTTTTTAGAGAGTTTCAGCTTATGGCATCCACTCCTGATGATAGCTCTTTATCATCAGACCAAGACACCAATAAGTTTTTAATGTAGGAGAGGATTGAACCCCGGATCTCTTATTCAATCATCAGAGACTTTACCAGTTGAGCTAACCGGAACCCACTATGTTATATGATTTATCGATTATGAAGAAAGAGATGTCGATCTACTTTTTGGAAAAAAAAATACCTATAAGAGTTGATTCACATATATCTGTATAGTAATTAACAAAGTATACATAATTATAATTTGGTCTAATAATTCTCACACTATAAAAGAAAAGAAAACTTTTTTTATTGCATTGTGTTTTCATACATATCTCACAATATATAATACCCGACTACAAAATATATTATGTTACACTACAAAAAATTTCAAATAACACATACTAACTTTTAAAAAATATAAAATCTAATATATTAATTTAATTAATAATTATCTAATAAAAAATAATTATATCAAAAATTTTCATGCATCATGCGGGTATGTGACTAGTCGTTTATTAAAGCTATGTATTTCTATAAATTG
Source organism: Quercus alba (assembly GCA_036321655.1). Lineage (NCBI taxonomy): Eukaryota > Viridiplantae > Streptophyta > Magnoliopsida > Fagales > Fagaceae > Quercus > Quercus alba. Next base: position 9,673,213 of record CM070304.1, on the reverse strand, counting down.
AGCAAAAGCACGATATTATGATTCACATGGGAACACTGGAGTGGAGGTTTCTTGGAAATTTCTTACTTACATTAAAACACCAACCACAGCCACCAACCACCAACTACCTAAAAAGAATACAGGTCAACGATATAAATAGAATGGAGAAGGTAATAAAAACAATATACATCAAGTATTTATTTAGATGGGTGATGTTAAATCTACTATAAGGATCCATTGCCGAATATCAAGAATCATCTATTCTACTCTATGAGTGATGTAAATTTATTCTATTAAGGATTTATTGCCGACTCCAACTTTTGGGACTAAAACTTTGTTGTTGCTGTAGACAACAACTTTAGTGACTTCACACATGAACCTATTACAATCTGCAACTTAATTTTGTTTTAATAGTCCGGAGAAAATGGGCAAATACCCCTTTCAAAAAAAAAAAAACTAGCATTTTGCCCATTTTTCCAAATTAATTAGGGAAATGCCCCTCTTTTGAAACTCGATTTTCTCAAAATCAAGCTATAAAAAAAAAAAAAAAAAAAAATTCTAGAGTCCTATCGTGGCATTTTAAGGAGTCTATAGTGACGTTTTAAAGACCTATAGTGGTGTTTTGTAATCCGATCTCCATGAAGTCGAATTACATGCAATTTTTTTTCTTTTTTTTACCTATAACTCGACTTCATGGAAATCAGATTACAAAACACCACTATAGGTCCTTAAAACGTCACTATAGATTCCTTAAAAATGTCACTATAGGGGTTAACTCGATTTTGAGAAAATCGAGTTTCAACAGAGGGACATTTCCCTAATTAATTTGGGAAAGAGGGCAAAATGCTGGATTATTTTTTTGAAAGGGGTAAAAGCCAAATTTTTCCTTAATGGTCCATGTGTGAGGTGTTAGATTAATTTGGCAATATACTTCCTTTTGCTCAAAAAAAAAAAAAAAAATTGACAATGTTGTGAATTTTTGTTTGTTCATAACTTTATTGATGATTATAAAATAATGTATCACCAATAACTTAAGGTTTCAAATATTGGATATACGTGTTTGGGTCTTGATTATAATGTAATTTACTGCTTATTTTTTCTTATTATTTGTAGGTTCACGTGAGCTTTTTATTTATTTTATTTAACTTTTAGTTTTTATCTATAATAAGCAAGTTTGACAATTATATTCATTAATACGCAAATATTTGATTTTAACATTTTTCCGATTTTTATTTATTAAGATTTACACAGGAGCACTAGAGAGGAGGTTTCGTGGAAAATTCTTACATGAAAGCTCCCTGCCAAGTGCCCTCTTACGCGTCACCAAGTCCTCTCTCTCTCTCTCTCTCTCTCTCTCTCTCTCTGTGAAATTATTGAATGAGAAAGTCTAATAAATGTTCCTACAAAATAGAGCCTTACTTATGCACGCAGTTGACTGACTAAAAGATAACCACAGACACATAACCCATCTCCACCTTTTTTATTTATCAACAAAACATACCTAGCCGAGTTCAGAGATTTAATTATATATTGAGTTTTAGAAAATATACCGACGGTGAGACTTCAACGATGTTCATGGATGGCGTTACTGGCTTCGTCACAGCGAGTAGCAGGGTGATGTACGTTTGGATGGAGTGAGTTTATTTGCTTAACTTTGTGAACCTCCAGTTCAACTGGGCGTTCTCATAAATTAACCCAAAAAAAAGGTAAAGTTGCTTGACCGATCTGATGAATTGAGGGATTTCTTCCCTAGTTTATTTCCCTTTCATTTTTTCTTCAGTAGTATTTGATTTCTTTTCATTTATTTATTTATTTTTTTGGTATGCAGATCTATATATATAGTGATTCAATATTTAGTAGTAGTGTATTTGCAATGGCCTTAACGGGAATGGAAATTGCCTCATCATCTTTTCCAAGTTCTTCTACTGAGCAATGGAAGTATGATGTTTTTCTCAGCTTTAGAGGCGAGGATACCCGAAACAATTTTATGGATCATCTATTTATTGCTTTGAAAGAGAAAGGCATTAACACTTTTAAAGATGATGAAAAACTTGAGAAAGGAAAATCTCTCTCACTAAAGTTGTTGAAAGCAATAGAAGAATCAAGATTGGCTATTGTCATTCTCTCAAAAAACTACGCATCTTCTACTTGGTGCTTAAATGAACTTGCAAATATCATTTCTTGCAAGAAAGATATTGAAATGGCAGTTTTACCTATTTTTCATTATGTTGATCCATCTGATGTACGAAAACAAATGGGAACTTTTGCACAGGCATTTGTTAAACATGAAGAAAAGGAGGAAAAAACAAGGGTGGATAAATGGAGAGATGCTTTGAGACAAGTGGGCAAACTTGCTGGATGGCATTTAAAGGATACTAGGTAATTTATCTTGACATATTTGTTTCATTTAAATATTCAAATGACCCACTTTTTATATATAACTTTATTTGGAACCTTAAGCAAATCTATATATAGGTTTCATTGTACTTATTTCAATTTTTTCCTAAGTGGATCAATGTACATGTTTTTGTTTCGGTCAACAAAATTGAACTTTAAATATGAATCGTATTTTTTTGTCTAACTTATTGGTGGTTCAAACTCAACGCATTTCCTACTTTTTTAATTGCAGACCTGAGTCACTAGATATCCAAGAAATAGTAGAATGGATATCGCTCAACTTGAAATATGATGCATTCTCATATATTACCAAAGACCTAGTAGGAATATACACTCGACTAGTGGAATTGGAGTCATGCTTAGCTCTAGGTTCAAAAGATGTCCGCTTTATACGGATTTGGGCAATGGGAGGGATGGGTAAGACAACTCTTGCTAGAGTTGTTTATCATATGGTTTCTAAAGAATTTGAAGCTCGTGGTTTTATTGAGGATGTTAGGGAAAAGTTTGAAAAATATGGTCTTGTTCCACTACAACAGAAAATTATTGATGAAGTTTTGAAGGAAAAGAATTTGAAAATAGAAGAGGAGTATGATGGAGTTCTTAAGATCAAGAATAGATTATGTCATAAAAGGATTCTTCTTGTTCTTGATGACGTAGATAAGATGAAACAGTTAAAAATGTTAGCTGGGGAGCATGATTGGTTTGGTTCTGGCAGTAGAATTATCATAACAACAAGAGATGCGCATTTGTTGGAGGCACATCAGGTAGATGAAATATATGAAGTTCAAGGATTGAATGATGAAAATGCTCTCCAACTTTTTTCCTCGAAAGCTTTTAAAAAAAAGCATGTCCTTGATGATTATAGAGAGCTGTCTAACCAATTTTTGAATTATGCTGCTGGCCTTCCTTTAGCTCTTGAAGTTTTGGGTTCCTTTTTGTTTGGAAAAAGTACTGTTGAATGGACAATTGCATTAGAGAGACTACAAGAATTTCCAGACGAAGCAATTCTTGAAGTACTTAAAATAAGTTTTAATGGACTCCAAAAACCACAGAAGGAAATATTCTTGCATATTGCATGCTTTTTTAATAATCAGAAGAAAGATTATGTATTAGAAATACTAGATATTCTTGGCCTTTACCCTATTATTGGATTGAAGGAACTTGCTAATAAGTCTCTTCTGAAAATTATGGATGATGATATAGTGTGGATGCATGACTTACTTGAAGAAATGGGTAGGAACATAGTTCGTCAAGAGTGCCTTGATGATCCTGGAAAGCGTAGTAGATTGTGGGATTACGAGGACATTGACAAAGTGTTAAAAAGAAATAAGGTAAGGTTATTTAGAGAATTTGAGCTCATTCCCTACCTTCATGTTTAACAATTTGGAACTTGAATTGTAATGCTAATAATTAATTTTGCAATTCACCAATTCTTTCTTAATTATTAGGGGACAGAAACACTTAAAGCCATGGATATTGTGAGTACTTATAATGAACAACAAGTTGTATGTTGGAACCCTGAGGCCTTTTCGAAGATGGACAATCTTAAATATCTTAGAATTTATGGCATTCTCCACGTCCCCACACACCTTCCTAATGATTTAAGAATTCTAGATTGGATTTTGTATCCATCAAAATATTTGCAGTCAAGTTTCCAGCTAGCTGAGCTTGTTAAACTTTGTTTGCAACAAAGCAAAATTGAACAACTTTGGACAGGAATAAAGGTAAGTATCCTCCTAAAACTTTGCTTTTTTAAATTACAATAAATGGACACTAGGAAGCTAATTATTCTAACAATTGTTTTTCTTCTGACAGAATTTTGACAAGTTGAAGTTCATTGACTTGACTGACTCCTCGGACCTAATTATAACTCCAAACTTCACTGGAGTCCCTAATCTTGAGAAATTAGTTCTTGTAAGGTGCACAAATTTACGTGAGATTGACCCATCTATTGGAATTCTTAAAAAACTTATTCATCTTAATTTACAAGATTGTGAAAGACTAATTCGTCTTCCAAGCAAGTTTGGAATGGAGCCCCTTGTGACTCTTGAAATTTCTAATTGCTCAAAAGTCAAGACAATTCCAAAATTTGTGGCAAACCCGAAATTCTTACAGGAGCTTTCTTTGGATCGCACTGCTATTGTGGAACTAATTAAAAACTTGCCAGAGAACCTATGGATAATCAAAGGCCTAGAGATACTTGATTTGAGCAAAGCAGATATAGAAGAGCTGCCTTCATCAATTGAACGTTTGACTGGTCTTACTTCATTGACTCTAAGATATTGCGAGAATCTTGTGAGCCTTCCTAACACCATTTGTAGTTTGAAGTTGCTTAAGTCTCTTGATCTTTTTGGATGCTTAAAATTTTGTAACTTGCCAAAGAACATAGGAAATGTAAAAGGTTTGGAGCTGCTTAATTTGTGTTGGACAGCCATAGACGAGGTCCCTTCTTCCATTGCCATCCTTAAAAATCTCAAACATCTATATATCTGTAGATTGATTTCATCTGAATATTATTCCCTACCAACAAGTCTTGAGCTGATGGGCTTAGTATTTCCTTCATTAATTTCAGCAAATCATGTGAAGCCCATAATACCACATCAAACGAGCCCAGAAAGTGGTTTCTGGCAATCTCCTCTATTATTATTGCCTTCCTTATCAGGTCTTCAATCTTTAACATATTTGCATCTTAGTGATTGCGATCTTCTATCAATCCCTAATGACATTGGCTGCTTGTCCTCTTTAGAACACTTAAATTTAAGTGGAAATTATTTTATTTCCCTTCCTGAAAGCATGTCTCAACTCTCTAATCTTCGAAGACTCCATTTGGAGGGTTGCAAGTTGCTTCAATCATTGGAAAATGTTCCATCAACTATTGATTCAGTAATTGCAAACAATTGCCCCTTTCTGTTTAGATTGCCAGAAATGCAATTTTATACTTTTAGGTCAGATCACTCCCATTTGAATTTCCAGTGTGTTGACTGCATCAAATTGTTTAGATATATTGGAGGCAACATGCTTCAGGTATCTCTCCCTCTCTAAGTTCTAAACAATATTTTCCTCCAAAAAAAAAAAAAATTCTAAACATTAATTATGCTTTGTATATTTCAGGGGCAAAGTGGTATACTACCAGACATCTTTGACATTATTATTCCTGGCCATGACTTTCCAAAATGTTTTAAACATGAATCTAGAAGTCATGAATTGAAGGTACAAGTGCCTTATGGGTGTGATAAGCTAATGGGAATTGAGTTGTGCGTATGTTTTTCAATCGCAGAGGCTTCTAAAGATTTTCTACTTAGATGTTGGATTAAAGTCAATGGATTTGAAAGCGCATCACCAATACGCGCTTCTTTTAAGGCAAACTATGGTGGAGTTGAATCACCTCACCATTGGCGGCTCTATTTGTCTCCTCACTATTTCCACTCCCAATGGGGAGAAAATTTTTGTCAAATTGATGGGAATGGATCCAATAAAATTGAGATTAGAATAAGTACTTCAAATAACATGGAGGTGGAGAAAGTTGGGATTCATTATGATATTAATAATGATTCAGCCTCCAAAGGTACCCAAACTAATTGAAGCCATGATGAGGATGATGGGGCTGGGCCTTGTGGAGAAGGCTATACAAATGACGAACCACCTCCAAAGACATGGAGGATGTAAAAATGAATCAAGTATAAGAGAATTTTTTGACTTCTTTGCCTGTAAGTCATCATCGTTCTTCTTTCTATTATAATTTACAAGTCTTGCTGTTCTCTTTATTTTGGGGAGGGAATCCAATGAAATGAAAGCGTGGGTTTTGAATTATTTTAGCATGATTACAAATTAATTGTTCAAGGTATATAATAGAGATTTTTTTCTTTTTGTATTTCCCTTACTGGCATTTTAAAAAATAAAATAAAATCATTGTATTGTGCTAGTTGTACCTTAGCATTACCTTTGGCTTTCATTCTCTCTCTCTCTCTTTTTCGGTTTTTTTTTTTAAATCAGGTTGAAATCAAATTTTCCGGTTGTCTTGTTTGTGCACTTTAATATAATGGAAGGAGGAGATCAAACGTCCAAGAATCTTGAATCCCATTGCGGTGGTAATTAAGAGGGATAGAAACCAAAGGCACACTGAAGAATTAGCAAACTTGGGCTCTTGCTGAAGTTGTCAAGGACTCAAAATGGTCAGCTATTATTATTTGATTAAATCACGTTCTTTTTTTCTTTTTTTTTTGTGACCTACAAATGCAATGCTCTTTTAAACTTCTATATACAAATGCATATTGAAATTTCTCTTCCTTAGTATTAATATAATTGTTGTTTTGCTTTTTCTTCCATGGTTTGGTGTTTACTATTCTCAGATTACCGTTTCTCCTGTACTTAGGGAATGCCCATTTGATGGTTCCTTTTGTAGATTTTGTGGAAACGACAATGTTAAAGTTGGGTTTACCTGAGCTTGAGATCCGTTTTACCATGGCCTGGCTGCTGTGGCATAATCTTGACGAAATTGGATTAAGAGAAACTGCAAGTTCTGTCGAGACTTTGTGCAACACCATGGTGGAATTTTATTGGTGAATCGAGCTGTTACATTTAGTCTTGATCTTGGAATACAAGACCTCATGGTGGACTGTTCCAATTTCAGGTTGATAGTTCCATTGAAGTTGAATGAAAGCTGTACGTTTGAGGCCAAGAAAGATATAAAAGTTCTCACACTGCAGGTTGTTTTAAACAAATTCCTTCAGTTTTCGTGCAATGTTAAAGAAATGTAATCTAACAGCCCATGGTTTAGGGGTATGCAAAGGAGAATGAGGAGACCTCATGTCTGGAGGATTGTCCTCTCTTTTTTCTTCTTTCTGTACAGAAAATTTAAGTTAATTAAAATCTGTCTCTTTAGTTTCTTTTCATTTTACTTATCAAAAAAAAAAAGTTTATTTATTTATATATTTTTAAAAGACAGTTCGATATACTAATCTTTTCTATATATTTTTTCCCCATGCAAACAGACCTGCTCGTTTTCAAAAGTTGATTTTGGACCATGATTTGCATACCTACATGTAATTGAAGTTGCATTAAATGAGCTGATATCCCACTTTGCCAGGTGTAACCTAATGAATGCTACTCTGAGAGTTTATCCAAGGGAAGGGGGTAAAAGTAGAGAAGCGGGCAACACCACAACCAATATCCAAAACCTGAACTACCCCCGAAGAACAGATATCCCTCATCTCAGTTGTCACATTTCTCAACTTGAATTAACAACATTATTCACTTGTATATATGACCAAAACCAACATATTGACCCTGACACAAAATACATGTATGTGTATATGGATATCTGTGTGTGTACATTGTGTAGTATGAACATAGGAAATGATAAGAAGTTGATGAGTTTGCATGAAAACAAGCTTTATACCTATTCATTCACTATAAGACAAATCTTTATTAGCAACAGGCTAGGCGGAATCTTCATAGTATGAATCAAAATTATTAGGAAAAAAATGGACAAATTATTAGACTAAGATACCGCATATAATAGAGCAAATTATGTTAGCTTCATTCTTCAAGCGGTAAACTCCCAAAGCATGGATGATAGTTGCTGATATATAATAACATTAAATATTCCTTCAAACAAATAACATTAAGTAAAATTCCCATTTGTAATTTTTGAAGCAGGAAAGCTCTAGCATTGAACATGAGTACATGACAGTATATATTAAAAGATGATTATCAAAATAGATAAAATGGAACTTGTAGTTGAAATCGAATTTTAGTGAAAAACACGGATATCTTGTTTCGGTCACTTAAAAAAAAACAATAGAAAAAATACCATACATGCTAATAAGTAGTAGGAAAATTAAATAATTATCAACAGAAAGTGACTTAAAATGTCAGTTTCAGATTGTAATTCACATCTATACCCCTTTCATTGGACCAATTCTTTCCACTTTTTTGAAATGTCAACTATTCTTCCTTTCATTTTCCCTTTTCCCTCCCACTCTTCTTGGGGAAGACATTACTCAGGACTATTGGTTTTCCAGCACCAATTTGGCTTACATATCTTTACTCTTTAGTTGGCTGTGCTTTTTATTTTTTGGTTTTTTTTTTTTTTTTTGTTTGGGGGGGGGGGGGGGGGGGGGACTGCTTACAGGGAAAGCATGACTAAATGCGCCATAAAACCAAATAAATGATATTTTTTCTTATTAGAAAATTCAAAGAATTTATGCCATTAATGACTTCAAATTTACCTGTAGGATGAATCTTATTTTTTGTAAATGACAAACAAAAGCAATATCAAATGCTAACTACATAGCCAGTCATACCACTCGAGAAAGCAAACACATGTAAACAAAAGAGGGGTATGACAAAAAATTGTCCCTTTGAACAGACTCAGCCACCCCATGTATAAAATGCATAACACCACCTAGGAACCACCAAAGCCAATTCTTCTCATGCACCCAAATTTGTCAAGTCATGTATTATTCACATTGCTTCACCACACAATCCCTGCTGGTTGGCCATTTATGGGTTTCATAGAATCTTTTGGCAGAGGAATGAAGCAAAACAAGCGTGTCTCAGGAGGTCCTCTCTGCCAACTGCATATTAAAATTAAGCTCCCCTCTCATTCAGCCCCCTCCTATTTGAACATGTGGATACCGAATCTAAACCAGGATAATGTCTCTGCTGGGGTTTTAGAATGCACCACTCAATTGATAAATTTAGGCAAATACTACCATACAAGCACCTGTATCATCTGACTTAAACATGCCAATAAATCATAAATCTCCTCTATTTGACAGTGTGATCTACTGCAGAAACAAATCCATGGATCATCCCTTTAGCCTCAATGCAACTCCACGCTGGTTTCTTCTTCAGATCCTTCTCATTTATTACCCTCCTTCTTCAACTCCATTCCATTGTCCAAAACTTGCCAGTAGAATATTCAACAGAGTATGATACCCAATATTATCAGGTTCCAATCCAAAAGCCTTTGTACTGTATATTCCCAAAGCTTTATGTCTTCATGAACTCCACAAGCTGCAAGAAGAGAACCCCAAATCCTACTATTAGGAAAATCACAATTTTCAATATTAAGGCTAAGGCCTCTTTAAGTTTTCCATATCGAGCCAAATATCCACAATGCAAGTGTAATGATCCAAATCAGGTTGAATACCAAATATGCATTTCATGGAAGGCTATATTCATTTATTTGTGAAACGCTGACATAGTATCATGGTATTGGAGGGATAAACCAAAAATTTTACACTAAGGGTGCGTTTGATTCGACTTCAAACGAATTCCGGAAATCAATTTCCGGAAAATGGAGCGTTTGGCTGTGACGGAAAACGTTATTTTCCGGAAATCGAATTCCGGTTGACCGAAATTTGAAGCCTTGACCACGGAAAATGAATTCTGTCTTCATTTTCACTTCAAATGAAATCCGGAAAAAGAGAGAGAGAGAGAGAGAGAGAGAGAGAAAAGAGAGCCCAGATCAGAGAGAGAGAGGGACGATCGCGCCGCTCGTCCGACGATCGCACCGCGCCGACGAGCGGCGCGGTGGACGATCGCGATCGTCGATCGAGCGACGCGATCGACGATCGCGATCGACGAGCACAGCCAAATCCGGAAAAAGAGAGATCGCGTCGGATCGAGCGGCGCGATCGACGGCGCGATCTCGCGAAGCGTTGTTCGCGAGATCGCGCCGTCGATCGCGATCTCGCCTTCGCGAGATCGCGCCGGATCGAGATCGCGATTGACGGCGCGATCTCGCGAAGCGTCGACCGCGAGATCGCGAACGCGAGATCGCGCCGTCGCGAGATCGCGCCGTTGATCGCTATCTCGCGACGGCGAGACCGCGCCGTTGATCGCGATCTCGCGACGGCGAGACCGCGATTTTTCTGGGTTGTGGCTTTTGTGTTTTCTGGGTTTTGTGTTTTCCTCCTTCTTTTCCAAACACTAGAAAATATTTTCCGGAAAATTTTTTGAAATACAACCAAACACACAAAAATATTTTCATTTTCCGGAAATTAGCATTTCCGGAAAATATGTATTTTCCGGAAAACGTTTTACGGCAACCAAACACAGCCTAAGTCTTTATCAAATTCAAATTCCTAAAATTATTCATTTGTTCTAATGTTGAAATTAAAAATAATTTTTTTAATTTTAAATCTCAATTCTTAAAAGACAATTGCATGATTTTTCTTACTTCACTTAAATAATTAAAATTTTTAATAAATATATAAACAAACTCTTCACTTGGGTCAAAAAGCAAATGTAAAAAGAACTAATTATAGCTGGCAAAAACTAGCAACATAAACAGGACTTCTCTGGTCAATGGGAAGTTACTGCTTTGAATTTTTTAGTATTTTTACTATAAAGAAAAAGCTATACACACCTGGTGAAAAGCAATATGAAAAAAACTTTATTTTTTGGCGAAAATACTATTTTCGTTCTTTTATTTTCACTTCATTCTTATTTGGTCCCTATTTTTTAACTTTACAGTATTTAGTACTTAAAATAAAAAAGGACGATCTCTTTTTGTTTCTACCGTTACCTCATTAACAGAAATAATTTTCGTGGCAAACAGAGCACCGTTGGCACACTAAAAACTGATGTCAGCATTAAAATCATAATAAAATATTTTATTTAGCATTTTAAAAATGCCATGTCATCTTTCAAAAATAAAAAATTAATTTATGAATTTTAACTAAATGAAAAAAAAAAAAAAGGAAAAAACAGAATAAAATCAAAAATCATATAAATTTAGATCTAGTTTATCTCGAGGAAGAACAGACAAGAACAAAAACCCAGAAAATTCAAAACCCAAAAACATCTAGGTGGACTTTAGAATCGTTTGATCTTAATCAATTATTTGTTAATCTGATTGAACAACACAAAAGTAAGAAAAGAAGAAAAAAAAAACGGTACCTAAATTCTAAAACACAGATTCAAACACACATAAGAGACAACTTGCAATATCAAACTCAAACACACACGATTAGCCAAAACCCAGAAATACCATAGATTGGTTACAAAAAAAGATTTAAAAAAAATCTAATGTGAGATGAGAGAAAAAAACCCAGATTGAACAGGAAAATAAAAACCAGATCGGTATTTTGAACAAACCCACTTTTGAACAACAAACTTTGCAACCGAAACAACATTGTTCTTCCTACACTCCATCCCTCTAGCTAAACTCTAAGCACCCAAAATTTTCAAAACCCAAAGAATACAAACCCAGAAAATTAACACAATTAAAACAAACCCATAAAATTAACACTAAACATTGGCCACAACAATAAGATCGGAGGAACAAAAACCACCACTCCCAATACATCAAAACCCACATCACCAAACCCACACTTCTTCAATCTAAGCACGGCAGATGCCGTACACTTGAGTGGCGAAGGAAAGAGGGATCGTACCTGTTTTTCCAGGCCTTTTCGGACCACCAAAACCACTTTGAAACCCAGAACCCGACCACCATAGTTCTTAAATCACTCCCCATTTGGTTGATCTTGAACCCACATGCCGCCGCCAGCCATGCCGTGACAGCAACCGGTCTCAACATCTCCTTCTAACTCGGATCAAACCGATCTCAGCCTCTCTCTTTCTAAACCTTATCAAACCCATCAAACCAAGATCTCAAGACCAGAGAGAGATAAAGTTTGAGATGAGAGAGAAAAAGTTTAAGTGGGCGTGTGGTTTGAAATTAGAAAAAAATTTATCAGCTTTGATGTTTGGGTGTAATGTGAGGGGTTTTTTATTTTGGACATATTTGTGTTTAATTTTGTGTTGACGCCTGATAGATGTTTTTGGGATTTGAATTTTCTGGCCTTCTGTTAAGCTAGATCTCAATTTTTTTTTATATATATATATATATATATTTTTTTTTTTTTAATTTTTCTGTTTTTTTAGTTAAAATTCATAAATTAATTTTTTATTTTTAAAAAATGACATGACATTTTTAAAATGTTAAATAAAATGTTCTTTTTATTATTTTAATATTGGTGTCAGTATTTAGTGTGTCAACGATGCACTCTATTTGTCATGTAAATTATTTCCATCAATGAGATGATGGTAGGGTCAAAAATGAAATCACATTTTGATTTTAGAAGCTAAATCTGATAAAATTAAAAAGTAGAGGCTAAAATAAGAATGAAGTAAAAAAATAAGAATGAAAATATAAAAAGAAGTTTTAATGTAAGATAGAGAAGTTAAAAGGTTTAAAATTATTCATTTGTTCTCATGTTGAAATTGAAAATAAATTTTTTAATTTTAAATCTTAATTCTTAATAAACAATTGCATGATTTTTCTTACTTTGCCTAAATAATTATTTTTTTAATAAATATATAAACAAATTCTTAACTTTTTTTTTTTTTTAAGAAATAAACAAACTCTTAACTTTGGTCAAAAAGCAAATGTAAAAGGAACTTTTTGGGACGGTTTGATACTTGCTTTTAAACAATAATTTTCGATGTTTAAACAATAATAACATTTTTGACATATATTTCTATAATATTAAAATACGTATTTTCATATCACTGCTGGCAAAAAAAAAAATAGCAATATAAATAGGACTTCTTTGGTCAATGGGAAGTCACGGCCTGTCTTTCTCATTGTAGTGCTTTGGGGTCTGTTTGATAGAAGAGTTTAAGTAATATTATTTATATTTTCTTGATATATTTGTGGATAAAAATATGTATAAAAATATATATAATATTATTTAAAAACTGAAAATATTTTTTTAAGTATGCTTAGCAAAGTATTTGAATTTTTTAGTTTTTTTTTTTTTTTTTTGGTAAACTGGATATTTCATTCAACAAAGACTAAAGAACATCAGATACAAGACAAAGCCTGATCTTAGATAACCCATACAAGTCTGCCATGTAAGCATCAAGGATAGATTGGGGGGGGGGGGGGGGGGAGGCATAGCTTAAGTACAAAAAATTAGAAGATAAATAGCATTCTATTCTAGCAAGGCCATCCGCACAGCAGTTACCTTTCCTATAGCAATGAATCACCTTCACTTGAGGGATTTGGGATATCAATGCTCTACAATCAGCCACAATAGCATAGTTAGTAGTATTCGGGCTTTCAGAATTGTTCATCAAATCAGAAATAACTTTAGCATCTAATTCCACTTTAAGAGCATTAATATGCATCTGTTAGCACATTTGTAACCCGTTCCTAAGAGCCCAAAGTTCAGCAAGAAAACTGGTAGTATTCCCTATATTCCCCGCAAAGGCTTTAACCCAAATACCAGCATCATTGCGGATAATTCCTCCTCCATCCGCTGCCCCAGGATTGCCTAATGAAGTGCCATCCATATTCAATTTTTTAGTTTTGTTACTATAAAGAAAAAGCTACATTTTTTTTTTTTTTTTTGAGAATCAGAAAAAGCTACACACCTGGTGAAGAAGCAATATGAAAAGAATTTTTTTTTTTAGGGGAAAATATGAAAAGAAGCTTCGCTAAACACGCACTACAACTTTCAGCGCCACTTTTGAAAAAGCGTCAAAAAAAAAAAAAAAAAAGAAGCTCATTGGAAAGTGGAATTACTCAGAAATAAGAAAACATATAATAGTAATAAAAATGAGCAGTGGAAGTTTCTTGTAGTTTTTCCTAAAAGGAGCACTGAAACTTCAGTCTATTTCATTACTACCAAAATTCTAGCTCGCCTCAGTCTTTTCTCTCTCTTTATTTGCAAATTTCAGATTGAATTTCTTCTCACTCCAATTCTATGCATTTTCAAAACTACGCAAGTCAAGTTGGGGATCAAGTTATTTCTTTTTCCCTAATTTCAGATCCACCTGTTCTAGCCCCAATCTCAGGTGCGTCTCCTTCATACTCTCAATCTCATCTATTGTTAAAATTTTGTGGAGTTTGATGGGTTGTTACAGTCTTTTATGACTCTGATTTTTGGACTAGATTATTTTAGTTTTTTTTTTTTTTGGGTATTTTCTGGGTTTATGATGTTTGTGCTACTTATTGGGTTTATGATATGAGATCAAAACTTCATATATGAACACCAAACCTTTAAAATTGAGATATTTGGGCTTTATTTTCTGGGTTTATTTTATTAGATTAAAACTTTTATTTTTTTACACCTTTTGATGTTGCGAAAGCTTAAAGGAATCTTGATGGAATATAAATTAGGGATATTTTTAGAGCATGGAAACATGGTGTCCTTCCTTCCACGTTGGTGATGGACCCTATTACAAATTTTGTTGACGTGATAATGCTTATTAAATTAGGGAATATTCTTGGTTATTTTTAGAGCATGGCAACATAGTGTCCTTCCTTCCACATGACCCTACTATAAACTTAACTAATAAACACCCACGTTAACGGCAGAGAGTGCTCACCTTCTTTGAAAAATTAATCTTAGATTAGTCATACAAATGCCTCGTATTATGAGGCAGGGTTACATAAGCAATGACAGGATAGAACTTATTTTGCTGAAACTGAAAACTGAAAACTAAAAACACTGTAGCAAAATAATTTTTAAATGTGTGAATAGTACCGTGGGACCCATTTTTAATGAAAAAGTTGATAAAAAGTGTAATTTGTGGGTCCGTAAACAGTGCATATGTGCACTGTTCACCACAGAAAGTCAACAATTGCGGTTACTGTTCATTGAACAGTAACCGCAATACTCCAAATGAAAACGCATGAAAAAAAAAAAAAAAAAAAAAAAAGAACAAAACGCAACGCAACGTGAATTAAGTTGAATACAAACACACACTATGAGCTCTGGAAGTTTCTGGTTAATTTCCTGACGGACAGGAGCACTGCAATTTCAGTCTTCTAGTTCTCACGTGTCCAAATATCCCTCTTCTTCTCACTCCTCTTTCTCTCTCTCATCAGCTCTAAATTTCTGATTCAATTTCATATCTCTCCAATTCAACGCATTTTCAGGTTTGCGATCAAGTCATTTCTTCTCCCCTAATTTACTTTTTAATCTTCCTTTGGTTCTATATTTCTAATAGATTTAAAAAAAAACAAAAAACAAAAACCAAAACAAAACAAAAAATTTGCTTGCAGATTTATTTTTGTTATGGCTTTGATGGGCATGGAAACGGGCTCATCATCTCTCTCAAGTTCTTCTTCATCTTCTACTGGTCAGTGGAAGTATGATGTCTTCCTCAGTTTTAGAGGTGAGGACACCCGCAACAAGTTCATGGGTCATCTATATGAAGCTTTGATACAGAAAGGCATTGCCACCTTTAAAGACGATGAAAAACTTGAGAAGGGAGAACCCATTAGACCAGAGCTATTGGAAGCGATAAAAGAATCCAAATTTGCTATCGTCATTCTCTCATAAAACTACGCATCTTCAACTTGGTGCTTGGATGAACTTGCAAACATCATTCACTGCAAGAAAGAGATGGGAATGACAGTTCTGCCTATTTTTCACTATGTGGACCCATTAAATGTACGAAAACAAATGGGAACTTTTGCACAAGCATTTGTTAAACACGAAGAAAAGGAGAATAAAGAAAGGGTGGAGAAATGGAGAGATGCTTTGAGACAAGGGGGCAACCTCGCCGGATGGCATTTAAAGAATACTAGATAATTAAATTTGACTTATTTATTTCTTTTAAGTATATTCAGTCAACCAAATTGAACATCATATAGTTTTCAAAAAAATAATAACAATAAAATTGAACATCATATATGTATCATATTTTTTGTGTGATCTCTTGTTGGTTCAAACTCAATGCATATTGTTACCTTCATTGTAGGTCTGAGATAGAAGACATCAAAGACATCGTAGGAAAAATATCACTTAACTTGAAATATGTTGCATTCCAATATATTACCAAGGACCTGGTAGGAATATACTCTCGAATGGTGGAATTGGAGTTGTGTTTAGTTGTAGGGTCAAATGATGTTCGCTTTATAGGGATTTGGGGGATGGGGGGAATGGGTAAGACAACTCTTGCTAGAGTTGTTTATTATATGGTTTCTAAAAAATTTGAAGCTTGTAGTTTTATTGAGAATGTTAGGGAAAAATCTGAAAAAGATGGATTACTCTTTCTACAACAGAAACTTATTTATGATATTTTGATGGAAACAAGTTTGAAAATAAAAGATGAGTATGATGGAGCTCTCAAGATCATGAATAAGGTACGTCATAAAAGGATTCTTCTTGTTCTTGATGACGTAGATAAACTAAAACAATTAAAAATGTTAGCCGGGGAGCATCATTGGTTTGGTCCTGGCAGTAGAATTATCATAACAACAAGAGATAAGCACGTGTTGGAAGCATGTGGAGTAGATGAAATATATGAGTTTCAAGGATTGAATTATAAAGATGCTCTTCAACTTTTTTGCTTGAAAGCTTTTAAAAAAGAGCATGTTCCAAATGATTATTTAGAGCTGTCCAAATATTTTATAAAATATGCTGCTGGTCTTCCTTTAGCTCTCGAGGTTTTGGGTTCATTCTTGTTTGGAAAAAGTACCACTGAATGGAAAAGTGCGCTAGAGAGGCTCAAAGAATATCCTAATACAGAAATTCTCCATGTACTTCAAATAAGTTTTGATGGTCTCCATTACACAGAGAAGGAAATATTCCTACATATTGCATGCTTCTTTAAGCATGATATGAAAGATCATGTAGTAGAAATTCTAGATAGTCTTGGCCTTTACCCTAATGTTGGGTTGAAGGAACTAAGTAACAAATCTCTCTTGAAAATTATGTATAATAATGTGGTGTGGATGCATGATTTACTTGAAGAAATGGGTAAGAACATAGTTTGTCAAGATTACCCTGATGATCCTGGGAAGCATAGTAGACTATGGCATTTTAAGGACATTGACAACGTTTTGAAACAAAATAAGGTAAGAGGTTATTTAGAGAATATGAGCTCATTCTCTACCTTCTTGTTCAAAAAATTTGAAATTTGAATTGTTATACTAATAATATATTTTGCAATTCTCCAATACCTTCTTGATTCTTAGGGCATAGAAGCAGTTCAAGCCATGTACATTTCATGTATTTATCATCAAGAAAAACAGGCATGTTGGAGCCTTGAGGCCCTTACAAAGATGTACAATCTTAAATTTCTTAGAATTCTTGGCTTTCACCATGTCATCGAAAGTCTTCCTAATGATTTAAGAGTTCTTGATTGGGAATCGTATCATTCAAAATCTTTGCCATCAAGTTTCCAGCTAGATGAGCTTATTCAACTTCGTTTGCGCTACAGCAAAATTGAAAAACTTTGGGTTGAAAGAAAGGTAATTGTGTTATTAAGTATCATCACAACTTTGGTTTTAAATTTCTAGAAATGGACACTAGGAAGCTAATTATTCAAACTTTTTTTTTCTTTCAATAGAATTTTGACAAGTTGAAGTTCATCAACTTGACCAATTCATGGAACTTGATTATAACCCCAGACTTCACTAGAGTCCCAAATCTTGAGAAGTTAATTCTTAAAAATTGTAAACGTTTACGCAAGCTTCACCCATCCATTGGAATTCTTAAAAAACTTATTCTTCTTAATCTACAAAATTGCCTAAGACTAAATTGCCTTCCAAGCATTGGAAATATGGAATGCTTACAGAAGCTTTTTTTGGATTACACTGCTATTATGGAACTACCTTCATCAGTTGGAGGCTTGATTGGCCTAACCTCATTGACTCTAAGTAATTGCAAAAATCTTGCATGTCTTCCTAGCACCATTTGTAGTTTGACATCTCTTGAATCTCTAGATCTTTCTGGATGCTCAAAATTTGACAACTTGCTTGAGAACCTTGGGAATGTCAAAGGTTTGAAGAAGCTTAATTTGAGTGGAACAGCTATTAAAGAGTTGCCTTCATCAATTGAACGTTTGACAAACCTTACTTCGTTGACTCTACTTAAATGCTATAAACTTGTGTGTCTTCCTAACACCAAATGTGGTTTCAAGTTCCATGGTGCTCTTGATCTTTTTGGACACTCAAAATTTAAAAAATTGCCAAAGAACCTATGGATAATCGAAGGTCTAGAGAAACTTGATTTGAGTAGAACAGCTATAGAAGAGCTACCTTCATCAATTGAACGTTTGACAAGCCTTACTTTATTAACTCTCAAAGGTTGTAAAAATCTTGTCTTCCTAGCACTATTTGTAGTTTGAAATTGCTTGAATCTCTAGATCTTTCTAGATGCTCAAAATTTGACAACTTGCCAGAGAACCTAGGGAATGTTGAAGCTTTGAAAAAACTTGATTTGAGTGGAACAGCTATTAAAGAGTTGCCTTCATCAATTGAACGTTTGACATGTCTTACTTCATTGACTCTACTTTATTGCTATAAACTTACGTGTCTTCCTAACACTAGTTGTGGTTTTAAGTTTCGTGGTGCTCTTGATCTTTCTACATGCTCAAGATTTAAAAAATTGCCAGAGAACCCATGGATAATCGAAGGTCTAAAGATGCTTGATTTGAGTAAAACAGTTATAGAAGAGCTGCCTTCATCAATTAAACATTTGACTAGCCTTACTTCATTGACTCTAAGATATTGCATGAATCTTGTGCGCCTTCCTAGCACCATTTGTAGTTTGAGGTTGCTCAATTCTCTTGATCTTTTTGGATGCTTAAAATTTGACAACTTGCCAAAGAACATAGGAAATATAAAAGGTTTGGAGGTGCTTAATTTGTGTTGGACAGCCATAAAAGAGGTTCCTTCTTCCATTGTTCTCCTTAAAAATCTCAAACAGCTAAATATCCATGGTTGGAAGTTATCTGATTTTTATTCCCAGCCAGCAAGTCTTGAGTCCATGACCCCATTACAGACTTCATCTATTTTCTTGCCAACAAGTCCTCCTAGGAAAAATTATTGCCTTCATTTTTATATTTTTCCCTGCCAACAAGTCCTGTTCCGATGGGCTTATTACTGCCTACCTTATCGGGTCTGCAATCTTTAACATATTTGTATCTTAGAGACTGCGATCTTTCGTCAATCCCCAATGACATTGGCTGCTTGCCATCTTTAGAATGCTTAAATTTAAGTGGAAATAATTTTGTTTCCCTTCCTAAAAGCATGTCTCAACTCTCTAATCTTCAAATACTCTGTTTGGAGGGTTGCAAGAGGCTTCGATCTTTGGAAAATGTTCTGTCAACTATTGATTCTGTAATTGCAAACGATTGTATCTCATTGGAGAGATTGCCAGAACTACAATTTTATCCTCTAAGGTCAAATCACTCCCATTTGAATTTCCAGTGTCTCAACTGCTTCAAATTGGTTGACCATATTCAAAGCGGTGGTAACATGTTTCAGGTCTCTCTCTCTCTCTCTCCCCCTAAGTTCTATACATTATGTTTGTATATTTTAGGGACTAAGTGGTAGACTACCGGACTTGTTAGAAATTATTATTCATGGAAGAGAAATTCCAAAATGGTTTAACCATGAATGTATGGGTCATGAATTGAACATACAAGTGCCTTCCAGTGAGTGTGATGATGTGATGGAAATTTCATTGTGTGCTGCTTTTGTACCCAAGAAGAGGCTTCCCTGCTTTTCAATATGCCAACTTTCATGTTCATTAAATGGAGTTCAAATGAAACATCGAGTGTACTCTGGTTTTAGGACAAACTATGGAATAATTGAATTACATCACCTTTGGCTGCTCTATTATTCCAATTACACTCTAAATGATGGAAGAATATCTAGTGAAATTGATGCAAATGGATTTTGTCAACTTAAGATTAAAATAGATAGCCAGAGCTTTGAGGTGAAGAAAATTGGGGTCCATTTGGTATACCAGCAAGACATTGAAGATCCCTATCAAACTAAGGCACTGTGCATCAACAACAGCAGTATGCTCCTATGAGGACCTGGGTGTTCTCAATCATGATCTTGATGATTCAGCCTCAGAAAGTATCAGAAATCAGTGAAGCAATGATGAGGATGGCGGGCCTGGATGGCTGGACTTCCCTTAGTGGAGAACGCTACAATATTGAGGAACCATAGACAAAGAGGATCAAAGACTCAAGGGATTAATGGCTGATTTTGTAGCATCTAGTGAAAATGACGTGGAAGGCTAAATGTTTTCTGTTCATTATCTGTAACTGTAAGTCACCATTTTTCTTCGTACTATTACTAGTCCAGTTCTTTTCTTATATTCTCCTCTAGACATACTAACTTGTTTTTTCTTTTCTTTTTCCCCTTAATATCATTCCATGTCACCCTTTTCTTTTCTTTTTCTTTTTTTTAAATATTATTAGGTGGGCATAATATAGATTTTTCTTGTTGTCTTGTTGGTGCACTTTTATTTATTTAATTAATGGAAGGACAGGATCAAATGTCCAAGAAGCTTGAAGCTGCAGTTAGAGGGATTGTTACAAGAGTGATATTGAAGTATCAGCCAAGTAGCTATGGTCTTCTCACACCCACCTTAGGCTCCTGCGAAAGTGGTCAAGGACCCAGAAGGGTCAAGCATTTAAATTGACTGTCAATTGGCTCTTTGTATTGATTAAATCTTTTTTGTTTTTGGTGTCCTGCAAATTTAATGTTCTGTTATACTTCTAATGATATACAGATATAAATACTTCCCATCAATCTCTTTCCTTAATGCAAAGTTACCATCCAGCGCCTCTATGCTTGGAGAAGTATAATGGAAGCTAGAAAGGTTGCTCAATTGAGCTACAATTGGAAGATAGGGAAGGAAGACAGGTTAACATCTGGAGAGATAGGTGGCTGCCAACACTAAGCACATTCAGGGTGGTTTCACCAAGACATCCTCAATCTGCAGCAAACTATGTGTGTGACTTGCTGGATGATAATACAAAGACTTGTTGAAAGGATGTTCTGGACAGGTTGTTTATGCCAAAAGAAGCTGCTGTCATTTAAAGCATTCCATGAAATTCTCAACATTCTGATGGCAGTATCTTTTGGGTGGTGCAGAAACTGGAGATTTTTCAGTTCGGAGTGCATATGATTTGTTGGAAAGCTAAGTTTACGTAGGTAAATTGCCTAATTATGTAAATGTTGTGTCAAGTGATTATTTCCCTTTGTGCAATATTTTCTCTATTTTCATTTCTCACTGGTTCTAGGAATTAGGTTAAATACTTAAATTCCTAACAGGCTCAGGTTAGGAATGCACTGCAGGATATCCTACCAACAAAGACTCATTTCTATTTTCCAAACGCACCATCTCTTCAGTAACTCGTGGGCAGTGGAATGAAGTTCCTGAAACCAACCAATTTACATGCTTTATGTTCTGCCCACACGCCAAAAAGTTATGTTAATTAGTTGAAGGCATAAACATTATCCCACACCAGCCTTACCAAAATGAGACTGATCTATTCTCCTGGATGCTGCACCTCAAGAATACTATCTCACTGAAACTATTTCTCATTCTGTCGTAGCAATTGTGGCTGCACATAAATGGAAAAAGATTTGAGGAACCAGGAAGGCAGGAATGCAGAAAAAATTTAGTCTGAGATACTGCATATCCCAACATGGAAGCCCCCTCAATTACCTTGCTCCAAGGTAAATGTTGCTGTAAAAAATGCAAGGATGGCTTTTGCTATGGAATAGGCACAGTGATTAGAGATTTTAATGGGAATTTTGTTGCAGCTAAGGTTGAGGTGATTGTGAGCCAATGCTGTCTGGATGGTCATTTTACAGGATTATGGCATGCCCTATAATTGTGTAAACAGCAGGGACATCAGGAGGTTCAACTTGAGAGCTAATAATGCTGCTCTTGTTTTAGCAGTACTTGTGTGTAAATTTTGTCACTGAGATTTGGCTGGGTATATATCTGTCAAAAACTAGATTTGGGAGAAAATGATTTCATTGAATAATTATGATTACAAAGCTATTCCCTTTATATACAGAGAAAACACTAACCAACCAACTTACCCGCCTAACAATCAGCAAAACAGAATTAACAGAAATCTAAAACTAATCACAGACACGTGAGGCACGTGTAATCACTAAAGGCATATATACAGTTATCTAAGCTACAAGTCGTTTATCACTAACTAATCTGCAGCTACTTGTCGTTTATCTATTCTTCTTCTTTGTTTGTCAGCTGCAATCTTGTGTCCTTTACTGCTACTGCTGTTTGTGCTTCTTGTTCTTCAATACGATTCTTACTTTGATAGTATCCCCCGACTATTTCTTAACCATTGTATAGAGATTTGATTATTTTGCAAAATGCAATATATGTCCTGCCGCTTTTAATAAGAAAAAAAAAGATACATATATACATATTGATATTCATCTTTCCTATGTTAAGATTTGTTATGGTAATATAATTAGTGTTTTTCTTTTTCTCCGACAGTCCCAACATATATAGTGTTGTCTTTTTCTTTTCTTTTTCCTTCCTGGCATTTGGCTCTATGATTCATATTGAGAAATTTCAAACAGAAACCTTGCTCTGCTCAGATGTTGATTTTGGACCATGATTTGCACACCTACATGCTATTGAAGTCAGATACAGAAAAGTAATGGAAAAGTGAATTAAAGTTTGCAAAACTTTATTCTGCTTGGTAAAAATAAAAAGAAAAGTGAATAAGTATAGAAAAAAAAAAGGATAATTTTTCAATATTCCATAACAATTAGTCGTAATAGAGTTTGTAGAAACACAAGCAGACACAATCACAGGAGCAAGCAGAAATCAAAATAGTACAGCTCCAGAAAATACACAAAACAACAAATGGCTTATGTCTAGTCTCCGCCCTTAATTTAAGCTCTCTCTCTCACTATCTATGGAGAATACCCTCAGTTCTTATCGGCAATGGAGAATATAGCATTCCTATGGTGCCATTTATGGTACAATGTAGGCTATGCAGCACTTGAGGCCAACTTACATACTACAGCCCAGATTTTCCCTTCCACTGATTTTTTCCCCACACAAATTCTTGGGAATTAATTAAGCAGCATTTCATTAAATATTTCCAAAACCAGACAGATTTTCAGTTTCTCCAGATATTATGAAAAAGCTCACTGCAAACTAGTTGATAAATGATAATGCTTATAGTTGCTTCTAGATTGCCATTTCCCATTCAAGAAATGCAATAAAAATAAATATATTTAGGAGGCCAGGTAGCGTTCTCATGCCAATCGACATATAAATTGAAAAGTGAACCATCTCAAGCTCTACTGGGGTATGGTAGCTGACTAGCTGTTTATGGCTAAAGCAGAGATCACTCCACCAATTCCTCTCTCTAATGTAAATTGAATCTGTTTCTCAAGCCCACCTTTTGGGAGCAAAGGAAATGTAACTCCAAGGGGAGGAGGTAAGTAGAGAAGGTGACAACCCCACAACTAACATCCAGAACCTGAAGTACCCCTGCAATATCATCCCCATGAACTACCCCTCCAGTAAAATGCCCTATGTTACCCAGTGTTGACAACTTCTAAAAGAATTTCAAGTACCTGGGCTCTTTCGGATCCAAATTATTTGCCTCCTCTTTATTAGATTCAGCTAGCCTAAATGAAGCAGAAGGCCTTATATCTAAAGCAAACTGAGAATATCCTTCTGCTTCTGAAGTGCCAAACAATTCAATCTCGACTGTTTGATTACTTGATAATCTGATTCAAATCATCATGAGATTCAGTCTTTTTTGTTTAGATTAGGTATGCACCATGATACTGGTTTGAACTTGCTGAACCAGTTTAACCATAATGCTTTATCAAGATCAAACATCTCAGAGTATAACCAGCAAAATCTCAATGAAAAATCTAATCTTATAATTAGCTCATTAAATCATCCCATAATGCTTTATCAAGATTAGGAATCTTAGAGTAAGACCAGTTAAATAAAAAATGTAGATATAATTTTAATCAGCTCATTTAATAATCCTCAAATCCATCTCATTTCTCTAACCATTTTCTACACACAGTACAGTGTCTCTTCTTTATCTTCTCTGAAATCACATTCCTTCTTCTGACACGAGACACCACATTTCTCCAAAACATCTATTATTGACATGCCCACTTTTTCCATAATCCACACGACCAATAAACTTGAGATTACAACACCCAGACAATGGAACAATGCCATTCTTTCTTGCTCACCAAAAACTTGAACTACTAAATCCCACACAACATTACACCACATTAGTAACAGAATCTTCTTCAACCTATTTGTGGTCATTCTGACAAAGTTTAGCTTGCTTTGTTACAAAATGATCAAACTCCTTTCCACCTGAAATATCCTTGCTTACTTTAAGCCAAGAAAACCAATTGTCTACCGGGTAATTATTGTGTACTCCTGAAGTAACATAAATACGTATTTCCTCCTCTCACATGAATAGTGAGCCCCATTAATTAAATTCATGGTAGAACCCATCATTCATGTGAGAGGAGGAAGTACATATTTATGATATTCAGAGAGTACCTAATAATTACCTTTGTCTACCAAGCTGGTGCTTGTAAGCTCCATAAATGATAAAACTTCTAAAGAAATATTAACAATAAAAAACGAGGAACCGGATCCTCTCCATTTCAAAGTGAAATGGAGAGGCTCCAGTTCACGGTGGGGATTGAGTTCAAAATTATCAAGGGCTAAAAAGGTGCCACATCATTTAAAATGAAAACACTACACTTAACCCCAGTTAAACACTTAAACCAGAGGATTTATTTAACTCAACCGGACAAAAAAATGCTTTTTGGAGGGGAAAGTGAAACAGAGTTAGAGGTATATCTGTGCACTGAAAAACAAAAAAAAAAAACCTTATAGGAGGGAAAAGCTTCATAAAAGGTTAGAGATATATCCCACATTCAATGCTTCATAGAGTTTAACCAAAAAAAAAAAAAAAAAGCTTCACAGCAGGTTCAAAGAAGACATCTCTGTTTCTATCTTGCCATCCCACGTTCAAAGCTTCACAGATTTTAACCAAAAAAAAAAAAAGAAGAAGAAGCTTCACAGAAGGTTCAGAGAACAAGCTCAGCTTCAAAGCATCTCTATTTCTATCTTGCCAAAACAGAGGTATAACCGTAAACTTGTTTATGCTTATCTTATTTGATGTTTGATCATTTTTCTGCATTTATATTGTTGTCAAGGAGCAATAGCCTAATATAGAGGAGTGATTATCACCAGACAAAGATCTTTCAATAATAAACATAGGGACAACACATGGGCAATTATTGTTCAATCACACCACGATTGCCCCCAGATATTGACAGGGACGAATCAATCAAAGTTTTGAAAACCCAACTAAGCAAAAAAAAGTAAAGGAAATCTTTTTACCTGCTGCTCAATTCTAGGGACTTTAAGCACTTTCTTATTCACCTCTCTTATAATGTAAGAAAAGCAGTAAAAAATTAACGTCTTAGGCAATTGTTGTCATATAATAATAGACAAACAAGATATAATGAATGAATAAACAAGACTAAACTCCGAAAATTGACTTTGTAATTCAAAAGAAACTATCCAAAGAATAATCTTTTCTCACCAATATTGCCAACGATGAATCAAGAAAACAAAACACTCAAATAGCAATGAGATTACCATGATAAGAAACTACATAATAAGATCACAGTTAAGACTTACAGGTCCCTAATGGTTTGATCAAAGACCTTCTTCATTGTAGCTGTTGTTCAAATAAATTTTTTCAAGTCAGGGGGTTCATTTGAACCCCCTAATATGAACCCCTAAAATGTATGTGCAGCTGCCCCTGATTACCGAACATAAGAAAACGAGTTTTACTCACAAAAAAAGAAAACGAGTTAATTTTTGAACGTTTTCCCTAAAAACAAAAGGATGGTATAGCAAGTGTACTCTGGTCATGGCCCTTATGACCAATGAATATGCCTTTTTTAGTAGCTTTTTTGAAAAAAAAAAAAAAAAAACACCTGCCATTAACACGTGCAACTTTGATATTTAAATGACTAATTGTAGAGATTTGCTGATAAGGGAACTTTAACAAAGTAAATTTGTCACTCAAAAAGGTAAGTATCTTGTCAAATACTTTGTGATAAATCTCACCATACTCAAGTAGGATACTCAAAGGAGTTATCAATAAAACTTCTTGGTGAGTTTATATTGTTGTTTTGATGGTTGGATGCAAGTTAGAGTCTTTCTTAAAAATTTCATATAATTAAATAAGATTGAACATTGAAATTTCTGTTTAGACCCCAATGTGAATTAATGAGCAAAATTATCAAATTATATTGGTGAAGTGATCCACTCAGACAATTAATTTTTCACTATAGTTAAGCAATTAACAAATCAATAAGTAATATAAAAAGCACATTAAGCATGACATAACATTTGGTGATGAAGTGGAAAATCAAAGAAGAATATCTTTAATGGAGAAACCACTTCGGAAAGTAGATTAGGAAAGTATATTTTTACGACCTCACTCAAGTGAGAGACATGCAAAATCTCGGACCTTTAATGTTCCACTTAAGCAAGTTTACCATCTTGCTTGAGCACACCTCACATCGCACTCCATCGATCTTGACCTTCGCTCAAGCAAACCTCTTTAGTAAGCATTTCTTTGAGTATCTCTAAATATAAACTAAAAAACTAACTAGATTTTCAAATGGATAAAATTACATCGATAAATTTGAATTTATTACCATAAAATGTTATGGAATGGATCAACACTAAAATCCTTACACACATGATCCTAATTCATAGTGTAATCAATAAGTTTAGTGGCACAATTTAAAAAAAAAAATTATATATATATATATATATATATTTCCACAGCTATTAATATAGTCTATTATAATCGGTTCATAAGAAAATAGTATCAATGATGAGTTTATGTGAAATTAAAAAATGATTACTTGTACGCTTAATGTGGATTATGGACATATATGGAGAGGTGATCAAAAAGATATTGTTGTGGTGTTGATCACAAGGTTTAGATATTTCAATTAATAAATTTCTCCTTTGAAAAAAAAAACATCTCATAATAAATAAGTTCTTTAATCATAATGAAGATTCCTTTATAATGATTCTTGATGGCATATTATGAATGCAAGATTTTAAAGAACATGTTTATTACTGTCATGTTTAAATTGACTGCCCTTTGAGTGAGTTGAGTTGAAATCATGCTTGGTCATCTTGAATTTTTATGTTTTGTAACAAAGATATATAACATTTCTCTCATATGAGCTACATCCTCATTAGTATGTTGATCATTCATTACATCCTCATTTTTTTTTTTTTTTTTTTACATCATCTCTGTTTTGAAAATAAATGATAGGTGAAAGTTATAATAAATTTATGTTCAATTTTTTCTAGGGATAATGATGGGAATACAGGTTCCTTCTAATGTGCCCATGGAATCTACCCCATTTAAAGGGATGGAGTTTGAAGCGGATGAGATTGCATATGATTTTTATAATGAATATGGCAGAAAGGCTGGTTTTAGTACTAGAAAAGATAATGTAAATAAATGTAAAAAGACTGGTATGGTTACTTCAAGGAGATTTGTGTGTGCAAAGGAGGGAGTTCAAGGCAAAGACAAGAGAGATCAGAATGTAAAGAATCCACAAGCAGAAACAAGATGTGGTTGTGAAGCACGTTTGGTTATTGTACTTAATCGAGATAGTAAAAAATATGTGGTGAGTGAATTTATTGCTAAGCATAACCACTATCTCCACCTTCCATCAACTGTGCACATGATGCCATCACAACGGAAAGTGGCTGCAACTCATGCTATTGAAATTGATTTGGCACATGAATCGAGATTAAGACTAAAGCAATCTTATGAGCTTCTTAGTAAGCAAGTTGGTGGATATGAAAATCTTGGTTTTACCAAGCAAGATCATAAAAACTACTTACGTAGTAAGCGACAGAGAGACATGGAGCATGGGGCAGCTGCTAGCTTGGGAAGATATTTCAGTCGTCAACTTAAGGAAAATCCTTCATATTACTTTGCTACTCAATTGGACTGTGAAGAGTTGATTACTAATATCTTTTGGGCCGATGCAAGAATGATCATTGACTATAGCCACTTCGGTGATGTAATAACATTTGATACAACATATAGCACAAATAGAGATATAAGGCCACTTGGAGTATTTTTGGGTCTCAATCACCATAGAGAAACTGTTGTATTTGGAGGTGCACTTTTATATGATGAAACGATTGAATCTTTTGTATGGTTATTTGAGACCTTCTTAGAAGCAATGTCTGAAAAGAAGCCAATCAATATTTTCACAGATCAAGATGCAACAATGTTAGCTGCAATAAAAGTAGTTATGCCTGAGACATATCATGTATTGTGTAATTGGCATATGTGGCAGAATGCTGAGAAACACTTGGGTCATTTACTAAAAACTGAGCCTCAATTTAACGCTGATTTCTTAGCATGTATCTATGAGTATGACGGTGAAGATGAGTTTCTTACAGCTTGGAATGAAATGCTAGATAAGTATGATGTTCGTGAAAATAAATGGCTAATTGATCTATTTAAATTGAAGGAAAAATGGGCCCAAGCATATGTTAAGAGAACTTTCACTGCAGGAATGAAGACAACCCAGCTTAGTGAGAGTTTCAATGCTAACTTGAAGGATTGCTTGCGTACTGATCTCAATATAGTAGAGCTTTTCACTCATTTTGAAACAATTGTCAATCAAAAGCGGGATAAGGAGTTAGAAGCAGAATACAACTCTAGACAGAAATTTCCAAGATTAAAGCTCAAAAGCTCTCCTATGCTTAACCAAGTAGTAACAGTGTACACGCCTAAGTTGTTTGATTTATTTCAGACAGAAGTTGAAGAGGTAATGGCACTTTCCATCCTAGAATGCAATGTGAGTCAAACACATAGTTATGTGGTTGGAGTTTTCAATCAAAATGGAAAATATGAGGTCATGTGGAATCCATTAGATGAGACTCTATCTTGTAGTTGTAGAAAGTTTGAGTCATTTGGTATTTTATGTAGGCATGTTTTGAAAGTTCTTGATGTATTGGATATCAAGTTGATTCCTAATAGATATATCATGAAAAGATGGAGAAGAGATGCAAAAGATGGAAGCGGAAAAAATTGCACCACACATAACGTTAACCCGGATACTCGACTGGAATATGTAGATCGATTTCGAGATTTATGTCCAAAATATATTCAATTGGTGAATGAGGCATGTGAAACTAAAGAAGGCCATAATATTCTAAGCTTAGCAATTGCAGATTTGAAAAAAATACTTTGTGACCTTAGGAATTGCAAAGCTAATGTAGAAGAAGACATCATTAGGCCTTCCACTGATTTTGCAAACAAAGAAAATCAATTATGTGCTTCGATTACGATTGTACCAAAAGGGATAAAGAAAAGAAAGGTTATCGTAATAAAAAGCGTAGGACGAAATCATGGATAGAAAAGATGAGGAAACCAAAGGAAGGCACATCAAAGAAGCAAACAAAGAAAAGAAAAGTGTAGGAGGGAATCTTCAATTATCCTTATTTCACCATTCTATTTTATTTTTTCACATTAATATAGTATACTATTATTGTTGCTAAACTAGTACAATTTTTACAGAAAATACTTGCTCATGATGTCATGGCACAAAAGCAAACTGAGAATATATCTTCTAGAAATATTACTAGTTTTACACAACTTTTAATGGTAAAGATATTTACAATTATATATTTTATTTTGATATTAATAATAGTTTAGATGCATGATTTGATAATTTTAATACTAAGCTTGTGATATGTGTAATGTGTAATTGGATTTTTTGTAGTCGGCTTCTACAAGTTCTACAGTACATCAAGGAGGCTCATCAGCAAGTGTTGCATTAGCATCACATTTAGAGAGTACATCAAGTGTTGTAGGCTCCAATGACAAAATTAATGGTGCTGGAGGTCTCTTGACTCAAGGAAGTGTTGCAAGTGGAGGTCTCTAGTTTAGGATCATGTTTTATAGTCTAGGACGCATGTCCAGATTAAGTGTTCTTGATTTGTAATTTTCCTAGTTTAGGACTGGAGTTTTGATGGTCCAAAACTTAGTCATATTCAAAATGTTTAGATTTTTTATTATTTGGAAAGAATACTTAATTTGCATGTCTGATGTATCTCTGCAAGGTGTTAATTTCTGCATAATTATTTGTTGCTACAAAAATTGTTACTATTTCTGCATAATTTCTACATAATTACTGTTACTTTTTATGCATAATTACTGTTAAAGTTACTGCATAATTAATATTACTGTTACTGCATAATTACTGTTAAAGTTACTGCATAATTGATATTACTGTTACTGCATAATTAATGTTACTGCATAGGTCTGGTATTGCACAGTATAAATATGTTTTTCTACATAATTCTTATGCTAGGCAAGAGTTGTTTTTACTGCATAATTACTGTTAAAGTTACTGCATAATTATTGTTACTTTTACTGCATAATTAATGTTACTGTTACTGCATAATTACTGTTAAAGTTACTGCATAATTGATGTTACTGTTACTGAATAATTAATGTTACTGCATAGGTCTGGTATTGCACAGCATAAATATGTTTTTCTACATAATTGTTATGCTAGGCAAGAGTTGTTTTTACTGCATAATTACTGTTAAAGTTACTGCATAATTACTGTTAAAGTTACTGCATAATTAATGTTACTGTTGCTACATAATTACTATTGAAGTTACTGCATAATTGATGTTACTATTACTGCATAATTGATGTTACTGCATAGGTCTGGTATTGCATGGCATAAATATGTTTTTCTACATAATTGTTATTCTAGGCAAGAGTTGTTTTTACTGCATAATTACTGTTAAAGTTACTGCATAATTAATGTTACTTCTACTGCATAATTATTGTTAAAGTTACTGCATAATTAATGTTACTTTTACTGCATAATTACTGTTGAAGTTACTGCATAATTGATGTTACTGTTACTGCATAATTGATGTTACTGTTACTGCATAGGTCTGGTATTGCATTGCATAAATATTTTCTACATAATTGTTATACTAGGCAAGAGTTGTTTTTATATATAAGTGTTGTTGTGAGGAGAAAAAATTTATATAAATATGACAGGTTTTGAGCTGTATGCATGTTAATTGGTGTGTCAATTTTTCTTTTGCATGAGTTTTACAATCCTTATCTGCATGAGTTTTACTATCCTTTTCCTCTCCTTATAAACACTCCACATAACCAACTAACTACACACCTTGGCCCAACCAACTAACAACCCATAATGGTAGTACAATTTATCTAGACTGTACACTCCCACGCACCCACATGCAGGTACACACGCACACCCTAGCAGCTATTCCCGCACCACCTGTGCACACCCACATGCAGAGTCCCCTACACACCCTTACACACACAGCGGCTTTACCCGCACCACCTATGCAGCACACCCTTACATCTGCTTAAAAATATCTACAAATATCAATAGCCCACAACTGTCACAATCTTTACTTACAAATATATGTAAATATCCACATTCCACCTGTCACAATCCTTACAATTAAAATTCAATCCTTACAATAACAACTGTCACAATCCTTACAATCAAAATTCAATCCTTACAATCCTTACAATAACAAATGTCACAATACTACTTTTGAAGACTCTAGGCCATTATGTGCAGGGCATGGTGCAGCTGATGCACTGTGAAGCTATGCATAGCATTCTTCATTCATTTTGCCATCTTTTACAATCTTACGATGAATAGGCACTTTGAACTTTCCTTCTTCATCAAGTTTCCCTACCCCTCTTGTCTTTAAGTGTCCATTTTCTGGCTTGCAATCAATTGTTACTCGAAGCCCTGCACCATGATACACAAAATTATTGTTACTTGTTTTTCAATATTGTTTGTATATGGCATCATTAATCATATGCAAGAAAAAAGAACAATGCACCCATCACTTTGTCCATATTGTCCATAATTTTTACCCTAAACAGAATATGGGACCAAGATTAGCAAATAGTAGCATTTCAAGTCAAAGCATGCCAACATTGCACTTTTTACAAGGTAAACTTGACATTGACATTTAAAAGAACAATGCACCCATCACGAGTAGAATAAAAAAGAAACAATGCATCAACCCTAAACAATTCAATATTTATGACAGTTCCAAAAAAGAAAACCATACCTGTAAAGGCATGTTTAGTCTTCATGTTACTCTGCTCACAGTCTGCACAAGCAGCTAGACTATAAACACTTAAACTCATCATATTGTCATACACATGAAAAAAAAAAAAAAAACAGATCAAGAAATACTCCAATTTGGACAAAAAAAAAATTCCTAACTTTTGAGGAATTCATTTCAAATGTCTACTAGAGCAAATACTCGCTCACCATTAAGCAATTAAAAAAATCATTATTTGAAGTAATTTTCGGTTTATAACTAATCAAGAAAAACATGGAACATGAATTAGAAAAATTCATGAATTAGTTTGACAATGGTAAAACGCATTCATCAACTTAAAGATTATGATGAATATATAACAACTTTAAATCAGCAAAGAAAAACTTCGCAAAAGTTTGGGATTTAGTCCTCTCATAGTGAAAAATGACAAAAGATATATGCTTGTTTATTTAAAAGGAAAACAAGTAGGTAAACCACCATATATACATACAGATTTTGTTAACAAGAAAACAAGAGACATATAGCTATTAATCCATCTAAGCTTTGGCCACAATAAATGGGGAAAATTCATAAAACAAACTCTTGTTCATAAGCTCAATTGTGCCTAAATTTAAATGCAATTTCTGCTTTATTGTATAGATCAGTACCATATTTGTATAACTTAGAAATGCCCAATTAGAATTAGAGTTCATAAATCAGTAACATATCCGTATAACATTGAAATGCCCAAGAATTAAAGTTCATCTAGAAATATTTCAAGATTTATTAAAAGAAAAAACATTTCACCAAATTTTCAAACATTCTTTTGAACCAAAAACCCAGAATGTTTGAGGAAGGCCTTAACATATAAAAATCTAAATTGACTACTTAAAATTTGGGCTAAACTTGTTAAGTATGATTGGTAACAATTCAAGCAAGCAAAAATTTCCCCCTCAAGTTAGTCTATCAAGAGCCACAGTTTATACCTTTAAAATGAACTACAACATGCAAAATACCCATTTGCAATTTAGGAAAATAATAGGTACCTAAGAAAAATTAGGACAAAAAGAAAAATTTCATAATGATTTTTTTAGCATATACCAAGCAACACAATTATTTTACTGATGTCAAAGACAACAACACACAACAACTACAAGCAGGCCACTTTCCCTTCAATCACAGCACATTTGGCTGTACCCAAAAACCTCCATTGTTTTATGCAAAAGGAAACCTAGTCACTAATAAAAACTGAAACAAAATGGGGGTTTCGGTCATATCTAAAAAGCAAATAAAAAGAGAAGAGAAAATAAAGAGAAAAAGAAGGGTACCAGCGGCCACCAATGGTGTAAACACCGTCTATATGCACCGCCACCGGCAGTAGGGTGGTTGCAAGATGAAGCTCGGCCAAGAACAATCTATATCCAATAACACAAATTCCACATTATTTTTTTCCCAAGTACAACAGGGAATTCAATTTCTTTATCAAAAGAAAACAAAATCCTAATAAAATTCTAAAAATTAAAAAATCTTTTTTTTTTGTTGAGAAAATTAAAATAAGAAAAAATCAAAGAGGAAGATAGAGGAACTTCACTGAAACCACGGCCGGAATTGGTGGAGCGGAACACGGTGGCTGCCAGCGATAGCCATGGAGATTGAGCATCAACTTCTTTCTTTCCTGATTTTCCCCAAACCCAAACCCTAACCCTAACCTTCTCTAATTTGGGCCTGAACCAAATCGGCAAGGCTGGCTCACCGCAACCACCACCTCCGATGGTGGCTTCTTCTCTCCTTCGACCAAAATCTCTTTCTCTGTCTCTCAATCTCATTTCCCTCCATAGATCAGATCATCAACTTCTCTCTTTCCCGATTTTCTCCAAACCCAAACCCAAACCCTAACCTTCTCTGATTTGGGTCTGAAAAGCATCAATGTCTCTCTCTACACCCGATTCTCTCCAAACCCCAACCCTTACTCTCTCCAAACCCCAACCCTTACTCTCTCTCTGATCTGGGTTTAAAGAGGATGCGTGTATGGGTGTCGGGATCTCTGGTGAGCTAAGGTTTTTCCTTTGATTTTGCTGATGGGTTTGAGTTGAGTATGCTAGAAGTGGGAGGTTGAAAGAGTTTGAACTTTGAAATTTGAGAGAGAGAGAGTTTGAACAGCTAGTGAGAGTTAAGAGTTTAACTTGAGTTTTTTTTGCCCGGTTGAGTTAAACCCCAGTTAAGTCAACTGAACTCTAGTTAAGTGTGGTGACACATTTTAAATGATGTGTCCAATTTTTTAGCGTGGATCATTTTGGACTCAATCCCCACCGTGAACTGGAGCCTCTCCATTTCAAAGGGAAATGGAGAGGATCCGGTTCCAAAAAACGACGCCGTCTATAATTGGCAATTGCCACTGTTTTTCACTTCACCAAGTCAAAGCAAAGCTTGTTGAAGTAAAAATGGAGAACACGGAAATTTTGAAGGACTGGATTCGAGTGAGTCTGACTCGGAGAAAACCGGAACCATCACAGCTTCTCATCTCAAGGTTCTCTTCTTTCTTCTATCTCTTGCAATTTCAAAATTCCTTTTTTTTTCTAAATCTTTTGCCCTGAAAATGACGGCATTTGACATTTTGGAACCTGCACTTTTGAGATTGTACCTAACAAGCTGGCCAGCAAATAGATTTTTTTTGATAAATTACGTTTTTAAACCCATATTTTATAATGGTTTTAAATTATAATCCTCTTACTGATACCAAAAAATTTATCAAATATTTCACATTTGAGATGGACTGATGTTGCTTAATTGAACTGCCACAAGACAAAAACACACAGCAGATTGTAAGAAAGTCAATGACACTTTTAACCCAAAAAAAAAAAAAAAAAATTCAATGACATTTTTAAAGTTGACATTTTATATTTTTAGAATATTTCTCTAGTTTTACCATCTCTTTCAATTAACCTCCCAAATTTGAGAGAATTACCACAATATTGACCCTTTCGTCCAAATTGAGATTATCTTGGACAAAAAAGCATGGCTACAATCACATGCAAAACATGTGATTTGTGGACCCACAACACCAACTAAATTGCCCTCATTGTTGCAGTTTGTTATCTAACACATAAAAATCGATATCATACCCAAATTGAAATCGAAATTGAAACAATCTAATATGATAATATTGTAGAGACTAAATTGTAAAACACACCCCTAAAGTTTAAGGTTATATTTATTTTGTTTCTTAAAACTTCAACCTTTTGATCCTCTCCCCTAACAGTAGGGGATCGTTTTGATTGGCAGCCCCTCCATTAAAAATATAAAACAAAATCTTAATTAGCCATTAAGTATCATCCAATTAAATCATGCCATAAGATACAAATTAAATGGCAAAAAAAAAATTTATTTTCATAAAAAACCTCTAAAATATAATAAAATAATTTAATTTAATTTAACCTTTTATTTTCTTCAATATTTCTTTTTTTCTTCCACAAAATTTATGCTCTTTTAAATCTAAAAACACTAATTGTCGGGTGGTATGATTTTGCTAAAGTTTGTTTGTGTGTGTATGTGTATATATATTTATTGCTAAATAAAAAAGAGGTTTTCGATGTGGACTCATTGACCCTATGTTACGTGAAAGCAATGGCTAATACCATATGTATTATCAGGGCCTTAATGAGGCTATCATCATGGACATAACACATTGTTGAAGCATCATATAAAATGATATGAGAACTTTTACCACCAAGCCACAACCAGTAATGGTTTGCTAATGTTTGCTTTCTTCTTTGTTCTTTGTGTTCGTATTATTGTTTCATTTTTATTATTGAATTTGGTTGACTTGAAATTTCATAGAAAAGATAATCTCAATTTCTCATGAGTCCAAATGTTGAACTAATTTAACTCTTCCACCAACATCTACTTCCACCCAACGATAAAAAGTTACCCACTTCAAATTGGATTTGGGCTACCTCCAAATGACACGAGAAGCTTTTCTTTTCCTTTTTTTGAGGGGGGCTATTATTGGGTATGAGTTAAATGAAATTAGAGAGGAAATTATGCTATTTATATTGAAAGAACATGATCGTTGGAAAAAACAATTGTTAGAAATATATGGCTTTTTTTCTTCTTCTTCTCAAAAAGAAAAAAAAAATGTGGATGTTTAAAAAATATAACCACTGGAAATGGAAAAAAAAAAATCAATAAAGACTAAATAATAAAGACTTAAATATAATAGAGAGAAAAAAAAAAATAAAAAATATGTTGGGTTTGAAAAGTAGGCAACTCAAATTGAAAAATATAACACCTTGGATCCTTCAAGTCCCAAAAGACCAACCTTTTGGGCTTGAGTGACACAAGGTGATAGAAATAGAATTAGAGGAATATTCTACTTATTGGTAGGATATGTCAAGAGCCTTGTGCGGAAACACCTTCGTAGGACACAATGTGTGAGAAATGGGAAGCCCCTTTCCCATTAACCTAGCCTTTTTGGGTTAAAGGGTTCAATATGCTACAAAAGGTGGGCTTTTAGCTAAACTTTGGGTGAGAGTTGGCCTAACTCATTTGGTATGGACACAAAGATACAAGTCTCCAATTACAAAAACTTACATTAACATAAAAAATGCCTTATAGTTCAAGACTGCTATTAGTTGGACTTCAGGCCTAACAATTGATGTTTAGGATTTATTTGGTTTAGAGATTTAGTTCCTTTTCTTTGATTTATAGTTTATTTGATTTTATAAGATTTCATGTGATTTATAGTTTTTTTTTTTTTTTTTTTGATGGAAAGATTTATAGTTTATTTGATTTAATAAGATTTCATTTGAAATTTTCTTGATTTAATAAGATTACATTTGAAATTTTCTCAATGATATTATGTAATTTCATTTAAGCCTATGTATTAATTCCTTCTTCTTCTTTTTCAGCTTTCTTGCTTAATGCTTTCTCTGGCAAGTATAAGTGTTGACATGGGTTTAAAAAAAAAAAGTATTTTAAGTATATTATTTGTAGGGTGTTGGTTTTGAGCGCTGTTTCTATTGGACGAAAGGTCTCAAGCCCAACTGGCCTAGTACAATGAATATTTAGAGAATGGGCCTAAGAACTAGGTGTTAGTCTGAACCACGATCACTAAACATGGTTAGGGGTGGACCAAGCAATGGAGGAATGGGTTCAAGCCTGAAATGTTGTCCTAGGGTGTCTTGTCCGAGGAGCTTGGTATTCTCCTTCTTCTACTTTCGGTACTAGGTTCCCGTCATTTTCAAGACTGTGCAGGCTGCTGCAGTTTTTCCTTTCTCCCTTTTTCTGTCCCTTTCTTGCGATCCCCCATTCTTGGAAGGTCTCTCTCATTATATACTCATTTCCAGTCGATCTTGACCCTCCAACTGTCGATTGTGCAGGTTATCACTCGAGTGCTCGTCCAATTAGCCACCTTCTCAAACCCTTTATGAGTTGTGGCAACCAAAGCCACACTGTTCAGGGATCCTTTCCTCATTAATGCAGCCAGGATGTTAGTTGGGCGCATTAAATGTGGAGGTGACAGCTTTCCTTGAGCCGCTCCCCCGCCATGCCCCCGTGTGCGTCCTACGGTACTCGTCCTTTCTTCGGGGGACACTCTGGGAGGCTGCCTTTGACGGTGTGCTGTTCTTCCCTTCTAGATTCTGGAATGCTGAGGACAGAAATGTCCTCGGCAACATCTCTAGGCCATTTGGATTTTCATCATATGTCCTCAGACATTTTTCTCTCCTCAGTGTAGGCCTTGGGCCCAGTATAAAGTGGGCCAGGGTCGCCAAGTTCTCTGGCCCCACAATAGCCCCTCAAAATCCTACTGTCTAGATCCTCGGGCGGAGATGAAGGTTTTGGTAACGTCAGGCCTCTAACATGGCTTTGTCAAGTCTAGTCCTCCATTAATGCTTAGAGTCTCTCTGTATGCCCGAGACACGTTCCCAGCGCCTTGGTATGTGAAGTGTGTCTTCATTAAATGCTGGCGGCTTTATGCTCCCCACGTTTAATGGTGCGATAGTGATTTGACGATTGAGATTTCTTCACTTTTATGGGCTGGAAAACCCACATAGTTATTTTTAATGGGAGGTATAAATACCCATTTGAATGGACTTGTCTCTTTACTTTTGCACTTAAGAGTTCTCACGTATATATCCTAAGTTCAGTTAAACTTCCAGCCAAACTCAAGTCTCTTTCCAGCATAAAAAGCCTGTCTGAAAGGCTTTTCCTTATTTCTGTAAGTTTTCTTCTCTCTTCAACTTGTGTTTTTCCTCTTTTGGGTTTATCTTTCTCTTGCTCCTCTCCTTCTTTTGTCATCCCCTGAGTCTTTTTAGCGGTTTCTAGAGATGGGCAAATTAAAAAAGTTGGTTGTGACCGAAGAGGTGATGGAAAAATTCATCGCCGATTATAGGATACCCCCCAATGTGGGCCTAAGGTATTGTGAGGAAGGGGAGTGGCACTTTAGGAGAGAAACAGGCGAGGTGGTGATCCCCATACTCGCCTTTATAGAAGGGGGCATGAGAATCCCCATAGGGCTAGTGATGAGGGATTATCTTAGGTACTTCCGATTAGCCCCCACCCAATGTGCTACCAATGTGTTTAGGATTCTGGGTTATGTGGATGCCTTAAACGAGAAAATAGGGCTAAGGTTAACCCACCACGACGTGAACTAGTGCTACAACCTCCAACTCCTGAAAGGCAAGTCCTACTATTTGAAGACGAGGGATAACAGGGTTCAGCTTATTCAGTGCCTCCCCGAGTCCAGTAAAGGGTTAAATAAGGACTTCCTCATGGTGTCTGGGGAATGGCACGAAGGCCCCCCTTGTCCCACAGTGGAAGGGGAGCCAGGTGGGGTATCTAGAGTGGGAGAGGGATGATCCCCCTCTTTTATTTTTGCCATCACGATCTGCATGGTTTGGTTACTGATATAAATACACCTTCTTTTTGCAAATCCACACGTCTTTTAGTGGCACTTCCATCTAACCAACAAGGAAGATTTGGAGACTGTTCTCAGGGCGGCCATTTTTGTAAACGATGAAGACAACCAAGTCAGGGCCGCCCATAAGATCTTGGGGTACAACCGTATCCAGAGGTCATTTGCCGACCCGAAGTACATAATCAAGGCTAACGATCCCTGACTTCAAAGGATCACTGTAGTTGAACAAAGGTTTCTAATTCCCAGGGGGTCTCCTGTTCCGGAGGGCATCCTGTTGGTCAGCTTCTTTTCATCTCATCAAGCGGCGGAGAGTGATTCAGGTTTGCCCGAGGAAGGATTCGGTGTGTTTGATCAAGCTAGTCCATTCGCGGATCCTGTTGGTGACTTTGGTGACTCCGATCCTTCCGAGGCGGATCTCTTGTTAGTGGGGACATCCTCTCAGGCAGAGATGGGTCTTAAAAGGAAACCCCAGACAAGCCTGCTCGACCTGATTGAGGGCCAGCTGGGGAAGGAGGCACCAGGAAAGTCGCAGTCCAAACCTTCACCTCCTTTACCACAGCCTCAACCTGTTCAAACCAGGTCTTTCCCTGCTTGTTCGCGAACACCCTCTCCTCGGTCAAAGCTTCCTACTCCTCCCCAATCGATTCTACCTCCTCGACATGAGCCCGTTGACTCAAAGAGGAAGAGGGGTTCTAAAGGTAAAGAGCTAATGGATGAAGGGAAGTCTAACATGCCTCAAGAGGAGGGCGAAGCCCCACGAGCTCAGAAGCAGCTGAAGATTGGGCCCTAAGGCGAAGGTAAGGAGGTCAATGCTCAATCTGCGCCCGAAGCTTAGCTTTCGGCCCCAATGCTCCACGGGGAATCGTTGATGAAAGATGCCTCTCTGAGGGACTTTCGAGGTGGCAAAGGCGCTTATGTGGCCGACGCTTTGGAGAGGTCCCTGCTCCTCCCCACTGACATGAAGGAGTTGAAGAGTATGAAGAGGCAGGAGGTCTTCCTTAGCATAAAGAGGTACCTAGCCATGGTAAAGCTTCTAATACTTATGGCTCCGTCAATTTTTGCTCCTTAATTTCCTATTCATGGTGTGTTTGCTTCAATTGGCAGGCCGTCCAGGCCACGTAATAAGCACCTGGATGCTGCTCATACCCTTAAGAACTCCAAGGCTGACCTCACCAAAGCCAGGGAGGACTTGAAGGAGATGACCAGGCAGAGGGACAGTGCTGAAGTAGGCTTGTCTGATGCCCAAAAGCAAGCCGAGGCCCAGACGAAGAGCCTACTTGAAGCTGAAGATCAGCTGAGGATTGCTAAAGAACATATTGTTGATCTCAAGAAGAGGCTAACTGAGGCGGATCAGGCCAAGAAAGTTGCAGAATGGGCTAGGGATGAAGCTCTAAGGGCCAAGACGAAGGCTAAGTTTGCCAGGACAGAGGACGAGACCTCCAGGGACAAGGCCGAGGAGGAGGCCTATGACACGGGGGTGGTTGATACCTAGGCTATTCAAAAGGCTCAAACTCCTGGGGTATGCTGGCTTTACTACTCCCAGGTCTAGAATGAAGCCCCCACACAAGCTGGGGTGGAGGTTTTGTCTGAGCTATGGAAGGCGGAGAAGGTGTTCTATCCCCTGGTGATCTGTGAAACCGCCCTTGCTAACTCCAAGATGGTGATAACCCCAGGGGAGACTGAGGTTGTCCTGACCGTGTCTACTAACAACGAGCCAGCCGAGGGGGGCGAGCTCCCCAAGGTGGCAGAAACGAGTGGGATTTCTAACCCTGGAATGCCCCAGGAGGCTGTCAGATCCATAGTTAGTGCTCAAGACCCTCACGCCAAGGAGCCACCTCTCTTGGTTCAGCCCCTTCAGTCTGTTTCCTCGGTCGATGTCACTCAGGGCCCCGAGGCCAATCCTGCTCAGCTTCCTAAGGAAAGGGATGTCTCCTAGGGTCTCGAGGCCAATCTTGTTCAGCTTCCCAAGGAAAGGACTAAAATAAAGTTGAAGAAGTAAAGACTCCGGCCACCTTTTGCATTGGTTTTCTTTTCAGTTTAGTTTTTGGTTAATTTGCTTATATTTTAAGAGTCTTGGGATTTGTTTGTAACTGAATTTTTTGATTATATATATATGAAATTCCTTTCTTCTTTTCCCTTTTGAATCATGTGTTTATTGCCTTCACCGATATTATTATTACTGCAAATCTTATGGCTTATGAATTAATTATCCTAACGGGTGCGAATGGTCGTGCACATAATATATTGGAAGTTAAATCCCCCAAGACTGTCTTACCGGTATCATGGGGACACTTAGTTTGCGTCCACCCATATTTTTAGGGGGCTAAGTGTATAATCCGAGGTGTCAAGGTACGCTTATTTCATATCTACAGCTTTTACAAATCTTGAAGTGGCTAGTTTTCCCATAGGCTTGAGTCCGGGGACCATGTAAGGCCTTGGTTCTGTCTAGCACTTAGATTATCTTGGAGTGACTGGTTTCCCCATAAGCTTGAGTCCCAGGACCATGCAAGGTCTTGGTTCTGTCTAGCCCTTAGTTTTTCTTGGAATGACTAGTTTCCCCATAGGCTTGAGTCCGAGGACCATACAAGGTCTTGGTTCTATCCAGCCCTTAGTTTTTCTTGGAGTGACTAGTTTTCCCATAGGCTTGAGTCCAAGGACCATGCAAGGCCTTGGTTCTATCTAGCCCTTAGTTTTTCTTGGAGTGATTAGTTTCCTCATAGGCTTGAGTTCGAGGACCATGCAAGGTCTTGGTTTTGTCTAACACTTAGTTTTTCTTGGAGTGACTAGTTTCCCCATAAGCTTGAGTCCGAGAACCATGCAAGGCCTTGATTCTATCTAGCACTTAAATTTTCTTGCTAGAATGTGAGACCTGTAATCAAGATGGGCTTAAAATCCGAACTAGACAAATGCTTTTATTAATAGTAATACCTTTTCAGATTATTTAAATTCCATGGACGGGGTACAGCCTTTTCGTCTAAGTCTTCTAGGTAGTATGCTCCTATCCCCGCAACTAAAGTAATCTGGTATGGTCCTTCCCAGTTGGGTCCAAGCTTTCCCCATGATAGGTTTCTGGTAGCACCCACAACCTTCCTTAACACTAAGTCCCCTAGTGCTAGCGGTCTAAGCTTCAAGTTGGCATCATATCCCTGTTTGAGCTTCTGATGGTAATAGGCCAATTGGATCATTACCTTTTCTCTTCGTTCGTCGATCAGATCTAGGTTCTTCCCTAGTAGTTCGTCGTTACTATCCGAGGTGAATGAACTGGTCCTCAGAGTTGGGAAGTTTGCCTCTACAGGGATAACAGCCTCGGCCCCATAGGTCATGGCAAAAGGCGTCTCCCCTGTTGACCGCCGTGGTGCAGTCTGATAAGTCCATAGGACGTGCAGCAGCTCTTCTACCAATC
Source organism: Quercus alba (assembly GCA_036321655.1). Taxonomy (NCBI): domain Eukaryota; kingdom Viridiplantae; phylum Streptophyta; class Magnoliopsida; order Fagales; family Fagaceae; genus Quercus; species Quercus alba. The sequence continues at coordinate 9,630,561 of CM070304.1, read as the reverse complement.
TTCCTTTGGCGTCATCCAATCTCTTCTTAAGCCTGTTGACTATGACCTTGTTGACAGCCTCAACTTGCCCATTTCCATGAGGATAGGCTGGAGTTAAGTATTTGTTAGTGATCCCCAACTCGTAGCAATATCCTCTGAAGGCCTTATTGTCGAACTGGAGTCCATTGTCTGAGATGAGGGTGCGAGGGACTCCGAATCGTGTGACAATGTTTCTCCAGATGAATTTCTTAGCATCCATATCCCTGATGTTGGCCAGAGGCTCAGTTTCGACCCATTTGGTGAAGTAATTTGTGTCAACCAGGAAGTATCTCTTATTTCCTGTTGCCTTTGGGAAGGGTCCTACAATGTCCAGGCCCCACTGGGCGAACGGCCACGGACTGGACAGAGGGTTGAAGGCCTCGTTGGCTAATGAATATTTGGGGCGAACCTTTGGCACTGGTCGCACTTTTTAACGTATTCCAGGGCTTCCTTCTACATCCCCGGCCATCAGTATCCCTGGGTAATAGCTCGGTGCGACAGAGATCTTCCTCCTGTATGACTCCTGCAGATTCCTTCGTGCAGCAATTCTGATGCCTCAGGGTGGACGCACAGTAAATACGACCCGGAATATGACCGCTTTTATAATTTGTGATCCTCGGAAAACCAGAACCGAGGAGCTTTTCTTTGTATTTTCTCCGCCTCCGACTTTTCCTCGGGCAAGGCATCATCCTTGAGGAACCTCATGATAGGGTCCATCCAACTAGGGCCTACTCTAACTTCATGAACATGGACCGTGCCTTTGACTACCTTATTCACTTTGTCCGGGTGCTCAACGAGAATAATCCTCGGCAAATCCCCTGCTGAGGAGGTGGCAAACGTGGCCAGGAAATCCGCATGAGTGTTTCTGCTTCTGGGGACGTGCGACAAGCTGAAAAAGTTGAAGCCTAGCTGTAAGCGTTTGACCCGACATAAGTACTCTTGCATCCTTACATCTCTTGCCTCTAATTCTCCTTTTACCTGGCCCACTACCAGTCTCAAGTCTGAGAACATCTCCACTGCCTTTCCTCCCATCTTCTGTATCATGGCAATTCCTTGTAGCAGGGCCTCATACTTGGCTTTGTTGTTCGTGGTTGAGAACCCAAGTCTGAGGGACTTCTTGATGATGGCTCCCTCGGGAGATATTAGGACTAGCCTAACTCCGGATCCCCTTTGATTTGCTGCGCCATCAACGTACACCTTCCAACACGGGGGTCCTAGTGTAGAGATCATTCCAACCGATTTTTCATCCATGTTCTACTCCTCAGCCACTATTTCTACGGGGGGTTCAGCGAATTCAGCCACTAAGTCTGCTAGGACCTGGTCCTTTATAGAGGTCCGAGGCATGTATTTGATGTCAAAAGCTCCCAGAATTGTGCTCCATATGGCAACCCTTCTAGTGTAGTCAGCGGTTCGCAGTACTAACTTTAAGGGTAATTGGGTTAGAACAACCACTGTGTGGGCCTGGAAATAATGGGGAAGCTTTCACGTGGCATGGACCACGGCCAATATGGCTTTCTCCAGGGGTAGGTATCTGACCTCGGCTTCATGCAGTGACTTACTCAGGTAATAAACCGGCTTTTGGATGCCATTGTCGTCCCGTATTATCACCAAGCTCACGGCATGGGGGGCTACAGCAATGTATGCGTACAGAACTTCATTGGCCTCTGGACTGGACATGATACGTGGCCGGGATAGGTAATCCTTGAGCTGCTGGAAGGCCACTACACAGTCCTTAGACCACTCAAACCCCTTCCACTTGTTGATCAAGAGATAGAATGGCCTACATCTATCCGCCGACCTGGAAATGAATCGATTGAGGGCTGCGATCATCCTAGTAAGTTTTTGAACCTCCTTTGCGTTTTGCTGTGGTTTCAGGTCGTTTATGGCCTTAATCTGGTCAGGGTTAACCTCAATTCCCCTATGCGTAACCATGTAGCCCAAAACTTGCCTGACCCCACGCCAAATAAGCACTTGGAGGCATTCAGGTGCAGCTTATGTTTCCTTAAAATGCTAAAGGTGTTGCTAAGGTCCCTTAAATGCTCGGACACCACTCTACTCTTCACCACCATGTCATTGACGTAGATTTCGATGTTCTTGCCCAGTCGTGGTTCGAACATTCTCGTCATCATCCTTTGTTAAATGGATCCCACATTCTTCAAGCCAAATGGCATTACCTTATAGTGGTAATTTCCGATTGGTGTCACAGAGGCCGTCTTCTCCTGATCCCCCAGCGCTAGTGGTATTTGGTGGTAGCCTTGAAAGACGTCTAAGAAGTTCATCCGAGGAAGGCCTGCTGTCGCGTCCACTAGTTGGTCTATCCGAGGCATTGGGAACAGGTCCTTAAGGCATGCCTTGTTTAGATTTGTGAAGTCCACGCAAACCTACCATTTCCCACTTTTCTTCTTGACCACCACCGTGTTGGCCAGCCATTCGGGGTAAAAGACTTCTTTGATTGCCCCAACACGCTTAAGCTTCGCTACCTCATCTCTGATTGCATCGGCATGCTCTTTTGATGGGCGACGGGGTAGTTGGTTCTTGGGGATGACGGCTGGGTTGACATTGAGGTGATGGCAGATAAAGGCTGGGTCGATCCCGGGGGCGTCGCAGGCTTCCCATGCAAATATGTCAATATTCTTTTTTAGGAACTCAATTAGCGTCTCCTTCTCCTAGGGAGGCAGCTGAGCCCCTACTCAGAAGAACTTCTCCGGGTCGTCGTCAATAATCACCTCTTCCAGGTCTTCGCATTTCACCTCCCCGGCTGTTGTGTTAGGGGGCGAAACCGAGGTCTTTAGTTGCTATAAATTCTCCTCAACAGAGGCCGAGGACCTTGCGTCAAGCCGATGTGAGACGACCGTTATCACGCATTGTCTCGCTGCAAGTTGGCAACCACGGATTTCAAGGACTTGTTCTCCTGACGGGAATTTCACCTTCTAGTGCAACGAGGAAGTAATAGCCCCTAAGGTATAGAGCCAGGACCTACCGACAATGGCCGTATTAGGAGACTAGGTGTCCACCACGATGAAGTTCACCTCTACTATTTCTGGGTCGGTTTGGATGGGCAGCCTAATCATGCCCATTGGAATGATAAGCTTCCCGTTGAAGCTCATCAGAGGGGAGTTGTAAGGTATCAAGTCCTTTGGTTTTAACCCCAGCCCCTTGTATAGGTCGGGAGTACATAACCTCAGCCGTGCTGCCGCCATCCACCATTACTCTCTTCACATCGTAGTCCCCGATTCTAAGGGTGATTAGCAGAGCATCGTCGTGGGGCTGGATGGTCCCGATCTTATCTTCCTCTGAATAGCTCAAGACAGGACGAAAGCTCGTCCGAGCCCTTTTCCGCCCCGGTTGGGACTCCTCGGCGGCCAGTTGGGCCACTGATAACACTCGTGCAAGGTGTATGCCTGTTCTCCCTAGTGTGACCACAATTATGCTGATTGTTCCTGCGGGTGGCCTCAGGGCAGCATCCCCCCTAGCCTCTTGATGGCCTTGATAACCACTGGAATAATGCAGAAGGTGCTTCAGCCTTCCCTCTCGAACTAGCTGGTCCAGATGGTTCTAACGGTTCTTGCAGTTCTCTGTAGTGTGGCCATGGTCTTGGTGGTATTAGCAATAAAGGTTCTGATTGCGCTTCAAGGGTTCTCCTACCATCTTATTCGGCTACCTAAAGTATGGCTTGCTCTTCATTTTCTCCAAAACCTGATGCACTGGTTCTCGAATACGGTGTTTACCATCTGTGCATTGGTTGCTCCAGGTTGCCCTATAAAGTCCCTCCTGTGGCGGTTGTTGCTATACCGGTCCAACCTAAAATCCCTCATCTCCTGAGAGATAACCTTCTTTTTTCCTCTTCCCTATAACTGGTCTTCCTCCACTTGCTTGTACTTGTCGATCTGATCCATCAGTTGACGCATACTGGTGGCGGGCTTACCAGTCAGAGACTTCCTCAGGCCGTGATCGGCTAGGAGACTATTTTTGAAAGTGATAATGGCAACGTTGTCAAAATTGTCTTCCATTTCATTGTACGTCTCCCAATATCTATTCGAGTAGGCCTTTAAGGTTTCTCCATCATGCATGGATAATGACAACAAAGCGCTCGAAAGCTGAGGGGCTTTGCGTTTCGTAACGAAGCAAGAGCCAAAGGCTTGGGTCAGCTGCCTGTACGAGTCAATGGAGTTCGTCTTCAGACCATTAAACCACCTCATCGTCATTGGTCCCAAGCTGGATGGGAAAACCTTGCATATTAGTGCCTCGTTCCTAGAATGGACAGCCATCCTTTGGTTAAATTAGCTCACATGCTCCACCGGGTCTGTTCTACTGTTGTAAATGGCGAAGGATGGCTGCTGGAACCGTCAAGGAAGTATGGCCCCTTCTATGTGATGCGTGAAAGGCGACTTGGAGAGTTGATCCAGTGCCTTGCTCATGGCATCATTTCCCAAGCCCCTAGGAGATGGACTTCTGTGCCTACGCCTTCAGTAGTGTTCTTTTTCATGGGAGAAGGTCTCACTTGGGGGGGTCCTCGATCTTTGTCTATAGTCGTCGTCACCTTCATCGTTAGAGGGCGCGTCAGGTCTGCAACTGGATTGCCTTTGCTGTGCATGGTACAGCTTTCTTTTCAAATCGTCTATCTCTCGTTGCATGGACTGCCTATCGTTCTATTTCTGAGATATGTGGCTCCTAACTTCCTCCTGTTGCAGGGCCTGGCTGTTATTTCGTCTCTGAAACACGTGGCTTCCAGCTCAAGAGTGGCTCCTGCTAGTTTGGGTACTGTTTACGCTTCCCTCTAGAAACCTTCCATTCTCTTCATTTTGGTTGCGCTCAGGGTTGAGGAAGTTACCCTGTTGTTGGGATTTGGCTGGTTCGAGTTGATGGTGGCTTGCTTGATGAGGGCCTGACCCTTCCATGCCGGATTGTTGTCCTTACTAACACACAAGTTCTTCCCACAGACAGCGCCAATTGTAGGGTGTTGGTTTTGAGTGCTGTTTCTATTGGATGAAAGGTCTCAAGCCCAACTGGCCCAGTACAATGAATTTTTAGAGAGTGGGCCTAAGAACTAGGTGTTAGTCTGAACCACGATCACTAAACATGGTTAGAGGTGGACCGAGCAATGGAGGAATGGGTTCAAGCCTGAAATGTTGTCCCAGGGTGTCTTGTCCGAGGAGCTTGGTATTCTCCTTCTTCTACTTTCGATACTAGGTTCCCGTTGTTTTCAAGACTGTGCAGGCTACTGCAGTTTTTCCTTTCTCCCTTGTTCTGTCCCTTTCTCGCGATCCCCCATTCTTGGAGGGTCTCTTTCATTATATACTCATTTCCATTCAATCTTGACCATCCATCTGTCAATTGTGCAGGGTATTACTCGAGTGTTCGTCCCATCAGCCACCTTCCCAAACCCTTTGTGAGTTGCGGTAACCAAGGCCGCACTGTTCAGGGGTCCTTTCCTCATTAATGCGGCCAGGGCGCATTAAATGTGGAGGTGACAGCTTTCCTTTAGCCGCTCCCCCGCCATGCCCCCGTGTGCGTCCTACGGTACTCGTCCTTTCTTCGGGGGACGTTATAGGAGGCTGCCTTTGACGGTGTGTCATTCTTTCCTTCTGGATTCTAGAATGCCGAGGACAGAAACGTCTTCGGCAACATCTCCAAGCCATTTGGATTTTCATCATATGTCCTCAAACATTTTTCTCTCCTCGGCGCAAGGCCCAGCACAAAGTGAGCCAGGGTCGCCAAGTTCTCTGGCCCCACATTATTGTTCTTCAATTTTGTTTTTTACAAGTTGGAGTTTAAGAGGACAGTTTTTACAAATTTAAATCTATGCAATTGTACCTTTTAACGTAAGAGATAAAAGTTTAAAAAGCTTAAAAAAAATTAATCCAAAAATTAAGAATAGAAGTGAAATTTTTAATTTTCAATCTCATAATTCAAAAAAAGAAAATTATACAATTTTTCTTGTTGTAATGTTTGGTTGTTAATAAATTTATAAATAATTTTATTTTGATAATCCAATAATTAGTAATTACATTAAGGATAAAGGTATTTAAATCCTAAACATTTTTGTTAATAATACTAAAAGGTACGGTTAGCTTCAAAGTTCTTGACCATAAATAGACTCTTTACAACTTGTATAAAGAACTTTGTGGATTCGGTACTATATGCAATTATATCCATTCCTCTCACAATATTTTTTTACTTCTTCACTTTTTAATTTTTAATTTTTTTAATTCACTTTTTTACTTTTTTTAAAATAAATTTGTTATTCAATTGTTATGTTGAGATTGATTTTTTTTTTTTTTTTCAGTTCTCAATCTAAGCCATTAAGAGCAACTACACACAGTGCAATACACTAGTTAACCTTATCTCAATCTGAACTTTGTAGCCATATAAATAGTAAAAAGGGTGGTGGTTGATTCATATATTGCCCAAGGTCCTAAATAACGCTTATTAATTTAATGAGCCAGATTGGTGAAATTTTTTAAACTCTTGAGTCCTAATAAATTTGAGAGCAAGTTTAAAAACACAATAAAATTTCATAATATTTTCACAATATCCTTATTTTGACGACGACGATGATGATAACAACAACAACAATATTATTATTTTGGCTTATGGTCGATTGACTCCTAATTTGTAAATATATTGTGAAATTTTATTGTGTCCATAAAATAACTTTAAAACTTATGGTAGAATATAGTATTCAAGTTTGAGTAGATAATATTATCTATTGAATAAATTTTCAATGAAAAAGTGTTAATCATATCATGGAAGGAAATATAATGAGGATCTGGTGTTATTATTATTATTATTTTGGCATCACTACTCTTCTTATTTCTGATTTATCAATTTATATTTTTAGTTACCCAACCATGGTGGATGGGGTTTGGCCCATTAACCCATGGGTCAGGGGTCTTCGGCTAGTGTTAAAAGTTTTACCTTAACAAACTCAATATAAATGCAACCACTTTTGTTGTCCCACTTGATAACAAGTCTATGTTACTAGGCTCAACACTACTCTTCTTATTAAATATCCATTTATCAATGCATGTATATATAACTTTTATATATATATATATATATATATATATTATCCAAACATTTCCTTAAAAAAAAAAATCCAAACATGAAAGTTGATTAGGATTTTTTATACACGTTGTTAAATCAAAATAAATATCCCAAAAAATACATTTTAAAAATTCACTATATATATAATTTTTTTTTAGAAGAATTTGTTTATAATACTTAATAAATCATTATATACAAATTCTCATTAACCCATTTCCCATCAAATAAACGTTGTTAACCTAATGGATTCAAGTATTCAACCGCTACACCTAACAAAACGGGCTACACAACTATTTGATAAGAGCATTAGATGATTCGAAAACCCAATTGGCCTGATCTAACCTCATGGATGCAATTAACTCTGGAATTTTTTTAGGACCATGATGCACCACCAAGGCTACACACTTCAAAAGAAAAAATATTCAAGCCATTTTACTTTACGTTCACACAAGTCACCGGAGTAGTTTTTTTTTTTTTTTTTTGGTTTTTTGGGATGAATGAGATTTAATTAAGTCTATGCAACTGAAAGCACCAGTAGAATCAATCATAGTAGCAACTAGCAAAGGAGCAGATATCAAATGGTATAGCTCCAGAAATCAATCAATCAATCACAAACTGTGGGGAACTAAGACCTTTCAACAAAGAAACCAGAGAAAGTAACAATAATTGAGGTTTCTTCAAGTTACGCGTGAAGACTGACGAAGCCCGATCTCTGCAGTCTTCTGAAAATCTGCCCCTGTCCTTCACGCTCTTTATCTGTAACTAACGACAAAAAGATGGGCTTCAAACTTGCCAGAAATAAACAACTTTTTCAGAAATAAAGTTGAAAACTTTTCCCCCACACTATTTACCCTTATGACACGTACGTATTCAATGCCCCCGCCATTTTTGTAACAATCGAGTTATCAACATCTTTTGCTAGTCACAATGAATTTACGCGCGGGATGTGTTTTCTATGGTGTACAGTAGAGTTGACTCATTCGATGACTCTCATAGGCGGTCGACCCTTAGAGCATTCACATTGGATCTCTCAAATGTTATATGTTGGTATGTTTTAGCATTTCAGTTCCAAAAACTCCCGTTTTCCGGCCTTCTAATTGTAAAAAATTTACATTTGTGCTACAGTACCATCCTAAATGTAGGATGGTACTGTAGCTCAATCGCAAAAATAAAATATTGTTTTTTATTCATCCTTTTCCTTGACTCAGTTCTCTCTCTTCAATCTTCATCGCTCTCTTTTCATTCTTCATCACTTCACCACTTCAGTCTTCACTCTTCATCATTTTCTTTATTTTTTCTCCCGTTGCCTACCCATCTTTAGTCTTCACCGACCCGTCGGTGGTTATGGGTTGTTCGTGTAGGGAATTTCACCGAATTCCCAACCTGTGAGAAACAAAAATAGAGAAAACACACGCAAAAAAAAAAAAAAGTAATCACATGCACAAGACAGTATTTACATAGTTCGGCAATTTGCCTACGTCCACGAAGTTACAAAGATTTCACTATTATCAGGGAAAAATATAGAGTACAAAAATTGCGGCTACAATACTTTTTTCTCTCACCCTCAAGAATGTGGCAACAACAACCTACAATCTTGAAAACCCTAATCACTGCAAATTCGGTTTATATATATGAAATGGGCCCAACAAATTTTTCTTGGGGGCGTTGCCCCCGAACCCCCAAAGGCTTGTCCATAAGCGCTCCGGCTTGGGCCTTTCGACCCAAGCCTCCACTCCATAGACTAAGCCTCAGTAGTTCGTGGGTTTGGCTGGGTTTTGGGTTTGATAGGTTCAGGTCTAATAGGTTTTATGATTGGTTTGTTCTGGGTTGATCGGTGGTTATGATTTATTGATAGTTTGATCTGTGGTTGATGGTTTTGGCTGCAAAATTGGCGTGGGTCAGTGGGTTCGATGGTTGCAAGATTGGCATGGATCAGTGTGGGTGGTGTTGGCCGTGGGTATGGGTGGTGCTGGGTTTGCTTATTTTTCTTTTTCTTTTTTTGGTGGCGGTGGGTTTAATGAGTGTGGTTGTGGTTGGGTTTGTGATTAATGATGGTGGAGGTGGTGATTGATGGTGGTCATAGACTCATGGCGTGGGTGCAGCAGTGGAGATCAGCGAGGTTGTGTGAGGTTGAGGCGAGATCGGCAAGGTCATGCTGTGACGATGTGGTTGATCAGTGGGTTTGCTTGTGGTTGAATGAGTGTGCTTTCTGTGGAAGGGAAGTGAGGATATTTTTATTTTATTTTAACCTGTAGTATAGTAAAATAAAAGTTAGTAGGTAGGTGTGTTGTAAAATGGTATGGTATAAATGATAAAGTAGCATTTTGAGATGATAAAATAGAACAGTATGAAAATACCAAATGCGAATGCTCTTATCACTTAACTCATTCTTTGAATCTTGCCAAATGAAAGTTTCTTTGCAAATTTCCTACATCACCGCTTAAACACCGAATTTCTCATCAATAAGGCAACCTCTCGGTAGTCTGCTCTTCAAAAATTGTCCTCTCACTGTCTCTTTCGTCAGTTCCAAATTTCACATCGATTCCATCTCTCTTTGATTTGACGTAATTTCAAAACCACACAATTCAAGTTGGGGATTGTTGGGGGCATTTTTTGTTTACAACCACGAGTTATTGATCGTAGGATTACTTTATTAGACCTGGATTTGTTTTAGGAAGTGAGTCTGGAACTCGATATTGAGTCAAAGAAACTAATGACTACTGATGCACTTTTAAACTTGCAAAATAGATAAAACCCAAAGTTTAAGAATCAAAATAACGATTGAAATAAATATATGTTTAACATAACATCATTGATTAAGTTTGAGTTATAGATATTAAAAATGTATACTGATTGATAACATTAGAAAATAATTAAAAATTATTGTGTGTCCAGCAATGAGACATTTCAAAATGGTTCATGTCTAGCTATGGTATAATTCATGTTCAAATAGTTGTTTGTGTTCAAATAATATATGTCTAGCACGTCCAAATAACATAAGTCCAGTAATGAATTCTACTATTTTTCTTCAATTTTGTTTTTAACAGGTTGGAGTTTAAGAAGATGGTTTTCTTGGATTTGAATCCATGCAATTTTACCTTTTCGTGTGAGATATAAAAGTTAGAAAAAAGTAAAAGAAAAAAATGATTAAAAAAAATTTAATCTAAGATTAAGATTAAAAGTAAACTTTTTAATTTTCAATCTCATTCAAAAGGCAATTGTACAATTTATTTTTTTAGTTATAATGTTTGAATTTTAATAAATATAATTTTTTTAAATTTAATAGATAATTTACATTGGAAATAAAAGAATTTAAATCTTATGTATCTCTGTTAATAATATAAAGATCAGTTAGGCTCTTTAATTAGTAGGTTAAAAATTAATGTATAAAAGAAGAACTTTGTAGCTGGTTAAAAAAAAATAAAATAAAATAACAATGTAAACAAAAGTTCTACTAGCCAATGATGGCGCTAAATTTTGGGCCTTTCACCGTTTCACGCTAGCCTGAAGCGGGCCCTCCAACTAGGAATTAACTGTATTAAAGTTGAGCTTAATGCAAAAGTGGTTGATTTGGTTAACTCCGATATGATACTAACAGGACTTAATGCTTGTTTGATATGATTAATTTTGTTAACTTATTTTGCTATTATTTATTGGTCCCATTGTACTTTTTGGTACTATTAATGGATCCCACTATATTATTTCATGTAACTTTTACATTTATCTATAGTACTTTCAGTAAAAAGTTTTTAGTTTCATTAAAATAAGCAGATCCCAAACAGACCCTTATTCATCACTCTTAAATAATTGTAGGTCATTGCTTAATAGGTTTCAGTGTTTCACCAAGTTAGAGTTAACCATATTTATCACGAAGTGAATAAATGTGCAGATAATTAAAAGGGGTTGTGCTCAACAAGAAGACTTCGTAATTTTAGAAGAACTTCCCTCTATTGATGTCTCTAATTTTGTAAGTTTTGATGCTTTTGGTGTACACTCTTAGAGCATCAACATTGGTGGTGCTAAAAATTTTAGTTTTTGCAGGAGCAGACCTAGGTTAGGGCCCAAGGGACCCGAGCCCCTTGGGTTCAATTTTTATTTTTTAGTTATTATATATATCATTTTTGTAATTGGGCCACCTTCTAAAATCTTAGGCCCTCATTCTCCTCAATAATTTTAGCTAGTCTCACCCAAATAGCAGCTATCCAACCCAAATACTTAACAAAAACCAATAAAAGCATTTACAATGGTAATTGTATTTTAGCAAAAAAAAACTATTTCACCACCAAAGAACCAAAAAACCATGTGTTATTAAAGAAGTTAAAGCTAATTTTTTTGCAATTACGATAAACTGGTATAAATATCAGTTGACTGTAGCAAGTTGTTAAAAATAAAATAAAATATTTTATTAAGATTATATCTCTTCTTTCAATTAAAAAACTCAAACTCTCTCTTGCTTTATTATTTTAATGAGTTGTTTATATTAATTTAAATGAAGTGATAAAAAATAAAACATTTAATATTGGGTGTATTGTAAAGTGAGGTGGTAAAATAGATAAAATACCTTTTTAAAGGACTAAAAGCTAAAATTTTTAACATCACCACCGTGAATGCTCTAACTTCCAAAAAAAAAAAAAATCATAGCCAGCCTAGTATTAAAAAAAATATATATATATATATATTTTTTGTTTTTGTTTTTGTCTTTGTTGGTAAATGATTACATCTTAATATATTTAGAAACAACTATTCTAAGTATTTACAATTTTTTTTTTAACGCAGCTGCATGCCCAAGGCTCGAACACGAGACCTTGGTTAAGCTAGGACAACCCCTTACCAGTTGACCAACGCGCTCGGTGGTAGTATTTACAATTTCTTAATATTATATGGATGCTTATTTGGAGGTTTTTTATTTTATTTTATTTTACTTTATACTCCAGCCTTCTCTAACTTAAAATCTTAGGTCCATCCCTATTTTGCACCACGAAAAGTTACTTTATTTATTTTACCATATCATTTTACAAAAAACCCAACATTAATGGTTTTATTTTAGCATTCAACACATTAAAATAATATAAATAATACAATAAAATAATATATCCACTACAATAAACACCAATCACAACCACAACTAAAAGAAAATAATTATTATAATAATAAAATGACAAATAAAATATATTTTTGATTAAACCATAGGAGCGACAGTGTACAGCCAAAAATGGCTATGCACTGTAGCTCAAGAGCAATCAATTATGTCTTTAACTCCACTGAAAATTTGGTAATATGGCACACTTTGATAAGTTATTCTAAACAACAGTTTTCAATATTTAAATACTAAAAATTGTGAGCTAAAAAAAAAAAAAAACATGTTTAGTAAGCTTTTCAAATAATATTGCTTAATGACATTTTTGTAAATATATTAAAAATTGTAAGTCCCACCATATAAGACCATGACTTGTTGGACTCTTTCTCTCTCTCTCTCTCTCTCTCTCTCTCATCACAACTCTCTTCAATTAGATCCCTCTCCCTCTCTCTTCTCTTCAATGGCCCACTCAGTGGCGACGCCACGTTAAGCTCAGGGTGTTCCCAGGAACACCCTGAACTGAAAAAAAAAAAAAAAATTATATATAATAATTAAGTTTTTTTATTTGTTTACCCTCTAAAAAAAATTAGGAACACCCTCAAGAAAAATTAGAAACACCCTCAAATAAAATTAAAAAAAATTATTTGTTCTACTTTCAAGCAGAAAAAAAATAAAAATAAATAAAAAAGCCCAAAAAAATTTTGAACTAAATCTGAAAAGAAAAATTTGTAACAGAGCAAACCCACAAAAGGCCCAACAATATTATTGGCACTTTAAAAGGCCATAAAAAGAATTTATGAATCTAATCTACAAAAGAAAATTTAGCAAGCCCAAAAAATTTAGCACAACAACATAAATCACAAAAATAGTAAAGCTAAAGAAAATTTAACCCAATCAACCAAATTTTATCAAAAACAAATAGCCCGGCCTTTCAAAATTTTAAAACAAAACTAATATGTCATTCCATCAAAGATTAAAAAAAAAAAAACACAAACAAACAAATAAAACCCTAAGCCTAACCAAGAGACTTAGCGGCTGATGTTTGAAGTAAAGCAGTGAAGGGAGAGGCAGCAGCAGCATGGTGGCAGCAGAGCCGCCAGCCCCGCCCCTAGCCCAAACTCACCAGATCTGGTATCTCTCTCTCATGAGCAAGTGAGCAACGAGCACAAAAAAATATTCTCTTAAACTGTCTGATACAAAAGACAGAGAGTTAGAGAGTATTGAGTTGAATTTGGTGTCTTGAGAGAGTCTAGTGGTGGATTGATATAAGTCTAGGGGCAGGGCTGGGGAGTTTAGGTCAATGTTTAAGTCTCTGGTGAGTTTGAGCACAACACGTGGTAGAAGGGTCTAGAGTCTAGTGGTGGATTGATATCCTCCAATACTCCCACGTGTTGTGCTCTATGAGTTGAATTTTGTATTTTTTTTTTTTTGGTCTTTTTGTTCTTATATGAATAGCAGATTTTTTAATGGTAAATAGTTATTTTTGTCTGGTAGTTTAAAAGTATTGTAAAAACACTTGTTTATAGCATTTATAATTAAAAAAAAAATACGTTTGATACCATATTTCTAACAACATATTTTAAAAAATATTATTGATACATGAGAGTTATAGTTGAGTGGGCCCAGTGGTGACTCTAGGAAATTTTTTCAGGGTGTTCTTTAAGAAGTATAAATTACACAATTTAATAATTTGTTATATTGTTGTTTTATTAATATAAAATTATTAATTGTTGTTTAGCCTAACACAATTTAATTTGTTTGTCTTTTATTTATAATATTGGTTAATTAAATTATTAATTATTTTTTATTAGTTGCTTCCCTTAATTAATTATTGGTTAATTAAATTATTATTTATTAGTTGCATTAGTACACATCCTATGTGTATTTACTTCCTCTAATTCAAATATTCCACTAGCCCCATGTGTCCATCCACCCCACGCCACTCAACAGACAAGTCTCATGTCTCTAATAAAAAGTTTTCAATTTTAACTAAATAAGTTGTAATAAACCGTCAACAAGGATTGAACCAAAAAAATAAATGCACATACAAGGGAAAAAAAAAAATCATTGTTGCACTATGTACACAACACAACACTACAATTCACTAAATTTATTATATCTCAACTCCCAACTAATTTCAAAGTTTCAAACAAACTCAATTTTTACTTAAAAAAAAAAAAAAAAAAAAAAAAGACACTAACAGACAAAAATAACTATTTACCATTAAAAAATCTGCTATTCATATAAGAACAAAAAGACCAAAAAAAAAAAAAAAAATACAAAATTCAACTCATAGAGCACAACACGTGGGAGTATTGGAGGATATCAATCCACCACTAGACTCTAGACCCTTCTACCACGTGTTGTGCTCAAACTCACCAGAGACTTAAACATTGACTTAAACTCCCCAGCCCTGCCCCTAGACTTATATCAATCCACCACTAGACTCTCTCAAGACACCAAATTCAACTCAATACTCTCTAACTCTCTGTCTTTTGTATCAGACAGTTTAAGAGAATATTTTTTTGTGCTCGTTGCTCACTTGCTCATGAGAGAGAGATACCAGATCTGGTGAGTTTGGGCTAGGGGCGGGGCTGGCGGCTCTGCTGCCACCATGCTGCTGCTGCCTCTCCCTTCACTGCTTTACTTCAAACATCAGCCGCTAAGTCTCTTGGTTAGGCTTAGGGTTTTATTTGTTTGTTTGTGTTTTTTTTTTTTTAATCTTTGATGGAATGACATATTAGTTTTGTTTTAAAATTTTGAAAGGCCGGGCTATTTGTTTTTGATAAAATTTGGTTGATTGGGTTAAATTTTCTTTAGCTTTACTATTTTTGTGATTTATGTTGTTGTGCTAAATTTTTTGGGCTTGCTAAATTTTCTTTTGTAGATTAGATTCATAAATTCTTTTTATGGCCTTTTAAAGTGCCAATAATATTGTTGGGCCTTTTGTGGGTTTGCTCTGTTACAAATTTTTCTTTTCAGATTTAGTTCAAAATTTTTTTGGGCTTTTTTTATTTATTTTTATTTTTTTTCTGCTTGAAAGTAGAACAAATAATTTTTTTTAATTTTATTTGAGGGTGTTTCTAATTTTTCTTGAGGGTGTTCCTAATTTTTTTTAGAGGGTAAACAAATAAAAAAACTTAATTATTATATATAATTTTTTTTTTTTTTTTTTCAGTTCAGGGTGTTCCTGGGAACACCCTGAGCTTAACGTGGCGTCGCCACTGCCACCGTCTTATTAAAATAATGTCACCCTCTTCTTACTGTTCACGGTGTCGTTTTGGCTTTGCTTTGTTTTGTTTTCTTCAAATTTTCAGTCTTCACTGTTTTCTTGACAAGCAGAAATCAAAATAGCATAGCTCCAGTAATTGAAGACAAAAAGATGGGCCTAAACTTAGATTCGGTTTAGCACAAAGTTCAACAAATACAAATTAGCCAGAGAAACTTGACAGCTTTTCCCCCACACACCATTTATGACACTTAGGCAATGTTTGGATAGCGTTGCGTTTTGACTGTGGTATGTTTCTGCGTTTTTTTTTTTTTTTTTTCACGCATTTTTCTCACGAGTGGTTACTGTTCATGTAACAGTAACAGCAACTTTTGACCGGTCTTTCATGAACACTGCTGTTTATGGACTCACCAATTTTATTTTTTATCAATTTTTTTATTAAAAATATGTCTCACGGTATTATTTACACATTTAAAAATTATTTTGCTATAGTGTTTTCAGTTTTCAATTTCAGCCAAATAAGTTCTATTTAAACCGACCCTTAATCAATGCCCCCACCATTTTTGTAACAATCGAGTTATCAACAACTATGGCATCCATGAATTTACGCTTTATCCTCATTTTGAACACGCAGGATGAATTTGCTGTAGTGTACAGTAGAGCTGACTCATACGATGACTTTACCATTATGGTCCACCGCTTAACTTCTTCAAAACTTTCGAAGAATTACAATAGCTATTAAAAATAAAATAACAAAAAGAGAAACTTCATTTGCAAATTTCAGATTGGATTTCTACTCACACCGATTCGACACATTTTCAAAACTACGCAAGTCAAGTTGGGGATCAAGTTATTTCTTCTTCCCTAATTTCAGATCCATATGTTCTAGCCCCAATCTCAGGTGCGTCTCTTGATTCTATTAGTCTCATCTATTGTTAAAATTTTGTGGAGTTTGATGTGTTGTTAGAGTCTTATTTGGCTCTGATTTTTAGACTACATTATTTTAGTATTTTTGGTTTATGATGTTTGTGCTATTTACTAGGCTTATGATATGAGATCAGAATTTCAAATATCAACACCAAACCCTTAAAACTGAGATCTTTTGGCTTCATTTTTTGGGTTTATTTTATGAGATCAAAGCTTTTTTCTTTTCTTTTCTTTTCTTTTCTTTTTTCACCTTTGCATTCTTCTTTTCTTTTAAGTTTGGGTTCATGTGTGGAAGAAATGCGGGTAGCCGTTATGACATAGTTCCCATTGTTTGAGTGTTATTTTGCTTTTTACAAACCAAAAACTGAGTTCAAGTGTGGGTTCTAAACAATAATTTGAGTGAGATTAAAAAAAGAAAAGAAAAGGGAATTATGAATTGAGTTAAGAATTGTGAGTTGTGAGTCATGAGAATGAGAACTAAGTTATGAAAATTGAGACATGGATGTGTTGAGAACCGAACATGGTATAAACTTCCAAATCTTTGACCACACTTGCATATGCCCCATTTGAGCTCTAAATTAAAGTTTCTTTTATTGCGATGATCCTAGCCACATAATAATTAGATCTGACTGTGTAGAACACATTCTTGGAATGTGACCAAGATATAGCATCAATTGTCCAATAAAGTTAGGGGAACATGTAAAATTGCCACAACATCCCCACTATCAAAGTATAAAGACTTAAAAGACTTTTTTTTTTTATTACTCTAGCCCTTGCTCTCACACTTTATAAGTACTTAAACTTACTAGTGGAGTAAGGTTCATCACACCAAAAGTATGCAGTAGAGATAAAGACTTAAGAGTTGTAATAGCTATCTTAATTTTATGTTTTTAACAATGCTTGTAAATTATGTCTTATTTACAATTATGTCTGATGACAAAAAACTATTATTAGGAGCGGATGCTATAGGTTGAAACTCTCTAAAAAAAATGTCTTATTCACAATTAAAAATAGATTCTTTAAAAAAAAAAAAAAACTGTTTAAAATAAAGTGAGGCTAAAATAGTATACTCTCCATTAAATTTAAGAAAGATAGTTTAAACTTTAAAGTTTTAATAGTTTGCAATTCAAAGTGGAAGAATTTATAATTTAGACTTTTAGAGTGAATTAATTGAATTTAAGTAAACTTTTTTTGAGTGAATTTAAGTAATTAATACATAAAACTAATAATATTTATGTTTTTTTTTTTTGAGCTGACATTATTTATTACTAGTAAGGGTTGTACGTGCAAGATATGTGTTGCCTCTTGAGTGAAAAAATTTAAGATAGAATTTTTTTTAAAGAGGTATGAAATCATCTACTTAGATTTAGACTAGTTATTTAACATATGACTATTTATTTACTATAATAATTTTTTAGAATC
The DNA here is from genome assembly GCA_036321655.1 of Quercus alba. Classification (NCBI taxonomy): domain Eukaryota; kingdom Viridiplantae; phylum Streptophyta; class Magnoliopsida; order Fagales; family Fagaceae; genus Quercus; species Quercus alba. The sequence continues at coordinate 9,612,841 of CM070304.1, read as the reverse complement.
TATTTATTAAATACAATATCTACTTACGAAAAAATTCTACTAAGAATAATAACAAATGTCATCATCTTCTAACATTAAACAACTAAGTTTTGATAAGATACTATCACAATATTTAAATTTTCGCAATAACTGATGACATATGTTATAATTGAAATTTTTCATCAAATTAAATACCTACAACCATTTACAATGAATATTTTGTTATTCATACTCCCTTCTGTTTTATCATCTTATTTTATGAGCCTAACTACAATGTTTGGCTTACTTGATTTTTAATGAACACATTTTTAAGAAAGAAAGCAAATAAAAAAAGAACAAGATAACAAAAGACATATTTCATTAAAGTTTTTATTAGATAAAATCATAAAGCAAGAAGATTTAATTTTCTAATAAATTAGTGTTCTCTAAGTAACAAATATAATACCATACATCACAATGTTTTACTTTCTAAGTATGACTAACACATAAAACTCAAAATACACAAATAAATTTTTTGGGACATTAAAATTTAGTGAGGTATTTTAGATATTGCACAATGAAATATTCTTGAAACCATAAGATTTTGTTAGAGTTTAACCAAAAGAGTAACAACAAAGACTATATGTTTGTCTACAAAATATAAATGAGGAAATTATTCAACTTTAAAGTTGAGAGGGGAGGGGTGGGGGGGGTGGGGGGAATAAAACTACCCTAAACAAGGAGGGGAAAAGTATTTTTTTCCATTTTATTTTTGTTGGTAAAACTATATGTCTTTTTTACTTTAAACAATGTGTTAAAATAAAGTCAACCCAAGAAAACTATCCATAAAAGTGTAAAACTATGAAAACTATGCAAATTCTCTCCTCATTCTTCTCTCTCTCTCTCTCTTTTCATTTACAAATTTCTGATTGGATTTTTACTTACTTCGATTTGACACATTTTCAAAACTACGCAAGTCAGGTTGGGGATCAAGTTATTTCTTCTACCCTACTTTCAGATCCACCTGTTCTAGCCCTTATCTTAGGTGCATCTCCTTTATCCTCTCAGTCTCGTCTATTGTTAAAATTTTGTGGAGTTTGATGTGTTATAGTCTTTTTTGGCTAGTTTTTTTGGGTATTTTAATGGGTTTATGATGTTTGTGTTATTTATTGGGTTTATGATGTTCGTGTTATTTATTGGGTTTATGATATGAGATCAGAACTTCATATATCAACACAAAACCTTTAAAACTGAGATCTTTTGGCTTTATTTTCTGGGTTTATTTTATCAGATTAAAGCTTTTATTTTTTCACCTTTGCATTCTTCTTTTATCTTCAGGTTGGGTTTGTGTGTAGAAGAAAATTGAGATATGGGTGTGTTGAGAATCAAACACTGTAATCTTTCAAATCTTTGAGACTTTGACCACACTTGCTTATGCCCCATTTGAGCTCTATATTAAATTTTCTTTTATTGCGATGATCTTAGCCACATAATAACTAGATTTGACCGTATAGAACTCATTGTTGGAATGTGACCAAAACATAGCATCATTTGTCTGATAACAAGTTAGGGGAACATGTAGAATTGCCTCAACATCCCCACTATCAAAGTTTTAAGACCTTACACCTAAGAGTTGTAATAGCCATCTTAATTTTATGTTTTCAACAATGCTTGCAAATTGTGTCTTATTCACAATTAAAAATAAATTCTCATAAAATAAAATTAAAAACTGTTAAAAATAAAGTGAGGCTAAAAAAGCACAATCTCCATTAAATTTAAGAAAATAGTTTAAACTTTAAAGTTTTAATAGTTTGCAATGCAAAGTGCAAAGAATTTATAATTTAGACTTTTAGAATGGATTTTTAAGTAATTAATACATAAAACTAACAATATTTATGTTTTGGTTTTTTTGAGCTGACATGATTTATTGTTTTAGTCATGCAAAGACGCTGTCGTATAACTAATATTAGGCATATGCACAACATAAATGAGCACCTAAACTATGCAATTGCACTATTTTAATGTAAGAGAGAGAAGTTAAAAGGTTTAAAATTATTCATTTGTTGTTCATCAAAAAATTATTCATTTGTTCTAATGAAAATTAAAAATGAATTTTTTTTTAAGTTTAAAAATCTCAGTTCTTAAAAGACAAGTTTATGATTTTTTTTACTTTAATTTAATAATTAATTTTTTAATAAATATATAAACAAACTATTAACTTGGAAGCAACGTAAAAAGAAAAAAAGCAATATAAACCAAAGTTTTGAATTATGTTTCGGACGTTTTTTCGGATTGGCTATAGGAATGGAATATTTTGGTACAGGTGTGTATTGGAACACTTTCTAGAATTACGTGCAAGATATATATATATATATATACACACACACAAATTATTTAAATTACTTATTTTAGGAGTATAAAAATAAATTTCTTATACAGTGATATAATTATGAGATTGATGATTAAAAACATTTAAACTTTGATAATACTTAGTACAGCTGAGATGAGATTGTTTATTTAAAAATAATCAAATAAAGGAGATTGTACTTGTTTTAGATGGGTATTGGGTAAAGTAAACTATGAACTTTCCTAGAAGGCTTACTCCAGTTCTTTAATTTATTTTTTGTACTTTCACATTTCACGTGACCTTTCACTGTTTTTGATGTATTACAAAAAAGGATAAATTCAAACTTGATATTACTTAATATAGTTGAGATGAGATTCTTTATTTAAAAATAATCAAATAAAGGGTTTGTTTAGAGTTCGTTTATTTTCTTGAAATTGAAAACTTTTTACTAATAGTACTACTATAAGTAAAGATAAAAGTTAACTGAAATAATACAATGAGACTCATGAATAATACTAAAAAGTATAGTGAGACCTATGAATAGTAACAAAAATAAGTTGAATAGTAAAATAAGCTGGTTTTTTAATTTTTGCTAAACACACACAAAGAAGATTTACTTGTTGTAGATAGGTATTGGGTAAAGTAAACTATGAGTATTTGGTGGGGTGAAAAGGTGGAAGGTTAAAAAATGGTGATATGACAAAAAAGTGAGAGGATAGAAAAAATTTTAATTTTTCACATTTTTATTTGGTTGGGAGTGAAAAAGTAAAATGATGGAAAAAGTGAGTTTATTTAAATTTACTTATATACCATTGTTAAAAAATAATACCCAATTAAAACAAAAAAGTGAAAAAAAAAATCATCCAAATTTATTAAAAATTAAAAATCATATGTAGAAAAAAAAAATCACTTCTAGTTAAACAAAAGAAAAAAATATATACTGTTACGCCACACGCCATGAAAAAAAAAATGTCCAGAAGGAAATCAAAAGAAGAAGAAGAAGAAAAAAAGAAAAAAGAAAAAAGGCCAACGTACTATTTGGACAAAACACGTGGACATTTTGGTCAAATTATTAAATCATACTCCCTCTTTCTTCTTGGATGATTTCCTCTACAGAAGTCAATAAATTATATCTAATGATTTCCTAACTACCTATGTCTCAATACATGAATATGAATCTATACCCAGCTTTCTTTTTTTTTTTTTCTTTTTTTGAGAATAAAATCCATACCCCTCTAAAATGATAGATATGGTGCCTTTGATCAGCCTAAATGGTAAGAGATTTTTTTTTTTTTTTGGTTGGATTTGGAACCATGCAATTGCTATTTTAGTATGAGAGAAAAGTTAAAAGGTTAAAAATTGTTGATTTATTCTAATGCTCGAATTAAAAAGTGAATTTTTTAATTTTAAACCCCAATTCTTAAAAGGCAATTGCACAATTTTTCTTAGAGTATTAGCATTGGAAAATGCTAATGCTACTCTATTTTACCATTCTAAAAACTCACTTTATCATTATACCATCCTATTTTACAATACCTCCTCATCCCAAACTTCTATTTTCCTCTTTTACTCACTAAAATAATATATTTACAAAATAAAATAATATATATCAAAATTATATCTTTTCTCTCCCATCTCTCTCCTCTCTTTCATTTTCAGCTCTCTTCCAAATAAACCCCAGAAACCTCACGGCAACCCCATAAACCTTTGCCCTGAAACCCATGGCCACCACCATCACAACGACAACCCCCCACCTTCACCACCATGAACCCACATATGACCAATAATAAAATCTCCACCCCCTTCCACCACGCCACCACCCCACGGCAACCCCAGAAACCTCAGCCCCGAAACCCATGGCCACCACCATCACCATGGCAACCCCCCACCTTCACCATCATGAACCCACATGACCCATAATAAAAACCCCACCCCCTTCCACCACCACCACCACCACCACGACGGCAACCCCCAACTCCACCACCATTAACCCACAAAAAAAATCCATCCCAAAATCAAATCAAACAAATAGCAAATTCTAAATCCAAAAGATGACCCACAAAAAAAAATCAAGTCAAAATTTACACAAACCCAGCTACCAACCGATCTCACCGTTGCAAACCACACCGGAAACCCATGAACATGCCACTGCAAACCACCATACAACGCCGCCGCATACCCATGAACCCAGAAAACGTACCCAAAAATACCCAGAAATTGCCACCATACCACGCGATCTGACTTCCCAGTCTCACCTCCACGTCGGAGCCACGACCCATGCCAGAAAAGCCCACTGTGAGAGAGAGATGTGATAAGAGAGAGACATGATGAGAGAGACGCCGTTGTGAAGAGAGGAATGAGAAGAGAAACAAAGTGAGAGAGAGAGAGAGAGTTAGAAAATAGAAAATAAACAAATATTATAAGTTTTAGAATTGTGCTACAGTACTATTCTACCTTTAGAATTGTACTGTAGCACAATTCTAAATATTTTTGCAATACTTCCTTTTGACATTTTCTGATGCAGTGGTTATTTGGTGCATTTATGCTAAAATGCTCTTAGATATGGCATTAGCATCTTCTGATGCTAATGCTCTTTACTTTTCTTCAATAATTACTTTTTCTTTAAAAATAAAAATGAACTCTTAAAAGCATTGCAATTTGGAACTGGGTGTGTTACATAGAACTAGAGTTTTTCAAACTCAATTTTCAAGGTTTTTTGTTTTTTGTTTTCTAATTTTGCATTGAAATCGATTTTTATAAACTTTACTTTATTTATTTATTTTTAAATTGCATATGACTCTAGTTCCCAGTGGGATGATTTTTATTTATAAATGCCATTATTTTTTTGAGAATAAACAGCAAAATTTTTTAAATATCATATTGAAGCATTAGTATTGGTAGTGCTAAAAAGTCATATTATTAAAAAAATCATTTTGCTATTTTTAAATGCCATGTTAGAGCATTATTATTTGTGGTTTTACATTAGCAAGTGGTTGCTAGAACTCAACTTTTGGAAGGTTGAATTTTACTCAAAGCTTTATTTTCAAAAAGAATCTTTTACAAAAAATGATTTATTTAGCTCCCAAAAAAAAAAAAAAAAAAAAGACCTCCAAAAAGTAGTGTAAAAAGAACTATGTAGCTTGTAAAAAAGAAAAGGAAATATAAACAGAAACAAGAATTTGCTAGTCACTGGAAAGTTGACCTGTCTTCCTCAGCATCCACAGTAGTGGAGCTAAAAATATAGCAATTTAGCTCCACCAAAAGTTATTTTATCTATTTTACCTACACACATGCTACAACAGTGGATCCATTTTAGCTTTCAACATAATAAAATAATATAAACATTACAATAAAATAATATAACCACTATAATAAAATAATATATCCCACCACCCAAAAAACTTCCACAGCACCAATCACAGCCACTTCTACCATCAACTATAGCCATAACCACACCCACAATCACCACCACCACCAGCAGCCCACAGCAGAAAAAGAAAAAAAAAAGAAAAAAAAAGAAACCCAAATCTCTAATATATTTCCTCATCCCAGACCAAACAAAATTACCAATTACAAACAAAATAAAAAATCACCAATCACAAACAAGTACAACGTCGACGAGCTGGGTCGGCAGAAGGAATGGGTCGGCAAGCTCCATGGGTTTCAGACCGGCGGCTTCGATGAGCTTCAGACCGACGGCTTGATGAGTAAGCGATCGGCGGCGTGAGATGAGATGAGATGAGGCGTGAGGTGGTGTGAGGTGGCGTGAGATGAGGAGATCGGCGGCGGATGAGAAGTTTGCTTGAGAGATTTTTGAGAGATGAGATGAGAGAGTGACTAAGAGAGAGAGATGAGAGAGACTTTTTACTATTTTATTAACTGGCCGAATAAATTTTTTTTTTTTGCTCTCAATTACAGTGCACATCTATTTTTACTTATGCCTCCACTGCTGTAGCGTGACTTTTGTGTCTGTGGAGCTAAATTTTAGCAATATAGCAATATGCGTCTATTGCTATGAATGCTCTAGTGCTTGAATTTGTTACTTAAAAAGAAAAAAACTACAAACCTGGTGAAAAAGCAATATGAAAAAGAGAACTTTCGGGGGTGTTTGGTTTGTATTTTTAAACAACTATTTTTAGTTTTTAAACAATATTTCATGTATTTTTATGTACTTTTTTACTTACACGTATTTTCACAAATATTTTTAAACAACGAATTTTAGTTTTTAAACCTAGGTACCAGACGGGCCTTCGCTGCTCACGCACTAGGAAATTTCATTGCTACTTTTGAAGGGAAAGTACTCAGAAAAAGTGAGCAACTTTCGCTCCTCACTAGGGGTTTTTGAAGTGAAAGCTCACGCCTCTCTCACTCTCAGCGGCAGCCTCCTTTCCTTTTCCTCTTTTCAACTTTTTTTTTCTTCTGCTTCAGACTTCGTGCCTCACTGCCTCTGCTTCGGACTTCGGTGGTCGGTGGTCGGACTTCGGTGTTCTGCCTATCGGCCTCTCGCCTCCCTCACTTTTCTCTCGGCTTCTTCAGGTAATTTTTTTAGATATCTCTTTTGATGGTAATATTTGCTCTTGCATGCTTAAGTTCTTGATCACTCGTGACTTTAAGGGCTTCATTGATTTCATTGGATTTTTTTTTTTTTTAATTGCTTTTGGCGTGTAGTTTGGAAATTTAGATTGAAGAGGAAATTTGTAAGAATCGCGCACAGCGGCACAGGTGATAATATAATATAGATATGAAATTTTATTCTTTAAAAGATTGTATAACATTGATGAGAGATGCTAACTTTTTTTGGATATGATTTTATACCGTATATGTCTATAACAAATTGGATAACACTTGTATGATTATTAGAGTTTAGGAATTATAGTTGGTGAATTTATTTGGTGGATTTATTTGTATACACTGTATTGTTTGTGAATTATTTATTTGTGATTTTGTATATGTTGTGTTGATGGATTTATTTGTTGATAAAATGTTTGCTGCCAGTCTGAAATTGTTGAGTGGAATGGAGTCCGCCTCTGTACCATCTAATGAACATGCTTCTACAACTGAGTCTAATGCTAATACTTTATCTGTGAGAGCATTTGGTTCACATGATGATATTAATTTCAATTATCTTTCATGACAGTTGAGGATTGTGTTGTTATCAAATGAACCTTAAAACTTAGTAATATTCTTTGTTTGAAACTTTTTTGTCATTTGGAGGTATTAAACTTATTTATTTGGTTCTCTGTTTGAAACTTATTTGCTATTTGGATGTAACGAACTTATTTATTTGGTTTTGTTGAAAGTTTATTATGTCAAGGATGATTATTTTGTTGTGTTATTATGTTAAATTCTTTAAAAATATTAAACTCAAACCAAAAAAAAAAAAAAAATCTTTAAAAAGATGTTATATACTTATATGTTTTTTAAGTAAACATATTTATTACTATTAGTTTATAAGTTTTAGTATATAAAAATCTATTATTTATTTATATAATTTTAAAAATTATTAATTAAATTATTTATGATGTCACCAGTTCGACCACTAGTCGGACTCCAGTCTGATTAGAAAACCAGTAACCAGTCTCTTTTCCGGTTCTTTTACTATACCGGTTTAAAAAACCATGGTTGGTGGTGCTAAAGTGAGGTAAGATTTTTTATTATTCAGAATTAAAAAAAAAAAAAAAAAGGTAAGATGTTTTACATTTGATAAAAATCAAAATCAAAATCTTTAAGTTGGGATAAATTATCATTTTTGTTCTTAAAGTTTCATTTTATCATTTTGAACCGTGAAAGTCGTGTTTGTTGCTAAGCTGATCACTGTGTCCACTCTTGTCTAAATTTTTTTCTGAAATACCTTTAAAAACAAGGTTGTTTTGACATTCTTCCCATTTATAAGTTCTAAAAAATTAAATATATTTTGTAATAAAATTAAAGTAAAAATATAAATTATATATTTTAAATTTGACCGTTGTCATTTTGGTTTTGTTAGTTTTTTTTTTTTTTTGGTCATCATTTTGATTCTATAAATTCATATTTACTATCACTGTTAGTCATTCTGTTCATAACTCATATTAACTATTAAAACAATTAAGTTTTTCTTATTCTTTTATTAAAGAAAGAATACAAATTATACATTTTAATTTGATTAATTGTTATTTTAGTTCTGTAAAATTCATTTTTGTCATATTGATCCTATAAGTTTACATCAATTGGTCCTTTTCAATTGCAATTTTTTAAATTAGACTATCACCTTACATATGTGTCTAAACCCTGCATAATATATACATTTTTTTTAATGATGCATGTGTGGTAGGCTAATTTAGAAATGTGATAGAATTATTGTGAATTTTTATTGTTCACAACTTTTTGATGCTTACAAACTAATATATCACTTTAGTCACATGAAAAAGAAATTCAAATATGAAGTTGTTAAAGTTTATTAATCGCAATTCACAATTATTACCACTAATAACTTTTAATATTTTCCAATTTTTATATATTATTAGCTAAATGTCTGTTAGATACTCACCCCTTTATGCATAATATTTTCTATCTATATATATCTAAAAGCTAAGTTGCAACGTAGAGTTTAATGTTGCTGTGCTTTTGTTGAACCATATTAGCGTTATATCATCAACCTATTTTCAATGTTTTCTCACTTTTGAAATTATTTTTCTCCTTATAAATTTGCCATTTACAATTACACATTCTCCAACATTTACTTTTACCTTTTTAAAATAAGAGATCAGTATGATGGAAACAGATTTTAAAATTATTATTTATTTATATAATTTTAAAAATTATTAATTAAATTATTTATGACATCACTAGTTTGACCACTAGTCGGACTTCGGTCCGACCAGAAAACCGAACTAGTCCCTTTTCCGTACCGATTTTTAAAACCATGGTTGGTGGTGCTAAAAATAGCAATATGACTTTTTAGCACCACCAATAATAATGCTCTTAAAAAGCTAAAGTGAGGTAAGATTTTTTATTATTCAGATTTTTTTTTTTTGAAAAAAAAAGTAAGATGTTTTACAATTGTTAAAATCAAAATCAAAATCTTTAAGTTGGGACAAATTATCATTTTTGTTCTTATAGTTTCATTTTATCATTTTGAACAGTGAAAGTCATGTTTGTTGCTAAGCTGATTGCTGTGTCCACTCGTCTAAAAATTGTTATAAAATACCTTTAAAAACAAGGTTGTTTTGACATTCTTCCCATTTATAAGTACTAAAAATTAAATATATTTTGTAATAAAATTAAAGTAAAAATATAAATTATATATTTTAAATTTGACAGTTGTCATTTTGGTTTTGTAAGTATGTTTTTTTTGGTCACCATTTTGATTCTATAAATTCATATTTACTGTCACTGTTAGTCATTCTGTTCATAACTCATATTAACTATTAAAACAATTAAGTTTTCTTATTCTTTTATTAAAGAAAGAATGCAAATTATACATTTTAAGTTTGATTAATTGTTATTTTAGTTCTGTAAAATTCATTTTTGTCATATTGATCCTATAAGTTTACATCAATTAGTCCTTTTCACTTGCAATTTTTTAAATTAGACTATCACCTTACTTACGTGTCTAAACCCTGCATAATATATACATTTTTTTTAATGATGCATGTGTGGTAGGCTAATTTAGAAATTTGATAAAATTATTGTGAATTTTTATTGTTCACAACTTTATTGATGCTTACAAAGTAATATATCACTTTAATCACAGGAAAAAGAAATTCAGATATTGAGTTGTTAAAATTTATTAATCGAAATTCACAATTATTACCACTAATAACTTTTAATATTTTCCGATTTTTATATATTATTAGCACAATGTCTGTCGGATACTCACCCCTTTATGCACAATATTATCTATCTATATATATATATCTAAAAGCTGCAGTGTAAAGTTTGATGTTGTTGTGCTCTTGTTGAGCCATATTAGCGCAACATCAACTTATTTTCAATATTTTCTCTCTTTTGAAATTATTTCTCCTTAATATTTTGCCATTTACAATTACACATTCTCCAACATTTACTTTTATCTTTTTATCTCCCCACTACTCTATACCTTAACCTTACAATTTTTCCATCCCTTCATCTTCCTTTTATTTTGACTCTTCTTCTCCCTATTTTTAAAATAAAAAATTTGTTATTTTCTCTTCCATTCAATCCATATTTTGCTCAACAAAAAGGTGAATTCTCTCTCTCTCTCTCTCTCTCTCTCTCTCTATGTGTATATAAATATATATATATATATATATATTCTTTCTTTTGGTGGATGTTTAATTCTCTAGATTGATGATTTTTATGTTTAACTCTACTTTAGGTTGATATGATTTGTTTATATTTTAATTTTTTATCTTTTTAATTCTATTTTCTTTATTTGTTACATGTTATCCTATGAAATTACAGAATTATTTAATGTTATTCTATTACACAGCATGACTTGGATAATTTGGTGTTTACAATTATACATTTTCTTTTGAACATTCTTCTACTCATCTTCTTTTATATGATTTTGTTATTTGTCTCACATTCTCTTTCAAAAAAAGTGATTGTTTTCTCTCTCTATTATTAATTCTTTCTTGCAACTCTATTTTAGATTGATGAATTTTTTTTGTCTCTACTTTTGGATAATACACTTTAGTAGTGTGTTTTATGAGTTATTTATCACATGTACTCTCTATCCCTCTTATAGTTTTGATTTGAGTTAATTTTTAGATATTTTAGAAGTGAGATGATTATGTATTTGAATGTTTCTATAAATTATTTGAGTAATATCAATTGTAAATTTGTGATGAGGTTTGGTTATCATGATAATCTTCTTAGAATAAGAAATTCAAATAAATTAATTTTGGAACTTAAAAATTTTAGTTGTAGAAAAAAAAAAAAAAAAAACTATAACACTATACAAAAGTTTGAATAATATAGATCACTTGAAAAAAGAATAGTATTTCTATCTTTTATCTCAAAAAAAATTGTACAATAATATCAATCAAATGCACCTAAGTTTTTCAACAAAAAATAATAATAATAATAGAATGATATATTTGTGGAGATGGAGAGATGAAAAACAATTTTAGAAATATTATTTCCACTATGTTTTATAGAATAAATCATACATTATACCACGTTACAAATTAGTTGTATTTTCCCATGCATGGCGTGGGTCTACCCCTAGTGAGGAGCACTGGATGGGAGGATTCTTGAAAAGTAAACAACACACTCTCTTCTCTCTCTCTCTCTCTCTCTCTCAAATTATTGAACTGTCACAGAGACTAATAAATTATTCATACAAAGTAGCTTTAGAAAAAGCTCTTGACAACCATTTAGCCTAATAAACGAAAAAAATACACAGTTGACTTGACTAAGGAAAAACAAGACACATAACCCACGCCCACCATCTGTGTTTGAGTTTTAATGTGAATTACTGAATTGTCAACAATACAAACCCAGTTGAGTTTGGAGATTTAATTATATATTGAGTTTTAGAAAATATACCAGGCACTTCCCCAGAGTTCTGAACGGTGAGACCTCACAGCGAGTAGCAGAGTGATGTACGTGTGGCGGGACGGAGTTTATTTGCTGGCTTCATGAACCTCCATTTCAACTGGGCATTCTCATAAAAAAAAAAAGAAAAAAAAAAGAGGTAAGGTTGTTTGACCGATCTGATTAGCAGAGGGTTTCAAAACACTGCCTCAAATGGCTTTCTTCTTTCATAGTTTATTTTCTTTTCATTTTTTCTTCAGTAGTATTGATTTTATTTTATTTTATTGGTATGCAGATCTATATCATGATTCAATATTTAGTAGTACTATATTTTCAGTGGCTTTAATGGACATGGAAACAGCCTTGTCATCTTTCCCAAGCTCTTCCTCTTCTTCCCGATGGATGTATGATGTCTTCCTTAGTTTTAGAGGTGAGGACACCCGCCACAATTTTTTGGATCATCTATTCAATGCTTTGAAAGAGAAAGGCATTCACACTTATAGAGATAATGAAAAACTTGAGAGAGGAAAATCCATCTCACCAGAGCTGTTGAAAGCAATAGAAGAATCAAGATTTGCCATAGTCATTCTCTCAAAAAACTACTCATCTTCAACTTGGTGTTTAGATGAACTTGCAAAGATCATTGCTTGCAAGGAAGATTTGGGAATGAAGGTTTTGCCAATTTTTCACTATATCGAGCCCTCTGATGCACGGCAACAAATGGGAACTTTTGCAGAGCCATTTGTTGAATACAAAAAAAAGGAGAACAAAGAGAGGGTGGAGAAATGGAGAGATGCTTTAAGACAAGTGGGCAACCTCGCCGGATGGCATTTAAAGAATACGAGGTAATTAACTTGGTTTATTTATTTCTTTTAAATATTCAAATGTCCCACTTCATATATATAATATTATTCAGAGCCTTAAGCAAATCAACATACATGTTTCATTCTACTTCTTTCAATTTTATCCTAAGTGAATCAATTTACATATTTTGTTTCAGTCAGTCAAACTGAACATCAATTATATATCATATTTTTTGTGTGACTAATTGGAGGCTCAAACTCAATGCATGTTGTACTTTATTCATTGCAGGTCTGAGCTAGAAGACATCAAAGAAATTGTGGGATGGATATCGCTTCACTTGAAATATGATGCAATCCCATACTTTACCAAGAACCTGGTAGGAATTTACTCTCAAATGGTGGAATTGGAGTCATGTTTAGCTATAGAGTCAAACGACGTTCGATTTATAGGGGTTTGGGGGATGGGGGGAATTGGTAAGACAACTCTTGCTAGAGTTGTTTATTTTATGGTTTCTAAAAAATTTGACACTTGCAGTTTTATTGAGGATATTAGGGAAAAATCTGAAAAAGAGGGATTACTTTCACTACAACAGAAACTTATTTCTGATATTTTGGTGGAAACAGATTTTAAAATAAGAGATCAGTTTGATGGAGTTCTCAAGATCAAGAATAGGTTTTCTCGTAAAAAGATTCTTCTTGTTCTTGATGACGTAAATAAATTAAACCAGTTACAAATGTTAGTTGGGGAGCATGATTGGTTTGGTCCAGGCAGTAAAATTATCATAACAACAAGAGATTTGCATGTGTTGAACACACATGGAGTAGATGGAATATATGAAGTTAAAGGATTGAATTATGAAGATGCTCTTCAACTTTTTTGCTTGAAATCTTTTAAAAAAGAGCATATCCCAAATGATTATTTAGAGCCGTCCAAAGATTTTTTAAAATATGCTGGAGGTCTTCCTTTGGCTCTTGAGGTTTTGGGTTCCTTCTTGTTTGGAAAGAGCACCATTGAATGGAAATGTGCGTTGGAGAGGCTTAAAGAATATCCTAGTACAGAAGTTCTCCAAGTACTTCAAATAAGTTTTGATGGACTCCATGACACAGAGAAGGAAATATTTCTACATATTGCATGCTTCTTTAATCATAATATGAAAGATCAAGTAGTAGAAGTACTAGATATTCTTGGTCTTTACCCTAATATTGGGTTGACTGGACTGTTTAATAAATCTCTATTGAAAATAATAGATGGGGAAGAGTTGTGGATGCATGATTTACTTGAAGAAATGGGTAAGAATATAGTTCGTCAAGATTACCCTGATGATCCTAGAAAACATAGTAGACTATGGCGTTATGAGGACATTGACAACGTATTGAAAAAAGACAAGGTATGAGGTTATTTACAGAATTTGAGCTCATTCCCTACCTTCTTGTTCCAAAATTTGAAATTTGAATTGTTATGCTAATAATATATTTTGCAATTCACTAATTCCTTCTTGATTGTTAGGGAACAAATGCAGTTCAAGCCATGGATATTTGGGGTACTTATAATGAAGAAAAAGAGGCACATTGGAACCCTAAGGCATTTTTGAAGATGTACAATCTTAAATTTCTTAGAGTTAATGATATTAACCATGTCCCCACCCATCTTCCTAATAATTTAAAAATTCTTAATTGGAATCAGTATCCTTCAAAATCTTTGCTATCAAGTTTCCAGCTAAATGAGCTTATTCAACTTAGTTTGCAACGAAGTGAAATTAACCAAATTTGGATAGGAAGAAAGGTACTTATGTTATTATCTTCACAACTTTTCTTTTTTAAATTTCAATAAATGGATATTGAAGCTAATTATTCCTAACCTCCTCTTTTTTTTTTTAATAATCTTTTAACAGAATTTTGACAAGTTGAAGTTCATCGACTTGACCTACTCCTCAAACTTGATTACAACCCCAGACTTTGTTGGAGTCCCAAATCTTGAGAAATTAGTGTTTGAACATTGTACAAATTTACGCGACCTTCACCCATCCATTGCAATTCTTAAGAAGCTTGTTCTTCTTAATCTAGCATATTGTGAAATGCTAAGTTCTCTACCAAGCAAGTTTGAAATGGATTCTCTCAAGACTCTTAATCTTTCTTGTTGCGTAATACTCAAGAAAATTCCAAAATTCATGGGAAGCATGGTATGCTTACAGAAACTTTTTTTGGATTGCACTGCTATCATGGAACTACCTTCATCAATTGGAGGCTTGATTGGCCTCACTTCATTGATTCTAATGGATTGCAGAAATCTTGTGTGCCTTCCTAGTTCCATTTGTTGTTTGACATCTCTTGAATCTCTAGATCTTTCTGGATGCTCAAAATTTGACAACTTGCCTGAGAACCTTGGGAATGTCAAAGGTTTGAAGAAGCTTAATTTGAGTGGAACGGCTATTAAAGAGTTGCCTTCATCAATTGAACGTTTGACAAACCTTACTTTATTAACTCTCAAGGATTGTAAAAATTTCGTGTGTCTTCCTAGCACCATTTGTAGTTTGAAATCACTTAAATATCTGGATCTTTCTGGATGCTCAAAATTTGACAACTTGCCTGAGAACCTTGGGAATGTCAAAGGTTTGAAGAAGCTTAATTTGAGTGGAACGGCTATTAAAGAGTTGCCTTCATCAATTGAACATTTGACAAACCTTACTTTATTAACTCTCAAGGATACTCGCAAGGATTGGAAAAATTTTAGGAATGTCAAAGGTTTGAAGAAGCTTAATTTGAGTGGAACGGCTATTAAAGAGTTGCCTTCATCAATTGAATGTTTGACAAAACTTACTTTATTAACTCTCAAGGATTGTAAAAATTTCGTGTGTCTTCCTAGCACCATTTGTAGTTTGGAATTGCTTAAATATCTGGATCTTTCTGGATGCTCAAAATTTTACAACTTGCCTGAGAACCTTGGGAATGTCAAAGGTTTGAAGGAGCTTAATTTGAGTGGAACGGCTATTAAAGAGTTGCCTTCATCAATTGAACGTTTGACTAACCTTACTCTGTTGACTTTAAGATACTGCATGAATCTTGTGCGCCTTTCTAGCACCATTTGTAGTTTGAAGTTGCTTATTTCTCTTGATCTTTTTGGATGCTTAAAATTTGACAACTTGCCAGAGAACATAGGAAATATGGAAGGTTTGGAGGTGCTTAATTTGTGTTGGACAGCCATAAAAGAGGTTCCTTCTTCAATTGTTCTCCTTAAAAATCTCAAACAGCTACATATCCGTGGATGGAAGTTATCTGAATTTTATTTCCAGCCAGCAAGTGCTGAGTGGATGGAACCATCAAGGATTTCATTATGTTTCTTGCCAACAATTCCTACCACGCAAAGAATATTATTGCCTTCATTTATATATTCTTCCCTGCCAACAAGTCCAGTTTTGGTGGGCTTATCATTGCCTTCCTTACTAGGTCTACAATCTTTAACAGATTTGCATCTTATTCACTGTGATCTTTCTTCAATTCCCAATGACATTGGCTGCTTGTCCTCTTTAAAACGCTTAGATCTAAGCGGAAATAATTTGGTTTCCCTTCCTGAAAGCATGTCTCAACTCTCTAATCTTCGAACACTCTATTTGGAGGGTTGCAAGAGGCTTCAATCATTGGAAAATGTTCCGTCAACTATTAATTCCGTAATTGCAGATGATTGTATCTCACTGGAGAGATTGCCAGAACTGCAATTTTATCTTTCTAGGTCAGATCGCACCTATTTGCATCTACTGTTTTTGAACTGCTTCAAATTGTTTGACAATAGCATGCTTCAGGGCTTTAATAAAATGCTTCAGGTCGGTTTGTCTGTCTGTCTGTCTGTCTGTCTGTCTGTCTCTCTTTCTCTAAGTTCTAAACGTTAGTTTTTTGTATATTTCAGGGACAAAGTGGTACACTACCAAAGAAGTTAAAAATTATTATTCCTGGAAGTGAAATTCCGAAATATTTTAACCATGAATGTATGGGTCATGAATTGAAATTACAAGTGCCTTCTAATCTGTCTAATGCACTGATTGGAATTGCATTTTGTGTTGTTTTTGTACCCAACAAGTGGGCTGTACGCCCTCGTGATTGGGAGCTTTCATTTATAATCGATGGAATTCCAATGGATGGGGGAAAATATTCTGGTTCTATGAAAATATATGATACAATTAAATCACATCACCTTTGGCTGACCTATTATTCCTATCAGAAAAGATTTCATCCGCTTACAATTAGAGCATTTTCCTTGGACCTGAAGGTGGAGAAAATTGGGGTGCGATTCATATACCAGCAAGACATCGAAATTCCCAGTAAAACTATGGCACACTGCATCAAGAACAGCAGCATTGTAGTCCATCATGATATTGATGATTCAATTGCAGAAGGTAGCAGAAATAAGCGAAGCCGTGATGAGGATGATGGGGCAGGATCTAGTGGAGAACGCTGCTCTATTTTGGGACCACCGCCAAAGAGGATTCAAAGTCTTGGAGGATTCTGAGGATCCTAGTCAAAGGGAATTTTCTGACTTCTTTGCGAGTAAGTCTATATTTCTTCTTACTTTCAAGTTTTAACGTTTTAACTTTTAACATTTACAAGTCATCGTTTACAACTACTTGTTGGTGCACTTTTATTTAGTGGATATAGAGGATCAAATGTCCAAGAAGCTGGAAGCCATTCACGAATGTCGTAGTTACCAAGACATTGAAGATATCAATTAAACCCTGGCACAGAACAGCAACAAGCTGCGCACTATGAGGGTCTGGGTGAAACTATCGTGATATTGAACGATTCAGCCGCCGAAGGTTGCAAAAATAAGCAAAACCGAATGTCTGATTCAGAAGAATCCAGTGGAAAAGGCCACATTAACGAGGGACCAGATCCAAAGACTAGGAGTATTTATGTCTGATTCGGAAGAATCTAGTAAAAGGGAATTCTTTGCCTGTAAGTCATCATCTTTCTCTTTGCTATTACAATTTACTAGTTTTACTGTTGTCTTTTATTTTTGGGGAGGGGAATCCAATGAAAGTGTGGCTTTTGATTGATAACAAATTTAATTTGCTATAGTTATAAAATTAGAGAGTTTTTCTTTTTGGATTTCCCATATTTTATAATTTAAATAAATTATTTAAAAAAAAAGCATAGAATTCTGCAAGTTGTACCCTAGCATTGCTTTTTGGCACTCATATAGCCACATTTTTTTTTAATCAGGTTGAAATAATGCAAATTTTTCTTCTTGTCTTGTTGGGGCACTTTTATATAATGGAAGGAAGGGATCAAACATAACCTTGAAGCCTATTGTGGCGGTAAGAGGGATAGTTAGTAGAGCCACGTTGAAGAATTAGCCAAGTAGGATCTCTCCTTTCACTCAAAATGGGCAGCTATTTAAATTAACTGTCAAATTGCTCTTATTATTGATTAAATCCTTTTTTTTGTCCTGCAAATGTTCTGTTGAACTTCTATTGCTATACAAATATATATTGAAATCTAATTATTTCCAGATTCCTAGTGAAAAAGCACTAAGAACAAGTGTGCTGACAAAGTTTACTCTGGATGGATACAAGGTAAGTTGATCGAAACATGCTTTTGTCTTTCAAAAACACTTGAAAGTTGAAACCCTTGCATTTTTTTTTTTGCTGGCAGCATCATATATGAATTGAGTACCATACTTCTGAATTAGGATTCCATCTGGATGTTACCAATCATGCCATTGGAAAATGATACAACCTGATCCCACTTCAAACTTCAGTAATGTCCTGACAATGCAACTAAGAGTTAGAATTTCTGCCTATCCCTGAGTGCTACTTGAGGAATGTTAACAAAACTAGAAACTCTTCTATTTCAAAAGGTTTTATTTAACACAAGCTACCTAAATTGAGCCTGCCTTAGCAAAGAGATTCCATATGTCTCATTATGGTTTCTTAGTTCCATTCTTGCACCTCTTTCAAACCTAATCCACCTTCTCTTTGGCTTGCATACAACATCCCAAGATACTTTAGCCCCCTAAAGCTCCTTTCCTTTCCATAGGTAACTACTCAATATCTGTGCAATAGCCTTGATAAAATTCTTTGCCAATATGAAGATGCTGGACCAGTTAAACCTATAGGCTATAAAGAACTGGAGCCATCCTGCAAAGGAAAGGTTCCTTGCTGTCCAGGTTTCAATTCTGCTTGTTTTCTTATCAAGAAGGAGCGAACATACTTTTGCACCAGGTCTTCGAGAAATTACAGAAACCCTGAGCTATCTTACAAGTAGCGAGCCTTTTTGAATTGCAAGAGCTCAGATATTCACTTCTTCATCCCATCAGGAATAGCAGCACAGAAAATCTCAATCTTGTGAGAGTTAGCAACCACACCAGACATATTTCCTAAACTCCTCCAGATACTAAGAAAAACATACTGCAGACTAGGAGCTTATGTTTATAATTGCTTCTGTATTTACATTTACCATCCAATCAATGCAACATAAACAAATATCTTTGGGGTGGAAAGGTACCATTCTCATGCCAATTGACACAACCTTGAACAGTGAACGATCTCAAAGGAGCTACTGGGTTATGGCAGCTGTTTTGTGGCTACAGCAGAGATCATTGCACCAAATCCTTGCCCTTAATGCAAATTGAATCTGTTTCTCATGCCCATCTTTGGGAGCAAAGGACATTGTTTCTATATCCAAGGGGAGTAGATAAGTAGAGAAGGTGGCAACCACACAACCAACTTCCTAAACATGAACTACCCCTGCAGCACACAGGTTTCTTTGGTCTCACTTGTAGTCATATTCCCTAACCTGAATGTACAACAAAATTCAGTATGTTAAAAGTATGACCAAAAACAAGCATTGATCCTGACACAAAATTTAGATGTCATGCACACACACATCACAAATACATGTATGTATGTATGTGTGTATGCATGTATGTATGTATGTACATAGGTAGTAGTAAGAAGTTAATAAGTTAGCATGACAACAAGCTTTCTAGCTAGTCCTTTACTATAATGTTGACAAATCTTTAGCAACAGGTTGGTGGAATCTTCTGGTGGTAAAGGGAAATGTCTCTCTACGTCTTCTCTTCTAGAAACATCCAAGAACAGCGAATTCTTTACATAAGAAGTATCACGGCATGGAAGTAACTTGTTGAATGTCAACGGGCACACACTCATCAAAATTCCAAGGATCAAAAGCGGTGTTTCAATAAGAACAACCTTCTTTGTAAATGTAGAAATACCTGCAAGTTTAAATTACAACAATAACAACCAGAAGAACACAAAGTTACAAAGCTCAGAAATATACCAAGGCATCTACTGCAGCATGCTCTCTAAGGATCATGATCCTGACGATTCAGCCTCAGAAGGTAGCAGAACTAAGCGAAGGCATGATGAGGATGATGGGGCTGGACACCTAGTGGAGAAGGCTACTCTAATGAGGAACCACAGCCAAAATGAATTTATAAAGTTGGAGAATTTATTGCTGATTCTGAGTATTCTAGTCAAAGGGAAA
Organism: Quercus alba; assembly: GCA_036321655.1. NCBI lineage: Eukaryota > Viridiplantae > Streptophyta > Magnoliopsida > Fagales > Fagaceae > Quercus > Quercus alba. The sequence continues at coordinate 9,592,738 of CM070304.1, read as the reverse complement.
TTTTCGACTTCGTTGCCAACAAGTGATCATCATTCTTCTCACTACTTTACAAGCCATCATCAATTTTTTTTTTTTAATTGTTAACTTCAAAGTAATGGGCTAGTTGTACCTTCGAATTACCTGTTAACACTCACATCAAAATCAACCCAAACTCAAAAATTAAAATCATACCATATTACTTTTCTTTTTTTAGTTTTTTTTTTTTTTTAATAATCTGGTTGGAGTTATACAAATTTTTTTGATGTCTTGTTGGTGAACTTTTATTTAGTGCAAGGATAGTAAGAAATTTCCTAGACGCTTAAATCCATTCATGGAGGGAAGAGGGATAGTTACCAAGACATTGAAGATCTCAATTAAACTATGGCACAGTTAAGCATCAACAACAGAACACTCTATGAGGATCTGGATGATCTCTGCCATGATCTTTATGATTCAACCGTAGAAGGTAGCAGAAATAAGTGAAGCCATGATGAGGATGGCGGGACTGGACCAAGTGGAGATGGCTACTCTATAGACGAACCCCCATCCAAAGACTTGGAGGATATATGGCTGATTCTAAAGAATTTAGTACAAGGAATGTTTCGACTTCTTTTCCTGTAAGTCATCATCTTTCTTCTTGATATTACAGTTTACAAGTCTTGATGTTGTCTTTTATTTTTTCAGGAGGGGAATCCAATGAAATGGAAGTGTGGGTTTTGATTGTCATGTTTAAATTGGCATGATAAAAAAATTTAAATTTGTCATATGTATAAATTGGAGTTTTTCTTTTTAGATTTTTACCCCTGTTTTTGTACATATACTAGCATTGAGAGAGGGAAAAAAAGAAAGTTCAAAGTATTGTGCTGGTTAACATTACCTTTTGGCACTTACATTCCAATCACCCCCAACGCAAAAATTAAATTCATTCCATGAATCGTATCACTTTTGTTTTTTTAAACTTTCTTTCATCAAGTTTGAATAATACAAAATTTTCTTCTTGACTTGTTGGGGCACTTTTTATATATTGGTAGGAGGGGATCCAAGAAACTTGAAGCCTATCGCAGTGGTAATTGGGAAAGTTACAAGAGTGATGTTGAGGAGGGTCCCTCCTCTCAAACCCACCTTGGCACTCACTAAACTGGTCAAGAATTAACCGAGTATTCCTTTTTGCTGTATGTATGTCAATGTATATATATATATGTGTGTGTGTGTGACTTTGTTTAATTGGTTTTATAGAGTTTAACCAGTGGAATCAGTGTAGAGAAATTAAAGTTCTCCTGTCCCATGCTTTTGTGCTATTTTGTAATCTCCTATTTTCTTAGTGAAATTTTCTTTTAGACACTGTCCGTGGATGTAGGCCTAAAGCCGAACCACGTAAATCTTTATGTTCCATGTGTGATTGTCTTTTCTATTTCTATTTGGCATAACTTACTATTATTTTGTTCACACAACAAATAAGCATAAAATAACCTACTATTGGTTTGTTACACAACAAATAAGCATAAAAGCTTCCACTAATTCAATAGTTTGTGATTAGAGCAATGTCTACTTATGAAATGAAGTTGCATTGTTGTATCGATTGAGTGCCCTGTTGGGCTTGGAAAATGTGGTTGCAAATGTAGCCGTTTGTACTTTGGTGCAGAGAGGAGGGGTTGTTTGAGTTTTGTTTTTGCTGGGCTTTTATTTGTGTCTGGCTTTGTTTGAAGTTTCTTCTTCTAGTGTTTTGATAAATACAAATTAATTATTCATTAAAAAAATTCTCCTGAGGTTTGTTGTTTTAATATATCTCTCTTGGGATGTTGGTTTAGCTAGTGACAAACAAAATACCCAAGAACCCTCGTGATAAGTTGCTACATTTTTTATCATCTTGAAGTTGTGACTGCAGCAGAAGAAATCAAGCCACTTGATAGTATCATTATCTTCTAGGGCAATGAGTAACTTGATCATCCTAAGTAGCCGTCTAAACCACCATCCTAACAAGCTCTATTGCTGCATTTCACACAGCCTCATCAATTACTCGACTGTGCTCTTAGCATATTCCTATTCCTATTCCTCTTCGTCCTCTATGCTCATTTCTTCTTTCTCGAATGTCTTTCTAGTTAGAAATGGACTCAATCTTTCTCTAATGTCTCTTTATTGTGCCTTAAAGAGAGAAAATTGCCTGCTGTAAGAATCTATTGCCGTTCCCAATAATTCATTTAAAATTTTTAAGGACTTGTTAGTTTTGAATTAGTTAGATTAGTTGAACTAGGTTGTATTTCTGATACTCCCACACTATTTTCTTTCTTTTTGTGTTTGAATAGAGACAAAAGTCCAAGCAGAAGCAAAATTATCAATTCCATTTTGTTCAAGTTATTTATCGGGATGAATCATCCCTCCATCCACCACGACCTAAATTTCAGTATGTTTCACTAACTTATGGTTGATATATAGGGTCTGTTTGGATAGAACTTATTTTGCTGAAATTGAAAACTGAAAACTTAAAACACTGTAGCAAAATAATTTTTAAATATGTTAATAGTACTGTGGGACCTATTTTTAATGAAAAAGTTGATAAAAAATGTAATTTGTGGGTCCGTGAACAGTGCATATGTGTACTGTTCACTGCAGAAAGTCAACAATTGCGGTTACTGTTCATTGAACAGTAACCGCAATACTCCAAATGAAAACGCGTGAAAAAAAAAAAAAAAAAAAGAAAAAAAAGAAAAAAAAAAAAAAGAAGAGAAACGCAACGTAGAAAATGCAAAGTAGAAAACGTTGAATACAAACACACACATAGTATTTTTCGCTGATACATGAACAAAACATTAATTTTTTTTTTTTGTCATTTTTTTATTTAAAAAGTTTTACTCATAAAATATGAAATTAGAATTTGATTGTTTGATTTGATGTCATTACTATGAGAAATTTGAACCCAATGATTAGGAAATGGTCAAAATAATGTCATACTAAGCTAGTTGAGCAATTTAAGTTTGACTTTATTCATCATAAATTGTTTTTCTTGATTTGATAAAATTTGGTCCTTTTAGGCTAAAATCTTACTTTTTTTTATGTAGTGAGATATTATAAACCTCTTTGTTGAGTAATAACAATGTTAAGCATGTATATTATTTAGTAATAAATAACACTTGAATCTTTGAATGAGCATTATTTAGGACCTTAGTCAATGGTAAAGAACTAGCTTTTAGTATTTTGCAATACAAATAAGGACAGTTCTAAGTTGGCATTCTATGACACTTACAACAGAACCTATTAGTGGTGACTACCATTGAAGCAACTTCAGTAATACTACTTTGCCATCTGAATCCACCTTACTTCCTTTTACACAATATCTCGTTACTGATAAAAAGATATGGATTATTAGTCCATAATAAGCTACCATTAAAATGCCCTATGTTACCCAATGTTGACAGCTTCTAGTAGAATTTCAAGTGCCTATGCTCTTCCTGATATAAAATTATTTGCTTACTCTTTATTAGATTTAGCTTAACTAAAAGCAGCAAAATAATTCATATCTGAAGCAAACTGAGAATTTTAAGTGCCAAATAATTCAATTCACATCAAAAATTATTTGCTTACTCTTTATTAGATTTAGCTTAACTAAAAGCAGCAAAATAATTCATATCTGAAGCAAACTGAGAATTTTAAGTGCCAAATAATTCAATTCACATCATCATGATAATCGAAGGTTCACATCGTCATGAAAAACATCATTTAAAATTATTTGCCTACTGTTTGATTATTTGATAATCCAATTCACATCCTCATGAAAAACATTTTTTTTTTTTTTGGGGACAAGGTGGCCACCTTGATAGTATTTTGAATATTTTGAGCTAGGTTTGGGGCATGACAAACCTGAAGGTTCAAGGTTCAAGGTTCAAATCAACACACTATCGGTCTATAGGTTTTTGGGGTGTCTCTTGGACAAGAAGTAGAATAGTGTGGTCAAAGGCTAGGCCATTACTTCTTTAGAGAGAGAGAGAGAGAGAGAGAGAGAGAGAGAGAGAATGTACCTCAAAGTAATACTAGCAAAATCTAAAATGAAAAGTCTAAACTTAATTATCCATTTCATTTCTTATAACCATTTTCTGTACGTAGTGTATCATCTATATCTTTTAGAAACTACCTTCCATCTTTAGAAACCACATTTCTCCACACACAAATCCATTAAACTTGATATTGCAACCGCCAAACAATGAAACAATCACATTCCTTCGGCTCACCAAAACTCAAACCTCAAAAGCCCACAAAAAATTACACTTCATTAGTAGCAAAACCTTCTTCAATCAATTTTTGATCAGTCAGTCTGCCAAAAGCTCAGCCTGCTTCGTTACAAAAATGATTAACAATATCCCTTCTGAAATATTCTTTTTTACTTGAAGCCTTGAAATCCAGTACCTCTGATTCCAAGATGACTCACACAACCCCACAATAGCCATTCCTACAAAGAACAACCACAAAGACCAATTAAAAGAAAACGAGTGTCCAATACTAATAGTGAAAATTTTGATAAACAATAGGGGAAAATATATATATATATATATTGCGTTTTTCAGAGATGCCAAACGTAGACTAAACTCAGAAAGCAAAAGAGGTAATTACAATACAAGTCAATCGTCAGAAAAATGAAGCTTAATTTCAAGTCAATACAAGCATTTACACATACATCACCCATCATAATTTTTTTCGCACAAAATGGCTGTGCTTAAGATTTGAACTCGCACACCTTTGGTTAACCAATCATACAATTAGGAGTTAAAACACACCGAGTTAAGCCCAACTTCCTACTACTCAGACTCGGCTTTTGCAAAAAATTTATAGAACTCAATATTGGCTTGAGCTTCATTCCAGTCTCAATATTCTGGTTGGAGCTCAGCTCATGCAATACTCAACTCTCTTCCAAGCTGATTGCAAGCTCCAAAAAACTTCTAAATGCTAGCTGTTTTGAGCATTTAAACTTCAAAAGCTGATGAGCTCTACATCAAGGGTAAGGTAATTGCACATAAGTGATGGCTTTTTATTATAGGAATAGCTACTGTTTTCATCATTTGTTTGCAAAAGGAGAACCAGAGAGAGAAAAATCCATCTTATACATGAAAAGCTTACAGAGAGATAATAAAATAATGAAAATAACATAATAAAAAAAATAGAAAAGTTTAGAAGAATATGCTGTCTATGCTTGATTCCTAAAATGAAAGCATCAGATCAGTTCGAGAAGAAGAATATTCCCTCGATCTATGATGGAGAACCTCTATCAAAGCCAGCACACCGACTGATCATAATGGTGCTTAAGCCCAAAAGTCAGAACATAGTTCAAGCACAGGTCATCTTGCTTAACAAACAAGCCAAGCAAACTTTGATCGAGCTGCTTGCAAGCAGCTTGGCTCTTTTTTTAACCCTACAGTACTTGAGAACAGATCTTCGCATGTACCCATCACAAGCAAGAAAAGAGTTGGAAGAACAGGTTTTCTAGCATTATTTTAAATAAAATCAGAGAGATCAAAGGTAAGAGACACTAAACATTTCAGAAAATTGAACCCCAACTAAAAACTAAAAAAAATCCCAACATCAAATATAGACAAAAAATCCTTAAAACTGCAAAGTTGTAACTTCAGAGGCATTTAGTGAAGTTTCAATGAACAAACAAAAAATAAGCCAAAGAAATGTCAGCACTAAACTGCATTTAGGGCTATTCACTCAAAATATAACAAAATTTAATTAACAAAGATTTTTAAAAATGTCATAGATATAAATCTTTTAGTAGCAACGAACTTTTTCACCAGACATACCAAAGGAAATCTTTTAGGCTGTGTGTGACTTACAAATAAAAAAAATAAAAAGAGTGAAATGATTAATATATTTTATCCATTGCAAAGACCTAAGAGTTTGTATGAATCAAACTACAAATTAAGGATCAAACAGCTGGTGTGGTGAGCATGACAGTCACAATGCTGTAGAATAAATTGAGCATGTCAACATGAGATACTTATAGAGGAAGGTAAGAAGGCACCGAAAAAACAGTTTAAGGAAAGACATGATTATCATATTGAAAGGATACGTAAGGCACAAGAACAGAATTTTCAGGGACAAAATGGTTTTGTAATCCTGTTCCATCATAATAGACCGAGCAATGAGATAAATCAAGTGCTCAGGGTTGGAAAAATAAAGGATGCCTTTCACAAAAACCTGGAGAAGTTACAAACTAACCATCCAAAATCCTGGAGAAGTATTGGATAATGACTACTTGAATATGTTTCTCTATAATGGTTTATAATAAACTTCACACGAGGATTCATCACCACAAATGAAAATGACATTAGTAGCTAAAAAAAAAAAATCAATAAAAACGCAAACAATTTACACATCACCTGCCTGGCCTCATTTCAGAAAAGAAATACAGAAGAATTTCTTGAACAAGGTTCAGATCAATAGCAGCCACCAGAACCAATGCCAATTATGTAGAAAACTGCAGCAGAACATGCAGCATTCAGCCCACATCCACAAACGCAGTGCAGTCAATGTCTTGCAAGGTGATATTCCCCATATATAAATCGTTTACGTGATGAGAACAAAGAGGGAGGCATTTCCGATTGAGACTTTCATGAATTGCACCCATCCTTGGGACCCACTTGTCCTCAACAGATGGGTTCACATTCAAACGGTTTTGCAGTAACCGTACCTGATAATAAATAGTATCCATTCTGTCAAAGAAATGACCGATACAGGAACATGAAGGCTCATCAGAAGTCAACCTAATCAAAGCCAAAGATAAAGCCCCATCAACAGGCCTTGGATTTGAAAGATTTTGATCTCCCATCATTTTAACCTCTCTTTTTGTGGGGAAGTACACTTCTTCATTTCCTTTAAAATCAGAGACCTTCAAATCTTTAGTGTAATGCTTAATGGCTTCACGCTTGGTTGATTCATGCTTCTCTGCTAGTGTCAAAATGCAAGAGAACCTCAAGTGATAAGTTACTACAGTTTTAACCATCTTGAAGTTGTGACAGCAGCAGAAGAAATCAAGCCACCTTCTCCCTACACCTGCATACCACTTGATAATATCAGTATCTTCAATAGCAAACTTGATCGGCCTAGGGTGACCCATGTTATTTGTAAAACCAGCCATCTTAACTGCCTTCCTAACAAGTTCTATTGGTGCATCAACTTTCATACACAACCTCATCAAATCCTCAACCGTGCTCTTAGCATATTTCTGTTCCTCTTCCTCCTCCACTCTCTTTTCTTCTTTCTCTAATGCCTTTCTAGCTTGGGCCGGACTCAAATACTTGTCAACTTGCTCTTGGAACTTATCATAAGCATCAACCAGCTCTTGGGGTAATTGATCTCTAATGTGCCTTAAAGAGAGAAAGTCGCGTGCTGTAAGCATCCGATGCCATTCCCAATGCTCTTCCAAGGAACCCAAGAAATCATGGACCACCTCATCAGTCCAAGTTCTGAAGATTTCTTGAACCTCATCTTCAATTTGAAAGTCAAATTTAAACCCATCACTTTGCTTCAACTTCTTAAAAACATGCTGAATATCTTCATCCCCAATATCTTTCTATTCCTCTCTCTAGCATTTTTAAATTCTAAAGCTCTAACTTCCTTCTGCCTAAGGTACTTTTTCCGTGCCCTAATTGCTTTCTCCGTCATGGGAGGATGCAAAACTGAAGGTGGAACCGCTTGTAGTTCCATACCTAGAAAACTAATATTCTCAGATACTGCACTATGAATTGATGTCTTCATTTTGTCCACCCTCAAATCTAACTTACCTTCTAAATATTTCAAAACCCAATTCTTAAAGTCCATGGTCAACATCTTTGACCTCGACGTTATCACTAATATTTCATCCAAATACCTGACCAACTACATCTTCACTGGCTTATAAAACAGGCCAGACATCCAAACAAGCTGCTCGGATTTAAACTTTGGATTCTCCTGATTTTTCTGAAGATGCATATCTTGAATTTCTTTATCAAACCCATTGAAGTAAATATTAATCAAAATCAAACACAACCCGCTTTCTTGAGGAAACCCCCTTCATAAGTAACAACCGCCCAATTCAATTCCCACCACCTCACGCTTAAACAACCTCTTTATTAAACCAATCAAAGAATCATCTTTTATTTTCTCTATAATAAACAAACACAACTTATTTACATGCCTATCATCAAACCTTTCTCTATCAAACGTGACACTAAACCACCAACTAGGATTCTCTACCGAGTTCTTAAGGTACCTAATGGCGGTGTGGCGTCCCATACCGACACGCCCACCATATGAAAAAGTTATAAACCGTTCATCATACACAATTTCCAATACCATCCTAATAGCTTCAATCAAAACCTTTAATTTCAAGTTGGGCAAGACCAAGGACTCACCTTTCATTATTGAGGGCATCATTGTGACACAACAAGCTTCAATATCAAACCGATTCTCACGGAGCTGGCTTCCCATTTCTTCAATATCAAATTGCCTCAAGACCGAGTTGAGAAGAGACTGTGAGTCGAGGGAGTTGAGGGCATTGTTGAGTAGTGGAGTGGTGAGGTTTTGGCAGGCGGTGAGGAGGACATTGGGCAAAGCGATGATGTTTGAGACAAGGTTGGAGAACTTGCCTTGAGAGTATTGGGTGAGAACTAAGGCTTTGAGTTGAGGTTTTGTGAGGGTTTCTATGGTGTTTTGGGTTTGGGTTTTGTGGGGTGGAGATGGGTTTTGTAAGGGAGTTCAGAATAGTCTGAGAGGGGAGAGATTTGGAGACCTGAATTCAAGTGGGTTTATTCTTCTGTGGTGTATAATCATTGAGACAACGAGAAGAAAAGTGGGAAGGTTGGACTTTGGAACCTCCAATTTTGATTTTGGGGGTTTAAGGTTTCTGCCTACGTTCAAACTGTGTGTGTGTGTGTGTGTGTTGAATTTCGTTTTTTGAAACCTGGACTTTAGTTTGGTTTTAATTAAATGAATTTAAATATTTTTTTTAGTCGAAATAGTTTTTTGTATTTTAATTAGGGGGGATCCTTATAATGTCTATCTCTTTTTTTTTCTTTTTTTTTTTTTTTGGGTTTATAAATCATATTTTTAGGAAGGCTAGTGTTTTTGCCCATAAAATGGAGCCAAATGAGAGATATCCCCAGCTCTTCCTTACTAAATTTTCGTTTTAAATCATAAGATAGAGAAGGGAATGCAGCATAGAAACATTGGGCTGGGAATTTTCGTTTTAAACATTTCAAAAAATAATCTGAAATATTGGGCTAATTGGTGGGTTGAATATACTCCCCAGCCTCTAATATTTATGTATGTGATAGACTTATATTAAAAGTGGGCTAAATATCAATTATCAGATTATCTTGTTTGTGAGACCACAGTTTCAACCAAAAAATTGTTTTTCAATCTTGTTTTTTTTTTTACCCTACAAGCTATTTGTCCTCTTTGGGGAGCCAAGCCCACAAGGTTTTGTTCTCGTCTCAGATTATTTTTTGTGGGTTGAATCAGCCTATCAGGTGATGGACTGGGTTGTGTTTGTTTTTCTCTCTTTTTATTTTTCTTTTCATTTATTTTTAAAGCTTGGGTCGGGTTAAGTGTGAGTTGGCAAAATTTTTTACTGGAGTAACCTGATCTCACTGATATTTAGACTAATTATGTAAACTAGCCACTGAGCACGCGCTCACGTGCGTGCTCAGAGGCTCTTCTATTTTTTTGGGTAAGGGTTAATTTAGAACATTTGTTATAATTTGAGATTACTACATTTTTCAATCACAAAAAAAACCTAGAAGTGCGATGAGTATTAGAGAAATTATTGTGTACTCCCGGAGTACCATAAATGCGCACTCTTTTCTCCCACATGAATGGTGGGTTCCACTAATTAATTCATGGTGGGACCCATCATTTATGTGAGAGGGGGGAGTATGCATTTATGGTACTTCAGGAGTACCTAATAATTTTTCTGAGTTATTATGTACGGTGAAATAATTTTTCATCCAACGCATGCTCAGAGGCTAATTATTATTGAAATATGTTCATTTTCTATTTATTTTCATAACATCAATTTGCAAAAAAATCAATTTTACTGACGTGCATCCCTCGTGTTTTTTAAAACATGCTAAAATACTCTTCTTTTTTTTTTGGTCTTTAAAGCATTTATATCAGCTCAAGTATATGACATCACTGTGAATGATTCTAGTTCAGTCCCCATTTAAATTCACACAATAATATAAATGACACATGAGCCTATGTTTAGTAACAACATAACCAAAAACGCAAATTTGCCATCAGAATTCAATACCCCAATGCCTAAAAAACCAATTAAGCTTTATAAATCAATAAATAAATGAACTCAGGCAATTATGGAATAGAACAAATTCTCAATATTGTAAAGCTTACCAAAAGATAGTAATGCCATTTCATGAACCGATAGTATATCCACTGGAGAGGAACAAAAATTACATAGAATAAGCAATACACATTTGGAATATCTTGGGTTCATGACAACAAAAAGAGAATCACATAAGCAATTGGTGTCTTTAAAGCTTTCTATGAATCAAAACAATTCTACTTACTCGCTCCCAATAAATAGCAAAACGCGCCAAAAGCAAGCACCCCCAAAAGATGTGTCACCTACACATCAAAACACAAATCACAGTAATCTACTAAGATCCGATCCATATATTAATACATCCAATTAATTATTTTAAATAATAATAATAATAATAATAATAATAATAAAAAGCTTGAAAAACAAAAAAACCCACCTTGTTAATGAACCTTGGAGAGGATCTCCTTCATCTGATCCGCTTGTTTCGACAACAACTCTTTTGTTTGAGCCACTTTCTACCAAAAAAAAAAATAAAAAAACCATATCGTAAAAACGAATGAAATTCACAACCCAAAATTCAAAGACAATAAATTTCACAGATTAACAACCATAGAGTACCTTAGACCGGTCCATTATCTTCTGCTTCACCTTCTGAAACGAATCTTCATTCATGTACTCCATAGTCTCTCCGTTGCTCGACATTCTTTTGTTGAAAAAAAAAAGTGTTTTTAATTTTTATTTTGAAAATTTAATTTATAAGTGAATAAGTTAATTTGAAAATTAATAGGAGAGTGGTCCTATTTTTTAGGCAATGTTTTAGTGGGAGTTAGAGTTGTATTTCTATCAAATTGTCATTTAGTTTTGTCTCTATTTAAATATAAGGGTGTATGGGCATTTTTGAACTAAAAAATGAGGAATCCAAACAAGGGAAACCCCTTAAATAATAGTATAGATAATACTAGTTTATTGAATAATCTATATATATATATATATATATATATATATATCATATCATATCATATTATATATAATAAAAGTTGGGCTTAGACGCCGTGGTTGTGCCAAGTGGCTTCACCAAATTGCAGAAATTTTAATAAATTTTTAGATTTTAAGAATAGATATATATATTTTTTGGATAAATATGATAAATCAAGTAATGAAATAAAGTAATATTTGATTTACAACTATAACAGTTGTGTTTATCTAAAATGTTATCAACAAAGTCTAAAATCAATAAACTCTTCATCTAATCCTTTTTTTTTTTAATTTAAATTATATTATCACGTGTAACAAAAAAACAAAATATGTACATAGTACAAGTTAAAGTTGAAAAAATAATCTTAATTAAAAAAAAAAAAAACCAACAACATAGTGCATGTTTCCATAATATTAAAAAAAAAAAAAACAGATATAACTACACTTAAAAAGAAAATAGCAAAAAAAATATATAATAATAATAATAATACTACACGTAAAAAGAACCTTATTTTTTATAAAAACAAAAACCAACAACATAGTACACATTTATATGATTTTAACTTCTCCTATAATTTCTAAGTTGATAAAAATCATAATTTGATTACAATCCAAATTCTATTATAATTTGATTACAATCCAAATTCTATCTTAAGTTGATTACAATCCAAATTCTTCATCTAATCCTTTATAAAAAAATTCTTAATTAAAAAAAAGGTAAAATCCAAGTTGATAAAAATCATAATTTAATTACAGTCAAAATTTTATCTTTATTTGATTTCAATCTAAATTCTTTATCTAATCCTTTATAAAAATAAAAATAAAAATTTACTTAAAAAAAACCTGCAACATAGCACACGTTTGAGTTGAAAAAAAAAATCTTATCAAAAAAAAAAAAGTTGAAAAACAAATCTTAATTAAAAAAAAAAAAAAAAAAAACAACATAGAGCACGTTTTTATGATTTTTTTTAAAAAAAATCAATATAGCTACACTTAAAAAGAAAACAGCCAATAAAAAAATCATATAATAATACACGTAAAAAGAAAATAGCTCTACCAATTAAGTTTGAATCCAAGAGAAATTGAGTTGAACTAAAACTCTACTAAACCTACTCCACTCTACTATTTAAGAATGCTAAAATCAATACATAAAAAACCAAAATTAATTAAGTGAAGAACTACTAAATGAAGGATTTGGCTTCTTCAATGAGAATAGCTATCTTCTTTTTACTTTTTACATTTTTCTATTAATGTAGTTCAATTATTGCTTAAATTCTATGCTTTTTTAAAAATATTTTACATAGTGCAATTCATCTTAATTATTGATGTATTTTTTTGATTTAGTGTTCTTAATTGATTGTGCAGATTATTTCCTCACTTATAGCAATATCAAGATGGCCAGATACAAATGACAACATCAAAATAGTTAGACACGGGTAATTTATATGTAAACTTTTACACATTTACATTGCAATACAATTTTTCTTTTTCTTTATGTACTTTCATTTATCTATTTTTTAAATTATTTTGATTGTGATACTCTAGAAGGTCTAGATACTTATATTTTTTTTTTGTAATTTATGGAATATTTGTTTCGGTCAAAATATTATCACTGAATCTATTTGGGATGGAGCTCATCTACAATATGAAATTATGAGATTTATGTGAGAAGAGCTATCTTCATTTTTTTTTTTAGTTTCTATTTTTCTATTAAAGTAGTTCAATTATTGCTTAAATTATATGATTTAAAAAAATAGATAATGCAATTTATCTTAATTATTGATACTATTTTTTTATTTGGTGTTCTTAATTGATTATACAGATTATCTCCTCCCTTATGGAAACATTAAAGTGGTTATGATTGGTAATTTATAGATAAAATTTTACATTTATATTGTAGTCTAAATACTTACATTTTTTGTAATTTATGGATTTTTTTTTTGGTAGTTTATGGATTTTTTTTTGGCCATATATGCAAGAAATTTATCTATAATTAGAATGGAAATATTTTTAAGTGCCACACACACACACACATAATCAAATTACAATTTTAATACTAAGATCTTTTAAAAATTTAAAACTTGCCATAATTTTTTAAAAATATTTTATAATATATTTTTTTGAAAAAAAAATACTTACGTAATATACATTTTCCATGTACTTAATTTTAAAAATATTTTTACCATTTTATTTGTTATTAAATTTGATTATATTATCAAAAATAATAATAATTTATATATAAGTTTTTTTACTAAGCCGTGCATCGCACAGGCATAATACTAGTATATATATATAATCGAAACTTTTGATGCTCTCACAATTTTCCACGTCAGCACAATATTTAAAATATAAAATCGAAACTTTTGAAACTCTCACAATTTTCCATGTCAGCACAATATTTAAATTAAATTAAATTTTCCACCTCATCATTGTTTTCTTTTTCCAATGCAAATTAGACTTCTAGCCAAATAAGGACACTCTCCCACTGCCTCTACTCTCTCATATTTAAGAATTACTTGCGTAGAAAACCTAAGCCCCAAAAACTATTCGCGGAGAAGATGATGTTTGAGGACCCTCGCCACAAAGTGAATATTGAAACTGACATCTTTTTATAAAGGTTGGTCAGTATCTTATATTTATATGTATGGCCGTTGGTCACCACTATTTTTTTATTATTTTTATTTTAAATTCTTTCTATTTTAGATTTTATGATTAGATCTGCTATTATCTTCTTTTGCCGCAACATAATTTTCTCTTTAAAACTTATTTTTCTTAAAGATTTTTTTTGAGGGCAGCTCATGCTTCACAATTCATATATTCCACTTATGTATTGGACTCCTCTCCTTCTTCGATCAATGCATCAAGGTTAGGGTTATTTGATTTGTTCAATAAAAATTATAGATTTGTTGCTTTTTCTTATAAGTTTGTCAATTGTTGTTTTGTTTATTTAATTGCTGGGCCTGAATCTTTTAATTAAATCTTCAAATTTTTTTAACCTTTTAAAAGTTTTAATATTTTGAATTTTAACATTTAAAAGGTAACTCATATTTCTCTAAGATTTCTATGTTTTGTAGACATATTTTTTTTTGTTTATTATATTTCTCCATTGTGTAGTCACATAATTTTTGTTTTGTTTTAATAAATTCTTGGCTCAAAATCTTCTAATTGTTTGGTTTACATATGAATTTTTAAGTTCATTTTTTGCAATACATTTAATTGTCTGGCCAATTTCAATAGCAGAAAAGCTATAATCATGTATTCCCTTCTTTCTATTGTATTTCTCTATTGCGTAATTATATATATATATATATATATATATATATATATTGTTTTATTTCAATACTTTTGAAGCTTTGAATCTTCTGATTTTTTAAATTTTTTTTTTTTTGGCCTTTTGGAAGTTTTAACATCATAACTTTTGGGTTTTATTTTTTCTATTATAAGAAATTATCTAGAAGATTTCAATGAATATCCATGGATTATTCTTTTTGAGGGTAACCCATCTTTATCTTATATTTCTATTCCTAACTTTTTTTCTTATATTTTTTCTTTAATTGTCCGTGTTTACGTCTCTTTTGTTTTTCTTATTTTTACTTTCATAGCGTATGTACATGTTGTGTATGTTCTTTGATTCTTTCTTTAATTATTTTTGTGTGAGTATGTGTCATCGTATCTGGGTACTTAGACAAAATCTATAAAGACTAAAGATGTTTTTTTTTTTTTTTGTAATGAATCCTGTGTTTTTCATGACTTTAGTGAGTCATATTCTTAATGATCAAAATGGTTTTATTTGACGTGGATTTTGTTCGACGTGGATTTTGTTCTTATTGGTTTCAAAGTTTATTTCTTAGCTTGTATTATAGATTGTAATATATTTATTCATCAAACTGTTTAATTGAGTTTGTTTTTGAAATTGTTTTCAGTGTTGGACATTTTCTTGAAGCATGTTGGTATCATATATTAAAATACTGTTAAGTTGATAATAATAATAATAATAATAATAATATAGTTTAATAAATGTCTGAAACGTATAGCTGTTAACAAATGTTTTAATTATATGATTTTATTTTACAAATTCAATTTTGGTGTTGTAATAAAATAAACAAAGATTAAATTATATATTGTACTCAATACATTTCCCGTGCATCGCACAGGTTAGCGACTAGTTTACTTAAATAATTAAATGAAACTGCAATTTTTCTATTTAGTTTGACAGAATGGCCATATCATGATTACCCAATCCAAACCTTACATTACGTTGTTTTTATAGCTACCAAGGGTTGGAGATTTCTCAAACTTAAAGAGGTAGGTTGGGTTGAAAATTACCCCAAACCCAACCCATCCCATCCCATACACAACTCCATAGTTCATTTGTTTATTTCTTTTTAATCATATTTTTAAGAAATTCATTTGTTTATAGTATTTACTATTTATTCAGTAATGTGCTAGCAAAATGAATCTATTGTCTACGAAGAGTAATTAGCCATGAAAGTGTGCAAAAACTGCCTTTATACTTGTATTAAAGCCAATGTATGTTTGTGTTTTTCAGAACAGAGAGGGAAATTTGTATGTATGTGTTTTTCAGCCCATGGGCTTGGACCTAATGTAGAGAATGGACCTTTTCACCTCTTCACAATTCGGCCCTGTGGCCTCTCATAGTCCAATCCCAATCATTGTAAATTGAATTTTCTTTTCATCTGTTGCACCAATTAGAATTTTTTTTTTCTTTTTTCAATTTCAAATGGGGAATATGTAAACTAGAACATGTGTAGTCTTCCTTCCACCCACCAAAAATCCTTTATCTCCTATGGATTGAAATCAAAATCTCCTTTTATTGAAGGAGAAAAATGTATCATTTTGATAACAAAAACTAACGATTTGCTTTGAGAGAGAGAGAGCCCAGTCCAGAAATTGAGTTAATGATAAAAACTTGAAAATGTCACTTTTCTTTATTTCTTGGGTAAATTGCAAATTACACCCCTAATGTTTGGGGTGTTTAGATTTTACACCCTATAATTTTAGAATTTGGATTCATCCCCTGAAATTTGGAAGTGTTTGAATTTTACAACTTGACATTTCGAAATTTAGATTTTACACTCCAAATTTTAGGGGTGTTTGGATTTTACTCTCTAATGTTTGGGAATATTTGGATTTTACACTCTAAAATTTCAAAATTTAGGGATGTAAAATCCAAACACTTTCAAACTTTAGAGAGTAAAATCCAAGTTCTAAAACGTCAGAGTGTAAAATCTAAACACCCCAAAACTTTAGGAAGTAAAATCCAAATTCTGAAAGTTTAAAGTGTAAATCCAAACTCCCACAAATTTTAGGGGTGTAATTTACAATTTAACCTTATTTCTTTCTTCACATAACGATGCTTACAATTTTGTGGCCCAAACTTATTTGACAAAATATATGGTTAGCAGCAAGGATGTCCTAATCAATATTCACCCATAGCATTAGTGCATTATAGAGTGCTTGTCCTTGTTCCCACTGTCATGTTAAATGATAGGTGGGACGCTAGTGTCTGAAAATGGTTTACCTCTTGTTCATTGATACTTGTCACACTGAAAATTGCCATATAAAATGCAAGGTTGTTTTATTTGCTTCAATCCTTCTAGTGGCAATAATGGACTCGTACAAATTTACTTCAGACCATGAAACCAAATTTTGGGTTGGCTTGATTTTGACTTGTCTTCAAAAAGCATTATAAAAAGAAGTAAATATCATGAAATTTTTTTTTCTTTTAAAATTTACCAGGATCAATAATACACATCTCAACTTTTGCTGGATGTAACTTTTATCAATATTACACATCTCAATAATTTTCTCATGATGCATTTTCTAACAAGCTTACCACTTGATTATTTTGTCTTTTTGTTCCTTTCATCCTTAAAAAAAATTATAAAGATGATCATTAATCAATAAAAATCACCTCTAGAAAATGTTTAAAATTCAAGATTTTTAACTTTAATCATACACAAAACATAATTTAATAGATTGGATAGTAAACATCATTTCGATATTAATTTAAAGTTCGACGGTTACGTTAACAATGAAGAGAACATGTAATTTAACAACAAAATTTTAAAATTATTAATTGAATACAATGTTATTAAGTAGTGTAATATTAACAAAAATTTATTGTAAGTACAATAACATGGCCCTCACTCATTTTTTAAAGGACCTAGTTAATGAATGTAATGCCCCAAAATCATAAGCAATAAAAGTCTATTCAATCTAAATAATCCATAAAAAAATAGTAGATAAAAGTAACCAGCAACCTAAAACCTCATCACAAATGTCAGAGCTCTAATCCACCAAAGACAAAACATCCTCAAAATAATTCTTCAGTACAATGTTTAATGCCATAAAAATAATAATAAAATCCTCAGTTTCACAAAATAATTTGTAACTATTGTTTTCCAAGAATCTCTACTTCAATAATCACTCTAATGTATCTGTAAGGGGAAATAAATGAGGGTGAGATAACTTAATAAGTGGAATTCACTAACATTGGGGTCTGGGAACAACCTTTCAAATAAATAATTCTAACAACAAATTCATAACTTATAACTCATCAATATTTTATCATCAAATATTTCACATAAAAAAATATCTTTACATTGTGAGCCATCATAATATATATATTAATACCATCATATAAATAATTTCCTAGGCTTTTCTCGTGGTCAACGTTTACGCTCTGTTGACAGGGTTGTGCTATCCCCTTTTAGGACTGGAGCCCCATTTTCATCTCCTTTCTTAAGGGTGGCTCCTTTGAAACCTAAAGGTGCATTCCCTTGCTAAGAAGCTTCCTTTTTGGATCTTCAATAGTATACTCCCTTGCTAAGGAGCTATCAAATGTGCACTGTCCTCTTTTTTAGGACTGTCCCTTGCTAAGGACTAGCTGCAGTATGATTGTCCCTTGCTAAGCACTAAATACAATACTGAGCTTTTAATCATGACTTGCCATAGGTTTTCAAAGCATATTCAATATGCTCACAAAAATAATCCATTTATAATTCTAAAAAATATAAAGATATATTCACACATACAAGTTTAAATAAATTCAGGTTGTCCCACAAGTTTTTCATAAAATGAATAGTCAATGTGCACATCAAGCATTTATAAAATATCAATTTATATATATAATATCAACATATTTCTTTGATATAAAATAGTTTAATAGTCAACATTGTTTTGGGAAAACCCCCAAAATTAGTAAATACCACTTACCTTTTAGTTGTAAAAAATGTAATCAACCACCCTTGAGTCACAATAAATCAGTGGAATTAGAACCTAGCAATACCAAAAATAGGATCATCAAAACATGAATTTCCTACTTAAAATCAGTTTTTACACTTAAATAGTTTAATCTATCAATATTAACGCCTACGAAGATATTAGATTCTCTGTGCCACTCTGATTGCGGTACTGAGGCTGCCTATCATTCAAACTATATGTAGGGCCTAGTTTTGCTCAAATTTCTTTTCTCTCTCTACTACCCGATTTACATTCCTAGTTAGTGGACATTTTCTTTACTAATGTAGAAAGACAATGAAAGTATTATTTTGATGTCATTGGAAAGGGTAAAAGAAATATCTAGATATTTTTCTTTGTTGGAAATTTATTGTTTTAAAAAGTCATCTCAACCTACTAGTGGCTGAAAGAGGTCATGACTATATCTGACAATGAAAATAGGGGAAAACAAAAAGGCTATAGGCATCATTCTTACTCCAACACAATAACAATTATAGGTCATCTTCTCCATTAATATAAGGATAGGTGGAGATTGACAGATCAAAACATATGCCTAGTAGTCCTTTTTCCTTTAATATATTGATAGGTTAGGTTTTATGAAGTGATGCCTATTATCCTATTAGCTACTAAAGTAATTTCAACCGCAACTCTTTCTTGCAAACATGGGACGATTTCTAGCCATAGTCATTTTTTTTTCTTCATTATCATGGTGACAACGTTAATTTCCCAAGTCCACACCTAAACCCTATGTTCTATGCGGCACAAAGACTGATATACATAGAAATTCTCCATCCTAGGTGTGTGATATATCAATAGCCCTTAAGCTATATAGACACTTGCTAGGTATCACATAAATACAAGAACCCAAGTAAAGAGGAGAGCTGACCTGATTCTCTTACATAGCCACAAAGAAGAGTAAAACAAGAAGATTGCTTGGTGTTGCTTAAAGAGAGGAGGTCTCCTATTTATATATATACCTATATACACGTATAACGTAACGTAAAAGGTTAGGGTTTTTAAAGTTTATCAAGACCCATATACACATACACTTATACCACTTCACTTGGGCCTCTTATACCATAGTATATATTTTATTTTAATATCTTATGCCCAAATTAATCAAATCCATTTAATTGTAACCCTCCTATTTAATTTATGCATATGAAATAAATTAATAATAAAATTATGGGGTGTTACAATGAATGCCTCAAGTCATTAGTTAATGTTGAGTTTTTTATTGTAACATATTTTTGAAAGTCACATATACTACAGTTAAAGAAGTATTTGTTTGTTTATTTGTTTTTGTTGTTTCCAATGTCGTAAAACTTATTAAATTCTTTACAGTAATTAACAAAAGGTTCTTATTACTATTATATTAGAGAAGTTATTGGATATTTTAAGGACATTTGTTAGTGAATCATTTAAAAAAAAATTATAAAAAAATTATTATTTTAATAATTTTTTATAAAAATAGTACAAAAACATTTCTAAAATGATTTATTAACAATAAAATGACTATAAACCAATCAAAAGTCTAAAATCCACAGCCTTATCAATTTGTCATGGGTCACAGACGGTGACGTACAGCCAAGATGTTTCTGTCCTAGAAAAATGATAGGGAAAGAGGGTGAGGAAGTTTCCGGGAAGGTTGAAAACATGGAAAAAGTCACAACTCACAAGCAGGACAGCAAACACTGGAAAAAACACCCACTGGTGTCTGTTTGGATAATTTATGGCCTGTTTGGTAGTTTATTTTGAGCAACCTTTTAAGTATTTTAAACACACTTACACACATTTTTACACATTTTTTCACATACATGTATATCAAAAACACTCGAACAACATTACTCAAACTCCTCTACCAAACACACCCTTATTTTTTGTCAGCTTATTTTACTATTTAACTTATTTTTGCTACTATTCATAGATCTCATTGCACTTTTTGATACTATTTATGGGTTTCACTGTACTATTTCAGCTAATTTTTACTTTTATCTATAGGAGTAATACTACAGACAAACTATTTTACAACATTTTACAAACTGTTGATGTGAGACAAATTCTTATTAGTTTCAATATGAGCCCATCACTAACATCACATTTTACTTACAATAACTATTTGGAAAATACTAAAACCACATTAGCAGTTTGTAAAAATGTTGTAAAATAGTGTGTCTGTAGCATTACTCTTATCTACAATACTTTCAATAAAAAGATTTCAACAAAATAAGTAGATCCCTAACAAACCCTAATATAATATAAGTCCTTTTTTTTCTATTGTCCAAACGAGACTATTTTATTTCCCAATAAGTAGATTAGTTTACATAATAAATAATTTATGGAATACCTGTCAACAATGTCATTTTTCATACAAATCAATATTCCCAATAGATGATAGTGACTCTTGTTTTGTAGTGATCTGCAAAATTTCTTTATCATTCAACCCCACAATCAATACAAGAAAAACCATATGCATTTTCCTTCAGCCGAACACTCCACGCCAAGCCGCCCATTTTCCATGACTTTTTTTTTTTTTTTCAAATCCAACGAACCCAATTTGTAAAGTATAATATTTAGTATCGAATATCTTATTTTGCTTTTTATAGAAAATTTTTTGTTGAAAGTGTACTAAAATATATTTATATTAAAAAAAAAGAAAATACAAAAAATTGAGGTTTTAAAACGTTTTATATAAAAGCGAAAAGTTAATGCTAAAAATTAATGGCAAAAATATAATATTGAGTCTTATGGATTTTTTTTATTATTTTATTTTTTATGAATAGTTTTGTTGATTACGCCATTCCATCATTAAATCAATAAGATTTTATTATTATTATTATTAAGAAATAGGACATGAATCTCAAAAAAAGAAAAGAAAAGGACATGGTTTGAAAGTGGAATTCCAGAAAGTGTGTCATACACCTGTACTTTCACATTAGATAATGTATAATAAATAAAACTAGAAAACTGCATTCTGCCAAAATTTTTAATTAAATATAATTACATTATTATGTATAATCACTTTTTAGTAAAAATTATAACCAAACTAATTTTTTAGAGAATTCCATTTTTTTTTTTTCACTGGAGAAAAAGAAGAGTTATCAAATATATATACCTAAACTAGTGTAAATAAATGCAACTAAAAACATAATAAAAAAATCACCAAAAGATCAGGGCAAGACTCTAAGAATTGCTCCAAAAAAGACTCATTATTCCTCCTTAACAAGTCAATGTATCCTGATGCCAAAGCAGATTTGTTCTTAAGCGCTCTTTAGGGGGGAAGAGTAGGAGGGGTCCAAAGAGGCTAGCTGGGCTTGGTAGCAGCACCCCCCCAAGTGCTGCCATGGCCTTTGAGGGGTCCTAAGGGCATGCCACGATCTTGGCATCCCACCCTCGAGGCATGTCACGGCCTCGCCCGTGTACCCACGCCATGCTGCCACTGCCCTTCAGGCAGCATGCATGCAAGGGCCTTGGCAGCGTGCCCCCAGGGGCCTTACTGCTTGCCCCCAAGGGTATGCTAGCGTGCCCACGCAAGCATGCCATGGCCTTGGCAGCATGCCTATGGGGTGCTGCCTTGGCCCTGGCTGTTGCATGCTCTAGCCTTGGCTGCTTGCCCATGGAGGCTACCTTGGCCTTGGCTGTTGCATGCCTTGGCCTTGCAGCATGCCCTAGGCAGGTAGTGGGCATCCTAGGGGCATGCCAGCGTGCACATTACGTTGCATCGCCTCGCATCGTCCCGCACTCTAGCAAAATTGGTTCGTGCATTTTTCCATTTTTGTGTCCCTAAATTCATTCCATGATTTTAGAGGAGTCTTCCCGCAAGTGGTTTAGCGTTTTGAGCATTCCTTCATTTTTTTTTTTATGATTTTTCCTATTCTTTAGCTTCTAAAAATCATAAAAAATAAAATATGTTGAATCTGCCTTCCAAATTTTGATAGGTTGAAGGTTGGATTTTTCTTAGCATGTGTGTAAACAATCAGGGAAAGACTCCAATAATTGCTCCAAAAAAAGACCCATTATTCCTCCTCAATAAATCAATGTTTCCTTGTGCTAGAGCAGATTTTTTCCTAAGGGCTCTTTAGGGGGGAGGAGGTATTCAGCGATGCACAGGGGCGAGCCCTCTTGAGCTTGGCCACGAGTAGGCATGCTTATGACGAGCCCTCAGGCACCCAACCTCGCGTGCTCCATGGTGTGAGGTGGGCCCTAAATGTGTCGCTAGGGTGGTCCCAGGTTAGCATTTCTTGTGTGGGTGCAGTATAGTTGCGACACGCTCTTGCAAGGCGGACGGTGTTAGTTTCACCCATTGACTTCTAGTGGATGTAACTTTTATCAGTATTACACATATCAATAATTTTCTCATGATGCATTTTCTAACAAGCTTACCATTTGATTATTTTGTCTTTTTGTCCCTTTCATACTTCAAAAAATTATAAAGATGATTAGTTATCAATAACAATCACCTCTAGAAAAATGTTTAAAATTCAAGATTTTTAACTTTAATCATACACAAAACATAATTTAATAGATTGGATAATAAACATCATTTTGATGTTAATTTAAAGTTCGGTGGTTACGTTAACGATGAAGAGAACATGTAATTTAACGACAGAATTTTAAAATTATTAATCCAATACAATGTTATTAAGTAGTGTACTATTAACAAAAATTTATTGTAAGTACAATAACATAATCCTCTCTCATTTTTTAAAGGACCCAGTTAATAAATGCCTCAAGTCATTAGTTAATTTTTAGTTTTTTTAATTTTTTTTAATTTTTTTTATTGTAACATATTTCTAAAAGTCACATATAATATAGTTAAAGAAGTATTTGTTTGTTTATTTTTTTTGTTGTTGTTTCCAATCTCGTAAGACTTATTACATTCCTTCCAAAAAAAAAAAAAAAAAGACTTATTACACTCTTTGCAGTAATTAACAAAAGATTTTTATTACTATAATATTAGAGAAGTTACGGGATATTTTAAGGGCATTTGTTAGTGAATTATTTTATAATTAAAAAAAAAAAATTAATGTTATGATAGTTTTATGAATTTTTTATAAAAATAATATAAAAATCTTCCTAAAATGATTTATTAACAATAAAATGACCCTTATTATTATTATTGTATAAACTATAAACCAATCAAAAGTCTAAAATCGACTGCCTTATCAATTTGTCATGGGTCACAAACAGTAATGTACAACCAAGATGTTTCTATCCTAGAAAATTGATAGGGAAAGACGGTGAGGAAGTTTTTGAGAAAGTTTTTTTTTTTTTTTTTTTGAGAGTCAAAACTGTGTTGTATTATTACGTTGCTGGAAAATCAAAAATAACAATATGACTAATGTCTGCTGGAACATACTCCATCCAGACCAATAAAGGAAAAGAAACAATTACTCTCTTGGCAAAAGCATAGGCTGTAGAATTGCCCTGCCGCCTAGTATGAGAGAAAGAAAAAATTCGTAACGAACCTACAATAGACATCGTGTCTTTGATAATCTCACCCATGGATGAATGAACCCCATCTGCTGTCCTCAAAGCCCTCCAAACCAACTTAGAATCACCTTCAAATTCAGAAGCCGTTAATCCCAATTCCATTACAAATCTTGCTGCTCTTCTTGCAGCTAGTGCTTCTAGTACCTCCACAGAACTCGGGTAAGGAATTTTCTCAGCTAAAGTCGCAATAACAAGCCCCTTAATGTCTCTAATTATGACCCCTATCCCTGCTTCCTCCGACTTGGCAAAGACTGCGCCATCATAATTTGTTTTATACATTCCATCCCCTGGAGGTCGCCATTTTATACTTCCTTTTGGTTGCTGCACTTTTGTAATCTGGAGTTTTGATTGAAAGTCTGAGAGGTACCCTCTAGCTGCTTCAAATATTGTTTCAGTCGGCAAGCCTCTCTCATTCAATCTCAGCTTATTTCTTTGGTTCCAAATGAACCAAGCCACCACCCTAAACAGCTCTAAACTATTTGCCCTCTGTCCCACCACGTTAATTAATTCTTGCATGTCTTAGAGGTACGAATACTCTGTTCGGACCCTACTGAAACAGGGGGCCCAAATGTTGGATAGTTTCTTGCAACTAGGGTTGTCCAAACATTAGGGGTGTGCAAAAAACCCACCGACCCACCAAACCCGACCCGACCCGCCGGGTTGGGTCGGTTTTTAAGGCTTGGTGGGTTGGGTTGGGTTACAAAAAATTTTTTTATGGCGGGTTAGGTTGGATCTGGGTCATAAAATTACAAACCCGCCAAACCCAACCCGACCCACACATATTTAATATATATTTAAAATATATTTTTATATTTAATAATTTTTTTTAAATCAATTGTAGGGAACTTATATATATATATATATATAAATATATATTATATATTTAATAATTAAAAAAAAACAGTTGTAGAGCAGTATTTCCTCAGTTCCTCCTACTAATACTAATTTAATATATATAAAATATATTATATAATTAATAAATTTTTTTAAATAGTCAGTTTTTCCTATTTTATATAAAAGTCAATTAGTTCACACAAATCCTAATAAATTACTATTGTTGTTTAGTCATTAGTATTGTTTGCCTTTAAGGAGTTACATTGATACTAATCTTTAGGTTTTTTTAAATATTTTAATTTTTTTTTACTCAATTTAATAATAATAATAATAATAAATTTGAAACCCATGGGTTCAACCCGACCCAACCCGACCCATGTGGGTTGGGTTGGGTTGGACTTATGTGATGGGTTGGGTTGGATTGGGTTTTTTTTTGACCCACCATGGTGGGTTGGGTCAAAAAATCCCCTCAACCTGACCCAACCCGACCCATGCACACCCCTACCAAACATATCCGGCGAGCCGACCCACTCGAAGACCCGACCGGAACCGATCCGAAATCGACCGACCCGAGCTACTCCGGCGGTCGGCGGCGGATTTTCTCCACCAGAAACCGACTCCGGCGGGTCGGTTTCGGTTTCTCTCCCCAAAAACCCGAAAAACTCGAATCGACCAGCGAAAACCCATAATTCGGTGAAAAACCCAGATTCCGGCGATAAAAACCCAGATTTCAGAGATAAAAAAACCCAGATCTCGGCCAAAAAACCCAGATTCAGGTGCTATTTCTCGTAGATTTGACGAAATTTCGAGCAAATCTAGCGAAATCTCATCGAATTCGGTGAGATTATCGCCGGATCTGGCGAAATCTCATAGATTCCGATGAGATTTTTTCTGGATCTGGGTTTTTCTGACCTTTTCTTGCAATTTCCTCATCGTTTTTTTGCTATTTTCTCAGATCTTTGACTTCGACCGACCCGTCCGCGCACCCGTTGAAGTTTGATTCGCCTGACCCGTTTATTTCGGCAGTCGGCGACAAGTGAGTTTTTCCAAAACTCGATTCCGTCAGGTCGGTTCCGGGTTGGGCACAAACTCGACCCGGACCGACCCGTGGACAGCCCTACTTGCAACTCCAAATGGCATGAAGCGTTGTTTCTTGGTCCAAGAGACAGGCACTACACTTTGCTTCTTCAAGAACTTTTCTTTTCTTTAGATTAACCTTTGTGGGTAGAGCATTGGAACAAACTTTCCAGAGAAAGCATTTGAAAACATGGAAAAAGTCACAACTCACAAGCAGGACCGCAAAATTGGAAAAAAAAAAACACCCTCTAATCTAATGTAAGTCCATTTTAGTTGTTCACTTTGAAAAATGTTTAATCTATAATAAATACTTACAAATTGAGCTGACATGATTTATTATTTTAGTCATGCAAAGACATCGTCGTATAACTAATACAAGGAAAATTATTAGGTATTCCTGAAGTACCATAAATGCGTACTTCCTCCTCTCACATGAATGATGAGTCTCTCCATGAATTTAATTAGTAGGACCCACTATTCATATGAGAGGAGGGAGTACACATTTATGGTACTTCGGGGGTACACATTTATAGTACTCTGAGAGTACATAATAATTTCCTCTAATACTAGGCATATGCACAATATATATGAGCACCTGAACTATGCAATTGCACTTTTTTAATGTAAGAGAGATAAGTTAAACGAATTAAAATTATTCATTTGTTCTAATGTTAAAATTAAAAATGAATTTCTTTTTAAAGTTTAAAAATCTTAGTTCTCAAAAGAAAGACAATTTATGACTTTTTTACTTTAATTTA
The DNA here is from genome assembly GCA_036321655.1 of Quercus alba. Lineage (NCBI taxonomy): Eukaryota > Viridiplantae > Streptophyta > Magnoliopsida > Fagales > Fagaceae > Quercus > Quercus alba. Next base: position 9,566,050 of record CM070304.1, on the reverse strand, counting down.
ATAAAGAATTTTTTAATAAATATATAAACAAACTATTAACTTGGAAGCAACGTAAAAAGCGAAAAAGCAATATAAACCAAAGTTTTGAATTAAAAATGAATTTCTTTTTAAAGTTTAAAAATCTTAGTTCTCAAAAGAAAGACAATTTATGACTTTTTTACTTTACTTTAATAACGAATTTTTTAATAAATATATAAACAAACTATTAACTAGGAAGCAACATAAAAAGCGAAAAAGCAATATAAACCAAAGTTTTGAATTCTTTTTAGGTCTTTTCGGATTGGCCGATGGATTGGAATATTCTGGTATCGGTGTGTGTTGGTGTACCATTCTGAAATTACAGGATATATATATATATATATATATATATATATATATATATATATATTACGTATTTTAGGAGTATAAAATATTTATTTAAATTACTTATTGTAGGAGTGTAAAATAAATTCCTTATACAGTGATATAATTATCTGTTAAAAAAATTCAATCTTGATATTATTTAGAGTCTGTTTGGGAAGAATTTATTTAGTTGAAATTGAAAATTTTTTGTTGAAAGTATTGTAGATAAAACTAAAAGGTAGCTGAAATAGTACAATGAAATTTATAGTAGTAAAAAGTATGAAATCTATAAATAGTACTAAAAAGTATTATGGGATTCATAATAGAAGCAAAAATATGGTAAATAAATTGGAGTTTTTCTTTTTAGATTTTACCCCTTTTTGGTACATTTACTAGCATTGCAAAAGGGAAAAAAAGAAAGTTCAAAGTATTGTGCTGGTGGTTAACATTACCTTTTGGCACTGACATCCCAATCACCCCAAACTCAAAAATTAAATTCATTCCATGAATCCATATTACTTTTGTGTTTTTAAACTTTTTTTTCATCAGGTTTGAATAATACAGAATTTTCTTCTTCACTTGTTGGGGCACAGGGGATCCAAGAAAGCCTATTGCAGTGGTAAGAGGGAAAGTTACAAGAGCGACATTGAAGAATTAGCCAAGGAGGGTCCCTCCTCTCAAACCCACCTTGGCACTTACTAAATTGGTCAAGAATTAAACGGGGGTTCCTGTTTGCTGTATGTATGTCAATATGTGTATACATATGTGTGGCTTTATTCAATTGGTTTTATAGAATTTAAGCAGTGGAATCAGTGTAGAGAAATTAAAGTTCTCTTGTCCCATGCTTTTGTGCTATTTTGTAATCTCCTATTTTCTTAGTGAAATTTTCTGTTAGACACTGTCCTTGGATGTAGGCCTAAAGCCAAACCACATAAATCTTTGTGTTCCATGTCTGATTGTCTTTTCTATTTCTATTTGGCATAATATATATACTTTTATTTTGTTCACACAACAAATAAGCATAAAATAACCTACTACTAGTTTGTTACACAACAAATAAGTATAAAAGCTTCCACTAACTCAATAGTTTGTGATTAGAACAATGTCTGCTTATGAAATGAAATTGTGTTGTTGTAACAATTGAGTGCCTTGTTGGGCTTGGAAAGTGTGGTTGCAAATGTAGCTGTTTGTACTTTGGTAGCAGAGAGGAGGGGTTGTTTGAGTTTTGTTTTTGCTAGGCTATTATTCGTGTCCACTGTCTAGCTTTGTTTGAAATTTTTTCTTCTAGTGTTTTGATAAATAAAAATTAATTATTCATTAAAAAAATTCTCCTGAGGTTTGTTGTATTAATATATTTCTCTTGGGATGTTGGTTCAGCTAGTGACAAACAAAATACCCAAGAACACTAGTGATAAGTTGCTACATTTTTTATCATCTTGAAGTTGTGACAGTAGCAAAAGAAATCAAGCCACTTGATAGTATCATTAGCTTTAGGAGCAATGAGTAACTTGATCATCCTAAGCAGCCATCTAAACCACCTTCCTAACAAGCTTTATTGCTGCTTTTCACACAACCTCGTCAATTACTCAACTGTGCTCTTAGCATATTCATATTCCTCTTCCTCCTCTACTCTCATTTCTTCTTTCTCAAATGTCTTTCTAGCTAGAAACAGACTCAGTCTTTCTCTAATGTCTCTTTAATGTGCCTTAAAGAGAGAAAATTGCCTTCTGTAAGAATCTGTTGCCATTCCCAATAATTCATTTTAAAATTTTTAAGGACTTATTAGCTTTGAATTAGTTAGATTAGTCGAACTAGGTTGTATTTCTGATATTCCTACACTATTTTCTTTCTTTTTGTGTTTGAATAGAGAAAAAAGTCCATTTAGAAGCAAAATTATCAATTCCATTTTGTTCAAGTTATTTATCGGGATGAATCATCCCTCCATCCACCTTGACCTAAATTTCAGCATGTTTCACTAACTTATGGTTGATATATAGAATTTTCCGCCGATACGTGAACAAAACATTAACTTTTTTTTCTTTGTCATTTTTTTATTTAAAAAGTTTTATTCATAAAATATGAAATTAGAATTTGATTGATTGATTTGATGTCATTATTATGAGAAATTTGAACCCAATAATTAGGAAGTGGTAAAAATAATGTCAAGAAGTGGTAAAAATAATGTCATACTAAGCTGGTTGAGCAATTTAAGTTATTGACTTGATTCATCATAAATTGTTTTTCTTGATTTGATAATTAAAATTTGGTCCTTTAAGGCTAAACTCTTATTCATCCTAAATTAATTGGGTTTTTGTTATGTAATGAGATATTATAAACCTCTTTGTTGAGTAATAATGATGTTAAGAATGTGTATTATTTGGTAATATATAACGGTTGAATCTTTGAATAAGCATTATTTAGGACCTTAGTCAATGTATAAAGTTTTCACAAAATGACATGTTTTCTTTCAACTATCCCATTTTGTTACCGTGTGTGTGGAAAATAATAATAATGGATTATGCCTTGTGAAGTACAAAATTTATCAAATTTAGTTGAAGTACATTTTCCTAGAGGTTGAACCTTGGTACAATTGTAAGTGCCTTCCACCTGGAAGTTCAGGAGTTCAACCATTTTAGCTAGAGTATATTTATCTCCAAAGTCACTTAGGATTTTAAGTTTGGATGAAATTGTGTTTCCATAATGGCTTTAAAATTCTAAAATATGACAAATACTTTTGATTTATTTTGTAACAGATACAACCATGTAAACTAGTGAAAGGATCAACAAAGCTTGGACGGTAAAGAAAAGTATTTACTGATGTGAGAGGTGCTAGCTCCTAGACATCAGTGTGGACTAGTTTTAAAAGGTGCAAAAAGTTTGAATTCAGAATTACAAAGGGAATTTTTGCATTTTGCCACTAAGGCAATGTTTACAAATATGTGGGACATTTTGAGAGTTGAAAAATGAAAATTTGGATAACTAGTAATGCAGATTATAACACATTTTTGATTTCTCAGATGACCAAGTTGCTTCTGCCACAAATCTCACTAGTTGGTGAAGAACTAGCTTTGAGTAATTTGAAATTCAGACGGAGATAGTTCTAAGTTGGCATTCTGTGGCACTTACAACAAAACATGTTAGTGGTGACTACCATTGAAGTAGCTTCAATAATACTACTTTGCCATTGTTAATACTACTATGCCATATGATATGGATTACTAGTCCACAATAAGCTACCATTAAAATGCCCTATATTATCCAGTGTTGACAACTTCTAGGAGAATTTCAAGTGCCTATGCTCTTCTTGATCTAAAATTATTTTCCTACTCTTTATTAGATTTAGCTGGACTAAAAGTAGCAAAAGAATACATATTTGAAGCAAACTGAGAATTTTCATCTGCTTCTAAAGTACCAAATAATTCAATCTCAACTGTTTGATTATTTGATAATCCACTTCACATCATCATGAAAAACATTCTTTTTTTCTGTTCAGACTAGGTGGCCACCTTGATAGTATTTTGAACATGTTGAGCTAGGTTTGGGACTTGACATAAACCTGAAGGTCCAAGATTCAATTCACCACACTATCAGTCTATAGGGTTTTAGGGTGTCTCTTGGACAAGAAATAGAATAGTCTGGTCAAAGGCTAAGCCAGGCTAAGCCACCATTTCTTTATATCGAGAGAGAGAGAGAGAGAGAGAGAGAGAGAGAGAGAGAGAGAGAGAGAGAGAGAGAGAGAGAGAGAGAGAGAGAGAGAGAGAGAGAGAGAGAGAGAATGCGCCTCAAAGTAATACCAGCAAAATCCAAAAATGAAAAATCTAAACTTATCCATCTCATTTCTTATAACCATTTTCTATACATAGTGTATCATCCATATCTTCTAGAAATTACCTTCTATCTTCAAAAACCACATTTCTTCACACAAACCCGTTAAACTTGATATTGCAACTGCCAAACAATGAAACAATACATTTTTTCAGCTCACCAAAACTCAAATCTCAAAAGCCCACAAAAAATTACACTTCATTAGTAACAAAACCTTCTTCAACCTGTTTATGGTCAGTTAGTCTGCTAAAAGCTCAGCTTGCTTTGTCATAAAAATGATCAACTCTTTCCTTTCTGAAATATTCTTTTTTACTTAAAAGCCTTGAAATCCAGTACCTCTGATTCCAAGATGACTCACACAACCCCACAATAGCCATTCCTGCAAAGAACAACCACAAAGACCAGTTAAAAGGAAATGAGTGTTCAATATTGATAGTGAAAATTTTGATAAACAATAGGGAAAAAAAGAAGAAGCAAATTGCGTTTTTCAGTAGTGCCAAACATAGACTAAACTTTGAAAGCAAAAGAGGTAATTACAATACAAGTAAATCATCAAAGAAAAATGAAGATTAATTTTCAAGTCAATGCAAGCATATACACATACATCACCCATCATAATTTTTTTTGCACAAAATGGCTGTGCTTAAATTTTGAACTTGCACACCTTTGGTTAACCAATCATACAATTAGGAGTTAAAACACACCAAGTTAAGCCTAATTTCCTACTTCGCAGACTCAGCTCTTGCAAAAAATTTATAGAACTCAATATTGGCTCGAGCTTCATTCCAGTCTCAATATTCTGGTTGGAGCTCAGCTCAGGCAATACCAACTCTCTTCCAAGCTGATTGCAAGCTCCAAAAAACTTCTAAATGCTAGCTATTTTGAGCATTTAAACTTCAAAAGCTGATGAGCTCTACATCAAGGCTAAGGTAATTGCACATAAGTGATGGCTTTTTATTATAGGAATGGCTACTCTTTTCATCATTTGTTTGCAAAAGGAGAACCAGAGAGAGAGAAAATCCGTCTTATACATGAAAAGCTTACAGAGAGATGACAAAATAATAAAAATAATAAAATAAAAAATAAAAAAGAAAAGTTTAGAAGAATGTGCTATCTATGCTTGATTCCTAAAATGAAAGCATCAAATCAGTTTGAGAAGAATATTCCCTCATATCTATGATGGAGAACCTCTATCAAGCCAACGCACCAGCTGAGCATAATGGTGCTTAAGCCCAAAAGTAAGAACATAGTTCAAGCACAGGTCATCTTGCTAAACAAACAAGCCAAGCAAACTTTGATCGAGTTGCTTGCAAGCAGCTTGGCCCTTTTTTTAACCCTACAGTACTTGAGAACAGCTCTTCACATGTACCTACCACAAGTAAGAAAGGAGTTGGAAGAACAGGTTTTCTAGCATTATTTTAAATAAAATCAGAAAGATCAAAGGTAAGAGACACTAAACACTTCAGAAAACTGAACCCTGACCAAAAACTAAAAAAAATCCCAACATCAAATATGGACAAAAAATCATTAAAACTGCAAAGTTGTAACTTCAGAGGCATTTAGTGAAGTTTCAATGAACAATCAAAAAATAAGCCAAAGAAACGTCAACACTAAATTGCATTTAGGGCTATTCACTCAAAATGTAACAAAATTTAATCAACAAAGATTTTTTAAAAATGTCATAGATATAAATCTCCAGAAACACTTTCTAATGGTTCAACCAAAAATTGGAAACTCATGGGAAAGAAGCTTCAATGCACAAAGGTTTTACCAGTCCCATTTCCCATTAAAACAAAAGAAGCTGAGGGAAAAGAACAAATGGTCCCCTTGGTTATAGTAGCCACTAACTTTTTCACTAGACATGCCAAAGGAAATCTTTTAGTCTGTGTGTGACTTACAAATAAAAAAATAAAAAGCGTGAAATGATTAATATATTTTATCCATTGCAAAGACCTAAGGGTTTGTATGAATCAAACAACAAATTAAGGATCAAACAGCTGGTGTGGTAAGCATGACAGTCACAATGCTGTAAAATAAATTGAGCATGTCAACATGAGATACTTACATAGAAGAAGGTAAGAAGGCACCACAAAAACAGGTTAAGGAAGGACATGATTATCACATTGAAAGGATACTTAATCAAGGCACAAGGACAGAATTTTCATGGATGAAATGGTTTTGTAATCCTATTCCATCAAAATATACTGAGCAATGAGATAAATCAAGTGCTCAGGGTTGGGAAAACAAAGGATGCCTTTCACAAAAACCTGGAGAAGTTACAAAATAACTACCCAAAATCCTGGAGAAGTATTGGATAATGACTACTTGAATATGTTTCTCTATAATGTTTTATAATAAACTTCACACAAGGATTCATCACCACAAAAGACAATGACATTAGTAGTAAAAAAAAAATCAATAAAAACACAAACAATTTACGCATCGCCTACTTGGCTTAATTTCAAAAAAGAAATACAGAAGAATTTCTTGAACAAGGTTCAGATCATTAGCAGTCACCAGAACCAATGCCAATTACGTTGAAAACTGCAACAGAACAAGCAACATTCAATCCACATCCACAAACGAAGTGCAGTCAATGTCTTGCAGGGTGATATTCCCCATATATAAATAGTTTATGAGATGAGAACAGAGAGGGAGGCATTTCCGATTGAGACTTTCATGAATTGCACCCATCCCTGGGACCCACTTGTCCTCAACAGATGGGTTCACATTCAAAAGGTTCTACAGTAACTGTACCCGACAATAAACAGTATCCATTCTGTCACAGAAATGACCGATACAGGAACATGAAGCCTCATTAGAAGCCAACCTTATCAAAGCCAAAGATAAAGCCCCATCATCAGGCCTTGGATCCGAAAGATTTTGATCTCCCATCATTTTAACCTCTCTTTCTTTGGGGAAGTACATTTCTTCATTTCCATTAAAATCAGAGACCTTCAAATCTTTAGTGTAATGCTTAATGGCTTCACGTTTGGTTGATTCATGCTTCTCTGCTAGTGTCAAAATGCAAGAGAACCTCAAGTGATAAGTTACTACAGCTTTAACCATCTTGAAGTTGTGACAGCAGCAGAAGAAATCAAGCCACCTTCTCCCTACTCCTGCATACCACTTGATAATATCAATATCTTCAAGAGCAATGAGTAACTTGATTGGCCTAGGGCAACCCATGTTATTTGTAAAACCAGCCATCTTAACTTCCTTCCTAACAAGTTCTATTGGTGCATCAACTTTCATACACAGCCTCATCAAATCCTCAACTATGCTTTTAGCATATTTCTGTTCCTCTTCCTCCTTTCTTCTTTCTCTAATGCCTTTCTAGCTTGGACCGGACTCAAATACTTGTCAACTTGCTCTTGGAACTTATTATAAGCATCAACCAGCTCTTATGGCAATTGACCTCTAATGTGCCTTAAAGAGAGAAAATCGCCTATTGTAAGCATCATGCCATTCCCAACGCTCTTCCAAGGAACCCAAGAAATCATGGACCACTTCATCAGTCCAATTTCTGAATATTTCTCCAACCTCATTTTCAATTTGAAAGTCAAATTTAAACCCATCACTTTGCTTCAACTTCTTAAAAACATGCTGCAATATCTTCAACCCCAATATCTTTCTATTCCTCTCTCTAGCATTTTTAAATTCTAAAGCTCTAACTTCCTTCTGCCTAAGGTACTTCTTCCATGCCCTAATTGCTTTCTCCGTCATGGGAGGATGCAAAACTGAAGGTGGAACTGCTTGTGGTTCCATACCTAGAAAACTAATATTCTGAGATACCGCACTATGAATTGCCGTCATAATTTTATCCACCCTTAAATCCATTTAATCCAACCTACCTTCTAAATATTTCAAAACCCAATTCTTAAAGTCCATGGTCAACATCTTCGACCCCGATGTTATCACTAATATTTCATCCAAATATCTGACTGCATACATCTTCACTGGCTTATAAAACAGGCCAGACATCCAAACAAGCTACTCCAATTTAAACTTTGGATTCTCCTGACTTTTTTGAAGACACATATATTGAATTTCTTTATCAAACCCATCGAAGTAAATATTAATCAAAATCGAAGACGCCCACTTTCTTGAGGAAACCCCCTTCCTAAGTAACAACCACCCAATTTGTAAGGTTGAATTTATTCAACCATCTAATTGGCTTTATTCCGTGCCAAATTTGCTTGTAATTCAGCATTTAGTAACCCTGTATTTAGGTGGGTTTGATGTAAGGGTAGTGAGTGAGATAGAGTGAAGTTTGCTCAAGAGTGTGCAAGAAAACAGAGTGTCGCGGCTGGGACTCGCGGGTGACTCGCGGCTGCAAGCCGCCAGAAGCTGCACACGTGCCAAGCATGCTGGAAGATGAACAGTCATGCTAGCTGGAGCACTACAGGACAAAACAGGACAACTGGCCATACGGTTATCTCGCGACTGGATCTCGCGACTCAGTCAAGCCGCGAGGTCAAGCCGCGAGCCACCCCTGTTTTGTAGAAAACCTGACGTTTCACATTCCTCTCCACTCCAGTATAAATACCCCTATTACCCACGATTGAAAGAGAGCTTCCAGAGAGAATTTTGAGAGAGAAACCCTAAAGAAAACCTAGATTGATTCACACACAATCTATACCTTAGAGACTCTTCAAATTCCTCAACTCTCTTCCTCTCCATTGTCAAATCCTTGAGAGGCATTATACCAAACCAGGTTCTCACTCTCATCATCATTGTGAGACTGCTGTTTGGATTTCTGGGAAGCAGTTAGGAAGGAGCCAATCTTCATTGGTTGATGCTACGGTCTAGTAGCGGAATCCGGGAAGCTAGAAAAGACAAAGGTTCGGCGCAACCTCGTTGGAGCAAGAAGCTGGAGGGCTTAGGTGCACTGGGTAGATTAGGCTTGGAGGGTCTATTGCTGTCCTTGTATCCCAACTATATTTTCTAGTGGATTGATTACCGCTTGGAGGGCGGCGGAGAGGTTTTTCGCCGAGGACTTCGGTTTCCTCTTCGATAACACATCGCGTGTTGTCTTTGTGTTTGCATCTTCCTTCCTCTCTATCTTTGCCTTTATATTTATCTGCTGTGGATTTTAATCTGTTATGGCTTAGATAGTATTTAATCAATTTCGTATGATAGCATATGTTAAGTTTCCGCACACTAGTTGTTTGACATATTGCTTGAATTGATTAAGTTGTTATTTGGGGGTCTAAACGTTCAAAGGTGTTTTTACACGTTTTTGAACTTTCAATTGGTATCAGAGCGGGTACACTGATATTGGTTTCATTACCATTGTGTGATCCTTGACTCCTTTTTGAGATGGATAGGTCTCAATCCTTAAATGCACCTCCATATTTTGATGGTAGTAATTATGCTTTTTGGAAGGTTCGAATGAGAGTCTTTCTGTGTTCTATTGATGAATCCGTTTGGGATGCTGTTGAGATTGGTTGGACCAAACCAGAGGAACCCAAATCCACATGGGATAAGGCAGCACTTGCTGCATCTAACGCTAACAGTAAAGCACTCAATGCTATTTTCTGTGGTGTGTCTCCAGATGAATTTCACAGGATTTCTCATATTACCGTGGCCAAAGAAGCATGGGAGATTTTGGAAACTACCTATGAAGGCACGAAGAAAGTGAAAGACACCAAGTTACAAATGCTGACCACCCGGTTTGAGGAGCTCAAAATGAGTGAGGATGAGTCTTTCGACTCCTTCTATGGGAAGCTAAATGAAGTGGTTGTCAGCAAGTTCAACTTGGGGGAGAAAACGGAGGACTCGAAGATTGTAAGAAAGATCCTTCGATCATTGCCGGAAAGTTTTCGAGCTAAAGTGACAGCAATAGAAGAGAGCAAGGACCTCGATGACATCAAAGTGCAAGAGCTGGTGGGTTCTCTGCAGACGTATGAGATGTCGCTGCCCAATCAACGGAAGAGTAAATCTCTTGCTCTAAAGACTATCAATGAGAAGGTAGAAGATCAAGACTCATCGGGAGAAGATGTGATTGACAAAGATGTAGCATACCTTGTCAAAAATTTCAAAAAGTTTTTGAAATTCAAAAATAATGGCAAACTTGATGATAAAAGAAAATTCCAAAGTTCTGGAAGGGAGAAAAGGGAATTCAAAAGGAAAGATGGAAAAGAATCCCAACCTACACAAGGTGTCACTTGTTTCGAATGTAACGGGCATGGACACTTCAAGAAGGAATGTCTGAATTATTTAAAATCGAAAGGTAAAGTGTATGCCACGACCTTGAGTGACTCGGATTCGTCTGACTCAGAATCTGAAGAGAGTTGTGATGGAGAGGGGAACTATTCGGCTTTTATGACTATTGCTCATGTTGAGTCGTCAGATGAATTGAATCTGCTTGTGCAAGACCTTGGAGAACATAGTGATGATGAATCACTAGGAATTGTTGAAGAATCGGATGCTGAAGAAGGTAGAAGCACAGCGAATCTTCAGGAGAATTATAACTTGCTCTTGGAGAAGTCCGGAGAATACACTAGAGTGGCCAAGGCTGCTGTGAGGAAAATGAAGAAGGCTGAGGAGGACTACAAAAGTCTCCTAATCCGATATAGGGAGGCCAAATGTGAGATAGAAACTTTGAATGGAGAGTTGTCCGAAACTTACACAAAAGTAAGGTTTCTTGAGAGTGAGGTTGTGCAAGCAAATGCTAAAGTAGAAAGGGTTACCACCAAGAAACTAGATGATGTTATCTCATCTCAAAAGAGCTTTTCAGACAAATCCGGATTGGGATATACCGGAGGAGGTAGTTCGTCTGGAAATATGGCAAAAGAAGTAAAGTTTGTAAAGGCTAAAGATCCAGTTGCAGCTGATTCTACTGGTGAAAAGCTCGAGGTGAAGGAGAAGAAGAATTTGGTGAACCAACGGATGTTAAATCCTCACAATCAGTTTGCAGGCAGGTCTGAATCTCGTGCCAAGTCACGTCCTCGACCACAAAGAGGTCCTAGAGGAACTTATGTGTGCCACTACTGCGGACTTCAAGGGCATACTCGACCAAATTGCCAAAAGCTGAGAGCAAAGAATAGTGCAACCCCTCAAAGGTCAGGAGGACCTAGAAATGAGAGAAGAATTTGGGCTGGAGATCAATCTAGAGATCAGAATGGTGATCCTGGAATGATGAACGTGATGAAGATGATTGGTGCATTCACCAACTGCTTGGAAAGCTTCTCACGAAGGTTTGAAAGCCCTAACTCCCGTACCCAATCCTATAAGGAAATCACCCCAAACGCAAGTGACGTGAGGGTGAATAAGGGTACTCATGCATAAGCATTACAACATGTCCATGCATTAATACTTCCTATGCTTTGTGACTTTGTTTGTTTGTTTATTTTGCTAGTTGTTTTTGCTGTTGGATGTATGTTTGTCTACTTGTGAATATCTTTAATTTTGTCATATCAATCTTTTTGTTTCTTGTGTCAAAAATCCAAAAAGCACATAAAAATAGAAAATCAAAAAGCTTGTTTGACTTTGTTGAGCTTTTGTCTCAAAACTTGTTTTGCCTTGTACCTTTGTGCTAATGGCTTTGTGCATTTTCGAGCATTGCTTGTTTTCATGCACCTATATCACTGTGGGAAAAATCTTGAAATCTTTGTGATTGTTGTAAATAGATCTTCAAACCTGTCATGAATGATTAGTGAATGGTTGTGTTGATCTTGAGACTTGCATAGACTTGTGTCTATATATCTTCCCACTCTTTATTTTTTGTTTTGCTAAAAAGAGCTCACCAAATGTAAATCTCCAAATGAAAAGAGATATTGAGCTGCAAAAGCCTGTCGCACACTCTAGTATTTGACTAGGAAAAAGGGTAAGCGACCTTATATTGAAATGAATGCTTATTCAAAAAGGCCAAAGGCTTATTCATTAAAGTGAAATATCATATATCACTCTCACAATGAGAGGTGATTGACTCAAAAGATCATAAAGATCAATTATGTTTGAAAGTGGAGTCAAATGTAAAGCTCCAAATCAAGTTATCAAGTTTTGTGGGAGGTCATATATACATACTTCTATAATTGAGATGGGTCACATAATCTAGTGCTAATTGTGTATGCCTTGGTTGAATTGATCATTGAAGCTTCACATTAGACGAAGGACTATCTCATTGTTGATATCCACACACAACACACAAGTTTATGTTCAATAAATGCCATATTCATTTGTGTGATTGTACTTGATAAAATGTGTTTTCACATGCTCAATATTTGTTAATTCAAGCACAAAAAGATTTTTGAGTGTTTTAGGTGATTTTGGAAAGTATTTTGATTTAAAAATCTGAAAATTTCAAAAATCCAGTTTTGCCCTGTTTTGGCGGCTCAGTCGCGGGTTTGTCTAGTCGCGAGCTCCAGTCGCATCTTCGCTGGTCATGATTGGCGACTTGTTCGCGAGTGGAAGGTCCAGTCGCGAGGTTTACTCAGAGATTTTCGCGGCTCAGCTCGCGACTTACTCGCGGGTAGACCTTCCAGTCGCGAAAAACACTTAGACAAATTTTCAAAATTTTGATCTTGTGTGCTTTGGCGGCTTGAGCTGGCGACTGTGTGGCGACTTAATTCAGTCGCGAAAATCGCGTGTTTTGCAGAAATAAGAGCAGTTTTTAAATCTTTTTCAGTTTTTCCCTCGAATTTTTGTGACTATTCATCTTCTCCCTCCCCAAACACTCCGTGCTCCCATTTCCAATCTCCATTGTTGAACACTAGTTGCTCAAAATCTTCAAGTCACAGGTATGGGTTTTCAGTTCTGCACTCTTTTCTACTTGATTTTGTGCTTTTCCCCTTGATCTTTCGCATATATTTGTGTTTTAGAAATGGGTTTGTGTTTCGGAATTTGCTCCTTGTTCACGCTTAGATTGCGAATGCTGCTGCTAGAATATAATCTGTTCTTAGTTGTTTCACTATTACTCTTCATTCTGTGCTTAGCTATGTGATTCTTTGATTTTCACTGTTCTTTGAGCTGCTGAGTTGTTTCAATTTTTTTTGGGGTTGTGAGTTTAATGTGCTAAATATGCCTGCTCTGTTGTGTTAATCTTTTGGGAACATATGTGAGCTTCACAATACTGTTCATGTGTCATATCATTTTCCAGTTTTTGTCTCATTGACATATAACTGCCTTTAAGTTAGCTTCTATATCTGATGCTGTTATGTGTATTTCCTATCTTAGGCTTGCTTCTCCATGTGATTGATCTAAGTAGCCTGTGTTTAAATGCTTCAAGCTCAGTTGTATGGATGATATCTCTTTGATAATTACATGAGACTAACTTGTTTCACACGTATATTGCTCTGTATTGTTGTGGCCTCTTCTGATTGATCACAGATGGCTCCCTCACCTCCTAAGAAGAAAACTACTACAAAGAAGACTGACAAAAGGTTGAAAATAGATTCTAAGCTTTTTAGGTCAGTTCATCACTTTGAGAGATACAGGGATAACTTCTTGAGTGCAGGAATTATTCAAGAGAGATTTGTTGATTTGGAGGATTTAAGACAAACCTTTATCCCCAGTTGTTTTGAAGGTAGAGGATGGGAAAAACTTCTGAGTGATTTCCCTGTAGTTTGTGAACCCCTGATTAGGGAATTTTACTCAAATGCTGTGATAAAAGAGAATGAGTTAAGCTGCTGGGTTAGAGGGAAAGAATTCATTTTAGATGCTCATGTCATAGATGAGGCACTAGGACTTGAAGGATTAGATGATGAGGAGTTTATCAACTACAAGGATAGGAGTGTATCCATTGAAACAGTTCAACAAAGGATAGGTGGGCAGAGAGAAGGAAAATGTTTGAATACCACTGCCTTTCCAGTGGACATGAGGTGTCTAACAATCATCATGATGTTTAACCTCTATCCTATTAAGAAGTTGACTACCATCAATTGTGCTAGAGCAATCTTTCTGATGGATCTCAAAGAAAAGAACTTCATAGACATAAGTTCACACATATATGACATCATTGTGGATGAGACAAGAACAACCTCTAGGCCAAAGTTGATCTTTCCCAGTTTGCTAATGAGGATTTTTAGAAGGAAGGGTGTACCTATCCCACAAGACATCAGTCCCATGTCCACACCTTCTGCAATTAACAGGCTTACCTGCAAAAGGATAAGTGTCAGACTTCCAGGAGAAGAAGATGAAGGTGATGAAGGAGAAGGTGTCCCAATGGAGACTGAAGCAGAGGCAGCAGGGCATCCATCAACCTCAACACCCAGGAGGAGTGGCAAAAGACCCAGAGCATCAACTTCCTCAGATACTCCTCCAGATGCTTTCCAAATCATTCTGGAAAGACTTGATGGGATCAGAGAAGTCTAGACTGAGCATTCTGAGAGGATGAAAGCTATGCAGGATCAGATTGATGTTCTGACTGTAAAACTTGACAGCTTCACCACTCAGCCTGAACACTGACCATTTGGCCATTCCTGACAAAAAGGGGGAGAGCTTTCAGTAAGGGGGAGAAAAGTTCAAAGGGAAGTGTGCATAGTGATAGGGGGAGTACACACATACACACATACTTTTGTCATACTTTTGTTTTTAGTCTTATCCTCTAAACTTATGGTTGTAGGTTTATGCTTGTTGGGTACTATTTAATGTTTTTATGGGTTTTGTCACACTATGTTTTTGGTGTTTTGTTTCTAACTCTTATCTTATACTCTTGGTTTAAAGTTTAATATATTTTGATGATGTTATTCAGGATGTTTTGTGTTTTGTACCCCTTGTGCTTATGTAAGCTTTTAGGGTTTATGTTTATGCATAGTTTGTAGGCTTTATGGTATGTACCTTGCCTAGTGCAGCCTTTATGCTATGATGAAATCAGTACTTTAATCTAAATGGTATACATTTTGGTTTATGTACTGTCACTCTTGTGCCCTTGTAGGATTGTTCCTAGATGCATATGCCTTGTGTGCTATGCATTGGTTGAGTGTTGTGCATACAAGTGTCTTGCCTTGTGCTTGCTAACTTGTATGTCCTTGTGTTCATTCCAAGTGTGAATGAGCACTGTGATCACTATCTTGTGATGGTCACTTGGTTGATCAAGCCATGGTTTGTTTCATAACTCCATCTATGCTTGATCACATATTGCCTGTTTCATATGCATTCTATAATTTTCTGCTTACAATGATCATGGTGTATTGTTGTGTTTCAGGAGTATTATGTTCATATGATTCAAGTGCTACACAGCTTCTAGAGTTAGGTGTGAGTGAGTTTTGTTTAACTGTTCCCAACTCACATGTTAAGTCTAGAGTCTGTTTTAGGGTTTTGTCACGGAATAGCCAAAGGGGGAGATTGTAAGGTTGAATTTATTCAACCATCTAATTGGCTTTATTCCGTGCCAAATTTGCTTGTAATTCAGCATTTAGTAACCCTGTATTTAGGTGGGTTTGATGTAAGGGTAGTGAGTGAGATAGAGTGAAGTTTGCTCAAGAGTGTGCAAGAAAACAGAGTGTCGCGGCTGGGACTCGCGGGTGACTCGCGGCTGCAAGCCGCCAGAAGCTGCACACGTGCCAAGCATGCTGGAAGATGAACAGTCATGCTAGCTGGAGCACTACAGGACAAAACAGGACAACTGGCCATACGGTTATCTCGCGACTGGATCTCGCGACTCAGTCAAGCCGCGAGGTCAAGCCGCGAGCCACCCCTGTTTTGTAGAAAACCTGACGTTTCACATTCCTCTCCACTCTAGTATAAATACCCCTATTACCCATGATTGAAAGAGAGCTTCCAGAGAGAATTTTGAGAGAGAAACCCTAAAGAAAACCTAGATTGATTCACACACAATCTATACCTTAGAGACTCTTCAAATTCCTCAACTCTCTTCCTCTCCATTGTCAAATCCTTGAGAGGCATTATACCAAACCAGGTTCTCACTCTCATCATCATTGTGAGACTGCTGTTTGGATTTCTGGGAAGCAGTTAGGAAGGAGCCAATCTTCATTGGTTGATGCTACGGTCTAGTAGCGGAATCCGGGAAGCTAGAAAAGACAAAGGTTCGGCGCAACCTCGTTGGAGCAAGAAGCTTGGAGGGCTTAGGTGCACTGGGTAGATTAGGCTTGGAGGGTCTATTGCTGTCCTTGTATCCCAACTATATTTTCTAGTGGATTGATTACCGCTTGGAGGGCGGCGGAGAGGTTTTTCGCCGAGGACTTCGGTTTCCTCTTCGATAACACATCGCGTGTTGTCTTTGTGTTTGCATCTTCCTTCCTCTCTATCTTTGCCTTTATATTTATCTGCTGTGGATTTTAATCTGTTATGGCTTAGATAGTATTTAATCAATTTCGTATGATAGCATATGTTAAGTTTCCGCACACTAGTTGTTTGACATATTGCTTGAATTGATTAAGTTGTTATTTGGGGGTCTAAACGTTCAAAGGTGTTTTTACACGTTTTTGAACTTTCACAATTCAATTCCCACCACCTCACACTCAAACAACCTCTTTCTTAAACCAATCAAAGAACCATCTTTTATTTTCTCTTCAATAAACAAACACAACATCAAACCTTTCTCTATCAAATGTGACACTAAACCACCATCTAGGATTCTCTACAGAGTTCTTAAGGTACCTAATGGCAGTGTGCCGTCCCATACTGACACGCCCACCATAAGAAAAAGTTACAAACCGCTCATCATACACAATTTCCAATACCAACCTAATAGCTTCAATCAAATCCTTTAATTTCAAGTTGGGCAAAACCAAGGACTCACCTTTCTTTCTTGTGTGTAGCATTGTGACACAACAAGCCTCAATATCGAACCGATTGTCGCAAAGCTGACTGCCCATTTCTTCGATATCAAATCGTTTTGAGACTGAGTGGAGAAGGGACTACGAGTCAGTCAAGGGAGCTGAGCCTGAAACCATTGTTGGGTTGTGGAGTGGTGGCAGTGAGGAGGACATTGGGCAAAGCGATGACGTTTAAGACAAGGTTAGAGAACTTGCCTTGAGAGTATTGGGTGAGAACTAATGCTTGGAGGGCTGAATTCAAGTGGATTTATTCTTCTGAGGTGAATAAAGCATTGAGACAATGAGAATTGAGAAGAGAGAAGTGGTAGTTTTGGATTTTGAAATTGTGCCTGAGTTTGATATTGGAGATAGTAGCTGGCCAGATTTTCGCAAATAGCAAACTTTTTTATTTGTTTTATAAATTACGTTTTTATATTGGTTTTAAAAATAAATTCGGCATTTTTTCAGAAATAACTATAAAAGGCAAATTATTTTGTTAGTTAGCAAACTTTTGAAACAATTTTGCTATCTAACAATTTGAGTTCATTAGGGTCGATTTCAGGGTATAAATCGAGTATTATGTACTCGATTTCCTGTTGCGCTTGACGTGGACTGTCTACGTTACCGGTAGGGAAATCGAGTCTAGTGGACTCAAGTTCCTGGTCTGGTTCCACCACAATCTTGCAACATGTGGATGTAAATCGAGTAAATTAAACTCGATTTGTACTAAACGAAATCGACTCTATTGGACTCGATTTCCATTAATGGCCAACACCCCTCCATGTATCGCATGTGGGTCCTAGCTGGGACCTTTTTTCCCCCTTACCCGTCTCACTTAGTCTCTTCAACTCTCACACCCTCTCTTCAACTCACACCCTCTCTTCACTCTCACTCAACCTTCCTCAACTCTCACACAATAATCTTAACAACACTCTCTCGTAGGTAATGTTTTACAATATTGGAAATATTTTTTGTTAGTTAATATTGTGGTTATTTGCTAGGTTTTTTTCTTATTTTTAAAAAAGAAAAAATTTAAACATATTAGGAATTTTTTTTTTGTTAGTGTAAATATTGTGATTAATTTATTTGTTAGTATATTGTGATTAGTTTATTTGTTAGTATATTGTGATTATTTACTAGTTTTTTTTAAAAAAATTAATATTATGAGTAATTATTGGGAATATTTAGTACTAAATATTGTGATTAATGTTATTACAATATATTGAGAATATTTGTTCTTTTTTTTGGTTAGTGTGTATTGTGATTAAATCAGTTGTTCCAACAATTGCCTCACCATCGATTGGAATCCTCAAAAGCACCTCCACATCTTGTAATGTGGTCGTCATCTCACCATGTGGCAGGTGGAAGGTGTGGGTTTCAGGCCACCATCGCTTAACGAAGGCCGTTATCAAGTTATGATCAATCTCTCTAGATGGGTCCTATGCAACCCCTTTAGTCTAACTCTCTTGACAATGTCGAGGACACGATCATCCACCATCGGGCATTGTTTTCGGAACTCGTCATTACGACCATGGCATTTCAGTGCCCCCAGATCCTACACATGATAGAACCATGGTGATGAGATGCAATATGCCATAACCTTTGTATATATGATTGTAGCTATTGATCCCAAAAAACAAAAATAAAGCTGTTATCAAGAAAATTAAAATATCATCCCAAAAAAAAGCAACAACGGGAGAAAAATAAAAGGATGCAATGCACTTGATACATTTGTTTTTAGCCGTTTATCCTACTACTTATGCCATGCATGCTAGTGTAAACATTGCCATAATAGCAATCCAACCCATTACCCACCATGTTTACAACGAATACATACATCAAAATTTTGATTCTCTCTGACTCTCACAATTCAATGTCTTTAATTATCTAAGTGTAACCTTTCTGTAAGGGTGTGCAGTAGTCAACCTATCTAACTCAACTCAACTAATGGGCATGACTATGCATTCAAAGCTAGTAATACCATTGACAAACTTAGAATTTTAGAAATGGAAAAAAAAAATCAACATAATTTAAAAGGATAAGAAGAGAATATTCAGCAGGTGGTCGGTTTTAATTTTACCTCGCCTTCCCAAATAGCGCACGATCAATGTTCTTTTATAAACCTTAACACCAAAGCCTCCATGGGACCAAGACTGAACTCATTAGGGATCTCAACAGCAACGGCAGCCATACTGCACGAAGTTTAGGGAGTCAATAGTAATATCAATGTATAGCCTAATTTCTTGCACAAACGATATATATGACAGTCAACCTCAAAGAATAAAGATACATATAAAATACTCAATATGCTGCCAAAAACTCAGTATGAGCAAAATTAATTAAGCCTTCTACATTTCTCCATTTTCATTCAAATGTGTTTTGAGGAGTTAGAGCAATGCTCTGACAAATCAAGAACGTTGCTTATTAAGCTTGCAGAAGCATTCAAAATCCTTTTTCATTTTTTTTACAATATTCTTGACACCCCACATGCTGTTGGGGTGTCATAAATAATAGTAGTTTGTGGTAACATTGTCACTAAATAAGCTGCTTTTTCATATGAGTAAATACTTGAATCAAGATGGAGTGGTCCTTGAAATCAGAGTATGACCACCATAAAAATAAAAAAATAAAAAAAAGCTATACATAACTTTGTACAAACTCTTTCGTGTGCAAATGATGAACCATAGTACAAGCATACCATTCAAACTGAGCATAATGTATTAATAAAATAAAAAAGATAACTTTTAATTTTATTGATAACTGATAAGTTACACAAATTCAGTGGGTTTTACTCTTAAACCCACAGCCTTAACCTCCTTCATGATCTCACAAGGGGAGGAGGTGTCATTTGGGCTATAAGAAAATATGACACCTACTTTAGTGCTGGAAAAAATAAATTACATTTTGAGAATAGCTGAAAGTACTAAATAAAGAAAAAAAATGATGCAACTGCCACTTTTTCTTGGTAAGGACCATTTAGATTTAGAGGAACAAAGGAAGCTGTAAGGTTGAATTTAATCAACCATGTGTTGGCTTTATTCCGTGACAAATTTGCTTGTAATATAGCATTTAGAAACCTTGTATTTAGGTAGGAATCATGTAAGGGTAGTGTGTGAGAGAGTGTGAAGAAATGCTCAAGACTGTGCAGTGAAGCAGAGACTTGCGGCTTGATCTCGCGGGAGGCTCGCGACTTGCAAGCTGCCAAAAGTTGTACACGTGCAGAGTATGCAGGGGAGCTGAACAGTCATGCCAGCTGGAGCATTACAGGACAAAAATCCAGACTGGCCACTCAGTTAGCTCACGACTTGAACTCGCGACTCAGTCAAGTCGCGAGGTCAAGTCGCCAGCCAGCTCTGTTTTGGAAAAACTGACTCTTTGCATTCCATTCTCACACCAGTATAAATACCCCTTATTCCCACAAAATAGGTGTGGTCATTCAGAAAGAAAAACCCTAAGAGAGGTTTCTTCAAAACACCCACCCAATTAGAGAGAGCTACTTATTCTTAGAGAGAAATCTTTGTAGTCTCTTCTCATTCCCTTTCTCATTGTCATACCTATTGAGAGAAGATTTCTATCCAAACACTACTACACCCATTTAGAGTGTTGAGTGTTTTTGGAGCTTTGGGAAGCATTGGAAAATGCCAAGGATGGCGAATGCTATGGTCAAGTAGCGGAATCCGGTAAGCTAGAAAAGAAAAAGGTTCAGCACAACCTCGTTGGAGCAAGAAGCTTGGAGGGCTTAGGTACATCGGGTAGATTAGGCTTGGAGGGTCTATTGCTGTTCATGTATCCCAACTACATTTTCTAGTGGATTATTGACCGCTTGGAGGGCGGCGGAGAGATTTTACGCCGAGGGCTTCGGTTTCCTCTTCGATAACACATCGCGTGTTGTCTTTGTGTTTGCATCTTCCTTCCCTTTTATCTTTGCCTTTTATTATCTGCTGTGGGTTGTGATTTTAATTTGGCTTAGATAGTTTATCCAATTCTATATTATAACTTATGTTCATTTTCCGTACACTAGTTGTTTGACATAAAGCTTGTATTGGTTAATTTGTAAATTGAGGGTCTAAACGTTCAAGGGTGTTTATACACATATTTGAACTTTCAGAAGCTGAGAAAGAGTTGAAATGGGGTAGAGCTTATTATCAGAACATTACAGTTTTTGGGTTTTCATAACAATCTGTATAGGAAATTTCAACTATGATTTTAATATAGATGATCATAACAACAACAATAATAGGAAGACTATCACCATATGCAAACGGAAAAAATTGCCAAACAGACTAATTCTGGGAAAAAATTAGGCGCGTGGCACGTGTTCAAAGTTATTTAGTAAGTTGGACTCTTTTTGAAAGTCGAGTTTGGCAAACTTGACTTTGGGCTGGAAAACAGACACTATAGTGGCATTTTTTTTAGTGGCGTTTGTCAAAAACGCCACTATAGGTTCCCTATAGTGGCGTTTTCTATAAATTCTGCTATAGTAACTAAAAAAAAACGTCACTATAGTGTTCGTTTTCTAGCCTAAAGTCGAGTTTGCCAAACTCGACTTTCAAAAAGAGTCTAACTTACTAAATAACTTTGAACACGTGCCACGCACCTAATTTTTTCCCAGAAATAGTCTGTTTGGCAATTTTTTCCTATGCAAACATATAGTTCTGTTCACTGTTTGTGTGACAAAATCTATCAAGTACAATGCATGCCAATAGAAAATCATCCATGACCAATAAACAAAAAATGTATTGATTATGAAAATATTATTTAAGATGAAAATTTCAGATTTAGTACATCATTTTGGAAACCCTTTAATGGTTGAAACTTTTTAAAAACTAATCAATATATTTCTCCACTGATAAGCCAAGTTAACTTTTTGAATTTGGTAGTATTTCATAATCATAATTTTCG
Source organism: Quercus alba (assembly GCA_036321655.1). Lineage (NCBI taxonomy): Eukaryota > Viridiplantae > Streptophyta > Magnoliopsida > Fagales > Fagaceae > Quercus > Quercus alba. The sequence continues at coordinate 9,544,259 of CM070304.1, read as the reverse complement.
TACAAAAATAGTGTGTAGAACCCTAAAATATTGTCCATATCAATTGTTACTAAACAATAACCCAATAAAGTGCATTACTTAAAAGGTAACTACAATTATTCTATTTGAAATCCCATTCCATTTCTTGGCAGTCATAATACCTAAAAAGTATAGCTTTCAGAGAAAGAGTATATTGATATATGAATGCCCACCAACTTCCATTGCAGCATGACACTGATACTCCCCTCATCACATTCACACCTCCACTATAGGCTCATCACAATCAAAATGGTTTTGTTATGAATGCCTATCTATAATCACTGGGGACTACTTTCATTGGGTGGGTTTTTTCCATTTCCAATGAAACGTAATTAACACTACAAAATTTCAAGCCAAAAAAAAGCCTTTAGTGTAACAAGAACACATATATGATGTATCTAAAGCAAACCTAGAAAAAAGAAATACATTTGGAGCATTAATAAATAAAAAAATTATTTAGATCTAATCAAAGCAAGCAAATTGAGAAGGGGTACCTACCTTCAGATTGAGGTTGAGTAGTGGTTCGAGGTTTGAAGAGTGATGAGGTTAAGCAGTGGCATGGCATGAGGTTTGAGTGAGAGTGAGGGTTTGAAGAGTGACGAGGTTGAGTAGTGGTGCGGCGCAAGGTTTGAGTGAGAGTGAGGGTTTGAAGAGTGACGAGGTTGAGCAGTGGCGCAGCGCGAGGTTTGAGTGAAAGTGAGGGTTTGAAGAGTGATGAGGTTGAGTAGTTGGCGCTAGGTTTAAAGAGTGACAAGGTTGAGCAGTTGGTGCGAGGTTTGAAGAGTGAGAGTGAGAGGAATCGGAGTGGCACGAGGTTTGAAGAGTGAGAGACTGAGAGGACCGGTGTGGGTTTGAGTGTGAGTGATTTGTTGTGAGGACCGGTGTGGGTTTGAGACTCGGAGTGGCGCGGTGCGAGGTTTGAGTGAGAGTGAGAATGAGAGTGAGGACCGGTGTTTGGGTTTGAAGAGTGAGAGACTGTGAGGACCGGTGTGGGTTTGAGTGTGAGTGATCTGTTGTGAGGTGTGTGGGGAGTTTAAATGAGTGATCTGCTCGTGTTTGAATTTGGGTGACGTGGTTGAACAAAAACCAAGTCCTTTGTGGTCGAGTTTCATGAACAAAAAACGAGTCCTTTGGGCCCGATTTTTATTAACAAAAACCGAGGCCTTTGGGCTCGAGTTCCATGAACAAAAAATGAGTCCTTTGGGCTCGAGTTCCATGAACAAAAACTGAGTCCATTAGACTCGATTTCAGGCCTACGTGGACACCTTCTCTAGCTTAGCTGTTGGCGTAATAGGAAAACTGAGTATAATATACTCGATTTTATAACACCAAAATTGAGTCCTCTGGACTCGATTTGTTAGAAACAAAAATAGTTTCAAACCTTGGCTAACTAATAATATAGTTTGGGTTTTATAGTTATTTTTTTTAAAAAAAATCAATAAACTCTCTAGTCTCTACTATTCAAAAAGCAACGTAAATGTAAAAAAAGCAATGTGTAATAAAAAGAATTTTTAGCTGATAAAAAAAGCTATGGTGTAGAATAGACTCCAATTCGATGTACTTTCAAAAGCCACGAACTCTATGGTTGAGTTTCATGAACAAAAACGAGTCCTTTGGGCTCGATTTTTATTAACAAAAATCGAGTCCTTTGGGCTCAAGTTCCATGAACAAAAAATGAGTCTGTTGGGCTTGAGTTCCATGAACAAAACCGAGTCCATTAGACTTGATTTCAGGCCTACGTGGACACCTTCTCTAGCTCAGCTATTGGCGTAATAGGAAAACTGAGTACAATATACTCGATTTTATAACACCAAAATTGAGTCTTCTGGACTCGATTTGTTAGAAACAAAAATAGTTTCAAACCTTGGCTAACTAATAATATAGTTTGGGTTTTATAGTTTTTTTTTTTATTATTAAAAAAAATCAATAAACTCTTTAGTCTCTACTGTTCAAAAAGCAACGTAAATGTAAAAAAAGCAATGTGTAATAAAAAGAACTTTTAGCTGATAAAAAAAGCTATGGTGGAGAATAGACTCCGATTCAACGTACTTTCAAAAGCCACGAACTCAATTCAGGCTAGGAGTTGAATAGTTTCTTATTTTTTTCATATTTATTATTATTTTCTTAATCTTTCTTCAGTTCTAAACTTCTAATTGATTTTTTTTTTTTGGAACATGTAGATCTATATATCAATTGGCTTTAATGGGCATGGAAGCTGACTCGTCCTCTTTCCTAAGTTCTTCTTCTTCTTCTATTGCTCAAGGGAAGTATGACGTCTTCCTCAGTGTAATTATGGGATGCATATCACTTAACTTGAAATATGATGCATTCCTATATATTACCAAAGACCTAGTCGGAATATACTCTCCAGTGGTGGAATTGGAGTCGTGTTTAACTATAGGGTCAAATGATGTTCACTTCATAAGAATTTGGGCTATGGGCGGAATGGGTAAGACAACTCTTGCTAGAGTTGTTTATCATATGGTTTCTTAAGAATTTGAAGCTTGTGGTTTTATTGAGGATGTTAGGAAAAAATTTGAAAATTATGGTTGTGTTCCACTACAATAGAAAATTATTGATGACATTTTGAAGGATAAGGATTTGAAAATAGAAGAGGAGTATGATGGAGTTCTTGATGATGTAGATAAACCAAAACAATTAAAAATGTTATCTGGGGAGCATGATTGGTTTGGTCCCGGCAGTAGAATTATCATAACAGCAAGAGATAAGCATGCGTTGGAGGCACATGGAGTGGATGAAATATATGAAATTAAAGGATTGAATGATGAAAATGCTCTTCAGCTTTTTTGCTCGAAAGCTTTTAGAAAAAAGCATGTACTTGATGATTATATAGAACTGTCTAATCATTTTTTGAAGTATGCTAGTGGCCTTCCTTTAGCTTTTAAGGTTTTGGGTTCTTTTTTGTTTGGAAAAAGTAGTGTTGAATGGAAAATTGCATTAGAGAGACTCAAAGAATTTCCTGAGGAAGTAATTCTCCAATTACTTCAAATAAGTATTGATGGACTGCAAAAGCCATAAAAGGAAATATTCTTGCATATTGCATGCTTTTTTAATCATCAAAAGAAAGATCATGTAGTAGAAAAACTAGATATTCTTGGCCTTTACCCTGTTCTTGGATTGGAGGAACTCATTGATAAATCTCTCTTGAAAATTATGTATGATGATATGGTGTGGATGCATGATTTACTTGAAGAAATGGGTAGGAACCTAGTTTTTCAAGAGTGCCTTGATAATCCTAGGAAGTGTAGTAGTCTGTGGGTTTATAAGGACATTTGACAAAGTGTTAGAAAAAAATAAGGTAGGAGTTTAATTAGAGAATTTGATCTCTTTTCCTATCTTTTTGTTCAACAAATTTCAAATTTGAATTGTTATGCTAATAATATATTTTGCAATTCTTCATGATTATTAGGGAACAGAAGCAATTCAAGTCATGGATATCTTAAGTACTTATAATGAAGAAAAAGAGGCACGTTGGAACCCTAAGGCCTTTTTGAAGATGGAGAATCTTAAATTTCTTAGAATTTGTGGCATTCACTGTGTCCCCACACATCTTCCTAATGATTTAAGAATTCTTGATTGGATTTCATATCCATCAAAATCTTTTCCATCAAGTTTCCAAGTAGATGAGCTTGTTCAACTTTGTTTACAACAGAGCAAAATTGAACAACTTTGGATAGGAATAAAGGTAAGTCTGTTAACAACTTTGCTTTTAAATCACAATAAATGAACAATAGGAAGCTAATTATTCTAACTTTTTTTTTCTTCTTTTATTAAAATTTTGACAAGTTGAAGTTCATTGATTTGGCTAGCTCCTTAAACCTAATCGTAACCCCTGACTTCACCGAAGTGCCAAATCTTGAGAAATTAGTTCTGTCAAATTGCACAAAGTTACGCGAGCTTCACTCATCCATTGGGATTCTAAAAAAACTTATTCTTCTTGATCTAAGACGTTGCCGAAAACTAAGTTGTCTTCCAAGAAAGTTTGAAATGGAGTCACTCGTGACTCTTGAACTTTTTGGTTGCTTTGACATCAAGAAAATTCCAGAATTTGTTGGAAACATGGGATGCTTACAAGAGCTTAAACTGGATGGCACTGGTATTAAGGAACTACCTTCATCAGTTGAAGGCTTGATTGGCTTGACTTCACTATCTATAGCATATTGTGATGATCTTGTGTGTCTTCGTAGCGCCACTTGTAATTTGAAATCACTTGAATCTTGTAAGGTTGAATTTATTCAACTATCTAATTGGCTTTATTCCGTGCCAAATTTGCTTGTAATTCAGCATTTAGTAACCCTGTATTTAGGTGGGTTTGATGTAAGGGTAGTGAGTGAGATAGAGTGAAGTTTGCTCAAGAGTGTGCAAGAAAACAGAGTGTCGCGGCTGGGACTCGCGGGTGACTCGCGGCTGCAAGCCGCCAGAAGCTGCACACGTGCCAAGCATGCTGGAAGATGAACAGTCATGCTAGCTGGAGCACTACAGGACAAAACAGGACAACTGGCCATACGGTTATCTCGCGACTGGATCTCGCGACTTAGTCAAGCCGCGAGATCAAGCCGCGAGATCAAGCCGCGAGCCACCCCTGTTTTGTAAAAACCTGACGTTTCACATTCCTCTCCACTCCAGTATAAATACCCCTATTACCCACGATTGAAAGAGAGCTTCTAGAGAGAATTTTGAGAGAGAAACCCTAAAGAAAAACTAGATTGATTCACACACAATCTATACTTTAGAGACTCTTCAAATTCCTCAACTCTCTTCCTCTCCATTGTCAAATCCTTGAGAGGCATTATACCAAACCAAGTTCTCACCATCATCATCATTGTGAGACTGCTGTTTGGATTTCTGGGAAGCAGTTAGGAAGAAGCCAATCTTCATTGGTTGATGCTACGGTCTAGTAGCGGAATCCGGGAAGCTAGAAAAGAAAAAGGTTCGGCGCAACCTCGTTGGAGCAAGAAGCTTGGAGGGCTTAGGTGCACTGGGTAGATTAGGCTTGGAGGGTCTATTGCTGTCCTTGTATCCCAACTATATTTTCTAGTGGATTGATTACCGCTTAGAGGGCGGCGGAGAGGTTTTTCGCCGAGGGCTTCGGTTTCCTCTTCGATAACACATCGCATGTTATCTTTGTGTTTGCATCTTCCTTCCTCTCTATCTTTGCCTTTTTATTTATCTGCTGTGGATTTTAATCTGTTATGGCTTAGATAGTATTTAATCAATTTCGTATGATAGCATGTGTTAAGTTTCCGCACACTAGTTGTTTGACATATTGCTTGATTTGATTAAGTTGTAATTTGGGGGTCTAAACGTTCAAAGGTGTTTTTGTACACGTTTTTGAACTTTCAATTGGTATCAGAGCGGGTACACTGATATTGGTTTCATTACCATTGTGTGATCCTTGACTCCCTTTTGAGATGGATAGGTCTCAATCCCTAAATGCACCTCCATATTTTGATGGTAGTAATTATGTTTTTTGGAAGGTTCGAATGAGAGCTTTTCTGTGTTCTATTGATGAATCCGTTTGGGATGCTGTTGAGATTGGTTGGACCAAACCAGAGGCAGCCAAATCCACATGGGATAAGGCAGCACTTGCTGCATCAAATGCTAAAGTAGAGAGGGTTACCACCAAGAAACTAGATGATGTTATCTCATCTCAAAAGAGCTTTTCAGACAAATCCAGATTGGGATATACCGGAGGAGGTAGTTCGTCTGGAAATATACCAAAAGAAGTAAAGTTTGTAAAGGCCAAAGATCCAGTTGTAGCTGATTCTACTGGTGAAAAGCTCGAGGTGAAGGAGAAGAAGAATTTGGTGAACCAACGGATGTTAAATCCTCACAATCAGTTTGCTGGCAGGTCTGAATCTCGTGCCAAGTCACGTCCTCGACCACAAAGAGGTCCTAGAGGAACTTATGTGTGCCACTACTGCGGACTTCAAGGGCATACTCGACCAAATTGCCAAAAGCTAAGAGCAAAGAATAGTGCAACCCCTCAAAGGTCAGGAGGACCTAGAAATGAGAGAAGAATTTAGGCTGGAGATCAATCTAGAGATCAGAATGGTGATCCCGGAATGATGAACGTGATGAAGATGATTGGTGCATTCACCAACTGCTTGGAAAGCTTCTCACGAAGGTTTGAAAGCCCTAACTCCCATACCCAATCCTATAAGGAAATCACCCCAAACGCAAGTGACGTGAGGGTGAATAAGGGTACTCATGCATAAGCATTACAACATGTCCATGCATTAATACTTCCTATGCTTTGTGACTTTGTTTGTTTGTTTGTTATTTTGCTTGTTATTTTTGCTGTTGGATGTTTGTTTGTCTACTTGTGAATATCTTTAATTTTGTCGTATCAATCTTTTTGTTACTTGGGTCAAAAATCCAAAAAGCACATAAAAATAGAAAATCAAAAAGCTTGATTGACTTTGTTGAGCTTTTGTCTCAAAACTTGTTTTGCCTTGTACCTTTGTGCTAATGGCTTTGTGCATTTTCGAGCATTGCTTGTTTTCATGCACCTATATCACTGTGGGAAAAATCTTGAAATCTTTGTGACTGTTGTAAATAGATCTTCAAACTTGTCATGAATGATTAGTGAATGGTTTTGTTGATCTTGAGACTTGCATAGACTTGTGTCTATATATCTTCCCACTCTTTATTTATTTATTTTTTTGCTAAAAAGAGCTCACCAAATGTAAATCTCCAAATGAAAAGAGATATTGAGCTGCAAAAGCCTGTCGCACATTCTAGTATTTGACTAGGAAAAAGGGTAAGCAACCTTATATTGAAATGAATGTTCATTCAAAAAGCCAAAGGCTTATTCATTAAAGTGAAATATCATATATCACTTTCACAATGAGAGGTGATTGACTCAAAAGATCAAAAAGATCAATTGTTATGTTTGAAAGTGGAGTCAAATGTAAAGCTCCAAATCATGTTATCAAGTTTTGTGGGAGGTCATATATACATACTTCTATAATTGAGATGGGTCACATGATCTAGTGCTAATTGTGTATGCCTTGGTTGAATTGATCATTGAAGCTTCACATTAGACGAAGGACTATCTCATTGTTGATATCCACACACAACACACAAGTTTATGTTCAATGAATGCCATATTCATTTGTGTGATTGTACTTGATAAAATGTGTTTTCACATGCTCAATCTTTGTTAATTCAAGTACAAAAAGATTTTTGAGTGTTTTAGGTGATTTTGGAAAGTATTTTGATTTAAAAATCTGAAAATTTCAAAAATCCAGTTTTGCCCTGTTTTGGCGGCTCAGTCGCGGGTATGTCAAGTCGCGAGCCTCAGTCGCATCTTCGCTGGTCATTTTTGGCGACTTGTTCGCGAGTGGAAGGTCCAGTCGCGAGGTTCACTCAGAGATTTTCGCGGCTCAGCTCGCGACTTACTCGCGAGTAGACTTTCCAGTCGCGAAAAACACTTAGACAAATTTTCAAAATTTTGTTCTTGTGTGCTTTGGCGGCTTGAGCTGGCGACTGTGTGGCGACTTAATCAAGTCGCGAAAAACGCGTGTTTTACAGAAATAAGAGCAGTTTTTAAATCTTTTTCAGTTTTTCCCTCGAATTTTTGTGACTGTTCATCTTCTCCCTCCCCAAACACTCCGTGCTCCCTTTTCCAATCTCCATTGTTACACACTTGTAGCTCAAAATCTTCAAGTCACAGGTATGGGTTTTCAGTTCTGCACTCTTTTCTACTTGATTTTGTGCTTTTCCCCTTGATTTTTCGCATATATTTGTGATTTTGTAATGGGTTTGTGTTTCGGACTTTGCTCCTTGTTCATGCTTAGATTGCGAATGCAGCTGCTAGAATATGATTTGAACTTAGTTGTTTCATTATTATTCTTCATCCTGTGCTTAGCTAAGTGATTCTTTGATTTTATCTGAACTTTGAGCTGTTGAGTTGTTTCATATTGTTCCTTTTATTAGGCCGTGAGTTTAATGTGCTAAATATGCCTGCTCTATTGTGTTAATCTTTTGGGAGCATATGTGTGCTTCACAATCCTGCTTATGTGACATATCATTTTCCAGTTTCTGTCTCATTGACTTATAACTGCCTTTAAGTTGGTTTCTATATCTGATGCTTTTATGTGTATTTCCTATCTTAGGCTTGTTTTTCCATGTGATTGACTTAAGTAGCTTGTGCTTAAATGGTTCAAGTTCATTTGTATGGATGAAATCTATTTGTTAATTACATGGGACTGACTTGTTTTACACATATATTGCTCTGTACTGTTATGGACTCTTCTGATTGATCACAGATGGCTCCTTCACCTCCTAAGAAGAAAACTCCTGCAAAAAAGACTGACAAAAGGTTGAAAATGGATTCTAAGCTATTTAGGTCAGTTCATCATTTTGAGAGATACAGGGATAACTTCATGAGTGCAGGAATTATTCAAGAAAGATTTGTAGATTTAGAGGATTTGAGACAAACCTTTATCCCCAGCTGTTTTGAAGGAAGAGGATGGGAAAAACTTCTGAGTGATTTCCCTGTGGTGTGTGAACCCCTGATTAGGGAATTTTACTCAAATGCTGTGATAAAGGAGAATGAGTTAAGTTGCTGGGTTAGAGGTAAAGAATTCATTTTGGATGCTCATGTCATAGATGATGCATTAGGACTTGTAGGATTAGATGATGAGGAATTTATCAACTACAAGGATAGGACTGTCTCCATTGAAACAGTCCAACAAAGGATAGGTGGGCAGAGAGAAGGAAAATGTTTGAATACCACTGCCTTTCCAGTGGACATGAGGTGTTTAACAATCATCATGATGTTTAACCTCTACCCCATTAGGAAGTTGACTACAATAAATTGTGCTAGAGCAGTCTTTCTGATGGATCTCAAAGAAAAGAACTTCATAGACATAAGTTCCCACATATATGACACCATTGTGGATGAGACAAGAACAACCTCTAGGCCAAAACTGATCTTTCCCAGTTTGTTAATGAGGATTTTTAGAAGGAAGGGTGTTCCTATCCCACAAGACATTAGTCCCATGTCCACACCTTCTGCAATTAACAAACTTACCTGCAAAAGGATCAGTGTTAGACTTCCAGGAGAAGAAGATGAAGGTGATGAAGGAGAAGGTGTCCCAATGGAGACTGAAGCAGAGGCAGCAGGGCATGCATCAACCTCAACACCTAGGAGGAGTGGCAAAAGACCCAAAGCATCAACTTCTTCAGATACACCTCCAGATGCTTTCCAAATCATTCTGGAGAGACTTGATGGGATCAGAGAAGTCCAGACTGAGCACTCTGAGAGGATGAAAGCTATGCAGGATCAGATTGATGTTTTGTCTGCAAAACTTGACAGCTTCACCACTCAGCCTGAACATTGACCCTTTGGCCATTCCTGTCAAAAAGGGGAAGATGTTTCTGTTGATAATGATATTGATGATCGATTGAGAAGCAGAAAAGCAGACCTTAAGGGGGAGTAATGTGTTGAGGGGGAGTCATGTCAAACTCTAAGACCTTATTTATATATATTTATGTTTTGAGTACTCTTAGTGGTTTTATGGGTTTTGACACACTATGTTTTTGGTGTATTGTTTCTAACTCTTAACTTATACTCTTGGTTTAAAGTTTAATATATTTTGATGATGTTATTCAGGATGTTTTTGTGTTTTGTACCCATGTGCTTGTGTAAGCTTTTAGGGTTTATGGTTTATGCATAGTTTGTAGGCTTTATGGTATGTACCTTGCCTAGTGCAGCCTTTATGCTATGTTGAAATCAGTACTTTAATCTAAATGGTATGCATTTTGGTTTATGTACTGTCACTCTTGTGCCCTTGTAGGATTGTTCCTAGATGCATATGCCTTGTGTGATATGCATTGGTTGAGTGTTGAGCATACAAGTGTCTTGCCTTGTGCTTGTTAACTTGTATGTCCTTGTGTTCATTCCAAGTGTGAATGAGCACTGTGATCACTATCTTGTGATATTCACTTGGTTGATCAAGCCATGGTTTGTTTCATAACTCCATCTTTGCTTGATCACATATTGCCTGTTTCATATACATTTTATAATTTTTTGCTTACAATGATCATGGTGTATTGTTGTGTTTCAGGAGTATTATGTTCATATGATTCAAGTGCTTCACAGCTTCTAGAGTTAGGTGTGAGTGAGTTTTGTTCAACTGTTCCCAACTCACATGTTAAGTTTAGAGTCTGTTTTAGGGTTTTGTCACGGAATAGCCAAAGGGGGAGATTGTAAGGTTGAATTTATTCAACCATCTAATTGGCTTTATTCCGTACCAAATTTGCTTGTAATTCAGCATTTAGTAACCCTGTATTTAGGTGGGTTTGATGTAAGGGTAGTGAGTGAGATAGAGTGAAGTTTGCTCAAGAGTGTGCAAGAAAACAGAGTGTCGCGGCTGGGACTCGCGGGTGACTCGCGGCTGCAAGCCGCCAGAAGCTGCACACGTGCCAAGCATGCTGGAAGATGAACAGTCATGCTAGCTGGAGCACTACAGGACAAAACAGGACAACTGGCCATACGGTTATCTCGCGACTGGATCTCGCGACTTAGTCAAGCCGCGAGATCAAGCCACGAGCCACCCCTGTTTTGTAAAAACCTGACGTTTCACATTCCTCTCCACTCCAGTATAAATACCCCTATTACCCACGATTGAAAGAGAGCTTCTAGAGAGAATTTTGAGAGAGAAACCCTAAAGAAAAACTAGATTGATTCACACACAATCTATACCTTAGAGACTCTTCAAATTCCTCAACTCTCTTCCTCTCCATTGTCAAATCCTTGAGAGGCATTATACCAAACCAGGTTCTCACCATCATCATCATTGTGAGACTGCTGTTTGGATTTCTGGGAAGCAGTTAGGAAGGAGCCAATCTTCATTGGTCGATGCTACGGTCTAGTAGCGGAATCCGGGAAGCTAGAAAAGAAAAAGGTTCGGCGCAACCTCGTTGGAGCAAGAAGCTTGGAGGGCTTAGGTGCACTGGGTAGATTAGGCTTGGAGGGTCTATTGCTGTCCTTGTATCCCAACTATATTTTCTAGTGGATTGATTACCGCTTGGAGGGCGGCGGAGAGGTTTTTCGCCGAGGGCTTCGGTTTCCTCTTCGATAACACATCGCGTGTTGTTTTTGTGTTTGCATCTTCCTTCCTCTCTATCTTTGCCTTTTTATTTATCTGCTGTGGATTTTAATCTGTTATGGCTTAGATAGTATTTAATCAATTTCGTATGATAGCATATGTTAAGTTTCCACACACTAGTTGTTTGACATATTGCTTGATTTGATTAAGTTGTAATTTGGGGGTCTAAACGTTCAAAGGTGTTTTTGTACACGTTTTTGAACTTTCAAATCTCTTGATCTTTCTTGGTGCTTAAAAATTGACAAATTGCCAAAGAACCTAGGGAATGTCAAAGGTCTAAAAGTGCTTAAGTTGAGTGGAACAACTATAGAAGTGTTGCCTTCATCAATTGAATGTTTGACAAGCCTTACTTTACTAACTTTTAATAAATGTAAAAATCTTATGTGTTTTCCTAACTCCATTTTTATTTTGAAGTTGGGTAATTCTCTTGATCTTGCTAGATGCTCAAAATTTGACAACTTGCCAGAGAACCTAGGGAATGTTGAAGGTTTGGAGAAGCTTGATTTGAGTGGAACGGCTATAAAGGAGCTGCCTTCATCAATTGAACATTTGACAAGCCTTACTTTATTGTCTCTAAAAATTTCTAAAAATCTTGTGTGTCTTCCTAGCACCATTTGTTGTTTGAAGTTGCTTAATTCTCTTGATCTTTCTAGATGCTCAAAATTTGACAGCTTGCCAGAGAATCTGGGGAATGTAGAAGGTTTGGAGTTTCTTGATTTGAGTGGAACTTCTATAAAAGAAGTTCCTTCCTCCATTGTTCTCCTTAAAAATCTCAAAGAACTTCTTGTGCATGGATTGAAAGAAACATTATTTTCATTTAATTCCATGCCAACGAGTCATATTGCTGTGGGCTTATTATTGCCTTCCTTATCAGGTTTGCAATCTTTGATATACTTGGATCTTTGTGACTGCGATCTTTCGTCAATCCCCAATGATATTGGTAATTTGTCTTCTCTAGCATGCTTAAATCTTGTGGAAATAATTTTGTTTCCCTTCTTAAAAGCATCTCTCAACTCTCTAACCTTCAAACACTCCATTTGGAGGGTTGCAAAAGGCTTCAATCATTGGAAAATGTTCCATCAATTATTGAATTTGTAATTGCAAACAATTGTACTTCACTGGAGAGATTGCCAGAACTACAAAATCATCCTTTTAGGTCATCTCCCTCCCGTTTGCTTTTCACGTATCTCAATTGCTTCAAATTGGTTGACAATATTCAAAGTGGAAGAAGCATGCTTCTGGTCTCTCTCTCTCTCTCTCTCTCTCTCTCTCTCTCTCTCTCTCTCTCTCTTGCTCTCTCTTGCTCTTTCTGTCTCTCTCACAAACATTATGCTTTGTATTTTTTGGGGACAAAGTGGTAGACTACCAAACATGTTAGAGATTATTATTCCTGGAGGTGAAATTCCAAAAGGGTTTAGCCCTGCAAGGTTTATTTTGAAAAGTTCCCCTCAAAGTAAGCTTTAAGTGTTGACGGGTCATACATGGAAGATACAACTACAAGTGCTGTCTTGTTGGTGTGATGAGCTGATGGGAATTGCGTTGTGCATTGTTTTTGTACCCAACGGGTCATATCAAAGCAGTTGTGCATTTGAGGCACATGGATTTCGAGGGGCAGTTCCAGTAAAATATTATGGTAAATTTGAGTCACTTACCATGCTAGACTCTGGATTTATGACAAATTATGGTAAAGTTGAATCACCTCACCTTTGGCTGCTCTATTTGTCCACTAACTATTCTGGCTCCAATTGGGGAGAAACATTTAGTCAAATTGATGTGAATGGAGCTCATCAACTTGAGATTGAAATATCTTCTCTAGAATACGAGGTGGAGAAAGTTGGGTTCCATTTTTTATACAAGCAAGACATCGAGGATCCCAATCAAACTATTGCACAATGCAGCAACAACAGTATGCTCTATAAGGATTTGGGTGATCTCCTTCATGATCATTACAATTTAGCTGCAGAAGGTTTCAGAAATAAGCGAAGCAATGATGGGGATGATGGGGCTGGACCTATCAGAAAAGGCTGCTCTAATGAGGAACCACAGCTGGAGAGGATTCATAGACTCGGAAGATTTATGGCCGATTTTGAGGATTCTAGTCAAAGGGAAATTTTTTCCTTCAGTAAGTCATCATCTTTCTTGTTACTATTACAATTTACAAGTCATCATTTTGGGACATATATTAGCATTTTTTCAAAATATTAACTTCAAAGCTTTGTCCTTTCCTCATATTATCAGAGAACTTAGAAAGACATAAAATGCAAAGCTTGGTTTAACATATGTTCTTCCAAATGTCAAAGACAATTATGCCTTTCCAAAAGCAAGCATGTATAAATAAGATTGTGAACACAATCCTAATACATCAACATGAGAAATATTTGGGGTTTACCTTCATTGTTATCATTGTTAGTATATCCAAAAGGAATACATTTCAACAACTAAAGGAGAGAGTTTCCAATAAACTTGTTGGTTGGATGGATTAGTTATTGTCTTAGGCAGGAAAGAAAATTCATTAAACCAGTTGCCCAGGCTTTACCCACTAACACAATAACTTGTTTCCTTCTTCCAAAGGCATTATGTGAGGACTTGACTCACCTTGTAAGAAATTTTTGGCAGGGTCAAAAAAAAGGTTGAAAAGAGAATGACTTGGCATAGTTGGGACAAGTTATGTGCTCCTTAGGAGTTAGGAGAGAGGAGGGATGGGGTTTAGAGATTTACATGCCTTTAACTTGGCTTTGTTGGCTAAGCAAGGGTGGAGAATCCAAAAAAAAAAAAAAAAATTGAACTCATTTTTCTATAAAGTATTCTGAGGAAAGTACTTTCGGAATGGTGATTTTCTGTATGCTAATTTGGGTCATAATGAGCGATGCATTAGCATGTGGCATGATAAATGGATTCCCATCCAGGTATAACGTAATTCCCCACCCCCACACACCACCGCTTCTTCCCCCCACCCCCACAATAATAATAATAATAATAAAAAAAAAAAAAAAAAAAAAAAACCTCCCAATGGAGGCTAAGGTTTGTGATCTAGTTAATGGGGAGGATGGAACACAGAAGAGTAAAGTGGCGAGAAGATCTTCCATGGATCATGAGGATGATACCATTTTATGAATCTGCCTATGCCATGTATATGACAGATATACATGAGGACAAGTTGATATAGGCTGCTACTACCAGCAGAAAATTCACTATGAATAGTGCATATAAAGTGGCTATGGATGCACTATTCCACTAACAGAGGCAAGAGCTCTTACAAGGTGAATACAAAGAAGCTGTGGAAGCGGGTTTGGAAAGCTGAAGTATCTCTGTATCTGGGAAAGTTAAGAATTTCATGTGACATTCATGTAAGAACATTCTTCCTTCAAAACTAAACCATTTACGGCGTCATTTATCTACTGATGGGGTCTGTGACAGATGTGGGAAGGCTCAGGAGTCTACTGGTCATGTCTTTTGTTGTTGCAGAATGGCTAGAGAAATATGGACCAGCTGTAATCTTGGCCGCATAATGATTTCTGATGAAGAGGATTTTACTAATGTGTTTTGGAGAGTGGTTCAGGATGATAAGATCGAATTAATTATGATGACTAACTGGGCTATTTGGACGCATAGAAATTAATTGAGGTCGGTGGCTTAAAATAGAGGGGATCTGACATTGCTAGAGGCACTTTATTGTTATTGGAGTTCTGTTCAGCCAGGGAATGCAATATTATGGCAACAGCAGCAGAAGAAGTGAAGGTCTCCACCCGAACCTGGGATGTATAAAACCAATGTGAATGGTGCAGTGTTCACAGAGGAAAAGACAGCGGGGGTGGGTGTACTGATTCGAGATGAAATGGGTAACATTGTTGCAGTTATGTGTGTGAAGATTAATGCCCCCTGTCCTGTTTGGAGAATGAGTCTTATGGCATGGCTTAGTCAGTTATTCTCGCAGTTCAAATAAGATTTGGACCACCACTGGTTGCACTGGAAATTGAAGCCAAAGCTATGGAAGTCGTAGCCCACTTTGCAAGAGATACAGGTGTCCAAGAGGTAATTTTCGAAGAGGACTCTGTTAGTCTGGAATGCTTTATCTGGGAAGATTGAAACACCAGAATGTTATCAGTGGCACCCGTGTGTGGATGCAAGAGTTTCGATGAGCTGAGATTTCTCAAACACAAAGCATAATGGCAATAAACCAGCTCCTTCGCTAGCTCAACGGTCAACACCCTTAGCATGTTCAGGATTACTTGAGTTGGGTTGAGGAGACCCCAAATTTTATAGAAAGCTTTTTGCGATTCAATAAAATTTCAAGTTTCCAATAAATAAAAGAATAGATTGAGAACTTACTTCTGTTTGTTTAAATATCTATTCACTAGAGAATGAAGGTCTTATCGAATAACAGTGAGTTGTTTGGCTTCATGAGCATGTTGGTTGAAATAGTTTTGATTGCGTAATTTGGAAATTGATTTTATACATTAAAATTATAATGTTTGTTGAATCATTTCCTTTTCTTTGTAAATCCTCTTTAATTCATTTTTCTTGTTATATAGGAATATCAAAAAGAGTGTTCTTTTAGTTAATGAGGGTAAAATTAATATTAAACTTCGTATTTTATTTTCGATTGGGCATATTGTTTAACACATACTAGCCTTTAAAAAGGCAGTCTGTTTTCAACAATAGAACAAATCACATCTGATAGAGATATCATCACGAACCATGACATTTTCTTCTCTATCATGCGAAGTCCTTATTTAAATGTCTCCCTTTAATCAAAATGCAGGAGAATGGATATTTCGGTTACTTTGTTGGTGTGCAAGAGACAAAGACAATAGAGATGATGAGTAGTATAAATGGGTATGGGACAACCATAGAGTCAATTTCTCATTTGTACTCTTATTTTCAATATTGGTTTTTAATTTTTATGTTGTTCAGGTATGCTTTTATATACGTTTGGAGAAACTTCTGCTTTTCCAACATCTTATACTACTGGGACCGTGTAGACTCTCAGGTCAGTCAATTAATGATTTACAAAAGGGCTTTTGCTATAAATGTGATTTAATTGTGAAGGGGTATATTTGATAAATTCCTTCATTAACAACTTTTCAGATACTGAGTCCAGTAAGTATACTACAGCATGGATGCAAAAGTTGGGAATCTCATTAATAGTCCCAGCCAAATCGAAATACTTCCTTTGGAGGACTGTGAATTAATCGAAATTTTTATTTTTTAATTGAATCATTGTTATGTTGGTTTTTGATGCAGCAAAAAAATTATTCATCCTCTTCTATTTTTATTGTTTTTTACAAATATGTTGTCAAAGACCATATTTGCCTAAATATTTCGGACTTTTTTAGATCTCCTTTAGGTTTTCATTTTTTTTTTTTAAATCTCTATTATTTACCATTATTAATTGGAACAAACAGGACATTAAATATTTACTACTTTGAATAAGAATGGCCAGAAGAAGAAAACAGACCACATAAAAAGCTTTAAACACTCACCATAATTAGTTTTTTTTTTTTTTTTTTTTTATACAAGATAGAATTTCTATTCTAGTCTAATCTAAATGTATATATGTGTGAAACTCCTTCCTGAAAACTTAAACTTCGACTCTTAACCCCCACACCTCACAAGTATTTATACTTGTGAAGTGATTACTACACCAAGGGTGCGCGGTAGTATAATTAGTTGTTTCTTTATTTCAATGGTGGTGTCTTTTTTTTTTTTTTTTGGGTGGTGATGTAACGATATCAACTCATTTTAACTTTTTTTTTTTTGGAGAAAGCATTTTAACATAAATTGAATGGAATGGATAAATATATAGGTGAATATTGCAAAATAAATATTGTTATGGCTACACGAAAATAATTCTTTAAAACAGCTCTTAGAAAACAACATTAATAATAAGACCATTAAATTAACGATGATATATATATAAAATAAAATTGAAAAAACCATTACAGGGCATCAACCCATGTACTAAAAGTCAATAAAACTAAAATCATGATCAAAATTTTGTATTTGAATTAGGAAGAGAAATTTTAGCTTTAGAAACTCAAGCATTCACATAAAAAGGGTCTAATTTGTTTTTCTCCAATCTTGTCCTTTAATCTAGAAATAAACAAACATAGAAAAGCCACATAAACACTATGATCAAATTACACAACTTTTTATTAATTTTATACCCAAAAAAAAAACGTAAAAGCTTTCATACCTAAAACTGAACCTTTTTCCATTCTTCACAAAACCTTTATATGCATCATTTGATTACTGGAACTTGAGAGGGAAAAAAGAGGAATCAACACGCAAGAGCTTCCAAATTGAAAATATGTTAATAGTAGATTAGTAGCTTGTAACTTTGTATCCTAAAATTAATCTTAAAAAAATTGGTCATTATGGTAGTTTGCCAATGTAGATGGCGTCAAAGAACCATCAAGTTTCACGAACCAAAAGCTTCTCATTATATGATATCCAATAAAAAGAAAATAAAAAAATAAAATGATATTTTAAAAAATAATAAAGTAAATAAAAAATTTTTTTTTGTTACTCTGAGATAGAATTCTAATCTAAAATAATTTAAATGTATATATGTGTAAAACTCATTTCTGGAGACTAAATATTTGTAAATTAGAATTCCCACTCAGCCTAAAAAAAAAAAGGAAGATGGCATAAAATACATCTAATGATTTCCTAACCACCTATGTCTCAATACATTGTTTTTTTTTTTTTTTAGAATACTAAGTATTTTTAACACACACACACACGAGAAGATGAGAGAAAGTCTTAAAGAAACTGACAGTGGTGGACCTAATTCTTGGATACACTGCACAGGCTTTACACCTCTTTAACTGTCTCAATAGATGAATATGAATCTATACCCAAGTTTTATATATATATATATATATATATATATATTTAAAGAATCAAATCTATATCCACCTAAGGGAGTATTATATCTCTTAAAATAATAGATATGGTGCCTTGGATCAGGCTGAATGGAAAATGTAAGGACTGAAATTAGCTTGGACCCAGTACAGGATTGGATTTTGGCCCAATAAGCCCAAACAATGAATTTGTAAAGCGTGGATGAAAGAACTAGTTCTATTCCAGGAGAAAGACAATAAAAGTCGTTGATTTAAGACTATTAAGCACCAATAATATAAGAACATCTGTCTTCAGCCCCGCCTGAGAAGTTTATGTTATAATATCTTGTACATGAACAAAGTTACAAGAGTTCATCGTATTCTTCCAAAGATTTCTTGATTTTTTCCAATCCCCTTCTTTAAGCCACCTTCCCATGCTATATACTACAATCTTGGTATCATCTCTACCATACACGTGTAGATTGGATTCTAGGAACTCTATCTTGTCCCATCCAACACCTCCTAGAATTATCAACTAGGAGCTGTAAGGCTGCTTGATCACTGTTCAAGTATCATCTCCACATTAATGCAGTCAGAGATTGGTTATGAGACATTTAATGTGGAGGTAACAGCTTTTGAAGATATTTGTTGCCACCCTTTGCTCATCCCTTATCCACTGCTCTACTCTTAGTTGTGATGCAACCTTGAAGGATGCCTAGGATGATAAGACACTCTTATTGACCTCGGATATCCATTTTCGAGATGAATTTTATCCTCGGACGTATTTTGGACTGTTACATACAATCTTTATTTCTTCTTCTTACACTATTCCCATCATAACCTTATTTAACCATTCTCGGACAGATTGGTATCCTTGGATTGGGCCGTAGCCCCAATTCACACAGTTTTAATATTACGTTTTAGATAGTTGGCCCCCGCAGAAAATATTGATTAATGGATTTCTTTTTTAAAAAAATTCAAAATTCTTTTTCTCCATAACATTGGAGTTGATAAGAGATTTTTCATTTTTTTTTTTGGTTGGATTTGGAACTATGCAATCGCACTTTTAATAAGAGAGAAAAGTTAAAAGGTTAAAAACTGTTCAATTATTCTAATGCTCGAATTAAAAGTGAATTTTTAATTTTAAATATCTCAGTTCTTAAAAGGCAATTGCACGATTTTTCTTACTTTGATTTAATAATTATTTTAAAAAATAAATATATAATTAAACTCTTAAAAGAAAATTGCATAATTTGGAACTAGGTGTGTTACATATGCTGTGTTTGTTTTGGGTGAAAATTACTACCGGAAATGCTTTTTTGTATTTACGGGTGTTTGGTTGCGCATGGAAAATGCATTTTCCCGAAATGCTTTTCAGTTGGCCTGTCAACAAGTGTAAATTGATTTTCGTTTTTATTTTACCTTAAAATACCCATTTTCCGGAAAACAGAGAGAGAGCTGAGTGAGAGGGAGACGCGCTCGCGCGAAAAGAGAGATGAAGAACCCAGAAAACCCAGAAGAGCCTAACTAAGATCGTTGTCCCCAACCGCGTCGCACCCCAAACCTGATTGTCCTCGACCTAGATCGTTGTCCCCGATCGCATTGCACCCCAAAACCGATCGTCCTCGACCCAGATCATTGTCCCTGACTGCGTTGCTGGATCGTCCTCGACCCAGATCGTCGTCCCCGATCGCGTCGCACCCCAAAACTAATCATCCTTGACCCAGATCATCGTCTCCGATCGCGATCTTGCCTTCGCGTTGATCACGATCGCAGCACCGATCAGATTTGCGTGATCTCGCCTCTCGTCGAACTTAGTCACGACCGAATTTGATGATTTTTTTTTTCTAGGTTTTGTCTGTGTTTCTATATTGAGGAATGAATGATATTGTAATATTTGTTTGGCAACCGAGAAACTGTGAGAAAATGTGACCGAATTTCACCGGATTTGATGATTTTTTTTTTGGGTTTTGTTTGTGTTTATGTATTGAGGAATGAATGATATTTTCAAGAACACAACCAAACACCAGAAAATATTTTTCGAATTTTTTTTTGAAATGCAACCAAACACATGAAAACATTTTCCTTTCTGAAAATTTACACAAACCAAACACAGCCATAGAACTAGAGTTTTTCAAACTCAATTTTTTGGGTATTTTGTTTTTTGTTTTTGCATTGAAATTGATTTTTTTAAACTTAATTTAAAAAAAAAAAAATTGCATAGGACTCTAGTTTCAAGTGGGATGATTTTTATTATTAAATTATTAAATAAAAAAAATATATTATTACTCATATTATTATCATTCCAGCATAGCCAGTCATGTCCTTTTTTGTAAATATACTTTTTAAAAGAGCTTATCCAAACATTTCCATAGTTGCAGAACTTTCGCTGCTCATGCACTAGGAAATTTCATCGCTACTTTTGAAGTGAAAGTACTCAGAAAAAAACGAGAGCAACTTTCGCTCCTCACTAGGAACTAGGAAGTGGAAGTACTCGGAAAAATAAAGAATAATTTCAGTCCTCTTTCATCTCTTCCAAATTCTCAGTCACCTCTTTCTCTGTCTCATCAGTTCCTAATTTCAGATTCAATTCCATCTCTTTCAAAGCTACGCAATTCAGGTTGGGGATCAAGTGGTTTCTTTTTATTCTTTCTTCGGTTCTAATCTAATTCTATTTTTTTTTTTTTTAATTTTGCATGTCAGATCTATAATTTCTAATGGCTTTAATGGGCATGGAAACGGACTCCTCATCTTTCCCAAGTTCCTCTTCTTCTTCTGCCGCCCGAGCGAAGTATGATGTGTTCCTCAGTTTCAGAGGTGAGGACACCCGCAACTCATTGGCGGACCTTCTATATGATGCTTTCAATCAGAAGGGCATTAACGCCTTTAAGGATGATGAAAAACTTGAGAAAGGAAAAACTATTTCGCCAGAGCTTTCAAGAGCAATAGAAGAATCGCGATTTGCTGTTGTCATTTTCTCAAAAAACTATGCATCTTCGACTTGGTGCTTAGATGAACTTGCAAAGATCTTTCACTGCGAGGAGCACATGGGAATGAAAATTTTGCCAGTTTTTTATGACGTGGAGCCCTCTGATGTTCGGAAGCAAATGGGAACTTTTGCACAGGCTTTTATTGAACATGAAAAACGTTTCAAGGAGAATATAGAGAAGGTGAAGATGTGGAGAGCTGCTTTGACTCACGTGGGCAATCTCGCTGGATGGCCTTTAATGAATAGGTAATTTAATTTCAGTTGATATATTTATTTGTTTTAAATATTCTGATGACCCATTTCATATATATGACTTCATTTTGAACCTTTAGCAGATCTACATTACATACATGTTTGCATTTCTATGAATTTTATCTTGAGCCTATCAATTTACATCATTACATGGTTTTGTTTCAGTAAGCGGAATTGAACACCAAATATCTTCTATGATCTCTCTTTATTGCAGGCCTTTCTCACAAGTTACCAAGGGCCTAGTAGGAATAGACTCTCATGTGGTGGAATTGGAGTCGCGTTTAGCTGTAGGGTCAAATGATGTTCGCTTTATAGGGATTTGGGGGATGGGGGGGATGGGTAAGACAACTCTTGCTTGGGTTGTTTATCATATGGTTTCTAAAGATTTTGAAGCTTGTAGTTTTATTGAGGATGTTCGGGAAAATTTTGAAAAAAATGGTTTTGTTCCAATACAACAAAAAATTATTGATCAAATTTTGATGGAAAAGGATTTGAAAATAAAAGATAAGTATGATGGAGTTTTCAAGATCAAAAATGGGTTACATAATAAAAGAATTCTTCTTGTTCTAGATGATGTAGATAAACTAGACTTGTTAAACATGTTAGCCGGGGAGCATGATTGGTTTGGCCCGGGCAGTAGAATTATCATAACAACAAGATATATGCAGGTGTTGGAGACACACGGAGTAGATGATGAAATATATGAAGTTAAAGGATTGAATGATGAAAATGCTCTTCAACTTTTTTGCTTGAAAGCTTTTAAAAAAGAGCATGTCCCTGATGATTATATAGGGTTGTCTAGCCATTTTTTGGAATATACCGGAGGCCTTCCTTTAGCTCTTGAGGTTTTGGGTTCATTTTTGTTTGGAAAAAGTACTGATGAATGGAAAAGTGCGTTAGAGAGGCTCAAAGAATATCCTAATCCAGAAGTTTTGCATGTACTTCAAATAAGTTTTCATGGACTCCATGACACAGAGAAGGAAATATTCCTACATATTGCATGCTTCTTTAATCATAATGAAAAAGATTATGTTGTAGAAGTACTGGATAATCTTGGCCTTCATGCTGGTATTGGATTGAAGGAACTCGTTGATAAATCTCTCTTGAAAATTATGGATGATGATGTAGTGTGGATGCATGATTTACTTGAAGAAATGGGTAAGAACATAGTTTTTCAAGAACACCGTGATGATCCTGGAAAGCGTAGTAGATTGTGGGTTTATGAGGATATTGACAAAGTATTTAGAAACAATAAGGTAAGAGATTATTTAGAGAAATTGAATTCATTCCCTACCTTCATGTTCAACAAATTTGAAATTTGAATTGTTATGCTAATAATATTTTTTTTGCAAATTATCAATTCCTTCTTGAATTTTGATTATCAGGGAACAAAAGCAATTCAAGCTATGGATATTTGGGGTGGTGGTTTTCTTGAAGAACATGTGGCAACTTGGAACCCTGATGCCTTTTTGAAGATGTACAATCTTAAATTTCTTAGAGTTGATTACATTGACTATGTCCCCACAAATCTTCCTAATGATTTAAGAATTCTTGATTGGACTGTTTATCGTTCAAAATCCTTGCCATCAAGTTTCCAGCTAGATGAGCTTGTTCAGCTTCGTTTGCAATATAGCGAAATAGAACAACTTTGGATAGGAATACAGGTAAGTGCGTTCTTAAGTATCCTCTTCCAACTTTGCTTTTAAATCACAATAAGCAAACACTAGGAAGCAAATCATTCTAACTTTTTTTTTTCTTTTTCTTTTAACAGCATTCTCAAAAGTTGAAGTTCTTTGACTTGAGTAATTCCATAAACCTGATCATAACCCCAGACTTCATTGGAGTCCAAAATCTTGAGATATTAGTTCTAAATGGTTGTAAAGAACTACGCGAGCTTCACCCATCCGTCGGATTTCTTAAAAAGCTTGTTCGTCTTGATCTAAAGTGTTGTGAAAAACTAATTTGTCTTCCTAGCACCATTTGTAGTTTGAAATTGCTTGAATCTCTAGATCTTTCTGGATGCTTGAATTTTGACAACTTGCTTGAGAATCTAGGAAATGTTAAAAGTTTAAAAAGGCTAGATTTGAGTGGAACAGCAATAAAAGAGTTGCCTTCATCGATTGAACGCCTTCCAAGCCTTACTTCATTGGATATACATGATTGCAAAAATCTTGTGTGTCTTCCTAGCACCATTTGTAGTTTGAAATCACTTGAATCTCTAGATCTTTCTGGATGCTTGAATTTTGACAACTTGCTTGAGAATCTAGGAAATGTCAAAAGTTTAAAAAGGCTAGATTTGAGCGAAACAGCTATAAAAGAGTTGCCTTCATCAATTGAATGCCTTCCAAGCCTTACTTCATTGGATATACGTGATTGCGAAAATCTTGTGTGTCTTCCTAACACCACTTGTGGTTTTAAGTTCCATGGTGCTCTTGATCTTTCAAAATGCTCAAGATTTAAAAACTTGCCAGAGAACCCATGGATAATCGAAGGTCTACGGATGCTTGATTTGAGTGGAACTGCTATAGAAGAGATTTCTTCATCAATTGGAGGCTTGATTGGCCTGACTTCATTGACTCTTAGGAGCTGCAAAAATCTTGTGTGTCTTCCTAACACCATTTGTTGTTTGAAATCACTTGAATGTCTTGATCTTTGTTGGAGCTCAAATTTCGAAAACTTGCCAGAAAATCTAGGGAATGTAAAAGGTTTGAAGAGGCTTGATTTGAGTGGAGCAGCTATAAAAGAGTTGCCTTCATCAATTGAATGCTTGCCAAGCCTTACTTCATTGGATATACATGGCTGCAAAAATCTTGTGTGTCTTCCTAACACCACTTGTGGTTTTCAGTTCCATGGTGCTCTTGATCTTTCAACATGCTCAAGATTTAAAAACTTGTCAGAGAACCCATGGATAATCGAAGGTCTAGGGATGCTTGATTTGAGTAAAACTGCTATAGAAGAGATTCCTTCATCAATTGGAGGCTTGATTGGCCTGACTTCATTAACTCTTAGGAGTTGCGAAAATCTTGTGTGTCTTCCTAGCACCATTTATAGTTTGAAATCACTTGAATCTCTAGATCTTTCTGGATGCTCGAATTTTGACAACTTGCCTGAGAATCTAGGAAATGTCCAAAGTTTAAAAAGGCTAGATTTGAGTGGAACAGCTATAAAAGAGTTGCCTTCATCAATTGAACGCCTTCCAAGCCTTACTTCATTGGATATACGTGATTGCAAAAATCTTGTGTGTCTTCCTAGCACTATTTGTAGTTTAAAATTTCTTGAATCTCTAGATCTTTTTGGATGCTCGAATTTTGACAACTTGCCTGAGAATCTAGGAAATGTCAAAAGTTTAAAAAGGCTAGATTTGAGTGGAACAGCTATAAAAGAGTTGCCTTCATCAATTGAACGCCTTCCAAGCCTTACTTCATTGGATATACATGATTGCAAAAATCTTGTGTGTCTTCCTAACACCACTTGTGGTTTTAAGTTCCATGGTGCTTTTGATCTTTCGACATGCTCAAGATTTAAAAACTTGCCAGAGAACCCATGGATAATTGAAGGTCTAGGGATGCTTGATCTGAGTAAAACTGCTATAGAAGAGATTCCTTCATCAATTGGAGGCTTGATTGGCCTGACTTCATTAACTCTTAGGAGCTGCAAAAATCTTGTGTGTCTTCCTAACACCATTTGTTGTTTGAAATCACTTGAATGTCTTGATCTTTGTTGGAGCTCAAATTTTGAAAACTTGCCAGAAAATCTAGGGAATGTCAAAAGTTTAAAAAGGCTAGATTTGAGTGGAACAGCTATAAAAGAGTTGCCTTCATCAATTGAACGCCTTCCAAGCCTTACTTCATTGGATATACGTGATTGCAAAAATCTTGTGTGTCTTCCTAGCACTATTTGTAGTTTGAAATTGCTTAAATCTCTAGATCTTTTTGGATGCTCAAATTTTGACAACTTGCTTGAGAATCTAGGAAATGTCAAAAGTTTAAAGAGGCTAGATTTGAGTGGAATAGCTATAAAAGAGTTGCCTTCATCAATTGAACGCCTTCCAAGCCTTACTTCATTGGATATGCGTGATTGCAAAAATCTTGTGTGTCTTCCTAGCATTATTTGTAGTTTGAAGTTGCTTGAATCTCCAGATCTTTCCAGATGCTGGAATTTTGACAACTTGCCTGCGAATCTAGGAAATTTCAAAGGTTTAAAAAGGCTAGATTTGAGTGGAACAGCTATAAAAGAGATGCCTTCATCAATTGGATGTTTGACTAACCTTACTGCATTGACTCTAAGATTTTGCATAAATCTTGTGCGCCTTCCTAGCACCATTTGTAGTTTGAAGTTGCTTAATTCTCTTGATCTTTATGGATGCATAAAATTTAACAACTTGCCAGTGAACATAGGAAATATGAAAGGTTTGAAGTGGCTTGATTTGAGTTGGACGGACATAAAGGAGGTTCCTTCTTCCACTATTCTCCTTAAAAATCTCAAACTCCTACCAACAAGTCCTGTTCCAATGGGCTTGTTATTTCCTTCCTTATCAAGTCTGCAGTTTTTAACTAATTTGGGTCTTAGTGACTGCAATCTTTTTTCAATCCCCAATGACATTGGCTGCTTGTCCTCCTTAGTACAATTAGATCTAAGAGGAAATAATTTTGTTTCCCTTCCTGAAAGCATGTCTCAACTCTCTAATCTTCGAAGACTCTATTTAGAGGGTTGCAGGAGTCTTCAATCGTTGGAAAGTGTTCCGTCAACTATTGACTCTGTAATTGCAAATAATTGTACCTCACTGGAGAAATTGCCAGAACTGCAATTTAATCCTTCTAAGTTAGGTTTAAATTTTCAGTGTTGCAACTGCTTCAAATTGGTTGACTATATTCAAAGCAGCAATTACATGCTTCAGGTCTCTCTCTCTTTCTCTCTCTCTCTCTCTCTCTCTCTAAAAGTTCCTAACATTATGCCTTGTATATTTCAGGGACCACCAAACATTATTATTCCTGAAGGTGAAATTCTGAAATGGTATTGGCTTGACTGTCAGGGTGGTAACATAAGAGTGTCTTTTCGTGGGTGTGATGACCTGATAGGAATTGCGTTGTGTATTGTTCTTGTACCCAATGGGTCACAATACTCAAAACTTATATGTCATTTATATATCAATGAATTTCCAATTGCGTATTTCGTACAATTTTTTAGGCCAAAATATGGTAAAGTTCAATCACCTCACCTTTGGCTGCTCTATTTGTCCTCTCAATATTTCGGCTCTGATTGGGGTAAAATACTTAGTCACACTGATGCTAACGGATTCAGTCAACTTAAGATGAAATTATTTGCTAACAAAGAGGGGTTGAAGAAAATTGGGGTTCATTTGGTATACAAGCAAGACATCGTAGATCCCAATCAAACTATGGCACAGTTCATTAACAACAGCAGCATACGGTATGAGGATCTGGCTGATTCTGAGGATCAGCCAGAATCAGAAATTTTTAACTTTTTTGCCAGTAAGTGATCATCTTTCTTCTTACTACTTTATAAGACATCATCTTTTTTTTTTTTTTAGGACGAATACTATCATTTTTATTTTCAAATGTTAACTTCAAAGTACCTTAGCATTATCTAGTAACACTCGCAGAAAAATAAGCCCAAACTAAAAAATTAAAATAATACCATATCACGTTTCTATTTTTAGGTTTTTTTTTTTTTTTTAATCAGGTTGGAATAATACAAATTTTTCTTTTTGTCTTGTTGGTGAACTTTTATTTAGTGGAAGGAGAGGATCAAACGTCCAAGAAGCTTGACTCCATTCATGGAGGGAAGAGCGATTGTTACCAAGACATTGAAGATCCCAATCAAACTATAACAGAGTTAAGCATCAACAGCAGGACACTATGAGAATCTGGGTGATCTCTGCCATGATCTTTACCATTCAGCCACAAAAGGTAGCAGAAATAAACGAAGCCGTGATGAGCAAGATGGGGCTGGACCTAGTGGAGAAGGCTACTCTAGTGATGAACCAAATCCAAAGACTTGGAGGATGTATGGCTGATTCTAAAAGAATTTAGTATAAGGAAGATTCGACTTGTTTGCCTGTAAGTCATCATCTTTCTTCTTGCTATTACAATATACAAGTCTTGATGTTCTCTTTTATTTTATGGAGAGGGGAATCCCATGAAATGAAATTGTGGGTTTAGTTACTCAGGTTTAAATTGTCATGATAAAAAAATTTAATTAGTCATAGGTATAAATTGGAGTTTTTCTTTTTTGATTTTTAAGCTAGCATTGAGAGAGGGAAAAAAGAAAGTTCAAAGTATTGTTTGGCACTCACATCCCAATCACCTAAACTCAAAAATTAAAATCATTCCATATCACTTTTATTTATTTATTTTGAAGTTTTTTCATCAGGTTTGAACAATAAATTTTTTTCTTCTTCTTAACTTGTTGGGGCACTTTCATATAATGGAAGGAGGGGATCCAAGAAACTTGAAGCCTATCGAAGTGGTAAGAGGGATAGTTATGAGAGCGATGTAGAAGAATTGGCCCGCGGGGGTGGGGGGGGGGGGGGGTTCCTTTTTGCTGTATGTAGGGCTTTGTTCAATTGGTTTTATAGAGTTTATTCACTTGCCCAATGCTTTTTTGCTATTTTGTAATTTCCTATTTTCTTAGTGAAATTCTTTGTTAGACAATGTCTGTGGATGTAGGCCTAAGGCCGAACCACATAAATATGTGTTCCATGCGTAATTGTCTTTTCTATTTCTATATCACATGACCTACTATTATATTGTTTCACCATGCACTAAGGGTGCACGGTGGTGGTGTCTTGGAGCAGTTGTTATAGATGTTGTGTTTGGGACTGAATAATTACATTAGTTTGAGATTGTACGGCTACTCAAGATATGCCAGATGGCTTAACGGGAGGAAATTGAGGATTATGCTTCTGCTATTATATATAGTAATAGATAATAGATTCTGTTGGGCTGTTGGTCAATTCATGCTTCTCTGCTAGTGACAAAATGCAAGAGAACCTTTAGTGATAAGTTACTACATTTTTTAACATCTTGAAGTTGTGACAGCAGCAGAAGAAATCAAGCCACTTGATAGTATCTGTATCTTCAAGAGCAATGAGTAACTTGATCAGCCTAGGGCGACCCATGATTTTGTAGAAGCAGCCGTCTAAACCACCTTCCCAAAAAGTTCTGTTGCTACATTTCACACAGCCTCATCAAATCCTCAACTGTTCTCTTAGCATATTTCCATTCCTCTTCCTCTACTCTCCTTTCTGCTTTCTCTATTTTTACAATAAAATATGGTTTAATTGAATCACTTCACCTTTGGCTGCCCTATTTTTCCAATTACTATGTGTCTTGCCATTTCAGCTCCAATGGGGGAAGAATGTTTAGTTAAAACCAAATTGATGCTAATGGATTTTATGAACTTAATATTAAAATAAATAGCTGGAACTTGGAGGTGGAGAAAATTGGGATCTGCTTAGTATACCGGCAAGACAAGGAAGATCCCAATCAAACTATGGCACAGTGCAGCAGCAACAGCAGTACAATTTATGAGGTCCTGGGTGTTCTATATCATTATCTTGATGATTCAGCTGCAGAATCAGAAATAAGCGAAGCCATGATGAGGATGACAGGGCTGGAGCTGGTGGAGAGTGCTACTATAATGAGGATCCACAGCCAAAGAGGATTCAAACTTGAAGGATCAATTGCTGAATTTCAAGAATTTAGTGAAAATGACCTGTAAGTCATCATTTTTCTTTCTACAAACTTCAAAATATTGTGGTACTTGTACCTTAGTGGCAGCTTTTGGCAATCACATCCTCATTGACCCAAACTCAAAAATTAATATCATGCGCACCATATTGCTTTTTTTTTTTTCCCCAAGTAGTTTTTTTTATCAGGTGGGAATAACAAATATTTTTCTTAATGTCTTGTTGGTGAACTTTTATTTAATTAATGGTAAGATGGGATCAAACATCTGAGAAGCTTGAAGCCTTTGCCACCGTGGATGGTTACAAGAGCATCAACGTTGAAGTATTAGCCAAGTAGCCATTCTCCTCTCACACTCACCTTGGGCTCTTGCGAAAGTGGTCAAGGACTCTAAATGGTCAAGCTTTAAAATTAACTGTCAATTGGCTCTTATTATTGATTAAATCTTCCTTTTTTGGGTGTCCTGCAAATGTGATGTTCTGTTAAACTTCTAATGACATACAGACATAAATCCTTCCCATCTACCTCTTTTTGTTAGCGCAAAGTTACCATCCAAAGCCTCATTTGGTTGGAGAAGTATAATGGAAGCTTGAAAGGTTGCACAGTTGAGCTACTGTTGGAAGATAGGGATGGAAGACAGGTTAACATCTGGGAAGATAGGCAGCTGCCAACACTGAATACATCTAGGGTGGTTTTACTAAGAAATCCTCAATCTGCAGCAAACTATGTGTGTGACTTGCTGGATGATAATACAAAGACTCGCAGAAAGATTGTTCTGGACAGGTTGTTCATGTCACAAGAAGCTGCTGTCATTCAAAGCATTCCGTGAAATACTCAACATTTTGATTACAGTATCTTTTGGGTGGGTGCAGAAATTGGAGATTTTTCAGTTCGGGTGCATATGATTTGTCGGACCACGAGGCAATGGCAGGTTTAGGAGAGGCTTCAAACAATCACAGCTCAACAATTATGTGGCAGCCACTGTGGAAGGCTCTGGTTCCTAACAAGATCAAAGTTTTTCATGGCATACTCTTCAGTTTGTCCTGCCAACAAAGCCTTGTCTATTTTCCAAGTGCATCATCTCTTCAGTAACTTGTGAGCAGTGTAATGAAGTTCCTGAAACCAGTTTACATGCTTTGTGGTCTTGCCCAGACATCAAGAAGGTATGGCAATTAGTTGAATGCATAAACTTTATCCCACACCAGCCTTATCAGAACTGGACTGATCTATTCTCCTGGATGCTGCACCATATGAATACATTCCCGCTGAAACTATTTCCCACTCTCTCATGGCAACTATGGCTGCGCAGAAATGGAGAGATTTGGGGAACCAGGAATACAGCCAACCAGTTTGGTATATATAGGTAAGGAGATGCATGAACACTGGTGACTGGACTGCAAAATTTTCATCTGAGATACTGCAGAAAGTACATCTTCTAATATGGAAGCCCCCTCAGTTAACTTACTCCAAGGTATATGTTGCTGTAAATGTTGTAGTGATTAGAGATCTCAATGTGAATTTTGTTGCAGCTAAGGTTGAGGTGATTGTGGGCCAATACCGTCTGGAGGCTCATTTTGCAGGATTCCGGCATGCCCTACAATTGTTTAACCAGCAGGGAATTCAGGAGGTTGAACTTGAGAGCCACTTAAGTATTGCCAATTTGCCATTGCTGCTTTTAACATGGATTCCCCCAAAAATAAGTGACCTGAAATGCTCTGTTCAACAAAGTGAAACTAGCAATATCTAATTTCAGATGCTGTGAGTTTAATTTTGTGGACAAAAGCTGCAATAATGGTCCTCTAGTTTTAGCGGATCTCGGATGTAAAAATTGCGCCACTAAGATTTGGCTACTTGATAATTTTGTGAAAGGCAATACAAATCCTGCCGCTTTTATTTTAAGAAAAATACACACCTGCATACCACAGTTACCACTTGATAATATCAGTATCTTCAAGAGCAATGAGTAACTTGATTGGCCTAGGGACCATGTTATTTGTAAAACCGGCCATCTTAACTGCCTTCCTAACAGGTTCTATTGGTGCATCAACTTTCATACACAGCCTCGTCAAATCCTCAACCGTGCTCTTAACATATTTCTGTTCCTCTTCCTCCAACACTCTCTTTTCTTCTTTCTCTAATGCCTTTCTAGCTTGGACCGGACTCAAATACTTGTCAACTTGCTCTTGGAACTTATCATAAGCACCAACCAACTCTTGGGGCAATTGACCTCTAATGTGCCTTAAAGAGAGAAAATCGCCTGCTGTAAGCATCTTATGCCATTCCCAACGCTCTTCCAAGGAACCCAAGAAATCATGGACCACTTCATCAGTCCAAGTTCTCAAGATTTCTCAAACCTCATTTTCAATTTGGAAGTCAAATTTAAACCCATCACTTTGCTTCAACTTCTTAAAAACATGTTGCAATATCTTCACACCCCAGTATCTTTCTATTCCTCTCTCTCTCTATCATTTTTAAATTCTAAAGCTCTAACTTCCATCTGCCTAAGGTACTTTTTCCGTGCCCTAATTGCTTTCTCCGTCATGGGAGGATGCAAAACTGAAGGTGGAACCGCCTGTAGACTACAGGCTGTAGTTCCATACCTAGAAAACTAATATTCTCAGATACCACACTATGAATTGCCGTCATCATTTTATCCATCCTTAAATCCATTTAATCCAACCTACCTTTTAAATATTTCAAAACCCAATTCTTAAAGTCCATGGTCAACATCTTCGACCTTGACGTTATCACTAATATTTCATCCAAATATCTGACCACATACATCTTCACTAGCTTATAAAACAGGCCAGACATCCAAACAAGTTGCTTTGATTTAAACTTTGGATTCTCCTGATTTTTCTGAAGGTGCGTATCTTGAATTTCTTTATCAAACCCATCAAAGTAAATGTTAATCAAAATCGAACACAACCCGCTTTCTTGAGGAAACCCCCTTCCTAAGTAACAACCACCCAATTCAATTCCCACCATCTCACACTCAAACAACCTCTTTATTAAAACAATCAAAGAACCATCTTTTATTTTCTCTTCAATAAACAAACACAACATCAAACCTTTCTCTATCAAATGTGACACTAAACCACCAACTAGGATTCTCTACCGAGTTCTTAAGGTACCTAATGGCGGTGTGGCGTCCCATACCGACACGCCCACCATAAGAAAAAGTTACAAACTGCTCACCATACACAATTTCCAATACCAACCTAATAGCTTCAATCAAATCCTTTAATTTCAAGTTGGGCAAGACCAAGGACTCACCTTTCTTTCTTGGGGGTAGCATTGTGACACAACAAGCCTCAATATCAAACCGATTGTCGCAGAGCTGACTGCCCATTTCTTCGACATCGAATCGCTTTAAGACTAGGTGGAGAAGGGACTGCGAGTCAGTCAAGGGAGCTGAGCCTGAAACCATTGTTGGGTAGTGGAGTGGTGGCAGTGAGGAGGACATTGGGCAAAGCGATGACGTTTGAGACAAGGTTGGAGAACTTGCCTTGAGAGTGGGTAAGAACTAAGGCTTGGAGGGCTGAATTCAAGTGGATTTATTCTTCTGAGGTGAATAAGCATTGAGACAATGAGAATTGAGAAGTGAGAAGTGGAAGTTTTGGATATTAATTGTGCCTGAGTTCGAAATTGAAGATAGTAGCTGGCCAAATTTTCGCAAATAGCAAACTTTTTTATTTGCTTTAATAAATTACGTTTTTATATTGGTTTTATAAATGAACACTCTAGTCTCTACTGTTCAAAAAGCAACGTAAATGTAAAAAGAGCAATGTGTAATAAAAAGAACTTTTAACCCAGCGGGTTGGCCTATCGGTTGGGTATTTGGTCTCAAAATGTTTGTCTCAGGTTCGATTGAGTGTGTTCTCCAGTTCGAGTTCGAGTACCTGTACTTTGAAAAAACTAGGTCAGTGATTTATTCCATTAGGGTCCACCCGTCAAGAACAGTGATTTAAATTACAATTTACTCACCTGTGGTTTTACCGAAATTTAAGTTACTTATCTGTTGTTTGAAATTTGACACTTTATCCACATGAGGTTAGCTTAGTTAGACTTTTATAACCCATTTTTATTAAAAATAGAGCTAAATATGTAATTTTTCTCCATTTTTATGTCGCTCCTCTAAAAATAAAAAATATATAAAAATACAAGATCAAAAACTATCCATCGGAACACTTGCATTGTAGAATTTCAAATTACATATAAGCAACTTAAATTTTGGTTAAATCTCAGATAGATAAAATGTCAAATTTTAAACCACATGTAGGCAATTTAAATTTTAACCAAACTGAGTAAATTGTAATTTCTCCAAAAAAAAATTAAAAAAAAATAAAAAGAACTTTTAGCTGATGAAAAAAAGCTATGGTGTAGAATAGACTCTCGTGATGACTGTCACATGTTCAGATGGGTCGGGTCGACTACTGTACGTTCTCGAATCTTCAAAACCGAAGTTTCCAGGAAATTTCCCACTCCACTTCACAAGTCACGTTTCTGAAAAAGTAGGCCACTTCCCAAGTAGTCTCTGCTTTTCAAAAGGTATTCCATTTCTCTCATAGATTCGATTCCAAATCTCTCCGATTCGACGTACTTTCAAAAGCCACGAACTCAACTCAGGCTGGGAGTCGAATAGTTTCTTTTTTTTTTCATATTTATTATTATTTTTTTAATCTTTCTTCAGTTCTAAACTTCTAATTGATTTTTTTTTTTTTTTTTGGAACCTGTAGATCTATATATCCAGTGGCTTTAATGGGCATGGAAGCTGACTCGTCCTCTTTCCCAAGTTCTTCTTCTTCTTCTTCTACTGCTCAAAGGAAGTATGACGTCTTCCTCAGTTTCAGAGGCGAGGACACCCGCAACAATTTTATGGATCATCTGTTTAATGCTTTGAAAGGCAAAGGCATTCACACGTTTAGAGACAACGAAGAACTTAAGAAAGGGAAAGCCATTGGACCAGAGTTGTTGGAAGCCATAAAAGAATCCAAATTTGCTGTAATCATTCTCTCAAAAGACTACGCATCTTCAACTTGGTGCTTGGATGAACTTGCACACATCATTTTTTGCAAGGAAGAGAAGGGAATGACACTTTTGCCTGTTTTTCATTATGTTGATCCATCTGATGTACGAAAACAAAGGAAAACTTTTGAACATCCTTTTGTTGAATATGAAAAAAAGGAGAACAAAGAGAGGGTCGAGAAATGGAGAGTTGCTCTGAGACAAGTGGGCAACCTCGCTGGATGGCATTTAAAGGATACTAGGTAACACAACTTGACATATTTATTTATTTTAAATATTCAAATGACTCACTTCAAATATATAACTTATTGACTCTATTTGGAACCTTATAAGTAGATCTATTTACATGTTTCGTTGTACATCTTTCGATTTTGTCCTGATCGCATATTTTTTTTCTTTCAGTCAACAGAATTGCACATTAAGTATGTATTTTTGTTTGTTTGTTTGTTTGTTTTTTTGTTACCTATAGGTGGTTCAAACTCAATGTATATTGAACTTTCTTAATTGCAGGCCTGAGTCACAAGATATCCAAGAAATTGTGGGATGCGTATCACTTAACTTGAAATATGATGCATTCCCATATATTACCAAAGACCTAGTAGGAATATACTCTCCAGTGGTGGAATTGGAGTCGTGTTTAGCTGTAGGGTCAAATGATGTTCGCTTCATAGGAATTTGGGCTATGGGGGGAATGGGTAAGACAACTCTTGCTAGAGTTGTTTATCATATGGTTTCTAAAGAATTTGAAGCTCGTGGTTTTATTGAGGATGTTAGGAAAAAATTTGAAAATTATGGTTGTGTTCCACTACAACAGAAAATTATTGATGACATTTTGAAGGATAAGGATTTGAAAATAGAAGAGGAGTATGATGGAGTTCTCAAGATCAAGAGTAGGTTAAGTCGTAAAAAGATTCTTCTTGTTCTTGATGATGTAGATAAACCGAAACAATTAAAAATGTTATCTGGGGAGCATGATTGGTTTGGTCCCGGCACTAGAATTATCATAACAGCAAGAGATAAGCATGTGTTGGAGGCACATGGAGTGGATACAATATATGAAGTTAAAGGATTGAATGATGAAAATGCTCTTCAGCTTTTTTGCTCGAAAGCTTTTAGAAAAAAGCATGTACTTGATGATTATATAGAGCTGTCTAATAATTTTTTGAAGTATGCTGGTGGCCTTCCCTTAGCTCTTGAGGTTTTGGGTTCTTTTTTGTTTGGAAAAAGTAGTGTTGAATGGAAAATTGCGTTAGAGAGACTCAAAGAATTTCCTGAGGAAGTAATTCTCCAAGTACTTCAAATAAGTTTTGATGGACTGCAAAAGCCACAAAAGGAAATATTCTTGCATATTGCATGCTTTTTTAATCATCAGAAGAAAGATCATGTAGTAGAAAAACTAGATATTCTTGGCCTTTACCCTGTTCTTGGATTGGAGGAACTCATTGATAAATCACTCTTAAAAATTATGTATGACAATATGGTGTGGATGCATGATTTACTTGAAGAAATGGGTAGGAACCTAGTTTTTCAAGAGTGCCTTGATGATCCTGGGAAGCGTAGTAGACTATGGGTTTATAAGGACATTGACAAAGTGTTAGAAAAAAATAAGGTAGGAGTTTAAGTAGAGAATTTGATCTCTTTCCCTATCTTTTTGATCAACAAATTTCAAATTTGAATTGTTATGCTAATAATATATTTTGCAATTCTTCATGATTATTAGGGAACAGAAGCAATTCAAGCCATGGATATTTTAAGTACTTATAATGAAGAAAAAGAGGCACGTTGGAACCCTAAGGCCTTTTTGAAGATGGAGAATCTTAAATTTCTTAGAATTTGTGGCATTCACCGTGTCCCCACACATCTTCCTAATGATTTAAGAATTCTTGATTGGTTTTCATATCCGTCAAAATCTTTGCCATCAAGTTTCCAGCTAGATGAGCTTGTTCAACTTTGTTTACAACAAAGCAAAATTGAACAACTTTGGATAGGAATAAAGGTAAGCTTGTTAACAACTTTGCTTTTAAATCACAATAAACGAACACTAGGAAACTAATTATTCTAACTTTTTTTTTTCTTCTTTTATCAGAATTTTGACAAGTTGAAGTTCATTGATTTGGCTAGCTCCTTAAACCTAATCATAACCCCTGACTTCACCGGAGTGCCAAATCTTGAGAAATTAGTTTTGTCAAATTGCACAAAGTTACGCGAGCTTCACTCATCCATTGGGATTCTAAAAAAACTTATTCTTCTTGATCTAAGACGTTGCCGAAAACTAAGTTGTCTTCCAAGAAAGTTTGAAATGGAGTCACTCGTGACTCTTGAACTTTCTGGTTGCTTTGACATTGAGAAAATTTCAGAATTTGTTGGAGACATGGGATGCTTACAAGAGCTGAAGTTGGATGGCACTGGTATTAAGGAACTACCTTCATCAATTGAAGGCTTGATTGGCTTGACTTCACTATCTCTAGCATATTGTGATGATCTTGTGTGTCTTCCTAGCGCCATTTGTAGTTTGAAATCGCTTGAATCTCTTGATCTTTCTTGGTGCTTAAAAATTGACAAATTGCCAAAGAACCTAGGGAATGTCAAAGGTCTAAAGGTGCTTAAGTTGAGTGGAACAGCTATAAAAGAGCTCCCTTCATCAATTGAACATATGACAAGCCTTACTTTACTAACTTTTAATAAATGTAAAAATCTTTTGTGTCTTCCTAACTCCATTTTTAGTTTGAAGTTGGGTAATTCTCTTGATCTTGCTGGATGCTCAAAATTTGACAACTTGCCAGAGAACCTAGGGAATGTTGAAGGTTTGGAGAAGCTTGATTTGAGTGGAACAGCTATTAAAGAGCTGCCTTCATCGATTGAACATTTGACAAGCCTTACTTTATTGTCTCTAAAAAATTGTAAAAACCTTGTGTGTCTTCCTAGCACCATTTGTTGTTTGAAGTTGCTTAATTCTCTTGATCTTTCTGGATGCTCAAAATTTGACAGGTTGCCAGAGAATTTGGGGAATGTAGAAGGTTTGGAGTTCCTTGATTTGAGTGGAACTTCTATAAAAGAAGTTCCTTCCTCCATTGTTCTCCTTAAAAATCTCAAAGAACTTCTTGTCCATGGATTGAAAGAAACATTATTTTCATTTAATTCCATGCCAATGAGTCATATTGCTGTGGGCTTATTATTGCCTTCCTTATCAGGTCTGCATTCCTTAATATACTTAGATCTTTGTGACTGCGATCTTTCATCAATCCCCAATGATATTGGCAACTTGTCTTCTTTAGCACGCTTAAATCTATGTGGAAATAATTTTGTTTCCCTTCCTAAAAGCATGTCTCAACTCTCTAACCTTCAAACACTCCATTTAGAGGGTTGCAAAAGGCTTCAATCATTGGAAAATGTTCCATCAACTATTGAATTCGTAATTGCAAACAATTGTACTTCACTGGAGAGATTGCCAGAACTACAAAATCATCCTTTTAGGTCATGTCCCTCCCGTTTGCTTTTCACGTATCTCAACTGCTTCAAATTGGTTGACAATATTCAAAGTGGAAGTAACATGCTTCAGGTCTCTCTCTCTCTCTCTCTCTCTCTTGGTCTCTCTATCTCTTTGTCTCACTCACAAACATTATGCTTTGTATTTTTCAGGGACAAAGTGGTAGACTACCAAACATGTTAGAGATTATTATTCCTGGAGGTGAAATTCCAAAAGGGTTTAGCCCTGCAAGGTTTATTTTGAAGAGTCCCCCTCGAAGTAAGCTTCAAGTGTTGACAGGTCATACATGGAAGATACAACTACAAGTGCCGTCTTGTGGGTGTGATGAGCTGATGGGAATTGCGTTGTGCATTGTTTTTGTACCCAACGGGTCATATCAAAGCAGTTGTGCATTTGAGGTACATGGATTTCGAGGGGCAGTTCCAGTAAAATCTGATTTTGCAATAAATTATGGTAAATTTGAGTCACCTACCATGCTAGACTCTGGATTTATGACAAATTATGGTAAAGTTGAATCACCTCACCTTTGGTTGCTCTATTTGTCCACTCACTATTCTGGCTCCAATTGGGGAGAAACATTTAGTCAAATTGATGCGAATGGAGCTCATCAATTTGAGATTGAAATATCTTCCCCAGAATATGAGGTGGAAAAAGTTGGGTTCCATTTGGTATACAAGCAAGACATCGAGGATCCCAATCAAACTATGGCACAATGTAGCAACAACAGTATGCTCTATGAGGATCTGGGTGATCTCCATAATGATCATTCCAATTCAGCTGCAGAAGGTTTCAGAAATAAGCGAAGCAATGACGGGGATGATGGGGCTGGACCTAGCAGAAAAGGCTACTCTGATGAGGAACCACAGCCAGAGAGGATTCATAGACTCGGAAGATTTATGGCTGATTCTGAGGATTCTAGTCAAAGGGAAATTTTTTACTTCAGTAAGTCATCATCTTTCTTGTTACTATTTCAATTTACAAGTCATCATTTTGGGACATATATTAGCAATTTTTCAAAATGTTAACTTCAAAGCATTGTGCTTTCCTCATATTATCAGTGAACTTAGAAAAACATAAAATGCATGTTTGGTTTAACATATATTCTTCCAAATGTCAAAGACAATTATGCCTTTCCAAAAGGAATACATTTCAACAACTAAAGGAGACAGTTTCCAATAAACTTGTTGGTTGGATGGATAAGTTATTGTCTAAGGAATTTTTGGCAGGGTAAAAAAAAAAGGATGAAAAGAGAATGACTTGGCATAGTTGAGACCAGTTATGTGCTCCTTAGGAGAGAGGAGGGATGGGGTTTAAATATTTACATGCCTTTAACTTGGCTTTGTTGGCTAAGCAAGGGTGGAAACTCCCAAAAAAAAAAAATTGAACTCATTTTTCTATAAAGTATTCTGAGGAAAGTACTTTCGGAATGGTGATTTTCTGTATGCTAATTTGGGTCATAATGAGCGATGCATTAGCATGTGGCATGATAAATGGATTCCCATCCCGATATAACGTAATCCTCCAACCCCACACAACCCCCTCCCCCAACCCCCCCCCCAAAAAAAAAAAAAAAAAAAAAAAGAGAGAAGAAAAAAACCTCCCAGTGGATGCTAAGGTTTGTGATCTAATTAATGGGGAGGATGGAACATAGAAGAGTAAAGTGGTGAGAAGATCTTTCATGGATCATGAGGATGATACCATTTTCGGAATCTGCCTATGCCCTGTATATGACAGAGGACAAGTTGATATAGGCTGCTACCACCAGCTGAAAATTTACTATGAATAGTGCATATAAAGTAGCTATGGATGAACTATTCCACTAACAGAGGCAAGAGCTCTTACAAGGTGAACACAATGAAGCTGTGGAAGCGAGTTTGGAAAGCTGAAGTATCTCTGTATCTGGGAAAGTTAAGAATTTCATGCGACATTCATGCAAGAACATTCTTCCTACAAAACTAAACCATTTACAGCATCATTTATCTACTGATGGGGTCTGTGAGGGATGTGGGAAGGCTCAGGAGTCTACTGGTCATGTCTTTTGTTGTTGCAGAATGACTAGAGAAATATGGACCAGCTGTAATCTTGACCACATAATGATTTCTGATGAAGAGGATTTTACTAATGTGTTTTGGAGAGTGGTTCAGGATGATAAGATCGAAGCCCATGTGATCGAATTAATTATGATGACTAACTGGGCTATTTGGATGCATAGAAATTAACTGAGGCTGGTGGCTTAAAATAGAGGGGATCAGACATTGCTAGAGGCACTTCATTGTTATTGGAGTTCCGTTCAGCCAGGGAATGCAATATTATGGCAACAGCAGCAGAAGAAGTGAAAGTCTCCACCCGAACCTGGGATGTATAAAACCAATGTGGATGGTGCAGTGTTCACAGAGGAAAAGACAGCAGGGGTGGGTGTACTGATTCGAGATGAAATGGGTAACATTGTTGCAGCTATGTGTATGAAGATTAATGCCCCCTGTCCTGTTTGGAGAATGAGTCTTATGGCATGGCTTATTCAGTTATTCTCACAGTTCAAATAAGATTTGGACCACCACTGGTTGCACTGGAAATTGAAGCCAAAGCTATGGAAGTCGTTGCCCACTTTGCAAGAGATATAGGTGTCCAAGAGGTTATTTTTGAAGGGGACTCTGTTAGTCTGGAATGCTTTATCTAGGAAGATTGAAACACCAGAATGTTATCAGTGGAACCCGTGTGTGGATGCAAGAGTTTCGATGAGCTGAGATTTCTCAAACACAAAGCATAATGACAATAAACCAGCTCATTCGCTAGCTCAACAGTCAACACACTTAGCATGTTCAGGATTACTTGACTTGGGTTGAGGAGACCCCAAATTTTATAGAAAGCTTTTTGTGATTCAATAAAATTTCAAGTTTCCAATAAATAAATAAATAAAAGAATAGATTGAGAACATACTTCTGTTTGTTTAAATATCTATTCACTAGAGAATGAAGGTCTTATCAAATAACAGTGAGTTGGTTGGCTTCATGAGCATGTTGGTTGAAATAGTTTTGATTGCGTAATTTGAAAATTGATTTTATACATTAAGATTATAATGTTTGTTGTATCATTTCCTTTTCTTTGTAAATCCTCTTTAATTCATTTTTCTTGTTATATAGGAATATCAAAAAGAGTGTTCTTTTAGTTAATGAGGGTAAAATTAATATTGAACTTCGTATTTTATTTTCGATTGGGCATATTGTTTAACACATACTGGCCTTTAAAAAGGCAGTCTTTTTTCAACAATAGAATCAATCACATCTGATAGAGATATCATCACGAACCATGACATTTTCTTCTCTATCATGCGAAGTCCTTATTTTAATATCTCCCTTTAATCAAAATGCAGGAG
This sequence comes from Quercus alba, assembly GCA_036321655.1. Classification (NCBI taxonomy): domain Eukaryota; kingdom Viridiplantae; phylum Streptophyta; class Magnoliopsida; order Fagales; family Fagaceae; genus Quercus; species Quercus alba. The sequence continues at coordinate 9,503,417 of CM070304.1, read as the reverse complement.
AATGGATATTTCGGTTACTTTGTTGGTGTGCAAGAGACAAAGACAATAGAGATGATCACGATGAGTAGTATAAATGGGTATGGGACAACCATAGAGTCAATTTCTCATTTGTACTCTTATTTTCAATATTGGTTTTTAATTTTTATGCTGTCCAGGTATGCTTTTATAAACGTTTGGAGAAACTTCTGCTTTTCCAACATCTTATACTACTGGGACCGTGTAGACTTTCAGGTCAGTCAATTGATAATTACAGAAGGGGTTTTGCTATAAATGTGATTTAATTTCGAAGGGGTATATTTGTTAAATTCCTTCATTAACAACTTTTCAGCTACTAAGTTCAGTAAGTATACTACGGCATGGATGCAAAAGTTGGGAATCTCATTAATAGTCCCAGCCAAATCGAAATACTTCCTTTGGAGGACTGTGATCAATTCACTGTCTGTGATGCGGAAGGTATAGAGGCCATGGCAGTGTGATGAGCAATATATTTTGCCATAGAAGGAGACTGGTTGGTGGTTATCAATGCAATATGCTGAGCAAGTGAAATGCACATCACCAGCAGGGCACATTGTTGAAGACGCGAAATGGCTTGCAACAGACATGAGAGCATGCAAATTCTAACATACCAGGAGGGAGGCAAACATGGCTCTGCACATTCTCTGGCACGCTCCAACCTCAAGCCCAGTTTTTAGAAGCTCCTATTTATATGGCTTCAGGATATACCAGCCTCCATTGCAAATGTTATTTTACTTTTTTAAATGAGTCATTGTTATGTTGGTTTTTGATGCAGCAATAAAATTATTCATCCTCTTCTTTTTTTGTTTTTTTTAAAAGTTAGGCAAAAGAATAGGATTGAAGTTCCAAGAAGCGAAGAACATAGAAAAAGGGGTGGAATTTGTCTCTCTTTCAGGGGCATTTTGTAAGCGCAATGTTAGATTTGGTAATAACCTGTGCATCACGTGGGATACCGGATATGTTGTCAAAGACATTATTAGCCTAAATATTCAGGAATTTTTAGGAGTTTTTTAGATCTCCTTAGGTTTTCATTTTCTTTTTTTAAATTTCTATAATACTTAATACTTTGAATAAGAATGGCCAGAAGAAGAAAACAGACCACAGAAAATTGTGGAAAAAAACAGAAGATGAACATCTGGGTGTAACAAATCAGTTCAAAAAGGATTTAAAAAAAAAAAAAAAAAAAATTGGTTTACAAAGATACCCATTTGAAATCTCGAATAAGAGACTAAAATTTTAGCTTGTTAATGCTTTTCTGATTGTGCCGAACAATTAAAAACTAAAAAAGACCAATAAATTGCGCACTTCAGCAATGAAACCAATCTCGGAGATCCCAATTGAGAGAAGTTGGATCAGCAAGACAAATTGACAATAATTAGTTGTTTCTTTATTTCAATGGTGGAGTCTTTTTTTTTTTTTTTTTGGGTGTGTGGGGTAATGTAACGATATCATCTCATTTTAACATAAATTGAAAATGGATAACCATATAGGTGAATATTGTAAAACAAGTATTGTTATAGCTACACGAAATAATTCTTTAAAACAGCTCTTAGAAAACAACATTAATAATAAGATCCTATTAATAATAAGATCCTTAAATTACCTATGATATAAAATAAAATAAAAAACAAAAACAAAAAACACCATTATATGGCATTCAACCCATGTACTAAAAGTCTAAAAGTCAATAAAACTAAAATTTTGTAGTTGAATCAGGAAGAGAAATTTAAAATTTTAGCTTTAGAAACTCATGCATTCACATACAAAGGGCCTAATTTGTTTCTTCTCCACTCTTATCCTTTAATCTAGGAATAAACAAACATAGAAAAGCCACGGAAACACTATAATCGAATTACACAACTTTTTTATTATTTTTTACTTATACCCAAAAAAATGTAAAAGCTTTCAACTCCAATCATACCTAAAACTGATTGCAAACAATTGTACCTCACTGGAGAGATTGCCAGAACTGAATTTTATCTTTTTAGGTTAGATCGCACCTATTTGCGATTCTTGTTTCTCAACTGCTTCAAATTGGTCGACAATATTCAAAGCATTAATAACATGATTTAGGTCTCTCTCTCTCTCTCTTTCTCTCTCTCTCTCTCCAAGTTCTAAATGTTATGCTTTGTATATTTCAGGGACAAAGTGGTACACTACCAGGGAAGTTAAGCATTATTCTTCCTGGAAGTGAAATTCCGAAATATTTTAACCATGAATGTTAGGGTCGTGAATTGAAATTTGAAAGTACATGTGCCTTCTAATTGGTATAGTGTGGGATGCATTTTGCTTTGTTTTTGTACCCAACAAGTGGCATCATTGCCCTAGTGATTGGAGACTTTCTTTTTAGATCAATGGACAGCAAATTAATAATGGAGTAAAATCTCTTTCTAGGAAAGAATATGGTACAATTGAATCAAATCACCTTTGGCTTGAAGCCTATAAAGGCAGTAAGAGGTATAGTTAGCAGAGCCACGTTGAATAATTAGCCAAGTAGGGTCCCACCTTTCACATCCACTTGGGCTCTTGCTAGAGTGGTCAAGGACTCAAAATGGTCAGCTATTTAAATTAACTATCAAATGGCTCTTATTATTGAATAGATCTTCTTCTTTTTTTTTCTTTTTTTTTTTTTTGTCCTGCAAATGTAATGCTTTGTTGAACTTCTTTTCCTATACAAATATATATTGAAATCTAATTATTTCCAGATTCCTAGTGAAAAAGCACTCAAAGAACAAGTGTGCTCTACATTCCAAGATCTTCCTGTAGAGTACACATTTTAGATCACCATTATAACCCCAATGTAGCATTCTGCCCTGAGCGCTTAATTTGTTCCTTGTTACTTGCCAATAGAAGAATAAATGTCCTAGAATAACTTGAGAGAACCAGATGATTATCTACCATCCTACTGTTGGAAGCTTAGCTATGATGTACTCCCATGTTTCTACACTTCAATAGGTACCACTTTTTCACTAATGTTTAGTGAACAAAGTTTACTGTGGATGGATACAAGGTAAGTTGATCTAACATGCTTCTAAGACCAAGTTTTATCTTTCAAAAACAATTGAAACACTTGCATTTTGTTTTTTGCTGGCAGCATCACATATGACTTGAGTACCATACTTCTAAATTAGGATTCCATTTGGATGTTGCCAATCATGCCATAGGAAAATGATACAACCTAATCCCACTTCAAACTTCAGTAATGGCCTGACAATCCCACAAAATCTGGCTCAACTCTGGTCAAGGCAGTAACATATTCTTGCACTTGTTTGCAACTCAACGCATATACCACTTGGTTGTGCTTACCAGGTTTGTGCTCCCACACAAAATCATATTCCTGCAACAACTCTTACCATCTTACTTGCTTAGGGGATAGCTTCTTTTGTGTGTTGAAGAAGGTGTTCGCAACATTATTCGTCAACACCACAAACTTAGGGCCCCCAACAGATACACTCTCCATGTTAGCAAACAATGCACCACTGCAATCACCTCTTTCTCATGTGCTGAACATTTCTGTTATGCCTCATTTAGTTTCCTACTCTTTTAGGCAACTGGATGCTTTTCTTGCACCAACACACCACCAATTGCTTTGTCAAAAGCATCAATATGAACTTCAAAGGGCAACTCAAAATCTAGCAAACTCTGCACTGACTCACTTGACACAGCAGCTTTAAGCTTCTCAAAAGCTTCTTGGCATGCATCTGTCCATGCCCTTTTCTTGTCCTTCTTCAGTAAATTTGTAAGAGAAGTAACTTTCTTGGAATATCCTTGAACAAACTTCCCGTAATAGTTAGCCAATCCAAGAAAAGACCGTAACTCAGCCACTTTGTTTGGTGGAGGCCAATCAAGGATGGTCTGCACCTTCCTCTCATCCATCTTCATAAGACCTTTACTAACCTTATGCCCTAAGAACATAATCTCTTGCTGAACAAACTCACACTTCTCGTTTTTGACATACAATTGATGTCCCATTAATTTGGATAGCACCTTCTTAAGGTGTTCTAAGTAATCCTCCAAGAACTCACTATATATTACTATGTCATCTAAGTAAACCACAACAAATCGGTCTTCAAACTTATAGAATACATCATGAATCAAATTTCAGAATGTAGCAGGGGCATTTGTTAAACTGAAAGGCATAACTAGAAATTCATAGGAACCATACCAAGGTACACAAGTCGTCTTTGGTTCATCCCCTTCAATAATCCTCACTTGCCAATAGCCTGACCTCAAGTCTAGTTTGGTGAAGTAAGTAGCCTTGCACAATCTATCAAACATATCTTGAATCAAAGGGACTAGATACTTGTTCTTCACTATTACTTTGTTCAATGCTCTATCGTCTACACACATTCGCAATGAGCCATCTTGCTTCTTTTGAAACAAAACTGGAGCACCATAAGGAGCTTTAGAGGGCTGAATGTAACCTGTATCAAGCAACTCAAACAATTGCTTTCTATCTCAGCCAACTCTGTAGGGGACATTCTATATGGAGCCTTCGAAGGAGGCTTCGAACCAAGAACCAACTTGATCTTGTGATCAACAGCATGCCTTGGTGGAAGGGACTTAGGCAATTCTGGGGGTATCACATCAACAAATTCCTCCAGTAGTCCAGTAACAGCATCTAGAACTTCAACAAACTTGGCCTACTTGACCTCAATTATTACAACCAAGTAAGTCATCTCCCCTTTCTTCAGCCCATGCTCAACTTGCATGGTTGACACCATTGGCCCTTTCCTCTTGCTAGTCTTGTTATTTCCTGTCACACGTCTAGCAAGAACATAGCAGGGCTGCTTCTCATTAAAAATCAGCATAACCCCAATGAATGGCAATAGGGTAGCCCTTGCTGCCACAAAGAACTCATCACCTAGAATTACATCAAAATCATCTAACTGCATGATTAGAAAATTCACATTTCCTGTTCATTCGCCAACCTTAAAATTCACACCAATGGAAATTCCAAAGATAGGATTTGCCTTTGAGTTTACTGCCTTGATCTTACTTGGACACCTGCTCACTTTCAGACCAAGTTGTTGGACCATAATCAGTAACAAATTTGCGGGTAGCACCAGTATCAAGCATTACCTCAGCCCCATTTCTATTCATCTCCACTTGAACATAAGACAGCCCCTTAGAAGTACCTTCTACACTATGTGCATTCAACAATTGTAAGGAGTTCACATGACTGAGAACTTCTTCATCAGACTGCCCCCTATCATCTTTAGCAACCAAGACATTAAGCTTCTCACACTTAGGGTAGTCTCTTGCTCGATGAGGGCCATTGCAGATGAAGCAGCCTGCGTTCAGTTTAGGCTTTTCTTTGCTTTGTTAAGAGGTAGAACTCTCCCCCTTGCTCTTGTTATCACAATTTTTCTTCTGCTTATCCTTATTCTTCTCGCTATCTTTCTTTTGTTTGTCTTTTCCTTTGTCCTTAGACTAACATTTTTCATCATCTCCACTTGACTTAGTGTATTTGTAGTCCACTAAGGCATCTATAGCAGACAAAGCAACATGTAGATCACGCACAACCTGCCTCTTTAATTCCAACTATGCCTAAGGCTGCAACCCAAACATGGAATTGAATAGCTTGTCCTCCTTAAACATGTTCTTGATATTCAGCATCAAATAACTGAATGTCTTGACATACTCTTGCACCGGACCAGTGTGTTTCAATTTCGTTAGAAAGTCTTTTGCAACCTAGGTAGTATTGTTAGGCAAGAACTGGTCCTTCAATTCTTTCTTTAAGGCATCCCACGAGTCAATCTTCCTACTAGCATCTGCATCATCTTCCACATGGGTTCTCCACCATAACTTGGCATCCCCTAAAAGATACATGCTAGTAATAGTCACTTTCTCTTGATCACACACCCTAGCAGCCTTGAAGTACTGCTCCATGTCCTAAAGGAAATTCTCCAAATCCTTGGAACTCCTAGCACCATTAAAGGGATTTGGTTTAAGCACCTTCACTTTTATGGCTACTTCCCCCTCCCTAAGAAGTCCATTGACTGCCATTTTGATCTCAAGTCGACTTGTTGTCTCTCTTGCTGCACTGTTCTGGACATCTCATGCAGCAGCCAACTCTTCAACATGAATCAACACAACATCCCTTTGTTCAAAAGGTTCATTCCTTATCATAGAATTTTCTGCAAAAAGTGCATCCAATTTGTCACACACAGAAAGTTGTTCTCCCTCTACAAATACCCCAAGTATGGTTTCTAAGACAGTCACTCTTGTCTTGGTGTCCAAAGACATTGCAGTTAGGATCTGATACCAATTGTCACATGGTCAAAAAATTTCACTCAATTTTCTGCCTGTGATGGCCCTAAGTCCCTGACTTAATCTCAACCAACACCACACACACTGTAGGAAACACTTAGAACAGCTTATATAGGGACTCACACACACACACACACACATACACACACACACACACACAATCTTTACTGGGAACCCACCCCCAACATTTATTACTTATCTCTAGTACAAAGGAAACCCTTTACAAGCTTGGAAAAAATACATAGAAATCTCCCTAAGGCAAATACACTTCGTTGTTGACACCCCCAATAGCATTAGGGTCATATACACAGAAATAACTGTTATGATAGTTATTGCCTAGTAACTGCCTGGGTTTTGGACAATTTGCCACTTAGGTCTGACTTAGGACACCTTGAACTAATGTTGTCTTGTTTTGCTCTCCACATTTTCAACCTCTACACAGCAAGTCTAATCATTAGGAAAACTAGAAATTGCTTGATAACTGCTTGTAACTACCACTGCACATACTACACATGCACAACCCATGTCTCGGCAGATCATGGGGCTTCTGCCCATCCTTCAGTAGCCCACATAGCACGTTTCCCCACTTTTTGGGAGGCTTGGCCCATGCCCAAGCCCTCCCCCATTAGACAGCACAACCCACACAACATGCCCACATGCAGCACACACCAAGTAACTACAATTAGCTCGCTAGTATTTGTCCATGCATTTAGCCAGCATCCACCAGCCCAATGCCTTGCACACAGCATCTGTTTGCACATCCTCATGCAACCCAGCCCTGCCTTGCACACAAGCAACCAAGCCCACACACAAGCAATCAACAACTAAGCCACTAATGCCACGCACCACCACATAAGGTCGACACTATGTGCTGCCACCCATCATGAAAACCAACTCTACCACCATGGCCCTACTCTGCCATGGCCTTGGGGTATGATGTGGAGTAGGGTGCCTCCACATGCTGCCCCCTTACGTTGCTCATTGATCCAACTCGAGTAGGGAGACTAGGCATGTCCCCCTTAAAGAGTCCTTAGGAGCATTACCAGTCTAGCATGAGGAGCCATCAATGTGTTGAGAAAACATGAAGCCAAGTGACTGGCCTAATGCTGCCCAAGCACCCTCATTCTTTATGCCTTCATCAGCAATAAGTAAAGCTCCTAACACACACCCACCATAAGAAAATGTTAGAAAGTTAGAAACACTCTTTCTTGAGGGTAGCGTTACACACAAAGTGATGTGTAAGAGTATTTATGTGGATATCAAAATTGAGAATAGATGGCTAGTGGTCACATCTTTACAAATAGCCACAAAAAAAAAAAATTTGGGTATATTTTAAATTGGTTGCAAATTATGGTCCACCTATGGACACCGCAAAATTCTCCAAATTTTTCACATGCTAAATTTATACATTTTTTTTCCTTTTAATATAAGGGGAAAATTACATTTTTTCCATTTTAATCTTTCACCTGTTTTACAATCTACTTCCAAACTTTGATTTGCTCAATTAATCCCCTAAATTTAAGAGAATTGCACAATGTCCAACCTTTCTTCTGAAATGGGATTTATCTTGGACAAAAGACATGGTAAAACGCAAAACATGTGACTCGTGGGCCATAATACCAATTGGATGATGGCAGCTTATAAATTTTTTTCTACTGGGGTTAGCATTGGCAGAACCAAGAATTTGTTGTGGGGAGTAAAAAAATAAAATGATTAAAATATTTTTTTTCTTTATATACCACTTTTTTTTTTTTTTGAGGGTCAAACAAAATTCTTTATATACCACTTCTATACAATTTAGTATACAATACAACTATATTGTAAAATAGTTCAAAAACATTATTAATAGTTTAAAGATCAGTAAGACAATCCCATAAATAAAATAATAATAAAAAATAAAAAAAGATCAGTAAGACAACAACCATTGAATGTATAAATAAATAGAATTAAATAACTAATCATATATTTTTGTCAAATTAATAATAACTTACAACCCTTAAAAAAAAAAAAAAAAAACTTATAATGTTTATATGTAATATCAATTAAATACAAATATATGATAAATAAAAATAGTAAAACACTCAAGAGTAGAACATGAAGTAAACGTGAAATTAAGAAAAAATAATAATTAATATAAGTTTTTGCTTATAAAGTGTAATTTTTTTTATTGAGAAAAAAGTATATAGCTTTTTAATCATACAAACAGCTATTCTCTTGGAATTGAAACAAGCACTAAAAGACGTGCTCATTTGGTCGGACTTTTTTGGCCCAAAAAGCCTGTTCTCTGGTCAAAACTTGATCTTTACGTGCAAAATTTTACCATCGTGCTTTTTAGGCTCCAAACTGTGATTTTTTGCGTTTTTGTTTGGCACCTGCTGAGCTGCAATTGCATAACACGAAAGTCACGTTGAATGGGTTAATTGGAAGTTAAAATATTGCCGTTTCTTTCTCCATAAATTTCCCTCAGATTTTTTTCAAAAATCCAATTTTACTCCTGTAATGACAAAATAAACTAGTGATTCCTTTCCCTTACCTTTTTTTTTGTTGGGGGGGGGGGGGGGGGGGGGGGGGGGTGTGGCGCTTTTCTATTAGTAGTTGGTATTGCTCCTTTCTTCAAGTGTGTTTGGTTTTGAAACAAGAAAGAGATAAAAAGAATCAGGGCAATGGCGGGTTGTTGATGGAAGCATTTGGCCATTGCTAGGGGCTTCGGTAAGTCAAGAAGAAGTAAAAGAAGAGAGAGAAAGTACCTGATGGGAATTGTTAACTGGAAAGAGATAAAAAGGTGAAAAAAAAAAAAAAAAAAAAGAGTGATAAAGCATAAAATTAATTCGTTGGAGTGGGGTGTCACTTGCCTATTGGTGGAGTAGATTTTTCTAGATAAGGTTTGTGGGCTTAATCTTAGAATAATGATATTTACGCAACATTTTCGTAACAACAAATTTTATGTGGCAAATTATTATATGTTCTTATTTGAACTAGGCTACTTTTTGGTTTGCTACCTGAAATTTATTGTGAAAATATCGTGTATGTAGTATTCTTTTGTTTTATTAGATTTTATCAACTACTAAAGCTAATAAAGCATAAATGCACCATGAATTGGTATGTATTTTATCATCTTTTGCACTGATTATTTTTTGAATTTGTGCCCATGAAAAATTTAAGAATTAACTACTATCGATAAAAATTCATTGATAGTAATAAAAAAATAATTATGACATTAAAAAAATTACAAGGTGAAACCATAAAAATAAATGAAATTCCCTTTTATATATATAGGGAAAAAAACTTCATTCCGCTGTTAATGCCAAAGTTTAAGAGAGAATTTTTTTTTTTTTTTTTTTTTTTTTTTTTTAACCAAATGAGCAAAAATTTGAAACATTTTTTTTTCTTTCTTATAAAATTAAATATTTTAAGATTAGTGCTATTAACACAACACTTTCACAAAAATTTTATTAAAAAATCTAGATGGCAAGTTGATAAAGGTAGGTAAAAATTTTATGTTAGTTTCAAGTCCAGATAAAAACTAGTTGCAACTTATCACTTAACTTTTATTGTGAAATTATTGTGAAAATAGTACTAAGATGATCATTTTAAGTTAATTTTAGTTGGGTTTAAAAAACATATATTAAGGTCAGAGTGTTCAAATTTTTATTTTTAGAGGTCAAAACAATTTTTTTTTTATATAATTCTTTTTCTTTTTCTTTTGTGTGGAAAAGTCAAGGGATTCGTTTGAACCCCGAGGCTGTGTAATGCCACCCCTGCAACTGGAGTCTACTTAAAAGAAAATTCATAAACTTCCCTCATTGGTTGTAGTTTATTAACTAAAACACACACAATACCCAAATTGAAACCTTCTAATATGATATTGTAAGGTCCAACATTCAAAACATAACCCTAAAGTTTAAGTTGAGATTTATTTTACTCCTTAAAGTTTCAAAATTTTGATCCTCTCTTTTAAAGTTAGGGAAACGTTTTGATTTGTAGTCCCTTTGTTATAAATTTAAAAAAAAAAAAAAAATTCCCTAGCTAGCCGTTAAGTGTGACACTTCAACCTAGCACATTGGCTAGTTCATCCAATAAAATCATGTCACATAGTCCATATAATTGAATGACAAAAAAAAAAAAAAAACAATTATTTTTAATCTAACTTATTCTCTTCCATATAAAATATGTGTGTGAAGCATCTTCCTAGAGACTTGAACCTTGACCCTTACCCTCCATACCCCACAAGCACTTATATTTGTAGAGTGACCATCGCACCAAGAGTGTATAGTAATTTATTCCATTATTTTTTAACTCATTTTTTCTCCTCCACATCTTTTTTAATAAGTTTTTATATTTTGAAATTGTTGCATGATAATTTCATTATAAACACATTAGGTTAAGATACCATTTGGCAAAATTTGATCACTATATATCTTATTCGACAACCAAAATATATCTTACTAATTAAACTAAATGGAACCATGAAAAATGGATTCATTTTTTTTTTTTTTTTATACTCTCCAATGCCTCCATCTCTACTAAATATAAAATATTATATATTCATTTAACATAAATTTATTCAAAAGTCAAGCTCAATAGTCAATAGTCAATACAGTCACTTTTTTTTTTTTTTTGCAGGCGTCAATACAGTCACTTTTGAAAGATAAAGGCATACGTATGATATGAGTATTGCCATGGACTTTCCACATGGTAATCACCCCAACAAACACCTATACCAGGTCCAGCATGAAAAAGCCAAAGAGGCTTTAGATCTTTTATTAATTTTGGAATCTTTCCCAATTTTAGTTATATACTTTCTCCTCTATTATCTTTTTGTTGTTGCTTTCTCCTTTCTAGCGGGTGCTTGACTTATATCCTCTTTCAATTTCGCGTTCATCCTCAAAGCTTCGAACATACAGAATTGAAAAAGGTATCTCTCTCAATTTCGCATTCTCCTCTTCAGATCGTCTCACTCTTTCTTTCACTCTCTCAGTCGGTATTTTGAGATTTTTTTTTTTTTTTTTAATATTAAAATTTGGGATTTTAGCATTTCAATGGGTGGGCTAAACAAATTCACTCAGCAAGGTTTTCTTTTTTAATTTTTTTGGGACTAATTTGTGTTGTTACTTGGGCCTTTGGGCTTATTTCAATGTAAGTCCTCTCTCTCTCTCTCTCTCTTCGAAATTATTGAATGAGAAGAAGATGAACCAAAACTCTTCAGAAAGTCTTCCTACAAAGTAGAGCCCTTGTTTATACACGCAGTTGACTTGACTAAAAGATAACCAAACACATAACCCATCTCCACCATTTTTATTTGAGTTTGAATTTGAGTTATCTACAAAACTTACCCAGCCGAATTCAGAGATTTAATTATATATATTGAGTTTTAGAAAATATAACGAACGGTGAGACTTCAACGGCGTTCATCGATGGCGTTACTGGCTTCGTCACAGCGAGTGGCAGGGTGATGTACGTTTGGCTGGATTGAGTTTATTTGCTTAACTTTGTGAACCTCCAGTTCAACTGGGCGTTCTCATAAATTAACCCAAAAAAAAAGGTAAAGTTGTTTGACCGATCTGATGAATGGAGGGATTTCTTCCCTAGTTTATTTTCCCTTTCATTTTTTCTTCAGTAGTATTTGATTTCTTTCTTTTTTTTTTGGGTATGCAGATCTACATATATAGTGATTCAATATTTAGTAGTAGTGTATTTGCAATGGCTTTAATGGGAATGGAAACTGCCTCATCATCTTTCCCAAGTTCAACTACTGAGCGATGGAAGTATGATGTTTTCCTCAGCTTTAGAGGCGAGGACACCCGAAACAATTTTATGGATCATCTATTTAATGCTTTGACAGAGAAAGGCATTAACACTTTTAAAGATGATAAAAAACTTGAGAAAGGAAAATCCATCTCACTAGAGCTGTTGAAAGCAATAGAAGAATCAAGATTTGCTATCGTTATTCTCTCAAAAGACTACACATCTTCTACTTGGTGCCTAGATGAACTTGCAAATATCATTGCTTGCAAGAAAGATATTGAAATGGCAATTTTACCTGTTTTTTGCTATGTTGATCCATCTGATGTACGAAAACAAATGGAAACTTATGCACAGGCATTTGTTGAAAGTGAAAAAAATGAGGAAAAAACAAGGGTGGATAAATAGAGAGATGCTTTGAGACAGGTGGGCAACCTCGCCGGATGGCATTTAAAGGATACTAGGTAATTTATCCCAACATATTTGTTTCATTTAAATATTCAAATGACCCACTTTTTATATATAACTTTATTTGGAACCTTAAGCAAATCGATATACATGTTTCATTGTACTTCTTTCAATTTTTTCCTAAGCAGATCAATGTACATGTTTTTTGTTTCAATCAACAAAATTGAACTTTAAATATGAATCATATTTTTTTGTCTAACTTATTGGTGGTTCAAACTCAACGCATTTCCTACTTTTTTAATTGCAGACCTGAGTCACTAGATATCCAAGAAATAGTAGAATGGATATCGCTCAACTTGAAATATGATGCATTCTCATATATTACCAAGGACCTAGTAGGAATATACTCTCGACTAGCGGAATTGGAGTCATGCTTAGCTCTAGGTTCAAAAGATGTCCGCTTTATAGGGATTTGGGCGATGGGAGGGATGGGTAAGACAACTCTTGCTAGAGTTGTTTATCATATGGTTTCTAAAGAATTTGAAGCTTGTGGTTTTATTGGGGATGTTAGGGAAAAGTTTGAAAAATATGGTCTTGTCCCACTACAACAGAAAATTATTGATGAAGTTTTGAAGGAAAAGAATTTGAAAATAGAAGAGGAGTATGATGGAGTTCTTAAGATCAAGAATAGGTTATGTCGTAAAAGGATTCTTCTTGTTCTTGATGACGTAGATAAGATGAAACAGTTAGAAATGTTAGTTGGGGAGCATGATTGGTTTGGTTCTGGTAGTAGAATTATCATAACAACAAGAGATGCGCATTTGTTGGAGGCACATCAGGTAGATGAAATATATGAAGTTAAAGGATTGAATGATGAAAATGCTCTCCAACTTTTTTCCTCAAAAGCTTTTAAAAAAAAGCATGTCCTTGATGATTATAGAGAGCTGTCTAACCAATTTTTGAATTATGTTGCTGGCCTTCCTTTAGCTCTTGAGGTTTTGGGTTCCTTTTTGTTTGGAAAAAGTACCGTTGAATGGACAATTGCATTAGAGAGACTCCAAGAATTTCCAGACGAAGCCAGTGTTGTTAAAAGCGCTAAGCGCACTTAAGCGCAAAGGCCTCCTGGAGCCTAGGCGCAAAGCGCAAAGCGCAAGCGCGCGCCTGATCGATGTGAAGCGCACATTTAAAAAAAAAAAATTCTAATAAATTAAAAAAAAAATTATTAATGATCAATACAACAATCAAGTGATCAATCTAGAATGTTAAGTAATGTTATCTTTGCCTAACAAAATATCTTTGCCTAACAAAATCAATGCAAATATGCAATGAAATCCTAATCTACATAATCATCATCATCCTCATCAAGCAAGGGACCATCATCATCAAATTTACTTGCTCTTTTTCTGTTTTCTTTCTCAGCATATATTGATTAACTTCTTCCTTCACATGTTCAGGGCACTTTTGACAGCCAACAATAGCTCTATAACCTCCAACCAAGTGTTGCTTAAGTCTATAAGCCCCTCCTTTTGCAACTTTCCCACAGAAATTACAAGTTAAATCATTTTTATTGTTTTGATTAGCTAGATACGCATACTTCCATGCAATATCTTTTCTTGAATTTGAATCTCCAGTAGCCATAATGCATTAATGCCCTATAACTAATTACTAACATTAGTTAATAATTTAATCACTTAATAAATTTAAGAAAAATTCAATATGAGTCTAAGTGCTATGTTGACATATATTAAAGTAACTAAAGTTACCAAACAATTAACACATAAATAATTTCATACATTCATACATTTTTTTTTTTCATGAATGACCCAACTAAGAAAGAGAGGAGCTTCGGGTTTCATTAATGAGGGAAAAAAATGGAACAAGTTTAAGAAAAAAAAAAGAAGAAGAAACAGAGGAGCTGTGTGACTGGGTCGTGGGTTTCAAAATGAGGACAGAGAGAGAATGGAACAGGTTTAAGAAAAGAAAAAAAAAAACAAAAGAAGAAAGAGGAGTTGTGACTGTGTCGTGGGTTTCAGAATGAGGGAAAAAAAAGAGAGAAAGAGGAAGAGAAGAAGATTGAGGTCTGGGTTTCAAAAAGAGTAAAAAAAAAGAAAGGTTTAAAAAGGAAGAATATAAAAGAGAGAGAGAGAGACGTACCTTTGAATCTTTGAGCTTGATACCGAGAGAGCACTGTGATTGGGAGGGAGCAGTGGGGTTGGCAGTGGGGTTGGGAGTGTCTGATTTGTTTGTTTGTGTTTGTTTGAGCATGGGGTTGGGAGTGTCTGAATCTGATGTGTTTGTTTGTGTGTTTGAGACTTTGATTGGTTGTGGTTAAAAGTTAAAAAATATCTAAAGAGATAGGCTTAGGTGTATGGTAGCACACCATACTATTAGTTTTTATATATTAGATCAATGGCTTATATAAAAAATATTTAGATCTAATGGCTAAGAATCAAATCAGGACTTTTTAAAAAAAAATATACGAAAAGCTCAAAAAAGCGCGCTTTGCGCTTAATAAAAAAGCTCAAAAAAGCGCGCTTTTGAGAGGGAGCTTCGCTTTAGAGGAAAAAAGCCCCAAGGGCTCTGCGCTTTGCGCTTTGCGCTTAAGCGCGCTTTAAGCGCGCTTTTAACAACACTGGACGAAGCAATTCTCAAAGTACTTGAAATAAGTTTTAATGGACTCCAAAAACCACAGAAGGAAATATTTTTGCATATTGCATGTTTTTTTAATAATCAGAAGAAAGATTATGTATTAGAAATACTAGATATTCTTGGCCTTTACCCTATTATTGGATTGAAAGAACTCGCTAATAAGTCTCTTTTGAAAATTATGGATAATGATATAGTGTGGATACATGACTTACTTGAAGAAATGGGTAGGAACATAGTTCGTCGAGAGTGCCTTGATGATCCTGGGAAGCGTAGTAGATTGTGGGATTACGAGGACATTGACAAAGTGTTAAAAAAAAATAAGGTAAGGTTATTTAGAGAATTTGAGCTCATTCCCTACCTTCATGTTTAACAATTTGAAACTTGAATTGTAATGCTAATAACTAATTTTGCAATTCACCAATTCTTTCTTGATTATCAGGGGACAGAAGCACTTAAAGCCATGGATATTGTGAGTACTTATAATGAACAACAAGATGTATGTTGGAACCCTGAGGCCTTTTCGAAGATGGACAATCTTAAGTATCTTAGAATTTATGGCATTCTCCATGTCCCCACACACCTTCCTAATGATTTAAGAATTCTTGATTGGATTTTGTATCCATCAAAATATTTGCAGTCAAGTTTCCAGTTTGTTGAGCTTGTTCAACTTTGTTTGCAACAAAGCAAAATTGAACAACTTTGGACAGGAATAAAGGTAAGTATCCTCCTAAAACTTTGTTTTTTTAAATTACAATAAATGGACACTAGGAAGCTAATTATTCTAACAATTGTTTTTCTTCTAATAGAATTTTGACAAGTTGAAGTTCATTGACTTGACGGACTCCTCGGACCTGATTATAACTCCAAACTTCACTGGAGTCCCAAATCTTGAGAAATTAGTTCTTGTAAGGTGTACAAATTTACGCAAGATTGACCCATCTATTGGAATTCTTAAAAAAATTATTCATCTTAATTTACAAGATTGTGAAAGACTAATTCGTCTTCCAAGCAAGTTTGGAATGGAGCCTCTTGTGACTCTTGAAATTTCTAATTGCTCAAAACTCAAGACAATTCCAAAATTTGTGGCAAACCCGAAATTCCTACAGGAGCTTTCTTTGGATCGCACTGCTATTGTAGAACTAATTAAAAACTTGCCAGAGAACCTATGGATAATCAAAGGCCTAGAGATACTTGATTTGAGCAAAGTAGATATAGAAGAGCTGCCTTCATCAATTGAACGTTTGACTGACCTTACTTCATTGACTCTAAGATATTGCGAGAATCTTGTGAGCCTTCCTAACACCATTTGTAGTTTGAAGTTGCTTAAGTCTCTTGATCTTTTTGGATGCTTAAAATTTCGTAACTCGCCAAAGAACATAGGAAATGTAAAAAGTTTGGAGTTGCTTAATTTGTGTTGGACAGACATAAGAGATGTTCCTTCTTCCATTGCCCTCCTTAAAAATCTGAAACATCTATATATCTGTAGATGGAAGTCATTTGAATTTTATTCCCTACCAAAAAGTCTTGAGTTGATGGGCCTAGTATTTCCTTCATTAATTTCCCTGACAACAAGTCATCGGATGGCCTTTCTAATGAATCGTTCGAGCCCAGAATTTGTTTCCACACTACAAGTTCCTCAACCATTATTGCCTTCTTTTTTAGGTCTTCAATCTTTAACATATTTGCATCTTACTGACTTCGAGCTTACGTCAATCCCCAATGACATTGGCTGCTTGTCCTCTTTAGAACACTTAAATCTAAGTGGAAATCATTTTGTTTCCCTTCCTCAAAGCATGTCTCAACTCTCTAATCTTCGAAGACTCCATTTGGAGGGTTGCACAAGGCTTCAATCATTGGAAAATGTTCCTTCCATTATTGATATTGTAATTGCAAACAATTGTACCTCACTGTGGAGATTGCCAGAACTGCAATTTTATACTTTTAGGTCAGATCACTCGCATTTGAATTTCCAGTTTGTTAACTGCTTCAAATTGGTTAGCTATTATCAAGGTAGCGGTAACATGCTTCAGGTCTCTCTCTCTCTCTCACTCTCTAAGTTCTAAACACTATTTTTCTCCCAAAAAAAAAATTTTTTCTAAACATTAATTATGCTTTGTATATTTCAGGGACAAAGTGGTATACTACCAGACATTTTTGACATTATTATTCCTGAAGGTTACTTTCCTGAAGTTCGCTTTCCAAAAAGGTTTGAACATGAATCTGTAAGTCATGAATTGAAGGTACAAGTGCCTTATGGGTGTGATGAGCTTATGGGAATTGAGTTGTGCGTTGGTTTTTCAGTCCCAAAAGTTTCTAATACCTCTAAAGATTTTCTACTTAAATGTTGGATTAAAGTCAATGGATTTGAAAACGCATCACCAATACGCTCTTCTTTTAGGGCAAACTATGGTGGAGTTAGTTCACGTCACCTTTGGCGGCTCTATTTGTCTCCTCACTATTTAGACTCCCAATGGGGAGAAAATTTTTGTCAAATTGATGGGAATGGATCCAATAAAATTGAGATTAGAATAAGTACTTCAAATAACTTGGAGGTGGAGAAAGTTGGGATTCATTATGATATTAATAATGATTCAACCTCCAAAGGTACCCAAAATAATTGAAGCCATGATGAGGATGATGAGGCTGGGCCTTGTGGAGAAGGCTATTCAAATGACAAACCTCCTCCAAAGACATGGAGGATGTAAAAATGAATCAAGTATAAGAGAATTTTTTGACTTCTTTGCCTGTAAGTCATCATCGTTCTTCTTTCTATTACAATTTACAAGTCTTGATGTTCTCTTTATTTTGGGGAAGGAATCCAATGAAATGAAAGTGTGGGTTTTGAATTATTTTAGCGTGATAAAAAATTTAATTTGTCCTAGGTATATAATAGAGATTTTTTCTTTTTGTATTCCCTTACTGGCATTTTAAAAAATAAAATCATTGTATTGTGCTAGTTGTACCTTAGCATTACCTTTTGGCTTTCATATAACCACATTTTCTCTCTCTCTCTCTTTTTTCTTTTTTTTTTTTTTTTTTTTTTTTTTAAATCAGGTTGAAATCAAATTTTCCTGTTGTCTTGTTTATGCACTTTAATATAATGGAAGGAGGAGATCAAACTTCCAAGAATCTTAAAGCCCATTGCGGTGGTAATTAAGAGGGATAGAAACCAAATGCACGTTGAAGAATTAGCAAACCTGGGCTCTTGCTGAAGTTATCAAGGACTCAAAATGGTCAGCTATTATTATTTGATTAAATCATATTCTTTCTTTTTTTCTTTTTTCTTTTTTGGTGACCTACAAATGCAATGCTCTATTAAACTTCTATATACAAATGCATATTGAAATTTCTCTTCCTTAGTATTAATATAATTGTTGTTTTGCTTTTTCTTCCACGGTTTGGTGTTTACTGTTCTCAGATTATGGCGTAACCGTTTTACCTGTACTTAGGGAATTCCCATTTGATGGTTCCTTTTGTTGATTTTGTGGAATGGCAGTGATAAAGTTGGGTTCACTTGAGCTTGAGATCAGTTTTACCATGGCCTGGCTGCTGTGGCATAATCTTGATGAAATTGGGTTAAGAGAAACTGCAAGTTCTGTCGAGACTTTGTGCGGCACCATGGTGGAATGTTATTGATGAATCGAGCTGTTACATTTAGTCTTGATATTGGAATACAAGACCTCATGGTGGACTTCCAATTCCAGGTTGATAGTTCCATTGAAGTTGAATGAAAGCTATTCATTTGAGGCCAAGAAAGATATAAAAGTTCTCACACTGCAGGTTTTTTAACAAATTTCTTCAGTTTTCATGCAATATTAAAGAAGTGTAATCTAACAGCCCATGGTTTAGTGGGGTATGCAAAGGAGAATGAAGAGACCCCATGTCTGGGGGACTGTCCTCTCTTTATTCTTCCTTCTGTACAGAAAATTTAAGTTAATTAAAATCTGTCTCTTCAGTTTCTTTTCATTTTACTTATCAAAAAAAGAGTTTTTTTTTTTTTTTTTTTTTTTTTTTTTTTTTTTTTTTAAAAGACAGTCCGATATACTAATGTTTTCTATATTTTTTTCCCTCATGCAAACGGACCTGCTCGTTTTCAGAAGTTGATTTTGGACCATGATTTGCATACCTACGTGTAATTGAAGTTGCATTAATGAGCAGATATCCCACTTTGCCAGGTTTAACCTAATGAATGCTACTCTGAGAGTTTTTTAGGACTTTGAAGCACCAACAAGAAAGGCGTGATCTGAAACGTTTTGGGGACTTTGATGCACCAACAAAGTTTACTATAATAGATACAAGGCCATCTCATCTAACTGGCTTCCAAAAACGGTTTTTCTTTCAAAACACTTGACACCCTTTCATTTGATCCACTGGCAGCATCATATATGACTCAAGTACCATTCTTCTGAACTAGGGCTCTGTCTGGACTCCCACCAATCATGCCATAGGAAAATACTACAACTTGATCCCACTTCACACTTCAGTAATGGCTTAACAGTGCTTCTAAGATTTAGAATTTTCTTTCAACCTTAATAGCTCTCTTGAGGAATGTTAATACTCCGGAAACTCATCTTTTAAAAGATTAGATTGAACCCAAGCTACCCAATTTGAGCCTGGCTTTGCAAAAAATCCCTTTTATGTCTCATTGTGGCTGCTCTGTTCCATTCTTCCACTCTTCAAATCTAATCCACCTTCTCTCTTCTGTTATATTAAATAATTGTTATTTTTCTTTTTCTCCAACAGTCGCAATATATATAATATTTTTCCCCCCTTCCCGGCATTTGGCTCTCTGATTCATGTGGAGAAATTTCGAACAGAAACCTCGCTCGGTTCAGATGTTGATTTTGGACCATGATTTGCACACCAAATTAGCTTTGCAGGGTGCTCTCCCAGGATAGAGCTAAATTAATCCCCCATTTACTACAAATGTCTAACTTCTAGTCTTCACCGTTGGTTTAAGCCCTCTCTTTATGAAGATTACACAATCCCTCCTCAGTTCTTATCCCTTGGCATTGGAGAATGGCATTCCTTTCGTGCCATATATGGTACACAGCAGCACCTGAGGCCAACTTACATACCACAATCATTAGAGATTTTCACATCCACTGATTTTCTCATACAATGATGTCTTCCCACACAAATTCTTGGGAATTAATTAAGCAGCACTTCATTAATTCTTTCCAAAACCATACACAAAGTAGTTGCTTTTGCCTATAGTTGCTTCTAGATTTCCATTTCCCATTCAAGAAATGCAAATAAATAAATATCTTTAGGGTGGCTAGGTACCATTCTCATGCCAATCGACACAACAACCTTGAACAGTGAACCATCTCAAGCTCTTCTGGGGTCTGGTATGGTAGCTGTTCGTGGCTAAAGCAGAGATCACTCCACCAATTCGTTGCTCAAATGCAAATTGAATCTGTTTCTCAGGTCCATCTCTTGGGAGCAAAGGGCAGGGTTATTTTGATAAACTCATTTAATAATCCTCAAATCCTTCTCATTTCTCAGAACCATTTTCTGCATACAGTACAGTACAGTGTCTCTTCGAAACCACATTCCTTCTTCAGACACCACATTTCTCCAAAACAACTTATTATTGATATGATATGCCCACTTTTTCCAATTTTATAGGGAATGGAAATTAAAATATTTCAAACTAAAATAAAAAACTTAATCAAATTTTAAACACGAAATCATATATTTTTGCTGTCTCTAAAGAAAATACTAACAATAAAAAAACGATGTCGTTTGTAATTGGCAATTGCCACCATTTTTCACTTCACTGAGTCAGAGCAGAGCTTTTTAAAGTAAAAATGGAGAACACGGCAATTCTGAAGGACTAGGTTCGAATGAGTCTGACTCGAAGAAAATCGGAACCATCACAGCTCGTCCTCATCTCAAGGTTCTCTTCTTCTTCTTTTTCTTTCTTTTGTCTCTTGCAATTTCAAAATTCCTCTTGTATTTATACTTTAAACATATTTCTTTTGACCTAAAAACGACGGCATTTGACATCTCCTAATTAAAGTGGGTTTATTCTTTTGAGTTACATAAGAGAAGTGGAAGTTTGGATACCTGACACGCTGGCAGGTCTTTGCAAATAGCAAATCTTTCTTTCTTTCTTTCTTTTCTTTTGTAAATTACGTTTTTGAACCCACATTTTATATTGTTTTTAAATTACAATCCTCCTAGAGATACCAAATATTTCACATTTTACTTACGTAGCATTTGAGATGGTGCTCAATTGAACCACCACTGAAAAAAAAACCAAAGTACGTTGTAAGAAAATCAATGACACTTCTAAAGTTTGACATTAAAAAAAAAAAAAAAAAAAGTCTTAGTTTTAACATCGATTCCACGCTACGTGACGACAATGGTTTGCTAATATTTGCTTTCTTCTTTGTTCTTCATAGTCATACTATTGTTTCATTTTTATTATTGAATTTGGTTGACTTGAAATTTCATAGAAAAGATAATCTCAATTTTTCACAAGTTCAAATACTGAACTGATTTAACTCTTCTACCAACATCTACTTCCATGCCCAACGATAAAGAGCTACCCACTTCAAATTGGATCTGTGTTATCTCCAAATGACACAATAAGCTGCTTCTTCTTTTTTTTTTTTTAATCTTTTTCTTTTTTTAAGGGAGACTGTTTGACTTAAATGAAATTAGAGAGGAAATAATGTTATTTATATTGAAAGAATATGATCCGTTGGAAAATACTATTGTTAGAAATATATGGCTATTTAAAAAATATGACCATTGGAAAGGAAAAAAAAATCAATAAAGACTTAAATATAATAGAGAAAAAATAGAGAAATTGTTGGGTTTGAAAAGTAAAGTAACTCAAATTGTACAATATAACACCAGGATCCTTCAAGCCCCAAAAGACCAACCAATTGGGCTTGAGCGAGACAAGGTGTTAGAAATAGAATTAGAGGAATGTTTTACTCATTTGTAGGAGATATCATGAGCCTTGTCCTCAACAGCGTGGTGGAGAAACACTTTTGAAGGACACAACGTCTTAGAAGTGGGATGCCCCTTTCTCATCAAGCTAGCCTTTTGGGCTTGAAGGGTTAAATATGTTACAGAAGGTTAGCTTTTAGCTCACTTTAGGTGAGAACTGGCCTAAACCCATTTGGTTTGGACACAAGATACAGGCAAAAATGGCCTATTACCATCAATTTTGGAAATAATTTGCTCAGAAACACTGTTTCCGAACTATATAGCAATGTACCACTTTTTCGGGCCTATAGCGGCGTTTTCCTGAAAAATTTTTTTATAAGTCCCATAACAGGTTCAAGGGGCCCTATAGTGGCGTTTTTAAGCCCTATAGTGACGTTTTTGGGCCCTATAGCGGCGTTTTCCTGCAAAATTTTTTTGTAAGTCCTATAACAGTTTCAAGGGGCCCTATAGTGGCGTTTTTAAGCCCTATAGTGACGTTTTTGGGCCCTATAGCGGCGTTTTCCTGCAAATTTTTTTTTAGAAGTCCCCATAACAGGTTAAGGGGCCCTATAGTGGCGTTTTTTTAAGCCCTATAGTGACGTTTTCGGGCCCTATAGCGGCGTTTTCGGAAAAAGTGGTACATTGCTATATAGTTCGGAAACAGTGTTTCTGAGCAAATTATTTCCAAAATTGATGGTAATGGGCCATTTTTGCCCAAGATACAAGTCTCGAATTTTATTAGCATAAAAATAAGACAGCCCAACCAATGACCTAATAGTTCAAGACTACTATTAGTTGGACTTATGGCCTAACAATTGATATTTAGGATTTATTTTGTTTATGCGTAATTAGTTAACCCTTATTAGGCTTATTTTCCTTTTCCTTTATTTTAAAAAACTTATTGTCTTTTACTACTTGGTTTAGAAATTTAATTCCTTTCCTTCAATTTACAGTTTATTTGATTTTATAAAATTTCATGTGATTTATAGTTGATTTGATTTAATAAGATTTCATTTTAATTTTTCTCAATGATATTACGCTGATTTCAGTTAACTATATGCATTATGCATAAAATCCTATGTTTTTTATTTTTTATTTTTAGCTTTCTTGCTTAATGCCTTCTCTGGCAAGTTTAAGTGTAAACGTGGTTTTTTTTTTTTTTTTTTATTTAAATTATTTAAAGTCGATTATTGTCTTCAATTTTGTTTTTTACGAGTTGGAGTCTAAGAAGATGGTTTTTTCTGGATTTGGATATGTGCAATAATTGAACATTTTAATGTGAGAGAGAAAAGTTTAAAAAGTAAAAATTTAAAAACTAAAAAAAAAAGTATAATCCAAAGATTAAGAATAGAAGTTAACTTTTTAATTTTCAATCTTATCATTCAAAAAGTCAATTGTAATATTTTTCTTGTTGTAATGTTTGGTTTTTAATAAATTTATTAAAAAAAAATTCTTGTTGATATTCAATAATCAGCGGTAGTTGTACATAGTCGTCATGAGATGGCAATTTTACCTAGCCTTGCCTTGACCCGCCCCTCTCCACTTTACTCTGCATAGGTTTTAATGAAACATGTTTTATTAAAAAAAATTATAATAATTGTATGGCAAATTAAAATGAAATAGAGTTTTACAGGACAAGGTGAGGCCCCAAGGGGCAGGGATGGGATAAGGAAATTTTCCCAGTCATATGGGGCGGGGCAGAAGGGGCAAAATAAAACCATACTAGGCAGGGGTGAAGATCCTATCCTTCAGCCCCGATCCTCCCCATTGCCATCCCTTACTAGTCAGGGTGGTCCTGTGACCACCTTGACTTGCTAAAAAAAAAAAAATTACTTGAAAAAAAAATTATATACATAATTATATTTAAATTAACATATTTTGCCTATCCTACTAACGACACTGACTTGATACTTTTAAGAATTTGGGTTTAATGAAAATAAGAATAATGCTAAGAAAACAATAAAATCTCATAACAATTTTATAACATTCCAAAATTAGCATACCAACTCACACATGTGCTTTTTTTTTTATTATTATCTCTAATTATTATTATTTTTTTTTTTGTATGCTTATATTGGAATTGTTGTGAAATTTTGTTGTGTCTCTAGCTACTCATAAAAATATTCTTGGTCTCTAAAACATAGTCTTTAACTTCAACAAAATAAATAAATAAATAAACATTCAAATAACAATAAAAATGAGCCAAAATAACATTAAAAGAATAGCCAAAAAAAAATAAAAAGAAAAAAAGAAGATTAGTCCAAACAACAACTACTAAACAGGGTGGTCCTATGACCACCTTGACTTGCCAAAAAAAAAAAAATTTACTTGAAAAAAAAATTATATACATAATTATATTTAAATTAACATATTTTGCCTATCCTACTAACCACACTGACTTGATACTTTTAAGAATTTGGGTTTAATAAAAATAAGAATAATGCTAAGAAAACAATAAAATCTCATAACAATTTTATAACATTCCAAAATTAGCATACCAACTCACACATGTGCTTTTTTTTTTTATTATCTCTAACTTTTTTTTTTTTGTATGCTTATATTGGAATTGTTGTGAAATTTTGTTGTGTCTCTAGCTACTCATAAAAATAATCTTGGTCTCTAAAACATAGTCTTTAACTTCAACAAAATAAATAAATAAATAAACATTCAAATAACAATAAAAATGAGCCAAAATAACATTAAAAAAAATAGCCAAAAAAAAAGAAAAAAAGAAGATTAGTCCAAACAACAACTACTAAACAAGATATCCAACAAACGCTCATTCAAAAACAAAAACAAAATAAAAATTTCTAATCATTTAGATTTATAACTCATTCAACTCATTCTATAAAAATAATTAAATAATCTCTGATTTTATTTTCCTAGATACCAAAAAAGAGATTGTAGTCATGAGTTTTCCTTGGTGACGCTAGGAGCTATGCTCTTCAGAGGTTTGACTTACAATCACAACATGATCATTCATTGCTCTCTTTTACTTTGTTTGTTTTTCTTTTCTCCATCATCATTTTAAACTTTTTCTCCCGTTATTACTTTTATCTTAACATTCTCAGTTCTCACTTAACTACTTATCAGTCATTTTCTACTTCTTAATTTTGTTTGTAAAAGATTTTTTTTTTTTTTTTTGTGATGTTGATATATTTAAATTATATTTTTATTAAATTTTATATAATTTAAAGTTTTTAATGACTACCTAAAAAATAATTCATTTTGTATAAATATGTGTTGTAACAAATTTTACCCTAGTAAAAATGGCTGAATTTTACCCTTGTAGAATGATGTTTCTTGTAATTTCCTACGTCACCACTTAAGCACCACGCCATGTCGAATTTCTCATAAACAACAGGGCTTCTGTTCCTCAAAAGCTGTCCTCTCTCCCATGCTAGATTTGATTCCATCTCTCTCTCCGCGTTTCGAAGTAATTTCAAAATCACGCAGTTCAGGTTGAACATCAACTAGTTTCTTCTTCCCTAATTTATTTTCTTTTTAATCTTTCTTCAGTTCTAATTGAATGTTTTTTCTTTTTCTTTTTTTGTATGTAGATATAGACTGTGATTCAATATTTAGTAGTATATTTCCTATGGCTTTAATGGTCACAAAAACCGCCTCGTCATGTTTCCCAAGTTCTTCTTCTTCCCCTGCTGTTGGATGGAAGTATGACATCTTCCTCAGTTTCAGAGGTGAGGACACCCGCAACAATTTTATGGGTCATCTACATGATGCTTTGATACAAAAAGGCATTATCATCTTTAAAGATGATGAAAATCTTGAGAGAGGAAAGCCCATTTCACTAAAGTTGTCGAAAGCAATAGAAGAATCAAAATTTGCAATAGTCAATTCTCTTAGAAAACTATGCATCTTCAACTTGGTGCTTAGATGAACTTGCAAAGATCATTGCTTGCAAGAAAGATATGGGAATGACAATTTTGCCCCTTTTTCACTATATTGATCCATCTTATGTACGTAAACAAATGAGAACTTTTGCACATGCATTTGGCAAACATGAAGAAAAGGAGAACAAAGAGAGGGTGGAGAAATGGAGAGATGCTTTGACACAAGTAGGCAACCTCTCCGGATGCCATTTAAAGAATATTAGGTAATTTAATTTGACAAATATATTTCTTTTAAATATTCAAATGACCCACTTCATGTAGAGATAGTTTAATGTAGACTTGGAGTGTTTATATATATATATATATATATATATATATTACTTTCTTCATAGGGAATGTATATAACTCTATTTGAAACCTTAAGTAGATCTACATACATGTTTCATTGTATTTCTTTTAGATTTGTCGTGATCCAATTAATTTACATATTTTTTGTTTTCAGTCAATAAAATTGAACTTTAAATATGTATCGTATTTTTTTGTGTTACCTATTGGTGGTTCAAACTCAATGCATATTGTGCTTTCTTTATTGTAGGCCTGAGTCCCAAGATATCCAAGAAATAGTGGGATGGATATCGCTTAACTTGAAATATGATGCATTCCCATATATTACCAAGGACCTAGTAGGAACATACTCTCAAGTGGTGGAATTGGAGTCATGTTTAGCTCTAGAGTCAAACAATGTTCGCTTTATAGGAATTTGGGCTATGGGGGGAATGGGCAAGACAACCCTTGCTAGAGTTGTTTATCACATGGTTTCTAAGAAATTTGAAGCTCGTGGTTTTATTGAGGATGTTAGGGAAAAGTTTGAAAAATGTGGTTGTGTTCCACTACAATAGAAAATTATTGAGGATGTTTTGAAGGATAATGATTTGAAAATAGAAGAGAAGTATGATGGAGTTCTCAAGATCAAGAATAGGCTATGTCATAAAAGGATTCTTCTTGTTCTTGATGATGTAAACAAACTGGAACAATTAAAAATGTTAGTTGGGGAGCATAATTGGTTTGGATCGGGTAGTAGAATTATCATAACAACAAGAGATGCACATTTGTTAGAGGAACATCAAGTAGATGAAATATATGAAGTTAAAGGATTGAATGATGAAAATGCTCTTCAACTTTTTTGCTCGAAGGCTTTTAAATAAAAGCATGTCCTTGAAGATTATAGAGAATTGTCTTTCCATTTTTTGAATTATGTTGGTGGCCTTCCTTTAGCTCTTGAGGTTTTGTGTTCCTTTTTGTTTGGAAAAAGTACTACTGAATGGAAAATTGCGTTAGAGAGACTCAAATAATTTCCTGAAGAAGCAATTTTCCATGTACTTGAAATAGGTTTTAATGGACTCCAAAAATCACAAAAGGAAATATTCTTGCATATTGCATGCATTTTTAATCATCAAGATAAAGATGAGGTAGTAGAAATACTTGATATTCTTGGCCTTTACCCTGGTATTAGATTGAAGGAACTCATTGATAATTCTCTCTTGAAAATTATGGATAATGACATAGTGTGGATGCATGATTTACTTGAAGAAATGGGGAGGAAAATAGTCTTTCAAGAGTGCCCTGATAATCCTGGGAAGTGTAGTAGATTATGGGTTTATAAGGACATTGATAAAGTGTTAAAAAAAAAATAAGGTAAGAAATTATCCAAGAAAAAGGGTAAGAAGTTATTTTGAGAATTTCCACTCATTCCCTACCTTCATGTTCCAAAAATTTGAAATTTGAATTGTTATGGTAATAATTGATTTTGCAATTCACCAATTCCTTCTTGATTATTAGGGGACAAAAGCACTTAAAGCCATGGATATTTTGACTACTTATAATGAACAAAGATGCAAGGTGGAGCCCTGAGGCCTTTTTGAAGATGGAAAATCTTAAATTTCTTAGAATTTCTGGCTTTCTCCATGTCTCGTCACATCTTCCTAATGATTTAAGAATTCTTGATTGGACTTTGTATCCTTCAAAATCTTTGCCATCAAGTTTCCAGCTTGATGAACTTGTTCAACTTTGTTTGCAACAAAGCAAAATTGAATGGCTTTGGATAGGGGTAAAGGTAAGTGTGTTATTAATTATTAATTATACTCTTAAAACTTTGCTTCTAAATTACAATAAATGGACACTAAGAAGCTAATTGTTCTAACAATTTTTTTTTTTCTTCTAACAGAATTTTGACAAGTTGAAGTTCATTGACTTGACCGATTCCTTGGACCTAATTATAACTCCGGACTTCACTAGAGTCCCAAATCTTGAGAAATTAGTTCTTGAATATTGTACAAATTTATGTGAGCTTCAACCATCCATTGGAATTCTTAAAAAGCTTGTTCTTCTTAATCTACAATATTGTAAAACACTAAGGCATCTTCCAAGCACATTTAAAGTGGATTCTCTTGTGACTCTTAACCTTTCTGGTTGCTCCAATCTCAAGAAACTTCCACAATTTGTGGGAAACATGGAATGCTTACAAAAGCTTTTTTTGGATAGCACTGCAATTAAGAAACTACCTTCATCAGTTGGAGGCTTGATTGGCTTGGCTTCATTGGCCCTTAGCAATTGCAAAAATCTTTGGCGCCTTCCCAACACCATTTGTAATTTCAAATCGCTTGAATCTTTGGATCTTTCTTGGTGCTCAACATTTGAATACTTGCCAAAGAACCTAGGGAATGTCAAAGGTCTAAAGAAACTTGATTTTAGTGGAACAACTATAGAAGAGTTGCCTTTATCAATTGAAGGTTTGGTAAACCTTACTTTATTGACTCTCATAGATTGTGAAAAACTTGTGTATCTTCCTAGCACCATTTCTAGTTTGAAATCGCTTGAATCTCTTGAACTTTCTGGATGCTTGAAATTTGAATACTTGCCAGAGAACCTAGGGAGTGTCGTAGGTCTAAAGGAGCTTAAGTTGAGTGGAACATCTATCAAAGATCTACCTTCATCAATTGAACATTTGACAAACCTTACTTTATTGACCCTAAGAGATTGCAAAAATCTTGTTTGTCTTCCTAATACCTTTTGGTGTTTAAAGTTAGGCAATTCTCTTGATCTTGCTGGATGCACAAAAATTAAAAAATTTCTAGAGAACCTAGGGAATGTCGAAGGCCTGGAGAAGCTTGATTTGAGTAGAACAGCTATAAAAGAGCTGCCTTCATCAATTGAACGTTTGACTAACCTTACTGTGTTAACTCTAAAAGATTGCAAAAATCTCATGCATCTTCCTAATGCAATTTGGCGTTTGAAGTTGGGTAATTCTCTTGATCTTTTTGGATGCTCAAAATTTGACAATTTGCCAGAGAACCTAGAGAATGTTGAAGGCCTGGAGAAGCTTGATTTGAGTGGAACAGCTATAAAAGACCTACCTTCATCAATTGGACGTTTAACTAACCTTACTGTGTTGACTCTAAAAGATTGCAAAAATCTCGTGCGTCTTCCTAATGCCATTTAGAGTTTGAAGTTGGGTAATTCTCTTGATCTTTCTGGATGCTTAAAATTTGACAATTTGCCAGAGAATCTAGGGAATGTCAAAGGTCTAGAGAAGATTGATTTGAGTGGAACAACTATAAAAGAGCTGCCTTCATCTATTGAGAATTTGACTTACCTTATTGTGTTGACTCTAAAAGATTGCAAAAATCTCATGCATCTTCCTAACAATATTTTTTGTTTGAAGTTGCTTAAATTTCTTGATCTTTCTGTATGCTCAAAATTTGACAACTTGGGAGAGAACCTAGGCAATGCAAAAGGTTTGGAGCTGCTCAATTTGAGTGGAACAGCCGTAAAAGAGTTCCTTCCTCTATTTTTCTCCTTGAAAATATCAAAGAACTAAATATCCATGGATGTAATAAAAGAGCATTATCTTTATTTTATTACATGCCATCAGATTATGTTCCCATGGGACAATTATTGCCTTCATTATCAAGTATGCATTCTTTAAGATATTTGGATCTTAATTACTCAGATCTTTCATCAATTCCCAATGAAATTGGCTGCTTGTCCTCTTTGGAACACTTAAATTTAAGTGGAAATAATTTTGTTTCCCTTCTTGAAAGCATCTCTCAACTCTCTAACCTTCGAAGACTCCATTTGGAGGGTTGCGAGAGGCTTCAATCATTGCAAAATGTTCCGTCAACTACTCATGTTGTAATTGCAAACAATTGTATCTCATTGGAGAGATTGCCAGAACTACAAAATTATTCTACTAAAACTACAATCGTACCTCATTTGGAGGTTTGCAAGAAGTTTCACTCCCATTTGTGTTTCCAGTGTGTCAACTGCTTCAAATTGGTTGACAATATTCAGATCGATGACATTCTTCAGGTCTCTCTCTCTCTCTCTCTCTCTCTCTCACAGTTCCTAACATTTATGCTTTGTATATTTCAGGGACAAAGTGGTAGACTACAAGACATCTTAGACATTATTATTCCTGGAGGCGAAATTCTGAAATGGTTTAGCCTTAAATGTAGGAGTGATAAAATAAAGGTCCCTTCTTTTGGATGTAATGATCCTATGGGAATTGCGTTGTGCTTTGTTTTTGAATGCAACAAGTTGCATCAATACTCTAGAGATTGTCACCTTTCATGTCTTTTTATAGTCAATGGAATTACAATGGAATGTGTACACTCTAATTTTTTGACAAACTATGGTGAAGTTAAATTACCTCACCTTTGGCTGCTCTATTTGTCCTCTCACTTTTTGGTTCCTATTGGAAAGAAATACTTAGTGAAACTGATGCAAGCGGATGCTGGAAACTTGAGATTAAAGTAATTTCCGGGTCCTTGGTGGTGGAGAAGAAAATGGGGTTCCGTTTGGTATATGAGCAAGAAAAAGAAGGTCCCAATCAAACTATGGCACAGTGCAGCAACAACAGCATACCCTATGTGGATCTGGCCTCTGGGTGTTCTTCATCATGATCTTGACGATTCAGCCTCAGAAGGTAGTGATTCAAAATGTACTGATTAAGCCTTAGAAGGCTGTGATTCAGAAGGTACTGATTTAGCCTCAGAAGGCAATGAGTCAGCCTTAAAGGGTAGCAATTCAGCCCCAGAAGGTTGCAGAAATAAGCGAAGCTGCGATGAGGATGATGGAGCTGGACCTAGTGGAGAAGGTTACTTTGATGAGGAACCACATACAAAGATTTGGAGGATTTATGATTTACTCTGAAGAATCTAGTAAAAAGGGAATTTCTACGACTTATTTGCCTGTAAGTCATCATCTCTCTTTTTGCTATTATAATTTACAACTCTTGTTGTTCTCTTTTGATTTGGGGAGGGGATTCCTATGAAAGTGTGGGTTTTGATTGTCAGGCTTAAATTGGCATGATAACAAATTTAATTTGTCATAGGTATAAAACTATAGAGTTTTTCCTTTTGGAATTCCCTTGCTAGCAAGAAAAAAAATCATAGTATTGTGCTAGCTGTACCTTAGAACTACCTTTTAGCACTCAAATAGCCAATTTTTATTTTTTTAATCAGGTTGGAATAATACAAAATTTTCTTGTTGTCTTGTTGGGGAACTTTTATATAATGGAAGGAGGGAATCAAACGTCCAAGAAGCTTGAAGCCTATTGCGGCGGTAAGAGGTATAGTTAGCAGAGCCACGTTGAAGAATTAGCCAAGTAAGGTACCTTCTCTCACATCCACTTGGGCTCTTGCTAAAGTGGTCAAGGTCTCAAAATGGTCAGCTATTTAAATTAACTGGCAAATGGCTCTTATTATTGATTGAATCATGTTTTTTATTTTGTCCTGCAAATGTAATTCTCTGTTGAATGTTTAGTGTACAAATACCATACACACTAACAACTCATGAGAAATTAAATTAACTATCAGCTAAACAGGTTTTAAATTGTTAGTTTCAGACTGTTATTCACATATATACCCCTTTCATTGGAACACAATGTCAGTTCTTCCTTCGTTTCATTTTCCATTTTTTTTCTCCCTCTCTTCTTGAAAGACATTACGGTTGCATTTGGGATTTGAAAAAAAGTTCGTTTATTTTACTTTTTAGCTTATTTTTGCTCTTAAAGTGAGTCCCATTGCACTATTAAGTGGGTTCCAATTCTAAAAGCCTTTGTGCTTTATGTTCCCCAAGTTTTATGTCCCCATGAACTTTGCAAGCTGCAAGAATAGCACCTGAAATCCTACCATCAGGAAAAATTAAAATTGCCATTTTCACTATAATGGCTAAGGCCTCTTTAAGCTTTCCATATTGAACCAAAAGATCACCCGTGCAAGTGTAATGATCCAAATCAGGTTGAATAGCAAGTATCCAGTTCATGGAATTATAAAGTTCACATGTTGGTGCGGGTGATGTTTCAAACACTTAGCCTTTTGCTTTGTGTCCCACATTGATTAGGAGTGAGCCATATTCAGTGTTTATAAGTCATGGGTTACCTTAAGTGATTTCTTAAAATAGTGGGCCTAGTGTTGAACTTGGGCTTATGCATATCACATATGCGTGACTGTTCTGGCCTGTTATGTGCGTGTAAAACCCATAATTTTTGCTTTGGGCTTTAATTTTTCTTATCTCTTTTCGAGCCGGTTGGGCATTTATTGTGTGCCCAATGACTATTTATTTTGGCCCATTGGAGTACCTAGTTACCATTGGGTTCAGCTTATTTACTAAGCTAACCTTTCCCTCTTCAGCACATATCTCTCTCATCTCCTAGACCTGCTCTCTCCTTCTCTGCTCCTCTATCCTTTTTAGAGAAGTGCTACATCCATAACATTTTCACAACAAATCACATATGATAAATTGTTATTGGTTCTAATTTGAATCCATAACTTAAAATACTTTTTTACCCACATATAACAACCAATTTCAACCTACCACTTATGATTTGTTGTGAAAATGTTGTAGACATAGCATTTCTCTTCGTTTTCTCCCACAAATTTCTGCTTTTGTTTTTGGGTTTATGGGAAGGCAAAAATAAGGTTGCTCTTGATTCTTCATGACCATCTATCTCAAATATTGTTGCTATAGTTTAATCCTAGGGGTTGTTCGGCCAAGAGGGCCATTAGCACCAAGTTTTACTGAATTAAACCATTAAGGACAACGTCATTGCATGATTCTACCACTTTGTGAGATCTTTCTAACTCTCTCTTTTAATTTCTATTATTGCTAATTTTTAAGGTTTACATTGTTAAATCAAACTTGTTTTTTCTTAGCTATTTTTCAACATTTCGCACCCTTCTCTGACAAGAGCAGAGTGGCACTGTTTGGTTTTATTCTTTCCTCCAGATTTGACCAAAAGTTCTATAGCTTGGTGACCCAGCCCATGAGTTCCAAAGCCTTCAACCATTGTTGTCCAGGTTAATAAAACACACTCTAGCAGAAGAAATGTTTCTGCGTCTTATGTACAAATTTAAGATAGAGGTTTCCAAGTGTCTAGTTTCTTCAATAGATCTGTAAAACAAGTTTCTTATAAAGTAACCATAGATTGACTTACTCAATTGCAGAGCTACCAGATGAGTATCTACGTCAAGCATGCATCTTAAATTCTGGGCTCCAAGTTCAGTATTTGCAGCTTGCATTTGACGGAACAAATTTATGGCATCCTTAATATATCCATTTTGAATGAAACCTGACATCATAGCACCTAAAGTAACATTGTTTTTATTAGGAATTTATCTAAACAAAAAATCAACTTCGCAAAACCCAGTTATAATGACTAAACAATGTATCTATCCACACTGAAAGATCTAGTGTATAATTTGTGCAATATAATGTATTTTTATGCACAAACACTTCATTTTAATTTCATCATATCATGGAAGGAAATATAATACAGATCTGTTTCTTTTTGATTTCGCATCACCTCTTCTCATCCAATATCCAAACAAAGTTGAATAAAATTTTTACCACTTCACATCTCTCATTCTAAACATATTCTTAAAGAAAAATAAATAATAAATAGCCCAAATAATACATTCTGAGAATTCTTTAGAAAAAAATGATGATAAACTCATGAACATTTAAGCTTGTTGAAGTAAATTAAAAATGGAGACTTATATAGTAATAAATTGAAGCACTAAGCTTCATGGCTTTGTGGATGATGCAAATTAAAACATATAATACAAATACTGATAAACCCATTGCCCATCAAAGAAACAATGTTAACCTGATGGATGAGATGGCTACACCTAGCAAACAAGTCTGGTTGGATTTGGTTTCAGTCACCTTACCCAACTATTTGATAAGTGCATTAACTAAGCCAAGATCACAATTTACTAGGTCGAACCTCATGGGTGCAACTTTGAATTTTTTTTAGGACCTTGATGCGCCAACAACTCAACAAGGCTACACACTTGATAACCTTTTGGAAGAACATAATAATTTACATTCACAAGTTACCATTAAAGGACACTGATACTATAAATTTTTTGTTTTTGGATGAGTGAGATATTATTAAGTACTTGAAAGCTCAATACAACTGTAAACACCAAGAAAAACAATCACAGCAGCACAGGAGCAGATATCAAAATAGTACAGCTCCAGACACATGCCAACAAAAAAACAAAACCCCGCAAAACAGAGCAAAACTAATTAGCTAGGCAGAGTACAAATGACTCTAAGTAAGATTAGAGTTTACATAGTTACCTCTAGTCTTCACCCTTAGTTTAACCTCTCTCTTTACAGACTTCATAGTGCATAATGCCCTCCTCACTTATATTTGTATTCCTTTGGTGCCATATATGATACACAGCAGCACCTAGGCCAATGTACACATTACAAGCTGACAACCCTTAGAGATTTTCCCTTCCTCTGATTTTCTTTCTCACCCACAGAAAAAAAGGGAAATAATTAAGCAGAACTTCATTAATTCTTTCCAAATTCCTCTAATGAAAAAGCACTCAAAGTACAAGTGGGCTCTACATTCTAAGCTTTTCCTGCAGAGTACACACTTTAGATTACCAGTGTAACACCAATTTAGCATTCTGTCCTGAGTACTTAATCTGCTTCTTATTACATGCCAACAGAAGAATAGATTTGTCCTGGAATAACTTGAGACAACAGGATGATTTTCCACCATCCTACTGTTGGAAGTTAAGCTATGATGTACACCCTATTTCTGCACATGAATGGGTAAACAAAGTGTACTTCGGATGGAACAAGTGTTTAATCTAATTTGCTTCCCATGCCAGTTTTTATCTTTCAGAACACTTGAAACCCTTGCATTTGACCTGCTGTTCATATATGACTCAAGTACCATACTTCTGAATTAGGACTCCATCTGGATGCCATCAATTATGCCAAAGGACAACGCAACAAACTGATCTCAAATTAAACTTCAGTAATGGCAAGACAGTGCTTCTCAGATTTAGAATTTTCCTCAAGCCCCAACAGCTATTTTGAGGAATGTTAAACACACCAGAAACTCGTCTATCAAGAATTATATTGAACACAAGCTACCCAAACAGATCCCATATTTGTCTCATTATGGCTGCTTTGTATCATTCATGCATCCCTTTTAAATTTAATCCACATTCCATTTGGCTTGTATAAAATATCCCAGGATATGTTTTATGTTAGCCCTTAGAGCTGAACCATCCTTTCCTTTCCATAGGTAACTACTAAATTTCTGTTCAATAGCCTTGTATATGAACAAAAACACACGTTGATCCTGACACAACATTAAGGTCGTAAATACACTCAAACATATGAATATATGTATACATATATGTATGTATGTACATAGGTAGGGGTAATAAGTTGATGAATTAGCATGACAATGAGCTTTCTACCTCATCCTTCACTATTATGTTGAAAGATCTTTAGCAACAAGTAAGGCGAAATCTTCATAATATGAATCAGAAGTATTAGGAAGCAAAAAAGGAACAAATTATAAGAATCAGATAGAGGATATGTAAAGCAAATTATTTAGCTTAATTCTTCATGTGGCCAAACTCCCAAAACAAGAATAATGAATGCTTATATATAGTAACACAAGTAGAATTTACTTATAAAAAAAAAAGTAGAATTTTCATTTATAATTTCTTGAAGAGGGAAAGCTGCAACATTGAATATGATAGTATATATTACATATATGGTTGCCAAAATGGCCAAATAGCACTAATTTATGAAGTTTTCAGCAAAATAGCACTATTCGCAAACTTTGTAGCATAAAACCACCCTTTTGGAACTTGATTTTGTGAAAATTGAATTTCACATAGAACTCGATTTCATTGATGTTGAGTTCCATGAATGAATAGCCACAGTCACGGTAGCACTTCGTGATGTGGCTTTTCTCTATAAAAAATGCCACATGGAACTCGATATTCAAAAAATTGAGTTCTATGCAAAACTTTTGTTGTTGAAACTCGATAACACTATTTACGCGTTTTGTGTAAACTTTTTTTTAACTTGAAGCAGGAAACCTGCAACATTGAATATAAAAGTATTTATTACATATATGATTATAAAATTAGACATAATGGAACTTGCAGTTGAAATCAAATTTTAGTGACAATTTTGGATATCTTGTTTAGATCACTTATAAAAGCGTAAGAGAAATACCATTTACAGTAATAACTAATAACTAACAATTCATATGAAAAATTAAAATAATTATCAGTATCACATAACTTAAAATGTAAGTTTTGGACTGTTTCTCACATCGACACCCCTATCATTTGACCATTTTTTTTTTCCTATATGTCAGTTATTCTTACTTCCTTTCATTTTCCCTTTTTCCTACCTCTCTTCCTAGGGAAGACATTACATGGGCCATTTCTTAATTCTGGTTTTCCAGGCTCAGTTTGGCTTAGATATCTTAAATTAGGTTATTTGTGTTGGCTTGTGTGTGTGTGTGTGTGTGTGTGGGGGGGGGGGGGGGGGGGGGGGTAGTTAGTGTCTACAGGACAAGCATGACTAAATGTGATATATTTTTCCTAATGAGAAAATTCAAAAAATTCATGTCAACGTTGACTTCAAGTTTACCAATAAGATAATTATTATCTAAGCGCTTCACCAAAAAAAAAAAAAAAAAAAAAAAAAGCAATATCTAATGGAGAAAAGGAAATGCATTTGAACAAAAGATATGAAAAGCAAGTGTACCTTTGAACATACTCAGCCACCCCATGTTTAGAATGGGTACCACCAACTGGGAACCACCAGAGCCGATTCTTCTCATGCACCTGATTTTGTCAAGTTGTGTATGATTCACATTGCTTGGCCACATATAATCCCTGCTGGGTGGCCATCTTATAATATTTTGGCAGTGCGATCAAGCAAAACAAGAGTGTCTCAAGTGGAGGGCAATGCCACTTAAGTTCTCTTCTGCCAACTGCATATTAAGATTAAGTTGAATTCTCATTCAGCCCCCTACTATTTGAACATGTGGACACCAAACCAAAACCAAGATAATGTCTCGGCATGGATATTAGAATACACCGCTCAATTGATAAAGATAGACACAAATTCCTGTATCATCCTACTTAAGCACATTAATATCTCAAAAACCTCCTCAATTCGCAGAAGCAAATCCATGGATCACCCCCTTATCCTCAACACAACTCCACCCTGGCTTCTTCAGATCCTTCTCATACATTACTCTCCTTCTTCAACTTTACCCCATTGTCCAACACTTTCCTTTACATTACTCAACAGAGTATGATACGCACTATTATCAGGTTCCAATTTCAAAAGCCTATGTGCCATATATTACTTGAGTTTTGTCTTCATGAACTCTACAAGCCACAAGAAGAGCACTCCAAATCCTACTATCAGGAAAAATCACCATTTTCACTATTATGGTATGGCCAATGCCTCTTTGAGCTTTCATTATTGACCGGAAAGATCCACTATACAAGTGTAATGATCTAAATCAGGTTGAAGACCAAATATCCATTTCATAGGATTATAAACTTCACACCCTTCTATAACAAGACCAGAGTGGCCACAAGCAGACAGTAAGCTCAAGAAAGTGATACAGTTTGGTATTATTCTTTCCTCCAGCATTATACCAAAAAGTTCTAGGGCTTCAAGACCAAGCCCATGGCTTCCAAAGCCTTCAATCATTGTTGTCCAGGTTACTATATCTTTGACCAATATATTATCAAAACACATTCTAGCAGAAGAAATGTTTCCACATCTTATGCACATGTTTAAGACACAGGTTTCCATGTGTGTTGTTCCGTCCATGGATTTGTAAAACAAGTTTTCTTATAGAGTAGCAATTGCGTATACACATCTGGAATGCTTGTCATAATCTCAGCCCTGGCCTCAAAATTTGCAGCTTACATTTGATGGAACAAATTTATGGCATCCTTAATATATCCATTTGAATGAATGCCCACGGCATAGCTCCAAACTTAACAGTGTTTCTCTGGGTTCTTTAAACAATTGAGCTGATATCTCTGTTTCTGCACATTTAGCAGAAAAATCCAAAAAAGAAGTCAACAAAACATCATTGCTAAAACCAGTTTTAATGGCTAAAGAATGTATCTATTCACTTTAAATAGATCTCTAGACTTCGCAAATGCTGATATAAGTAATGTTAAAAGTCTCAATGCTGAGTGTAGATATACCCTGCATTTAGCTATACCTATTCACTAACTTTTTTCAACATTCCCCTTCATGGAATAAAAGGAAATCAGAGTATTCCACGAAACATCATCCTTTCTGTCAATCTTGCTGAAAAATATTCAAACTTCTTCAACACTACCTGTCCTAGTACACACTTTCAAAACTGAATTTTGTACTGACCCATCTGTTTCTAACCCACTCTTGATTGCATAAACATGAAGTTGCCTCCCATGAATCAAACTATCACCAGCACAACAAGCCTGCAACATTACCATCAATGTCACTGAATCGGGTTCAGACTTTACCATCATTTCCCGGAACAAATCAAAAGCATTACTAACACTTCCCTCACAAACATACCCCAAAATCATCGACATCCAAAAAACCAAATCTCTGTGTGACATCTCATCAAACAGTTTACGTGCACAACATACACACCCCCCAATTATTGCATTGCAAAGATACACATCAAATCGAAAACCCATTTTCGTTGGGACACAATGGACCATCTATCCATATAAGAAAAAGCTGAATAAAAAAGACACACATTAATGATCAAATTCCACGCAATAGTATGAGGTTTATTTTTTCTTCTCAAAAAAAAAAGTATGAGGTTTATTTTTTTAACGAGTCTCAGTTCATTTCCTGTTATTATAATTTATAACTACGTAATTATTATTACTTTTGTTTCTAAAAAAAATAACTTCGGAATTTTTCTCATAAAAAAAAGCTATCAAATTCTAAATTATAAATGAAGTATTAAAATATAATTTTTTTAGAATGATTATATATATATATATATATATATATTAAATGACCCATGTATGTAGGTTTTCAGTCAAATTAGTATTTAAAAAATAGGGTATTTAAAGGATGCCGTTTCTTAATAAATTTTTACGGAAAGACCAAGTTGATTCATTTTTACAAAATGAAAGACTTATTAATTGACAAAAATGTAAAATTTTTAAAGATTTATTTGAGAATTGAAATTAAGGTCTAGGACTAAATTGAATATTAGCTTTGATTTTTTAAAAAACTAGTTGCAGGCAAGTGTGGTACATGGTTTTTAATGATCAACGTACGTGTTCTTCAATAATAGTCTTTCAATGTCTCTATGAAGTTATTGTTGATTTTAGAGAAATTACATAAAAAGGCTTACAATTCGGAAATTGTTTCTGTAACGACATGATTTGTAACGACCCACACATAATCATGGACTCGTGAGTAAAGGCCCAAACAACACGATTTGTAGAGTGTGGGATTGAAAGATTTGGCCAAGATCACTGGACAATGGTTTGATCATGGTTTTTATGGACGCTGGTATGCGGTTTGCAAGGTACAGGTCCTCGGACCGTGTCCGAGGAGCGTGATACCATTTTTTATTCTCCCCCCTTCAGCCCCCCTTCCCCTCTTGGCTCTCTTTCCCTTTTATACTAGTGTTTTTCTTCCCCTTTAGTCTCCACGTGTCAGTTTTACTTTCTGAGGTGTGGTCTTGTCCTATCCATCCATACTTGGAGTGGTTAGGGGTGGTTGTAAAAGCCTAATAACATGATAAGGAGCATGGGTTTGTCAGATGCAAGATTATGTATTACAGTAGTGGCAGTTTTCTCCCTTGTCCTGCCAGTGTACTGAATTTGTCCTTTTCTTTAAGCGTTGTGTGGGGTGCTAAGCGTGAGGTCGTCCTCGGCCATAGGTCTCCTCGGCCCAGATCATGGGCCCTTAATGTGAAGTAGGCTGGGACCTCAAATTTCGGGCCCCACAATAGCCCCTCAAAATCCTGTTTCCCAACTTTTTAGTTGGGAATGAGGGTTTTGGTGATGTTGGGCCCAACTCACGGCTTGCTCAAATTCTGTACTTTACTGATGTTGGTGTTTTCCATTTGCATGGGAGATGTACCGAATTAAGGGACATTCCTTTATTTTTCACCCACGTAGTGTCCCCTGATGTTTCAGTATTCGAGGCGCGCCTTCACGAGGACTTTTAAATCTTGTGGTGGCGGATGGTGTTGGAAATCAAGCCAAATCTGCCTTGTCCGCAACATTCCTTGGAAATCTGCACAAATTAAATGCCACCACCTTACCCTTTATATAAGTAGGATAGATGGTTATTCCATTTATATATAAACCCTTCGACCTCCTTCAAAATCATAATCCTTCAATTATAATCAGAGTCTCCATATCCAGTGCTATCCACCCTTAGTGCAATATGTTTGAGACACGGGCGGAGGTGAAGGGATTACTCCCGCCACAGAGGCACCGGGTTCTTCCGAGACTCAAGGTGGTGCGGTTTGGACAGGGGAGGCACAAATTCAAGATAATCTTCCATTTTGACAAGGAGGGGAATGGGATATCTACCTCTTTCAGTCAAAATCCGAAACAGGTACTGGTCGCATCAGATTCTTGGTGCGTCAGAAGTAAGGTTTTCTGCCATCAGTGCCGTCTGCTCTATTGCAGGTGTGGCTAACATGGAGGCTCATCAACTTCCGGCTCCCTGCACCTTTTCTTCAACGGTGCTAGTCCCAAGTTGGGTTTTTTTGCTGCCTGAGTTATAGGCATGTAAAAGTATTGAGGAATGGTCTCCTCAGACGATATTTTGGAACGGCAGCATCCCTCTTCTCTGCGCTTCTTCTTTGGCTCTTCTCACTCCCTTGTCTCTTTTCTTTTCGCTTATGTAGTTGGTTTTTAATATAAGCTTATTCAAGCTCTTTCATTGTACGTTGTACTATTTATTTGTCTTAATAAAAAATGAATTCGTTTCCTTCTAAATATTTTTCCTTTCTGCAGCAATTTATCTTGTGAATGGGTGTTCTACATGTGCGTTTTCCTTTAATAATACTTAGAACTGGAAACCTTGTAACAAAAAGCTACCAATCTGAACCTATCTAAACTATCAAATATAATAATTCCAATCAATAGCAAATTGAACTTATGAGACTAACTGAAATAACGGCTGAGTGTACCGTAACGCGCGTGAGAGAGGTGCCTGAGACTGAGGAACCCCAAATAATCCATCCGAGAGGCTTGCCGAGTAGTGTGGAATTTTGGCCGTGTTTTCGATAATACCTGGCCTTCTGATCTTAGGGCCGAGGTTTGCCTACATCGGGTTGTATCCAAAACTCGTAATTTTTCTTTTAAGTAGTTGGTTTCCCCATAGGCTTGAGTCCGAGGACCATACAAGGCCTTGGTTCTGTCCAAAACTCGTAGTTTTTCTTTTAAGTAGTTGGTTTCCCCATAAGCTTGAGTCCGAGGACCATACGAGGCCTTGGTTATGTCCGAAACTCGTAGTTTTTCTTTTAAGTAGTTGGTTTCCCCATAGGCTTGAGTCCGAGGACCATACAAGTCCTTAGTTCTATCCAAAACTCGTAGTTTTCCTTTTCAGTAGTTGGTTTCCCCATAGGCTTGAGTCCGAGGACCATACAAGGCCTTGGTTCTGTCCAAAACTTGTAGTTTTCCTTTTAAGTACTTGGTTTCCCCATAAACTTGAGTCTGAGGACCATACAAGGCCTTGGTTCTGTCCAAAACTTGTAGTTTTCCTTTTAAGTAGTTGGTTTCCCCATAGGCTTGAGTCCGAGGACCATACAAGGCCTTGGTTCTGTCCAAAACTCGTAGTTTTCCTTTTAAGTAGTTGGTTTCCCCATAGGCTTGAGTCCGAGGACCATACAAGGCCTTGGTTCTATCCAAAACTCGTAGTTTTCCTTTTCAGTAGTTGGTTTCCCCATAGGCTTGAGTCCGAGGACCATACAAGGCCTTGGTTCTATCCAAAACTTGTAGTTTTCCTTTTAAGTAGTTGGTTTCCACATAGGCTTGAGTCCAAGGACCATACAAGGCCTTGGTTCTGTCCAAAACTTGTAGTTTTCCTTTTAAGTAGTTGGTTTCCACATAGGCTTGAGTCCGAGGACCATACAAGGCCTTGGTTCTGTCCAAAACTCGTAGTTTTTCTTTTATGTAGTTGGCTTCCCCATAGGCTTGAGTCCGAGGACCATACAAGGCCTTAGTTCTGTCCAAAACTCGTAGTTTTCCTTTTCAGTAATTGGTTTTCCCATAGGCTTGAGTCCAAGGACCATACAAGGCCTTGGTTCTGTCCAAAACTTGTAGTTTTCCTTTTAAGTAGTTGGTTTCCCCATAGGCTTGAGTCCGAGGACCATACAAGGTCTTGGTTCTGTCCAAAACTTGTACTTTTCCTTTTAAGTAGTTGGTTTCCACATAGGCTTGAGTCCAAGGACCATACAAGGCCTTGGTTCTGTCCAAAACTTGTAGTTTTCCTTTTAAGTAGTTGGTTTCCACATAGGCTTGAGTCCGAGGACCATACAAGGCCTTGGTTCTGTCCAAAACTCGTAGTTTTTCTTTTAAGTAGTTGGCTTCCCCATAGGCTTGAGTCCGAGGACCATACAAGGCCTTAGTTCTGTCCAAAACTCGTAGTTTTCCTTTTCAGTAATTGGTTTTCCCATAGGCTTGAGTCCAAGGACCATACAAGGCCTTGGTTCTGTCCAAAACTTGTAGTTTTCCTTTTAAGTAGTTGGTTTCCCCATAGGCTTGAGTCCGAGGACCATACAAGATCTTGGTTCTGTCCAAAACTTGTACTTTTCCTTTTAAGTAGCTGGTTTCCCCATAAGCTTGAGTCCGAGGACCATACAAGGTCTTGGTTCTGTCCAAAACTTGTAGTTTTTCTTTTAAGTAGTTGGTTTCCCCATAGGCTTGAGTCCAAGGACCATACAAGGGCTTGGTTCTGTCCAAAACTTGTACTTTTCCTTTTCAGTAGTTGGTTTCCCCAAAGGCTTGAGTCCGAGAACCATACAAGGCCTTGGTTCTGTCCAAAACTTGTAGTTTTTTTTTTTTTTTCGAAGATCAGCCCCTCGACCAGGGTGGGGGGGAAATGTTAGCTTGATGTTGGAAGTCCCTATAGCTGCCTATGTCCTTAACACTGCGAGGCGTAACCCCTAGCGAAAATCTAT
Source organism: Quercus alba (assembly GCA_036321655.1). NCBI lineage: Eukaryota > Viridiplantae > Streptophyta > Magnoliopsida > Fagales > Fagaceae > Quercus > Quercus alba. The sequence continues at coordinate 9,460,010 of CM070304.1, read as the reverse complement.
GTCGAAACAACAATAGCATATTGCTGGGAATGAAGGATCTTTTTTGGACCCTCGTTTGACAGAGCCTGACTCCACCACCACCAGTGTCAACGCGTAAGCCTTCCCACAGACGGCGCCAATTGTAAGGACACGATTTATAACGACCCACACATAATCGTGGGCTCGTGAGTAAAGGCCCAAACAACACGATATGTAGAGCGTGGGATTGAAAGGCTTGGCCAAGATCACTGGACAACAGTTTGATCATGGTTTTTATGGAGGCTGGTATGTGGTTTGCAAGGTACAGGTCCTCGGAGCGTGATACCATTTTTTATTCTCCCCCCTTCAGCCCCCCTTCCCCTCTTGGCTCTCTTTCCCTTTTATACTAGTGTTTTTCTTCCCCTTTAGTCTCCACGTGTCAGTTTTACTTTCTGAGGTGTAGTCCTGTCCTATCCGTCCATATTTGGAGTGGTTGGGGGTGGTTGTAAAAGTCTAATAACATGATAAGGAGCATAGGTCTGTCAGATGCAAGATTATGTATTACAGTAGTGGCAGTTTTCTCCCTTGTCCTGCCAGTGTACTGAATTTGTCCTTTTCTTTAAGCGTTGTGTGGGGTGTTGAGCGTGAGGTCGTCCTCGGCCATAAGTCTCCTCGGCCCGGGTCATGGGCCCTTAATGTAAAGTGGGCTGAGACCTCAAATTTCGGGCCCCACAGTTTCAATTTAAAAGCTTTCCACATATTTATTATTTATTCTCATTATTCTGGACAGTAATGGAGCAAAAAAGGCTAAAAAAGCAAAAAATTATTAATTGAACTCTACATTTCCCTTAAAATTTATTCATAAACTATTGATTGTTTATTGCCGGGGGGGAGGGGGGGGTGAGAGATAACTAGACATCTTCAAGATTTTTTTTTTCTTATTAATTGAAATAGCAATATTGTTTTTTAGTTAGTATTTTATATTTTAATTTTAGGTGTGATGATTTTTTAGATTAATTTTTTTATAAATAAATTAAGTTGTTTAATTGATAACTAAAATGACATGTTATGATTTTCATTGGACCAGCTAGCTCATGTGGCAGTTTAGGTGGCACTTGATGGGCAGCTAGGTATGGTGCATGAATTGAAGTGTCCAAATCGAAACAATATATAAAGTTAGGGGAGCAAATCAAAATTTTTAAAACAATAGGGAGTAAAATCAAAATTATTCTATTTTATAGGTGTAATTAACATAATTTTCAATTTATTCTATTTAGATTTAAACAGTTTATTTAATTACTTAAAGTTTTTTAGCCTATTTATTTAATATGGCATAGTTGAATTGACATGGCATGATTTAATTGAACCAACCTAGCTTAGGTAATTGGCTTTTGTGGCATTTAGTGGCCACCATATCATCAAAAAGACTTAAATCAAAGGGGGCAAATCAAAATTACCGTAAACATTAATGATATAAGAAATTTAATCAAAATTTATTAATTGAACTAAACTAAAATCCATTTTACATCGCAATTTTTTTTTTTTTTTTGTGAGTTTAACTTGTCCATATCATTTCTTGATTGAAAGTTATGTATATCAAAATACAAAGCTTCCTCGTAGGTGGGAGAAAGTCCTCAATCTAAACAACATTGTCAACTAAATTCCTAACAAATTTTGCTAAACAATGAGGACCGGTTTGGTAAGTGATTCCAAACAACAAGTTTTAGTGTTTAAAAATACTTAATTTGCCAAACTTATCAATTTTTTCAAAAAACATATTTACATACCAAACACACAATTATATTTTTTCACATTTTTAAATATGTTATTTGAAACACGGTGCAAAATAATCTTTTTGTATTATGAGTACTTTAAACATATTTTTTCATAACATTTCTTAAATCATAGTTTTCACATTATTTTGAATAACAATACTTGAAAATCGCTACCAAATAAGCCCTGAGCTATTGAATTAGCAGCCCATGCTCCATGAGATAGAGAATTCCATCGCAAACCATTTTTTTTTTTTTTTTTTATATTGGATAAACTACACAATTTCATTTTTTAAAAAAATGGATCAATACAGTTCAAGCTAGAGGAGACACCTCCAACCAAAATTGACAATTGAGACAACATTACAATAAAATCTGCTAGATCTAACCCAACTGCCATATTTATCTAATTCCCTAAAACAAATATCACAGTGACAAAATGAAAGAATTCCTATAGAGAATAATATCTTTTGGTATCTCCATTTTCCCAACTTTTGACGACTTAACAAATTTTCCCTAATCTTCAGATATCACTCTTTGTCAAGCTAGATCTTTCTTGGTAGGGAGGGTCCTCCAACTGATCACTGTTATTATATTTGGGATGTTAAAAACTTTCAAATCTTTGACCACATTGGTTGCCCATTTGAGGTCTCGGCTAAATTTGTTTCTCTTACAACAATCCTAGCCACATAATAACTAGATGCGAATATGTAGCACATGGACAAAAGCAGGACTTGGAATTTTTTGTTTGGGGGGGGGGGGGGGGTGACTTTGCTACTGGCTGCATATAGAACTTTGACTTTTGGCTTTGTTGCTTCACTACTAAGGGGTTTTATTTATTTATTTTTGTGTGTTTTTGATGTGTGCCTTGCTTCTAGGTAAGAACAAAATTATTTCATTTAAAAAAATTTAAAGGATTGGGCTGTTTGTTTTGGGTAAAATTGGTTAATTAAGCTTAACTATTTTTATTTTTACTATTGGTAATTTTCTTATTGGGCTAATTTTTTTGGACTTGTGTATTTTGTTTTAGATTTTAGATCAATTTTTTTTATGGCCTTTAAAAGGAGGAAAATGCTAAAACTATAAACTTTTTTTTACAAATTACTAATATGGTAAATGGTTATTGATAAGTAAAAAAGTGATGTAAGTGGTGGGTAGATGCGAACCAATAAGAATTTACTAACTTAGTAGCTTATAAAAATGTTGTAGAAAATTTTGTGGCTATAGCATTACTCATAAAAAAAATCAATGATATTGTTAAGGGGGGCAAAGTGTAATTTTATAAAACAAAATTGCTAAAATTATTACCTATATAATACTAGTATTTAATATATATATATATATATATATAGGGGGGGGGCCATTGCCCTCCCTTGGTCCATCTATGCCTCCGTCCTTGGTGTAACACTAATTTTTGAAATGTGCCCAAAACATTGCGTCATTTGTTCGATAACAAGTTGGGGGAACACATAAAATTGCCTCAACAAGTTTTTAACAAAGCTTGTAAATTGTGCTTTATTGACTGTTAAAACATTAGTATTAGTGGATGCATTTTGTTAAAATGCTAAATTTATCATCAAAATATAGCAAGAGTGGTGTTCAATTGCTAAAATTCTAAATTTAGCACTACAAACCACCAAAATTGTGCTACATTGATGGTGTCATATCTAAAAAAATTTGACAACTTGCTACAATGAACTGGTTACCAGTTCACTGTGGCAAGTTTTTTTTTTCTTTTTTTTTTTTTTTAACAAGATAAAATTTCTACTCTAGCCTAATCTAAGTGTATATGTGTGTGAAGCTCCCTTCTGGAGATTTTAACCCTGGCTCTTGCCCCCCACACTTCACAACCACTTATACTTGTAGAATAACCATCGCACCAAGGGTGCACGGTGGCATAGCAAGTTGCTAATTGGTTTTAGTATTATGTTATTCTCTCTCTACCTCTTTCTCTAGTCCATCTCTTCATTTCATCAAAACTCTCACTCTCTCTCATCTCAAAATTCTCACTTTCTTTTTTGTCCTTTTCTTCTCTCTCTGATTGGCTTACGGTGGTTGGGATGGGTTCCAATTGGCTTGCCAGTTGTTGTGGTGGTGCTGGGTTATTGATTGGGTTGTGGGTTACTGTGGATGTGGTGGATTGTTGATAGGCCTATGGTGGTGGGTCACACCATGGCGTTCTATGGATGTGATGGGCCATTTATCGGCTTGTGGTGGTTGGATCGATGGGTCACACCATAGGCGTGGTGGGTCGGTTTGTGGCGGTTGGGATGGGTTTCAATTAGGTTGTTACAGTGGTCGCGGGTTGTTCCGATTGGGTGGATATGCATATTTTCATGGCATAAATTCTTACATTTGGTGGGTTGTGTATGTGAAAGTGTGAACCCGTTTTCGTTTCACAAGACTTTGAACTATGTAATATATAGGAGTTGTGGACGAGTTTCTATCTTTGGGGATCTGGGTTTGTGTTGCTTAGAAGAGAGTTGTTACTATGATCGTGATTGGTGGACCAACCAAAAGTAAGAGGTTGTTTCATTTTTTTTTGGGAGCAAACTAGTTCTACTGTAATTGGAATTCTTACTCTCCATTTGTTTCAATGTAACCATTTTCAGGAAAATATTTTCACATTTAACAGTGTTTGTTTTGCAGTAAAATACTTAGCCAAAGGTAAATATTTTTAGTCAGCCAAATCAATATAGGCAAATTTGTGCAAAATTTTTTACACTTGAAATTTTGGTAAAATTTTACATTTGCTCTCTCCCTCGCAACTCGATACCTTTCACACGCTTTCTCCCTCTTGGTCGACCTCGCATCGCTGCTCAAGCCCTCTTGTCACCACCATGGCCAAGGTCATCTGATCTGAGTTTTTGGCTCGGTGGGTTTATGGGTTTTCAATATAGGTTTGTGAGTTTTTTTTTTGGCTTTCTTTTGGGTGGTTATTGGAGTGGTTTGGTCAGATTTGTGGTTGAACGCTCATATATTGTGGATTGCTGGTGGCTTTTGCATAGATTTGTGGTTTAATGGTCAGATATTTAGGTGGTGGCTGAGAGGTTGTGATTGTGGTGGTTATCTTTTTTCTCTCTTCCAAATCTGGTTTTTGGGGTGGTTGGTGGTGGTTTAATAGTTTATGCACATTTGGTAGTGGTTTTGGGGTGGTTGGTGGTGGATTTTGATCATTTTTAGGTGGTTGGTGGTGGCTTGCATTTTTCATGTGATTTGTAATTCTAAACACTTGAAAATATTTTACATTGAAACAAACAAAGCATTAATGCTAATTTCCATGGAAAAGAATGAGTTTTGATTCAAATGATGAAACCCAATTCGTGTATGGACGTGCATATTTTGATTGTTAGTGAAGTTTTGATTAAGTGTGTGTTTGGCTCCAGCTTAAAAAACCAACTTATTTTACTATTCAACTTATTTTTGTTATTATTCATGAGCCTCACTGCACTTTTTGGTATTATTCATGGGTTTCACTGTACTATTTCAGCTAACTTTTTCTTTTATCAACAATACTTTCAGTAAAAAGTTTTCAATTTCAGCAAAACAAGCGGATTCCAAACAGACCCTAAGAATATGAGAGATGAAGAATAAAAAAAGAATAAAGAATAAATAAAAAATATTTAAATGTAGTGCTAAAAAAAATGAACTAATGTTGGGTGTGTTATAAAATAATATGTTAAAATAGATAAAGTGAAATTTTTTAAATGCTAAATGCCAAAAAATTTAGCTCCATTTTTTTTTTTGAAAGTTTCAACCTATGACGTCTACCCTTGATGATAATTATTTATTATCATACCAAGACATTAGTCAATTTTTTCATAAAGACTAAATCACAGATCTCTTATTTAGCCATGACACTATACCATTGTGAATGCTCTAAAAGTAGATTTTCAATAGAATAAAAAAAAAAATCTCTTATTCAGCCATGACACTTTATCATTGTGAATGCTCTAAAAGTAGATTTTCAATAGAATAAAAAAATACAAACCTCTGAGCACGCACTCACACGCATGCTCAAAGGCCCTTCTATTTTTCGAGAAAAAAGTTAATAATTTGCATCTATTATTGTAGGAGCACAATTTGGAGCCCAAACCCCTATTTTGTAAGTCTTGGTCCAAAGAGCCCAACACAATGAATTTTTTGTAGAGTATGAATCAAAGAACTAGGTTTTAATAAGTTAAACGGGGTATTGCATGGAATAAAGGAACACGTGAACAAGAACAAAAGCCATTACATTGAAAGATCACACAATCTGATAGGGCTAAAAACTTAATTTGCGTATGCAAATCAATGCAGTGGGGTTCCTTTGCATCCTACAATACTCTTCCTTCTTTTCTCCTTCCCTTTCTTATGGGGGCTTCTACACATTATATAGGCTTTTTCTTATCATCTAGGCTTTACACTTGTCGATCATCCAAACCTCTACTTGAGCATATGTCCCATCAGACACTTCTTTCAATTTTTTGTGAGTTGCGGTAGCCAAGGTAGCACTATTTAGGGTTCTTCTCCACATTAATGCGACCAAGAAAGTAGTTGTAGTACATTCAGTGTGGTGGTGGCAGTTTTTGCCTAGATATTTTATGTTTCCTTCCTTTTCACATATTTAGGGGATGGGCTTTAGTGGCTTGGATGCTCTTTCGCTCCGGATTCAATGTCCAAGGAGAAATTCCTTCTTGGACCTATTTTCTTTGTTTCCAGTGATATGTTTGACATGGATTGCTTAAGCCACGTTAACTCCTCGAATGGGCTAGTGTCCTCGAATGGGCCCAAGGCTCAACCTGTTACTTTAGGCCATAGTACCCACAATAGCCCCTCAAAACTTTGGTTTTTATCTCCTTCCGAGGAGAAAAGCAGGGTTTTGACTTTTCAAGGGATAAGATCAATTAGTTTTCGGTTCACATGTGTAGGGGCAGTTGCTTTTGACGCATTACGATTTACGAGGTGTGGCTTATTACTCTAGGTGGCTTTATGTCTCCCTCATCTAATGGTGAAGCACAGATCTAACGACTGACATTCTTCCTAGAATTTTGAGCGGGAATGGCCTTCCCTTTTCTCTCTTGTTATATAAGGTCTTGAAGAAGCTCTTTCTGCTTTTCTTTTATACTAATGCTCCAGTTTGCCAGAGAATTTTAGCGCCCCGTCCTTCATTAACATTCTAGGCACTCAAATTTTCGTGATTACTTTAGTGAGAAAATTTTCCCTGAGGAAATCTCTAAGAGTTTCAGAGATTGTTGTAAGGATACTCGTAAGTTCTACTTCCTCTTTGTAACATCAATTTTCACCTCAGCCTTTCTTCTCGGCCCACCGATTTGACTAGATGGGTAGATTCAAGTATCTAGTAGATACTTTGGCCGCCATGGAGGCCTTTAGGGCAAAATATCACATCTCGTAGGGGGTGGTTTTGGAGTATTGTCCTCCGGAAGGAGTGCTGATTGATAGGGAAGTAGGTCAAGTCGTCATTCCCATGATCACTTTTATAGAAGGAGGAATGATGCTTCCCATGCGTAGGATTACCTAGGACTACTTGTTTAACCATAGGTTGACACTGCATCAGTGCGCTTCCAACATGTTTAGGGTCTTAGGTAACATAGATGTCCTGAACGAGCAGATAGGTATAGGCCTTACATGGCATGACGTAGTTCACAAGTACGAATGCCACCATCTTGACAAGGTGGGATACTATCTTAAATCTCGGTCCGAGATCGTTAGGCTAATCTCCTATCTTTCTAAATCCAATAAGGGTATGAAAGATGACTTCCTTATTGCCTCAAGAGAGTGGAGCAACGGTCTTCATTGTCTAACTCGGGCAGGAGATCCAAGTGTGGTGCCTTTAGGATCAATCCCCTGGGAAGGGGGGGTTCAGCCCTTTAGTTTTATTTTCTTTTGATCGAAGATTCAAAATTTTAGTAACCAGCTAAAATTTCCTTCTCGACTATTTTGCAGATAGATCACACATCGCTCCTCGGCTCAGCCACGTAAACATTCAGGCCTTGAACTATTTTGAGGTCAGAGACCTACGTCAACAAGGACGGACAATTACGAGCGGCTTATCTAATTTTGGGTTATGAACCCTTGTCCCGCGCTTTCCAAGACATTGGCAAATCCATAAGAGCCGGTAGTCCAAGGTTGGCTGGGATCGACATGTCAAAACCAAGGTTTTTAGCTCGAAACGATCTTAGGCCAGTTGTTTTGCCTGTTGTTTAGAATTCTTAGATAGCTGCACAACCACTTCCACAAGATAGTCTCGAAGCTGTAGCGCCTGTTGAAGAAGAGACTAAATCATCTCATCTTTCTCTTGAGGAGGAGATAGACGAGTTTTATTTCGAAGAGGATATCCCAAAAGCTCCTTTGATCGAGCTTTCAAACCCTGAGGGAGAACAGGATAGAAATTCTATGGTCGACGTTCCTTTTTTTATTACCTGCTCGAACGACTCTTCTGATGAGGAGGTGGACAACATGGTTTCTAATAAAGGAAAGAGTTTGCGAGAGCTGATGGCTTCCCGAGGCAAAGGGCAATGATCGAAGGTGCCCTCCAAGTCACAGACCCCTATCCTTCCTCCCGTTGCTCCACAACTCCCTGCCGATCTCGGCTTAAAAGTTAATCCCGACCTGAAGAAGAAAAGGCCGGTTGAGTCTCTCGAGGAAGGCGAGGTGGGTCCTCGCCAGGGGGGTAAACAGTAAAAAACGACTTAGGAGCATAGGGACAAAAGGGCTCCGTCTGGAGAGAGCCGAGAAGAGATGAAGCGGGCTGAAGTATGCGTTACTCCGCGTACTTGGAGCCCGAAACTCGAAGTGGACGGAGTCGCCATTCCCTATAATGCTTCGGTTCGAGAGTACAACAGGGGCCGAGTAGGGTATATAGTTGAAGACATGAGCAGCCCGTGCTTCTCCCTAAGGACATAGAGGCTTACAGGCGATTTTCGCAGCCCGAGCTCTTCCTATCCCTGAAGAGAGATCTTGCGATGGTGAGGCAATTCCTCATCTCATCGGTGAGATCATTGGGTCCTATTGTGTTTTAACACATCGTTTTGTCATTTTGACAGATTACTCAGCAAGTGTTTGTAGCCAAGGAGTATTGCTGCAACAATCGCAAGTTAGCTAACGTTAAGGCCCTCTCTCGTGCCGAGGTAGAGAAGGCCCTGGAAGCCCTCAAGCAGGAGCACTACGAGCTATCTGAGAAGTTCAAGGCAGCCCAGTCAGGCCTCAAGAGTGCTGAGGCCAGCTTAAAGACTGCTGAAAGACAAGCTGAGGATTAACGCCAAAAGCTGTACGTGACTGAAACCAACCTTGCTACTGAAAAGCAAGCTGTGCTGGATCTCAAGGCAGCGTTACAGAAAGCCAAAAAGGAGGCCCGACTTGCCAAAGAAGAGGCTCAGCTAGTGAAGGAAGCAGCTGAGGCCGAAAAAAAGGCTTCTTATCAGCTTGGGGCGGAGGAGACTGAAGCTAGGCTTTCCAAGGAGGTTCCAGAGGTATGCAGGGATTATTGTAGTATTTCATGGGCTCATGCTCTTAATGTTGCAAGGATTCCTGTAGACTCGGCCTTGAGATTGCCTGAGAAGGTTTTCTTCCCTCCAAAGATCCAAGAGATCCCTGTCGATACCATCGAAGCTTTTGAGCAGGCTACGGTTGTTCCTGATGCCATCCCCCTAACTAAAATCGCTGGGGGTTCTGGTCAGGTAGCCGTCCAAGGTGAGGATGTGGAAGAAGAGAAAGGCAGAGGCAGGGGTAAGGGAAAGAAAACCTCCTCAAAGGCTAAGGATCTTGCTAAGGAAGCAATTACTGAGGATCAAGGGGCAGATCTCCAAGTTAAGGATGTTTCACCTCCTCAACCAAAGCAAAAAGAAGATCCTCCCGCTGAGGCTTAGCTCCTAGGGTTTTTATTATTATTACTATTTTTTTTTTAATTTCAGACGGAAGTTGTACTGCAGTTTGTTCTTTTGCAAAGACTTCCTATTGTATTATTTTTGGCTTATTAATATAGAATGCTCTTTCTTTCATTTTTTTCCTTATCTTTATGATTGATGTTGATGGAATTCTGTTATGTTGTTCTGAGTTAATGCTACTATTTCTTTAGTTAATGTTTGCAACAACCCTACCGATATAAATGAATAAGAAGGGGTAGGATCGTGCAATGAACTTAGAACAATAGATGCTATTATACAAGACTATGAACATACCTTAGAAGTCCTAAGTTATTAAATTCCCCTAAGTCTGTGGTCCGAGGAGTCATGCAGGACTTAAACTCTATTTAAAACTTGCATTGATGCCATAAATTGTTAATTTCCCCTAAGTCTGTGGTCCGAGAAGTCATGCAGGGCTTAGGTTCTGTTTAAAACTTGGATAGACGCCATAAGTTGTTAATTTCCCTGAAGTCTGTGATCCGAGGAGCCATGCAGGACTTAGGTTCTGTTTAAAACTTGTATAGATGCCATAAGTTGTTAATTTCCCCTAAGTCTGTGGTCCGAGGAGCCATGCAGGACTTAGGTTCTATTTAAAACTTGTATAGATAGAAGTGAGTTGACAAATGCGCGATGATCACAGGATACAATACAGGCATAGCTGTTTTCATTAGTAATAATATCTTTTCAAATTATTTACATTCCATGGGCGAGGTACAGTTTTCTTTTCTAGATCTTCTAGATAATAAGCATCTATTCCTGCCACTGAGATAATATGATATGGTCATTCCCAGTTGGGTCTTAGCTTACCCCAAGAAAGGTTCTTGGCGCTGCCAAAAATTTTTCTCATCACGAGGTCACCTGGCCCTAGTGGCCTTAGCTTCACGTTAGTATCGTACCCTTGCTTTAACTTTTTATGGTAATAGGCCAATTGGATCATTGCCTTTTCTCTTTTTTCCTCGACTAAATCTAGGCTTCTCCCTACTAACTCGTCGTTATTTCTTGGGGTGAAAGTGCTAGATTTCAGTGTTGGGAGGCTAGTTTCCAGGGGGAGCATAGCTTCGGCTCCATAACTCATGGAAAAAGGAGTTTCTCCTGTTGACCGTCATGGCATGGTTCGGTAGGTCCATAAGACATGTGGTAGTTCTTCCACCCACCTTCCTTTTGCATCATCTAGTCTTCTTTTCAACCTACTCACTATGACCTTATTCACAGCTTCGGCTTGCCCATTTCCCTAGGGATAGGATGAAGTGGAATATCAGTTTGTGATTCCAAAGTCGCAGCAGTATTTCCTAAAGGTTTTACTATCAAATTGAAGGCCGTTGTCCAAGATGAGGGTGCGAGGAGTTCCGAAGCGCGTAATGATGTTTTTCCAAACAAACTTCTTGGCATCCACGTCCCTGCTGTTGGCTAAAGGCTCAGCCTCTACCCACTTGATGAAATAATCAGTGCCGACTATTAAGTATCGCTTGTTCCCCACTGCTTTTTGGAAAGGGCCGACAATATCTAAACCCCACTGAGCGAACGGCCAAGGATTGGAGAGGGGGTTAAGGACTCCTCCCGGCTGGTGGATATTTGGAGCGAATTTTTGGCATTGATCGCACTTTTTTGCATATTCTTGGGCCTCTCTCTGCATGTTCGGCCACCAGTACCCCTGGATGAGTGCTCTATGTGCTAGCGATCTTTCTCCCATGTGGCTCCCACATACTCCCTCATGTAGTTTTTCAAGCAATGATTCTAATGCCTCTGGGTGTATGCATAGTAAGTATGGCCTAGAGTAGGAGTGCTTGTATAACTTGTGATCCTCTAACAACCAAAACCAAGGAGCATTCCTCCATATCTTTTCGGCCTCCAATTTTTCTTCGGGTAATAAATCATCTTTGAGGAAGTTTACTATGGGATCCATCCAACTCAGATTCCTTCTGACTTGACAAATCCAAACTGTATCCGTTTCGATGGTACCTATTTTACACAAATCCTCAACAGGGATTATTCGTGGTAGATCCTATGCAGAAGACGTGGCAAGAGTGGCCAGCGAATCCGCATGTGTATTCTCACTTCTAGAGACATGCGTCAAATTAAAAAATTCAAAGTCTGATTGCAGGCATTTAACCTGATCAAGATATTCCTGTATTCTCATATTTCTAGCCTCCAACTCGCCCCTCACCTGGCCTACGACCAGCCTAGAGTCCAAGAATGCTTCTATTGCTTTTCCGCCCATTTTTTGCACCATGATCATTCCTTGCAGCAAAGCCTTATACTTGGCTTCATTATTTGTAGCCGAGAACCCAAGTCTTAATGAGTTTTCAATGATAATCTTTTCAGGCGATATTAGAAATAGCCCTACCCCAGATCCTTTTTGGTTTGCCACGCCATCCACATAGACTTTCCATCGCGAGGCTACTTGTGCATATATTATGCCAACCGATTTTCCATCCATGTTTTCCTCCTTGGCTATTGCTTCCACAGCGGGTTCAACAAATTCAACGACTAGATCCGCGAGGACTTGGCCCTTGACAGAGGTCCTAGGCATGTATTTAGTATCGAAAGCCCCTAGAAGCGTACTCCACATAAAGATTCTTCCCGTGTAATCTGCGCTTCGTAGCACCGATCGGAGAGGGAGTTGAGTCAGGACAATGACCGTGTGTGCCTGAAAGTAGTAGGGAAGTTTTCGTGTGGTATGCACTACTGCAAGAATTGCCTTTTCTAGTAGTAAGTAGCGTACTTTAGCTTCATGCAACGATTTACTTACGTAATATATGGGTCGCTGTATCCCATTGTCAACCTATATCAATACCAAGCTTACAGCGTGAGAGGCCACTACTATGTATGCGAACAGAATCTCGTCGGCCTCAGGGCTAAAAATGATAGGTGGCTGTGACAGGTATTCTTTAAGTTGCTAGAAGGCTAGAACATAGTCCTCAGACCATTCAAATCCTTTCCACTTATTCATCAAGAGATAAAAAGGTCGGCATCGGTCCGCAGATCGGGAGATAAACCGATTCAATGCTGCTATCATTCCAGTGAGTTTCTGTACTTCTCTTGGATTCCGAGGAGCTTGTAGGCTATTAATCACTTTGATTTGGTCTGGACTTACCTCTATTCCTCTGTGAGTTACTATATAGCCTAGAAATTTCCCAAACCCGACCCCAAATGAAGACCTAGAAGCATTGAGGCACAGCTTGTGCTCCCTTAAGATGCCAAAAATGACTTCAAGGTCTTTCACGTGCTCGGACACCACTTTAATTTTTATTACCATATCATCTATGTAGACTTCAATAACCTTGCCTAGCTGTGGTTTGAATATTCTGGTCATCATCCTTTGGTAGGTTGACCCTGCATTCTTTAAACCGAAAGGCTTCACCTTATAGTGGTAATTTCCAACGGGTGTCATGAACGCTGTTTTCTCCTGATCTTCTAGAGCTAGTGGTATCTGATGATAACCCTGGAAGTCATCCAGGAAGCTCATTCGGGGGTGGCCTACAGTCGCATCTTCCAATTGGTCTATTCAAGGAAACGGGAACCGGTCCTTCAAGCATGTCTTGTTTAAGTCTGTGAAGTCTATGCAGACTCGCCATTTTCCTATCTTCTTTTTTACCACCACCGTATTTGCCAACCATTTAGGGTAAAAGACCTCTTTGATAGCCCCTGCCTTTTTCAGCTTCATCACTTCATCCCTAATAGCATCGGCATGTTCTTTCGATGGGCATCGGGGTGACTGCTTCTTTGGAATAGAGGATGGGTTAACGTTCAGGTAATGACAAATGAGACTAGGGTCAACCCCTATGGTATCGTAGGCATCCCATGCAAACACATCAACATTCCTCTTTAGAAACCCTACCAGTTCCTCTTTTTCTTGAAGAGGTAATTCTGAGCCAACTTGGAAGAATCTTTCTGGATTATTGTCAATGGCAACCCTTTCTAAACTTTCACATTTTATTTCCTCGGCTAGTTCGCTGACTTGTGTTGCCAAGGTGGTTGATTGCTATAAGCTCTTCACAGGAGCTGAGGACTCGGCATTGGACCGGCGTGAGATGGCGGCCATCATGCATTGCCTAGCCATGGCCTGATCTCCACGAATTTCTTCCACTTGGCCTCCTGATGGGTATTTTACCTTCTGGTGAAGCCTAGAAGACACGACTCCCAGGGCATGGAGCCAAGGTCAGGCTACTATGGCCGTGTAGGGTGAATAGGCATCGACCACAATAAAATCCATCTCCACCACCTCTGATCCAGTCTATATGGGTAATCTGATTTGCCTTTTTGGTACGACAGTCTTCCCTTCGAAACTTATAAGAGGAGAGTCATAAGCTGTTAAGTCCTCAGGCCTTAAGTTCAGCCCCTTGTATAGATCAGGGTACATTACTTCCACTGCACTGCCCGGATCTACTAGTACCCTCTTCACGTCAAAACCTCCAATCCTCAACATAACTATTAAAGCATCGTTGTGAGATTGGATAGTTCTCCCCTTATCCTCGTCCGAGAACCCCAATATTAATGAGTTTCCCTATTTAGATCTTTTGGACTCCTTCTCACTATCCTCGGTAAGGAGCCGAGCCACGGACAGCACCCCAAAAGGAAAAGAGCCAGTTCTTCCTGAGGCAGCAAGGATGACGTGTATCATCCCCATGGGAGGTCTTAAAGATACATCTTTCCGAGGCTCTTGCACTACTTGGCCCAGATGACCGCTAGAGGGGTGTAAAAGGTGACGTAACTTTCCTTCTCGAACCAACTAATCCAGGTGATTCCATAGATTCCTGCAACCCTCGGTGGTATGCTTGTGGTATTGATGATAATGACACTACAGGTTCTGGTTACGCTTCGAGGGGTCTCCAGCCATTTTACTTGGTCATTTGAAGAAAGGCTCATTTTTTACTCTTTCCAGAACTTGTTGCACCAGCTCTTTGAATATGGCATTAACCGTTTGCATGTTGGTTTGTCCAACCTGTCTCGAAAAATCCCTCCTCGGCTGGTTATTGTTATATCATTCCGACCTGTAATCATTTCCTTTGGAGGGGATGATCTTCTCTTTTCCTTTCCCTCGTAGCTGATCCTCTTCCACCCTTTTGTATTTGTCAATCCTGTCCATCAGTGGGCGAACGCTGGTGACGGGTTTACCAGTTAGAGATTTCCTTAAGCCATGCTCAGTGGGGAGACCACTTTTGAATGTGCTGATGGCGACGTCATCGTGGTTTTCGTCTATCTCATTATATATCTCCCAATATTTGTCCGAACACACCTTTAAGGTTTCCCCTTCATGCATAAACAGAGATAATAATGAACTTAGGGGTCGTGGGACTCTGCTGTTTGTAATAAAGTAAGAGCAAAAAGCCTGAGTGAGCTACTTATAAGAATCTATGGAGTTCGTCTTCAAGCTGTTGAACCATCTCATCTCTACTGGTCCCAGGCTGGATAGAAAAAACTTTGCACATCAAAGCCTCATTCTGGGAATGGATAGCCATTCTCTCGTTAAATTGGCTCACGTGCTCCATGGGGGCTGCTCGGTCGTTATAGATGGCGAACGTTGGTTGATTGAAACGCCGAGGCAATTTAGCCCCCTCTATCCTATGAGCGAAGGGTGATTTGGAGACCTGATCCAGTGCCTGTTCATGGCATCATTACCCAAATCCTTACCAGTGGGCTCTTACATCTCCATTCAGAGCATGACTCTTTCTCGTAAGAAAAGGTTTCACTTGGGGGAGTTCTTGACCTCCACTTGTAACTGACATCTTTTTCCTCGTAAGAGGACGTATCTGAGCTAGAACGGGACTGCCTTCGTTATGCACGGCGCAACTTCCTTTTCAGGTCATCTATCTCTCATTGCATGGCCTGATAGTTGTCTCGCCTCTAGGATATGCGACTACCTACTTAAGAGTGGCTTTGGCTCGTCTAAGTAGTATGTACACTTCCCTCTCGGTTTCTTCCATTGCCTGGATTTAGCCCAGGGTCAGGAGGATTATTTTGCTGCTAAGGCCTAATAGGTTCTGTCTGCTGAGGGTCAAGTTGGCGTGGATTCTCTTGGTGTGGACCTGATCCTGCCATGCTTAACCGTCGTACTTACTAACACTAAAGTTCTTCCCACAGATGGCGCCAATTATAGGAGCACAATTTGGAGCCTAAACCCCTATTTTGTAAGTCTTGGTCCAAAGAGCCCAATACAATGAATTTTTTGTAGAGTATGGATCAAAGAACTAGGTTTTAATAAGTTAAACGGGGTATTGCATGGAATAAAGGAACATGTGAACAAGAACAAAAGTCATTACATTGAAAGATCACATGATTTGATAGGGCTAAAAACTTAATTTGCGTATACAGATCAATGCAGTGGGGTTCCTTTGCATGCTACAGTACTCTTCCTTCTTTTCTCCTTCCCTTTCTTATGGGGCTTCTACACATTATATAGGCCTTTTTTTTATTATCTAGGCTTTACACTTGTCGATCATCCAAACCTCCACTTGAGTATCTGTCTCATCAGACACCTCTTTCAGTTCTTTATGAGTTGCGACAGCCAAGGTAGCACTGTTCAGGGGTCTTCCCACATTAATGCGGCCAGGAAAATAGCTATAGTGCATTCAGTGTGGTTGTGGCAGTTTTTGCTTAGATATTTTGTGTTTCCTTCCTTTTCACGTATTTAGGGGATGAGCTTTAGTGGCTTGAATGCCCTTTCACTCAGGATTTTCAGTGTCCGAGGAGAAATTCCTCCTCAGACTTGTTTTCTTTGTTTCTAGTGGTATGTTTAACGTGGATTATTTAAGCCACGTTAACTCCTCGAATGGGTTGGTGTCCTCGGACGAGCCCAAGTCTCAACCTGTTACTTTGGGCCATAATCCCCACAATTATAATTTAAGATTATTACATTTTTTATTCACAAAAAAACCTAGAAGTGTGATGAAAAATTATTTCACCTGCAAACGCATAATACTCATCACACCCCTAGGTTTTTTTTGTGATTGAAAAATGTAATAATCTCAAATTATAATATATGCAAATTATTAACTTTTTTCTCAAAAAATAGAAAAGCCTCTGAGCATGCGCGTGAGCGCGTGCTCAGAGGCTATTTATTAGTACTTATCTTTAATCCTAACATTTAGCCACTTACTACACATCCATAAAAAAACAAAGTACAAAATTTTAATCATTTTTTTTATTTTTCTTACAATAAGAGGCTGCCATTTTTTTGTGTTAGTATTTTTTTTTCTCTTTTATTTTTGTTAAATGAAAAGCATCCAAGATCCACGTTTGTTTTTATTTGGGCGTTGTTGTAGATTTTTTTTTTTTAATTTTTTTTACTTAAAATGTAGTGTTTTAATCCTAAAATTTAGCCATATACTACAAATCCGTAACAAAAAGTTAAAAAGTGCTTAAATTTAAAATTTAACAACTATACCTTTTTATTTTATTTTTTACGGTAAAAGGCTGACATTTTCAACTGGTGGTGTTATTGTTTTTTTTTTTAATTTTATTTATGACAGTTATCATTTTTTGTTTAATCCTAAAATGTAGTTTTTTAATCCTAAAATTTAGCCACTTACTACACATTCATAAAAGAAGTAAATAAAAGTTTAAATTTAAAATTTTGCAACTATTTTTTTTTAATATACGATCAAAGGCTCATTGTTTTTGTGTGTGTGTGTGTGTGTGTGTGTGTTAAAGGAAAGGTTCAACAGTTATCAATTTTTTTTTAATCCATAAATTTAGTTTTTTAATCTTAAAAGTTAGCCACTTACTACACATCTATAACAATAGTTAAAAAGAGCTTAAATTTAAAATTTATCAACTACCTTTAAAACCAAGAAAAGGTCCATAACATTTTTGATACCGTAGTAAATTAATACTTATAAAAACAAAATGTAAATTGAATTTCACATAGAATTATACAAATGATAAATATAGTTTCTATTACAAAAGGAATTTTTTTACAACAATTTCTTAAATAACAACCACTTCATTCATGTGAGGTTGAATTATACAATAATTTTTATAAATTCTCTCACCCGAACTTATCTAATATTCCATTCTAATACCTCCTCAATGCTAATGTTCCATTCCAATGCCTTCTCAATGCAATCCAATAAATTTGTGTGTACGTCAACCTAAGAAAAATAAAAGAATTAATGTTAAACCAAGTATTAAAAAAAAAAAAAAAAAAAACTTTATTCAACACCCTTGAATTCCTAATCCAAAAGTAAGTACTCCTTAAACCATGAATACATGACAACCATATTTAAACAAAACATAGGAATATAAGAAACGTGGTTATTATAATAATAATAATTAAAAAAAAAAAAAAAAAAAAAAAAAAGGAACCATGAGAGTGTAGCAGGATAAGAACACATATTGAACAAAACACAGGAATATAAAAAACATAGTTATAAAAAAAAAAAAAAAAAAAAAAAAAGGAATATAAGAAACATGAGAGTGCAACATGAATATAAGAAAACCTGTGAGTGTAACAGGAATATAAAAAAAAGTGAGAGTCTTATTATTATTATTATTTTTTAAGACAAAATAATGGTATAGAAAGGATAATGATAACAAAGCAAGGAAACAAAATATTATCCAAATACAGGAAAGTAAATAGTAAATGGATGAAAAATACTTACATTTTTGCTGTTGACTACACATCCACCATGTAAGTCTCATAGCTGTTGAGATTAATTAATATGCTGTAAATAACAAATTCCAAAAGAAGCTATAGAACAATGGTATTAAATAGAATTTGGTGACATAGATTCGAAAAACATAAAAGCTTAAATTATCTGACATGAATGAAAAGAAAATGATGAGTAAATACCTTTTTAAGTGGCTTCCTCTAGCATGTAGTCACCTATTACTATTATTCCTCTTAGCATAAAAAGTAGGGACTTGAGGATGGAGATGGAGAGTATTTTCTTTTTCATGGAAGAGATGGGGGAAGTAATTTGATAACATTATAACTGTTGGGGAGATTAAAATTTGTTAGGTAGCAGTTTGGAGTTGTGTATGTGACTAAAATATGGGTGTACGGCTGGGTTTTTTTTTTTTAATTTTTTTATAATTCCTATAACTATCAGTATGTGGGGTGTTTTTTTTTTTTTTAAAAATAATAGTAATAAAGTATTTAAAGAAAACAATAAAAGTGGGTTAGTGGACATTTACGTGTGTTAGTTTTTTTTTTTTTTATCAGTACATGTCTTATTTATTTATTTATTTATTTTTAACTATCAGTACTTGGGGTGTTTTTCTCCTTTTAAATAATAATAAAGTATTTCAAAGAAAAAACAATAAAAATGAATTAGTGGAAGAGTGTTCCTATTTTGTAGGTAATATTTTAGTGCAAGTTAGATACATATTTTACCAAATTATCCTTTAATTTTATCTCTATTTAAACCTAGAGAAATAGTGGTATTTTGGGGAAAACAAAAAAGTCTGGTCCAAACAGGTGCAGCCCCTTAAATAGTAGTATAGATTTTTTTTTTTTTAAACTATCAGTACGTGGGGTGTTTTTCTCCTTTTAAATAATAATAAAGTATTTAAAAAAAAAAAAACAATAAAAGTGAATTAGTAGAAGAGTGTTCCTATTTTGTAGGCAATATTTTAATGCAAGTCAGACATATATTTTACCAAATTATTCTTTAATTTTATCTCTACTTAAACCTAGAGAAATAGGAGTATTTTGGAACAAAAAAAATATGATCCAAATAGGTGCAACCCCTTAAATAATAGTATAGATTTTTTTTTTTTTTAACTATGGGGTGTTTTTCTCCTTTTAAATAATAATAAAGTATTTCAAAAAAAAACAATAAAAGTGAATTAGTGGAAGAGTGTTTCTATTTTGTAAGCAATATTTTAGTGTAAGTTATACATATATTTTACCAAATTATCCTTTAATTTTATCTCTACTTAAACCTAGAAAAATAGAGGTATTTTGGGGGGAAAAAAAATCTAGTTTAAACAGATATAACCTCTTAAATAGTAGTATAGATATCATGTGGCTTAAAAAGTATATTTTAAATCAAATAAATTATTATACAGTGAATTTACAAAACAATCCATAAATATTATATATATTTTTTAGCAGATAATATTTATTAGATTTTGTTGACGTGAGGATACTTATTAAATTAAGAAATATTCTTAGATATTTTTAGAGCATGAAGAAATGGTGCCCTTCCTTCAACGTCGGCGACGGACCCACTATAAACTTAACTAGTAAACACCCGCATTAACGGGAGAGAGTGATCACCTTCTCTGAAAAATCAAATCTTAAATTAGTCATACAAAGACTTGCATCGTATTATAAGGGGGAGTTACATAAGCAATGACACTATGTCACTATGAGCTCTGAAAATTTCTGGTTAATTTCCTGACAAGACAGGAGCACTGCAATTTCAGTCTTCTAGTTCTCATCTGTCCAAATGTCCGTCTTCTCCTCACTCCTCTCTCTCTCTCATCAGTTCCAAATTTCTAATTCAATTTCATATCTCTCCAATTCAACGCATTTTCAGGTTTGGGATCAAGTCATTATTCTCCCCTAATATTACTTTTTAATCTTCCCTCGGTTCTATATTTCTAATAGATTTAAAAAAAAAAACAAAAAATTTGCTTGCAGATCTATTTTTGTTATGGCTTTGATAGGCATGGAAACGGGCTCATAATCTTTCCCAAGTTCTTCTTCATCTTCTACTGCTTAGTGGAAGTATGATGTCTTCCTCAGTTTCAGAGGCGAGGACACCCGCAATAAGTTCATGGGTCATCTATATGAAGCTTTGATACAGAAGGGCATTGCTACCTTTAAAGACGATGAAAAACTTGAGAAGGGAAAACCCATTAGACCAGAGCTGTTGGAAGCGATAAAAGAATCCAAATTTGCTATCGTCATTCTCTCAGAAAACTACGCATCTTCAACTTGGTGCTTAAATGAGGCTTCCCCGCTTTTCAATATGTCAACTTTCATGTTCATTATAGGACAAACTATGGAATAATTGAATCACATCACCTTTGGCTGCTCTGTTATTCCAATTACACTCTAAATGATGGAAGAATATCTAGTGAAATTGATGCGAATGGATTTTGTCAACTTAAGATTAAAATAGATAGCCAGAGCTTTGAGGTGAAGAAAATTGGGGTCCGTTTGGTATACCGGCAAGACATTGAAGATCCCTATCAAACTATGGCACTGTGCATCAACAACAGCAGTATGCTCCTATGAGGACCTGGGTGTTCTCCATCATGATCTTGACGATTCAGTCTCAGAAAGTATCAGAAATCAGCAAAGCAATGATGCGGATGGCGGGCCTGGACATTTCCTTAGTAGAGAACGCTACAATATTGAGGAACCACAGACAAAGAGGATCAAAGACTCGAGGGATTAATGGCTGATTTTGTAGCATCTAGTGAAAATGACGTGGAAGGCTAAATGTTTTCTGTTCATTATCTGTAACCGTAAGTCACCATTTTTCTTCCTACTATTACTAGTCCAGTTCTTTTCTTATTTTTTCCTCTAGACATACTAACTTGTTTTTTCTTTTCTTTTTCCCCTTAATATCATTCCGTATCACCTGTTTTTTTTTCCTCTTTTTTTTTTTTTTTAATATTATCAGGTGGGCATAATATAGATTTTTCTTGTTGTCTTGTTGGTGCACTTTTATTTATTTAATTAATGGAAGGACAGGATCAAATGTCCAAGAAGCTTGAAGCTGCAGTTAGAGGGATAGTTATAAGAGTGATATTGAAGTATCGGCCAAGTAGCTATGGTCCTCTCACACCCACCTTAGGCTCCTGCGAAAGTGGTCAAGGACCCAGAATGGTCAAGCATTTAAATTGACTGTCAATTGGCTCTTTTTATTGATTAAATCTTTTTTGTTTTTGGTGACCTGCAAATTTAATGTTCTGTTATACTTCTAATGATATACAGATATAAATACTTCCCATCAATCTCTTTCCTTATTGAAAAGTTACCATCCAATGCCTCTATGCTTGGAGAAGTATAATTTGGAAGCTAGAAAGGTTGCTCAATTGAGCTACAATTGGAAGATAGGGAAGGAAGACAGGTTAACATCCGAAGAGATAGGTGGCTGCCAACACTAAGCACATTCAGGGTGGTTTCACCTAGACATCCTCAATCTGCAGCAAACTACGTATGTGACTTGCTGGATGATAATACAAAGACTCGTTGAAAGGATGTTCTGGACAGGTTCTTTATGCCAAAAGAAGCTGCTGTCATTTAAAGCATTCCATGAAATTCTCAACATTCTGACGACAGTATCTTTTGGCTGGTGCAAAAACTGGAGATTTTTCAGTTTGGAGTGCATATGATTTGTTGGACCACGAGGCAATGTCAGGTTTAGGAGAGGCTTTAAACAATCATAGCTCAACAATTATGTGGCAGGCACTGTGAAAAGCTAAGTGGACGTAGGTAAATTGCCGAATTATGTAAATGTTGTGTCGAGTGATTATTTCCCTTTGTGTGATATTTTCTCTATTTTCGTTTCTCACATGTTCTAGGAATTAGGTTAAATTTCTAACAGGCTCAGGTTAGGAATGCACTACAGGATATCCTACCAACAAAGACTCAGTTCTATTTTCCAAACACACCATCTCTTCAGTAACTTGTGAGCGGTGGAATGAAGTTCCTGAAACCAACCAGTTTACATGCTTTATGGTCTTGCCCGCACGCCAAGAAGTATGTTAATTAGTTGAAGGCATAAACATTACCCCACACCAGCCTTACCAAAACGAGACTGATCTATTCTCCTGGATGCTGCACCTCAAGAATACTATCTCACTGAAACTATTTCTCATTCTGTCATGGCAATTGTGGCTGCACATAAATGGAAAAAAGATTTAAGGAACCAGGAATGCAGAAAAAATTTAGTCTGAGATACTACATATCCCAACATGGAAGCCCCCTCAATTACCTTACTCCAAGGTAAATGTTGATGTAAAAAAATGCAAGGATGGCTTTTGCTATGGAATAGGCTCAGTGATTAGAGATTTTAATGGGAAGTTTTTTGCAGATAAGGTTGAGGTGATTGTGAGCCAATGCTGTCTGGATGCTTATTTTACAGGATTCTGGCATGCCCTATAATTGTGTAACCAGCAGGGACATCAGGAGTTCAACTTGAGAGCTACTTTAGTATTTTGCCATTGCTGCTTTTAACATTACCTACCCCCCCACCCCCCCCCCCCCCCCCCCCCCCCCCACCCCCCACCCCCCACCCAAAAAAAAAAGGACCTGAAATGCTGAAACTAGCCATACTAATTTTAGATGCTGTGTGTTTAATTTTGTGGACAAAAGCTAATAATGCTGCTCTTGTTTTAGCAGTTCTTGTGTGTAAATATTGTCACTGAGATTTGGCTGGGTGTCTGTCAAAAACTAGATTGGGGAGGAAATGATTTCATTGAATAATTATGATTACAAGGCTATTCCCTTTTGCACAGAGATTTGATTATTTTGCAAAATGCAATATATGTCCTGCAGCTTTTAATAAGGAAATATATATATATATATATACATATTGAAATTCGTCTTTCCTATGTTAAGATTTGTCATGGTAATATAATTATTGTTTTTCTTTTTCTCCAACAGTCCCAACATATATAGTGTTGTCCTTTCTTTCTTTTCTTTTTTTTCTTTTTTTTTTCTTCCTGGCATTTGGCTCTTTGATTCATGTTGGGAAATTTCAAACAGAAACCGTGCTCTGCTCAGATGCTGATTTTGGACCATGATTTGCACACCTACATGCTACTGAAGTC
The DNA here is from genome assembly GCA_036321655.1 of Quercus alba. Taxonomy (NCBI): domain Eukaryota; kingdom Viridiplantae; phylum Streptophyta; class Magnoliopsida; order Fagales; family Fagaceae; genus Quercus; species Quercus alba. The sequence continues at coordinate 9,436,642 of CM070304.1, read as the reverse complement.
AGAAAAAGAGAAGTAATGGAAAAGTGAATTGAAGTTTGCAAAACTTTATTCTGCTTGGTAAAAATAAAAAGAAAAGTGAATAAGTATAGAAAAAAAATGGATAATTTTTCAATATTCCATAACAATTAGTCGTAATAGAGTTTGTAGAACACAAGCAGAAACAATCACAGGAGCAAACAGAAATCAAAAAAGTACAGCTCCAGAAAACACACAACAACAAATGGCTTATGTCTAGTCTCCGCCCTTAATTTAAGCTCTCTCTCTCTCTATGGAATGTATAATACCCTCAGTTCTTACCCTTGGCAATGGAGAATATAGCGTTCCTATGGTGCCATATATGGTACACTGCAGCACCTGATGCTAACTTACACACTACAGCCCAGATTTTCCCTTCCACCGATTTTCTCCCAACACAAATTCTTGGGAATTAATTAAGCAGCACTTCATTAAATATTTCCAAAACCAGACAGATTTTCAATTTCTCCAGATATTATGAAAAAGCTCACTGCAAACTATTTGATAAATGATAATGCTTATAGTTGCTTCTAGATTTCCATTTCCCATTCAAGAAATGCAATACAAATAAATATATTTAGGAGGCCAGGTAGCGCTCTCATGCCAATCGACATATAAATTGAAAAGTGAACCATCTCAAGCTCTACTGGGGTATGGTAGCTGACTAGCTGTTTATGGCTAAAGCAGATATCACTCCTCCAATTCCTCTCTCTAATGTAAATGAATCTGTGTCTCATGCCCATCTTTTGGGAGCAAAGGAAAATGTTTGTAACTCCAAGGGGAGGAGGTAAATAGAGAAGGTGGCAACCCCACAACTAACATCCAGAACCTAAAGTACCCAGGGGCGGAGTCAAGAATTTTTGTTTGGAGGGACCAAGTTGCAATAGTAATATATTTATTAAGACAACTCCATACAAACACATAAATACACATGCTTTTTTTATTATATATACACACTTTTTTATTTGATAAGTTATACATATACACACACCCAACAAAAAAAGAGCTTAATATTGTCAATCAAAATTATGTTTGATGGCTATCTTTCATAAAATTAATAAAATACATTTTCACAATTTTCATAGTGAAATTCTTAAAAAGTTTCATTTTCTATAAAAATTATCAAATTTTATACTAATATAAGTAAAATTATTCAATCGAACTAATGTAATTTTCAAAAACGAGAATGATCCAAAACTTGGAGGAACAAATTAGGCTCCAAACATATTTGAAATTATTTTGCTTTGACCCATTATGTGGCAACTAAAGAGACATTTCATGTGTAGTTTTAGTGACAATAATTTTTTAATGAGTTAATGACTTGTTAATCGCCATATAACAGGTTGAAAAAGATAAATTCAAACATGTTTGGTGCCAAACTTTTTCAAATATTTAACAGATATAAAAGCACATTTTACAATAAAAAATAAAATTACGAAAAATAAAGTTGTCCCTATAACTATTAGACCATTTTTTTTAAAGCATCATTGGACTAATTCAAATACTTAGGGGGGATCAACTCTTATTTTTGTAGACTAAATTTTGAAAATATTAAAATAATTATATATATTTTTTCAAAATTTTCAAAATATGGCCCCCCCCCCCCCCCACCCTTCAACATGGCTCCGCCCATGGAAGTACCCCTGCAATATAATCCCTATGAACTACCCCTGCAGTAAAATGCCCTATGTTACCCAGTGTTGACAACTTCTGAAAGAATTTCAAGTACCTGGGCTCTTTCGGATCCAAATTATTTGCCTCCTCTTTATTCAATTCAGCTAGCCTAAAGAAGGCCTCATATCTAAAGCAAACTGAGAATTTCCTTCTGCTTTGAAGTGCCAAATAATTCAATTTCGACCGTTTGATTACTTGATAATCCGATTCACATCATCATGAGATTCAGTCTTTTCTGTAGATTAGGTATGCACCTTGATACTGGTTTGAACTTGTTGAACTAAGTTAACCATAATGCTTTATCAAGATCAAACATCTCAGAGTATAACCAGCAAAATCTCAAATGAAAAATCTAATCTTAATCAGCTCATTAATCATCCCATAATGCTTTATCAAGATCAGGGGCGTAGCCAGGAATTTTTGCTTGGGGGGGCCAAGGTAAAACTATCATTTTGATTTGCAATTCAACGAAAAACTCAAAGTACAGTATATTTATAACACAAGATTATTGATAGAATTTTTTTGTTGGTGTAATTCTGTAGCACTCAAATATCAAAATACTAACAAGTTAATCGACCAATTGAGCATCTTAAGTCTTTTTTTCTTGAGTTTCTCCTATTCTTTTGAAAAACCATAAGTCCATAACATTCATAGAAATCAAATATAAGTTTACAACAAAACTGCAAAAGAAGAAGAAAAAGAAGAAGTTGGTATTTCTCAATATTTGCTTAGCTTTAAATAAGAAAACTCTTTGTTAAGGAAGAGGGAGAAACTAATGAAAATGTGATTATGTGACGGCATCCCATGGAAGAGTTAATGAAGAGTAACTGAAGAGAGAGTACCAAGTGATGAGGAGAGTCTTTTCAGTGGCTTTTAAGTGGAAAGGGATATTGTAATAGTTTTGAGAAAGTGCAAAACTTAAGTACAATATCCTAAGTGTAATACATTAGGTTCTTCAATTAAATTCAAGTATATGTTTAACATGACCAATAACATACAAATAATGTTATTATTTTTAAGGAAAATTAAATTCAATACATATGATTTTAATCAGATAATCTGATGTACTACACCTCAGTTTTATCCCTTCACAAAGATTGAATAACTAAAAACTAAAAAAATATGGATGTGGCTATCATGCTTTAGAGAAGAATGGAAAAGATAAAAGGAGTTAATTTTTATGATTGCAAAGTTGGGATTTGGGGTGAGAAGAATTTTATGAGTGACATGTTGGAGGGGGGGCCAATCTTTTAATCTTGTGGGGGCAAGTCTTAACTCAAAATGATTCTAGTCTAGTTTTACCTATAATTAGAGAGGTTTTAAAAAATTTTGGAGGGGCCATGGGCCCCCCAATGCATAAGGTGGCTCCGCCCCTGATCAAGATCAGGAATCATAGAGTAAAACCAGTAAAAAAAATATGTAAATTTAATTTTTATCAGCTCATTTAATCATCCTCAAATCCATCTCATTTCTCATAACCATTTTCTGCACACAGTACAGTCTCTTCTATATCTTCTCTGAAATCACATTCCTTCTTCAGACACGAGACACCACATTTCTCCAAAACATCTATTATTGACATGCCCACTTTTTCCATAATCCACACGACCAATAAACTCGAGATTACAACAGCCAAGCAATGGAACAATGCCATTCTTTCTTGCTCACCAAAAACTTGAACTGCTAAATCCCACACAACATTACACCACATTAGTAACAAACTCTTCTTCAGCCTATTTATGGTCCTTCTGACAAAGTTTAGCTTGCTTCGTTACAAAATGATCAAACACCTTTCCACCTGAAATATCCTTGCTCACTTTAAATCAAGAAAACCAATTGGCTACCAAGCTGGTGCTTGTAAGCTACATAAATGATAAAACTTCTAAAGAAATATTAATAAAAAATGACGCCGTCTATAATTGGCAATTGCCGCCATTTTTCACTTCACCAAGTCAAAGCAGAGCTTGTTGAAGTAAATATGGAGAACACAGAAATTCTGAAGGACTGGGTTCGAGTGAGTCTGACTCGAAGAAAACCGGAACCATCACAACTCCTCATCTCAAGGTTCTCTTCTTTCTTCTGTCTCTTGCAATTTCAAAATTCCTTTTTTTTTTTCCCTATATCTTTTGCCCTGAAAACGACGGCGTTTGACATTTTGGAACCTCCACTTTTGAGATTGTACCTGACAAGCTGGCCAGGTCTCTGCAAATAGCAAATTTTTTTTTTTGATAAATTACGTTTTTAAACCCATATTTTATATTGGTTTTAAATTACAATCCTCCTGCCAATACCGAAATATTTACAAAATATTTCACATTTCAGATGGACTAATGTTGCTAAATTGAACCACCACCAGACAAAAACACAAAGGAAGTTGTAAGAAAATCAATGACACTTTTAAAGTTGGCATTTTTATTTTTAGAATCATTTTTACTATCTCTTTTCAAACTTTTGATATGCTCAATTAATCCCCCAAATTTGAGAGTATTACCACAATATTCACCCTTTCGTCCAAATTGAGATTATGTTGGACGAAAAAGCATAGTTACAATCACATGCAAAACATGTGATTCGTGGACCTACAACACCAATTAAATTGCCCTCATTATTGCCATTTGTTATCTAAAAAATACAAAATCAATATCATGCCCAAATTGAAATTGAAAATGAAACAATCTAATATAATAATATTGTAGAGACTAAATTGTAAAACACACCCCTCAAGTTTAAGGTTATATTTATTTTGTTTCTTAAAACTTCAACCTTTTGATCCTCTCCCCTATCATTAGGGGATTGTTTTGATTGGCAACCCCTCCATTAAAAATATAAAACAAAATCCTAGTTAGGTATTAAGTATTCCTCAACTTGTCACATGGGATAGTTCATCCAATTAAATCATGCCATATGATATGAATTAAATGGAAAAAAAATTATTTTTATAAAAAATCTCTAAAATATAATAAAATAATTTAATTTAATATAACCTTTTATTTTTTTCAATATTTCTTTTTTCTTCCACAAAATTCATGCTCTTATAAATCTAAAAACACTAATTGTCGAGTAGTATGGTTTTGCTAAAGTTTGGTTTTGTATGTATGTCTACATATATATATATATATATTTATTGCTAAATAAAAAAAATGGGTTTTCGATGTGGACTCATCGATCCCACATTACGTGATAGCAATAGCTAATACCATGTGTACTATTAGGGCCTTAATGAGTCTATCATCATAGGCATAACACATTTGTTGAAGCATCACTACTCGAACCGCTCCACTCCTAACAAGCATCATACGAAATGATTTGAGAACTTTTACCACAAAGCCACAACTTGCAATGGTTTGCTAATGTTTGCTTTCTTCTTTGTTCTTTGTGTTCGTACTATTGTTTCATTTTTATTATTGAATTTGGTTGACTTGAAATTTCATAGAAAAGATAATCTCAATTTCTCATGAGTCCAAATGTTGAACTAATTTAACTCTTCCACCAACATCTACTTCCACCCAATAATAAAAAGTTACCCACTTCAAATTGGATAAGGGCTACCTCCAAATGACACAATAAGCTTTTTTTCCCCCTTTTTTTGAGGGGGACTATTATTGGGTTTGAGTTAAATGAAATTAGAGAGGAAATTATGCTATTTATATTGAAAGAATATGATCATTGGAAAATATGATTGTTAGAAATATATGGCTGTTTTTCTTCTTCTTCTTCTCAAAAAGAAAAAAATATATGGATGTTTAAAAAATATGACCATTGGAAAGGGAAAAAAAATCAATAAAGACAGAATAATAAAGACTTAAAAATAATAGAGAAAAAAATAAAGAATATGTTGGGTTTGAAAAGTAGGCAACTCAAATTGAAAAATATAACACCTTGGATCCTTCAGACCAACCTTTTGGGCTTGAGTGACACAAGATGATAGAAATAGAATTAGAGGAATGTTCTACTCATTGGTAGGACATGTCAAGAGCCTTGTGCAGAAACACCTCTGTAGGACACAATGTGTTAAAAATGGGAAGCTTCTTTCCCATTAACCTAGCCTTTTGGGGTTAAAGGGTTCAGTATGCTACAAAAGGTGGGCTTTTAGCTAAACTTTGGGTGAGAGTTGGCCTAACTCATTTGGTATGGACACAAAGATACAAGTCTCCAATTACAAAACTTACATTAACATAAAAGGAAAACAGCCCAACCAATTGCCTTATAGTTCAGGACTGCTATTAGTTGGACTTCAAGCCTAACAATTGATGTTTAGGATTTATTTGGTTTAGAGATTCAATTCCTTTTCTTTGATTTATAGTTTATTTGATTTTATAAGATTTCATGTGATTTTTTTTTTTTTTTTTTGAGGGAAAGATTTATTGTTTATATGATTTAATAAGATTTCATTTGAAGATTTCTTGATTTAATAAGATTTCATTTGAAAGTTTCTCAATGATATTATGTAATTTCATTTAAGTCTATGCATTAATTAATTCTTTCTTCTTTTTTCAGCTTTCTTGCTTAATGCCTTCTCTGGCAAGTATAAGTGTTGACATGGTTTTTTTTTTATATAAAAAAAATTATTTTAAGTATATTATTGTTCTTCAACTTTGTTTTTTACAAGTTGGAGTTTAAGAGGATGGTTTTTATAGATTTAAATCTGTGCAATTGTACCTTCTAACGTAAGAGATAAAAGTTTAAAAGGCTTAAAAAAAAAGAAAAAGAAATTAATCCAAAGATTAAGAATAGAAGTGAAAATTTTAATTTTCAATCTCATCATTCAAAAAAAGTCAATTATATGATTTTTCTTGTTGTAATGTTTGGTTGTTAATAAATTTATAAATAATTTTCTTTTGATAATCCAATAATTAGTAATTACATTAAGAATAAAGGTATTTAAATCCTAAATATTTTTGTCAATAATACTAAAAGGTACGTTAGCTTCAAAGTTCTTGACCATAAATAAACTCTTTACAACTTGTATAAAGAACTTTGTGGATTCGGTACTATATGCAATTATATCCATTCCTCTCACAATATTGTTTTACTTCTTCACTTTTTAATTTTTAATTTTTTTAATTCAATTTTTTGCCTTTTCTTTTATAAATTTGTTATTCAATTGTTACGTTGAGATTGATTTTTTTTCATTTCTCAATCTAAGCCATTAAGAGCAACAACACACAGTGCAATACACTAGTTAACCTTATCTCAATCTGAACTTTGTAGCCATATAAATAGTAAAAAGGGCTGTGGTTGATTCATACATTGCCCTTATTAATTAAATGAGCCAGATTGGTAAAATTGTTTAAACTCTTTGAGTCCTAATAAATTTGAGAGCAAGTTTAAAAACACAATAAAATCTCATAATATTTTCACAATATCCTTATTTTGAGTTGAAGTGAATAATAATAATAATTTTACTCAAGCCGTTTTACTTTACGTTCACACAAGTCTCCGGAGCAGGGTTTTTTTTTTGGATGAATGAGATTTAATGAAGTCTATACAACTGAAAGCACCAGTAGAATCAATCATAGTAGCAAAGGAGCAGATATCAAATAGTACAGCTCCAGAAATCAATTAGTCACAAACTGTGGGGAACCAAGACCTTTCAACAAAGAAACCAGAGAAAGTAGACAACAATTGAGGTTTCTACATGAAATTTCCAACGCGAAAACAAACGCCATAAGTCAAGTTACGCGTGAAGACTGATGAAGACCGATCTCTGCAGTCTTCTTCTGAAAATCTGTCCCTGTCGTTCACTCTCTTTCTCTGTAACTAACGACAAAAAGATGGGCCTAAACTTGCCAGAAATAAACAACTTTTCCCCACACCATTGACTATTATGACACGTACGTATTCCATGGAGTGGTTCTGGTGCCACAATTTTTCTATTCAATGCCCCCACCATTTTTGTAACAATCGAGTTATCAACATCTTTTGCTGGTCACCATGAATTTACGCACTGTCCTCATTTTGAACACGCGGGATGTGTTTGTTATGGTGTACAGTAGAGTTGACTCATACGATGTCTCTCACATGGGGTCGACCACTTAACTCATTCTTTGAATCTTGCCGAATGAAGTTTCTCATAAATAAGGCCACCTCTTGGTAGCAGGGGCGGCCCAACATAATTTGGGGCCTAAGGCGAAAAATTTATGCGGGGCCTTTAATATGTAAATATTAATTAAATAAAATTATTTAATACTAATCAAATTAAGGTTAATTTGATACATTAAATGCATAAATAATACCAACTAGACTAATGTTAATTTCATATAGAGAATTGAATATCATAGTTGAATTATAAATATTAATAAAAAGAAATAAAAATATATTGCGATTAAAAAATATACTTTATTTTGAATATAAGACGATGCATAATTAAATAAAGTTGTAATCTAATTTTTAATTTTTAATTTTGATTTTAAGAGAGAGAGATAGATATTATTTGGTGTGTGGTTTTGTAGGATATTAGTTTACAAAAATCAAAGTCTCAAACTATCAGGGTAGATTAACCTATAATTAATGATTTAACACATTTGCAACATCTTTTTGAAATATTTTAGGGTTTCAATTGAGTTAAGGTTTTATTGGTTTCATAATTTGAGAGTCTTAATAGAAATGAAAAAGAAAAATGTGCTAATTAAAAGCACTATAAAATGTTCAAAATATAATATGATATTGTTTCTCATTGATGAACTTCATCAATTTAACTAATGAATGTTTATATCACTTTTTTTGTGATTAATAACATGACAATTTGTGAACCAATAGTAAAATTTGTAGTATCCTTAACATTACTAATAAAAAAAATGTACAACCTTTAGAAAATATATATATAGTTTTATAAAAATTTGGGCCTTTAATTATGAAAAGTGGGGCCTTTTTTTTCTAAGAAAATTTTTGTTTTTTGGTGGGGCCTTAGGCCTAGGCCTAACTTGCCTAGGCCTTGAGCCGGCCCTGCTTGGTAGTCTGCTCTTCAAAAGTTGTCCTCTCACCGTCTCTTTCATCAGTTCCAAATTTCACACCGATTCCATCTCTCTTTGAATCGACGTAATTTCAAAATCACGCAATTCAGGTTGGGGATTGTTGCCAAGAAACCATTGACTACTAATGCACTTTTAAGCTTACAAAACAAATAAAACCCAAAGTTTAAGAATCAAAATAACGATTGAAATAAATATATGTTTAACATAACATCATTGATTAAGTTTTGAGTTAAAGATATTAAAAGTGTATACGGATTGATAATATTAGGAAATAATTAATAAATTATTATATGTCCAGCAATGAGACAGTCCAAAATGGTTCATGTCCACCAACTATGATATAATTCAGGTTCAAACTGTGGTTTGTGTTCAAATAATTTATGTCCTGCAAAATAAGGTATGTCCAAATAATATATGTCTAGTAATGAATTTTACTATTTTTCTTCAATTTTGTTTTTAACATGTTGGGGTTTAAGAAGATGGCTTTTTTGGATTTGAATTCATGCAATTTTACCTTTAATGTGAGATATAAAAGTTAGAAAAAAATAAAAGTAAAAAAAAAAGATAAAAAAATTTCTACTCTGAGGTTAAGATTAAAAGTAAACTTTTTAATTTTCAATCTCATTCAAAAGGCAATTGTACAACTTCATTTTTAGTTATAATGTTTGAATTTTAATAAATATAATTTTTTTAATTTAAAAGTTAATTTACTTGTTCCTCAAAAAAAAAAAAATAGTTAATTTACATTGGAAATAAAAGAATTCAAATCTTATACATCTCTGTTAATAATATAAAGAGTATCAGTTAGGCTCTTTAATTAGCAGGTAAAAAAGCAATGTAAAAGAAGAACATTGTAGCTGGTTTAAAAAAAATAAAAAAGAAAGAAAGCAATATTAACAGAATTTCTACTAGCCAGTGATGGCGCTAAATTTTGGGCCCTTCACACTAGCCTAAAGCGGGCCCCCCAGCTAGGAATTAATTGTATTGAAGTTGAGCTTCATGCAAAAGCTGTTGATTCGGAACGTGCAGTTAATTAGAAGGGGTTGTGCTCAATAGGAAGACTTCGTAATTTTAGAAGAACTTCCCTCTATTGATGTCTCTAATTTTGTAAGTTTTGATGCTTCTGGTGTGCACTGTTAGAGCATTAGTATCAGTGGTGTTAAAATTTTTAACTTTTTCAAGGACGAACTCAAGAGGACTCTTCTAGTGTGCACTCAGAGCATCAGCATTGGTGATACAAAAAATTTTAGCTTTTGAAGGGAAGGACCTGGGTGGGGGCTCAGGTCCCCTAGATCCAATTTTTATTTTTTAGTTATTATATATATCATTTTTGTAATTGGACCACCTTCTAAAATCTTAGACTCCCATTCTCCTCAATTATCTTAGCTAGTTTCACCCGAATAGCAACTATCTAACCCACATACTTAACAAAAATAATAAAAACATTCACAATGGTGATTGTATTTTAGCACCCAAAAAAAAAAAAACTACCACCAAAGAACCAAAAAATCATGTGTTATTAGAAAAGTTAAAGCTAAATTTGTTGCAATTACAGTAAACTGGTATAAATATCAATTAGCTATAGCAAGTTGTTAAAAATAAAATAAAATATTTTATTAAGATTATATCTCTTCCTTCTATTAAAAAACTCAAACTCTCTCTTCCTTTTTTATTTTAATGAGTTGTTTATATTATTTTAAATGAAGTGATAAAAAATAAAACATTTGATATTAGGTGTATTGTAAAGTAAGGTAGTAAATAGATAAAGTATATTTTTAAGGTGCTAAAAGCTAAAATTTTATTAGGTGTATTGTAAAGTAAGGTAGTAAATAGATAAAGTATATTTTTAAGGTGCTAAAAGCTAAAATTTTTAGCACCATCACTGTGAATGCTCTAATTTCAACCAAAAAAAAAAAAAAATCCTAGCCAGCCTAATATTAAAAAAAACATTATTTTGTTTTTGTTTGCCTTTGTTGGTAAATTATTACATCTTAATATATTTAGAAACAACGATTTTGAGTATTTACAATTTTTTAATACTATATAGATGCATATTTGGAGCTTTTTTTTTTTTTTTTTTTTTACTTTATACTCCGGCCCTTGCTAACTTAGAATCATAGGTCTGTCCTTGTTTTGTCACCACAAAAAGCTACTTTATTTATTTTACCACCTCATTTTACAAAAACCCAACATCAATGATTTTATTTCAGCATTCAACACGTTAAAATAATATAAAAAATACAATAAAATAATATATTCAATACAATAAACACCTATCACAGTCACAAACAAAGGAAAATAATTATTATAATAATAAAAAGACAAATAAAATATATTTTTTAATTATACCATATGAGCTCCAAAAATGGCTATACATTGTAGCTCAAGAGCAAAAAATTATGTCTTTAACTCCACTGATGCAGCTATATTTTCATTTTTTTTAATTTTTTTTATGTTGGTTGTTAAATTTGGCAATATGGGCCTCTTGGGTAAAGTAATTCCAAGCAACAGTTTTCAATGTTTAAATACTAAAAATTATAAGCCTAAAAAAAAAAATACATGTTTGATAAACTTTTCAAATAACATTATTTAATGACATTTTTATAAATATATTAAAAATTGTAAGCCCCACCTGAGAAGACCATGACTTGTTGTTGTTGGACTCATCTTCTCTCTCACGCCTCCACACTCCTTTTTCCCTTTCTTTTTCCTCCCTTTGCTTTTCACGCCTGGAACCTTCCCTCATCACAACTCTCTTCAATTAGATCCCTCTCTCTCTTTTCTCTTCAATGGGCCACTCAACTAAAACTCTCATGTATCAAGAATTTTTTTTAAAATATGTTGTTTGAAATATAGTACCAAGCATATTTTTTCTATTATAAATATTATAAACATGTGTTTTTATAATACTTTTTAAACCACAATTTTTACATTATTTTAAATAAAAATGTTTGAATACTGTTATCAAACAGGCCAACAGCAATTTGTCACCGACATTGTAAATCCGGTTTATAGAACAACTATGCCATATATTTTAACTAGCTAGCTTTGTTGTGGTTGTGCATATTACCTTTTATCCAAAATAATAATAATAATAATAATAATAAATGAATAAATAAAGGGGGAAGATACGACTTATCTTTTTCGTTGAAGTGCATGAATTTGAATTTTTACTATAGAGTGAAAAGAATTTTAACTTTTCACCTATTCATGGTAACAAGCCTAGGTTACTAGGCTTGGTAGTAATCTTCTTATTAAATATCCATTTATCAGTGTGTGTATATATGCAACCTCTATATATCCCGTGCAATGTATGGGAACTTTAATTGATTATGAAACTATATAATTGCATAAATTGCTCCTATCTTACTTGAATTTGTGTTACAATTTGATGAAGAAGTCAAAGTTTAAAATATTCGTGAATTGGAAGATTCATTGCCTAAGAATTGTTGAAACAAAACCAGTATATATATATATATGGCTACACAATAGAGAGATATAAGAGAAATATTATTTATCTTCAAAATAATTACCCATGGTATAGTTGTTGAAATCTATCAAACATGTTCAGATATTAGTAAAACTAATGCAAAAAGTCAAATGTTAAAACTTCTAAAATGCCAAAAAATAATTTTTAAAAATTAGAAGATTCTAAACCTAGAATTATTGAAACAATAGAAAAATAATATATGACTACAGTCATTACCCACAAAGAGAAATATAAGAGAAAGATCCTGTTGAAATATGCTAGATGGTTTCATATAATGTAAAAAATAAACCCAAAAATTCAGATGAAACTAAAAAAATTAGAAAATTCGGTGCCTACAAATTATTGAAACAAAATATAAACCAAAAAAAAAAAAATGTAACTACACAGAGAGAAATATAAAAGAAAGATATTCTACCCTAAAAAGAATAATCCATTGCTATAATTGTTAAAATCTACAAGAAAATTTTAAATGTTACAAAATATTAACTAAAAAGTCAGTAGTTAAAACACAATGGAATTATTTAGATGAAACAATCTTCTAGTGGGTTGAACCTAGCGCCAAGTTACCCTAGGATAATAGCTTGTTGTTGAGACTTGAGATCGAAATTATATATATAATGTGACTTCTTTTTCTTTCTCACCAATCAAGCTGTCACCACTAAGAGCCATCTATGTTTGCGCCAATAGCTTCTCCACCAAGCGGTTAGTCTCCCAAAGTTCTAATGTATCATGATCTTTAACTATTCGAAGAGTTCAATTATTATATATACATAATTAAAATAATAATAAAAACTCTTTCAATCTATTTAATAATATGATTCAGATTTTGATGTTGGTTTTGATGTTGATTTGTTTTTACCCTTTCAATCTTAGGATTTCAAAAAAGTGGGTTTCGAAGTAGCATCCAGTTTTTAATTATATCTTTGGTTAAAAACCTGATTATATACATTCTCCGTTTGTATATATCCCCCCTCCCAAAAAAAAAAAAGTTTGACATACACACAGTATTAACGTAGAGTTCAAGAATTTTAAGATATTTGATTTTCACTTGGACTCTTTTTAAGTGAAGAATGTATATATATATATATATATATATATATACACGGTTAGTTGGTGTATTTTTTTTTTTGGATGAAATTTTGTGTTCTTTAGAACTCTACTCTTATCGATACAATTTATGTTTGTATTTTTAAGTTTTTTTTTTTTTTTTTCAATCTAATTGAAAAAATTAAAAATTAAAATAAATTATAATAAGGTGTAAACAATTTAAATATTTTTTAAAAAAATATAATAATAATAATGTGGCAAGTTTTGGAGAGGTCAACAAAAAGTCAAAAGTTTTGGTTTAAGCTTGAGTTTGAGTTTAAGTTGGACTTGTTAGAGAGACAGCGTTTCACTCTTTGTTAAATTTGGATTAAAGAAAAATAATTTTGTTTTTAAAAAATGATAATGATGAGTTTGAGTTTAAGTTGGACTTGTTAAAGAGATATAGTTTCACTCCTTTTTAAGTTTGGATTAAACAAAAACAATTTTGTTTTAATATCTAAATAAAATGATAATTTTATTTAAATACTAATGATAATGATGAGTTTGAGTTTAAGTTGAACTTGTTAGAAATATAGAATTTCACTTCTTGTTAAGTTTAGACTAAACGAAAATAATTTTATTTAAAAAAAATGACAATTTTATTTAAATATTGTGCTGACGTGAAAAATTGTGGGAGTTTCAGAGACTTCGATTTTATATATATACTAGCATTATGCCCATACGATGCACGGCTTAATCAAAATTTATATGTAACTAATTTTTTTATTAATCTACTTAAAATAAATAAATATTTTACTTTTAAGTTACATAATGAATGCATGTTGTGTCAGACTAAGGTGGGTGTGTGTGTGTATGTGTATATAATTGAATGGAAGATAGTAGAGGTACTTATATTTATATATATATATATATATATATATATATATATATATAATATGATTTTCAATAATACATTGAATTTTAAGGCTCAATAAATCACATATATTTAAATGAAAAATCCTTGAATTTAATAGTTAAAAACTATCCAAAACAATAATTGAAATCTTGTTTAAGTGAAACCTCAATTCAGTAATTAAGAACAATCTAAATTATTAAACATTTAAAAATTTGAAATAGAGAGAGACTCACATGAGAATTTAATTTTTTTCCTTGAAAGCATGGAAGAAGACACTGAAACTTGAGTGAGTTTCACCCTATGAAGTTTAAGTTTAAACTTAAAGTTTAAGTCCTGTGCGTTGCACGCTACATGTGTGTGTATATGCATGGAAAATGATCTAAATTTAACATTTATTATAGAAAAGAGGTGGTGTAGTCTTACTCCTGTCTAACGAAGTCTTGTTATAATCCCTTTATATAGCGTGTGTATATGCATGAAAAATTATACAAATTTAACATTTATTGTAGAAAAAATGTGGTGTAGTCTTACCCCTGTCTAGCTAATTTTGTTATAAGCCCTTTGTTCTGAGGGGAGAGAGATTGAAAAAAAAAAAAATCGGTGTATAATATATAATAGCTAAGATATTAATCTTTAGAAGTGGTATCTCATACGGATTAGTATTTCAATTGTAGGTTTTGGTAGTTCAAAGTTAGCGCATAATAGTTAATAATTAGAAAATTACTTTGAAATTTTTTTAAACCCATCCCTTAAAAAAGTTTTAGTAGAGTTTAAATCATGTTAATAAATTATCTCTCTATTCAAATTTTTTTTTTTTTAAATCATCTTAATAAAAAGTTACTGATAAAACTATTATTAGTAAACATTTTTTATGCTTATCTATTTAGCTTTGTTGCCAAATTTATATAAATTCTATTTTTTTTTTTTTTGAAGAATATAACACAACCAAAAACCTATAAACAAAAATTTACATTCATTATAAAGAATATAATCAAAATTATTCATAATTTAAAATTAAGAAATTAACACAAATTATAAATTAAGATATAAATTTAGAAAAAGAACAAAGAATAAACCCGATTGTTTTCTCTATCACTTTAAGAGATGAAAGTGTGAGTATGTAATTAAAACTTGAATCAATTATTGTAGAAGAAAATAAATGAGTATGAAAGTTTAATATTATGAATTAGGTTGAAACATGTGTGAGAATTTTTTATTAATTTTTTTGAAGTTAAAGAAAAATAACTTAAACAAAATGAAAAAATAATAATGAAGAAGAAAAAATGCATACTTGTCATGGGATTTAGGCATTCACATATTGTAAAAAATGCTTGCTTGTAGGTCAGTGGTGGTAGTTCTAATGTCTCCCATGTCTTGTATATCTCATAAATAATCAACAAATGATATCCTAAATTCTAATACTTGCATGAATAAGATTATTTTGAAAAAATAAGAGAAAATTAATAAAAAAAATATAATATAATTGTATTTGAAGACATAAAAATAATTTTATTATTTTACTTCAAAACTTACACCAAATTAAGTCTCATAAGTTCATAATTTTCTTTAATATTAAGTACCTCCCACATTCTTGTGACTCTTACTCTAAATTCCAATCGTCTTTTTCGGTGTCAATTTCATCAAAGATGTTATATCTTGATTTTGTCTATCATTCTGATTAAAAAAAAAAAATCAAAATGTTATCAACAATTTATCATCATATTAATATCAAGATAAAAAATTATGATATTTATGTAAAAGTTCTTTAATTAAAATAACTAATAAAATAGTGTAAGGACCAGAAAATTTAGTGGCCCAAGCCCATTTAGAGTAGTGGGTTGTGCAGTTCAACCTTGGCCCAAATCAATAAAATTTGTAAGAGAATGGAACAAACAACACGTGGGGCAGTTCATCCACCCATTTTCCCTTAGCATCTTCCAACCTTTTCTTCAGCCTAGACACTATAACTTTATTGGTGGCCTCGGCCTACCCATTCCCCTAAGGATAAGCAAGTGTAGAATACCCATTTCTAATCCCTAACTCCCCGCAATATCTCCAAAAGGCTTTACTATCAAATTGAAGACCGTTATCTGAGATCAGTGTGTGAGGAACTCCAAACCTGGTAACAATGTTCCTCCAAATGAACCTCTTAGCATCCATGTCCCTAATATTGGCAAGGGCTCGGCTTCCACCCACTTAGTAAGTAGTCCGTGCGGACTAGAAGCCATCTTCGGTTCCCTATAGCTCAAGGAAAGGGTCCCACTATATCCAAGCCCCACTGAGCAAATGGCCAGGGGCTAAACAAAGGATTTAGTATTCCCACTAGGATATTTGGGCATACCTCTGACATTGGTCACACTTTTTCACATAATCCTGAGAGGTTTTTCGCATGCTAAGCCACCAGTACCCCTAGGTGAAGGTCTTGTGTGCTAAAGACCTTCCTCCTGTATGACTCCCATAAATGCCCTTATGCAGTTCTTCCAATAAGGACTCCACTGCTTCTGGATGTACGCATAATAAATATGGCCCTGAGTAAGAGCGCTTGTACAACTTTTGCTTTTCAAACAGCCAGTAGTGAGGGGCAACTCTGCATACTTTCTCTGCCTCACACTTGTCTTCAGGCAACGATCCCTGTTTCAAGAAGGTTACTTTGGGGTCCATCCAACTCGGCCCCACATGGAGGCTACCCACCCCTATCAAAGGTGCCCCTGTAAGACTTAAACTATCCATCTCCTCAATAACAACAACCTGAGGAAGATGGAGGCGTGCCCTTCGAGGTAATAAACCCATGCGGATCGGAGCAAGTCTCAAAAACTGCCACCCAAAGCGGACAATACCTTTGATGGGCACTGCCTTCAAAAACGCCTTTTTGTGGGGGAGGATTTTGTTCCAAGCCCGCAAGCAGTTTGTTTGCTCTGGGGCCGAAGGACCCACACAGCTTTGTTCCTTTAAGCGACATGAGCAGTTTTTAAGACTTGTTCCCACATCGAAGAAAGATGCGCCCCACTCATGTCTTATAAGTCTTAGCTAAAGGCAAGAGTGGGGCGCATCTTTCTTCGATATGGGAGTAAGTCTCAAAAACTACTCATGTCACTTGAAGGAACAAAGCCATGCAGGTCCTTCGCCCCAGAGCAGACAAACTGCTTGCGAGCTTGGAACAAAATCCTCCCCCACAAATAGAAATGCATTCCCCTTTTCTTTATATCATGGTAATGTTAAAAGTGCTCACTTTGATGGTGTTTGCCTATAGATTGATTTTCTAAGCCATTAAAGTAAAAAAAAAAAAAAAAAAAAAAAAAAAAAAAAAAAAAAAAAAAAAAAAAAAAAATCAGTTTGTTCATGTACGTCACTGTATACCAACTCTTAAAAGATGAGTTGTTGTTGTTGTTGTTGTTGTTTTTTTTTTTTTTTTTTTTTTAATTGTGTTTTCTTCTACTAGAATATTATTGAGTGGATTCTTCTAATCTAAGAGTCATGAATAACCCAAAAATAAGATTTTCCTCTAAATCAAAATTGAGGGTAATATATATGTATATATATATAAAATTGTTATCAACAATTTACCATCAATTAAAGTTAAAAGGAAGATTGTCCTTGAAATCAAAATTAAGGGATGGAAACATCATAGTAACATTGGAACCTATGTCATAAACATGTAATTTATATATGATATACAAAATTGGAACCCACTTTATCTTTGAAGTCAACTAAAAACTTTAATATTAATAAAATAAGGGAGATCATGAGAGAAGAATTATAAAAAGAAAAATCTTACATGCAAGTTCATAACAAAAATTTTAAAATAATATACAAAATAATATAAAATCACCTCTAACCATATTTAATGATTGATTTCCAAACTATAAACATATAAATTGGATAAAACTTAAGGAAATAAGGTTAACAAAAGACAAAACAAAATACAAAAAATCTATTCAATTTGATAAAAAATAAAAATACATACCTCTGCAAGGTTATGTAGGTAGGAGAAGAATAGAGTAAAACCTTGTACAGTAGGTAGTAAAAAATCATAATTTTATCACATACATTTATATTCCATGTTGAAGGAGTTGATATGAATAAAGAATTGTGTTGTGTGATAAGAGAAAATAGCAACATATTCTAAACTAACGTCTAACATAAAATTTGTCGATAAAAAAAAGAAAAGTATTTCAGGCACCTAATCTGAAAAGTTAGATAAAAAAGATGTATATCTAATTATCAATTAACGTAGGCCTCATGTATATCAATTAATTAGAACTCTTTTGTAGATGAAAAAAAAATTGCATTTCAGGCACCTAAATCGAAATATTTTAGATTAAAAGGTCTCATATATATCAATTAATGTAGGCCTCATGTATTTAGAACTCTATATCTATATTCACGTTAATAATAACTCTATATTAAATTTTGGAGTTTATCCAAAGAATAAAAAAGTGAAGGAAAAAATAAGTAGTTTTTTTTAAAATAAAAAAATGAGTCCAAGATGTCAGGACATGTGTGATTCATATTAAGAACATATGTCAACATTTTATGTAATTAGCTAATCTTTTGACAAAACACACTTTACTTGTAATTGGGTAGATCTAGGATGTGTTTAATGCTTCAAGAAATAAGGTTTTAAGTTCAAGTGTTAAAACCATGCAAGTTTGTCCAAGATTCAAGTAATGAAGTGCAGGATTTTAAAGCTCGATAGCTAGCATTTATCGAGGTTTTAAAAGCTGCTGAAGCCCATGGCTCAACAACTAGATCGATAGATGGCTATCTATCGAGATTTATGAAGTTCAGTTTTTCAAGCTGATTTTCATCCAATCTGTGAATGTATGTTTGAGCTTTCTTTTCTCACAACCCTAAACATATATAAGGATTATTTTAAGGTCATAAAAGGTGACACAAGTTGCACAAGAGCACAATTCCACAAGTGTGAAGAAAGATGTGATCGATGACCTAGTTTGCCCTAGTTTTTCATTCTCTTCAAGAAGTTGCTGTGTTTTGTACACCTTAGGGTTTTGTGACCAAGCAACTTCATGATCTTCATTGTGCGATGAACAGAAGAATTTTGTAGTCAACATCCTTCTCAAGTTGGTGATCAAAACGCGTACTGGGATCTGTGCAATTGGTTAGTCACGTTCTGGGAGCCATGCATCGAAAGGACAGATTATCACTACAAAACAATTCCAATTGGGTCTTAGGGTAAGGGTTCAACTGTAAGTTGGTATAAGGTATTGAGATTCCTTTACTTGTAATCGCTTGTTTTGATAATAGTGGATTCTCGAGAGTGGTGACCTTAAAATTACCCGGTGAGATTTTTGCCGTGTAGTTTTTCCTCATTCGTAAACAAATCATCATGTCAATTTAATTTCCACTGCATACTTAGTTTAATTAGTGATTTGTTCGTGCTACCACGTACATTGCATGTTAATTTGATTAATTAATAAACTTGACTAATTAATAAATTAATTCATCATGAGGGGGTCAAAACATTTTTGGCCTATCACAAGAGACATTAAATTACAAAATATATGGATGAACAATTTTAGTATATCAATTAACGTAGGCCTCATGTGTTTAGAACTCTACATCTATATTCACGTTAATGATATACAACTCTATACTAAATTTTGGAGTTTATCCGAAGAATAAAAAAGTGAAGGAAAAAAATAGTTTAAAAAAAAGGAGTCCATGAGATGTTAAATTAGAAAAGATATGGATGAACAATTTTAGTTTTTGCTATAAACTGATTTGGTCTCCACATTGAAGAACTTTATATGAACAAAAAGTCTAAAGCTAATATTAATTGAATAGAATTTTATAAACTAAAATTCTAAACACTATGTTGCAACCTTAGACAAAATAAACTAAAGAAAAAAACAAATTAAACACTACATTGCTGTATTTTTATCCACTTAGAAATATAGCAAGTGTAATTCAACTTTAATCAAATTAAGATTTTTATTCATTTAGAAATTATAATTGAAGAAAACTTATATATATTTTTTCTTAAAATCTAAAAAACTAAGAAAATTTATGCAATAGATTTTTATCCACTTAGAAATTATAGTTGAAGAAAAATTATATCCACTTAGAAATTATAGTTGAAGAAAACTTATATATATATTTTTTTAAAATCTAAAAATTTAAGAAAAATTCTGCAATTTGGTGTTGTCCTTGACACAACCACAACGTCTAAACCTAATTTTTATTATATATGATATGATATGATACGATATATAGATAAACAAATTTGGTGAATTTTTAAAATGCATTATTGGGGATATTTATTTTGATTTAACAATGTGTATAGACTTAATAAATCATTATTATAAAAATTCTCATTAACCCATTTCCCATCAAAGAAACATTGTTAACCTAATGGATTCAACCGCTACACCTAACAAAACGGGCTACACAACTATTTGATAAGAGCATTAGATGATTCGAAAACCCAATTTGCCTGACCTAATCTCATGGATGCAATTAACTCTGGAATTTTTTTAGGACCATGATGCACCACCAAGGCTACACACCCTGGAAGAAAAATATTCAAGCCGTTTTACTTTACGTTCACACAAGTCACCGGAGTAGTTTTTTTTTTTTGGATGAATGAGATTTAATTAAATCTATACAACTAAAAGCACCAGTAGAATCAATCATAGTAGCAAAGGAGCAGATATCAAATAGTATAGCTCCAGAAATCAATCAATCACAAACTGTGGGGAACCAAGACCGATCTCTGCTGTCTTCTTCTGAAAATCTGTCCCTGTCGTTCACTCTCTTTCTCTGTAACTAACGATGAACGGATGGTCCAAAACTTGCCAGAAATAAACAACTTTTACAGAAATAAAGTTGACAGCTTTTCCCCCACACCATTTACCATTATGACACGTACGTATTCAATCCCCCACCACTTTTGTAACAATCGAGTTATCCACATCTTTTGCTAGTCACCATGAATTTACGCTCTGTCCTCATTTTGAACACGCGGGATATGTTTGCTATGGTGTACAGTAGGGTTGACTCATATGATGACTCTCACATGGGGTCGACCACTTAACTCATTCTTTGAATCTTGCCGAATGAAGTTTCTTTGTAAATTTCCTACATCACCGCTTAAACACCGAATTTCTCATAAATAAGGCCACCTCTTGGTAGTCTGCTCTTCAAAAGTTGTCCTCTCACTGTCTCTTTCATCAGTTCCAAATTTCACATCGATTCCATCTTTCTTTGATTCGACGTAATTTCAAAACCACGCAATTCAGGTTGGGGATTGTTGGGGACATTTTTTGTGTACAACCACGAGTTATCAATAGTAGGATTTCTTTATTAAACTCGGATTTGTTTTTGGGAAGTGACTCTAGAACTCAGTATTGAGTCAAAGAAACCATTAACTACTAGTGCACTTTTAAACTTACAAAGTAGATAAAATCCAAAGTTTAAGAATCAAAATAGCGATTGAAATAAGTATATGTTTAACATAACATCATTGATTAAGTTTTGAGTTAAAGATATTAAAAATGTATACTGATTGATAATATTAGAAAATAATTAATAAATTATTATGTGTCTAGCAATGATACAGTTCAAAATGGTTCATGTCTAGCTATGGTATAATTCATGTTCAAACAGTGGTTTGTGTTCAAATAATATATGTCCAGCAAAATAAGGCACGTCCAAATGTCCAATAATGAATTCTACTATTTTCTTCAATTTTGTTTTTAACAGGTTGGAGTTTAAGAAGATGGTTTTTTGGGATTTGAATCCATGCAATTTTACCTTTTAATGTGAGATATAAAAGTTGGAAAAAAGTAAAAGTAAAAAAAAAAAAAAAAAGATTAAAAATTTTCTAATCTAAGATTAAGATTAAAAGTAAACTTTTTAATTTTCAATCTCATTCAAAAGGCAATTGTACAATTTCTTTTTTAGTTATAATGTTTGAATTTTAATAAACATAATTTTTTTAATTTAATAGTTAATTTACATTGGAAATAAAAGAATTTAAATCTTATACATCTCTATTAATAAGATAAATATCAGTTAGGCTCTTTAATTAGCAGGTAAAAAAGCAATATAAAAGAAGAACTTTGTAGCTGGTTGAAAAAAAAAAAAAAAAAAAAAGCAATATAAATAGAACTTCTACTAGCCAATGATGGCGCTAAATTTTGGGCCCTTCACGCTAGCCTGGAGCGGGCCCTCCAGCTAGGAATTAACTGTATTGAAGTTGAGCTTAATGCAAAAGCGGTTGATTTGGTTAACTTCGATATGATACTAACAGGACTTATGATTCTCAAAAAACAAAAAAAACAAAAAACAAAAAACAAAACAGGACTTATTCATCACTCTTAAATGATTGTAGGTCATTACTCAATAGGTTTCAATGTTTCACCAAGTTAGAGTTAGCCATATTTATCGCAAAGCGAATAAATGTGCAAATAATTAAAAGGGGTTGTGCTCAACAGAAAGACTTCGTAATTTTGAAGAACTTCCCTCTATCGATGTCTCTATTTTTGTAAGTTTTGATGCTTCTGGTGTGCACTCTTAGAGCTTCAATATTGGTAGTGCCAAAAATTTTAGCTTTTGCAAGGCTGGACCCAATTGAGGCCCAAGCCCCCGGTCCAATTTTTTATTTTTTAGTTATTATATATATCTTTTTGTAATTAGGCCACCTTCTAAAATCTTAGGCCCCCATTCTCCTCAATAATCTTAGCTAGTCCCACTCAAATAACAACTATCTAACCCAAATACTTAACAAAAATAATAAAAATATTCACAATGGTGATTATATTTTAGCCAAAAAAAAAAAAAAAAAAAACTATTTTACCATCAAAGAACCAAAAAATCATGTGTTATTAGAGAAGCTAAAGCTAAATTTTTTGCAATTACAGTAAACTAGTATAAATATCAGTTGACTGTAGAAAGTTATTAAAAATAAAATAAAATATTTTATTAAGATTATATTTCTTCCTTCAATTAGAAAACACAAATTCTCTCTTCTTTTATTATTTTAATGAGTGGTTTATATTATTTTAAATGAAGTGATAAAAAATAAAACATCTGATATTGGGTGTATTGTAAATTGAGGTGGTAAAATAGATAAAGTATATTTTTAAGGTGCCAAAACCTAAAACTTTTAGCATCACCATTGTGAATGCTCTAATTTCAACCCAAAAAAAAAAAAAAATTTCTAGCCAGCCTAGTATTAAAAATAAAAAAAATTATTTTGTTTTTGTCTTTGTTAGTAAATAATTACATTTTTATGTATTTAGAAACAATTATTTTGAGTATTTACAAATTTTTAATACCATATAGATGCCTATTCGGAGTTTTTTTTTCTTTATACTCTGGCCCTTGCTAACTTAAAATTCTAGGTTCGTCCCTGTTTTGGTACCATAAAAAGCGACTTTATCTATTTTACCATCTCATTTTACAAAAACCTAACATCAATGGTTTTATTTTAGCATTCAACACATTAAAATAATATTAAAAAAAATATATATCCACTACAATAAAATAATATATTCACAACCAAAAGAAAATAATTATTATAATAATAAAAGGAGAAATAAAATATATTTTTTAATTATACCATATGAGCGACAATATACCACCAAAATGGGTTATGCACTGTAGTTCAAGAGCAAAAAATTATGTCTTTAACTCCATTGATACAATTTTTTTTTTATATTGGTTGTTAAATTTGGCAATATGGGCCTTTTGGGTAAGTAATTTCAAATAATAATTTTCAGTATTTAAACCCTAAAAATTTTGAGCCTAAAAAAATACATGTGTGATAAGCTTTTCAAATGGCATTTTTTAATAGCATTTTTGTAAATATATAAAAAATTGTAACCCCACGTGATAAGACCATGACTTATTGGACTCAACTTCTCTGTCACGCGTCCACACTCCTTTTTCTCTTTCTTTTTCCTTCCTTTGCTTTTCACGCCTGGAACCTTCCCGCATCACAACTCTCTCCAATTAGATCTATCTCCCTCTCTCTTCTCTTCAATGGGCCACTCAACTAAAACTCTCATGTATAAAGAATTTTTTAAAAATATGTTGTTTGACATATGGTATCAAACCTATTTTTTTATTATAAATATATGTTTTTAAAATACTTTCTAAATCATAATTTTTACATTATTTTAAATTAAAATATTTAAATATTGTTACCAAACAGGCAAACAGCAATTTGACACCAACAATATTAATGTTGTTTATAGAACAATTATGCCATATATTTTGACTAGCTAGCTTCGTTGTGGTTGTGGTTGTGCATATTCCCATTTATTCCCAAAAAAAAAATGAATAAATAAAAGGGAAGAAACGACATATCTTCCTCGTTGAAATGCATGAATTTGAATTTTTACTGTGGAATGAAAAGAATTTTAACTTTTCACCTATTTGTGATAAAAAAACCAATATGAAAGTAACTTTTTAGCTAAAAAAAACACAGAACTTTTGCTGCTACTTTTGACGTTGGGATGCAAAAGCTATGGTGTAGAGTAGACTCATATGATGACTCTCGCATTCGGTCCACGGTCCACCACATGAAGTTTCTTGGAAATAGAACCACGTGCTTCTCATATGTTTCACTTAAGCTTTTAATTAATATGGTAAGCGTTTTTAGCCTTTTCTTCAATTCTCTTTTGCAAAACGCCACCGTCTTATTAAAATGATGTCACCCTCTTCTTAATGTTCACGGTGTCGTTTTGGCTTTGCTTTGTTTTGTTTTCTTCAAATTTTCAGTCTTCACTGTTTTCTTGACAAGTAGAAATCAAATAGTATAACTCCAATAATTAAAGACAAAAAGATGGGCCTAAACTTAGAATCGGTTTAGCACAAAGTTTAACAAATACAAATTAGCCAAAGATAAACTTGACAGCTTTTCCCTACACATCATTTTTTTTTTTTTTTTTTTTTTTTTTTTTTTGCTGAATAAGACATATATTAACACAAAAAAAGGAAAGCAGAAACAAACAGAAGCAGGGGAAGGGGAGAGAATTAGCCTTCACCTCCTTCCACCAAGCTAGATACAACAGAGAGATGAGGGGATCCAAAACTATTACTAAAGTAAGCCCATTGGGTAAGGGAATGAGCTACACAGTTAGAATCTCTTAATACAAAGGAGGCATTCCAACATACAAAAGAGTTTAGGACCAGTCGGATATCCTCAATGATAGCATTGATGGACCAATGAGGAGTTGTAGATGGATTTAGGATAGCCTTTATCAC
This sequence comes from Quercus alba, assembly GCA_036321655.1. NCBI lineage: Eukaryota > Viridiplantae > Streptophyta > Magnoliopsida > Fagales > Fagaceae > Quercus > Quercus alba. The sequence continues at coordinate 9,411,315 of CM070304.1, read as the reverse complement.
TGATTGGGCATCTCCTTCTATCACAACTCTAGCAAAACCTTCTTTGCGAGCCAAACTAGCTGCTAAGAGAGCTGCTTTAGATTTCGCCCATAAGGGCTCAACTGGGCATTCTTCTTGAGAATCTGCTGCAACTATGGATCCGTTGCTGTCTCTGCAAACCACTGCCAGTACCACCTTATCAGGCTTCACTGCTGCATCAAAGTTACATTTGATCCATCCAAGAGGAGGGGGCATCCATGAGGGGGAGTTCTCTTTTTCCCCAAGAATAGAATGCCAAGCTTGTTTGTGTTGAGTAAATACCTTATTTATTTGGATGGAGAGCTTTATTGAGTCTACTGGTTGGTTTCCCCACATTGTTTGGTTTCTATTCTTCCAAACTTGGTCACAGAGCACCGCTGCAAAAAGAGAAAACTCCATTGCTTCCTTGCCTTGGATCTTTAACTTTTCAAGTGGATTTATTATAATCTTTATCCACTGATCAATATTCATATCCTTGAAAACATCCATGTTTAGGGGCCAAACTGAGTTAGCCCAAGCCTGGACTGTGACGAGGTAGCGTATAAAGACATGTTCAACAGTTTCAGCCTCTTCCCCACAAACTGGACAACTTATGTTAGGAATTGAGAATCTTTTACTAAGAATCTCCTGGACTGGAAGAGATTTGCAGCCTATTCTCCAGAGAAGAAGCTTAAGCCTCTCATGCATTTTGCTCTTCCACAACATCTTCCAATGCTCTTCATGCATTGGCCCAAGTGAGGTGCTGCTTTGTTGCATTTTTAACATATATGCTGATTTTACTGCAAACTCACCTGATGGACTTAAACCCCAGCATAAGGTATCACACTTTGGGAAAGCAGGAATGTGGATATTGAGGATCCTTATAGCAGACTGAGTCTTAAATAACTCAAAAAATTTCTCCCTATCCCATTGTCTTGAGTCATGGTGGATGAGCTCAGCTACTAGCAAGATGTTTGTAGACACCCCAGCCTTGAGTTTTGGCCTAAAATTTGGTTCTTTGGGGACCCAAGGGTCATCCCATATGTTAATACATCTTCCATCTCCCACTTTGTAGCACATGCCTTTCTTAATGAGCTTGTTACAACTAAATAAGCTCTTGCAAATCTAAGACCCTTGTATAGGTGGCCTTGTATTGGAAAAACTTCCACCTCTTAGATATTTTCTTTTAAGCATTTTTACCTAGTGCTTATCCTCATTTTTTTGGACCTCCCAAGCAAGTTTGGCTAGGAGAGCCTAGTTGAAATCTTCACTTTTTCTGAGGCCAAGACCTCCCATGGACTTGGGTTTGCAAATAGAATCCCATTTCTTCAGGATGCAGCAACTGGAACCATTCTCCTTTAAACCCCACCAAACTTTCCTATTTAAAGCATCAAGCTTCTTTGTTGTTTCTTTTGGGAGTTTGAGAGAGGACATAACATATGATGGCATGGCTAAGGTAACTGTGCGAATTAGGGAGGTTCTAGTAGCTTGTGAGAGGATTTAAACTTTCCAGCCTTGGTACTTCTTCTCCACTCTTTCCACCACCTCTTGAAATGTCCCTTTCTTTGACTTTCCTATTAGCATTGGCAGCCCCAAATATTTTCCTTTTGCCCCTTCAATTTTCAACCCCATACTCCCAGCTAGCAAGTGTTTAGAATGCCAACTAGTTAGATTTTTGCTGAAAACCATGGTAGATTTGTGGGTGTTTATCTTCTGCCCTGACCAAGAAGAGTAAGTGGATAAACATTCTTTAATGGACCTTATGTTCTCTTCATCTGCTCTCCCAAAAATGAACAAATCATCTACAAATTGGAGATGAGATATTGGTTGGCATCCCTTAGCAATCTTGATACCTTTTAGCTTTTTACTCTCTTCAGCTTTTTGCAAGAGTTTGGATAGCACTTTTGCTGCTATGACACTTATTCAATGCCCCCACCATTTTTGTAACAATGTCCTCATTTTGAACATGCGGGATGAATTTGCAGCATTTTTTCAGAAATAACCATAAAAAGAAAATTATTTTGTTAGTTGGCCATGGTTTGAAACAATTTTGCTATCTAACAATTTGAGCACATTAGGGTCGATTTTGGGTTTGTGCCAACAGTTGAGTTGGAGGAACTGTCCATGTAGGCTTGGAAATTGAGTCTAACAGACTCAGTTTTTGTCAAGGAAATCGAGTTTGTTGGACTCAGTTTTCGTTTGTGGAAACCGAGTCCTATGGACTCGATTTAGTAACGCAGAAACCCAGCACGAAGAAGAACAACGAAGAAGAAACGTGATGAACGAAGAAAGAAGCAAGCAAAACCCAGCAACCTAGGCGCCGATTCTGACCAAACTCAGGCGACAAAAGCTTCAGGCGATGGAAATCGGATCGGACATGTGGTTTCTCACCGCCACTCCAATGGAAGAAAGAAGCAACGATGCAAAAACCCAGCAACCCAGGTGCCGATTACCAAACCCAGGCGCTTTCTCGCCGATTACCAAACTCAAGTGATGGAAATCAGATTAGACACACGGTTTCTCACCGCCGCTCCAGTGGAGGAGAAGAACACGCTGGAGAGTGGGTTTGATTTTTTATTTTGAATTTGATTTGTTCATGGGTTTTTGGGGCTTGGAAGTGGAGAGTGGGATGGCATTTGGAGTTTTGGAAAGGAAGAATAAGAAAAAAATCCATGTTTTGGCTGAACTGAAATAGAGTTCAGAGGGCTCGGTTTCCATTAAACAAAACCGAGTCCTTTGAGCTCGAATTTTATGAAGGAAAAGCGAGTCCTTTGGGCTCGATTTCCAAGCCTACGTGGACAGTGTGTCTAGCTCAACTACTCTGCAATGGGAAATTGAGTGCAATATACTCAATTTATACACCAAAATCGAGTCCTTTTGACTCGATTTGTTAGATACCAAAATAGTTTTAAACCTTGGCTAACTAATAAAATAGTTTGGATTTTATAGTTATTTAAAAAAAAAAAAATTCTAAATTTGCTATAGTGTACAGTAGAGCTGACTCATACGATGACTCTACCATTATGGTCCACCGCTTAACTTCGTCGAAACTCTCAGAAGAATTACAGTAGCTGTTGAAAATAAAATAACAAAAAGAGAAACTTCATTTGCAAATTTCAAATTGGATTTCTACTCACTCCGATTAGACGCATTTTCAAAACTATGCAAGTCAAGTTGGGGATCAAGTTATTTCTTCTTCCCTAATTTTAGATCCACCTGTTCTAGCCCTAATCTCAGGTGCATCTCTTGATTCTATCAGTCTCATCTATTGTTAAAATTTTGTGGAGTTTGATGTGTTGTTAGTCTTTTTTGGCTCTGATTTTCAGACAACTTTATTATAGTTTTTTGGGTTTATGATGTTTGTGCTATATACTAGGCTTATTATATTAGATCGGAACTTCAAATATCAACACCAAACCCTTAAAACTAAGATCTTTTGGCTTCATTTTTTGGGTTTATTTTATGAGATCAAAGCTTTTTTCTTTTCTTTTCTATTCTTTTTTCACCTTTGCATTCTTCTTTTCTTTTAAATTTGGGTTCATGTGTGGAAGAAATGTGGGTAGCTGTTCTGACATAGTTCCCATTGTTTGAGTGTTATTTTGCTTTTTACAAACCAAAAACTGAGTTCAAGTTTGGGTTCCAAACAAGAATTTGAGTGAGATTAAAAAAAAAAAAGGAATTATAAATTGAGTTAAGAATTGTGAGTTGAGTTATGAGAATTAGAACTAAGTTATGAAAATTGAGACATAGATGTGTTGAGAACCGAACACTATATAAACTTCCAAATCTTTGACCACACTTGCATATTCCCCATTTGAGTTCTAAAATAAAGTTTCTTTTATTGTGATGATTTTGGCCCCATAATAATTAGATCTGATTGTGTAGAACCCATTCTTGGAATGTGACCAAAAAATAGCATCAATAGTCCGATAAAGTTAGGGGAACACATAAAATTGCCTCAATATCCCCATTGTCAAAGTACTTGTTTGCATTGAATTTGGTGTTTACCTTTTGCGTTTATGGTTTTTTTTTTAATTTTTTTTCCTGCACGTGAATAGTAAAATCATGTGATTTTACTATGCAGGGGACAAAAAACACTGTTCATGCACTGTTCATGGGTCCCACGATACTATTCACACATTAAAAATTATTTTGCTACAGTGTTTTCAGTTTTCAGTTTCAGCAAAAATAAGTTCAATCCAAACATACCCAAAGTGTAAAGACTTAAAAGACTTTTTTTTTTTAATTATTTTTTTTACTCTAGATAGCTTTTACCCTTACACTTTACAAACATTTATACATACTTATGGAATGAGGTCCATCGCACCAAAAGTATGCAGTCGAGATAAAGACTTTAAGCATAGTTGTCAAATCGTGAATCGTATCGTGAATCGATTTTTGATTTTTTTGTATCGTGTATCATATTGAATCGTGTATTGTAAGATACATAAACACCTAATAAAATTATAAAATAATTATAGATATACGTATATAAAAGGTATATTTATTATAAATTCAAAATATATTCAACTAATGACCAATTTAATCATTACTTATGTAATAAAATTTAACAAAGCTAACTAAATAAATCAAATTATCTTATGTTTATAACATGCATATTCAAATTGATTAAACTCAAAAGTAATACATGATTTACGAATCAAAATAATAATATCTTTTCGTCATCTTGGTTAATCAACTTTATCTAAGTTAATGTTATCATTATATTTAGCATCTTGCAAAATTATATTTCATAAACATTTTCTTTATTATTATCAACATTAACTTTTTTTTTTTTTGGTTTTTTTATTCTAATAACTTTTTCTTTATATTTTTTCTTGGCATTCTAGCTTTTTAGACTCAAAATAATAATAACAAAATAAAAAAAATAATTATATTTTCATTTAATACATTATTAATAGCATAGAAAATAAATTTGCACATATAAAAGTGAATGTTATGAGTATAGTCTAAATTATGTATGAGAAAGAGAAGGGAGGAAAAAAACTCATGGACTTGCCATTTCATTAGACTCAATTAAGTTTCCTAATAATTTTGTGTTAACAAAGTCTAACAACTTGTTTAAATAAGAAAAAATCACAAATTTTTTTAAAAAAAACCCATTTTAAACCCACATGTCTATGTATCGTACGATACATACGATTCACCGATACGATACGATTCATACGATACGCACCTATGTATCGGACAATTCATGAGCACTTACGATACGCCCTTACAGTATGAAACTTTTTGTACACGATATGATACGTATCACATATCGTACGATACTGACAACTATAACTTTAAAAGTTGTAATAGCTATCTTAATTTTATGTTTTTAACAATGCTTGCAAATTATGTCTTATTCACAATTAAAAATAGATTCTTATAAATAAAATTAAAAAAAGATATATATTAAAAATAAAGTGAGGCTAAAATAGTATTGTAGGAGGCAAAATTTTAAACTAATTATAAAATGCCACATCAAAATTTAGTGGCAAATTCTTAATTAATGTCATTAAATTAATTAAATCAAATGATGACATGTGTCATCCAAATTGATATTATATTGACATATTGAAATTTGCCACGTGTCATTTGGCCCAAAAAATAAAGATAAATTTTCTATTCAAAATTGATAGATAATTATCTTTATTAAAATAAATTAAATAGAGATAATTATTTATCTTTATTAATTATTATCTTTATCAAAATATGATATTTATCAAAATAGATAAATAGAGATAATTATCTCTAAAAAGAATTTGGGCCAATCAAAAGTCTACTACATACTTTCAAATATATCAATTTGAAGTGGAGCTTATTCTCTAAAATCACTATAAATAGAGGACATCCCCTTTCATTTTCAACACCAAGTTTTCAAGAGGCCTAAGCTTTGGAGAAATTCCGTCTCAAAAAACTTTGAAGAACTTTGAAGAATCTTTGAAGAACTTGAAGAATATTGGAAGAACTTGAAGAACATTCGAAGCACTTGAAGAACTTGAAGGACAATAAATCTCTAATAAGCTCGAAGTTAGAGATTTATTGTGAAGACCGATCAATCCATCTTCTAATCAAAATCAAGAAGATTCTTGTTCGAGTCAAATTCAATGAAGATAGAATCAGAGGGTATTCTTTTGTAAAAGAATTAAAATAGAGATTGTACTCATTATACATCAATACAAATTTACATTTAGAAACCTATTTCTTTTCAATTGTTTGATTTTCTACAACTAAGAAAAATTTGTGTTTACAAGTATATTCTCCATTAAATTTAAAAAGGATAGTTTAAACTTTAAAGTTTTAATAGTTTGCAATGCAAAGTGGAAAGAATTTATAATTTAGACTGTAAGGAATCAATTTGTAACGATCCCAGATTGGTATTAGGTTTACACGTTAAAGGCCCAAACAATAAATTTATAGAGAGTAGGCTAAAAGGCTAAGCCTTGGTCACCGGACAGTGGTTAGTCGTGGTATTCATGGTGGATGCGCAGAGGTGAACCATGTTTGCCCAAGAAGTCTTTCTCCTCGGCACGGCTTGGGAGGCTTTGGTTCTTGGCCTTTTTTCCCAGCCCCTTTTCTAGATTGCCTCCTTCTCCTTTTATATTAGCCTTTACCCTCCCCCTAACATCCATGTGTAGGCTCAACTTTCTGGGGTTGATACTTGTCCTATCAGCTCATACCCAAAGTGGTTAGGGGTGGTTGTAAAAGTTGAAAAGCATTACTCTATCAGGCGCAAAGTACTCTAATTGCAGTAATAGCAGCCTTTCCCTTGTCCTTTATTGCTACACTGTTCAGGTGTCCTTTCCCCATCAATGCGGAGGTGTTTAGCTATTCCTTTGAACCACTCCTATACCATACTCACCCTTTTTTCTAGTAGTGCTTTGGGATGCCGAGGATAGACTTGTCCTCGGCTATATCTAAGCCATTTAGACTTTCGTTATATATCCTCGACAATGTCTCTCCTCGGCTCGTGCCTTAGACCCTAATGCAAAGTGGGTCGGGGTTACAAATTCTCTGGCCCTACAATAGCCCCTCAAAATCCTGTTGTTCGGCCCCTCGGACGGAGATGAGGGTTTTGGTGACGTTTGGCCTATGTCACGACTTGACCAGCCTTGCCCTTCATCAATGCCGATGCCCCTTCATTTGCCTGGGATATGCTCTCGGTTATGAGACATTCCTTTAGTTTTACTCACTTTGTGTTCCTACCGTTTCGGTGCAGGAGGCACGTTTTTAATAAGTGTTCTTTACGAGGCGATGCAAATCCAACGGTTGAAAACGGCGTTAGAAGTTGAGCGCGACTTATCTCGTTTGTAGCTTTTCTTGGAGATTTGTACAGATTAAATACCACTAGGCTTGCCCCCCATATAAGAAGCCCGGTGGGAGGTCATTTTCTTTATTTGTAGACCCTTTAAGCCTTTGAAATCCCTAACCTCCCATTGTGCCCATAGTCTCCATTACTAGTGTGATTGAGCCTTCGGGGATGATATGATCAAGGCTAGGATGGGGATGAAGGGACCACACACTCTCCAGAAGTATCGGGTTTCCCCGAGACTCAAGATGGCCTTGTCAGGGCAAGGGAGACAAAGACTCAAGACATATCTTCCCCTTGATAAGGCAAGAAAGGAGCCTCTTCTTCCTTCAGCCAAAATCCGAAGCAGGTGAAGGTCGTATCAGATTTTTAGTGCGACCGCACTAAGGTTTCTCATTGTCGGTACCATCTGCTCTCTCTCGAGCGCTACTAATATGATACCTGCTTGAATGCAGTTAGAGCTAGTACGGGGGTTAGGCTCAACTACTTCTTCTTCTCTTCCATCATTGGGGCCACCTAGGTGCCTCCGCTTCTTCTTCTCTTCCATCACTGGTGCCACCTAGGTGCCTCTGCTTTTTCTTCTCTTCCATCACTAGTGCTATCCTGACGTGCTTAGTTGTTGCTAGGGCAAAATTTTGAAGGATTTATTGTTTCCCTGTATTCCTTTTCTTTTTCCTTTTTTTTTTTTTTGCTTCTGTATTTAGCTTCTGGCATAGGCTTGTTTGAGCCCCTTATTGTACGCTGTACTACTTCTTTGTCTAATAAAAGATAACTTTATCCCATTTTGCGTGTTCTTTCATTTCTTCCATAATTATTTTGTAAAAGATGTGTTGGTATCCTTTTCTTTTGAACAATACTTAGTGCCGAAACCCTTGTTAACCAAGAGCTATCGCTTTGAACTTATTAAAACTGACGGGCACAATAATGCCGACTTGAAGTAGGTTAGCCATATGAGACTGACCGAGATAACTGCTGAATGCTCTATATTACATATGAGTTGATCACTCGAGGATGGGTAACCTAAAATGAACCATCCGAGAGGATCACCGAGAACTAGGGTGCTTTGCCACGTTCTTGACAATATTCATAGCCCTCATAAGTTTGAGATCGATGACCACGCAATACCTTAGTTCTGTCCAGAACTTATAGTTTTTGTTTAAAGTAGTTAGTTTCCCTATAAATTTGAGTCCGAGAACCATGCAATACCTTAATTCTGTCCAAAACGTATAGTTTTTCTCTAAAGTAGTTGGTTTCCCCATAGGTTTGAGTCTAAGGACTATGCAATACCTTGGTTCTGTCCAAAATTTATAGTTTTTCTCTAAAGTAGTTGGTTTCCCCATAAGTTTGAGTCCGAGTACCATGCAATACCCTGGTTCTGTCCAAAACTTATAGTTTTTCTTTAAAGTAGTTGGTTTCCCTATAGGTTTGAGTCCGAGGACCATGCAATACCTTAGTTCTGTCCAAAATTTATAGTTTTTGTTTAAAGTAGTTGGTTTCCCCATAGGTTTGAGTCCGAGGACCATGCAATACCTTGGTTCTGTCTAAAACTTATAGTTTTTCTCTAAAGTAGTTGGTTTCCCCATAGGTTTAAGTCCGAGGACCATGCAATACCTTGGTTCTATCCAAAACTTATATTTTCTTAAGGTAGTTGGTTTCTCTATAGGTTTGAGTTCGAGGACCATGCAAGACTTTGGTCCTGTCTAAAACTTAGATTTTCTTAAAGTAGTTGGTTTCCCTATAAGTTTGAGTTTGAAGGCCATGTAAGACCTTGGTTCTGTCCAAAACTTAGATTTTCTTTAAGTAATTGGTTTCCTCATAGGTTTGAGTTCGAGGACCATACAAGACCTTAGTTCTGTCAAAAACTTAGATTTTCTTTAAGTAGTTGGTTTCCCCATAAGTTTGAATCCGAGAACCATGCAAGACCTTGGTTCTGTCCAAAACTTAGATTTTCTTAAAGTAGTTGGTTTCCCCATAGGTTTGAGTCCGAGGACTATGGAAAACCTTGGTTCTGTCCAAAACTTAGATTTTTTCTTAAGTAGTTGGTTTCTCCATAGATTTGAGTCTGAGGACCATGCAAGACCTTGATTCTGTCTAAAACTTATAATTTTTCTCAAAGTATTTTCGAGAATTAGCCCCTCGACCAAGGTGTGGGGCGTTGACTTGATGTTAGAAACCCCTAGAACTGCCTGTGCCACTGGTGCTTCGAAGCGTAGCCCCTAGTGGAACTTTATATTAGGGCAACAATAGCGTGCTGCTGGAAATGATGAAGGGGCTTTCTCAGTCCCTTATTTGATAGGAGCTCGATCCTACCACCGCCTGTGTCAACGCACAAGCCTTTCCCATAGACAGCGCCAATTGAAAGGACTCAATTTGTAACGATCTCAGATTGGTATTGGGTTCGCACATTAAAGGCCCAAATAATAAATTTGTAGAGAGTGGACTAAAAGGCTAGACCTTGATCACCGGACAATGGTTAGTCGTAGTGTTCATGGTGGACGCACAGAGATAAACCATGTTTGCCTAAGAAGTCTTTCTCCTCAACACGACTTGGGAGGCTCCAGTTCTTGGCCTCTTTTCTGGATTGCTTCCTTTTCCTTTTATATTAGCCTTTACCCTCCCCCTAACGTCCACGTGTAGGCTCAGCTTTCTGGGGCTAATACTTGTCCTATCAGCCCATATCTAAAGTGGTTGGGGGTGGTTGTAAAAGCTGAAAAGTATTACTCTGTCAGGCACAGAGTACTTTAATTGCAGTAATGACAGCCTTTCCCTTGTCCTTTGTTGCCACATTGTTCAGGGGTCCTTTCCCCATCAATGCGGAGGTGTTTAGCTATTCCTTTAAACCACTCCTATACCATACTCACCCTTTTTTTTAGTAGTGCTTTGGGATGCTGAGGACAGACTCGTCCTTGGCTATATCTAGGTCATTTGGAATTTCGTTATATGTCCTCGGCAATGTCTCTCCTGGGTTCGGGCCTTGGGCCGGGGTCACAAATTCTCTGGCCCCACATAGACTTTTAGAGTGAATTAATTGAATTTAAGTAATTTTTTTGAGTGAATTTAAGTAATTAATACATAAAACTAACAATGTTTATGTTTTTGTTTTTTTGAGCTGACATTATTTATTACTAGTAAGGGTTGTACGTGCAAGACACGTGCTGCCTCTTGAGTGAGAAAATTTAAGATAGAATTTTTTTAAAATAAGTATGAAATCATGTACTTAGATTTAGAATAGTTATTTAATATATGACTATTTATTTACTATAATAATTTTTTAGAACTTATTTATTATAGACAGTATCTACTCATAAAAAAATTCTACTAAGAATGATAACAAATGTTGTTATCTTCCAACAATAAACAACTAAGTTTTGATAAGACATTGTCACAATATTTAAATTTTCACAATAAATGATGACATATGCTACAATTGAAAGTTTTCATCAAATTAAATACCTACAACCATTTGCAATGAATATTTTGTTATTCATACTTCATTCTTTATCATCTTATTTTATGAGCCAAACTACGATGTTTAGCTTACTTAATTTTTATTGAACATCTTTTTAAGAAAGAAAGAAAATAAAAAAAAGAATAAGATAACAAAGGACATATTTCATTGAAGTTTCTATTAGATAAAATTGTAAATCAAGAAAATTTAATCTTCTAATAATTTAGTGTCCTCTAGGTAACAAATAGAATACCATACATCACAATTTTTTACTTTCTAAGTATGAATAACACATAAAACTCAAAATACACGAAGAAATTTGTTGGGATATTAAAATTTAGTGAGTTATTTTAGATATTGCACAATGAAATATTCTAGGAACCATAAGATTTTGTTAGAGTTTAACTAAGAGAGTAACAACGGAGATTATATGTTTGTCTACAAAATATAAAAGAGGAAATTATTCAACTTTAAAGTTGGGGGGGGGGAGGAATAAAACTACCCCAAACATAGAGGGGAGAAATACTTTTTTCCATTTTATTTTTGTTGGTAAAAATATATGTTTTTATTTATTTATTTTTATTTAAACAAAGTGTTAAAAAAAAAAAAAAAAGTAAACCCAAGAAAACTGTTCGTAAAAGTGTAAAACTATGAATTTTGACTCAACAAATTAGCTAAAAAAAAAAGAATACAATAAATGTCACGACATCTTCTCCATGCCTTTTATTTTAGCTATGGTGGGCCTTGTTATGATATTTTATTATTTTATTTTTGAGTAATTCTACTTCCACAACAAATTCTAGGTGGTAAATTATTATTGGTTTTTAATTGGAACAACCATTTAAACTATGCATTAAAAAAAAAAAAACAACAAACAAGAAACCAAAAGAAGAAAATTGTGTGTAAAACAATGAATTTTGGCCCACTAAATTTGACTAAACTAAAAAAGAAGTCTAAGAACATAAGAAAATGTCACAATATTTTCACAATACCTTTATTTTCAATCATGGTAAGTTTCAGTCAAATATTTTATTATTTATTTTATAAAAATACTATCTCCATAATATTTTAATAACAAATTCTAGTTAGCAAGTTGTTACTAATTTTAAATAGACCCACGACTGATATCACTTTTTTATCCATCAATAGTAATTTACCACCTATAATTTGTTGTGAAATTAATTTGAAAATGTTGTAGACTTAGCATTTTTTTATTAGATCTATAAGAAACTGAGATCTTAACAATTGTGAAAATATTGTGATAACAGCAAGTGTTACAAAATTTTCACAAAAAAATTTATTTTCAATTGTAGTTCGTCATATTCTCATATTTTATTATTTTATTTCTACCTATAAGAAATTGACACTTGAATAATTATGAAAATATTGTAAAATTTATTGTGTCAATATTATAATATATATGACAACTCATATAAGTATTAAAAAAACACAAACTGAAATGGCATGACTGAAAAAAAGAGGACAAAGCGGTGAGTTTTGCTCACCAATTGACTAAACGAAGTTTACTGTAGAAAGAGACATTGCCTTAGTCGCATTCTCATATTTTATTTCAATCTATAAAAAATTGACACTTGAATAATTATAAAAATATTGTAAAATTTATTGTATCAATATAACAATATATATGGCAACCCATATAAATATTAAACAAACGCAAATCAAAATAGAATTACTGAAAAAAGAAAAGAAAAAAAAAGAAGACAAAACGGTGAGTTTTGCTCACCAATTGACTAAATCAACTTTACTGTAGAAAGGGACATGACCTTTTTTTTTATATAGTTAGTAGATAGTAGATTAGTAGATATTAGTCATGTAAAGACACCGTCGTATTACTAATACCTGGAACTATGCAAATGCACTTTTAGAGGGTGGTTGGGCTCTGTGTGTCACGTCTGCGTTTTCTCAAAGCGTGTTTTTATTTTTGTCTGTATTTGTTGACTTTGGGAGACAAATTTTACTGTTATAAACAGTATATACATTGTTCATGTATTGTGCATTCATTGTTCATATATTAAAAAATATTAAAAATAGATTTTAGAGTACTATTTACAAATTTAAAAATTATTTTACTATAGTGTTTTCAATTTTCAACAATAATAAGTTCAATCTAAATGGACCATTAATATAAGAGAGAAAAGTTAAAAGATTTAAAATTATTCATTGTTCTAATGTTGAAATAAAAAATAATTTTTTTTTAATTTTAAATCTCAGTTTTTAAAAGACAATCGCATGATTTTTCTTACTTCACTTAATAATTAATTTTTTAATAAATATATAAACAAACTCTTAAACTTGGGTCAAAAAGCAAATGTAAAAAGAACTTTATAGCTGGCAAAAAATAGCAATATAGACTGGAATTCTCTGATCGATGGGAACTTTACAGCCTGTCTTCCTCGTTGAAGTGCATGAATTTTTTTTAGTATTTTTACTAACAAGAAAAAGCTATACATCACCGGTGAAAAAGCAACATGAAAAGAACTTTTTTTTAAGAAAAAAAATATGAAAAGGAGTTCTTCTCAAAAAAAAAAAAAAAAAAAAATGAAAAGGAGTTTATAGTAGCCGTTAAAATTAAAATAATAAAAAGAGAACTTTTGCTGCACCTGCACTACAACTTTCATTGTCACTTTAGAAAAAGCTAAAAAAATAGAAAAGAAAAAAAAAAGGAGAAACTTTCGCTCCTCACTAGGAAGTGGAATTACTCAGAAATGAGAAAACATATAATAGTAATAAAAAAGAGCAGTGGAAGTTTCTTGTAATTTTTCCTAAAAGGAGCACTGAAACTTCAGTCTGTTTCATTACTTCAAAAATTCTAGCTCTCCTCAGTCTTTTCTCTCTCTTCACTTGCAAATTTCAGATTGGATTTCTACTCACTCCGATTCGACGCATTTTCAACACAACGCAAGTGATCAGGTTGGGATCAAGTCATTTCTTCTTCCCCAATTTCAGATCCACCTGTTCTAGCCCCAATCTCAGGTGCGTCTCCTTCATTCTCTTAGTCTCATCTATTGTTAAAATTTTGTGGAGTTTGATGTGTTGTTACAGTCTTTTTTGCCTCTGATTTTCTGACTTTTAGTTGTGGGTTTATGATGTTTGTGCTATTTACTGGGTTTATGATATGAGATCAGAACTTCATATATCAACACCAAACCTTTAAAACTGAGATCTTTTGGCTTTATTTTATGAGTTTATTTTATCAGATCAAAGCTTTTATTTTTTTCACCTTTGCATTCTTCTCTTATCTTCAGGTTGGGTTTGTGTGTAGAAGAAACGTGGGTAGCCGTTCTGACATAGGCCCCACTTGCTTTTTACAAACCAAATACTGAGTTCAAATTTGGGTTCCAAACAGGAATTTGAAAATTGAGATATGGGTGTGTTGAGTATCAAACACTGTAAACTTCAAATCTTTGAGACTTTGACCACACTTTCTTATGCCCATTTGAGCTCTATATTAAATTTGCTTTTATTGCGATGATCTTAGCCGCATAATAACTAGATTTGACTGTGTAGAACTCATTGTTGGAATGTGACCAAAACATAGAATCATTTGTCTGATAACAAGTTAGGGGAACACGTAGAAATAAAGGTAGTGAATCTCGTACCGTAGCGGCCGGTATGACCGGTAATTTCCGTATTGGAACCTACTCCGGTATAGAAATGCCTATGTTTTGTGTTGGATTAAATACCGGTCTTACCGGGTTGATCCGGTCATACTGGACCAAATACCGGATTCCAGCTGATAAATGCATACCGGACCGAAACAAAAAAAAGTTAACTGTCAGATCTAAAAGTCACTCTCCCTCCTCTCAATAACTTACTGGATTAGCGTCGATCACGTCGCCTACGCAGTAAACATGCTTCTTTGTCACCCTCACCTTGTTGACCTATCTCCCTTCTTCGTCGTCGTCTTTTTCTTATTCATTTGGTCTACTCCTCTGGTTTATTTTCTTCTTTATTTTTGTTTTATATGGGTCTTAATTTATGTGCTGCTTGCCGTGTAAGTAGGGGTGTCAATTCGTGTTCGCGGGTCGGGTTCGTGTCGTGTTGAGCCATAAGTACTTTGTTATATGGGTTGACCCGAACTCGACCTGTTTAGTAAACGTGTCAAGAATCCTCAACCCTAACCCGACCCGTTTATTAAACAGGTTGACCCAACCCGACACGTTTAACCTGTTTAATTAATAAATCATATAAAAGTTAATACAAATAACCTGTTTAATAACCTGTTTGATTAATAGGTCATATATGACCTAAATAATCTATTATTAATTTTTATATATCTAAAATTAAAATACAATTACAGCCATAAATATAGTAATAAACATATAATTACAACAAAAAAATTAAGCAATAATAACAAAATTTAATGCTTTTATTATTTAAACGGGTTAAACAGGTTAGACGGGTTCACATGTGTGAACCCGAACACGACCCATTTATTAAACGGGTCAGCCGTGTTGACCCGAATATGATCCGAACCCATTTAGCCTTGACCCATAACCTGTTTATAAATGAGTTAGTCGTGTCGGGTTCGCGGGTCGTGTCAAATTTTGCCACCCCTACGTGTAAGTGTGTGACTGGTGTGAGTCTGATTCTACTGACCCCTCTCGTGATGGGTAATTTTTTTTTGAATTGAAGAGAAGGGTTAAAAGGCTTTCTTGATCATCCCAAAAAAAAAAAAAAAGCTTTCTTGGAATTTTTTTTTTTTTTTTGGACAAAAACTTTCTTGGAACTATAAGAAGTTGTACAAATAGTCAAATATTACTCCAATAGCCACTCTTGCTTCATGGGAAATTGTTTATCATTCAATATCAATATTGTAGGCTTGTGTTCTCAAAGTTTTGTTGGGTAGTCAAATAAAATATTGGGCTTGGATAGAGGTTTAAAGTAGCTTGGATATGGGCTAGTAGCATAAACAAAATAAATAGGAATTTAAGTTCTAATTAAATATATTAAGTTATGTTTTAAGATTAATAAGCTCTAATTATTTATATAAATTCATATATATATATATATATAAATTGTGGTAAATCCGAAACGGTATATTGGTATTGATCGGTACTGAAATATATCGTTCCACTTGTCAAACCGGTACAGCATCTAGTACGAAATTGACTTCCTCTCAGTATCCCCACTATCAAAGTTTTAAGGCTTCAGAGCATTCGCATTAGTGAATGCAAAATTTTTGTAAATTTGCACATCTAAAACCTACTTTTTCTATTTTACATTCCTATTTTTACAAAACACTCACATCAGTTTGTCTATTATACACATTTATTCAAATAAAATATTCATCTTCACCCACCATCAACGATCAATCCAACCACCATCATCAAGCACCATCACCCCAAACCCCATTGATCAAATAGAAAATCCAAAATTGATCAAATAAAAAATTAAAAAGGATCAAAGGTGAGTGAGATCATCTGGTGAGGTTGGACTGATTGGCAAGGCTGATCGGCGAGGTTGGACTGATCGTGTTGGTGAGATTGGACTGAGGGACCAGAGATAAAAAAAAAAAGAGAAAGGTGAGAGTGAGACGCTGAAAATGAGAGAGTGAGGTGATGGAGAGAGAAAAAAACGTAAAATAATAAATGCACGAGTTATGTTTTTGTTTTTTTGAGCTGACATTAATTTATTATTTTAGTCATGCAAAGACGTCGCTGTATAACTAATACTAGGCATATGCACAATATATATGAGCACCTGAACTATGCATAATACTAGGCATATGCCCAATATATATTAGCGCCTGAACTATGCAATTGCACTTTTTAAATGTAAGAGAGAAAAGTTAAAGGTTTAAAATTATTCATTTGTTCTAATGTTAAAATTGAAAATGATTTTTTTTTTTTTTTTTTTTTTTTTTTTTTTTTTAAGTTTAGAGCTTGTTTGGTAAGCCATTTCAAGCAACATTTTGAGCATTTTAAATACATTTACACACTTTTTCATTTACACGTTGTAAGGGCACGTTTCGTAGCGAACTGTAACTGTGTTGGGTTCGTACGTAAAAAGGCCCAAACAACATCATTTATAGAGTGGGTTTGAAAGGCTAGGCCTTGGTCACCAGGCAGTGGGTTTTTCGTGGTGTTCGTACATGGTTAAGTTGTTTTCACCCCTGGAGTCTTTCTCCTGGAGGTGGGCTGGGAGGCTCTGGTTTTTGGTCATTTTTTCCAGCCCCTTGGCTTAATGGCTTATTTTTCCTTTTATAACAGCATGCAGCCATTCTCCAGCGCCCACGTGTAGGTTTGACTTTTTAGGGCAGATATTTGTCCCATCAGCCCATACTTAAAGTGGTTGGGGGGTGGTTGTAACAGTTGAAGAATACGGCTCTATCAGGTGCAGAGCGTTGAATGGCAGTGAGGGCTACTTTCCCCGGATATTTTTAGATTTTCTTTCAAGCTTAGTCCTATATCGTTTTTGCCCCTCTTTCCGGTAGGATTTTGGGTCTGTCGAGAACTGAACTGTCCTCGGCTGTATTCCAAGGCTATTTTGCACTTCATATTATTGAGCTTGGGTCATAGCTCTCCTCGGCTTGGGCCTTTGGACTCCCCACGAGCAAATGGGCCTGGCCCATAAATTATTGGGCCCCACAATAGCCCCTCAAAACCCTGCTATTCAACCTTTTGGTTGGAAAGGAGGGTTTTGGTAATCCCGAGCCTTTAATATGGCTTATTTAATTCAGCCTTGCATTGATGTTGGCGGTTTTCCACCTGCCCAGGAAACGTATCGGTCTACGAGATGTTCCTCCTAATTTATCCACGATACGCTTATGCCGTTTGGCTATCCAAAGCGTGTCTTTAATAGTTTTCCTTCACGAGACCTTTCAGATTTAATGGTAATTGATGGCGTGGGGGAGCGGAACGGGCATATTCTTGTTTGCAGATTTCCTTGGAGATCTGAACAGATTAAATACCTTCCGCCTAACCCCCCATATAAAAGGAAAAGGTGAGAGTTGTTTCTCCCATATATGAACCCCTTTAATCCCCCAAAAATCTAAAACCCTTAGATTCTTCCCAGAGTTTTACTTTTATCCTCTAGTTATACGCTAAGTTGTGGTACGTTTATCATAGTAATAAGCAATGAAGGAACCATGCCCCTCCCAAAAACACCATGTCCTAATAAAGCTCGAAATTGCTCGGTCAGGGTAAGGATGGCGGAGACTCAAGATTTGCCTTACTTTCCTTTCAGCCAAAATCCGAAGCAGGGGCTCAGCACGTCAACCTTTCGGCGTGACTGAGCCGAGGACACCCATTATCAGTACCAACCGCTCTCTCATGAGCATATCTAACATGGCATCAGTGTGTTAGGAGTCAAGACTGAGGCAGGGCCCCTGCTTCTTCCTCTCTTCCTTTACTGATGCCTTCTTTTGCCTCTCATTCTCCTTCTCTTCCATCACCAGATCCATTCTGGTACTTTCCCTTCTCCCTCTTTTGCTCATTTTTCTTTCTTTTCATCTCTTCCCTCTTCTTCTCCTCCTTCTTTTCATTCATCTCCTCTATCTTCCTCATTCATCTCCTCCATCTTCTTCCTCCGAGGAAGGTCCTCCTCTCAATATGGGCGCTACTTGGGCAGAATTTGGAAAGACTTCGGAGACGAGTTTAAAGAAGACCTCGGATGGTTGAATGTGTCTTGTAGCGGTTGTTGTTGTCTTTCTTTATGTAGGAATTGTAATTTTCCCTCTGTATAGGCTTGTTTAAGCCCATCTTTGTACGTTGTAATACATCTTTATATTAATAAAAATTGTTATCACTTTACTTTACATGTTCTATCTCTATATTTCCGAAATGATAACGCCATGCATAGACATACAATCTTGTGAATTTTTTTTATTTTTAAATCGTGACTGACGTCTAGGACCAAAGTTCTAGTTAATAGAAAGATCTTCCTCTGTGTTCATAAAAATAATCCGGCTTAATAATACTGGATCGAACAAATGATGCTTACCCCAAAACTAGCTGAGATGAGAACTGAATGCTCGATGCTGGGTAGGAAGTAACCATCCAAAGACATATCACCCACAAAAATGAACAGCCCCCTTAGGCTACTGAATAGTGGGGCGTTTCACCATCTTCTTAACACTCTTATTGGCCTTAACCTTTTATAGTATTTGAGCCGAGGATTGAGTAACTTAGAATTTTATTATGTAACCAACCTTACGAAACTCAATCTTTTTCCCCATAGGTTTGAGTCCGAGGACCATACAATGCCTTGGTTCTGTCCAAAACTCAGTTTTCTCATCTAAGTAGTTGGGGGAATTATCCCCTCGGCCATGGCATGTGCCCCTGGTTTAAGAGAATTGGCTCCTCGGCCAAACCTATAGTACTATCCACTCTACTAACACTACAAAGTGCAGCCCCTAGTAAAGAAACTAGTGAAGAAACGTAACCCTAATCGAAGAAACGTAGCCCCTAGTGGGACTTTACGTTAAAACATTCCACCTGGCTGTTGGCGATGACGTGAGTGATTGTCTCGTCCAACCACCAGTACCAAGACACAAGCCTTCCCACAGACGGCGCCAATTGTAAGGGTACGATTCGTAGCGAACCGTAACTGTGTTGGATTCGTACGTAAAAAGGCCCGAACAACATCATTTATATAGCGTGGGTTTGAAAGGCTAGGCCTTGGTCACCAGGCTGTGGGTTTTTCGTGATGTTCGTACATGGTTAAATTGTTTTCACCCCTGGAGTCTTTCTCCTAGAGGTGGACTGGGAGGCTCTGGTTTTTGGCCATTTTTTCCAACCCCTTGGCTTAATGGCTTATTTTTCCTTTTATACCAGCATGCAGCCATTCTCCAGCGCCCACGTGTAGGTTTGACTTTCTAGGGCAGATATTTGTCCCATCAGCCCATACTTAAAGTGGTTGGGGGGTGGTTGTAACAGTTGAAGAATACGGCTCAGTCAGATGCAGAGCATTGAATGGCAGTGAGGGCTACTTTCCCCTGATATTTTTAGATTTTCTTTTAAGTTTAGTCCTATACCGTTTTTGCCCTTCTTTCTGGTAGGATTTTGGGTCTGCCGAGGACTGAACTGTCCTCGGCTGTATTCCAAGGCTATTTTGCACTTCATATTATTGAGCTTCGGTCATAGCCCTCTTCGGCTTGGGCCTTTGGACTCCCCACGAGCAAATGGGCCTGACCCATAAATTATTGGGCCCCACACACGTATATCAAAAATATTTAAACGACATTACTCAAACTCCTTTACCAAACACCCCCAAAAATCTCAGTTCTTAAAAGACAATTGCATGATTTTTTTTACTTTACTTTAATAATTAATTTTTTTAATAAATATACAAACAAACTATTAACTTGGAAGCAACATAAAGAACAATATAAAACAAAGTTTTGAATTCTCTCTTGGATTTTTTTTTTTTTTTTTGGGGGATTGGCCATAGGAATAGAATATTTTGGTGTCGGAGCGTGTAGGTGTACCGTTTTGGAATTACACGCCAAATATGTATTCATAAATTATTTAAATTACTTAATTTAGGAGTATAAAAATAAATTTCTTATACGGTGATATAATTATGAGATTGGTGATTAAAAAAATTCAAACTGTTTTTTTTTGAGAGAAAAAAATCAAACTTGATATTACTTTAGTAGTTAGTACAGTTGAGATGAGATTGTTTATTTAAAAATAATCAAATAAAGAAGATTGTACTTGTCGGACATGCTCTCTCAAAGAAAAAAAAAAAAAAAACTTGTCGTTATTGGGTAAAGTAAAATATGAACGTTCCTAGAAGGCTCCTTACTCCATTTCTTTAATTTATTTTTTGTACTTTTCAAATTTTCAGATATTACTTTTTCTCCTTCTCATCTCTTTATCTTCTTCACTGACCTGACCAGACCTTTTTCTTCCCTCTCTCACTTTCTTCCATTCTCACTGTACCCTCTCGGCCTCTCATGATCTACTCATCGTTTAGCTCTTCTCAAAAATAAAAAAACTTATTGTTTAGTTCTTTGTTTCCTCTCGGGAGCACTGAAATTTCTAAGAAGTGGAAGTACTCTGAAAAATATAGTAAAAGAGAGCAGTGGAAGTTTCTTGTAATATTTCCTAAAAGGAGCACTGAAATTTCATCACTTCCAAATTTCTAGGTCCTTTCCAAATTCTCTTCTCAGTCTTCTCTCTCTTCATTTGCAAATTTCAGATTGGATTCGACGCATTTTCAAAACTACGCAAGTCAGGTTGGGGATCAAGTAATTTCTTCTTCCCTAATTCATTTTCTTTTTAATCTTTCTTCGGTTCTAAATTTCTAATTGATTATTATTATTTTTTAATTTTGCATGCAGATCTATTCTTCTAATGGCTTTAGTGGACATGGAAACGGACTTGTCATCTTTCCCAAGTTCTTCTTCTTCTGCTGCTGCCCGATGGAATTATGACGTCTTTCTCAGTTTCAGAGGCGAGGACACCCGCTACAATTTTGTGGGTCATCTTTATGAAGCTTTGAGACAAAAAGGCATTCACACTTTTAAAGACGATAAAAACCTTGACAGAGGAAAACCCATCTCACCAGAGCTGTTGAAAGCAATAGAGGAGTCGAGATTTGCTGTCGTCATTATATCAAAAGACTACGCATCTTCAGCTTGGTGCTTAGATGAAGTTGCACACATCATTCACTGCAAGAAAAAGACGGGATTGACAATTCTACCTGTTTTTCACTATGTGGATCCATCCGATATACGGAAACAAATGGGTACGTTTGAGCAAGCATTTGTTGAATATGAAGAAAAGGAGAACAAAGAGAGGGTGGAGAAATGGAGAGAAGCTTTGAGAGAAGTGGGCAATCTCTCTGGGTGTCATTTAAAGAATACTAGGTAATTAAACTTGACTAATTATTTATTTATTTTAAATAAATTCAGATGACCCACTTCATATATATATAACTTTATTTGGAACCTTAAGCGGATTTACATTAATGTTTCATTCTACTTCTTTAAATTTTTTCCTGAGTGGATCGCTTTACATATTTTTGTTTCACTCAACCGAATTGAACATCATATATGTTATATATATATATATATATATATATAAATAAATAAATATATATATATATATATATATATATTTATATTTACGTGAACTCTTGGTGGTTCAAACTCAATGCGTACTGTACCTTTTTCATTGCAGGTATGAGACAGAAGACATCAAAGAGATCATGGGATGGATATCACTTCACTTGAAATATGATGCATTCCCTTACATTACTAGGGATCTGGTAGGAATATACTCTCGAATGGTGGAATTGGAGTCGTTATTAGCTATAGGGTCAAACGATGTTCGCTTTATAGGGGTTTGGGCAATGGGGGGAATGGGTAAGACAACTCTTGCTAGAGTTGTTTACCATATGGTTTCTAAAGAATTTGAAGCTTATAGTTTTATTGAGGATGTTAGGGAAAATTCTGAAAAACATGGTTTAGTTGGACTACAACAGAAACTTATTTCTAATATTTTGGAGGAAACAGGTTTGAAAATTAGAGATAAGTATGATGGAGTTCTCAAGATCAGGAATAGGTTATGTCGTAGAAGGATTCTTCTTGTTCTTGATGACATAAATAAATTAGACCAGTTAGAAAATTTGGCGGGGGAGCATGATTGGTTTGGTCCGGGTAGTAGAATTATCATAACAACAAGAGATGTGCATGTGTTGAAAACGCATGGAGTTGATGAAATATATGCAGTTAAAGGATTGTATGATAAAGATGCTTTACAACTTTTTTGCTCAAAAGCTTTTAGAAAAGAGCATGTCCCAAATGATTATTTAGTGATGTCCAAAGAAGTTTTAAAATATGCTGCTGGTCTGCCTTTAGCTCTTAAGGTTTTGGGTTCCTTCTTGTTTGGGAAAAGTACCATTTTATGGAGAAGTGCATTGGAGAGGATCAAAGAAAATCCTAAGAAAGAAGTTTTCAATGTACTTCAAATAAGTTTTGATGGACTTGATGACTTAGATAAGGAAATATTCCTGCATATTGCATGCTTTTTTAATCATGAGGGGAAGGATCATATAGTAAAAGTACTAGATAGTCTTGGCCTTCACCCTGATATTGGATTGCAGGAACTCATTGATAAATCTCTCTTGGAAGATGATGAAGGTATATTGTGGATGCATGATTTACTTGAAGAAATGGGTAAGAACATAGTTCGTCAAGAATGCCCTAATGATTGTGGGAAGCGTAGTAGACTGTGGCATTATGAGAACATTGAAAACATGTTGAAAAAAAATAAGGTAAGAGGTTATTTAGAGAATTTGAGCTCATTCGCTACCTTCTTGTTTACCAATCTTGATATTTAAATATTTATGCTAATAAGTTCTTTCACAATTCACCAATTCCTTCTTGATTATTAGGGAAATGACGTAGTTCAAGCCATGCAGATTTTGAATAATTATGATTATTATGGTTATGATGAAGATGAAGATGAAGATGAAGATGATGAAGATGAAGATGAAGATGAAGATGAAGAAGATGAAGATGAAGATGAAGATGAAGAAGATGAAGATGAAGAGACATGTTGGAGCCCTAAGACCATTTCGCAGATGCACAATCTTGAGGCCATTTCGCATGGTATTTCGCAGATGCACAATCTTAAATTTCTTAGAATTGATGGTACTTTCAATGTCCCTCAACATCTTCCAAATTCTTTAAGAGTTCTTTCTTGGAGGCGGTATCCTTCAAATTCCTGGCCATCAACTTTCCAGCTAGATGAGCTTGTTCAACTTTGTTTGCCAAATAGCAAAATTAAAAAACTTTGGATAGGAGTAAAGGTAATTGTGATATTAAGTATCCTCACAGCTTTGCATTTAAATTTCAATAAATCGGACACTAGAAAGCTCATCGACTTAACTTCTTTTTTAACTTTTTTTTTTTTTTTTTCTTCTTAAAACAGAATTTTGACAAGTTGAAGATCATGGACTTGTCATTCTCGGACCTGATTATATGCCCAGACTTCACTGGAGTCCCAAATCTTGAGATATTAACTTTTTCAGGTTGTTTAAATTTACGTGAGCTTCACCCAACCGTTGGAATTCTTAAAAAGCTTGTTCTTCTTAATCTAGAATATTGCAAAGAACTAAGTCATCTTCCAAGCAAGTTTGAAATGGATTCCCTCATGACTCTAGTGCTTTCAAATTGCTTTAAACTCAAGACAATTCCAGAAAATATGGGAAACATGAAATGCTTACAAAGTCTTAATTTGGATTTCACTGATATTAAGGAGCTACCTTCATCAATTGGAGGCTTGATTGGCCTGACTTCATTGACTCTTAGGAGTTGCAATAATCTTGTGCGTCTTCCTAACACCATTTGTTGTTTGAAATCGCTTGAATGTCTTGATCTTTGTCAGAGCTCAAATTTTGAAAACTTGCCAGAGAATCTAGGGAATGTAAAAGGTTTGAAGAGGCTTAATTTGCGTGAAACAGCTATAAAAGAGTTGCCTTCATCAATTGAACGCTTGCCAAGCCTTACTTCATTGGATATACGTGGTTGCAAAAATCTTGTGCGTCTTCCTAGCACCATTTGGCATTTGAAATCACTTGAATGTCTTGATCTTTCTGAGTGCTCAAATTTTGAAAACTTGCCAGAGAATCTAGGGAATGTAAAAGGTTTGAAGAGGCTTAATTTGAGTGGAACAGCTATAAAAGAGTTGCCTTCATCAATTGAACGCTTGCCAAGCCTTACTTCATTGGATATACGTGGTTGAGAAAATCTTGTGTGTCTTCCTAGCACCATTTGGCATTTGAAATCACTTGAATGTCTTGATCTTTCTTGGTGCTCAAATTTTGAAAACTTGCCAGAGAATCTAGGGAATGTAAAAGGTTTGAAGAGGCTTAATTTGAGTGGAACAGCTATAAAAGAGTTGCCTTCATCAATTGAACGCTTGCCAAGCCTTACTTCATTGGATATACGTGGTTGCAAAAATCTTGTGTGTCTTCCTAGCACCATTTGGCATTTGAAATCACTTGAATGTCTTGATCTTTCTCAGTGCTCAAATTTTGAAAACTTGCCAGAGAATCTAGGGAATGTAAAAGGTTTGAAGAGGCTTAATTTGAGTGGAACAGCTATAAAAGAGTTGCCTTCATCAATTGAACGCTTGCCAAGCCTTACTTCATTGGATATACGTGGTTGCAAAAATCTTGTGTGTCTTCCTAGCACCATTTGTTATTTGAAATCACTTGAATGTCTTGATCTTTCTCAGTGCTCAAATTTTGAAAATTTTGAAAACTTGCTAGAGAATCTAGGGAATGTAAAAGGTTTGAAAAGGCTTAATTTGAGTGGAACAGCTATAAAAGAGTTGCCTTCATCAATTGAACGCTTGCCAAGCCTTACTTCATTGGATATACATGGTTGCAAAAATCTTGTGTGTCTTCCTAGCACCATTTGTTATTTGAAATCACTTGAATGTCTTGATCTTTCTCAGTGCTCAAATTTTGAAAATTTTGAAAACTTGCTAGAGAATCTAGGGAATGTAAAAGGTTTGAACAGGCTTAATTTGAGTGGAACAGCTATAAAAGAGTTGCCTTCATCAATTGAACGCTTGCCAAGCCTTACTTCATTGGATATACATGGTTGCAAAAATCTTGTGTGTCTTCCTAGCACCATTTGTTATTTGAAATCACTTGAATGTCTTGATCTTTCTGGGAGCTCAAATTTTGAAAACTTGCCAGAGAATCTAGGGAATGTAAAAGATTTGAAGAGGCTTAATTTGAGTGGAACAGCTATAAAAGAGTTGCCTTCATCAATTGAACGCTTGCCAAGCCTTACTTCATTGGATATACATGGTTGCAAAAATCTTGTGTGTCTTCCTAACACCACTTGTGGTTTTCAGTTCCATGGTGCTCTTGATCTTTCAACATGCTCAAGATTTAAAAACTTGCCAGAGAACCCATGGATAATCGAACGTCTAGGGAGGCTTGATTTGAGTGAAGCAGCTATAGAAGAGTTTCCTTCATCAATTGAAGGCTTGATTGGCCTGACTTCATTGACTCTTAGGAGTTGCAAAAATCTTGTTTGTCTTCCTAACACCATTTGTTGTTTGAAATCGCTTGAATGTCTTGATCTTTCTCAGAGCTCAAATTTTGAAAACTTGCCAGAGAATCTAGGGAATGTCAAAGGTCTAAAGACGCTTCATTTGGATTTCACTGCTATTATGGAACTACCCTCATCAATTGGAGGCTTGATTGGCTTGACTTCATTGACTCTTAGGAGTTGCAAAAATCTTGTGTGTCTTCCTAGCACCATTTGTTGTTTGAAATCGCTTGAATGTCTTGATCTTTTTCAGAGCTCAAATTTTGAAAACTTGCCAGAGAATCTAGGGAATGTCAAAGGTCTGAAGACGCTTCATTTGGATTTCACTGCTATTATGGAACTACCTTCATCAATTGGAGGCTTGATTGGCCTGACTTCATTGACTCTTAGGAGTTGCAAAAATCTTGTGTGTCTTCCTAGCACCATTTGTTGTTTGAAATCGCTTGAATGTCTTGATCTTTCTCAGAGCTCAAATTTTGAAAACTTGCTAGAGAATCTAGGGAATGTCAAAGGTCTGAAGACGCTTCATTTGGATTTCATTGCTATTATGGAACTACCTTCATCAATTGGAGGCTTGATTGGCCTGACTTCATTGACTCTTAGGAGTTGCAAAAATCTTGTGTGTCTTCCAAACACTATTTGTTGTTTGAAATCGCTTGAATCTCTAGATCTTTCTGGATGCTCAAATTTTGACAACTTGCCTGAGAATCTAGGAAATGTCAAAGGTTTAAAAAGGCTAAATTTGAGTGGAACGGCTATAAAAGAGTTGCCTTCATCAATTGAACGCTTGACAAGCCTTACTTCATTGAATATAAACGATTGCAAAAATCTTGTGTGTCTTCCTAACACCACTTGTGGTTTTAAGTTCCATCGAGCTCTTAATCTTTCAACATGCCCAAGATTTAAAAACTTACCAGAGAACCCATGGATAATTGAAGGTCTAGGGATGCTTGATTTGAGTAAAACAACTATAGAAGAGATGCCTTCATCAATTGGATGTTTGACTAACCTTACTGCATTGACTTTAAGATTTTGCTTAAATCTTGTGTGCCTTCCTAGTACCATTTGTAGTTTGAAGTTGCTTAATTCTCTTGATCTTTATGGATGCATAAAATTTAACAACTTGCCAGTGAACATAGGAAATATGAAAGGTTTGAAGCGGCTTGATTTGTGTTGGACGGACATAAAGGAGCTTCCTTCTTCCATTGCTCTCCTTAAAAATCTCGAACACTTATATATCAGTGAATGGAAGTTATCTGAATTTTATTTTATGCCAGTAACTCTTGCGACGATGGCCCCATTATGGAGTTTCCTGCCAAGAAGCCCATTATTGTCTTTATCTTTACATTATTCCTTATCAACAAGTCCTGTTCCAATGGGCTTTTTGTTTCCTTCCTTATCAGGTCTACAGTCTTTAACTAATCTGGGTCTTAGTGACTGCAATCTTTTGTCAATCTCCAATGACATTGGCTGCTTGTCCTCTTTAGTACAGTTAGATCTAAGTGGAAATAATTTTGTTTCCCTTCCTGAAAGCATGTCTCAACTCTCTAATCTTCGAAGACTCTATTTAGAGGGTTGCAAGAGTCTTCAATCATTGGAAAGTGTTCCGTCAACTGTTGATTATGTAATTGCAAACAATTGTACCTCATTGGAGAAATTGCCAAAACTGCAATTTAATCCTTCTAGGTCAGATCACTCCCATTTAAATTTCCAGTGTTGCAACTGCTTCAAATTGGTTGACTATTTTCAAAGCAGTAACATGCTTCAGGTCTCTCTCTCTCTCTCTCTCTCTCTCTCTCTCTCTCTCTCTCTCTCTCTCTCTCTGAGTTCCTAACATTATGCCTTGTATATTTCAGGGACTACCAGACATTATTATTCCTGGAGGTAAAATTCCGAAATGGTTTTCCCTTGAATGTCAGGGTGGTAACATAGGAGTGTCTTTTCGTGGGTGTGATGACTTGATGGGAATTGCGTTGTGTATTGTACTTGTACCCAATGGGTCACAAGTCTCACAACTTACATATAATTTATTTATCAATGAATTTAAATGGTTCGTACAATATTTACCGTTAAAATATGGTAATGTTGAATCACCCCACCTTTGGCTGCTCTATTTGTCCTCTCAATATTTTGGCTCTGATTGGGGTAAAATACTTAGTCACACTGATGCTAACGGACTCAGTCAACTCGAGATGAAATTATTAGCTAACAAAGGGGTGGAGAAAATTGGGGTTCATTTGGTATACAAGCAAGACATCGTAGATCCCAATCAAACTATGGCACAGTGCATTAACAACAACAGCATACTGTATGAGGATCTGGCTGATTCTGAGGATCAGCCCGAATCAGAAATTTTTAACTTTGCCAGTAAGTGATCATCTTCTTTTTTTATTTTATTTTTTGGGATGAATACTATCATTTTTATTTTCAAATGTTAACTTCAAAGTACCTCGGCATTATCTAGTAACACTTGCAGAAAAATAATCCCAAACTCAAAAATTAAAATAATACAATATCACGTTTCTATTTTTAGGTTTATTTTTTTAATCAGGTTGGAATAATACAAAATTTTCTTTTTATCTTGTTGGTGAACTTTTATTTAGTGGAAGGAGAGGATCAAACGTCCAAGAAGCTTGACTTTATTCACGGAGGGAAGAGCCATTGTTTCCAAGACATCGAAGATCCCAATCAAACTATAACAGAGTTGAGCATCAACGGCAGGACACTCTATGAGAATCTGGGTGATCTCTGCCATGATCTTTACCATTCAGCTGCAGAAGGTAGCAGAAATAAACGAAGCCGTGATGAGCAAGATTGGGCTGGACCTAGTGGAGAAGGCTACTCTAGTGATGAACCAAATCCAAAGACTTGGAGGATGTATGGCTGATTCTGAAAGAATTTATTATAAGGAAGATTCGACTTTGCCTGTAAGTCATCATCTTTCTTCTTGCTATTACAATATACAAGTCTTGATGTTCTCTTTTATTTTATGGAGAGGGGAATCCAATGAAATGAAATTGTGGGTTTTGTTTCTCAGGTTTAAATTGGCATGATAAAAAAATTTAATTTGTCATAGGTATAAATTGGAGTTTTTTTTTTTTTTTTTTTTTTTTTTTTTTTTTTTTTTTTTTTTTTTTGATTTTTTAGCTAGCATTGAGAGAGGGAAAAAAGAAAGTTCAAAGTATTGTTTGGCACTCACATCCCAATCACCTAAACAAATAATAAATTTTTTTTCTTCTTAACTTGTTGGGGCACTTTCATATAATGGAAGGAGGGGATCCAAGAAACTTGAAGCCTATCGAAGTGGTAAGAGGGATAGTTACGAGAGCGATGTAGAAGAATTAGCCAAGGGGGGGTTCCTTTTTGCTGTGTGTGGGGCTTTGTTCAATTGGTTTTATAGAGTTTATTCACTTGCCCAATGCTTTTCTGCTATTTTGTAATTTCCTATTTTCTTAGTGAAATATTTTCTCAGACATTGTCTGTGGATGTAGGCCTAAGGCCGAACCACATAAATCTATGTTCCATGTGTTATTGTCTTTTCTATTTCTATATCACATGACCTACTATTATATTGTTACACCATCACAATAAGGGTGTGTGGTGGTGGTGTCTTGGAGCAG
Source organism: Quercus alba (assembly GCA_036321655.1). Taxonomy (NCBI): domain Eukaryota; kingdom Viridiplantae; phylum Streptophyta; class Magnoliopsida; order Fagales; family Fagaceae; genus Quercus; species Quercus alba. Next base: position 9,381,892 of record CM070304.1, on the reverse strand, counting down.
TTGTTATAGATGTTGTGTTTGGGACTGAATAATTACATTAGTTTGAGATTGTATGGCTACTCAAGATATGCAAGATGGCATAATGGGAGGAAATTGAGGATTATGCTTCTGCTATTATCTATAGTGATAAGTTTCTACATTTTTTAACATCTTGAAGTTGTGACAGCAGCAGAAGAAATCAAGCCACTTGATAGTATCTGTATCTTCAAGAGCAATGAGTAACTTGATCAGCCTAGGGCGACCCATGATTTTGTAGAAGCAGCCATCCAAACCACCTTCCCCAAAAGTTCTATTGGTACATTTCACACACAGCCTCATCAAATCCTCAATTGTTCTCTTAGCATATTTCCATTCCTCTTCCTCTACTCTCCTTTCTGCTTTCTCTATTTTTAAGATAAATTATGGTTTAATTGAATCACATCACCTTTGGCTGCCCTATTTTTCCAATTACTATGTGTCTCGCCATTTCAGCTCCAATGGGGGAAGAATGTTTAGCTAAAACCAAATTGATGCTAATGGATTTTGTGAAATTAATATTAAAATAGATAGCTGGAACTTGGAGGTGGAGAAAATTGGGATCTGCTTAGTATACCGGCAAGATATGGAAGTTCCCAATCGAACTATGGCACAGTGCAGCAGCAACAGCAGTACAATTTATGAGGTCCTGGGTGTTCTACATCATGATCTTGATGATTCAGCTGCAGAATCAGAAATAAGCGAAGCGATGATGAGGATGACAGGGCTGGAGCTAGTGGAGAGTGCTACTATAAAGAGGATCCACAGCCAAAGAGGATTCAAACTTGAAGGATTAATTGCTGATTTTGAAGAATCTAGTGAAAATGACCTGGAAGGCTAAACAGTTTCTGTTCATTACCTGTAAGTCATCATTTTTCTTTCTACAAACTTCAAAATATTGTGGTACTTGTACCTTAGTGGCAGCTTTTGGCAATCACATCCAAATTGAAACAAACTCAAAAATTAATATCATGTGCACCGTATCACTTTTTTTTCCCCTAAGTTGTTTTTTTTATTGGGTGGGAATAACACAAATTTTTCTTCTTGTCTTGTTGGTTAACTTTTTTTTAATTAATGGTAGGATGGGATCAAACATCTGAGAAGCTTTGGATAGTTACAAGAGCGTCAACGTTGAAGTATTAGCCAAGTAGCTATTCTCCTCTCACACTCACCTTGGGCTCTTGCGAAAGTGGTCAAGGACTCAAAATGGTCAAGCTTTTAAATTAACTTTCAATTGGCTCTCATTATTGATTAAATCTTCTTTTTTTGGGTGGCCTGCAAATGTGATGTTCTGTTAAACTTCTAATGACATACAGACATAAATCCTTCCCATCTACTTCTTTTTGTTAACACAAAGTTACCATCCAATGCCTCATTTGGTTGGAGAAGTATAATGGAAGCTTGAAAGGTTGCACAGTTGAGCTACTGTTGGAAGATAGGGATGGAAAACAGGCAGCTGCCGACACCGAATACATCCAGGGTGGTTTTACTAAGAAATCCTCAATCTGCAGCAAACTATGTGACTTGCTGGATGATAATACAAAGACTCGCAGAAAGATTTTTCTGGACAGGTTGTTCATGCCACAAGAAGCTGCTGTCATTCAAAAGCATTCCGTGAAATACTCAACATTTTGATTACATTATCTTTTGGGTGGGTGCAGAAATTTGAGATTTTTCAGTTCGGGGTGCATATGATTTGTCAGACCACGAGGCAATGGCAGGTTTAGGAGAGGCTTCAAACAATCACAGCTCAACAATTTTGTGGCGGACACTGTGGAAGGCTCGGGTTCCTAACAAGATTAAAGTTTTTCATGGCATACTCTTCAGTTTATCCTGCTAACAAAGCCTCATCTATTTTCCAAATGCATCATCTCTTCAGTAACTTGTGAGCAGTGTAATGAAGTTCCTGAAACCAGTTTACATGCTTTTGGTCTTGCCCAGACACCAAGAAGGTATGGTAATTAGTTGAATGCATAAACTACTTTATCCTGCACCAGCCTTATCAGAACTGGACGGGTCTATTCTCCTGGATGCTGCACCATAAGAATACATTCTCACTGAAACTATTTTCCACTCTCTCATGGCAATTATGGCTGCACAGAAATGGAGAGATTTGGGGAACCAGGAATACAGCCAACCACTTTGGTATATATAGGTAAAGAGATGCATGAACACTAAGCTGCAAAATTTTCATCTGAGATACTGCAGAAAGTACGTCTCCTAATATTGAAGCCCCCTCAGTTACCTTACTCCAAGGTAAATGTTGCAGTGATTAGAGATCTCAATGTGAATTTTGTTGCACCTAAGGTTGAGGTGATTGCGGGCCAATGCTGTCTCTGGAGGCTCATTTTGCAGGATTCTGGCATGCCTTACAATTGTTTAACCAGCAGGGAATTCAGGAGGTTCAACTTGAGAGCCACTTAAGTATTGCCAATTTGCCATTGCTGCTTTTAACCTGGATTCCTCCCTCCCCCCACCCCCCACAACCCCCAACACCACCCCAAAAACAAAAAAAAAAAAAGTGACCTGAAATGTGCTGTTCAACAAAGTGAAACTAGCAATATCTACTTTCCGATGTTGCAATTTTAATTTTTTGGACAAAAGCTGTAATAATGCTCCTCTAGATTTAGCAGATCTTGGATGTAAAAATTGCGCCACTGAGATTTGGCTACTTGATAATTTTGTGAAATGCAATACAAATCCTGCTGCTTTTATTTTAAGAAAAATACATATTTACGTATTGATATTTATCTTTCCAATGTAACGGTTTGTTATATTAAATAATTGTTGTTTTTATTTTTCTCCAACAGTCGCAACATATATACTAATATTTTTCCCCCCTTCTTGGCATTTGGCTCTCTGATTCATATTGAGCAATTTCGAACAGAAACCTTGCTTGGTTCAGATGTTGATTTACTACAAATGGCTTACTTTTAGTCTCCACCGTTGGTTTAAGCTCTCTTTATAATCCCCCCAGTTCTTAATATTATCCCTTGGCATTGGAGAATGGCATTCCTTTGGTACCATATATGGGTACACAGCAGCACCTGAGGCCAACTTACATACCACAACCCTTAAAGGTTTTCACTTCCATTGATTTTCTCATACAACGATATCTTCCCACACAAATTCTTGGGAATTAATTAAGCAGCACTTCATTAATTCTTTCCAAAACCAGAGACAATTTAAATTCCTCTAGATACTATGAAAAATCTTATTGCAAACCAGTTGCTCATGCTTATAGTTGCTTCAAGATTTCCATTTCCCATTCAAGAAATGCAATATAAATAAATATCTTAAGGGTGGCTAGGAAACATTCTCATGCCAATCGACACAACAACCTTGAACAGTGAACCATCTCTAGCTCTACTGGGGCCTGGTATCTGTTCCTGGCTAAAGCAGAGATCACTCTACCAATTCCTTGCTCTAATGCAAATTGAGTCTGATTCTCATGTCCATCTTTTGGGAGCAAAGGGCAAGGTTATTTTGATAAACTCATTTAATAATCCTCAAATCCTTCTCATTTCTCAGAACCATTTTCTGCACACAATACAGTACAGTGTCTCTTTGAAACCACATTCCTTCTTTAGACACCGCATTTCTCCAAAACAACTTATTATTGATATGATATGCCCACTTTTTCCAATTTTATAGGAAATGGAAATTAAATATTTCAAACTAAAATAAAAACCTTAATCATATTTTAAACACCAAATTATATATTTTTGCTATCTCTAAAGAAATACCAACAATAAAAAAAGGGCGCCGGCTATAATTGGCAATTGCCACCATTTTTCACTTCACTGAGTCAGAGCAGAGCTTGTTGAAGTAAAAATGGAGAACACGGCAATTTTGAAGGACTGGGATTGAGTGAGTCTGATTCGGAGAAAACCGGAACCATCGCAGCTCCTCATCTCATTCTCAAGGTTCTCTTCTTCTTTCTTTTGTCTCTTGAAATTTCAAAATTTCTCTATTTTTTTTTATATCTTTTGCCCTATAAACGACGGCGTTTGACATCTCCTAATTAAAGTGGGTTTATTCTTCCTGAGTTGCACAAGGGAAGTGGAAGTTTGGATACCTGACACGCTAGCCAAGTCTTTAAGTGAGCGTTTGGATTGCATTTATTTGCCCCACGTCCGTGTCTGCGTTTACACCACAGCTACATGGCACACTTCTGATACCAGTTTCAGCTACGTTTGGCTGTTTTTTAGATCCCACACTACTGTTTATAAGACCACTAAACTCAGCAAAATACGTATATTCATGCATTTTTGGGTTCCACAGTACAATTCACACCTTTAAAAATTATTTTGTTATAATATTTTTAGTTTTCAGTTCTTAGTAATAAGCGGTATCCAAACAAACCAAAAAATAGCAAACCTTTTTTTTTTGGTAAATTACTTTTTTAAACCCATATTTTATATTGTTTTTAAGTTACAATCCTCCAACGGATACCAAAAAATTTACCAAATGTTTAACATTTTACTTACACTGCATTTGAGATAGTGCTCAATTGAACCATCACTGTTTAAAAACCCAAAGTAGGTTGTAAGAAAATCAATGACACTTCTAAAGTTTGACATTTAGAAGATTAAAAAAAAAAAAAAAAAACTCCTATTTTACCATCAATTGCATGCTACGTGACAACAATAAGTAATACCATGTGTATCATCTAGACCTTGATGAAACTATTATTGTGGGCATAACACAGTTGTCAAAGCGTCACTACTCAAATCGCTCAACTACTGCCAAGCATTTTGTGAAGATAATCTTGAAATTTCATAGTCGTACTATTGTTTCATTTTTATTATTGAATTTGGTTGACTTGAAATTTCATAGAAAATATAATCTCAATTTCTCATTAGTCCAAATGTTGAACAGGTTTAACTCTTCCACCGACATCTACTTCTATACCCAAAGATAAAAAGTTAGCCACTTCAAATTGGATTTGGGCTTACCTTCAAATGACACAATAAGCTTCTTCTTTTTTAATTTTTTTTAATTTTTAATTTTTAATTTTTTAAGGGAGACTATTATTGGGTTAGAGTTAAATGAAAATTAGAGAGAAAATTGTGCTATTTATATTAAAAGAATATAATCATTGGAAAATACGATTGTTAGAAATATATGGCTGTTTAAAAATACGACCATTGGAAAGAAAAAAAAAATCAATAAAGGCTTAAATTTAATAGAGAGAGAATGGAAAATCTATTGTATTGAAAAGTAGGCAACTTAAATTGAAAAATATAACACCTTGAATCCTTCAAGCCCCAAAAGATCAACCATTTGGGCTTGAGCGACACAAGGTGTTAGAAATAGAATTAGAGGAATGTTCTACTCGTTGGTAGGACATGTCACGAGCCTTCGGCACAGGAGAAACACCTTCCAAGCAAGGATACAACGTATTAGAAATGGGAAGCCCCTTTCCCATTAAGCCCTGCCTTTTGGGGTTGATGGGTTCAATATATTACAAAAGGTGGGCTTTTAGCTGAACTTTAGGCGATAGTTGTCCTAACCCATTTGGTATGGACAGAACGAAATTGGAAAATAGGCCTAATTTTCCAACTATCTAGTTAATAGGTCCGGTTTTGAAAGAAATTGGGTTAGTAACATCTCGACTTTATGACAATCGATTTTAGGCCTTGTAAATCGACTCTCACAGAGTCGGTTTTGGTTGTCTGTGACTTCTGATGTGGCGTTATTGCCAGGTGGCACCATCTAAAAATCGACCATCAGAGAGTCGATTTCCATGTTGGTGTCACGTGCCATTGACATGGACTGACGTGGAGCACGACCTGGAAACCGAGTGTGTGAAGGTCGATTTCTAATAGGATATTTTTGAATTTAACGCTCTCTCTTTCAGTCACCCACCCACTCACTCTCCCTCATCAGACGGACACTCTCACTCACCCTCACTCACCCTCTCCTTCTCTCACTCTCTCAGCGTCACCGTCGACGACGCCGGCCCCAACCCAGTCACTCTCTTTCAGTCACCCACCCACTCACTCTCCCTCATCAGTCAAACGCCTCACTTACCCTCTCAGCAAACCGACACTCTCATTCACCCTCTCCTCCTCTCACTCTCTCAGCGTCACCGTCGCCGACACCGGCCCCAACCCACTCACCCTCTCAGCCTCACCGACCCAGTCTCAGTCACTCTCTCGCTCACCTACGCGGTATCTGAAGGAAATAGAAGAACAAAAGGTGAGTCCCTTTATGCATCTTGCAATGTAATCGGTTCGTTTTGTTTGGTTGTTTGTATTTTTTTTTTTTTTTTTTGTATAAGAAGCATTCTTCTTCATTCCCAGATTGTTGCTTCAATTCCTTCCCATTTTTCAAGTATGCCATTTCTCACTTACTTTTTTAGATTCGAATTTTATGTTCTTAAGACAAATTTCGAAGATTTAGATAACATCAGTATTTTTTATTTCTTTTTGTTTGAGTATATTATTGTGATGAAGGAGGACAAAAAAATGGCATGACATGTGGTGTAGCTTTGAAGGGGTTGAATTTGGGTATTTGATTGCAGATAACACACATGCTTCAGATTCATCTGAGATATGTGTTAAATCTTGTCTCCTGTAAAATGTATCCAATGGTTATGTATATTTAGTAGATTTTCTGCAATGTCTTATGATAAGTTCACGGATACAAGGTTGATGTTCTTCCAAAAAGGTTACTCTTATTTTGTGTTGTCTTTTTACTTGCTTTAGAGAGATAATAACTTTGAACTGATTCATTACCACTATCCTATAAGGCCTGCAATTAGCTCTTTAGCAAGTTACTTTCACTTGCATCTATTAAGTTGCTTATCATAACTGGGGAGGCTCTTCAACAGTTATACACTTATACTATTCATGTAGATGTCGTGGTTAAAGTAGAATGAAGCTAGATTTCCTTCTAAAGCTGCGTATTGTTTTTGTTTTTGTTTTCAATAATGTCTAGTATGTGCTAATTGCTTATCATTTTTGTGCAGTATGGCTGCTGCAAATGCTGGACAGATTAACCATGCGCAGCCTGGCCCCATTGACACGTCAGTGTTGACGTTGCAGCCCAACCATCGATCAGAAGCCATTTGGAATGGGCAGGTAAAACACACCACTAAAGATTTCACTTTTTTTTGTGTGTGGTGAATTTCGTTTTTTGAACCTGGAGTTTAGTTTGTTTCTAAGTCTTTTCTTTCTATGAATATTACATGTTTATTTAGAAAAAACGAATGTTTAACATTGATGCCAATAAGAGATTTTTTGACCTAAATATTTTTAAAGTGTAATTTTCTTAGTTAGCATCAAGTCATTAACTAGCTTTTAGAAATTAATAATAAATAAATAGAAAAAGATACATAAAAATCATCTTCCAAACTACTTTTTATGCTAAAGCAGCATAGATTGAACTAATACATATTGGGAATTTTGCTAATTTAGTACTTTTGCAATTGAACTGGTAATGCCATGACAAAAACGTAATCATTTCCTCCATCATCAGCATCTTCATGGAATCTTCACAGTCAACAGCATCATAGTCTCATTTTCATCCCTCTGTGTCCTTGAAAATTCAACAAAAAGTTTGTGTGAATTGTTTTTTACACCTACCAATTATACATTTACAGAACTCTGTCAGAATCATCCTCCAGAAAGTAAAGATGATTCAAATTCTGAAGCTAAACCTTTAATTAGTAGTCGGGGGAAAGTTTGAATTAATGTCCATGATTATTGTAAGCTGACCAAGTTTTGTTTCACAACAAGAATCATAGGCTGGAAACATGATATATTGTTTTATTGATGGCTAGTGAATTCTAAGTAATAGTTTCTCAGTTTATTAATTTCTAGAAGGGAGTTACTACATGTAAGACCCGACGCTGTAGACCAATCAAACATGAGTTCAAATTAGCAATGATTCCAACTAGACCTTTAATTATTCTGAATCTTAAAAAGTACGACTATCTTAGTCCTTCCACCATAGCCACATCAAACATAACGGGAAAAGTTACAAATATTTGATAAGTGCTCCCTGAACTAATTCCTCCAAGTGAACAAGAGATCAACTACCCTTCTTGGTAACACCCATTAAATCCCAAATGCTCTAAATACTAGATCCATAAAGCATATGCAATATCACTAGGGATCAACAAATGATGGCTGTCAAGGAAACCAAAGCCTAAGAAAGAATTTACAAGCACAGTAATAGAAAGAATTAAAAAAATACAAAAAATTTATAATTCTTAAGCACAAAAACAAAAAATTTAAAAAACCTAGTTCCTGTAGACAAACAAAGAATGGATTTTTAACATGTGAATAGCAAAAGTTGCAAAACAACGAATGAAAGAACTATATATTTCCAAAGAAATTAAACAAGGCAAAAGTTTTTTAAGTTCTCATGATTGCAAAAGAGAATCACGAAAGCAGGAGAAAAAGAGAATTTATCAACCTAATCAAACTTGGCTGCTAAAACTGCCAAGTACAGCAGAAGAAAAAAAAAAACAGTTCTGTAGACATATAAGCAATAGAATTTTAACATGCACAGAGAATCACAAAAACAGTTCTGTAGACATAGAGCCTCTATTACTGAAGAAATAATACTATCCACATCTACACAATGCCCCAGAATGACTAGTTAAGTTACAATTAGGGCACCTTATAATCACTTATAGCCTACTTCAACCTAACACACATCCACACAACACAAACTTATTTAATCCAATCCTCATAATCAGGAGGGATCACAGTATCTCCCATCATGTGCAAATGCTTTCAAAGATCATGGTGTGACAATTGGTGATGAATCAATGATGGGGTGTACATGACAATAGGTATTAAAAAAAAAAAAAGGCAATGCTTTGCTTGTTAATAAAAGAAAAATGCTATCTTTGAACAGCATTTATTTCTTTTGTAAAAAGATCCGTAGAAGTACATTACCAAACACAAACTTCTACCTATCAAAGGAAAAAAAAAGCACACACACACACACGATACAACCTTCTTAGTTCTTCCTTCCTAAATTAAATGCAACCACCCAAAAAAGAAAAGGTGATTTTGACTTCTGAGATGCAACCAAAACCACACATCATGAGAGATTTCAAATACACAAACATATGAAAAAAGATGCCCCACCAATTCCAAAATCAACAAAAGCCATAAAACACGAGTCATAAATCTAAATGATTAATAATTTGTACTAGCTCAAAATAACCAATTTCATTTCAGCATTTTGAATTCTTCTGACTTCTTCTTAAGCTCCAATATAAGTATTTTTTTAATTCTAATGAACAAAAAAGGCTTCAAGGCGTTGTACCCTTAAATTCCGTGTTCATTTATGTTATATTACATTATCAGTTGTTAGATACACAAAAGACTAAGGAATGAAATAACCTAATTCACCAGAAAACAAGGTTATTCTAGACTAGCTGTAGCACCTAATATCCTTGCTACATGGTACTTATCAAACTGAAGGACTTCTTAAAGGATAGTAATGAGTTACTGTCTTTCTTCTAAAAAAAAAAGGGAATAAAATAGACTTGGATCAACCTTGACAGAATAGCAAATTTTAGCAGTTCAGGATGAATAATTACTTTTAAACGGAACAAATACATTGTCTAATAATTGTAAAACAGCGACAGAATGTTTCTAAAGATTGTTTGTTTTGAGATGCTATACAGTCAATCAATGAAGATATGTAATTATGTACTAATAAAAAGAAAAAATGAATGACTTTTTGAATGCAATAAGGGCACTCAAAAACCAATAGAATTCAGGTTCATCTAAGGGTTTTCCAGTTTCAAGGGAAAAGAAATCTCAAAAGTCTTCAAAACAGGGATGGCACTAAAAGCTAAGCCTTAAATGGTATAAGATTTTAACATAGGTTTAATTTCAATGGGATTCACTCTCTCTAGCTGACCAGTTATTTTCTTTTAATTTCCAGGACTTATTTAATGAATTGAACCTATGGTAGAGATTTCCAATAGATAAAAACTGGAAAGGTTGCTTCATAGGTAAATGTGATGAACACACAAACATGACATATTGTAGAGAGAACTTAGCAACTCCTGAAAACATGCAGCAGCTTTCCTGTCATCAAAGTTAAGAAGTCTTCCAACAATTTGAAGCTTTCATATCCTTCCCATTTTTTTTCCAAAGACGAACTACTAACAACAACCAAGCCTTAGTCCCAAAATTTTAGGTTCAAGCCTTAGTGCAATGGTAAGTGCCTTCCACCAAAAGTGACAAATGCAGATTTGAATGCAGGAATCAGCCTCTCCAACAAAATTGGGAATAAGGCTACCTACCAATCACCACTCCTAGACATCACAAAAGTGGGGGCTTTGTGCATTAAGTATGACCTTTTTATGGACACTTATTAGACTAATCAGGGTCTGCAACATGTATTCTTTTTCCAAAGAAAACCTACTAACCTATGGAAAGATGTTTAATGTGATTAAAACGTAACAAAGGAAACACAAAATATAGAGTGTTAATATAAAAAAATTGCCTATCACTTGCAAACTTGTGTAAGATTAAGTGTCATAATTCATTACATATGTTGCAGTTCTTATCTCAATATCCTGCCTGCCTTCAAAAACAAAAAATATATTGCTGAACCCCATTTATATTAATATAACAAATGTAACTCTCAAGTTTTTATATGACGTGAATTATATACTGTAATTTCATTAACAATAAATACCTTTCTAGATATCTGATCGTTAGCAACATTGTGGTACATTAAAACAAATCCCATAAAAAAAAATTGTCCAGAAATTTGGGCATGGAAATTTGAGGGCAGAGTTTTCCCATAGACAACGTAAATTCTCAAACTATAAGATCTTAATATATCTAAACATATAAACAAACAAAAAAAAAACCCGAAAATTCAAATGAAGCAAAGGCTTCAAATTCTCAGTCATATATACATATAATCGTACAAATAATCCAATTCAGCACATGGGTATTGAAAAGAACAGGAAAAGCAATCCATGTATCCAAAAAAGCAGTGAAATTTAAGAAAAGGGTATGCAAAAACATCATGAAAGACTCATATAGATGGATAGATACAAAGTACGAGGTAAAGTAGTGTACCTTTTCTGATCGTCGTGGCGACTGTAATTTCTTGAAACAAAACCTAGAAAATCACCAAGGTATTGCCTAATTTACAAGTATTAACATAAATCCAGGTAACTCTGACAGCTTAAAAACAGAGCAATCGCCAACAGATACAAGATAAATCCATATAAATCTGAAATCCCAATGCAATTTCTTGAAAGAAAACCTAGAAAATCACCAGGTATTGAAACAAAAATCCATAATTTGCAAGTATAAACATAAACCCATGTAACTCTAAAAGCTATTTTCTACAAGATAGCATCAACAAAATCATATCAAATTCAAAACAAAGAAAACCTGAACCTCTGATTCATAACAAAGAAAACGAATCTCAGATTCGTAACAATATGTATTAATTGCAAAAACCAAAGAAAAGTGTGATGTCAGTACTACAATTTGTTTTCCTTGCTCATAAATATCTTAATCCAATACTTATATCTTCAAATTTTAGGATAAGAATAATGACATGCAGAGATAAAGAGAGCTTAATCAATGCCATAGGTCCCCAACAAACTTCATTTCCCAAGTAGGATACCAGATTGATTTAGAGAAGTCAATTTTGCTGCAACAAACAGCCAGCACCAAAATCTATAAAATAAATTGAACAAAAATACTAAATAGTATCATGTTTGGGCAAACAGTGTTTTAAAAGACTAATAAGCAAAAGGAAAAATCAAGAAAAGGGAGGAGATTGCTTATTGTTGCAGTCAACACAGCACAAACTCCTGCTCAGGTATGTTAAAGTCCAAATCACAATTTTCCCCTCCTGTAGACATATTGTTATCAATAACACCAAACATCACCCTCACAAATTGATAAAACAAACATTGGCAGCCTATTAAGAAGAATATTGTTGTTTAGTGAATTTGAGTCCAAAATAGCAAAACCTTCAGACTAACAAAGGATTAGGCAGGACGTTGAAAGTATTTTCTCATTTTCAATGACTACAAAATCAAATCAGCTACAATTGAAGATTACAATTATGATGCAAATCCAGAGGGATAAGTTAATTCCAGAAAGCACTCCTCATGCTCATCACTACAGGATAAAGAAATATCAAAGTTACTTTCCCACGACCCACACTAATAAAAGGTATTACCACATCCGAATTAGATATAAGCTTGCCAAAATAGAATGACTAAAGTCGAACTAGAAAACAGGACAAGAATTTCAATGGAACTTTCGAACCCTTGTTGAGTGACTAAAATTTATAATCCTCAAGGAAACCAAATCCTAAAAAAAAGCATATGTTGCCTAATATTAGAAAACAATAGGGAAAATAAACTTATAATTCATATGATTGAAGGAGAGAATAAAGAAAACAAGGGGGAAAGAAAAGATTGCTTATCGCCAAACTATACTCCATCACTTAAACTGCCAACAAGATCAACACTCCTTAAGCTGCCAAGCACAAAAAAAATATTCCATAGAGACTTTTTCACATGCACCTACAATTGCAAAAGTTACATAACGAGTAGAAGAACTCATCCATACAAGGCAAATCTTATATTTTTCTGACATTCAAACAACCTTTTTTAAAGCTGGCAGCTCTTACATTATATGACTGCCCAATGACAAAATTGACAATCTTAGGTTCTTAAAAGTAGTAATAAGTGCATGTAGATGGCAGTTAGAAAAAGGGACTGGAACAAAAATGCCAAGTAATGCTGAGATTAAAATACACAAAATGGAAGCAGCAGTTTATTTTTTACAATGTTATTTTAACTTTTTAAAACTCATAATTACCAGCAAGCCAACAATAAGGAATCGTGCTCCTATAGACAAGAACCAAATCGATCGAGGAAAGCCAACCACACCAAAACTAATGCCTTCAAACAGCTAACGAGGACCAAAACCTAAGAATAAATTGAACAAGGAAAAGTATAATATCACAGTTAGTGGGAACACTATATCAAAGGACTTACAAGCAAAAAAATCTACATCGCTCGATGAGATTATCACAAGTAAAAAATCTTCCCCCAAAGATGCTGTCCAAATAAAGAATGAGACCTTCTTAGGGGACTTAACACATCAAATACTCTACTAAGGGAAAGAATTAGTCAGCGTACCTCAAGTAGCCTCATAATAGGACTGAACATTAAAGCCACCACTCCCTCTCAAACTCCATCTCATCTTATCACACCCCACCTTCCTAGGGAATTTGGAGTATATTAGATCTAGGAAAGAATTAACTAACTCCAATTCCCAATCATGAAAATCTGTGTGAAATTTCAAATTTCAAATCCACCCTTCCCCTTATAACTAGCTATCCATAACTCCACTAGACCCAGTCGGTTTATTGAAATAATGTTAAGTATAGTAAGTAATACTAAGAATGTGACTCTTTTCAATGAACTAAGGCATTCTGATCAGCTGAGCAGGCGTATAGGTCAGGGTACAAGTCTCTTAGAGATAAATTCTCACACCATATATCATGAAAACACCTTACTCATGCGCTGTCCCCCATCTCAAAATACACGAATTGAAGAAAACTGAAGCTAGAGAGATAGATAAACATCAAATGCAGCAAAAAATGGGGGTTTAAGAGTGATGGGGTTGGTGGGTTAGGAGTTAAGGCTTACCTTAGTGCACTTGCCTTGCGTGTAGTACAAACACATGGGCTTCCAACGATTCTTACTTACAAACATGTATATATTAAAACTGTGCAGAAGTACAAGTGCAGCACTTCAAATCCTTTCTTTATTCTCTAAGGTACTTCTGCATGCATCTATAATATGGTCAATTTCCAAAATTGCACATACATAATCGGGTTTGTGTCTACATTTTAACACTATCTCTTCCTCACTAAATTTTCGTTTTAAATCACAAGATAGAGAAGGGATTAATTCCCTCCCCCTGTGATTTGTTTGTAAGTCTTTTCTTTCTATGAATATTACATGTTTATTTAGAAAAAATGAATGTTTAACATTGATGCCAATAAGAGATTTTATGATTTAAATATTTTTAAAGTGTAATTTTATTAGTTAGCATCAAGTCATTAACTAGTTTTTAGAAATTAATAATAAGTTGTATGTTAATCCACCCCACATGTTAGTCCATGGTGGGTGTTATAAATACTATAAACAACTTCTATTGCACTCAACTTGCTGTCATATGTTAATCCATGGTTATGTTTTGTGCAGGATCCAGGGTCCCTTAAATGTCGTGCCCGTAGTGAAGAGTTCTCGAATCGAGAGCCAATGGTGGACGATCGAGTCATTGACATCATTAAGGCACTTGGTTTGGAGGGACTTCTCAGGACTCCGGGTAGAGAGATTGATCATGGCCTGATAACGGCCTTAGTGGAGCGATGGCGGCCCGAGACTCACACATTCCACATGCCGCATGGTGAGGTCACCATCACACTGCAGGATGTGGAGGTTCTTCTTGGACTTCCTGTTGATGGTGACGCTGTAACAGGGAGCACACAAAAAGAATGGGAGAATGTGTGTGATGAGTACCTTGGCTTTCGACCTACCAATGAAGACCATCTGGAACGTGCTGGCCAAAGGATTCTCATCAAACGGCTTTTGGAGCAAGTTGCCCATCCACTGCCGCCTAATGCTGAAGACGATGAAGTGCATAGATACGCACGATGCTACATCCTAGCGCTATTGGGGGACACAATCTTCATGGACAAATCCGGTGATAGGGTGCATCTAATGTGGGTGCAGCAGTTGGAAGACCTTCGCAACCCACGAAGGTATAGTTGGGGAAGTGCTTGCCTTGCATGGTTGTACCGACAGTTATGCAGGGCAAGCGATAAGAAAGCTAGTCAGATTGGTGGGTGTTTATTGTTGGTCCAGTATTGGGCGTGGGCCAGATTCCCCTATTTGTGCCCGGCAGTTGAGCGTGGCCCACCAGTGGGTGCTTATGGTCCTCCAGTGCGTGGTCCACTGTCCCTTAAGTAAGTCTGTACCTTAGTAACTTCATTTACAATATGTGATCATTACCTAAGCTTACAATCATGTAACTTAAAATATAAATTTTTTATTTTTATTTAAAAGGGTTGTACGAATCATTTATGTCAACATTGAAAAATGTTAAACAGAGTTTCAATATATATGATTACGTTAATATACTCTAATTTTGTCATTGTCATATGGCTTGTATGTGCTTTGTTTTTATAAGGACTTTTTTCATTCTAGTGATATTATTAATTGAGGAAATTTCTATAAGATTCTATTAGTAGTTATATCTGATTACATTATAGTTTTAATCATAATATTATCTTATTTGGGAAGTTGTAGATATTGATTCCTTGTTCTTGATTGTAGGTGGGTGTGGGTCCCAAACAAGAAAAATAGGCCCGCCCAGGTCTTCAGGGACAGGTATCGGGAGCAAATAGCTTTAATGTTGCCAAACCAGGTATGAAAATGCTTTGTTCAACATGTTCAAGAACAAGATATATATTTGCTGAACTTTTAAATAGAAAGATAGTTGCCTAATGTGTTGCATATTTGTTTTTGGGCTGTTGTAGGTGGTGTGGCAGCCGTATGAAGATGAATACGAGAACCTTCCGCCGTGGTGCGTTGCAGGGAGGGCAGTGTGGACGGCAATCGTGCCGCTTGTATGTTTCCATCTAGTAGAGAAACATACACCGGATCGTGTCGTTCGACAATTTGGGATGATCCAAGAAATTCCCCGCCATGTTAACACGGACCCGGTGCTTCATGCAATTGATTTGAGGGGGAAGGTGGGTGTTGATTGGATGCGGAGACATGTTATGCATCTCACGGACTGGGGTCATCGCCTTCAACGGCGTTGTGAAGCAGTGCTTGGTGATATGCCTCTACAGCACGAGTACTTCGATTGGTTCACAAGGATAACTCGAAGGTTTATCGATATCCCTGGTGCTAGATTCATTCTAATGGTAACTTCTCCATGTCTTCTACATCTTACCGTACTTGTTACTTAGTTTACCACTGTTTAGAGAACTCTTCTTATGTGGTCCAATGTTTGCTTACCATCAAACCTCCCTTTTAAATTGTTGTCTGCTTAAGATTGCTTATAGACAATCGAAGTTGATTTACCTTATAGAGAACTTTGGGAATATACAAATCTAATTTGGGATGCTCTAAGGTCATATCTCGTATTTCAGCCTTTAGAGTTATGGTATACATTCATCTTTCCATTTTTATTATTTTTAATTTTTTTCCTCATTTGGCATTGGCAATTTGCATTTTTCAGAAGACGATATCCGCTAACTACATCTTTAATACAAAAGTTAATTTCAATTTAGTCCAATGTAACACTTGGTGTCCCTATAATTTCCAATTATTAGTTGCCGTATCAATTTGGAACCAACCTTTATTATACTATTGATTGGCTTTCTTCATTTTGATATTGCATTATTAATATACTTGGTTTTTCCATGTGCAGATTGAAGGATATGTCCGTATGATGCGCCGTCACCCAGTGGGCACGGAGGAGCACAATGACATTATTAATGTGCTGGAGGCAGTGCATGAGATTGGCCGTGTACGACCTCGGGAACCTGAGGCCCCGAACGAGGAGGCAGCTACTCCTGCGGCAGCGCCTACTCAGAGGCCAAGCACTACTGAGAGCCCAAGCACGAGCACAGCTCCTGCCGGACGTTGCTCTCGTCCGCCTGTTGCTGCCCCTCAAGTTGTCCCTACCCTCAATCCCTCTCCATCCACCGCACATCCATCCCTTAGCCCCACCATCCCTTCACCCACCCCACATCCATCTGTTAGCCCCACCATCCCTTCACCCACCTCACATCCATCCCCTACCCCTACCATCCCTTTAGCCACTCCACATGAGTCCCCTAGTCCCACCATCCCTCCACCCACCCCACATGAGTCCCCTAGTCCCACCATCCCTCCACCCACCCCACATGCCTGTCCTGGGTCTGACATGCGTCCACCCACCCCACGGTCATTTCCTGAGCTATCACCTATTCCATCATTTGACCTGGGTCTTGATCAAACCCCTCCTGACTTGCAACAAGACCCACCTTCCCACAGTACATCCATTGGCCCACCCCATGTTCAGCCTGAGCAGCCTGTTGGGTTAGCTGCAGCGGCAGAAGGTCGGCCAAAACGCATATCTAAGGCACCTCCTTGTGGGACAGGGGGGCACAAACATGGACACAACGCTGGACCGGAGGCATCTGACGAAGGACATGCAAGACCTCCTCCTTATTATACGAGAAAGCGTAAGGTTCAAAAAAGGTAACTCAAATGATACCTTATTCCTTTAACTGGACATTTCAAGCTGGTGTTGAAAAGTTCATGAAATTATATTTGTGGCCAAAATGATTTTAATGTACATTATTTGAACTAGGTGAAAGGTACAGTTGGGACATTAGCTGGAGGTAGATATTCATGTGTTTGTGAATGATACAATTCTTGTTGCTGTTATCTTCGAGGTACATATTCATGTGTTTGTGGTTATCTATGGTTCTCTTGTTATTAATGAAAAGAAGTTTAATTCCCGCTTCCTTGTGCATGCATTAACAAGAACTAACTATCTTGTTTTATGTTCTGTTTCAGCAGTAGCGACAAACTTGTTGCATCAATGATTCTTTGTTTTTCCTTCTGCTTCATCAATATTTTTTGCTCAATTTGAGTTTGATACTATTGGATTGTAAACTTCGATTGTGAAATTTAAATTTTTTATATGTATTTGGGGTCAGTTGGTTCTTAGTTGTCTGAGGAACGAAACGGGGTATTGAGGTCTGGAAAGTTAAATTTGAGTATGGATTTATGAACGTTAAATTTGATTTGGCTTTGTATGTGGGCAGACAAGTGTGCCTCTTCAGCAACAGCAGCTGCTGTATAATGGGAAGGAGATGAAGAATATTGAGAAATTGAGTGCATTGGGTGTGAAAGATGAAGATTTGGTGATGATGATTTCTGCTGCTGCATTAAGGTACTTATTTATTATTCATAGTACATTATGTTGCTTTATTAGGCCATAATGTTGGGCAAACCCATATGACATGGAGCATTGATTTAATATACAAAAAATATTATTAAGGTGTTGTATTACACAAGCAATTTTTTTATTTACATGTAAATAGATACAAACAAGGTTAATTTACTATTCTTGTGTGTTTTGGTCTTTGCATTTTAGATATATGTTGAACCGTATACATCATTTAATCATATCTATCAAAACTATGTATTTTTATAAAATACAGGTGAATCATATAAAATGTTATGTTTAATTTTCTATGACTAGATTATTATCATAATGTCCATTAGTAACTGTTTTTTTAATTTTACTATATAAAATTCTAAGAAATTGAAATTACTTAAGTAAAATTTGAACTTGCAAACTTTATACAATTGTACTTACCTAGTAGGTACAATATATAACTATTTGGTTTTTTTTCTTATATGTTATGAATATTCCTATTGGAGGTTAATATATATTATATTTGAAAAATGCACTTGTGCTTTGCGTTTTGTGTCTAGACTCCAAGAGGCCTGTGCGCTTGATGCTTTTACCAACACTAGAATGGATAAGATATAATCATATTGTAGTTAGTGCATTGCCTTGTAGAATAGCCTACTCACTAATATATGACTTCCATTTCTGGATTATCTTGTGGAGATTTCCTTTTCCTGAACTAAAATAAACATAGAAGGAGAATAGGTTTTATTTACACTTCTGTTTATTCAGCTTTTCAGCTGGTTAAATTCAAAGATTCTCCATAATGAACTGGAGACTAAATTGACGATGATGATGTTTGATTGAAATCTGTTCTATATTCATTCAAGATGTAATTTTCATTGTCTTCATGCTTTTTTTGTTATTGTACTTCTCTCAAGGTTTACAGAATTAGGATTTAGGATTTCTCTTTTGCTCCTGTGGACTCACTGCTGCTTTGAAATTTGGGTATCCATTCTGTTTGGTTTTGTTTGATAATATTGACTGTATGTTAATGATAAAATATTGATACCTGACCAATTTTAAGTTGTTACAAACAAACATTTCTGTGCCTGTGGACAGTCCACCTACTGCTATGTTGTACAAAAATGAGCCTATTGTGTAGATGTCACTGTTAGTGAAACTTTAACAGTTTCAGATATCTGATAGTGAATGTCATAAAATCACTTACAACCTCAACACCCCTCCCCCCCCCCCCCCCAAAAAAAAAAAAAAAGAATATGATGTGGATCAAGATCAATTGATTGAGAACTTGAACTAGAATTGCTTAAAATTAAGAATTAAAGCTGGAATTACAGAGGAACTGGAGAAACAAAGTTTCTGTCCAGGTCTGAAATTAAGTTAAATTCACATAAAAAAACTGATTGTACTCTTACATAGCTAGCCTATTTATAATCTTTAACTATTAGGAAATGAAGTAGCTAATAGTTATATAAGTCAAAGCTGTAATTAAAAAGGATACTTGGCAGATATGAGAAGTCAAAATAAGGGGCTGCTGGCAGTCCTAAGAGGTCAGAAAGGTTGGCTGGCTGTTTGGCTTGTGGAGGGTGGCTGGTTGTCAGTCCTAAAGGTAGAGCAGGGGTTGGTTGACTGTTTGGCTTGTAGAGGGTGGCTGGTTGTCAGTCCTAATGGTAGAGGAGGGGTTGGTTGACTGGCCTAAGGATAGAGGGTGGCTGCATCAGAATGTCACATGAAAACAATTTTAGATATTTTTTTGCTTAAGTCTCTGATGTTTTTAGTTTTCTTGTCATTGTACATAATATCACCACACTTGGTAAATTTATTTATCTGTTTAACGTATTGGTTTTCAAAGTTCCCATCAATTCAGGATCTCTTTTGCTCCTCTCTTCACATATCATTGCTTCAGTAAGTCAGAAACCTTGAATCGGCTGACTCAGCTCTTCATTTCAGTGAAAATCTTGCCATAGTTGTTCTGTGTTAGACTTGTACCTGCAAGAATTTTCGATTTATCAAACTTTCCTATGGCCAATTAAAACAAATGTTTCTGTTCTTTATACAGCCTCATCACTCATTCAGTAGTGACCAATTATTTATTTCTTACAACAACTTTTCCCATAGGATTCAATTTTTTCCCCCTAAATTTTGGTAACTGTGATGTATCAGACACTGGACCTTTTTGCTCAGTTGTGTCGTGAAAGAAGATACCCATATTTGAGGCTGGATGGAACAACATCATTTAGTAAAAGACAGAAGTTAGTGAATCAATTTAATGATCAATCAAAGGTATACTGTTATTCATTTAGGTTTTTTTTCCCCCTGTTCTTTTCTCTATTTTTGTTGAGCTCTATTTGGCTTATCTTTGGATAGAATAGTTATAACTTAACATCTTGCAGGATCAATTTGTGTTCCTCTTGAGCAGCAAGGCTGGTGGTTGTGGCCTCAATTTGATTGGTGGAAATCGACTAGTCTTGTTTGATCCTGACTGGAATCCAGCAAATGATAAACAAGTAATTGCTTGGGTTAAACTGTAGATAAACAACTGGGAAGTGAGTTATAAAATATTTATAATTTTCTCATATGACATAATATTGTTACTGTCTGCATTATGTCCTACATTAATAGGCTGCTGCAAGAGTCTGGAGGGATGGACAAAAGAAGAGAGTATACATCTACAGATTTTTGAGTACAGGATCAATTGAAGAAAAGGTTTGAATTGGAAGAAAATGAATAATAATTAAGACAACCACATTTGTTTTTCTCTTTCTACATTTGTATAATAATTTGGAGCAATTTGTGTTCAGATTTATTTATATTAATTATTAATTTTCTGTAGGTGTTCCAGCGTCAGATGTCAAAAGAAGGGCTTCAAAAAGTTATCCAGCAAGAGCAAACGGATACAAAGCAGGTTTGAATTCTTTTTTATGCTGCTTCATTTTCTCTTAATGGAGTGATGTGTGAAACTATCTTAATTTCAGGTGAACTTTCTTTCAACAGAAGATCTACGTGATCTTTTCACATTTCATGAGAATGTGAGGTAATGCATCTTTTGAAAATTGTGACTTAATTAATATTGATAAATGCATCACTGTGAGAATGTTGCAATGTGGCTTGAATTGTGTCATGCGAGATTTGTCCCCTCGTATGTTGGTTAGCCTTGGCTGACTTTGGTTTTGGCTTGGGTTTGTGATTCCTCTCCTCCCTGTGTACGACAGAACTGACAAGTACTGCTTAGTCCTACTTGGTTAAGGATTTTTAGTCACTTTACCTCTAAAGTCAACTTGAGAGAAATTATCTAAATATGCAGGTAGCTCTTTGTAAAACACTTAAACCAATCTTTCTATTTGTGAGAGAGATCTCTTTGGGTTTTGGATTTTGTGAGAGTTTTGTACCACCATTATAATTTCTTTATTTTGTCAATGTGACTTTATCCTTTATGCTGCCTGTGGATGTAAGCCTAAGGCTAGTAGAGACATATAATTCTCATGTTTCCGGGGTGATTGTAATTAACTACACTACAACAATGAATGAATTTGCTGAAGGGACATTCTGTTAAGTTTAATTAGCTGTAAATACATAGTTTTTATATAGTAAAAACCAATGAGGCAGATTCTTTTTATTCTTGTGATTGTTTTGTACACTATACATGGCCTGATGCCATAGTTTCTCTTTTGTCAACTAGAGTTGTTACTGTTTTGTAGGTTTCAAATAAAGTGTCAATTTAGATAGATCTATCTTCTGGTCTCCTTCTCTTTCTCTCCATTAAACGTAGTACTAATTATAACTGCTGGTCCTACCAACAATTGGTCATCCTATCACTACTGTGACATATTGATACTGTTGAAATAGATAAGATGATATCTAATGACACCTTCTCCAAATTTATTCCATTTTATTTTTATTTTTGCTTTTCAAATCCTCTTACCATTCCCTTGAATAGTTGGTTGAAATGCTTCTTAGCTGCAAAAGTTCATATTCATGTTTGGATAATAATATTGAAACTTACTCTATCTTCTAGTATAAATATCTGTATTTTATGTATGTAGGTCTGAAATTCATGAAAAGATGAACTGCATCCGTTGCCAAAATTACAATGAAAAGATTGAGAGCATAGAAGAAGGAGATGAAAATGAATCAGCAAATGTAAATTGTCAATCTGATCCAGAAACCTCAGATATAGGTGGATTTGCAAAAATTGCTGGATGCTTCCATAAGTTAAAGAGCTCGGAGAAACAGGTTGGGCACATTCATTTTGTAGATATCACTGCTTCTAATTTTATTTTAGGTGGCTGATTTGATTCTTATTTTTGAGATGATGCTTTCAGGTAGGGACTCCTCTAGAAGAAGATTTAGGTAGTTGGGGGCATCATTTCTTCTCAACATCAATACCTGATCCTATATTGCAAGCTTCAGCTGTTGATGAGGTGTGTCATTGACAATAATATATTTGGTTTTATTGCTTTCTTCAAAGTATACACACACACATGCACACGCATGCACGCACACAAGCACACTTAAAGAAAAAAATGAGAGCCCATCACCTTTAGATTGGTCACAAATGTCTGCCATGCTTGAAAAAATTTCTAGATCCTTTGTTACTGAAATATGCCAGTTTTTCTGAATCAGAAAATATAGATCAGCTGCATTATTTATTGGGTTCTCAAAGTTACTCACAAGTTCCTCTTTTGGAGGTTCATATGGAGGCATGTTTTCAAGTTCTGCTTCAGCAGCAGCAAGATAAAGTTAGCTTTAATTATTCTATGTTTCCGGGATTCTTCTTGCTTCCTCAGGTCTTCCATTTCTTTATATTTTTTCCTAAGGGGTATTAGAAAGAAATATAAAGAAGTGGAACACGTGAGGTTGCAAGAAGAATCTCGGTAACAAAGAATCATTAAAGCTAACTTTTTCTTGCTACTTGTAAAGCAGAACTTGAAAACGTGCCTCTATATGAACCTCCGAAAGATGAACTGGTGAGTAACTTTGAGAACCCAATTATTGCACCTGATCGGAGTAAGCTGCCAAAACGGCATGGTGCAACTTCTGCGGCTCAGGTAATTAATCTTTATTGCTTGAATTTGTACTTCATGCAGAAGTTGGGCTTATGCTCTGCTTTTTGGTCATTAGCCTTTTCTTGTTAGCCTATCATTAAATTGTAGAAATTATGGAAGTATGCATAGGATTGCATTATTTATTTATGATTGACAAAGAATATTTAAACTATATCATTCCACCTTTTTGTTATCTTTCCTTGTATGCTTCATGATTAAATAACCATTATGTTTTGCAAAAAAATACATCAAATTTGCAGTTAGGGTGTATAGTTGTCTATTCAACCCATTTTCTTGCTAATCATCTTTTTTGGAGTGTTAGGTCGTACCATGCTAAAATAATTGTTGCAGATAATTTTATAATCTATATCATTCACCTGTAGACTTAATTTACTATAGTGGGCTTGTTATGATTGGTTATTTAATTGTCATATCCTTGCACATCATTATCATTATTTATTCTTGAGTTGGTATTATAATTCTGTATCCCTATATATGCATTCTGATATCTTTGTATGCTTCTGGACAGAAAAACCATTTGTCTGGCTTGCACAAACCTTATTTGAAGCTATCTTTTGACACGGTTCAACAATTAATTGATGTGAAGACTGACCTATTGCATGTCGTTCAAAGAAACCAGGAAAAATTTGATGTTGCAGAAGCATATGAGTCCATTATAGCAGGGAAAAGGTAAGGCTCTATTCTTCATTCAGGTTCCATTTGCGTTGAACCAGCCATTATTGCCCTTTCAGTGAAAAGGTTATTGTTTTCTTTCTGCAGTTCTACTCCCTAGCACTGACCTTTTACCTCTTCTTACATGTGGTATCTCTTTACTTATCCCAAAATATTTGGTATTTGATCTGCAGAGAACAAAGGCCTCAAGATTTTGTAGACTGTATTGTTGATCTCCGCGAGTATGATGTTCCTTATCATGTTCGATTTGCCATTGATAATGGTGATTTCTTGTTTCTTTCTATTTCTTTTGAGATTTCATTTTTATTTTTCTATCTCCTTTAGAGACACTGAGAAATTGATGACTCAGATGTACGATGTGGGCAATGGTATGACGTTAGTGTATCCAGTACTGATCTTATGCTGGAAAAGAGGACAGATCTTTTGCAACGTGCTGAAGTGCATGTTTGTGCATTTGATATTGAGACTACAAAGCTTCCTTTGAAATTTCCTGATGCTGAATACGATTTAATAATGATGATTTCGTACATGGTTGATGGACAAGGGTACCTGATTATTAACAGAGAGGTACACATGATTGGCTTAAGCTTAGTGCTCTTTCAGTGCCTTCTCCAATCTATTTCTTTTGACTTTTTGGTGTACACTCTTCTGCTCTGACAGCTTTCCTGATAAGAAAAGAGTTGGGGGAGATAACGTGGATAGTTCCTTTGAAGCCTCAGACCGAATAAAGATGGTAAGATTGGTTACTCCTTTCATCCTTCAAGGAATTATCCACTTCATCTTATTATTTATTTGATTGTGTTTCGCTCTGCATCTTAAGAGCCCATCCAGAATATTTGTAATCCTTAGTAATTGAGATATAAGGCCTTGTTGGGCTGAGTTGACTGTTTTTACTAAGCAAATGATCGTTTTTTATAGCTCTTATGCAGTGCTTTCTCAGTGAGTTTTACTTGTAGTAAATAAGTACACATGCAACTCTTGCATTTCTAATTTACTTCAATCTGGTTTCAGGATATGGGGCACTTAGAGGACCATATCAAAACCAATAAGAAGCAATCCCCTAAGGCTGAAGTTCAAAATTCTTTAAAGCAAGAGGTATGGAAGTGAATTTTTTCTTCTCAATAACCACGTTATGAAGAATCACAAGACTTAAATCTAATCCTTTTCCTTGGTCATGCCTCTATTCGGCCTATTGCAAATAGGCTCCATCTTTATAGCTGTGATTTCTACTAGTTACTTATTAATTTTAAAATATGTTGCTAGCAGATTCTACAACTTGAGAAGAGATTACAAGACCAATTTGATGTCCGCCGGGCTTTGGAAAATGCAATGGGATATAGGTCTTCCTCTCAGGATAATACAACTGGAACAGTAATGCCCAAGGCATACCTTCATGCCTACATCTCCCAAACACTGATGTACATTTGTTTTGGAGAGTAATTTATATAACTTTTCTTGCTAAAGAGGGTGTCCAATGCTCTTCGAACACCTGAGTATTCCCTTGAGTGTGTGTAGTCATTTTGTCCCACAAACACCAACTAATTACAGGGAGGAATCCCTTGGGGGTGGTCCGAAGATGCTGGTTGTGGGTTTTGAAGTTTGAACCCAGGACCTCATTGATCTAATGAGGACTTAGGAACCACTAGGCCTTGGGGATTTTGAAGAGTAAATTATTATGAACTACTTATACAGTTTAACTGCAGTTTCACCATTTATGTATTTTGTCTATAATGTTGTCCTAAATTTTATCCTAACTAGCCGTAAACCCGCGCGATGCGTGGGAAATTTTGACGTTGTTTTTATTTATTTATTATTTATTGATAAGTGAAAGAAGAAATAAGTACATGGAACTTATAATTATTAGTCTAAAACTCAAAATTATATATTTATTTTTCTAATGGGGTATAATTGATGAGTAATGCTACAGTCACAAACTATTTTACAACATTTTTACAAAACATTGATGTGGTCAATCTCTTATTGGTTTTCATCTAGGCCCATCATTAATATCACTTTTTCATTTACCAATAATCGCTCACCACATTAGTAATTTGTAAATTTTTTTTTATAAAATAATTTGTATCTCTAGCATTATTCATAACTGATATAATGTAATATATATTTTGTAAGCTAAGAGATTAATAATTAATTGTTAACCTACATAATAAACAGTTTGCTTTTATAAACTTCATTTATAAACAGTTTACTTTTATAAAATGTAAACTTATTCAAGACAAAACTATTTATAAATGTCCATTTTTTTAACCTGAATTGTTCTAGGAAAGAGAAATGACACCATGGTCAAAGCAACATTTAGATGTGTACATTTGAACATGATTTAGTTTGCAATTTATCATACAGTCTATACTTTTGTAAAAAAAGTTATGTAAATTATCTAAATATCTAGATCATATGCATTTGCTCATATGCTAAATCTGGTTTGACACCAACGTTTGTTTTTGTGATACCATGGAATAATGAAGAATCGCTTCATTATGCTGAGGTATTGATTGGAATATATACATGTGCAATACGGAAATGGCAACTCTTAGTGGGCTAATTTTCCCGAAAAATTTGTAACTATATGCCAAATTCCCATCTCATGGAGAAGTCAGAGGGGAAAAAAAATGAAACACTTATGAGCAAAAAAATTTATACATTTTACTCATTGCTTATTGAAATTTAGTTATATGGACATTGATTGACTTTAAGAAAATCATGGTTCTTCCAAAGCAACTTTACTACTCTTGTTCTCTGAAGAATCATTTAGTAGCTTTGGAATCGCCTACCTCTTCAGGGTATTCAGCTTTCACCCAAAGCACAACATTTAAACCTGTGATCATAGAAAAAGAACCTAGTAACTTAGCAAGTTGAAGACAAACACTTCTTTTATTACATAAAGGGAAAATGGTTACATTGATTGTGAATAGAGAGTTGGACATTGTTGAGAAGAGGGGACCTCTTTGTGATGCACCAAGCCTAAACAAAAAAGTTAACTACAGATCCAATTCAACATTTATATGAAAAGTTTTAAGTAATCAAAATGTGTACATTACAAAGAGTCATCGGAAAACATCCAAGTAAGAAGTATGGCCATGAAAAACTTATTCCTTACTTCACATCAAAATTCCTACAAAAAATATAAATAAAATAAACACCAAAAGAGTTATATGCACATACCATTTTTCTAAGTTATACCCGAGAGCAATGCAGTATTGACTGATTTGCTAACACTAAAAAACAACCCTATTATCTTGGCAATACTTCTTGAGCTTCATATATTAACATTCTCCATTCTAATCAATTTAAAGAGTTTTTAAAACATTTAAAATGTTTATATAATTAAATATAAAGAGACACACAAAAGAAATATGCATAAACATTGACATTTTATAAAATAAATCAACATGGTCTAGTTGCTTTCCTATTTTATCTATCTATGTTATTTTTATCACATTTTTTAATATTCCAAATGAATCAGGAATTGAACCATAATATATCATGCCATGAGCCTTGTAAAACAATAATAATATATTTTTTGAAAGACCCATTACACAAAAAGCCACCTACAAACGCTTTACACTTGCATCCTCTATATTACCGCAACACTTTCCTTTGTCCAGCAGCGAGCAATTAGAGTTTTTTATAATGTTAAAATCAAACATTTAATCTTCTGCATAATGGGAGAAACTACAATTTGTACCAAACAAACCAATGAAGATGGAGGGGAAAACAGGAAAGGCAAAACTCACCTTAAAGGGACTTTCCAACTCTGCTTGTACTTTGGTGACTTCTGCAGTGGTGGAGAGAGAATTGGAAATCTATATATAAATAAATAAAAAACAAATGAATGGGATTTAATTCCAAAGGGGCAAGCATTGAAGGTTTTGATAAGAAGAGGAAGAGCCCAAAAAGATAGAGTTAAAGGAGGGCCAAAATGATGAATGTGATTTAATAGGAAAGTAAATAAAGGGAGAATTGTTAACCATTTTTTGTTTTGATAAGGAGATGAGAAGTCTTGTGAGTGGATGGATAATATATAATACGTGGGACACTTGGACAGAATTAATAGAGAGTTGAAGTAATAAATGAGGAAGGAGAGTTTATTGGAAATATTAGAGGGAAATATTGAATAATTGAAATTGATTAAAGCAAATTTGGGGTGAAAATGGAGAAGAAAAAAGAGACAAAAGCTAAATACAAATCACTCTAATAGAGTGCCACATGGCAGAACCTCATTATAAGAATAATCATAAATGTAATATAGAAACAATCATAAATTTAATAATTTTTGTCGTACTAAAATGAAAAAAAAAATACAATTTTTCTCAAAAATTCAAAAGGCAATTTAACGAAAATATTT
Organism: Quercus alba; assembly: GCA_036321655.1. Classification (NCBI taxonomy): domain Eukaryota; kingdom Viridiplantae; phylum Streptophyta; class Magnoliopsida; order Fagales; family Fagaceae; genus Quercus; species Quercus alba. The sequence goes on along the minus strand of CM070304.1, from coordinate 9,353,798 downwards.
ATTTTTTAATAAAAGTTATTTATAACATTTTGTGAATCATTAAAAAGAAAAGAAAATTTAAAAATTATTCTTTTAGTATTAAACAAACTTTCTCAAACTTATTTTTTCTGCCTACAATCCAAAACACTGAAAAAAGTAGCAAAAAAAATTAATAAAACTTAACTATGATTAATTGGACCAATTAGGGAAAAAAATTGTTATTTATAATCTACTAAGGTTATTTTCTTTGCGGAAATTGTAATTTCATCCACCCAAAACATATTATCAAATAATCAATTATTAGCAAAATCTAAGAATTAAATTTCTATATATGCATTGTTATAAAATAATAATAATAATAATAATTAAAGTAAAATTGCGAAAGATAAAATTTGTCTCTCATCCAATAACTTTTGTTTAGCCAACCTTTGCTTGTCTCTAAATAAATTGCATTATAGGGTACTTTTAATACTATTAAAAGTACTTTGTCCACCACAAAGGATTAAAAAATAAACAAAAATGATTAAAGTTTCATAGTTTAACATCTAAATTGAGCACTATAAAAATCATGCTATCAAATTACAGTAACTGTCAAATTAAATTATCCAAATCATGCTATGTATTAGAATAATATTATATTTTTATATTTAATCCTTTATAATGCAATAGGATAACATTTAACAATCAAAGAGAGAGAGAGAGAGAGAGAGAGAGAGAGAGAGAGAACTGAATCGCATTAACCTAAAGTAGATTAAAGAATATAAAAAAATTATCAACCTAAAGCAAAGATGCAAGAAAAATAAAAAATAAAAATCCACTCAAAAATTGTGTGTGTGTGTGTGTGTGTGTGTGTGTGTGAGAGAGAGAGAGAGAGAGAGAGAGAGAGAGAGAACCTTTTTTTTTGTAAGGGAAAACTATGCATGGAATGAATGAGATAGTGACAAATTTATAGTAACAGAGTGTGAATAAGAAGAGACAAAAATAGAGGAAGATGAAGGGAAAGATGAAGAATGATATTAATGTAGAGAGTAGGGGAGAGATGAGAAGGTGAGAGAATGAGAGAAGGAGAAAGGTTAGAGAAGTAGAAAGGTTAGAGAAATAGTGGGGAGATGAAAATGTAAGGGAGGGAGAAAGGTTGGAGAAGTGTAAATATGAAAACTGAATCGCATTAACCTAAAGTAGATTAAAGAATATAAAAAATTATCAACCTAAAGCGAAGATGCAAGAAAAATAAAAAATAAAAATCCACTCAAAAATTGTGTGTGTGTGTGTGTGTGAGAGAGAGAGAGAGAGAGAGAGAACCTTTTTTTTTGTAAGGGAAAACTATGCATGGAATGAATGAGATAGTGACAAATTTATAGTAATAGAGTGTGAATAAGAAGAGACAAAAATAGAGGAAGATGAAGGGAAAGATGAAGAATGATATTAATGTAAAGAGTAGTAGAAAGATGAGAAGGTGAGAGAATGAGAGAAGGAGAAAGGTTAGAGAAGTAGTGGGGAGATGAAAAGGTAAGGGAGGGAGAAATGTTGGAGAAGTGTAAATATGAAATAAAAAAATTATAAATAATTATAAGAAAATGGAAAAAAAAAATGATGACATGGACGTTGACGTGGCTCAACGTGAGAGCAGCAGCATTAAACGCTACGCTTCAGCTTTTAGTAATATATTGATATCTTAAGGTGTTGCATTATCTCATTATATTTCTGAATGAAAGAGAGGGACAACCGGAAAACCAATACTGTGAACAGTCTATATCTATGGAGAATTCCCACTTTCTATTTTATTATTATTATTATTATTATTATTATTTTTTGTAATTGTGACTTAGACACCATGTGTTATCTTATCCATAAAGGTACTTGTAACTAATGAATCATATGCTCCAATATTTTATTTTATGGTTTAATGCTACTACTAATTGTCATAATTTTTTATGATGCCCTTGTATAACCCCAGTTAACCATGGAATCATGCATAATTCCTATGTTAATTACAGCCTCTGGTTTTGGTTTTCCTTTTGCTTAATAGCTGCATTTTCATTTTCATACTGTAATTTAACGCTACTTTTCGATTACTCCAGCCAGCCACAGAGTTAATCAAGGAAATTGCAGTGTTAGAGTTGGAAGTAGTGTATTTGGAGCAATATCTTCTCTCCTTGTACCGGAAAGCATTTGATCAACAAATAACTATATCTCCATCTTCCAAGGATGACAGATTAAAATCACCTATAAATACTCCAAGAGCAAGGATCCACAAAGCTTCCAGACTTGATATTACATCAAAGAGGGAAAGTTCAGTTGCACAAACTGGTTGTCAGTCGCTTGACAACCCATGGAAGGAATCCAATGGAATTGGTGGGGAGGAGAAGCTATTAGATTGTGGTGTTCATCGCTGTCACTCCTCATTATCTCAACGTTCAGTGTATTCGACTAGGACTTCACCTCCAGTTGATTCTTTGTCTAAGGCTTTACGCGCTTGTCATTCCCAACCTTTGTCCATGATGGAGGTAACTTGAGTCCCATCACATAACCATCTCTACTCTCTAGTTGGAGCTTGGCTCCCCCAGGACAGGCAATTGCATAGATCCACACTACATCAAAAGATGTGTTAATTTTTTTTATTTTTTATTTCCAGAAATATATCCTATTAATTTCAGTTTTCTTTTAACCCAACTTTTTATGAAATAAATGGAGACAAAATGTCACTAGTGCCTTGATGCTAACGTTTTATTGGCAATAACTTGCAACTGCAACAGAATTATAACAAAAAATGTTTGAGGAATACATACATGAGTTCCCATTGCTAAATTCATTCATACGTTCACAAATTCAATTATTGCAATATGGAGACCTTCTCTGGATTATGACTTTCTGTTGTTTCTCTACAGTATGCTCAGAATACTTCGTCAAGTATAATCAGTCTGGCAGAGCATTTCGGTACCCGCATCTCTGATCATGTTCCAGAAACACCTAACAGGCTTTCTGAGGATATGATTAAGTGCATGTCAGCCATATATTGCAAGCTAGCAGACCCGCCTTTGACACATAATGGCCTGTCATCTCCCAATTCGTCTATGTCATCGATGAGTGCATTTTCTCCACAAGATCAGTGTGATATGTGGAGTCCAGGGTTCAGGAATAATTCTTCTTTTGATGTACGCTTAGATAATCCTTTCCATGTGGAAGGACTCAAGGAGTTCAGTGGACCATACAGCACCATGGTTGAAGTCCCTTGGATTTACAGAGATGGTCAGAAACTGGGTGATACTGAACATCTGCTACAAAATTTCAGGTGAATCTTTATGAAATGTTTACTCAAGAAAATATCATACTCAAATGATGTTGAATTTCATTTGATAATGGAATCACTTAGATGTATTCCATGCTCTCTTGCAATTTAATTATGGTCATTGAGTTGTTCTGTTACAGGTCCCTTATTTGTCGATTAGAAGAAGTAGCTCCTACGATGTTGAGTCATGAAGAGAAGCTAGCATTCTGGATTAACATACACAATGCGTTGGTGATGCATGTAATGATTCTTATCAGTAGATATATTAACTGTACAGTGTTAATTCCTGCGTATATCTTTATTTCCGATGCAAATGAAATTTAATCAGCTTTTTGCTTTCCAATAGGCATATTTGGCTTATGGGATTCCACAAAACAATGGAAAGAGAGTTTTTCTACTCTTAAAGGTGGGATGTTCCTCATTGTTCCTTTAGGAGAATAGTTAATGTTTTACGTGGTTATTTGTCTTCTTACACTTTTCCACTATCCAGGCAGCATATAACATTGGGGGTCACATCATCAGTGCAGACACTATACAGAGTTCTGTCCTAGGTTGCAGAATGTCTCGTCCTGGGCAGGTGTGCCTAAGCCTTTTCTTTTTTAAAAGTTATCTTGAGGTTATATGAGATTAGTGTTGATATCTTTAGTAAAATTTATGCATTTAAAGTTATGTGAAATGATGTTGGGCTTAAATTCAATTACTGGCCTTGAAAGTGTTAGAACAATAGTTAAGTAATTAAATTCACTCTTTCCCATTAGCTTAAACTTTTGCTATAAGCGGTAGTTTAACATGGTGTTAGGGATGGTGATCCTTAGTTCTAATTCTTTCTCCACTCCACCTCCCATTTAAAGTTAAAAAATTCTAATAATGATTTAAGTGATTAAATTTATCATTTCCGATTAGTCCATATCAGAAAGTTTTTCTTTGGTAGACACAAGACCATCTCTTGCTGCACAGCAGAAAATTTTAAGCCTATCCTCTTATTTACTCTTACTCTTCTCAGTAGGAGGTCAAACTTATGATTCCCAAAGACACATTATCAATTTTTTTTTTTGACTTAATTATCTAAATTAATTCTCACTAGAAACAACAATTCCTTGTTGAAGTTAAGTGATTAAATTTATCATTTAAAGTCAAAATCCTCATCAATTATCTGACATTTATTTTAATTATACCACTTGCATGTAGCCAAATTTAAATGCATCATCCACGGTTTTCTTAAGTGAGCGTGCTGTTCCTGTTGCAATATTTGAAACTGATGCTGGTAAAGTTCTGCCATGGTTTTCTTCAATTTCATTTGCTTCTTGTTTATGTACTAAAGAAAGCATGTACACATTTGAATTCACAGAAATAATGAAGCATTATGTGCGGAGATGGTGCAAGATTTCATCAGATGTGGGCATTCGATCCATTATTGACTGGTCTTATTACAAGCAAAGGCTTAGTTCAGCAATTCAGAAAGTTATTAGCATTCCTGCAGCAATGCAAAAGGTTTTGTTGCTTGTTCATTGTTATTTGTTGAAGTTATGTATCTCCCTTTTTCTTTTGTGTGCCTCATGTAAGCTTCTTCATTGTTATTTGCTTGTTCATTCTTTAGTTGATATCTTCAGCTCGTTGAACAGGGATGAATTTCTGAAAAAGAATAGTGATGCTGCTGGCGCCAATGGTGTGATGAATGAAGAAATTGTTAAAGACTTGGAGGACTTTGGAAACAAAAGCAGAAAATCTGTAACTGGACCTAGGATAGTTTGTGATTCACCTTGTTGTTATGACAACTATTCAAGTTCTAGAAATTTTCATTAGAAATTTGACTGTCATTTGTCATATCTCACAGCCTGCAGACTGGGAGGATAGGGAATATATTGATGATCCTAGTGAGGTTAAACCTGAGGTATGAAAACTTTGTATTTCTTTCTAACTACTGAAAATGCAATTAGTACCTGTATAAATTATGTGCTTCCATTAATGTTTATCTTGGTATTGCAGGGATATGATTCAATTCCAAAAGAAATTCCAGACCCAAAAGCTAAAGAGGTTAGTTGATTGCTTAAGAAGCCATGCATACGCAAAGCCATGTATATGAATTAATGCCTGGCTTTAATGATGTTGGACCCAACACTACTACTAATTGTCATAATTTGTAGGGCTAGTTATATTTCAAAAGGCTGCTTTACGTTCCACTTCTCTCCTCATTTCCCGTTTTCCAGTTTGATGTTTAATGCTGCTATTTTGTGATATGGTGCCTATAGAAAAGATAAAAGAAAACGAAAAATATGATAGAAGATGAAAAAATCTCATAATTTAGTTTCCCTGATCAGCCTGATAACTGGGATGATGAAGAGAATGGTGCGTGGAAACCCCCAAAGGTACCTAATCCAGCGTATAAAGGACCATGGAAGCCCAAGGTATGCCAATTGAGCTCAAGAGATACATAGAAATGCTTGAAGCTTGATTCTCCTTTGCAGTTTCTCATGAGCTTGCTTTTTTGACTTGACAGAAAATTAAGAACCTTGGATTATAAAGGAAAATGGAAGACTCCTTGGATTGATAATCCAGGTATTGTGAAGCATACCTATATAATTTTTTTCATTGATTATAAAATATAAAATAATTTGGACCGCAGGTACAAAAATTTGAAGTTGACATTAAGGGTCCGTTTGGATACAGCTGAAAACTGAAAACTGAAACTGAAAACTGAAAAACACTGTAGCGAAATAATTTTTAAATGTGTGAATAGTATCGTGGGACCCATTTTTAATGAAAAAGTTGCTGAAAAGTGAAATTTGTGGATCCGTGAACAGTACACGATGTGCTGTGATTGGTCAAAAAAATTTGAAAAGTCAAAGTTTGCGGCTACTGTTCATTGAACAGTGCATGAACAGTAGCCGCAACACCCAAAACGCGTGGAAAAAAAAAAAAAAAAAAAAAAAGAAAAACGCAAACGCAGGATTGGGCAGAAAACGCCCAATCCAAACGCACTCTAAGTGGTTTCCTTTTTCCTATGTCCAGAGTTTGAAGATGACCCTAATGTTTATGGGCTTAAGCCAATTAAGCATGTAGGAATTGAGGTTTGGCAGGTAGGACATAAGTCTCAATCTACTATGCTAGATAGACTGATTATTATGTTGCTCTTGTTATCAATAAACTATATGATTAATGGGGTCAAATAATGCAGGTAAAGGGTGGGTCAGTTTACGACAATGTTTTGATCTGTGATGACCCAGATTATGCAACACAAGTTGTGGAAGAAGTATTTGCAAACAGGGAGGTGTGGCCCTTCTCCTTAAACTTCATTGTTAGATTCTAGATCAATAGCAGTTCCTTATTTGCATATCTTTTCTGTAACTTCAGATTGAAAAAGAGGCCTTTGAGGAAGCAGAGAAAGTGAGAAAAGCACGAGAGGAAGAGGTTCTTAACGATACTTACTGCTGATTGCAATTTCTTTAGTCTTAGTTGAATTTCATTCCAAGTGATTTTAAATCTTCAAACATCATGCAGGAAGCTCAAAGAGCAAGAGAAGAAGGTGAAAGGAGGAGAAGAGAGCGGGGTTCTGATCGACGGTACAGGGATAGATATAAGGACAGATACAGAAGGGTTTGTACAATTGGCATCACTCCTTTTAAATTTTTCATGATTTCATTTGTTTCTTTTGGTTGTTTGATGATCACCCTTATGATAAAAGTGATAAAGCCTATCATAGGCTTGGGCCAGCCAATCCTTTAATTTTTGAGGAAATTTTGGTCTTCTGTGATTAATTAATTGATTGTGTTGCATTTTCTGTGTATTTAATGGCTGTTCCCCATCAAAGGCTTCTTTACAGACGTGACAAAAGACATTTTTCATATGAAGATTTTATTTTTGTGAAGATGTCATAATAATACAATGAATTTCCTCTGTGGTTGTGTCCAACCAAGATTTTCATTGGAAGCTTTTGGCCTTTTTTCTAAATAATGTTGAATGTACTGCCAATCAGTTGATGGAAACACTTCTTTATTTTAATGGAATTTTATAATAGGAAACTGATGCAGATTGATGATTGTTTTATTTACAAGTTGACCACATTCCATATAGGGAGAGTTTTAGAGAGCTTCCCCCCCCCCCCCCCCCTACCTGGCTCTCTAAAACTCTCCCTATTTTTTGGACTCAAAAGACTTGTATGATTGTTTCAAAGTTTGTCCTAAGTTCAAGGTTTAATTTGTTATGCAGGACCGTCGTGATTACATGGATGATTACCATGTAAGCTTCATTCTTTGCTCTACTTATTTTTATTGCCAAATAGAGGTGGTATTCGTCATGACAAGCATATGTTTTTCTTCTACTGCTGAGAGTTCCCAGTAATTTGTTCAACATCCCCAAGTATTTTGAATTATTTTTATTTACAAGTTGACCACATTCCACATAGGTCTATTTTTATTTATTTTTTTCCTCCATGAATATTAATCTCTAGGAAATCCTGAATGTAGTAAGTAAATTCTCTTTTTGGAAGCATCTTATAGCAGACTTACAGTCAAACATATTGGAATCTATTTTGTTTATTATTATTATTTTTTGTATTTTTTTTCCAGAAGAATCTAATTGCTGAAAAACTTTGTTGCTTTAAGAAATTGCAAGCTTGTTAAGCTGCTTCATAGAATTTATATCTTGCGAGGAAATTTGAAAGAATGTTGGTGTGGAGCAGTTGGCATTGGCAATGTATTAGTGATGAGTGATTTGGAAGACACCTTTCTTGTTTAAAAAAAAAAAAAATTGTTTTTTCATTAGTTGGGATGAAGAATGAGTATGTGAAAACAAATTCATTACAATGGGTCTATTTTGCCTTTGATGTCATGGCCTGTTGTGTGAACACAAATAGAACACTGATACTCAATAATTTCAGCCATTTCTTAGGGAAACAATTATTAATTGCAGTTTTTGTATTTTGTGCAGAAATTTGTACTGAACAAACGTGAAATGGAGTTGTTGAAGTTAGAAAACAAGGTTAGGTTTATCCTTGCAGTTGTGAAGGGAGAGATCATTGTAAGTAATAGGAAGTGAGCTGATCTGTTTGTTGAGCTGCAAACAAAAGGTTTCACTCCTTTTCCAAAGAAAACTAAAGCTGTTGAGCCAGAAGTTGCTGGTGCAACTGATGATACAGAAGAAACAGACGTGAAATCTCCTGCTGACAGCAGTAGTAATGGGGTACAGATAAGTGATTATGAGTATCTACTGGCCATGGCAATTGGAAGCTTGACCATTGAGAAGGTTCAGGAGTTATGCGCTGAAAGGGATAAGGTCAATAAGGAGGTTGATGATTTGAGAAAGGAAACTCCAAAGTCCTTTTGGAGGACAGATCTTGATGCTTTGGAGGGGCAACTCGATGTATGACTGAAAAATTAACAATTCCTTGTGATGATTTGTTTATTTTTCTGTCTTTCTATTTGTTGACTGTTTTTAGTTTTATGTCATTTAGGAGCTAGAGAGAAGTGATGTGAGTCAGAGGAGTTAAGAAAGAAAATGAGAGGCAAAGCAAGGGGTGAAGCTGCTATGAAGTCTGCTAGACAAGCACCCAAGAACCCACGGAAGAACAATAATAAGAAGGCAAATAATGCAGAATCTGTTGCAGAAGCTGTCTTGTCATCTGTGGCTGCAATGGAAATTGGTAAGTGTCAAAAAATATTATGTTTATTATATGGGAATTACTTTTTGTTTGATTTTTGGTTTACTTCTGCTTCATTTACCAGAGAAAGCTCCTGAGGCAGCAAAACCCAAAGACGGGTCAGTCTAGGAAAGCTCCTGCTAAGGTCTGTTTCTGTTCGTATGTTCTATTTTTCCTTGGAAAGGATGAGCTTAAAGAACGACTTGGTGCCTATAACCTCGATGCATCTCCTGATCAATCAGCCGGTAAATGCTATATTATTATATTTCATTAGGTTGTGTTATTATGATCTTTACACAACTCAGCTGTAATGTAAGAAAAATTACAGTGGATGATATGGGGATATTGTTTGCAAACCAGTTAATATATGATCTTGTGTGAGAAATTGTGTTTCTATTATTCTTCTTCATAAAATCAATTATAAGAGAACAAAATACTGTAATGTACATAGATAAAAATTTTCCATGTTACAAGCACCAACTAAAATTTCCACTTGAGATTCAGCATCACTAATAATTAGTTTCTTGTGAATTTTGCCATGATCTTTTACCGTGATCATTGGGAATGTGTTGGACTGTTTTTTCTGTAAGTATTCCCACAGTAAATTTCTCTTTGTTTTTATGCCTGACAGCCATGGACACTGAAGTGCCCAAAGTACCAGCCAAGAAGAAAGAACCTAGCAAAAGGGCTGCTGCTGCACAGAAGAAGAAGCCCTTGGCAACTGTTTCGGAGATATCTGATGATGATGATGATGATTATAATGATATTAATGAAATTGATGATGATGATGATGATGATGATGAAGATAGTGAGATAGAAGTTGTAGCTACTCCAGAAGCGAGGAAAAAGGGCGGGGGAAAACTGGCTGCAAATGCTAAGGCAATTAAGGCCCCTGCAGCGGCAAAGAAGAGAGGTGCAGCGAATAAGCAGCAGCCTCAGACATTGGCCCAGAAGCTTTTAACTGACATGTTAAAGCCTGCTGAAAATTCCAGGATTTCACTGGAGAAGAAAGTGAGAAAGATGAGGGCATCTCCATTCAACAAGAAAAGTGGTTCTGTGTTGGGAAGGGTTGGTAAGGTAAATGAAGTGACTGAAAATGAAGAAAATTCGGGTTCTGCTTCTACTTCTGCCAGTACTGAAGAAACTATTGAAGTTGCACCAGCAAGAGCAAGACCTCAAAGGGTGAACCAAGTTAGAAAACAAGGTATGTGTTGAGTGACTCTGAAAGTGAACATGCCACTGAGGATTCTGAATTTGATGAAGTGACTGATGAAAGTGAAAACAAGAAAACAAAAACAACAAACAAAAATAGCATCACCTCTTTTGCTTGCTAAGCTTAACTACTTTTTGTGCTTTCAGAAAGAGTATGACAGAATTTGATCCGCGTCTTGTGGCTCCAACCTGCTTGTACCTGGCATCAAAAGCAGAAGAAAGCACAGTGCAGGCCAGGCTTCTTGTATTTTACCTTAAAAAATTATGTAATTACTTGATACTAGATTGATTGTATGAATTTCCGCTAAATTCAATTGTTGTCATTCTACATTAGTGTGTGAAGTGCTTACAACATACCTTTCTTGTTTTACAGATGCTGATGAAAAGTATGACTCAATTAACTTGGTAAGCGTCCAATCCCAGCATAGTCAATTTGGTGTGGCTGCTGCCAGCACACATCACCATGCTTCTCAAATTCTTTGCTTGCTAATTCCTGTGCTTAATGACCATAAGCCTTTATTATGAACATCGCATTTTTGACCATATAATTAATAAATTGCAAAAAAATTTTCGCCAATTTTACCATTATGATTTGGTAGCTTGTAACAAGTGCAGATGCTCTTTGATAACCTTTTTTTGATGCTGAGTAGAGATGAAAATGAAAATGAATTTATAACATGTTGGATTACTGTTTTGGTGGAGTTGGTTGTACTTTCTTTTCTTTGACTTTTCTTCTGAAATGGATGCTGGTGTCTTTATGAAAGTTTATTCTTAATAGCACACTAAATAAGTATGGAATGCTTCAATTAAAAATGCAGGTGCTATGGGCCAGGTAGTTGCCCATCAAAGAGGGTCGCATGGGCTAGAGAATTGATAGACGAAGAAGCAGAACAGTTCCTCATGCCTCGTTTCATTGACCCAGATTCAGAAAGACCTTGGCTTGCCCAAAGAATGGCCTTCACGATACCATATTCTGCGTAAAGTTAATGGAAGGAGACCTGCTTATGCTTCCCAGCAACTAATATAAGATCTGCATAATACGTTTTATTTTTAAGTCTCTGATTGGTCAAGTTATGAGAGAATAGCATGGTGCCTTTTGATGTATGAACTTCCTCTATAGATTGTTTGGCTTATATTTTGTGAACTTGTCCGATCAGCTTGTGTTAAGATTCTTTCAAATAGTGTTTCAAAAGGGACAGTATCATTTTCAGCAATTCGTGACTGATGGTTTTGTACAAGCAAGATGGTTTCTCCATTTGAAAAACCAGTTTTAGTTTCTCGGAACAAGCAGTGAGCATTTTATAGTTGGGCAATAATAGGTCTCATGTTGACCGCCATGAAGATCAAAACTATAAACACATGGGTTATGACTTTATGTTAAGTGCCAACTTTGGCATCAACTTTAGCGCTCGTTTGATCTGGCATATGTATTTCATGCAAGACCTACAAGGGTTATGACTTTATGTTAAGTCCCATTTGGTCAATTTCGGTCTAATTTGGTTCACTTAGGTCCACTTTGGTTAATTCGGTCCAATTCAGTCTATTTGGTCCTTTTGGTCTATTTTGGTCCAATTCGGTCCACTTAGGTCCATTCCGTCCATTTAGGTTCATTCGGTTCACTGCAATCGAATTCGGTCTATTAGGTTCATTCAGTCTATTTTAGTCCACTTCAATCCTATTCAGTCCACTTAGGTCCATTCAGTCCAATTCAGTTTTGGGCTCGAAGTTTTATTTTATTTTTCTTCATTTTTAGGTTGAAAAGCATGAAATTTTATTCTATTTCTGTCAAACTCTTTAGTTTTAGGTTAAAAAATATAAACAAAATAGGTATTGGAAATAAAGATATGGGCCCTAGAAAAGCAATAAAAATAATAAAAATTAAAAAAATTACCTGAAAATTGAAATTTCAACAATATAGGTATAATAATTATATTTGGAAAGGAAAAAAAAATGCTACAATTCTAAAATTATATAATAATTTAAACTTATTGTAATATGTAACATGTATTCCATAGAATGGGGGTGTACAATTTTTTAAAAATCTTCTTGGATATGTTTAAATTAGTCAACTAACTATAATATATTTTTTAAAAAATCACTATAATAACATATTCTCCAAACATATTGTAAGTTCAAATTTATCGTTATCGCTCTTCCTGTGTAGAGTGTGTATCCAACCCACCAACACAACCCAACCTAACCCACCATAAGTCTATTTGGGTGGTGTCATGTGTAGTGCATAGGATGTGACTTCAAGGCTTTAGGTGGCACCTAAGGGCCAGTGGAAGCTTGAAATCTTCAATAATGAGTTGATCTATCAATCTGATTGTGGAGAGCTGAATGTTGGGGTCAATTTGGTGAAGAATGGATCAATGATGGATTATAGCTCAATCTCATCGGTGGAATGTGTGAGGACGGTCTCTCTAGGCACGTCAATGTCTTACACCCCTAGGGAGACAGTTGGAATGCTAAGGGGCGTAGAGACACGTCAATGTGCTTGGTACTATATTTCAAATAACATGTTTTAATGTGTAAAAAAACATTACTCAAATTTTTTTCTTTCTCTTTTGGCACTTAAACTGTACCAGCCTTGTGATTTTATCGTGAATATGAATGCAAATATTTGAATAATATAGCATGATTCGTTGAGATGAGTGGCGTTTGAATTCTATTTTTATGCTTAGTACCTGTTTTTAAATGGTTACAATATACCGTCTATCAAAGTCTTACATTAAAGCCTGTGTGATAAAGTAAGAAAGTTTCAAATTTGAGCTTTTAGACTTGGTGTGGTTCTCTTTAGTCTAAAATTTCATTAAGGTATGTCCTTGCAATAGATGGAGACAAATAACCTAATTCATTTAATTTGACTCTTGCAATTTAATTTCAGCATTGTAGTTAGTTTTATGCACAAAATAGGAAAGTTGAGTTCATTGTTATATCCGTCGTGACTTTTTACATTTATACGTTTCTATTTAAAGCAATAAGTTATAAAAATACCCCTTTTCACTTGCCTATTGAAATTAGTTCCCAACTTGGGGTTAAAAAAAAAAAAAAAATCCCCCAGTAGAAGTCGACCATCTTATAGTCGATTTCCATGGGAAATCGACTATCAGAGAGTCGATTTCCACTGGGTTTTTTTTTTTTTTGGGTTTTTGGCACCTACTCGTGCAGCAGTAAACCATAATTGGTTTCCCTTCCCCTGCAGCAGTAAACTACGTCCATTCCGTCCATTTAGGTTCATTCGGTTCACTGCAGTCCAATTCGGTCTATTAGGTTCATTCAGTCTATTTTAGTCCACTTCAATCCTATTCGGTCCACTTAGGTCCATTCAGTCCAATTCAGTTTCCTATTCGGTCCATAGGAAATCGACTCTCAAAGAGTCGATTTCCACTGGGGTTTTTTTTTTTTTTTTTTGTTTTTGGCACCTACTCGTGCAGCAGTAAACCATAATTGGTTTCCCTTCCCCTGCAGCAGTAAACTAGAGCCAGAATACATAACATGAGCAGCGGTAAACAAGTAGATACAAGCATATGATACTGGTAAATTGCTCGTACATCATATGCAAACAACTGGATTCAAACAGTTACTATTCATACCCATTATAGGTTCCCTATTAACGGACAAAAAACATTCAATACTAGCTATCATCGCTTCGAAGGAGGGCCCTGTGGTTGAATTTGCCATAGTAGCTACTAATGCCAAAGTAATATAATTGCTGGCATTATAGGCAAAAGCTGCACAACGCAACTATAGTAACAAGTACAATGGACAGCAAATAGTTCAATTACAACAACATTCAACAATAACCAAAATAACAACTAATAAATACAACATAGTCTCCATATTTGTCTACCACTTGTCCATACTAAACCATACTGATACAACATACTCTACATAGTTACCAAGCACTTCTCCATTCTGATACAACAGACTCTACATAGTCACCTAGCACTTGTCCATACAGAAGATAACCACAAGTCCCACGTACAATGTGACTTAGCAAAATCGAGTTTCCGCTTGCCTGCCAAAAATTAAAATACGGTCATTAGTTTCCAAATGCAAAGAACAATAAGAAAATGAAATTCTGAATATATTATATAAAAACAGTGAGGGCACTTGCCTAGTTTATAGCAGTACCACTTGTCGATGCCCCACGGGAATTGGGACAACTTCTACGGTTATGCCCCTCTTGATGACACACTCCGCATCGTTGCCTCAGTTGAGTCTCCCTCAAGTCTGGATCTTCCCTCCGGCTTCCCCGTTCTCGCTGTACCCCATCCATTTCATTCCTTATTCTTGACTTCACAGGACGACCTATGCCCCGCAACAGCAGTGGGTCAGGCACCCATCGTGGTCCGGAAACGTCCCTCCACTCAGACTCTGACTTTGGTACCACAAAATTATGTGAATATGTGAGAATGGCGTTGTTCAAACTGTAACATGGGTCAATATAGTTGGTCGCATTGAGATGCAGATCTTGAAGAACTTTAATTGCATGTGAACAAGGGATCTTCAAGTTTTGCCACTTTCTACAACCACATGTTCTAGCAAATATGCGCACTTCATGACTGTGGTTTCCCCCTCTACCTCTATGGTCATTGTACGGGATAACCACCTGATATACACCCTCTGCATGATTAAAATTCCTCACAGTGTGTCCTGAAATTTTCTGCTCATTTCTGCTATAGATCTCCATTGCATAATCACTCCACAGCTTACCTCGAGAGAGATCAGAAGTAATTTTTTTATGTCGATCGTGGAAATATGCAACAAGTTTGCACCAAGTGAAATGAACCATTGCAGCAATGGGCAAACCGCGGGCACCTTTAAGTACCCCATTAAAGCACTCGGAGATATTGGTTGTCATTGCCCCATAACGTCTTCCACCATCATGTGACTGGGTCCATTTCTCCACATCCTCACTCACTAGATATGTGTATGGCATATAACGTTCAATCCGCGTATCAGTAGGGTCTACACCCCTCAGTAAATTAATCTCGGCCTCCTTAATGGTTTGCATTATGGACTTAAATTTAGCTTCATTACTCGCATATCCAGCTTTCAAGGCCAATGCCTTTAGAATCGGGTTATCAAAGTGTCTGTTGAAGTTGCTAGCAACATGTCGAAAGCAATATCGGTGATATACCTGTTCTCTTCCGTCCTCACGTCTAGGCCATTCTCGAATGGCACATTTGATACCTTTATGTCGGTCAGAAATAATACAAATGTCATCGTTAGGTATGACATGCTCTATGAAAGTCCTGAGACACTCTAAAAACCACCCCCAACTAGCCCCTGACTCCTTGTTCACAACAGCGAAGGCGAGAGGCAAAACCTTTTGGTTAGCATCGGTTGCCATTGCAATCATCAATACCCCTTTGTATTTACCATACAGATGAGTCCCGTCAATACTAATCACTGGCCTGCAATATTGGAATGCAGCAATGCATGGAGCGAATGCCCAATATACATAGCGTAGTACTGCAGTACCTTCGTCTGGCCTAGGTATGGTGTGATAGCTGTACTGGGTACCTGAGTCCTCATCCAAGTATGCCAACAACAACTTTCGCAACTTTTGGTAAGACTCCTCCCAATCCCCAAATATCTTAGCAATTGCCTTTTGTTTTGCGTCCCATACTTTATAGTAAGAAAGCTCATGATTATACTTAGCACGTATGATCTCCCATAGGTCATCAATACGTGTAGTGTGATTTTTTTGCAATCTCCCCACAATTTCTGATGCAACAAAATGCGAATCCATCATTCTACCATCTCTTTTTAGGCCAAAGGGTATACAAGTGTGCAGACCCACATAAGACGTAACCATCCACATACCATTGAATTTACTCTTCATGTATGCCCCAACATACCACTTGCAGTTGTCATCAACACATGCGGCGCACAATTTCGTTTTGGTCGACCTCCGGATTATAAAATTTCTATTATCATTTGCTGCGTATATTATCAATGCATTTTTCACCGCATCTTTATTTGCAAAAGTCAACCCTTTAGAAAAATGCATCCCATCTTCCCAAGTAGAGACAAATGGTATCTGAAGACGTGAAGGATCAACCATATCTTCCCAAGTATTTGAGTAGAATGACTCAGCAGGAGGTCTGTAGCCAGTGGTCGTATTTCTATTATGCTGGACACCAATATCATCATTTGCATCACCTTCATCATGGTCCTCCATATTTTCCTCTTCAAAATTGGGAACGACTTCATGTTCATCCACATCATTCTCAAAGTTGCCTTGCTCAATCCTCTCTTCGTACTCATCCACAACCTCAACATTTTCACCATCATTCGCAACATGATCTTCGTCTTCGTCTTCCTCCTCTAAATGTGTCTCTTCACGATAGAGGGTTTCACTAGTATTAGCAACATGATCTTGAGATGGGAGCGTATAACCTCCCATCGTATACCCTTGTGCAGTATACCCTCCCATCGTATACCCTCCCATTGTAGTGCATCCATCATCTAGGGCTGTAAATTGTAAAGCCGTAGTTGTTTCTTGCACCACCTCAGTAGTGTTATCTGCAGACGCCTCCAAACTTACATACAACTCAGCAGCATTTACTTGGGGCATTTTCTGGATCCTATTAAACATCATCTTTACATGTTTATCTTCTTTGATCGCCATATACCCATAATTTATCCGTTCATGAAGGACTTCTTGTGGGTAACGATAAATAATCTTGATGTCATACCAAGCAGGATTCAATTTCAATTCGTCCATTATTTTCCTCTTCAAATCATTCAACGTCTTCAACTTACGACGGAACATCATGTAGTAGCATTCGATACCCTCCCCTATAAATGGGAATCCATCAATCCCTTCATGATTGTGAAGGGGTCCACCGAAGTATACATTTATATCAATATTCTTCAAAGATTGTGAACCTATTAGAGAGCCAAGCCAAGGAAATTTATGTTAGTGACATATTTTATCTCTTTCATTTATGTTCAAATTACAAAACCTTTTCTATCTACTCAAAGTACAAAAATTACAAGGGATCTAAAAGTGTAACAATTGCATATACTCACCCCACATCACATACAAACACACTCAATCATTATAATTTCGTACTCAAACAAATAAAAAAACTAAAAACAAAACTCACTCCCATTACAAATTTTAAACTCAACTCTAACAAAAATATAAATAAAAATATCATCATTCCAGTGCTATGGAAATTAATGGCATACCCTATTACACTACTATTAATGAAATAACATAGAGCAGGGTTCATCAGACAAAAGAAAAAAAACAAAAAAACACTAATGTGAATATGATCATGATCAATCAAATTAGACATATCATCTAATTTGAAAATCAAGGCATTAATATACAGTGAAATATACTAGATGTGATATACAAACTCAAATTTTGACTCTGAATCATAAAAATCATACAATAAAAAATCCGTCATGACAGTAAATTTGTTTCGGATCTGCTAATATGTCATCAGCTTTATGTCATCCAGAAAATGGAAAAATGCTAGCTACTTAATTAGGTGCAACTGGACCGGTGACCCAATTATTTTCATAGCTTTTACTGTATTTAATAATGTCTTTCTCATGGTTGGAATTTCATAAAAGTTGGAGGTTGCACAATTCTTTGAACCTGTTTCTTTTTTCTTTCCTTATGTGTCTATTATTTATATATTTATATAAATATATAAATATATAGTTGTATAAATATATAAATATAAATATATAATTGTATAGATATATAAATATAAATATATAGTTGTATAGATATATAAATATAAATATATAAATATAAATATAAATATATAGTTGTATAAATATATACATATATTTATATTTATATAAATATATAAATATATAAATATAAATCTATATATTTATATAAATATATATATATATATATATATTTATATTTGCATTTAGTTGTGTAAATATATTTATATAAATATATAGTTGTATAGATATATAAATATATTTCTATAAATATATAAATATAAATATAAAAAAAAATATATATATATATATATATATATATAAATATTTAAACATATAGTTGTATAAATATATGTTTAAACATAAGGAGCCTATCATAGGCTTGGGCTTCCAGGCCGGTTACTCAAAAAAAAAAAAAAAATATTATGAAACAAATATACATATTTAATACAAACAAATATCTTATCAGGAAACAAATATAAATATTTAATACAAACAAATATCTTATTAGGAAACAAATATAAATATTTAATACAAACAAATATTTTATCAAGAAATGGCATGACAAATTCAATGCAAGCAACACTTTTTAAAGCAGCTATATACACTAAACAACCAACTAGAGAGTGAGGAGGAGACCCTTACTTGACATGAGGATGAGCAAATATACTGCTGAGATTGTATGAGAGTGAGAGGAGCAATGTTTTGCTGCTAATGTATGAGAGTTTATGAGAGTTGTATGATGTTTTGTGAGAGTTGTTGAGAGAGGTTCTGTGATAGAAGTTGCTGAAGGTGTGAGAGTTGTGTGAGAGTTTTTTTTTTCTGACCAATCACCCAAAAAACAAAACACGCATATGACCAATGCCAAAACAGTGCTGCTCAGACTTTGCACATTCAAAATAGACATAAAAATGGGCATGACATGACCAATGCATAGCTGGTCAGATATTCTACACGCCCAAAGACTTTTTCTTTATAAGATTGCACATTCAAAATAAAACATAAAAGACATGACCAATGCCTGGCTGGTCAAATATTCTCTGCGCCCAACAGACATGACCAATGCTTGGCTGGTATTCTGCACGCCCAAAGACTTTTTCTTCATAAGCTTTTAGACAAACATTGCACATTCAAAATAAAACATAAAGACATGACCAATGCCTGGCTGGTCAGATATTCTTTGCGCTCAACAGACATGACCAATGCCTGGCTGGTCAGATACTCTGCGCGCGCCCAAAAAGAAACGAAGACGCGTGAATTTTGAAAGTGTAAAAATCGACTGTCTGAGACTCGGTTTAACCTTTAGGAAACCGAGTCTCATAGACTCGATTTGTACGTGGACAACACGTAGAAATCAAGTCTCATAGACTCGATTTCGACGTGGAGTACACGCGGAAATTGAGTCTCAGACACTCGATTTCCTCGTGTACTCCACCTGGAATTTTCGCATGTTAACGCAGGTAAACCGAGGCTTAGAGGGTCGATTTAGAGGCCCTAAATCGACCCTCTAAGGCTCGAGTTGTTACAACCACAAATTGTTTGGAAACGGGTCCAACTAACTGAATAGTTAGTTTTTTAATGCTAGTTTCCTACAATCTCCGTATGGACACAAAGATGCAAGTCTCCAATTACAGAACCTTACATTAACATAAAAAGAAGACAACCAACCAATGTCCTAATAGTTCAAGACTGCTATTAGAAATCTTATATTCTTTTACTACTGGGTTTAGAAATTTAATTCCTTTTCTTTGATTTACATTTTATTTGACTTTAGAAGATTTCATTTGAAATTTTCTCAATGATATTATGCTGATTTTAGTTAACTATATGCATAAATTCCTATGTTTAAAAAAAAATATATTTAAAGTCTATTATTGTCCTTCAATTTTGTTTTTTACGAGTTCGAGTTTAAGAGGATAGTTTTATTGGATTTGGATCTGTGCAGCTGTATCTTTTAACATGAGAGAAAAGTTTAAAAAGTAAAAATTTAAAAAGCTAAAAAAATTGTTAATCCGAAGACTAAGAATAGAAGTTAACTTTTTAATTTTCAATCTCATCATTCAAAAAAGTCAATTGTAAAATTTTCTTGTTATAGTGTTTGGTTTTTAATAATTTTTTTTTTTTTTTGATAATTCAATAATTACATTAGGGATAGAAGTATTTAAATCCTAAAATTTTTTGTTAATAATACTAAATGTACGGTTAGCCTCAAAGTTTTTGACCATCAATAGACTCTTTACAAACTGTATAAAGAACTTTGCGGATTCAGTACGTATGCAATTACATACATTCCTTTTACAATATTGTTTTACTTCTTCACTTTTTAACTTTTTCTAACTTTATTTATTCAATGATTAAGTTTAATTTTTTTATTTTCTCAATCTAGGCCATTAAGAGCAATTACGCACTGTGCAATACGCACGGTAATCATATCTCAATCCGAACTTTGTAACCATATAAATAGTAAAAAGGACGGTAGTTGTTTCATACATTGCCCAGGTCCTAAATAATGTTCATTAATTAAATGAGCCAGATTGGGGAAATTGTTTATAATATTTCATAAATTTGAGTCCTAATAAACTTGAGAGTAAGTTTAAGAACACAATAAACTTTCACAATATTTTCATGATATCTTATGCATAAATTCAGCTAACTCTATGCAAAAATTCCCTTTTTTTATTTTTATTATTATTATTATTTTTTCTTACTTAATGCCTTCTCTGGCAAGTCTAAGTGTTATTTATTTTATTTTTTTTCCAAATTCTATTATTGTTCTTCAATTTTGTTTTTTACAAGTTGGAGTTTAGGAGGGTGTCCCCCCCCCCCCCCCCCCCCCAAAAAAAAAATTGGATCTGTGCAATTGTACCTTTTAATGTGAACAAGAAAAGTTAAAAAAGTAAAACGTTAAA
This sequence comes from Quercus alba, assembly GCA_036321655.1. NCBI lineage: Eukaryota > Viridiplantae > Streptophyta > Magnoliopsida > Fagales > Fagaceae > Quercus > Quercus alba. Next base: position 9,333,067 of record CM070304.1, on the reverse strand, counting down.
AAAAAAAAAATTTTGAATAGAAAGATTAAAACTAAAAGTGATTTTTCTTATTGTAATGTTTGATTTTCAATAAATTTATTTAAAAAAAAATCCTTTCAATAATTCAATAATCAGGGGCAATTGCACATAGTAGTCACAAGATGACAATTTTACCCAGCCTTGTCTTGACCCACCCCTCCCCACTTCACTTTGCATGGGTTTTAATGAAACATGTTTTATTAATAAAATTGTAATAATTGTGTGGTAAATTAAAATGAAATAGAATTTTAGGGGGCGAGTTGGGGTCCCAAGGGATAGGAATGGGGTAAGAAAGTTTTCCCCATCATATGGAGTGGGGTAGAAGGGGAAACATAAAACCATACTGGGCAGGGGTAAAGATCCCAACTTTCGACCCTGCTCCTCCCCATTGCCATCCCTTACTAGTCAGGGTGGTCCTCTAACTACCTTGACTTGCCAAACAAAAAAAAAATTTACTTAAAAAAAAAATTATATACATAATTATATTTAAATTAACATATTTTGTCTATCCTATTGACCACACTAACTTGATAATTTCAAGAATTTGGGTTTAATAAAAATAAGAGTAATGCTAGGAACACAATAAAATCTCACAACAATTTCATAACATTCCAAATTAGCATACCAACTCACACATGTGCTTTTTTTTTTTTTTTTTTATCTCTAATTTAATTTAATTTTTTTTTATGCTTATATTGGAATTGTTGTAAAATTTTGTTGTGTCTCTAGCTACCCATAAAAATAATCTTGGTCCTTCTAACATAGTCTTTAACTTCAACAAATAAATAAATAAATGTTCAAATAACAATAAAAATGAGCCAAAATAGCATTAAAAAATAGCCAAAAAAAAAAAAAGATTAATCCAAACAACAACTACTAAACAAGATATCCAACAAACGCTCATTCAAAAACCAAAAAAAAAAAAAAAAAAAAAATTCTAATCATTCAAATTTGAAACTCGTTCAACTCATTCTATAAAAATATTTAAATAATTTTTGATTTCATTTTCCTAGGTACTAAAAAAGAGAATGTGGTCGTGAGTTTTCCTTAATGACGCTAGGAACTATATATGCTCTTCAGAGGCTTGGCTCACAATCACAGTATGATCATTCATTGCTCTCTTTTACTTTATCTATTTTTCTTTTCACCATAATCATTTTAGACTTTTTCTCCTGTTATTACTTTTATCTTAACATTCTCAATTCTCACTTAATTTCTTATCGGTCATTTTTTACTTTTTAATTTTGTTTGTAAAAAAATTGTAAAATTTCATGTATATATATATATATATATGTATATATTTGTGATGTTAATATATTTAAATTATATTTTTATTAAATTTTATATAATTTAAGGTTTTTAATGACTACCTAAAAAAAAATTCATTTTGTATAAACTGATCGAAGATACACCATGTATTCTAACATACTTTGCCCTAGTAAAAATGGTTGAAGTTTTACTATAAAATGAAAAGAACTATTTTCATTTTCGTTAAAAGCAATATGAAAAGAACTCTGTAGCTGTCAAAGAAAACAAAACACAGTAACTTTTGCTCCTCCCTAAGAACTTTTGCTACTACTTTTGACGCAGGATGTCGATGTGTGTGGGCTTATGATGTAGACAGTAGAGTGTAGACATATACAATGATTCTCACATTATGGGTCGACCGCTTTAACTTCTTCGAATCTTGTAGAATGATGTTTCTTGTAATTTCCTAAATCACCGCTTAAGCACAACGCCGTGTCGAATTTCTCATAAACAACAAGGCTTCTGTTCCTCAAAAGCTGTCCTCTCTCCCATTCTGGATTTGATTCCATCTCTCTCTCTCCGATTCGAAGTAATTTCAAAATCACGCAGTTCAGGTTGAACATCAACTAGTTTCTTCTTCCCTAATTTATTTTCTTTTTAATCTTTCTTCAGTTCTAATTGAATGTTTTTTCTTCTTCTTTTTTTGTATGCAGATATAGACTGTGATTCAATATTTAGTAGTATATTTCCTATGGCTTTAATGGTCACAGAAACCGCCTCGTCATGTTTCCCAAGTTCTTCTTCTTCCCCTGCTGTTGGACGGAAGTATGACGTCTTCCTCAGTTTCAGAGGCGAGGACACCCGCAACAAGTTTATGGGTCATCTACATGATGCTTTGATACAAAAAGGCATTATCATCTTTAAAGACGATGAAAATCTTGAGAGAGGAAAGCCCATTTCACCAAAACTGTTGAAAGCAATAGAAGAATCAAAATTTGCTATCATCATTCTCTCAGAAAACTATGCATTTTCAACTTGGTGCTTAGATGAGCTTGCAAAGATCATTGCATGCAAGAAAGATATGGGAATGATAGTTTTACCGTTTTTCATTATATTGATCCATCTGATGTACGTAAACAAATGGGAACTTTTGCACATGCATTTGGTAAATATGAAGAAAAGGAGAACAAAGAGAGGGTGGAGAAATGGAGAGATGCTTTGACACAAGTAGGCAACCTCTCCAGATGGCATTTAGGGAATATTAGGTAATTTAATTTGACATATTTATTTCTTTTAAATATTCAAATGACCCACTTCATGTAGAGATAGTTTAACGTAGACTTGGAGTGTTTATATATATATATATATATATATATTACTTTCTTCGTAGGGAATGTATATAACCCTATTTGAAACCTTAAGCAGATCTACATACATGTTTCATTGTATTTCTTTCAGATTTGTCGTGATCCAATTAATTTACATATTTTTGTTTTCAGTCAATAAAATTGAACTTTAAATATGTATCGTATTTTTTTGTGTTACCTATTGGTGGTTTAAACTCAATGCATATTGTGCTTTCTTTATTGTAGGCCTAAGTCCCAAGATATCTAAGAAATAGTGGGATGGATATCGCTTAACTTGAAATATGATGCATTTCCATATATTACCAAGGACCTAGTAGGAATATACTCTCAAGTGGTGGAATTAGAGTCATGTTTAGCTCTAAAGTCAAACAGTGTTCGCTTTATAGGAATTTGGGCTATGGGGGGAATGGGCAAGACAACCCTTGCTAGAGTTGTTTATCACATGGTTTCTAAATAATTTGAAGCTCGTGGTTTTATTGAGGATGTTAGAGAAAAGTTTGAAAAATATGGTTGTGTTCCACTACAACAAAAAATTATTGAGGACGTTTTGAAGGATAATGATTTGAAAATAGAAGAGACGTATGATGGAGTTCTCAAGATCAAGAATAGGTTATGTCGTAAAAGGATTCTTCTTGTTCTTGATGACATAAACAAACTGGAACAATTAAAACTGTTAGTTGGAGAGCATAATTGGTTTGGATCGGGTAGTAGAATTATCATAACAACAAGAAATGCACATTTGTTGGAGGAACATCAAGTAGATGAAATATATGAAGTTAAAGGATTGAATGATGAAAATGCTCTTCAACTTTGTTGCTCGAAAGCTTTTAAAGAAAAGCATGTCCTTGAAGATTATAGAGAATTGTCTTTCCTTTTTTTGAATTATGCTGGTGGCCTTCCTTTAACTCTTGAGGTTTTGGGTTCCTTTTTGTTTGGAAAAAGTACTACTGAATGGAAAATTGCATTAGAGAGACTCAAAGAATTTCCTGAAGAAGCAATTCTCCACGTGCTTGAAATAAGTTTTAATGGACTCCAAAAATCACAAAAGGAAATATTCTTGCATATTGCATGCTTTTTAATCATCAAGATAAAGATGAGGTAGTAGAAATACTTGATATTCTTGGCCTTTACCCTGGTATTGGATTGAAGGAACTCATTGATAATTCTCTCTCGAAAATTATGGATAATGATATAGTGTGGATGCATGATTTACTTGAAGAAATGGGAAGGAAAATAGTCTTTCAAGAGTGCCCTGATAATCCTGGGAAGCATAGTAGATTATGGGTTTAAAAGGACATTGACAAAGTGTTAAAAAAAAATAAGGTAAGAAATTATCCAAAAAAAAGGGTAAGAAGTTATTTAGAGAATTTCCACTCATAACCTTCATGTTCCAATAATTTGAAATTTGAATTCTTATGTTAATAATTGATTTTGCAATTCACCAATTTCTTCTTGATTATTAGGGGACAGAAGCACTTAAAGCCATGGATATTTCGACTACTTAACCAAAAGATGTAAGGTGGAACCCTGAGGCCTTTTTGAAGATGGAAAATCTTAAATTTCTTAGAATTTTTGGCTTTCTCCATGTCCCCTCACATCTTCCTAATGATTTAAGAATTCTTGATTGGACTTTGTATCCTTCAAAATCTTTGCCATCAAGTTTCCAACTAGATGAGCTTGTTCAACTTTGTTTGCGACAAAGCAAAATTGAATGGCTTTGGATAGGGGTAAAGGTAAGTGCATTAGTAATTATGCTCTTAAAACTTTGCTTCTAAATTACAATAAATGGACACTAAGAAGCTAATTGTTCTAACAATTTTTTTTTTCTTCTAACAGAATTTTGACAAGTTGAAGTTCATTGACTTGACCGATTCCTTGGACCTAATTATAACTCCAGACTTCACTGGAGTCCCAAATCTTGAGAAATTAGTTCTTGAATATTGTACAAATTTATGTGAGCTTCACCCATCCATTGGAATTCTTAAAAAGCTTGTTCTTCTTAATCTACAATATTGTAAAACACTAAGGCGTCTTCCAAGCACATTTGAAGTGGGTTCTATTGTGACTCTTAACCTTTTTGGTTGCTCTAATCTCAAGAAACTTCCACAATTTGTGGGAAACATGAAATGCTTACAGAAGCTTTTTTTGGATAGCACTGCTATTATGAAACTACCTTCATCAGTTGGAGGCTTGATTAGCCTGACTTCATTGACCCTTAGTGATTGCAAAAATCTTTGGCGCCTTCCTAACACCATTTGTAATTTGAAATCGCTTGAATCTCTAGATCTTTCTTGGTGCTCAACATTTGAATACTTGCCAAAGAACCTAGGGAATGTCGAAGGTCTAAAGACACTTGATTTGAGTGGAATAGCTATAGAAGAGTTGCCTTTATCAATTGAAGGTTTGGTAAACCTTACTTTATTGACTCTCGCAAATTGTGAAAAACTTGTGTATCTTCCTAGCACCATTTCTTGTTTGAAATCGCTTGAATCTCTTGAACTTTCCGAATGCTCGAAATTTGAATACTTCCCAGAGAACCTAGGGAGTGTTGTAGGTCTAAAGGAGCTTAAGTTGAGTGGAACATCTATCAAAGATCTGCCTTCATCAATTGAACATTTGACAAACCTTACATTATTGACCCTAAGAGATTGGAAAAATCTTGTTTGTCTTCCTAATACCTTTTGGTGTTTAAAGTTGGGCAATTCTCTCGATCTCGCTGGATGCACAAAAATTGAAAAATTGCCAGAGAACCTAGGGAATATTGAAGGCTTGGAGAAGCTTGATTTGAGTGGAACAGCTATAAAATAGTTGCCTTCATCAATTGAACGTTTGACTAACCTTACTATGTTGACTCTAAAAGATTGCAAAAATCTCGTGTGTCTTCCTAATGCCATTTGGAGTTTGAAGTTGGGTAATTCTCTTGATCTTTCTGGATGCTCAAAATTTGACAATTTGCCAGAGAACCTAGGGAATGTCAAAGGTCTGGAGAAGATTGATTTGAGTGGAACAGCTATAAAAGAGCTGCCTTCATCTATTGAGCATTTGACTTACCTTACTGTGTTGACTCTAAAAGATTGCAAAAATCTCGTGCGTCTTCCTAACAATATTTTTTGTTTGAAGTTGCTTAAATTTCTTGATCTTTCTGGATGCTCAAAATTTGACAACTTGGGAGAGAACCTAGGCAATGCAAAAGGTTTGGAGTTGCTCAATTTGAGTGGAACAGCCATAAAAGAGGTTCCTTCCTCTATTTTTCTCCTTGAAAATCTCAAAGAACTAAATATCCATGGATGTAATAAAAGGGCATTATCTTTATTTTATTCCATGCCATCAGATTATGTTCCCGTCGGCCAATTATTGCCTTCCTTATCAGGTCTGCATTCTTTAAGATATTTGGATCTTAGTGACTCAGATCTTTCATCAATTCCTAATGAAATTGGCTGCTTGTCCTCTTTGGAACACTTAAATTTAAGTGGAAATAATTTTGTTTCCCTTCCTAAAAGCATCTCTCAAATCTCTAACCTTCGAAGACTCCATTTGGAGGGTTGCGAGAGGCTTCAATCATTGCAAAATGTTCCGTCAACTACTCATGTTGTAATTGCAAACAATTGTATCTCATTGGAGAGATTGCCAGAACTACAAAATTATTCTACTAAAACTACAATCGTACCTCATTTGGAGGTTTGCGAGAGGCTTCACTCCCATTTGTGTTTCTAGTGTGTCAATTGCTTCAAATTGATAGACAATATTCAGATCGATGACATTCTTCAGGTCTCTCTCTCTCTCTCTCTCTCTCTCTCTCTCTCTCTCAGTTCCTAACATTTATGCTTTGTATATTTCAGGGACAAAGTGGTAGACTACAAGACATCTTAGACATTATTATTCTCGGAGGCGAAATTCTGAAATGGTTTAGCCTTAAATGTAGGAGTGATAAAATAAAGGTCCCTTCTTTTGGATGTAATTATCCTATGGGAATTGCGTTGTGCTTTGTTTTTGAACGCAACAAGTTGCGTCAATACTCCAAAGATTTTCACCTTTCATGTCTTTTTGTAGTCAATGGAATTACAATGGAATGTGTACACTCTAATTTTTCAACAAACTATGGTGAAGTTAAATTACCTCACCTTTGGCTGCTCTATTTGTCCTCTCACTTTTTTGGCTCCTATTAGAAAGAAATACTTAGTGAAACTGATGCAAGCGGATGCTGGAAACTTGAGATTAAAGTAATTTCCGGGTCCTTGGTTGTGGAGAAGAAATGGGGTTCTGTTTGGTATATGAGCAAGACAAAGAAGGTCCCAATCAAACTATGGCACAGTGCTGCAATAGCAGCACACACTATGAATCTGGGTGTTCTTCATCATGATCTTGACGATTCAGCCTCAGAAGGTAGTGATTCAGAATGTACTGATTAAGCCTCAGAAGGCAGTGATTCAGAAGGTACTGATTTAGCCTCAGAAGGCAGTGAGTCAGCCTTAGAGGGTAGCAATTCAGCCCCAGAAGGTTGCAGAAATAAGCGAAGCCGTGATGAGGATGATGGAGTTGGACCTAGTGGAAAAGGTTACTTTGATGAGGAACCACATACAAAGATTTGGAGGATTTATGACTTACTCTAAAGAATCTAGTAAAAAGGGAATTTCTATAACTACTTTGCCTGTAAGTCATCATCTCACTTTTTGCCATTATAATTTACAACCCTTGTTGTTATCTTTTGATTTGGGAAGGGGATTCCAATGAAAGTGTGGGTTTTGATTGTCAGGCTTAAATTGGCATGACAACAAATTTAATTTGTTATAGGTATAAAACTATAGAGTTTTTCCTTTTGGATTTCCCTTGCTAGCATTTAAAGAAAAAAATCATAGTATTGTGCTAGCTCTACCTTAGAACTACCTTTTGGCACTCAGATAGCCAATTTTTATTTTTTTAATCAGGTTGGAATAATACAAAATTTTCTTGTTGTCTTGTTGGGGAACTTTTATATAATGGAAGGAGGGAATCAAATGTCCAAGAAGCCTGAAGCCTATTGTGGCGGTAAGAGGGATAGTTAGCAGAGCCACGTTGAAGAATTAGCCAAGTAAGGTACCTTCTCTCACATCCACTTGGGCTCTTGCTAAAGTGGTCAAGGTCTCAAAATGGTCAGCTATTTAAATTAACTGTCAAATGGCTCTTATTATTGATTGAATCAAGTTTTTTTATTTTGTCCTGCAAATGTAATTCTCTGTTGAATGTTTAGTGTACAAATACCATACACACTAACAACTCATGAGAAATTAAAATAACTATCAGTAGCACAGGTTTTAAATTGTTAGTTTCAGACTGTTATTCAATATATACCCCTTTCATTGGAACACAATGTCAGTTCTTCCTTCGTTTCATTTTCCATTTTTTTTCTCCCTCTCTTCTAGAAAGACATTACGGTTGCATTTGGGATTTGAAAAAAAAGTTCGCTTATTTTACTTTTTAGCTTATTTTTGCTCTTAAAGTGGGTCCCATTGCTCCAAAAGTCAGTTTTTAGCTTTTTTCTACATACTTTTAACAAAAAATTTTCAGTTTCAGTAAAATATACAGTTCCCAAACGGATCCACATGGGACAGTTTCTTTTTTCTCGCTTTTAGCCCCAGTTTGCGTTAGATATCTTTAATTAGTTAGGTCAATTGTGTGTTTTTTTTTTTTTTTTTTTGAGAATAAGGTCAATTGTGTTGGCTGTTGTATTTTATGGGAGAAAGCATGATTAAATGTGCCATAAAACCAAATAAGTAATATTTCTTCTAATGAGAAAATTCCCAAAAAGAAAAAAAAAAAAGCCAAACGGTCCCCTCTAATTTTATGCAGCCCCTATAAAGTTTCATAAGATACAACACAAAACTGTTTCCCATCTATAAAATCCAAGTTAAACTTAGGATCTCTTAACTAATCTATCAAGAGCCACCCAACATTAAAATTTAATTTCTTAGAAATTTAAAGACAATTGTTTAAATTCCCAGGAGTCTTTAAGTTTCAAGAATAAAAGAATCCTACAAACTGAGTAAGATGCATACTATGGAACACCAACATCAAATCAAAAACTCATCAGACATCTATTTGTTATACACTTAACTCTTAAGCTCCTATAACTAACCATCATATGATCTGTCTTAATATTGGCTTCAAAAATCATAACTAATACAAGGGAGCTCTATAATTCTTGTGGATGCCTTATGTGGTTGTACCCTAAATTGTTGGATTTTCTTTTATTAATATAAGTTAATTCCATTTGAAAAGGAATATGAATACCAATAAATCCCATATTTACTATGGCACAGTGCAGCAGCAACAACAGCACGGTCTATGAGGATCTAGGTGTAATCCATCATGATATTGACAATTCAGCTGCAGTAGGTAGCAGAAATAAGCCAAGCCGTTATAAGGATGATGGGGCTGGAACTAGTGGAGAAGGCTACTTTAATTAGGGGACCAGATCCAAAGACTTGGAGGATGTATGGCTGATTCTTTAGGGAAGTTTTGGACTCCCTTGCCTGTAAGTCATCATCTTTCTTGTACCTTAACATTACCTTTTGGCACTCACATCCCAATCACCACAAACTCAAAAATTAAAATCATTCTGCATTAATTTTTATATTTCTTAGTTTTTTCATCTGGTTTGAATAGTTCAAATTTTTCTTGAAGCCTATAGTGGCAGTAAGAGGAATAATTACCAAAGCGACGTTGAAGAATTAGCCAAGGAGGGTCCCTCCTCTCACACCCACCTGGGCTCTTATTAAAGCAGTCAAGAATTAGCCTAGGAGGGTTCCTTTTTGCTGCATGTGTGTGGCTATGTTCAATTGGTTTTATAGAGTTTAAGCACTAGCATCAGTGTAAAGAAATTAAAGATTCTCTTCTCTCGTGCTATTGTGCCAATTTTTAAATCTCCTATTTTCTTAGTGAAATTTTTTGTTAGACTTTCTCCGTGGATTTAAGCCTAAGGCTGAATCATGTAAATCTCTATGTTTCATGTGTGATTGTCTTTTCTATTTCTTCTATTTCTATTTCACAAAACCTACTATTGTTTTGTTACACACAATAAATAAGCATAAAAGCTTGCACTAACTCAATAGTTTGTGATAAGAGCAATGTCTGCTTATGAAATAGAGGTGCACTGTTGTAACGATTGAGTGCCCTGTTGGGCTTGTAAGTTTTGGTTGCAAATGTAGCTATTTGTACTTTAGTAGCAGACAGGGGGTTGTTTTAAGTGTTTTTGCTGGGCTGTTGGCTGTGTCCAGCTTTGTTTGAAGTTTTTTATACTAGTGTTTTGATCAATAAAAATTAATTATTCATTAAATAATTGTCGAGTTTTGTTGTATTAATATAATTCTGTTCAGCTGTTGGTCAACTCATGCTACTCTCAGCTAGTGACAAAATACAAGACAACCTTGATAGAGCAATGAGTAACTCGAAGTTGTGAAAGCAGCAAAATCAAGCCACCTTCTCCCTACACCTGCATACCACTTGATAAAGCAATGAGTAACTTGATCATCCTAGGATGATCCAATATATTCGTAAAACCAGCCATCTAAACCACCTTCCTAACAAGTTATATTGGTGCATTTCACACAGCCTCATCAAATCCTCAACTGTGCTCTCAGCATATTTCCATTCCTCTTCCTCCTCTACTCTCCTTTCTTCTTTCTCTAATGCCTTTCTATCTAGAAACGGACTCAAATATTATCAGGTTCCAATTCTAAAAGCCTTTGTGCTTTATGTTCCCCAAGTTTTATGTCCCCATGAACTTTGCAAGCTGCAAGAATGGCACCTGAAATCCTACCATCAGGAAAAATTAAAATTGCCAACGGCTAAGGCCTCTTTTATCTTTCCATATTGAACCAAAAGACCAACCGTGCAAGTGTAATGGTCCAAATCAGGTTGAATAGCAAGTATCCATTTCATGGAATTATAAAGTTCACATGTTGGTGCTAGTGATGTTTCAAAAACTTAGCCTTTTGCTTTGTGTCCCACATTGATTAGGAGTGAGCCATATTCAGTGTTTATAAGTCATGGGTTACCTTAAGTGATTTCTTAAAATAGTGGGCCTAGTGTTGAACTTGGGCTTATGCATATCACACATGTGTGACCGTTCTGGCCTGTTATGTGCATGTAAAACCCATAATTTGCTTTGGGCTTTAATTTTTCTTGTCTCTTTTCCAGCCGGTTGGGCATTTATTGTGTGCCCAATGACTATTTATTTTGGCCCATTGGAGTACCTAGTTACCATTGGGTTGACCCATTGGGTTCAGCTTATTTACTAAGCTAACCTTTCTCTCTTCAGCACATATCTCTCTCATCTCCTAGACCTGCTCTCTCCTTTGCTCCTCTGTCCTTTTTTGAGAAGTGTTACATCCACGACATTTTCACAACACATCACATGTGGTAAATTGTTATTGGTTCTAATTTGAATCCACAACTTAAAGTACTTTTTTGCCCACTTATAACAACCAATAACAACCTACCACTTAGGATTTGTTGTGAAAATGTTGTAGACATAGCATTTCTCTTCTTTTTCTCCCACAAATTTCTGCTTTTGTTTTTGGGTTTATGGAAAGGCAAAAATAAGGTTGCTCTTGATTCTTCGTGATTGAAAGTGCATCTATCTCAAATATTGTTGCTATAGATTAATCCTAGGGGTTGTTCGGCCAAGAGGGCCATTAGCACATAGTTTTACTGAATTAAACCTTTAAGGACAAAGTCATTGCATGATTCTACAACTTTGTGAGATCTTTCTAACTTTATCTTTTAATTTCTATTATTGCTAATTTTTAAGGTTTACATTGTTAAATCAAACTTGTTTTTTCTTAGCTATTTTTCAACATTTCGCACCCTTCTCTGACAAGAGCAGAGTGGCACTGTTTGGTTTTATTCTTTCCTCCAGATTAGACCAAAAGTTCTATAGCTTGGTGACCCAGCCCATGAGTTCCAAAGCCTTCAACCATTGTTGTCCAGGTTATTAAAACACACTCTAGCAGAAGAAATGTTTCCGCGTCTTATGTACAAATTTAAGATAGAGGTTTCCAAGTGTCTAGTTTCTTCCATAGATCTGTAAAACAAGTTTCTTATAAAGTAACAATAGATTGACTTACTCAATTGCAGAGCTCCCAGATGAGTATATACGTCAAGCATGCACCTTAAATTCTGGGCTCCAAGTTCAGTATTTGTAGCTTGCATTTGACAGAACAAATTTATGGCATCCTTAATATATCCATTTTGAATGAAACCTGACATCATAGCACCTAAAGTAACATTGTTTTTATTAGGAATTTATCTAAACAAAAAATCAACTTCGCAAAACCCAATTATAATGACTAAACAATGTATCTATCCACACTGAAAGATCTAGTGTATAATTTGTGCAATATAATGTATTTTTATGCACGAACACTTCATTTTAATTTTATTATATCATGGAAGGAAATAATACAGATCTGTTTCTTTTTGATTTCGCATCACCTCTTCTTATCCAATATCCAAACAAAGTTGAATAAAATTTTTACCACTTCACATCTCTCATTCTAAACATATTCTTAAAGAAAAATAAATAATAAACAGCCCAAATAATACATTCTGAGAATTCTTAAAAAAAAAATTATGATAAACTCATGAACATTTAAGCTTGTTGAAGTAAATTAAAAATGGAGACTTATATAGTAATAAATTGAAGCACTAAGCTTCATGGCTTTGTTGATGATGCAAATTAAAACGTATAATACAAATACTGATAAACCCATTGCCCATCAAAGAAACAATGTTAACCTGATGGATGAGATGGCTACACCTAGCAAACAAGTCTGGTTGGATTCGGTTTCAGTCACCTTACCCAACTATTTGATAAGTGCATTAACTAAGCCAAGATCACAATTTACTAGGTCAAACCTCATGGATGCAACTTTGAATTTTTTTTAGGACCTTGATGCGCCAACAACTCAACAAGGTTACACTCTTGATAACCTTTTGGAAGAACATAATAATTTACATTCACAAGTTACCATTAAAGGACACTGATACTATAAATTTTTTGTTTTTGGAGGAGTGAGATATTATTAATTACTAGAAAGCTCAATACAACTGCAAACACCAAGAAAAACAATCACAGCAGCACAGGAGCAGATATCAAAATAGTACAGCTCCAGACACATGCCAACAAAAAAACAAAACCCCGCAAAACAGAGCAAAACTAATTAGCTAGGCAGAGTACAAATGACTCTAAGTAAGATTAGAGTTTACATAGTTACCTCTAGTCTCCACCCTTAGTGTAACCTCTCTATTTACAGACTTCATAGTGCACAATGCCCTCCTCGTTTATATTTGTATTCCTTTGGTGCCATATATGACACACAGCAGCACCTAGGCCAATGTACACATTACAAGTTGACAACCCTTAGAGATTTTCCCTTCCGCTGATTTTCTTTCTCACCCACAGAAAAAAAGGGAAATAATTAAGCAGAACTTCATTAATTCTTTCCAAATTCCTCTAGTGAAAAAGCACTTGAAGTACAAGTGGGCTCTACATTCTAAGCTTTTCCTGCAGAGCACACACTTTAGATTACCAGTGTATCACCAATTTAGCATTCTGTCCTGAGTACTTAATCTGCTTCTTATTACATGCCAACAGAAGAATAGATTTGTCCTGGAATAACTTGAGAGAACAGGATGATTTTCCACCATCCTACTGTTGGAAGTTTAGCTATGATGTACACCCTATTTCTGCACACGGGTAAACAAAGTGTACTTCAGATGGAACAAGTGTTTGATCTAACTTGCTTCCAACGCCAGTTTTTATCTTTCATGACACTTGAAACCCTTGCATTTGACCTGCTGTTCATATATGACTCAAGTACCATACTTCTGAATTAGGACTCCGTCTGGATGCCATCAATTTTGCCATAGGACAACGCAACAACCTGATCTCAAATTAAACTTCAGTAATGGCAAGACAGTGCTTCTCAGATTTAGAATTTTCCTCAAGCCCCAAGACCTATTTTGAGGAATGTTAAACACACCAGAAACTTGTCTATCAAGAACTATATTGAACCCAAGCTACCCAAACAGATCCCATATTTGTCTCATTATGGCTGCTTTGTATCATTCTTGCACCCCTTTCAAATTTAATCCACATACCATTTAGCCCTTAGAGCTGAACCATCCTTTCCTTTCCATAGATAACTACTAAATTTCTGTTCAATAGCCTTGTATATGACCAAAAACACACGTTGATCCTGACACAACATTAAGGTCGTAAATACACTCAAACATATGAATATATGTATACATATATGTATGTATGTACATAGGTAGGGGTAATAAGTTGATGAATTAGCATGACAATGAGCTTTCTACCTTGTCCTTCACTATTATGTTGAAAGATCTTTAGCAACAAGTACAGTGAAATCTTCATAATATGAATCAGAAGTATTAGGAAACAAAAAAGGAACAAATTATAAGAATCAGATACAGGATATATAAAGCAAATTATTTAGCTTAATTCTTCATGTGGCCAAACTCCCGAAACAAGAATAATGAATGCTTATATATAGTAACACAAGTAGAATTTACTTATCAAAAAAACAAGTAGAACTCCCATTTATAATTTCTTGAAGCCGGAAAGCTGCAACATTGAATATGATAGCATATATTACATATATGGTTGCCAAAATGGCCAAAAATAGCACTAATTTATGAAGTTTTCAGCAAAATAGCACTGTTCGCAAACTTTGTAGCATAAAACCACCCTTTTGGAACTTGATTTTGCGAAAATCGAGTTTCACATAGAACTTGATTTCACTGATTTTGAGTTCCATGAATAAATAGCCACAACCATGGTAGCACTTGGTGATGTGGCTTTTCTCAATATAAAATGCCACATGGAACTCAATATTCAAAAACTTGAGTTCTATGCAAAACTTTTTTAGTTGAAACTCGATAACACTAGTAATGCATTCTATGTAAACTTACTAAAAAAAAAAAAGTGGAAATACCATCGGGTTCTATATGATAAACTTTTTTTTAACTTGAAGCAGGAAAGTTGCAACATTGGATATGATAGTATATATTACATATATGATTATAAAATCAAACATAATGGAACTTGCAGTTGAAATCAAATTTTAGTGACAAACTTGGATATCTTGTTCAGATCACTTATAAAACCATAAGAGAAATACCATTTACAGTAATAACTAACAATTCATATGAAACATTAAAATATTTATCAGTATCACATAACTTAAAATGTAAGTTTCAGACTGTTTCTCACATTGACACCCCTTTCATTTGACCACTTTTTTTTCCAATATGTCAGTTATTCTTACTTCCTTTCATTTTCCCTTTTTCCTACCTCTCTTCCTGGGGAAGACATTACATGGCCTATTTCTTAATTCTAGTTTTCCAGGCTCAGTTTGGCTTAGATATCTTAAATTAGGTTATTTGTGTTGGCTTTGTAGGGGGGGGGGGGGGGGGGGGGGAGTGTCTACAGGGCAAGCATGACTAAATGCGATATATTTTTCCTAATGAGAAAATTTAAAAAATTCATGTCAACGTTGACTTCAAATTTACCAGTAAGATAATTAATATCTAAGCGCTTCACAAAAAGAAAAGAAAAAAAAGCAATATCAAATGGAGAAAAGGAAATGCATTTGAACAAAAGATATGAAAAGCAAGTGTACCTTTGAACATACTCAGCCACCCCATGTTTAGAATGGGTACCACCACCTGGGAACCACCAAAGCCGATTCTTCTCATGCACCCGATTTTGTCAAGTTGTGTATGATTCACATTGCTTGACCACATATAATCCCTGCTGGGTGGCCATCTTACAATATTCTGGCAGTGCAATCAAGCAAAACAAGAGTGTCTCAGGTGGAGGGCAATGCCACCCAAGTTCTCTTCTGCCAAATGCATATTAAGATTAAGCTAAACTCTCATTCAGCCCCCTACTACTTGAACATGTGGACACCAAACCAAAAACCAAGGTAATGTCTCGGCATGGATATTAGAATGCACCACTCGATGGATAAAGATAGACAAATACTACCGCACAAATTCCTGTATCATCCTACTTAATCACATCAATATCTCAAAAACCTCCTCCATTCGCAGAAACAAATCCATGGATCACCCCTTTATCCTCAAAACAACTCCACCCTGGCTTCTTCAGATCCTTCTCATGCATTACTCTCCTTCTTCAACTTCACCCCATTGTCCAACAACTTTCCTTTACATTACTCAACAGAGTATGATACGCACTATTATCAGGTTCCAATTTCAAAAGCCTGTGTACCATATATTATTGAGTTTTGTCTTCATGAACTCTACAAGCCGCAAGAAGAGCACTCCAAATCCTACTATCAGGAAAAATCACCATTTTCACTATTATGGTATGGCCAATGCCTCTTTAAGCTTTCATTATTGACTGAAAAGATCCACCATACAAGTGTAATGATCCAAATCAGGTTGAAGACCAAATATCCATTTCATAGAATTATAAACTTCACATCCTTCTATAACAAGACCAGAATGGCCACAAGCAGACAGTAAGCTCAAGAAGGTGATACAGTTTGGTATTATTCTTTCCTCCAGCATTATACCAAAAAGTTCTAGGGCTTCAAGACCAAGCCCATGGCTTCCAAAGCCTTCAATCATTGTTGTCCAGGTTACTATATCTTTGACCAATATATTATCAAAACACATTCTAGCAGAAGAAA
Organism: Quercus alba; assembly: GCA_036321655.1. Taxonomy (NCBI): domain Eukaryota; kingdom Viridiplantae; phylum Streptophyta; class Magnoliopsida; order Fagales; family Fagaceae; genus Quercus; species Quercus alba. The sequence continues at coordinate 9,316,713 of CM070304.1, read as the reverse complement.
TGTTTCCACATCTTATGCACATGTTTAAGGCAGGGGTTTCCATGTGTGTTGTTCCGTCCATGGATTTGTAAAACAAGTTTCTTATACAGTAGCAATGATTGCCTTACCCAATTGCACTGCTGCCAAATGCGTATACACATCTGGAATGCTTGTCATAATCTCAGCCCTGGCCTCAAAATTTGCAGCTTGCATTTGATGGAAGAAATTTATGGCATCCTTAATAATATCCATTTGAATGAATCCCGGTGGCATAGCTCCAAATTTAACAAGTGTTTCTCTGGGTTCTTTAAACAATTGAGCTGATATCTCTGTTTCTGCACATTTAGCACAAAAATCCAACAAAGAAGTCAACAAAACATCATCGTAAAAACCAGTTTTTATGGCTAAAGAATGTATCTATTCACTTTAAATAGATCTCTAGACTTCGCAAATGCTGATATAAGTAATGTTAAAAGTCTCAATGCTGAGTGTAGATATACCCTGCATTTCGCTAAACCTATTCACTAACTTTTCAACATTCCCCTTCATGGAATAAAAAGAAATCAGAATATTCCACGAAACATCATCCTTTCATTCAATCTTGCTGAAAAATACTCGAACTTCTTCAACACTACCTGTCCTAGTACACACTTTCAAAACTGAATTTTGTACTGACCCATCTGTTTCTAACCCACTCTTGATTGCATAAACATGAAGTTGCCTCCCATGAATCAAACTATCACCAGCACAACAAGCCTGCAACATTACCATCAATGTCACTGAATCGGGTTCAGACTTTACCATCATTTCCCGGAACAAATCAAAAGCATTACTAACACTTCCCTCACAAACATACCCCAAAATCATCGACATCCAAAAAAACCAAATCTCTCTGTGACATCTCATCAAACAGTTTACGTGCAAAACATACGCACCCCTCAATTATTGAGATACACATCAAATCGAAAACCCATTTTCGTTGAGACACAATGGACCATCTATCCATATAAGAAAAAGCTGAATAAAAAAGACCCACATTAATGATCAAATTCCACGCAGTAGTATGAGGTTTATTTTTTCTTCTCAAAAAAAAAAAGAATGAGGTTTATTTTTTTAACTAGTCTCAGTTCATTTCCTGTTATTATAATTTATAACTACGTAATTATTAGTATCACTTTTGTTTCTAAAAAAAAAAATAACTACGGAATTTTTCTCATTAAAAAAAAAAACTATCAAATTCTAAATTATAAATGAATTATTAAAATATAATTTTTTTAGAAGGATTATATATATATATATATATCTTCTGTATATATTAAGAAGATTCAAAAAATTAGTTTTTTTTTTTTTTTTTTTTTCTGTCAAAAATACTCCTAAATTAATTAACCAACAACTTAAAAATGGGGTTAAAATAGTAAATTAGAAAAAGAAAATTAGTTATTGCTTTTTTTACTGTCAAAAATGTCCCTACCCAAAACTTAAAAATTGGGTTAAAATAATAAATTGACAAAAATAATAATTTCATACTTCTACGTTAAAATGCCTTCCCGTATCTAATAAATTCCTACTTTTACGTTAAATTAAATTTCTACTTTTACTCTCTAACTCTCTACAAAATAGGATCACTCTTTTGTTAGTTTTAAAACTCCTCCAATCTACAAAACTTACCCCACGTATTCTTTTTTTTTTTTTTTTTTTCCTTCATCATGATGTATTTGTTTCTTCTGTCCCCTTTTTTTTCAATTTTTTTTTTTTAATTTCATTACTCTAATCTCACGTTTTTATTTTCCCAAATCTCTTCTTCTTTATTAAAAAAATAAATAAATAAATAAATAAAAACTCCTACTATAAAACCAGTACTATAACTTCTATCCATCCCTATCATCCCAACATCTCCACTAAAAAGCAGTTACTACTATGTAATTTCTAACTCTTTTATTTTTGTTTTTCACTTTCTCACTCACGATCTCCTTATTATCACTAACCTCCACATTTGTTAGTCAGTTTTATATTTATTTTATATTTGTGAAGGCCAAGTTTCATTCTCATCAATCTCATATTTCTTTTTCTCTGTAATTTTTTTTTGACAATTTGTTCAATTTGTGCTTTTCAATGGTTATTTTCTAAAATTGAGCCAAACTTTAGCAACTAATTGATGACTTCAATGGATTTGATGTTAGAGACACATTTTACAGGGTCTGGAATTGAGATTGGCAAATGTAATCAAGGCTCAAGCCATTCGCTAAGCAAACAGGTATCTTCCAAAATTCTTGGTAGTATTGATTTATGCATTTGTGAGGGAAATAATTTCTTCATCACACCTTTAGGGTTTTTTTTTTTTTTTTTTTTTGGTGATTGGAAAAAGTAGAAATCCCAAATTATAATAAATGTAAATTATTAATCTTTACCCAAAAAATAGAAAAGCCTCTGTGAGCACGTGCTCAGATGCTAGTATATATTAAGAGAATTCAGAATGTTAGTTATTGGTTTTTTTTTTCTATTAAAAATACCCTTAAATTAATTAACCAACAACTTAAAAATGGGGTTAAAATAGTAAATTGACAAAAATAATAAATTCCTATTTCTACGTTGAAATGTCTTCCTGTTTCTAATAAACTCCTACTTTTACGTTGATTTAAATTCCTACTTCTACTCTCTAACTCCCTACAAAATAGGATCACTCTTTTATTAATTTAAAACTCCTCCAATCTACAAAACTCACCCTATGTATTCATTTTTTTTTTTTTTAACTTTATCACGATGTATTTGTTTCTTCTATCCCCTTTTTTTTCAAATTTTTTTTTTTAATTTCATTACTCTAATCTCACGTTTTTATTGTACTTGTTTCTTCTGTCCCCCTTTTCTTTCTTTTTTTCTTTTTTTAATTTCATTACTCTAATCTCACGTTTTTATTTTCCCAAATCTCTTCTTCTTTATTTTAAAAAAAAAAAAAAAGACTCCTACTATACAACTAGTACTATAACTTCTATCCATCTTTATCATTCCAACATCCCCACTAAAAAGCAGTTATTACTATGTAATTCCTCACGCTTTTATTTTTGTTTTTCACTTTCTCACTCATGATCTCCTTATTATCACTAACCTCCACGTTTGTTAGTCAGTTTTATATTTATCTTATATTTGTGAAGGCCAAGTTTCATTCTCATCAATCTCATTCTTTCTTTTTCTCTATAAATTTTTTTTGACAATTTGTTCAATTTTTGCTTTTCAATGGTTATTTTTTAAAATTAAGCCAAACTTTAGCAACTAATTGATGACTCCAATGGATTTGATGTTAGGGACACATTTTATGGGGCCTGGAATTGAGATTGACAAATGCAATCAAGACTCAAACCATTCGTTGAGCAAACAGGTATTTTCCAAAATTCTTGGTAGTATTGATTTTATGCATTTGTGAGGGAAATAATTTCTTCATTACACCCTAAGGGGTTTTTTTTTTTTTTTTTTTTTGGTGATTGAAAAAAGTAGAAATTCCAAATTACAATAAATGCAAATTATTAATCTTTACCCAAAAAATAGAAGAGCCTCTGAACACGCACGTGAGCGTGTGCTCTGAGGCTCATATATATATATATATATATATATATATATATAAAATGACCCATGTAGTAGGTTTTTAGTAAAATTAGTATTTAAAAAATAGGGTATTTTTTTTGGAGAAAAAATAGGGTATTTAAAGGATGCCGTTTCTTAATAGATTTAGACGGAAAGACCAAGTTGATTCATTTTTACAAAATGAAAGACTTATTAATTGAAAAAATGTAAAGTTTTTAAGGATTTATTTGAGAATTGAAATTAAGGTCTAGGACTAAATTGAATATTAGCTTTAATTTTTTTTAAAACTAGTTGAAGGCAAGTGTGGTACATGGTTTTTAATGATCAACGTACGTGTTCTTCAATAATAGTCTTTCAATGTCTCTATGAAGTTATTGTTGATTTTAGAGAAATTACACAAAAAGGCTCACAATTCGGAAATTGTTTCAATTTAAAAGCTTTCCACATATTTATTATTTATTCTCATTATTCTGGATAGTAATGGAGAAAAAAAAACGCTAAAAAGCAAAAATTATTAATTAAACTCTGCATTTCCCTTAAAATTTATTCATAAACTATTGATTGTTTATTGGGGGAGTGAGAGATGACTAGACATCTTAAAGATTTTTTTTCTTATTAATTGAAATAGCAATATTGTTTTTTAGTTAGTATTTTATATTTTAATTTTAGGTTTGATGATTTTTTAGATTAATTTTTTTATAAAGAAATTAAGTTGTTTAATTGATAACTAAAATGGCATGTTATGATTTTCATTGGACCAACTAGCTCATGTGACAGGTTAGGTGGCACTTGATGGGCAGCTAGGTATGGTGCATGAATTGAAGTGTCCTCAATTTGAACAACATTGTCAACTAAATTCCTAAAGAATTTTGCTAAACAATGAGGGCCTGTTTGGTAAATGATTCCAAACAATAATTTTTAGTGTTTAAAAATACTGAATTTGCCAAACTTATCAATTTTTTCTAAAAACACATTCACATACCAAACACACAATTATATTTATTCACATTTTTAAATATGTTATTTGAAACATGGTGCAAAACATATTTTTGCATTATGATTACTTTAAACACATGTTTTCATAACACTTTTAAAACCATAGTTTTCATATGATTTTGAATAACAATACTTGAAAACCACTACCAAATAAGCCCTGAGCTATTGAGTTAGCAGCCCGTGCTACATGAGATAGAGAACTCCATCGCAAACCTTTTATATATATATATATATATATATATATATATATATAGTGGCCGATAGTAAGTGTTATAAGTTACTGTAATTATTTTGATTTATAATCAAGTTGGCCGGTTATATCGCCATAGTTATCCATTATTTTGTGGTTATTCATTACTTTGAAGTATGTTATCTCTAACAAACATTATTTTGTTTTACATCTATTTTCTGATAGCACTTCCACTCCCATATGTTGCATTCTTCATCTACTATTTCATCTTAGTCAGTGTTTACTGTTCTTTCTTTTGGTGGTAGGCTGAGCCTCCCGTTCATTCAGACTGTTTATTATCTTGTGATTACCTATTTAAGCTAATCCTTTGCTTCCCAGTTATCTTTTCCTTCTTGTCTTTGTTTCTTTCCCCAAAGTTTGTTGCAGATGTGTACTAAGCTAGGTTCTGTGAAAGAATGTTATCCAGTAAGACTAGGAGTAAGCCCGGTTTTGTGTCCGTCCGTTACCCAGTAAGTCTAGAGTACCGAGGTTGAGTGTGAACCCAGTCCAAGCAAAGTTTCCCCTGTTAGCCGTTAGCCAGGAGGGCGTCAAGGCGTTTTGAGGGAAAGGGTGAGGAAAGGTTCATATACACCAATATTAGGGAAAAGCGGCAGTCAGTAGTAGCAGGCATCACAAAAGGCGTCCGAGCGGCAGTAAGTAGGTACCTATTCACAGAAGGCGTCCATACACTCCCTGTTTTAGATCTAAGGTTAGATTCAGAAATTGGAAGATAAAGGTAGTCTAGGTTGTAATTGATTTCTTAGGCTTTTAATCCAGAATGATAAATAGGATGTTTAGAAGGAGTGATTCATCCACCAGCATTAGATCTAGCAGTACAACCCTCCTTGAGATTCCACCAGAAGATGGAACAATAAACTCGGAGTCGTACCAGCTTTCAGATCTAGATCAAAAGTTAGGAGATTGGAACATACCCAAAGTTCCCACAACCCAGGTCTATAAGTCTTCGTCATGGTCCTTGAAAAAGTCTTTCAGAACGGACTACCATGTTAGGACTATAGAACAAGTCTACAGCATCAACAAGGAGTATGAAACATGCTACTTGTTATCCCCTGCAGCCGTGAAAGCTCACAGGGAAAAAAATCATAAATTCCTCCACATAGGACTTGTCCAAGTCGGAGTAAAACCATTGATCAGAGAAGGGTTAAACAACTCAATCCTTATGGCCCTTAGAGACACCCGCCTCATCAGGTTTAATGATAGTCTCCTAGGAACCATAGAATCCAGTTTGAGTAACGGTCCAGTTCACTTCGACTGTTTCCCAAACCTCACTGTTGCACTTGACGACCCTCACATCCTAAAGGTCCTCACCCTCAACATCAAAACCCATGGAACCCTTGTGTTACATGGCACCAGACAACTTGCTCTTATATACAGAGTATATTATAAGTGCATGAGGACGAACATGTCCATCCAGGCATTAGATAAGAGAAAGGCAGGTGAAACCACTCTTATCCAAACTTCAGATGTCCGATCTACAGTTCAGGTACCCAAAACCCTGAAATGGTCTGAAATCACATTCCCAGCACAATGGACTTTAGAGAATGAAAATTATCCTCTACAGATCCAGAACCCTGTCAGGAACCCCGATCTAGATGTTGTCCAGCAGCTAGCCGATGGAACGGTTAGACTTAGCTTTGACCAATCTAGGTTTAGGTCACCCTTAGAATATGATGAACCCAGGCCCAGGTCTTCGTTAGATCTGTACCAAGGACATCAGGAACCAAGGTCTAGATCCGTAGATCTACGCCAACCCTTTAGGCAGCCAACTATCCCCCTTAGAGATAGACCTGCATCCTAGTATAGTTCGTCTGAAACACGAACTCCCTTTCCTACATCTAGAAGAAACTTAGGTCCACAGTTTCAAGGTGTTAAAGACCACTCCCAGGTTAGTACCCCTTGTTACACAGCCAAGCAAGACTCAGTTGCTGATCAAGAAGAAGACAACAACAGTCAGGACAGTCTTAAGCCTCCTTCACCATCAGGATCTGATTTTAGAAATCCTATTCAACAAGAACCTGAATACGACCCTCAACTCCTAATGTTGACAAAAGAGTTCACCCCTGATATGAACGCTCATGAAAAGGAATTTAATTCTGAAAAGAACAGAGTTAAAAGAGAAGCCTATAGAGCCAACCATACCAAGGAACAAAAGGTTGAAGTTTTGGAGAAATGGAAGTTATTCATGAAAGAGGTAAAAACTGATTATCCTTTCTTTGAATACTTTGAGAAACATTTCAATTGGCATAAAAAGAACTGTGTTATTTCCAAGACCAACTGGAAACTACTCCCCAAAAAGGATGCACCAAGCACTAGCAAACCAGAAATTGTTAGGTCCAGTCATCCTCCCCAAGAAGCCATACTCCTTAACCACCGTGGTGCTGATGTCATTACTTCTCCCTTCAAGTGTACTACAACCCCAGAAGAGAAGGTTGTCAGGAAAGTAATAGAGCAAAACAATTATACCAACCAGTGTTTAGGAGTCATAGGAAAACAACTTGATAGGATAGAAGACAGGATTGACAACAAGGTTCTCCTCCAACCAGGAAACCCTAACAAACCAATCCAGACTTTAGAAAAACCCTTGGTCAAGCTCCCCACAACTAGACAAGCAAGCCTCAAACCTAAGGACCAAACAGCCTTACAAGTAGTGGTCTAAAAGCTTGAGGATCTCGTGAAAAAGGAACCAGTCACTCCTTCACCAGATCCCACCTCAACCAGCAGGGATCCAAGACTAGAAACCTTGCATGCCCATACAGCTTCTAGTAGTTCTAACAGATCCTCCTCAGAAACTGAGAAGGAGATAGAACAAATAGAAGACCAATTTCGAGGATTACAGGTAAATAGGCTTTACCAATCCCAGGTAACCCCAACCAGCCTTTAAGAATTGGTATCCCAGACCTACACCCCCTGACCTCCAATATGAGGAAAGGACCATCCAGTTCACAGTATCCAGTGGTAAACTCTATGAATGGAACATAGACGGTTTATCCGAACAAGAAATCCAAAACAAAATCCAGTATATAACCATGGTAGCCAATAACTATCTAAATGATGGTATTCCAAATACTGAGGTTGTAGAGCTCATTGTTTTAGGATTCACTGGAAAACTGTTACATTGGTGGAACAACTGTTTGACAGAAGCTTCCAAGGAAGATATTAAGCATGCTGTCCAAAAAGATGAGGATGAGAACCCTATCTTTGACGAACGCATAGGAAGAGGTATTCCTGATGGAGTCAATACCTTGATCTACACGATCATGAAACATTTCGTAGGTAAACCCAGCAATATCACATCTAGGATTTACGACCAGTTAAGTAACCTTAGATGTAAGAACCTTGGAGAATACTGGTGGTACGAAGATGTGTTCACCACCCGTGTTATGCATAGAAGCGATTGTAACTCTCCATTTTGGAAGGAGGAGTTTATCAATGGCTTACCCACACTGTTTGGACAGAAGGTCAAAGAAACTCTTGCCAGCTCTTTAGGTGTCATAGATTATGATAACCTAACTTATGGAGACATCTCTAGCACAATCCGAAATGAAGGAATGAAGATGTGTAGAGACCTCAAAATCCAGAGCCAAGCCAACAAGAGCAAAGCCAAGTACGAAATGGGAAGTTTCTGTACCCAGTATGGCTTACCTTCAATCATCCCTAAAAGAAAATCCAAACACAGAGGAGAAGAACCCTCTGAAAAACCCCATAGGAAGAAAGCTGCCTCCAAACATTATAGAAAACAGAAGTTCAGGATTAATGATTTCTATAAGAAAGGCAGATCTCAATCCACAGGAAAATTCATACCTAAAACATCAGGAACATGTTTTAAGTGTGGAAAGAAAGGTCATTTCCAGAAAGAATGTAAAGCTAAGGTCAAAACCCTTATCAATACCCTCATTAGTGACCAAACCAGCAAGAATGAAATCTTCAAACTCTTAGAACTCAATCACCCAAGTAGTGAGTCTAGTGATCAAGAGAAACACCAGTTGTTTAGGACATCTTCTGAAACCTCTAGAGTATCTCCTAGCTCCTCTAGTGACACAGATGAAATCCTAGCCTGTCAGGATAGTTGTTGTAGAAACAAAACTGTCCATGTTCTTTCTAAGCAAGAAGAGCTGCTCTTAGATCTCATAGAACAGATCCAAGACCCAGAAGAGAAATCTCGAAAACTTAGTGAGTTCCACAAAACCCTAGTCAAGGAAGCCAGTACATCCAAACCTAGGTTTCAGGAACCCAAAGTTGATTTGGAGAAAATCTACAAGAGGTTTACCAAATCCAAGAAAGAGATAACAATCCAAGATCTCCAGAAAGAGATTAAGGATAACAAAGCAGAAATGAGAAACCTTAAGCAGGAGTTAACCATCCTTAGGGTTGATCATGGTCTTATGGACTTAAGAGTCAAGCAGTTAGAATTTCCTTCTCATCAAGGCAATGAGGACAGAATCTCATTACAGAACCCTTCTGATGAAGAAATTGATGATACAGTTAACCCTACTGCAGATATGGAACCAGAACCATCCAATGGATCATTCTTGCAAACCATCAGTAGAATTAACTTCCAGAAATGGCATTCCAAAGTCAGGATTGTCATAAGTAAGGATTTTCAATTCAAGGTAGTTGCCTTGATAGATTCAGGCGCTGATCTCAATTGCATTCAAGAAGGAATCATCCCCTCTAAATACTTCCGAAAAACCAAAGAACGGTTAACTTCTGCAAGTGGAGGAAAGATGCAGATAGAATTCAAAATCCCAGAAGCACAGGTTTGCCAAGACAATGCGTGTTTTAAAACCACCTTTGTTCTTGTCAAAAATATGACAGATAGGGTCATTTTAGGAAACCCATTCATGTGTCTGTTATATCCTTTCACCACGGATAGTGAAGGAATCACTACCCATCCTTTTGGCCAACCAGTCAAGTTTAAGTTTCTTAGAAACCCAGAACCTAAAGAGATTGAGAGTCTCCAAAAAGTTTCTATTTCTAAAAATCTTAACCTCATCAATGCCAAAACTCTTTCAGATAACCCATATCAAGCCAAGAACCTTGATCAAATTGTACCATCCATCATATTTGATAATACTTTGAGTCTCTTTCAATCTCATAAATTATCATCTCATCTCACTGCATATGAAAGTATTTGCTCCATGACATCTCATGATTTTAACAAATATGTTTTTGAAAATGACCATTTTGTTAATACATGGCAGGAAGAAAAGCAAATAACTTTTTATACTAGCCCCACTAATAAGTGGAGAATGGCATCTTCAAGCAGGAACAAAGGAAAAGCCCCTGTTCAGGGTTCTCCTTCCCAAAAGCATGAAGGCGCTTCCTCTGGAACCGAACCCAGGGAAGTAACATCCCTTCTACAGCATGTTCCGCTTCAAATAACATTTTCAGATGGTAATATGGCCATCACTTTACATGAAGTTTTATCCAGGAATTTCCAATTTACAAATGGAGTGTATACAGGACTTCCACCCTCCATCAAAATTGTCCTCGATAACCTTCAAAGAGCCTTTACCCAAAACAACACTCGCCTTTTCCAGAAAACCCTCAAAGCACTAGAAATACACTTGGTAAACCTTGAGGCGGAAATTGAAATAGGCCGAATGTCTATTAGTCAACTCTTTGGCAAAGAGGATATCCATTCAATGGATAAAATGACTATTATGGGCACCGATTATGCTAGGTTGAGTCTTAAGACTCAAAACCAGCTAAGAAGTGCTGTTGCCAACTTGCCTTCCGACATACAAGCACGTATCTTGGATAGCAAGGTTATGTCTGAATCATGTGACCTATGGTTCAAACATTTCAAAATTATGGTCATCACCCATTTTCCAGTTCATAGTGGAGAATCAGAAGATGCTGATGCTGCCTTCATTCTATCAACCTGGGAAAGATACTTTGGAAGCAGCCACAGGGTCTATGAGAAGAAACATCCCTTCCCCGGCCTAATAATCAATTTTGAAGATTGGTCCGTTGAAGAAGATCCAAGCTGGCTTTCACAAATGTTTGAGTATGGTTTCGTCAGGTTCATTAGGCTAACAAGCCATGACCAGATCAACCAATTCCACAGATCGTCCGTCAGGTTGTATCAAAAATCAAAAGTCCTTTTGTCTCCATCAGATGCTGGAGTACTCTCCCACAATGGGACAGAAACAATTGGATGACTGTCCAACCTGCGCACCATCTTATACTTATCAACGGGTACATCACAATGGTCCTTAGTTTGAAGGAGACTCTTATCTCCATAATGAAGACCCCCAAACTCTTGCATATTGCTGGAGAGGTTACTTCAACAATGAGATCTTAGATGTCACCAGCGAGTTATGGCAAGATTACCATTTTGTTGGAAATACTGGCAGAATTTCAGTATTCACCACCAGGCCATACTCCGAAGCCCTCCATACCGAAAGGATTGACTACATTGAGCCCGGAAAGTTAGTACTGCAGTAAGAAGATTATGAACCTATCCTGTACTGTGGCTTCTGTGATAAATATGCCAAGTATCATGAGCACAATTGTGACTATGACCCTCCATGGGATCCTTATGATGGATACCCATCCGGCCATGATACTGATTAAGGCATCTCCAGAACAGCTCCCGGATGCTCCAGAACAGCTCCAGGCACCCCAGATTAGCTCAAGAACCACCTTTGCAAATCCGGTTACTATTCAGAATAGTACCCACACCAGCAGAGTTGCCGACAGAGTTCTATTCACTGCACAGTCCAGAACACTATGCAGAATTACTATTACAGAAAAGCAAGGGGACAAAACACTGTTCATAAACAGTGACCAGTTACTGTTCACTCAACAGTGCCCTGACATAATCATTAAGGTTACTATTTACTTTCGGCTGAAAAGATATTCACCTGAAGGTAAAAGCATTTCACCTTCCGTGATTCCAGCAGTCTCCTGATCTGATCTAAGGCTCTCTCCAACTATAAAAGGCACCCTTGGCCTCAGTCTTCAGCAGGCTTAATTTTCGAATTACCTCAGAGCTTCTTACTTTGTACTCTAAAATACTCTGTAATCAGAATGGCTCTCTTCTCCTCTCCTCTATATATATATATATATATATATAGGATAAACTACACAATTTCATTTAAAAAAAAAAAAAACTAAACTAGATCAATACAGTTCAAGCTAGAGGAGACACCTCCAAACGAAATTGACAATTGAGACAACATTACAATAAATTTTGCTAGATCTAACCCAACTGCCATATTTATCTAATTCCCCAAAACAGTTGTCATAGTGACAAAATGAAAGAATTCCTATAGAGAACAACAACTTTGGTATCTCTATTTTCCCAACTTTTGACGACCCAACAAATTTTCCCTAATCTTCAAATATCACTCTTTGTCATGCTAGATCTTTCTTGGTAGGGAGGGTACTCCAATTGATCACTTATGGTGTGTTTGGATACTGCTTATTTGCTGAAAACTGAAAACACTATAGTAAAATAATTTTTAAATGTGTGAATAGTACTGCAGGACCCAAATTTATATTGAAATTTGTGTTTGGATGACTTTTGTAGGTCTGTGAACAATGCCGTGGGACCCACATTTTTTTCAACGAAACACCAAACGTAGGATAGAAATGCTATCCAAACTAACACTTATATTATATTTGGGATGTTGAAAACTTCCAAATCTTTGACCACATTGGTTGCCCATTTGAGCTCTCAGCTAAATTTGTTTCTCTTGCAACAATCCTAGCCACATAATAACTAGATGCGATTGTGTAGCACATGGACAAAGCCAATACTTGGAATTAAGATGGGCGACTTTGCTACTGACTGCTTGTAGAGCTTTGGCTTTTGGCTTTGCTGCTTAACTACTAGAGGGTTTTATTTATTTATTTTTGTGTGTTTTTGATGTGTGCCTTGCTTCTAGGTAAGAACAAAATTATTTCATTTAAAAAATTTTAAAGGATTGAGTTGTTTGATTTGGGTAAAATTGGTTGATTAAGCTTAACTGTTTTTAGCTTTACTATTGATAATTTTGTTGTTGGGCTAATTTTTTTGGACTTGTATATTTTGTTTTAGATTTTAGATCAAGTTTTTTTTTTTTTTTTTTTTTTTTTTTTTTTTTTTTTTTTTTTATTGCCTCTAAAAGGAGAAAAATGCTAATGCTACAAACTTTTTTTTTTACAAATTACTAATGTGATGAGTGGTTATTGGTAAGTTAAAAAGTGATGTAAGTGGTGGGCCTAAATGCGAACCAATAAGAATTTACTAACTCAGTAGCTTGTAAAAATATTGTAGAAAATTTTGTGACTATAGTATTACTCGTAAAAGAATCAATGATATTGTTAAGGGGGGCAAAGTGTAATTTTATAGAATAAAATTGTTAAAGTTATTACCTATATAATACTAGTATGTAAATATATATATATATATATATATATATATATTTAGGTGGGGCCATTGCCCCCATTGGTCCAACTATGCCTCCATCCCTGGTGTAGCACTAATTCTTGAAATGTGCCCAAAACATTGCGTCATTTGTCCGGTAACAAGTTAGGGGAACACATAAAATTGCCTCAACAAGTTTTTAACAAAGCTTGTAAATTGTGCTTTATTGACTGTTAAAACATTAGTATTGGTGGATGCATTTTGCTAAAATGCTAAATTTACCATCAAAATATAGCAAAAGTGGTGTTCAATTGCTAAAATGCTAAATTTAGCACTATAAACCACAAAAACTATGCTACATTGATGGTGCCATATCTAAAAAAATTTGACAACTTGCTACAATGAACCGACTACCAATTCACTGTAGTAAGTTGCTAATTGCTTTTAGTATTAGGTTATTCTCTCTCTCTCTCTCTCTCATCAAAACTCTCACTCTCACTCTCTCTCATCTCAGAATTTTCACTTTCTTTTTTGTCCTTTTCTTCTCTCTCTGATTGGCTTATGGTGGTTGGGATGGTTTCCAATTGGGTTGCCAGTTGTTGTGGTGGTGATGGTGGGTTGTTGTGGATATGGTGGATCGTTAACAGGCCTATGGTGGTGGGTCATGCCATGGGGTTTTGTAGATGTGGTGGGCCATTTATTAGCCTGTGGTAGTTGGATCGATGGGTCACGCCATGGGCATGGTGGGTCGGTTTGTGGCGGTTGGGATGGGTTTCGATTAGGTTGTTGCGGTGGTTATGGGTTGTTTCGCTTGGATGGATATGAATATTTTCATGACATAAATTCTTACATTTGGTTGGTTGTGTGTGTGAAAGTGTGAATTCGTTTTCGTTTCACAAGACTTTGAACTATGTAATGTATAGGAGTTGTGGACGAGTTTCTATTTTTGGGGATCTGGGTTTGTGTTGCTCAAAAGAAAGAGTTGTTACTATGATCGTAGTTGGTGGACCAACCAAAAGTTTGAGGTTGTTTCATATGCTTTTTTTTTTTTGGAACAAACTATTTCTACTGTAATTGGAATTCTTACTCTCCATTTGTTTCAATGTAACTATTTTCAGGAAAATATTTTCCCATTTTATAATGTTTATTTTGCAGTAAAATATATAGTCAAAGGTAAATATTTTCAGTTAGCCAAATCAATTTAGGCAAATTTTTGCAAAATTTTTTACACTTGAAATTTCGGTAAAATATTACATTTGCTCTCACCCTCTCAACCCGATACCTTTCGCACACTCTCTTTTCCTCTCACGCTCTTTCTCTCTCTCAGTTTTTCTCTCCATAACCCAGCTAGGCAGCCACCTCTGATCTCTTTCTCCCACCACCAGTAAGCTCTAATCGGCACTACTAGCAAGCTCCATGGTCAACCTTGCATCACCGCTCAAGCCCTCTTGTCACCACCATAGCCAAGGTTGTCTGATCTAAGTTTTTGGCTCGGTGGGTTTTTGGGTTTTCAATATAGGTTTGTGAGTTTTTTTGGCTTTCTTTTGGGTGGTTATTGAAGTGGTTTGGTCGGATTTGTGGTTGAAGGCTCATATATTGTGGATTGCTGGTGGCTTATATGTAGATTTGTGGTTTAATGGCCAGATTTTTAGGTGGTGGCTGAGAGGTTGTGATTGTGGTGGCTATCTTTTTTCTCTCTTCCAAATCTGGTTTTTGGGGTGGTTGGTGGTGGATTTTGCTCATTTTTGGTTGGCTGGTAGTGGCTTGCATTTTTCATGTGATTTGTAATTCTAAATAACCTCTTGAAAATATTTTACAGTAAAATATTTTACTGTTAAATATTTAACTGTAAAATTTTTTCATGTAAAATATTTTACATTGAAACAAACGGAGCATTAATGCTGGTTTCCATGGAAAAGAATGAGTTTTGATTCGAATGATGAAACCCAATTCGTATATGGATACGCATATTTTGATTGTTAGTGAAGTTTTGATTAAGAGTAGGAGAGATGAAGAATAAAGAAAGAATAAAAAATAATACAAAAATATTTAAATGTAGTGCTAAAATAAAAAAGAACTAATGTTGGGTGTGTTATAAAATAGTATGTTAAAATAGATAAAGTGAAATTTTTTAGATGCTAAAAGCTAAAAAATTTAGCTCCATCATTGTTTTTTTTTTTTTTGGTTTTGTTTTGTTTTGTTTTTAAAGAATTTCAAGCTATGACGTTTGCTCTTAATAATAATTATTTATTATCAAATCAAGATACCAGTTAATTTTTTGTGTAGATGAAGACTGAATCACAGATCTTTTATTCAGCCACGATACTTTACCACTGTTAATGCTTTAAAAAATAATACAAAAATATTTAAATGTAGCGCTAAAATAAAAAAGAACTAATTTTGGGTATGTTATAAAATAGTATGTTAAAATAAATAAAGTAAAATTTTTTAAATGCTAAAAGCTAAAAAATTTAGCTTCATCATTTTTTTTAAAAGAGTTTTGATAATAATTATTTATTATCAAATCAAGATACCAATTAATTTTTTATATAGACGAAGACTGAATCACAAATCTTTTATTCAGCAACATACTTTACCACTGTGAATGCTCTAAAAGTAGATTTTCAATAAAATAGAAATATCATGATGCTAAAAAAGTATATTTTAAATCAAAGAACTTATTATATAGTGAATTTACAAAACAATCCATAAATATTATATATATATATATATATTTTTTTTTAGCAGATAATATTTATTAAATTTTGTTGACGTGACAATACTTATCGGGAGAGAGCGATCGCCTTCTCTGAAAAATTAATCTTAGATTAGTCATACAAATGCGTCGTATTAATGTATTATAAGGTTGAGTTACATAAGCGATGACACTATGAGCTCTGGAAGTTTCTGGTTGATTTCCAGACAGGACAGGAGCACTGCAATTTCTTCTAGTTCTCATCTGTCCAAATGTCCGTCTTCTCCT
This sequence comes from Quercus alba, assembly GCA_036321655.1. NCBI lineage: Eukaryota > Viridiplantae > Streptophyta > Magnoliopsida > Fagales > Fagaceae > Quercus > Quercus alba. The sequence continues at coordinate 9,300,573 of CM070304.1, read as the reverse complement.
CACCCCCCTCTCTCTCTCTCTCTCTCTCTCCCAATCTCTCATCAGTTCCAAATTTCTGATTCAATTTCATATCTCTCCAATTCAACGCATTTTCAGGTTTGGGATGAAGCCATTTAGGGAATATTTGGTAGGTAAGTTCAAAAACACTTTTAAGTATTTTAAATACATTTATACATTTTTTTCACATATTTTTTTCACTTGCACGTATATCAAAAAGATTCAAACAATAATATTCAAACCCCTTTACCAAACAGACCTTATTCTCCCCTAATATTACTTTTTAACCTTCCTTCGGTTCTATATTTTTAATAGATTTTTTTTTTAAACAAGAAATTTGCTTGCAGATTTATTTTTGTTATGGCTTTGATGGGCATGGAAACGGGCTCATCATCTTTCCCAAGTTCTGCTGCATCTTCTACTGCTCAGTGGAAGTATGATGTCTTCCTCAGTTTCAGAGGTGAGGACACCCGCAATAAGTTCATGGGTCATCTATATGAAGCTTTGATACAGAAGGACATTGCTACCTTTAAAGACGATGAAAAACTTGAGAAGGGAAAACCCATTAGACCAGAGCTGTTGGAAGCGATAAAAGAATCCAAATTTGCTATCGTCATTCTCTCAGAAAACTACACATCTTCAACTTGGTGCTTAGATGAGGCTTCCCCGCTTTTCAATATGTCAACTTTCATGTTCATTAAATGGATTTCAAATGAAACATCGAGTGTACTCTGGTTTTAGGACAAACTATGGAATAATTGAATCACATCACCTTTGGCTGCTCTATTATTCCAATTACACTCTAAATGATGGAAGAATATCTAGTGAAATTGATGCGAATGGATTTTGTCAACTTAAGATTAAAATAGATAGCCAGAGCTTGAGGTGAAGAAAATTGGGGTCCGTTTGGTATACCGGCAAGACATTGAAGATCCCTATCAAACTATGGCACAGTGCATCAACAACAGGAGTATGCTCCTATGAGGACCTGGGTGTTCTCCATCATGATCTTGACGATTCAGCCTCAGAAAGTATCAGAAATCAGCAAAGCAATGATGAGGATAGCGGGCCTGGACTTTCCTTAGTAGAGAACGCTACAATATTGAGGAGCCACAGACAAAGAGGATCAAAGACTCGAGGGATTAATGGCTGATTTTGTAGCATCTAGTGAAAATGACGTGGAAGGCTAAATGTTTTCTGTTCATTATCTGTAACTGTAAGTCACCATTTTTCTTCCTACTATTACTAGTCCAGTTCTTTTCTTAGTTTCTCCTCTAGACATACTAGCTTGTTTTTTCTTTTCTTTTTCCCCTTAATATCGTTCCGTATCACCTTTTTTTTCCTTTTTTTTTTTTTTTTTTTAATATTATCAGGTGGGCATAATATAGATTTTTCTTGTTGTCTTGTTGGTGCACTTCTATTTATTTAATTAATGGAAGGACAGGATCAAATGTCCAAGAAGCTTGAAGCTGCAGTTAAGATGGATAGTTACTATAGTGATATTGAAGTATCAGCCGAGTAGCTATGGTCCTCTCACACCCACCTTAGGCTCCTGCGAAAGTTGTCAAGGACCCAGAATGGTCAAGCATTTAAATTGACTGTCAATTGGCTCTTTTTATTGATTAAATCTTTTTTGTTTTTGGGGTCCTGCAAATTTAATGTTCTGTTATACTTTTAATGATATACAGATATAAATTCTTCCCATCAATCTCTTTCCTTATTGCAAAGTTACCATCCAGTGCCTCTATTCTTGGAGAAGTATAATGGAAGCTAGAAAGGTTGCTCAATTGAGCTACAATTGGAAGATAGGGAAGGAAGACAGGTTAACATCTGGAGAGATAGGTGGCTGCCAACACTAAGCACATTCAGGGTGGTTTCACCAAGACATCCTCAATCTGCAGCAAACTATGTGTGTGACTTGCTGGATGATAATACAAAGACTTGTTGAAAGGATGTTCTGGACAGGTTGTTTATGCCAAAAGAAGCTGCTGTCATTTAAAGCATTCCATGAAATTCTCAACATTCCGACGACAGTATCTTTTGGGTGGTGCAAAAACTGGAGATTTTTCAGTTTTGGAGTACATATGATTTGTTGGACCACGAGGCAATGTCAGGTTTTGGAGAGGCTTTAAACAATCACAGCTCAACAATTATGTGGCAGGCGCTGTGGAAAGCTAAGTGGATGTAAGTAAATTGCCGAATTACGTAAATGTTGTGTCGAGTGATTATTTCCCTTTGTGCAATATTTTCTCTATTTTCGTTTCTCACGGGTACTAGGAATTAGGTTAAATACTTAAATTGCTAACAGGCTCAGGTTAGGAATGCACTACAGGATATCCTACCAACAAAGACTCAGGTCTATTTTCCAAACGCACCATCTCTTCAGTAACTTGTGAGCAGTGGAATGAAGTTCCTGAAACCAGTTTACATGCTTTATGGTCTTGCCCGCACGCCAAGAAGGTGTGTTAATTAGTTGAAGGCATAAACATTATCCCACACTAGCCTTACCAAAACGAGACTGATCTATTCTCCTGGATGCTGCACCACAAGAATACTATCTCACTGAAACTATTTCTCATTCTGTCATTGCAATTGTGGCTACACATAAATGGAAAAAGATTTGAGGAACCAGGAATGCAGAAAATATTTAGTCTGAGATACTACATATCCCAACATGGAAGCCCCCTCAATTACCTTACTCCAAGGTAAATGTTGCTGTAAAAAATGCAAGGATGGCTTTTGTTATGGGATAGGTGCAGTGATTAGAGATTTTAATGGGAATTTTGTTGCAGCTAAGGTTGAGGTGATTGTGAGCCAATGCTGTCTGGATGCTCATTTTACAGGATTCTGGCATGCCCTATAATTGTGTGACCAGCAGGGACATCAGGAGGTTCAACTTGAGAGCTAATAATGCTGCTCTTGTTTTAGCAGTACTTGTGTGTAAATTTTGTCACTGAGATTTGGCTGGTTATCTATCTGTCAAAAACTAGATTTGGGAGAAAATGATTTCATTGAGTAATTATGATTACAAAGCTATTCCCTTTACATACAGAGAAAACACTAACCAACTTACCCGCCTAACAATCAACAAAGCAGAATTAACAGAAATCTAAGACTAATCACAGATACGTGAGGCACATGTAATCACTAAAGGCATATATACAGTTATCTAAGCTACATGTTGTTTATCACTAACTAATCTGCAGCTACTTGTCATTTGTCTATTCTTCGTCTTCTTTGTTTGTCAGCTGCAATCTTGTGTTCTTCTTTACTGCTACTGCTGTTTGTGCTTCTTGTTCTTCAATACGATTCTTACTTTGATAGTATCCCCCAACTATTTCTCAACCATTGTTTAGAGATTTGATTATTTTGCAAAATGCAATATATGTCCTGCCGCTTTTAATAAGAAAAAAGAAATACATATATACATATTGATATTCATCCTTCCTATGTTAAGATTTGTTATGGTAATATAATTATTGTTTTTCTTTTTCTCCAACAGTCCCAACATATATAGTGTGTCCTTTTTCTTTTTCTTTTTTCCTTCCTGGCATTTGGCTCTATGATTCATATTGAGAAATTTCAAACAGAAACCTTGCTCTGCTCAGATGTTGATTTTGGACCATGATTTGCACACCTACATGCTATTGAAGTCAGTAAAGAAAAGTAATGGAAAAGTGAATTGAAGTTTGCAAAACTTTATTTTGTTTGGTAAAAAGAAAAAGAAAAGTGAATAAGTATAGAAAAAAATGGATAATTTTTCAATATTCCATAACAATTAGTCGAAATAGAGTTTGTAGAACACAAGCAGAAACAATCACAGGAGCAAGCAGAAATCAAAATAGTACAGCTCCAGAAAACACACACAACAACAAATGGCTTATGTCTAGTCTCCACCCTTAATTTAAGCTCTCTCTATGGACTGTATAATACCCTCAGTTCTTATCCCTTGGCAATGGAGAATATAGCGTTCCTATGGTGCCATATATGGTACACTGCAGCACCTGAGGCCAATTTACATACTACAGCCCAGATTTTCCCTTCCACTGATTTTCTCCCCACACAAATTCTTGGGAATTAATTAAGCAGCACTTCATTAAATATTTCCAAAACCAGACAGATTTTCAATATCTCCAGATATTATGAAAAAGCTCACTGCAAACTAGTTGATAAATGATAATGCTTATAGTTGCTTCTAGATTGCCATTTCCCATTCGAGAAATGCAATACAAATAAATATATTTAGGAGGCCAGGTAGCGTTCTCATGCCAATCGACATATAAATTGACAAGTGAACCATCTCAAGCTCTGGGTATGGTAGCTGACTAGCTGTTTATGGCTTAAGCAGAGATCACTCCACCAATTCCTCTCTCTTATGTAAATTGAATCTGTTTCTCATGCCCATCTTTTGGGAGCAAAGGACAATGTTTGCATATCCCACAACTAACATACAGAACCTGAAGTACCCCTGCAATATAATCCCTATGAACTACCCCTGCAGTAAAATGCCCTATGTTATCCAGTGTTGACAACCTCTAAAAGAATTTCAAGTACCTGGGCTCTTTCGGATCCAAATTATTTGCCTCCTCTTTATTAGATTCAGCTAGCCTAAATGAAGCAGAAGGCCTCATATCTAAAGCAAACTGAGAATTTCCTTCTGCTTTTGAAGCACCAAATAATTCAATCTCGACTGTTTGATTACTTGATAATCTGATTCACATCATCATGAGATTCAGTCTTTTCTGTTTAGATTAGGTACGCACCTTGATACTGGTTTGAACTTGCTGAACCAGGTTAACCATAATGCTTTATCAAGATCAAACATCTCAAGAGTATAACCAGCAAAATCTCAAATGAAAAATCTAATCTTAATTAGCTCATTAAATCATCCCATAATGCTTTATCGAGATTAGAATCTTAGAGTAAGACCAGTAAAATACAAAATGTAAATATCATTTTAATCAGCTCATTTAATCATCCTCAAATCCATCTCATTTCTCAGAACCATTTTCCGCGCACAGTACAATGTCTCTTCTATATCTTCTCTGAAATCACATTCCTTCTTCAGACACGAGACACCACAGTTCTCCAAAACATCTATTATTGACATGCTCACTTTTTCCATAATCCACACGACCAATAAACTCGAGATTACAACAGCCAAACAATGGAACAATACCATTCTTTCTTGCTCACCAAAAACTCGAACCGCTAAATCCCACACAACATTACACCACGTTAGTAACAGAATCTTCTTCAGCTTGTTTATGGTCATTCTAACAAAGTTTAGCTTGCTTCGTTACGAAATGATCAAACACCTTTCCACCTGAAATATCCTTGCTTACCTTAAACCAAGAAAACCAACTGTCTACCAAGCTGGTGCTTGTAAGCTCCATAAATGATAAAACTTCTAATGAAATATTAACAATAAAAAACGACGCCGTCTATAATTGGCAATTGCCACCTTTTTCACTTCACCGAGTCAAAGCAGAGCTTGTTGAAGTAAAAATGGAGAACACGTCTATTTTGAAGGTCTGGGTTCGAGTGAGTCTGACTCGAAGAAAACCAGAACCATCACAGCTCATCCTCATCTCATGGTTCTCTTCTTTCTTCTGTCTCTTGCAATTTCAAAATTCCTTTTTTTTTTTCCTATATCTTTTGCCCTGAAAACGACAACGTTTGACATTTTGGAACCTCCACTTTTGAGATTGTACCTGACAAGCTATCCAGGTCTTTGCAAATAGCAAAAATTTTTTTTTTTTTGGGTAAATTATGTTTTTAAACCCATATTTTATATTGGTTTTTTAAATTACAATCCTCCTACCAATACCGAAAAATTTACCAAATATTTCACATATGAGATGGACTGATGTTGCTCAATTGAACCGCCACAAGACAAAAACACAAAGTAGGTTGCAAGAAAATTAATGACACTTTTAAATCTGACATTTTATTTTTTTGAATTTTTATCCAGTTTTACCATCTCTTTCCAAACTTTTGATTTGCTCAATTATCCCCCAAATTTAAGAGAATTGGCACAATATTCACCCTTTCGTCCAAATTGAGATTATCTTGGACAAAAAGGCATAGTTACAATCACTGAATCACATGCAAAACATGTGATTTGTGGACCCACAATAGCAATTAAATTGCCCTCATTATTGCAGTTTGTTATCTAATGCGTACAAAATCGATATCATACCCAAATTGAAATTGAAATTGAAATAATCTTATATGATAATATTATATTGACTAAATTGTAAAACACATTCCTAAAGTTTAAGGTTATATTTATTTTGTTTCCTAAAGCTTTAACATTTTGATCCTCTCCCCTAACATTAGGGGATCGTTTTGATTGGCAACCCCTCCATTAAAATTAAGAACAAAATATTAGTTTTTTTTTTTTTTGAGAAAGAAGCTGACTCATTTTATTTAACTTGAAATGATTACATCCAAATCTAAGATCGAAGTAATATGCAATGGGACATCTTCCATCCATACTTGTGAATCTGGTATGCATAATACATTTTTCGCCAAACTATGAGCTACCCTATTGCCGTTTCTCTTAACATGAGAATACACCAATCGTTCAAAACTACTAGTAACCCATTTCACGTCGTCTACCAACAGACCTGTTGGAAAAAGGCTATCCTCTGTTGACTTCAACGCTTTGATCAGAACGAGAGAATCACATTTCAAAAGCCCAAATCACGTGCAAGAGAGATTGCCTTCAAAGCAGCCAGCGCCTCAACCTCGTCAGGTTTGTATGCTCGATGAAGTTTTTCTGAACAGGAAGCCAGCACAGCACCGTTATTGTCCCGGATTACCACCCCAACTCCGGACTGATTTGAATAACTGAAAAAGCTCCGTCAAATTTTGTTTTCACCCAACCATCTTGTAGACATAACCATCTAGATCCTCCAACATTGCTGTTTGTGACCTGCACTTCTGAATTCTGACGATTAGCTCTAAACTGATTTAGTTTTTGTTTTGCTTCTTCAGCCAACTGATGGAGCGGAACAGCTTGTTGGGTGACCCGCATTTTGTTTCTTTGAGTCCATACCATCCAAGTCGTATAAGCAAATAGCTCAATTGAATTTCCTTCTGCAATCAGCCAAGACATAAGTTCCTTCACATCTGTAAACTCCAACTCAGACCTGAAACACCACTCTTCACCCACTCCCCAAACCTCTCCCAATTCCGGGCAAGACCAGACAACATGCACGGACTCCTCCACAGCAGAACGGCACCTCTCACAGATCGGGTCAGCTGTAACTTTCCTTTTCAACAGTGCTTGTTTTGTAGGAAGGACATTACGACACGCATGCCAAAGGAAATTTTTAATTTTTGGAGGAACTTGCAGTTGCCAAATCTTCTTCTAAAGCTGTTTGTCATGAATTGGAGGGGCTTGTTGGCTTGCTTCCATCTCTAATACTTGTTTAAGGAACATATATCCAGACTTGCAAGTGTAGTGACCCGATGTGGAGTATGGCCAATACAAAGAGTCCTCAGTTGCAACTCGGCTAAGAGGAATCTTCTTGATCAATTTAGCATCCTCTTCCACAAATAAACCATCAATCAGTCCCTCGTTCCATGTTCTTATGTTTAGGTCTATGAGCAAATCCACCGTGCAATTTTTAAAACTCTCTAATGGACATATTGGCTGCCTTGGAGGGTGCTTTCTTGGCAGCCAACATTGCTACCATATATTGATTTTTTCCCCACTTCCAATCCTCCAAATTGCCCCCTTTTTAACAATATCCCTCCCCCTAAGGATGCTCTTCCAAGCATAGGAACCTAACCTCGAATCAGCAGCCTCCATTATTGAAGAATTAGGGAAGAAACGAGCTTTAAAACCCTTGTAGAAGAGCGAGGACTTATTATGCAAAAGTCACCAAGCTTATTTTGCCAAAAAAGAGTCATTGAACATGGCAAGATCATGAAAACCCATACCACCAATGGTTTTTGATTTTGTCAAATCCTCCCACTTCACCCAATGAATCTTTCTTCGATCACCCCGTTGTCCCCACCAAAACTTCTTAATAAGGGACTCAATCTCATTGCACAAACTTTATGGCAATTTAAAGCATCCCATTGTGTAGGTAGGGATAGCTTGGATGACGGCCTTTAAGAGCACTCCCTTCCAACTTGGGAGAGTAGTTTTGCTTCCCACCCTTGAAGTTTCCTCAACATCTTCTCCTTTATAAAATTAAAACTCTTTTTTTCCTTTTACCAACTAGAGAGGGCAGCCCAAGATATTTCTCATAGTTCCTAATTTCCGATACCCCCAATTTCACCTTTATTCCATGCTTGACTTCTTCCGATACAAAGTTGCTGAAGAACAACGATGTCTTGCTTCTATTTACTTTTTGTCCCAAGGCTTCCTAATACTTGTATGATAGATCCAACACATTGTCACACTCCTCTATAGTAGACCTGTAAAAAATAAGACTATCGTCTGCGAAGAGCAGATGTGTTAGTCTAGGACCTCTCCTACAAAGGGAGAAGCCATAGATATCTCCTTGTAATTCAGCCTTCTTAATCAACCCATTCAGCCCTTCCATACAAAAAAGGAATAGGAAATGGGAGAGTGGGTCTCCTTGCCTAATCCTCCTAGTAGGAAAAATCATCCCACATGGATCACCATTCACCAAAACAGAATATGAGACTGTTTTCACACACCCTATCACAAGATTTATCTACCTCTCCCTAAAACCCATCTTCCTCATTATACCCTCTAAATAATACTACTCCACCCGGTCATAAGCCTTACTCATATCTAGTTTAAGTGCCATATACCCATATGAACCCCCCTTATAGTTTTTCATACTATGCAAGGTTTCAAAAGCCACCAAAATGTTATTTGAAATTAATCGTTCTTTTGTGAAGGCTGATTGGTGTTCGGTTATAATGGATGGAAGTATTTTTTTCAGGCGATTGGCAAGGACTTTGGAATATATTTTGTAAAGTACATTACAAAGGTTAATGGGACGAAATTTGTGGGCATATTTAGGAGAATTTATTTTCGGTACAAGAGTAATAAACGTATGATTTAAGGGAGATGGTATGGTACCTGAATTCAACCAAGACAATATGGATGAAGTTACATCATGATTTACCATGCTCCAAAAATGTTGGTAAAAGAGCGATGGCAACATTTTTACTAGTTAGTCATTAAGTATACCGCAATTTGTCACATGGGCTACTTCATCCAATCAAATAATGCCATATGATATGAATTAAATGGCAAAAAAAAAAAAAAATAATAATAATAAAAGATCTCTAAAATATAACAAAATAAAATAATTTAATTTAACCTTTTATTTTCTTCAATATTTTTTTTTCTTCCACAAAATTTATGCTATTTTTAATCTAAAAACACTAATTGTTGGGTGGTATGGTTTTGCTAAAGTTTGCTTTGTGTGTGTGTCTATATATATATATATATATATATTACTAAATAAAAAAGGGGTTTTTGATGTGGACTCATCGACCTCATATTACGTGACAGTAATGGGTAATACTATGTGTACTATCATAGCCTCATAGCCTTGATGAGGTTATTATCATGGGCATAACACATTTGTTGAAGCATCACTACTCGAACTGCTCAACTTCGGTCAAACATCATGTAAAACGATACGAGAACTTTTACCATCAAGCCACAACCCGCAATGGTTTGCTAACGTTTGCTTTCTTCTTTGTTCTTTATGTTCATACTATTGTTTCATTTTTATTATTGAATTTGGTTGACTTGAAATTTCATAGAAAAAATAGTCTCAATTTCTCAGGAGTCCAAAAATGTTGAACTGATTTAACTCTTCTACAAACATCTACTTCCATACCCAACGATAAAAAGTTACCCACTTCAAATTGGATTTGGGCTACCTCCAAATGACACAAAAAGTTTTTTTTCCCCCCCTTTTTTTGAGGGTGGATTTGAGTTAAATGAAATTAGAGAGGAAATTATGCTATTTGTATTGAAATTGAAACCCAAATTAAAATTGAAACAATCTAATATGATAATATTGTTGAGACTAAATTGTAAAACACACCCCTAAAGTTTAAGGTTATATTTATTTCGTTTCCTAAAGCTTCAACGTTTTGATCCTCTCCCCTAAAATTAGGGGATCGTTTTGATTCGCAACCCCTTCATTAAATATAAAAAACAAAATATTAGTTAGCCATTAAGTATACCCCAACTTGTCACATGGGCTAGTTCATCCAATTAAATCATGCCATATGTTATGAATTAAATGACAAAAAAAAAAATTTATAAAAAATCTCTAAAATATAATAAAATAAAATAAGCTAATTTAGCCTTTTATTTTCTTCAATATTTCTTTTTTCTTCCACAAAATTTATGCTATTTTTAATCTAAAACCACTAATTGTTGGGTGGTATGGTTTTGCTAAAGTTTATTTTGTGTGTGTGTCTATATATATATTACTAAATAAAAAAGGGGTTTTCGATGTGAACTCATCGACCTCATATTACGTGACAACAATGGGTAATACCATATGTACTATCAATGTCTTGACGAGGCTACTATCATGGGCATAACACATTTGTTGAAGCATCACTACTCAAACCACTCAACTCCTACCAAGCATCATGTGTAACAATACGAGAACTTTTACCACCAAGCCACAACCCGCAATGGTTTGCTAATGTTTGCTTTCATCTTTGTTCTTTGTGTTCGTACTATTGTTTCATTTTTATTATTGAATTTGGTTGACTTGAAATTTCATAGAAAATATAATCTCAATTTCTCATGAGTCCAAATGTTGAAATGATTTAACTCTTCTACTAACATCTACTTCCACACAATGATAAAAAGTTACCCACTTCAAATTGGATTTGGGCTAACTCCAAATGACACAATAAGCTTCTTCTTCTTATTTTTTTTTTTTTTCTTATTTTTGGAGGGAGACTATTATTGGGTTTGAGTGAAATAAAATTAGAGACGAAATTATGCTATTTATATTGAAAGAATATGATCATTAGAAAATATGATTGTTAGAAATATATGGTTGTTTTTCTTCTACTTCTTCTTCTCAAAAAGAAAAAAATGTGGCTGTTTAAAAAATATGACCATTGGAAAGGGGGGAAAAAAGACCGAATAATAAAGACTTAAATATAATAGAGAAAAAATAAAGAATATGTTGGGTTTGAAAAGTAGGTAACTCAATTGAAAATTTTAACACCTTGGATCCTTCAAGTCAAGCCCCAAAAGACCAACCTTTTGGGCTTGAGCGACACAAGGTATTAGAAATAGAATTACAGGAATGTTGTACTCGTTGGTAGGACATTTCAAGAGCCCTGTGTACAAAAACCTTTGTAGGACACAACGTGTTGGAAATGGGAAGCCCCTTTCCCATTAACCTAGCCTTTTGGGGCTAAAGGGTTCAGTATGCTACAAAATGTGAGCTTTTAGCTAAACTTTGGGTGAAAGTTGGCCTAACCCATTTGGTATGGACACAAAATACAAGTCTCTAATTACACAAACTTACATTAATAGAAAAAGAAAACACCCAACCAATGGCCTAACTGCTATTAGTTAAACTTAAGGCCTAACAAGTTTTTTTTGGTAAACAAAAAATGGGTAGAGAGGGCGACCAGTGTGGCTTCTCTACTTGGGTGTGACGATAGTAGTACTCTGCCCACTCTCAGGCGAGGCTCCATTCTCCCGGTTTTCCGGTTTGTGAGAAACTCACTTATTATATATATGGACTGTTTGGGATGGAAATGAGATATAAGGAGCACTAACATACAGCTAGTTGTTGAGAATCGAACCAAAGTCCTGAGACTTGTTGGTCCAATCTCTTACCAACTAGGGCACCCAAATATTGGTTTAAGGCCTAACAATTGATGTTTAGGACTTATTTTACTTATGCATAATTAGTTAACCCTTATTAGGCTTATTTTCCTTTTCCTTTCTTTTAAAAACATTATCGTCTTTTTCTACTTGGTTTAGAAATTTAATTCCTTTTCTTTATTTGATTTTATAAGATTTCATTTGATTTATATAGCTTATACTTGATTTAATAAGCTTTCATTTGAAATGTTTTCAATGATATTATGCTGATTTCAGTTAAGTCTATGCACAAATTCCTTCTTCTTTTTTTCAGCTTTCTTGCTTAAAGCCTTCTCTGGCAATTCTAAGTGTTGACATGGTTTTTTTAAATATATTTTTTTAAATTCTATTATTGTTCTTCAATTTTTTTTTTTTTTTTTTACGAGTTGGAGTTTAAGAGGACGGTTTTTCTAGATTTAAATCTATGCAATAGTACCTTTTAACGTGAGAGATAAAAATTCAAAAGCTTTAAAAAAAGTTTAATCCAAAGATTAAGAACATAAGTGAACTTTTTAATTTTCAATCTCATCATTCAAAAAAGTTAGAGTCAATTGTGCGATTTTTCTTGTTGTAATGTTTGGTTTTTAATAAATTTATAATAATTTTCTTTTGATAGTTCAATAATTGGTAATTACATTGAGGACAAACGTATTTAAATCCTAGACATTTTTGTTAATAATACTAAAAGGTATGGTCAGCTTCATAGTTCTTGACTATAATAGACTCTACACAAATTGTATAAAAAACTTTGTGTGGATTTAGTACTGTATGTGATTATATCCATTCCTCTTTCAATATTGTTTTACTTCTTTACTTTTTAATTTCTAACTTTTTTTTATTCACTTTTTTTATTCAATTGTTGAGATTGATTTTCTTTTTTTTCATTCCCCAATCTTAGCCATTAAAAGCAATTACACACAATGCAATACACCAAGTAACCTTATCTCAATCTTAACTTTGTAGCCATGTAAATACTAAAAAAGGCAGTGGTTGTTTCATACATTGCCCAAGGTCTTAATTAATGATCATTAATTAAATGAGCCATATTGGTGAAATTGTTCATAATATTTCAGAACTTTGAGTCCTAATAAACTTGAGAGCAAGTTTAAGAACACGATAAAATCTCACAATGTTTTCACAATATCCTTATTTTGAGTTGTGATGAAGAATAATAATAATAATAATAATAATAATAATTATATTACAGAGGGAATACGAAAAATTGCCACAATATCCCCACTATTAAAGTATAGAGACTTAAAAAGACTTTATTTTTATTTTTTTTAAACTACGGCCCACAAGCGACATCCATCATACCAACAATGTCCAGAGGTAAAGATAAAGATTTTAAGACTTAAAGATTTGTAATAGCTATCTTAATTTTATGTTTTTAATAATACTTGCAAATTATGTCTTATTCACAATTAAAAATAGATTCTTATAAAATAAAATAAAAACTGTTAAAAATAAAGTGAGGCTAATAAAGTATATGCTCCATTAAATTTTAAAAAGATAGTTTAAACTTTAAAGTTTTAATAATTTGCAATGCAAAGTGCAAAGAATTTATAATGTAGACTTTTAGAGTGAATTAACTAAATTTAAGTAATTAATACATAAAACTAACAATGTAGGGACACGATTTTTAACGACCTAAGGATGACGTTGGGCTCGTATGTAAAAGGCCCGAACAATATGATTTGTAGAGAGTGGGTTTGGAAAGGCTTGCCCTTGGGCGCTGGGCAGCGGTCTGGTCCTGGTTTCATGGGAGCTCATACAAAGGTAGGTTTGGACTGTATAGTTGAGCCTTACATCGATGTAGTTTGAAAGGTTTGACTCCTCGGAATTAGTCCGAGGAGCATTACATTCTCACCATTCTTCCTCCTCCCCCTTTCCTTTTTTGCTCTCTTTCCCTTTTATACTAGTATTCACTTCCCGTTCTTCATCTACGTGTCAGTTTTTCCTTGTTTGGGGTAATTACTCGTCCTATCAATCCATACGTCAGAGTGGTTGGGAAAAGCTAGATAACATGGTATGGAGCATGGGCTTGTCAGGCGCTGGGCTCCACGTTATGGTGTTGGCAACTTTCTCATTTGTATTGCTCTTGTACTGAGTTTGTCCTTTTCTTCAGGCGTTTTGTGAGGTGTTGAGCGTGAGATCGTCCTCGACCACATTCTTGGGCCATTAAGGGGCTTTCATCATACGTCCTCGACAGTAGGACTCCTCGGCTTGGACTTTGGGCCCTTAATGTGAAGTAGGCCTGGATTTCAAATTTCAGGTCCCACAAACAATATTTACGTTTTTGTTTTTTTGAGCCGACGATATTTATTATATTAGTCAGGCAAAGACGCCATCATATTACTAATACTAGGCACATGCACAATATATATGAGCACCTGGAACTATGCAAATGCACTTTTAATGTAAGATAGAGAAGTTAAAAGGTTTAAAATTATTCAGTTCGTATCAAAAAAAAAAATTATTCAGTTGTTCTAATGTTGAAATTAAAAATAATTTTTTTAATTTTAAATCTCAGTTCTTAAAAGACAATGGCATGATTTTTCTTACTTTACTTAAATAATTAATTTTTTTAATAAATATATAAACAAACTCTTAACTTGGGTCAAAAAGCAAATGTAAAAAGAACTTTATAGCTGGCAAAAAATAGCAATATAAACAGGACCTCTCTGGTCAGTGGGAACTTACAGCCTGCCTTCCTTGCTGTAGTGCTTGAATTTTTTAGTATTTGTACCATAAAGAAAATGCTATACACCCCGGTGAAAAAACAACATGAAAAGAACTTTTTTTTTAGAAGAAAATATGAAAAGAAGTTTACAGTAGCCGTTAAAATTAAAATAATAAAAAGGGTACTTTCGCTGCTCACGCGCTGCAACTTTCAGCGCCACTATTGAAAAAGCGTCAAAAAAAGGAGCAACTTTCGCTCCTCACTAGGAAGTGGAATTACTCAGAAATGAGAAAACATATAATATTAATAAAAAAGAGCAGTGGAAGATTCTTGTAATTTTGCCTAAAAGGAGCACTGAAACTTCAGTCTGTTTCATTGCTTCCAAAATTTTAGCTCTCCTCAGTCTTTTCTCTCTCTTCATTTGCAAATTTCAGATTGGATTTCTACTCACCCCGATTCGACGCATTTTCAGCACAACGCAAGTGATCAGGTTGGGATCAAGTCATTTCTTCTTCCCCAATTTCAGATCCACCTGTTCTAGCCCCAATCTCAGGTGCGTCTCCTTCATTCTCTCAGTCTCATCTATTGTTAAAATTTTGTGGGAGTTTGATGTGTTGTTACAGTCTTTTTTGCCTCTGATTTTCTGACTTTTATGTGTGGTTTTATGATGTTTGTGCTATTTACTGGGTTTATGATATGAGATCAGAACTTCATATATCAACACCAAACCCTCAAAACTGAGATCTTTTGGCTTTATTTTCTGGGTATATTTTATCAGATCAAAACTTTTAATATTTTTTCACCTTTGCATTCTTCTTTTATCTTCAGGTTGGGTTTGTGTGTAGAAGAAACGTGGGTAGCCGTTCTGAGATAGGCCCCACTTGCTTTTTACAAACCAAATACTGAGTTTAAGTTTGGGTTCCAAACAGGAATTTGAAAATTGAGAACTAAATTATGAAAATTGAGATATGGGTGTGTTGAGAATCAAACACTGTAAAAACTTTCAAATCTTTGAGACTTTGACCACACTTGCTTATGCCCCATTTGAGCTCTATATTAAATTTTCTTCTATTACGATGATCTTAGCCACATAATAACTAGATTTGACTGTATAGAACTCATTGTTGGAATGTGACCAAAACATAGCATCATTTGTCTAATAACAAGTTAGGGGAACACGTAGAAATAAAGGTAGTAAATCTCGTACTGTACCGTCCGGTATGACCGGTAATTTCCATACTGACACCTACTCCGATACGGAAATGCCTGTGTTTTGTGTCGAATTAAATACCGGTCTTACCGGGTTGATCCGGTCATACCGGACCAAATACCGGATTCCGGCCGATAAATGCATACCGGACCGAAACAAAAAAAATGAACTGTCAGATCTAAAAGTCACTCTCCCTCCTCAATAACTTACTGGATTAGCGTCGATCACGTCGCCTACGCAGTAAACATGCTTCTTTGTCACCCTTACCTTGTTAATCTATCTCCCTTCTTCGTCGTCGTCTTTTTCTTATTCATTTGGTCTGCTCCTCTGGTTTTTAATCTTCTTTATTTTTGCTTTATACGGGTCTTAATTTATGTGCTGCTTGCCATGTGAATGTGTGACTGGCGTGAGTCTGATTACACTGGCCCCTCACGTGATGGGTAATTTTTTTTTTTAATTGAAGTGAATGCTTAAAAAGCTTTCTTGGAATTATAAGAAATTGTACAAATAGTCAAATATTACTCCAATAGCTGTTTGCATCTCTTGTTTCATGGGAAATTGTTTATCATTCAATGTCAAAATATTACTCCAATAGCTGCCCGCCACTCTTGTTTCATGAGAAATTGTTTATCATTCAATATCAATATTGTAGGCTTGTGCTCTCAAAGTTGTATTGGACGGTCAAATAAAATATTGGGCTTGGATAGAGGTTTAAAATAGCTTGGATATGGGCTAGCAGCATAAACAAAATAAATAGGAATTTTAGTTTTAATTAAATATATTAAGTTATGTTTTAAGATTAATAAGCTCTAATTATTTATATAAATTCATATATATATATATATTGCGGTAAATTCAAAACGGTATATTAGTATTGACCGGTACTGAAATATATTGTTTCACTTATCAAATCAGTATAGTCTCCAGTACGAAATTGACTCTCTCACGTAGAATTGCTTCAACATCCCCACTCTCAAAGTTTTTAGACTTTAGACCTCACCGTTGTAATAGCCATCTTAATTTTATGTTTTCAACAATGCTTGCAAATTGTGTCTTATTCACAATTAAAAATAGATTCTCATAAAATAAAATAAAAAATTGTTAAAAATAAAGTGAGGCTAGAAAGCACAATCACCATTAAATTTAAGAAGATAGTTTAAACTTTAAAGTTTTAATAGTTTGCAATGCAAAGTGCAAAGAATTTATAATTTATACTTTTAGAGTGGATTTAAGTAATTAATGCATAAACCACCAGCTTGTGTGCCAAAGTGGTAAGTGGCTGTTGTGTCCCCATCAGGTGCCCAGGTTCGACACCCTATGCTCGTGCTGTGTGGGTTACACAATTTCAATGTGTGGATTAAAAACCAATGGGGCTTGTGTGGGGTCGGGGTCTCTGAGCTCCACTTTCGGGTTGGTGGTACTCTTGGGCTTACCCAACTGTACCTTGGAGCTTGAGATAATGACTGCACACGTGAGTTTTCTTTTTTGTTTTATAAAAAAAGAAAGTAATTAATACATAAAACTAACAATATTTATGTTTTTGGTTTTTTGAGCTGACATTATTTATTATTTTAGTCATGCAAAGACGCCGTCATATAGTCATGCAAAGACTCCGTCATATAACTAATACTAGGCATATGCACAATATATATGAGCACCTAAACTATGCAACTGCACTTTTTTAAATGTAAGAGAGAAAAGTTAGAGGTTTAAAATTATTCATTTGTTCTAATGTTAAAATTGAAAATGATTTTTTTTTTTTTTAAGTTTAAAAATCTCCATTCTTAAAAGACAATTGCATGATTTTTTTTACTTTACTTTAATAATTAATTTTTTTAATAAATATACAAACAAACTATTAACTTGGAAGCAGTAAAAAGCAATAAAAAATAAAGTTTTGAATTCTGTCTCTTGGATTTTTTTTTTTTTTTTTTTTTTTTGGGATTGGCCATAGGAATAGAATATTTTGGTGTTAGAGCGTGTTGGTGTACCGTTCTGGAATTACATGCAGGATATGTATTCATAAATTATTTAAATTACTTTTTTTTAGAAATAATTACTTAATTTAGGAGTATAAAAATAAATTTCGTGATATAATTATGAGATTGGTTATTAAAAAAATTCAAACTTGATATTACTTAGTAGCTAGTACAGCTGAGATGAGATTGTTTAAAAATAATCAAATAAAGAAGGTTGTACTTGTTGTAGATGCTCTCTCTCTCTCAAAAAAAAAAAAAAAAACTTTTTCTTTATTGGGTAAAGTAAACTATGAACGTTCCTAGAAGGCACCTTACTCCACTTCTTTAAGTTATTTTTTGTACTTTTCAATTTTTCAGATATTACTTTTTCCCCTTCTCATCTCTTTACCCTCTTCACTGACCTGACCAGACCTTTTTCTTCCCTCTATCACTTTCTTCCATTCTCACTGTACCCTCTCGGCCTCTCATGATCTACTCATCGTTTAGCTCTTCTCAAAAATAAAAATAAAAACTCATTGTTTAGTTCTTTGTTTCCTCTCAGGAGCACTGAAATTTCTAGGAAGTGGAAGTACTCAGAAAAATATAATAAAACAGAGCAGTGGAAGTTTCTTGTAATATTTCCTAAAAGGAGCACTGAAATTTCATCACTTCCAAATTTCTAGGTCCTCTCCAAGTTCTCTTCTCAGTCTTCTCTCTCTTCATTTGCAAATTTCAGATTGGATTCGACGCATTTTCAAAACTACGCCAGTCAGGTTGGGGATCAAGTAATTTCTTCTTCCCTAATTCATTTTCCTTTTAATCTTTCTTCGGTTCTAAATTTCTAATTGATTATTATTTGTTTTTTGGTTTTTATTTTTATTTTTTTAATTTTGCATGCAGATCTATTTTTCTAATGGCTTTAGTGGACATGGAAATGGACTCATCATCTTTCCCAAGTTCTTCCTCTTCTGCTGTTGCCCGATGGAATTATGACGTCTTTCTCAGTTTCAGAGGCGAGGACACCCGCTACAATTTTGTGGGTCATCTTTATGAAGCTTTGATACAAAAAGGCATTCACACTTTTAAAGACGATAAAAACCTTGACAAAGGAAAAACCATCTCACCAGAGCTGTTGAAAGCAATAGGGGAGTCGAGATTTGCTATCGTCATTATCTCAAAAGACTATGCATCTTCAGCTTGGTGCTTAGATGAACTTGCACACATCATTCACTGCAAGAAAAAGACGGGAATGACAATTCTACCTGTTTTTCACTATGTGGATCCATCTGATATACGGAAACAAATGGAAACTTTTAAGCAAGCATTTATTGAACATGAAGAAAAGGAGAACAAAGAGAGGGTGGAGAAATGGAGAGAAGCTTTGAGAGAAGTGGGCAATCTCGCTGGATGTCATTTAAAGAATACTAGGTAATTAAACTTGACTAATTATTTATTTATTTTAAATATATTCAGATGACCCACTTCATATATATATAACTTTATTTGGAACCTTAAGCAGATCTACATTAATGTTTCATTCTACTTCTTTCAATTTTTTCCTGAGTGGATCACTTTACTTATTTTTGTTTCACTCAACCGAATTGAACATCATATATGTTATATATATTTTTTTGCGTGAACTCTTGGTGGTTCAAACTCAATGCGTACTGTACCATTTTCATTGCAGGTATGAGACAGAAGACATCAAAAACATCATGGGATGGATATCACTTCACTTGAAATATGATGCATTCCCTTACATTACTAGGGATCTGGTAGGAATATACTCTCGAATGGTGGAATTGGAGTCGTTGTTAGCTATAGGGTCAAACGATGTTCGCTTTATAGGGGTTTGGGCAATGGGGGGAATGGGTAAGACAACCCTTGCTAGAGTTGTTTATCATATGGTTTCTAAAGAATTCGAAGCTTATAGTTTTATTGAGGATGTTAGGGAAAATTCTGAAAAACATGGTTTTGTTGGACTACAAGAGAAACTTATTTCTAATATTTTGGAGGAAACAGATTTGAAAATTAGAGATAAGTATGATGGATTTCTCAAAATCAAGAAAAGGTTATGTCATAAAAGGATTCTTCTTGTTCTTGATGACGTAAATAAATTAGACCAGTTAAAAATGTTAGCTGGGGAGCATGATTGGTTTGGTCGGGGTAGTAGAATTATCATAACAACAAGAGATGTGCATGTGTTGAACACACATGGAGTAGATGGAATATATGAAGTTCAAGGATTGTATGATAAAGATGCTTTTCAACTTTTTTGCTCGAAAGCTTTTAGAAAAGAGCATGTCCCAAAAGATTATTTAGTGATGTCTGAAGAATTTTTAAAATATGCTGCTGGTCTGCCTTTAGCTCTTGAGGTTTTGGGTTCCTTCTTGTTTGGGAAAAGTACCATTGAATGGAAATGTGCGTTAGAGAGGTTCAAAGAATATCCTAATACAGAAGTTCTCAATGTACTTCAAATAAGTTTTGATGGACTCCATGACTTAGAGAAGGAAATATTCCTGCATATTGCATGCTTCTTTAATCACAAGGAGAAGGATTATGTAGTAGATGTACTGGATAGTCTTGGCCTTTACGCTATTATTGGATTGAAGGTACTCATTAATAAATGTCTCTTGAAAATTGATGATGCCGATATATTGAGTATGCATGATTTACTTGAAGAAATGGGTAAGAACATAGTTCGTCAAGAGTGCCCTAATGATTGTGGGAAGCGTAGTAGACTGTGGCGTTATGAGGACATTGAAAATGTGTTGAAAAATAATAAGGTAAGAGGTTATTTAGAGAATTTGAGCTCATTCCCTACTTTCTTGTTCAACAAATTTGATATTTAAATATTTATGCTAATAAGATATTTCACAATTCTCCAATTCCTTCTTGATTATTAGGGAATAGAAGTAGTTCAAGCCATGCATATTTTGCGTAATAATGATGATGATGAAGTAAAAGAGACATGTTGGAGCCCTGAGGCAATTTCACAGATGTACAATCTTAAATTTCTTAGCATTGATGGTATTTTCCATGACCCTCAACATCTTCCAAATTCTTTAAGAGTTCTTTGTTGGAGGTATTATCCTTCAAATTCTCCACCATCAACTTTCCAGCTAAAGGTATGTTATTCAGTATCCTCACAACTTTGCATTTAAATTTCAATAAATTGGACACTAGGAAACTCATCGACTTGACTTCTTTTTTAACTTTTTTTTTTTTTTTTTTTTTTTTCTTTCTTGAAACAGAATTTTGACAAGTTGAAGTTCATTGATTTGTCAGAATCGGACCTGATTATATCCCCGGATTTCACTGGAGTCCCAAATCTTGAGAAATTAACACTTTCATGTTGTCGAAATTTATGTGAGCTTCACCCATCTGTTGGACTTCTTAAAAAGCTTGTTCTTCTTAATCTAAATTCTTGCTCAAATCTTATGTGTCTTCCTAGCGGCATTTGTAGCTTGAATTCGCTTCAACATCTTAATCTTTGTGGGTGCTCAAATTTTGACAACTTGCCGGAGAACCTAGGGAATCTCAAAGATCTCTATGATCTTGATTTGAGTGGAACAGCTATAAAAGAGTTTCCTTCATCAATTGAAGGCTTGACGACCCTTAATTCATTGACTCTCAAAGATTGTAAGAATCTTGTGTGCCTTCCTAGCACTTTTTGGAGCTTGAGTTCGCTTCAACGTCTTAATCTTTGTGGGTGCTCGAATTTTGACAACTTACCGGAGAACCTAGGGAATCTCAAAGGTCTCTATTATCTTGATTTGAGTGAAACAGCTATAAAAGAGTTTCCTTCATCAATTGAAGGCTTGACGACCCTTAATTCATTGACTCTCAAAGATTGTAAGAATCTTGTGTGCCTTCCTAGCACCATTTGTAGCTTGAGTTCGCTTCAATGTCTTCATCTCTTTGGGTGCTCAAATTTTGACAGCTTGCCAGAGAACATTGGGAATCTCAAAGGTCTCAAGCAACTTTATTTGGGTAGAACAGCTATAAAAGAGTTGCCTTTTTCAATTGAAGGTTTGACAGCTCTTACTTTAATGTCTCTCAAAGATTGTAAGAATCTTGTACGCCTTCCTAGCGCCATTTGTTGTTTGAAATTGTCGGACTATTTTGATCTCTCTGGGTGCTCAAATTTTGACAGCTTGCCAGAGAACATCGGGAATCTCAAAGGTCTCAACTACCTTTATTTGGGTAGAACAGCTATAAAAGAGGTGCCTTCTTCAATTGGAGGTTTGACAGCTCTTACTTTAATGTGTCTCAAAGATTGTAAGAATCTTGTACGCCTTCCTAGCGCCATTTGTTGTTTGAAATTGCTGGACTATCTTGATCTCTCTGGGTGTTCAAATTTTGACAGCTTGCCGGAAAACGTAGGGAATCTCAAAAGTCTCCAGAGGCTTTATTTGGGTAGAACAGCTATAAAAGAGCTGCCTTCTTCAATTGGAGGTTTGACAGCTCTTACTTTAATGTGTCTCAAAGATTGTAAGAATCTTGTACGCTTTCCTAGCGCCATTTGTTGTTTGAAATTGCTGGACTATCTTGATCTCTCTGGGTGCTCAAATATTGACAGCTTGCCGGAAAACGTAGGGAATCTCAAAAGTCTCCAGAGGCTTTATTTGGGTAGAACAGCTATAAAAGAGCTGCCTTCTTCAATTGGAGGTTTGACAGCTCTTACTTTAATGTGTCTCAAAGATTGTAAGAATCTTGTACGCCTTCCTAGCGCCATTTGTTGTTTGAAATTGTCGAAATTTCTTGATCTCTCTGGGTGCTCAAATTTTGACAACGTGCCAGAGAACATCGGGAATCTCAAAGGTCTCAAGGACCTTTATTTCGGTAGAACAGCTATAAAAGAGGTGCCTTCTTCAATTGGAGTTTTGACAGTTTTTACTTTAATTTCTCTCAAAGATTGTGAGAATTTTGTACGCCTTCCTAGCGCCATTTGTTGTTTGAAATCGTCGAACTATCTTGATCTCTCTGGGTGCTCAAATTTTGACAGCTTGCCAGAGAACATTGGGAATCTCAAAGGTCTCAAGAACCTTTATTTGGGTAGAACAGCTATAAAAGAGCTGCCTTCTTCAATTGGAGGTTTGACAGCTCTTACTTTAATGTGTCTCAAAGATTGTAAGAATCTTGTACGCCTTCCTAGCGCCATTTGTTGTTTGAAATTGCTGGACTATCTTGATCTCTCTGGGTGCTCAAATTTTGACAGCTTGCCGGAAAACGTAGGGAATCTCAAAAGTCTCCAGAGGCTTTATTTGGGTAGAACAGCTATAAAAGAGCTGCCTTCTTCAATTGGAGGTTTGACAGCTCTTACTTTAATGTGTCTCAAAGATTGTAAGAATCTTGTACGCCTTCCTAGCGCCATTTGTTGTTTGAAATTGCTGGACTATCTTGATCTCTCTGGGTGCTCAAATTTTGACAGCTTGCCAGAAAACGTAGGGAATCTCAAAAGTCTCCAGAGGCTTTATTTGGGTAGAACAGCTATAAAAGAGCCGCCTTCTTCAATTGGAGGTTTGACAGCTCTTACTTTAATGTGTCTCAAAGATTGTAAGAATCTTGTACGCCTTCCTAGCGCCATTTGTTGTTTGAAATTGCTGGACTATCTTGATCTCTCTGGGTGCTCAAATTTTGACAGCTTGCTAGAGAACATTGGGAATCTCAAAGGTCTCAAGAACCTTTATTTGGGTAGAACAGCTATAAAAGAGCTGCCTTCTTCAATTGGAGGTTTGACAGCTCTTACTTTAATGTGTCTCAAAGATTGTAAGAATCTTGTACGCCTTCCTAGCGCCATTTGTTGTTTGAAATTGCTGGACTATCTTGATCTCTCTGGGTGCTCAAATTTTGACAGCTTGCCGGAAAACGTAGGGAATCTCAAAAGTCTCCAGAGGCTTTATTTGGGGGGAACTGCTGTAAAAGAGTTGCCTTCATCAATTGAAGGTTTGACAGCTCTGACTTTATCTCACTGGTTGTAAGAATCTTGTGTGCTTTCCAGACTTGAAATGGCCGGAATGTCTTGATCTCTTTGGGTGCTCAAATCTTGACAACTTGCCGAAGAACCTAGGGAATCTCAAAGCTCTCAAGGAGCTTGATTTAAGTGGAATAACTATAAAAGAGTTGCCTTCATCAATTGAAGGCCTGACAAGCCTTACTTCATTGACTCTATTTCACTGCAATAAACTTGTGTGTCTTCCTAACACCACTTGTGGTTTTAAGTTCAATGGTGCTCTTGATCTTTCTACATGCTCAAGATTTGAAAACTTGCCAGAGAACCCATGGATAATCAAAGGTCTAGAACAGCTTGATTTGAGTAGAACAGCTATAGAAGGGTTGCCTTCATCAATTGAACATTTGACTAACCTTTCTCTATTGACTTTAAGATATTGCACAAATCTTGTGTGCCTTTCTAGCACCATTTGTAGTTTGAAGTTGCTTAATTCTCTTGATCTTTTTGGATGCTTAAAATTTGACAACTTGCCAGAGAACATAGGAAATATGGAAGGTTTGGAGGTGCTTAATTTATGTTGGACAGCCATAAAAGAGGTTCCTTCTTCCATTGTTCTCCTTAAAAATCTCAAACAGCTTCATATTCGTGGATGGAAGTTATCTGAATTTTATTCCCAGCCAGAAAGTTCTGAGTGGTTTACATAATTTTTCTTGCCAACAAGTCCTCCCACAAGAAGAATATCATTGCCTTCATATATATATTCTTCCCTACAAACAAGTCTGGCTTCGGTGGGCTTATCATTGCCTTCCTTATCGGGTTTACAATCTTTAACGGATTTGTATCTTAGTCACTGTGATCTTTCTTCAATTCCCAATGACATTGGCTGCTTGTCCTCTTTAAAATACTTGGATCTAAGTGGAAATAATTTTGTTTCCCTTCCAGAAAGCATGTCTCAACTCTCTAATCTACAAAGTCTCTATTTGGAAGGTTGCAAGAGACTTCAATCATTGGAAAATGTTCCATCAACTATTGATTCCATAATTGCAGACGATTGTATCTCTTTAGAGAGATTGCCAGAACTGCAATTTTACCGTTTTAGGTCAGATCACACCTATGTGCAATTCTTGTTTTTCAAATGCTTCAAATTGGTTGACAATGTCAATAGCATACTTCAGGGCGTTAATAACATGCTTCAGGTCTATCTCTGTCTCTGTCTCTGTCTGTCTCTCTCTCCAAGTTCTAAATGTTATGCTTTGTATATTTCAGGGACAAAGTGGTACACTACCAAAGAAGTTAAAAATTATTATTCCTGGAAGTGAAATTCCGAAATATTTTAACCATGAATGTACGAGTCATGAATTGAAAGTACAAGTGCCTTCCAATAGGTCTGCGCCAATTGGAATTGCATTTTGTGTTGTTTTTGTACCCTACAAGTTGTGTGAATGGCCTTGTGATTGGGAACTTTCATTCATAATTGATGGATTTCCGAATGGGGGAGAAATTTCTAGTTCTAGGAAAGAATATGGTAAGATTGAATCACATCACCTTTGGCTGACCTATTATTCCTATCAGAACGGATTTCATCCACTTACGATTAGAGCATCTTCCTGGAACTTGGAGGTGGAGAAAATTGGGGTCCGATTCATATACCGGCAAGACATCAAAAATCCCAGTAAAACTATGACACAGTGCATCAACAACAGCAGCATTGTAATCCATCATGATATTGATGATTCAAATGCAAAAGGTAGCAAAAATAAGCAAAGCCATGATGAGGATGATGATGGGGCAGGACCAAGTGGAGAATGCAGCTCTATCGTGGAACCACTGCCAAAGAGGATTCGAAGGCTTGGAGGATTTGTAGCTGATTCTGAGGATTCTAGTCAAACGGAATTTTTCGACTTCTTTGCAAGTAAGTCTTTTATCATTCTTCTTACTTTCAAGTTTTAACTTTTACAAGTCATCATTTACAACTACTTGTTGGTGCAATTTTATTTAGTGGAAGGACAGAATCAAACGTCCAAGAAGCTTGATGCCATTCACGAAGGTAGTAGTTACCAAGACATCGAACATCTCAATCTAACTATGGCACAGAGCAGCAACAACAGCAGCATGCTCTATGAGGGTCTGGCGAAAACTATCGTGATATTGAATGATTCATCCACAGAAGGAAGCAAAAATAAGCAAAACCGTCATGAGGATGATGGGATTGGACCTAGTGGAGAAGGCTACTCTAATGCAGAACCATAGCCAAATTGGATTTATAAAGTTGGAGAAGTTATGGCTGATTGTGAGGAGTCTAGTCAAAGGGAAATTTTTGACTTCTTTGCTAGTAAGTGATCATCTATCTTCTTACTACTTTAAAAGTCATCATCATTTTTTTGGGGATATATTCTATATTTTTTTTTTCTTTTTCTTTATTTTTATTTTTATTTTTATTTATTAAATGTTAACTTCAAAGTATTGTGCTAGTTGTAGACGTAAAAAATTAAAATCATACCATATCAATTTTGTTTTTTTATTATTATTATTTTTAATTGGGTTGGAGTAATAGAAATTTTTCTTGTTTGTCTTGTTGGTGAACTTTGTTTTAGTGGAAAGAGAGCATGACATGTCCAAGACGCTTGAATCCATTCACAGAGGGAAGAGGGATAGTTACCAAGACATTGAAGATCCCAATCAAACTATAACACAATTAAGCATCAACAGCACATCCGGAGAGATAGGTGGCTGCCAACACTAAGCACATTCAGGGTGGTTTCACCTAGACATCCTCAATCTGCAGCAAACTATGTGTGTGACTTGCTGGATGATAATACAAAGACTTGTTGAAAGGATGTTCTGGACAGGTTCTTTATGCTAAAAGAAGCTGCTGTCATTTAAAGCATTCCATGAAATTCTCAACATTCTGACGACAGTATCTTTTGGCTGGTGCAAAAACTGGAGATTTTTCAGTTTGGAGTGCATATGATTTGTTGGACCACAAGGCAATGTCAGGTTTAGGAAGGCTTTAAACAATCATAGCTCAACAATTATGTGGCAGGCACTGTGAAAAGCTAAGTGGACGTAGGTAAATTGCCGAATTATGTAAATGTTGTGTCGAGTGATTATTTCCCTTTGTGTAATATTTTCTCCATTTTCGTTTCTCCCTAGTTCTAGGAATTAGGTTAAATTTCTAATAGGCTCAGGTTAGGAATGCACTACAGGATATCCTACCAACAAAGACTCAGTTCTATTTTCCAAACGCACCATCTCTTCAGTAACTTGTGAGCAGTGGAATGAAGTTCCTGAAACCAACCAGTTTACATAATTTATGGTCTTGCCCGCACGCCAAAAAGGTATGTTGATTAGTCGAAGGCATAAACATTACCCCACACCAGCCTTACGAAAACGAGACTGATCTATTCTCCTGGATGCTGCACCTCAAGAATACTATCTCACTGAAACTATTTCTCATTCTGTCATGTCAATTGTGGCTGCACATAAATGGAAAAAAGATTTAAGGAACCAGGAATGCAGAAAAAATTTAGTCTGAGATACTGCATATCCCAACATGGAAGCCCCCTCAATTACGTTACTCCAAGGTAAATGTTGATGTAAAAAAAATGCAAGGATGGCTTTTGCTATGGAATAGGCGCAGTGATTAGAGATTTTAATGGGAAATTTTTTGCAGCTAAGGTTGAGGTGATTGTGAGCCAATGCTGTCTGGATGCTTATTTTACAGGATTCTGGCATGCCCTATAATTGTGTAACCAGCAGGGACGTCAGGAGGTTCAACTTGAGAGCTACTTTAGTATTTTGCCATTGCTGCTTTTAACATTACACCCCCCCCCCCCCCCCCCCCCCAAAAAAAAAAAAAAGGACCTGAAATGCTGAAAATAGCCATGCTAATTTTAGATGCTGTGTTTAATTTTGTGGACAAAAGCTAATAATGCTGCTCTTGTTTTAGCAGTTCTTGTGTGTAAATATTGTCACTGAGATTTGGCTGGGTATCTGTCAAAAACTAAATTGGGGAGAATGATTTCATTGAATAATTATGATTACAAGGCTATTCCTTTTTGTACAGAGATTTGATTATTTTGCAAAATGCAATATATGTCCTGCTGCTTTTAGTAAGAAAGAAAGAAAAAAAAATATATATATATATATATATATATATGTATACATATTGAAATTCGTCTTTCCTATGTTAAGATTTGTCATGGTAATATAATTATTGTTTTTCTTTTTCTCCAACAGTCCCAACATATAGGACTGATATTGGGTCGGGTCGGATCGGGTTTACTGTGACCCAAAACCCGACCCGACAGAAATTGGGTTTAACTGCCTTAAAACCGACCCGATTTTTCGGGTCGGTAACCGGGTTAGTTTTCCGGGTCTCGGGTCGGGTCTCGGATTGGACTTTTTTTTTTTTTTTTTTTTTTTTTTTTTTTTTTTTTTTTTAAATGGAGGGCTGATGCAATTGGAATTATACCAGGCCTGACAGAATTCCAAGGTAATAATGATAAGCCCAATTTTTCATAACAAAATCAAATAAGCCCAAAGAATAATTTTACTATTTAAGCCCAAAGAACCAAAACCTGCATATCTACACTTGGGCAACGAATTTTTCATAACAAAATCAAATAAGCCCAAAGAATAATTTTACTATCTAAGCCCAAAGAACCAAAACCTGCATATCTACAATTGGGCAACGAAATTTCAAGGAATATTGGTAGATTGGTAGATACAATTCAAGCATAGAAAGTCTACAAGTTCAGGAACTTACAGCCAAAACACTCAACACATACACATCCTTATTCAGCCAATATTTCCTAATAACTAGTACAAAAACCTGCTATCAACACTACTGTTCCCATCAAAATAACCATCTGGGCTCCCAATGTTTTGATCAAAACAAGGATATAATTAAAAGAGAAAAAGATTGAAGATTCACCTATTCAAGTCTATGGCAATAGCAGAATTGCCAGACACATTAAGATGAACTTTCAGGGAAAAAACAAAAAAACAGAAAAGAATATCTTGAAGTAAACCAAATAATACAAAAAGGGCCAACCCACAAACACAAACAAAGAAGAAATTTTTAGACATCTCCAGATCATTGAACATCAAAATTACAAGCTAAAGTAATTACAAAAGAGCTTCCATTTCCAAACTCCAAGTGAAAGTTGCTCCAATATTTTCCACCTACAGCACCAAAGGGGAAAAATCAATAATAAACAAGTCATTTAACAGAATTCAAATTTCTAAGATATACTCATATCCCATTCAACATAACTAAGATCAAAACAACCAACCAGATCAAGAAAAACAATACTCACTAACAAGATCAGTCAAGATTTGTAATAGTACTTGATGGTGAAGGTGATGCTGCTGAAGGTGAAGCTAACTTCGCTTCCAAAAAAGCTTCAAAACATTTTAGAACAACAATATATATTAAATTCCAATTAATGTACTAACAAGATATATTAAATTTCAGTTAAAACACAAGTTAATAAATTTTAAGAACATTACATTTTCCATAATCTTCAAATAGCTCAACATCATCCATGGCTTGTCGAAGCGAAATTTGCACTAAAGATTGAAGCCAATTTTGAGTACATATAAGAGATTGTACCATCTCAGGAGCAAGTGAACTACGGAATGGGTCTAGTATACGTCCTCCCTTACTAAATGCCGACTCAGAAGCTACAGTAGAAACAGGTACAGCCAACACATCTCGTGCCAGTCGAGATAGTATACTATACTTATTAGTATTATACTTCCACCAAGCCAGTATATTAAAAGTTTTGTCATTTTCCCCTTCAATATTCTCCATTAAGTATTTTGCAACCTCATCTACACACCCAACAGGTTGTTTTCCTTGCCTAAAAGCCTTGTATTGAGAGGCAATAAATCTGTCTGGATCATCATCATCATCATCATCAACATCAACACTAACACCTTCCATCCTTGATATCTCACTCGCACTTTGTATAGACACATATGATGAATGAGTTGAATTATAATGCTCATACAAGCGTTTCAATACACTTTCCACAAGGTCAGTGATAACCTTAGCAGCATTCTCCCCATACAAATTTGATAAACAATAATTCAAATAATCTACCTTCTTTCGAGGATCAAGCACCACAGCAACATATAAAAGCACATTTCCCTACTTTGATGAATCCTCCCCACTCCCCCAATACTTGTCAAACTTCTCTTTCATTGTTTTTGCCATTGAGTACAAAAAATGGTCCTCACTCCTAGAAAAGAGATCTATCTTTCTTTTAATCATATATATCTCATCAAAGAAAGCATTTGATGTCACATACAAGGAACCTGAAAACCTCTTTATGGCATTATAAAAAAGTTTCAAAAACTTAACAAATTTTCTACAAGTCTCCCAATCATCCTCATTTGGAGGTCTCCTATCATAGTTCCCATCCCGAAAATGTAAAATATATTCAAGATCTTCATATTCCATCCGCTTGAATGCATGTTCAAACTTTTCAGCATTTTCCAACATTTTATAGGTAGAGTTCCATCTAGTGGCCACATCTAAACATAGAATAGCCTTTGACTCTATTTTCATTTTCTCCACACACCTCTTGAAGGTTTGTAACCTATTTGGAGAGGCTTTCACATATCTAACCGCATGACGCACCCTATCAATGGACTTATTATGATGTTTTAAGCCATCGGTCACAATAAGATTCAGGATGTGAGCACAACACCTCACATGAACAAATTCATTCCCCAAAACAGTACCTTTCCACCTATTAGTAGCTTCTTTCAAGTAACTAATGGCTACATCATTTGAGGAAGCATTATCCACCGTCAAGGTGAAAATCCCCTCAATATTCCACTCTTCTAAACAAGATTCAACCATTTTGCCAATGGTTTTCCCCTTATGGTTATCAACAATACAAAAATTCAAAATTCTTTTATGTAACTTCCAATCATCATCTATAAAATGACAAGTAAGACACATGTAATTAAAATTTTGTATTGAAGTCCATGTGTCAGTGGTAAGGCAAAGCCTACAACCTCTCAAGGCATTTCTCAACTTATCCTTCTCTTCAAAATAAATCCGACTCACATCTTTAGCTACCGTGAAGCGAGATGGGATATTAAAATTAGGTTGGAAGACATTACAAAACCTTCTAAATCCTTGATTCTCTACAAACCTAAATGGAAGCTCATCCAATATGATCATTTCAGCAAGAACTTTTCTACCTACAACATTTGTAAAAGTCCTAGGCACTAGATTTCCCTCCTCTACATCCTTGGACAATGGGTCTTGTCCATCATGCAATTCATTATAAAGATATTCAGGACAAATGGGTGTATGGTTTTTTAAATTAGAAGTCCCATAAATTTTGCTATCAGCCATGTACTCCTTGCTACAATATATACATCTAGCCTTAGTTCTACCTTCCTCATCTATAAACTTCTTAAAGTGGTCCCAAGCCGTTGATGGTGATTTTCTTTTATTAGGATTAGAAGAAGATATCACCTGCGGTGGACGAGGAGGTCTCATGGTTGGTCTTGTAGTGGCAACATTAGGTTGTGTAGGCTCCATTGAATCCATGACCTAGTACCACACAAAACAAATCAATCATTAAACAATGCATTCACAAAAGAAAAACATAGAGATGTATATGTATAAAAGCATAATCATTTGTTTATAGTTCTATTAGAGCAGTAGCAACTATTACAATTCATTAAAAAAAAGAAAAAAAAAAGAAACTCAAGAACTCCAAACACTTCAACTGATAGAAATTTACATAATCAAAAAATGAGTCCTGTTCAATGTCTTAGGCAGCCTACTGCAATGTCCTAATTCTACTTTTCTTTGATAGTCTTAAAACCAAATCTTTTTTTATAATATACATAGGAAACGAGTATTCTGATCATCCTAATACGTTTGCAAAACTAAAACACTAAAAAAAGAGGAATGCCATGTATATAAAAATGCATACAACTTAATGATGGAAAACAGAAGAAGAAAAGCAAGAGAAAGCTCAAATTCTAATCAAAAGGAAACACTTTTTGCAAGCATGAACATATGAATATAGGTGCAGGTATGTAATGTATTATGTATCACCAAGAATATAATGTATTATGCAGGTATGTAATGTATTATGTATCATCAACTTAAAAAAATGATGACATAGAGAGATACAATATATTATAATATAGCAAGCAATATAAAAATTGAAGAACAAAATCTTGATAAACAAAACGTATTCATTAAACTAATTAGAAAGGCAAAGACTCATATGGTCAGATTCATATCATAATTAAAAAAAAAATTAAATTAAAAAAAAAAAAACCATATGTCCATTATCATATGTATAACAAAACTTAAATCTAAATGTCCATATGCTTGAGTTTATTTGGTTGTGTTGAGAAGTGAGTTAACGTATTGATTTGAGAGAGGGCAGTGTAGGCTAGCAGCAATAGGGAGAATTTCTAAAGATAGCTTCTTGAGATTGAGATAAATGGAAAAAATGTTAGTTTTTTGTTTGAAGAAGTGACTAAATGATGCTCTTTTGAAACAGTTGTTATTATCCATTGGGTATGCAACAAATCAAGGGGGCCAGCTAGTTATAATTAGGTGTACTATAAAAGCTGTGTTACTAGAATAACATATGAGAAATTAATCAAATTAATCAATACTAAGAACTTTGGAATTTGGATTATGCATTATTGGTCAAATTTTGATACACACATCCGTGCACATGTAAATAGGAACTGAAATCGTGAGTGATAGTGACCAAAGCTTTCAAGGATTTTTATGACCTACAGCTTCACTTGATTTTAGATTGAAACTTTCTGGAAGACCACTAAAAGTGACAATTTAGCTATAGCTGGAATGCAGCTTTATAATTTCTTTCACATGTTAGATCTAAATATGAGCCTAAATGAGACAATGACTATACTCAGACAAGTCTCCATATTCGAGCGTAAAAACTGTAATGTGGGGACATTTAATTCTCAGACCATATGCTCAAAAGGTAATGTCTTTGGCTGAGATCATATACTATGCTAATTATTTGTGTTGCCCTCAATCATTGTACCAAACCTTTTATATAATAAATTCAATATAAAAACTCACCCTCTGTAATAGTCCTTGGGAATATACACGTCCCTGACAGCTCCAAATCTCTCAAATAGAACTCGAAGTTCTTCTGGCCTGCAAAAAGAAGCAAACAATAAAATAACCAACTTGTTTTGACACACCAAGGGAGGAATCTTTCACCTCCAAAACAAAAATAAACAACTACCCACAAAAAATTACCAAGGGAGCATCATTTTTTTTAATGAATTTGGATAAATGCCTTTTATTCCTGAATTTGGAAATGAGACTAATCTAAAAATTAACCACATAAAGGCTGGATCAAACAAGTAACAGCCGAATAACAAAGTTCATAGATGATGAAGCAACTAACCAATGATAAACAACAACAAAAACCCACATACCCCATCAGATCAGAGCTCAAACTGAATAGAAAAACACAATAAAAAAATTTAAAATACAAAGAAAACCCATTAAAATTCTAAGAAATTAAGAACGACCCAGATCAGGAAACATGATCATAAATCAAAAAACATTTTTAAAAAATGACTTTGATTTTATCAAATCCACAAGCAATAAAAAAAACCCAGTTCCTAAAAACTGAAACAGAAGCAAACCCAGAGTAAACACTAATACATTCACATTCACTAAACGAGTAAAAGTGTGTGAGTAAAACAGAAGCAAACTCAAAGTTCCTCCTCTTACCGATACTCACTGTTCCCTTACCCTCTTACCCATTTTCAAAACACACACAGATAGAAATATCAGACACACACAAACAAAACAACACTATCACACACACCCAAACAGAACAACACGGGAAGGATGACTTACACAGAGATAACTGAGCCCTGAGGGAGGCGGCGAGAGAACCACAAGGCAGAGAGCTGAGGGAGGCGGCTTGAAACAGAGTAGGGTTTGATTCAACCAAAAAAAAAATTTCGGTTCAGAGTAGTATATTTATCTGACCCGACGCCTGACCCGAAACCGACCCTAACCCGAAAATGAGACCCGAAACCCGACCCGAATATTCTCAGACCCATCCAAAACCTCTCGGTTCGGGTCGGGTTTTCGGGTGGGCCGGGTCCTTGCTCAGTCCTACCAACATATATAGTGTTGTCTTTTCTTTCTTTTCTTTTTTTCTTTTTCTTTTTTTTTTTTCTTCCTGGCATTTGGCTCTTTGATTCATGTTGGGAAATTTCAAACAGAAACCTTGCTCTGCTCAGATGCTGATTTTGGACCATGATTTGCACACCTACATGCTTCTGAAGTCAGAAAAAGAGAAGTAATGGAAAAGTGAATTGAAGTTTGCAAAACTTTATTCTGCTTGGTAAAAATAAAAAGAAAAGTGAATAAGTATAGAAAAAAAAAAGGATAATTTTTCAATATTCCATAACAATTAGTCGTAATAGAGTTTGTAGAACACAAGCAGAAACAATCACAGGAGCAAACAGAAATAAAAAAAGTACAGCTCCAGAAAACACACAACAACAAATGGCTTATGTCTAGTCTCCGCCCTTAATTTAAGCTCTCTCTCTCTATGGAATGTATAATACCCTCGGTTCTTACCCTTGGCAATGGAGAATATAGCGTTCCTATGGTGCCATATATGGTACACTGCAGCACCTGATGCCAACTTACATACTACAGCCCAGATTTTGCCTTCCACCGATTTTCTCCCGACACAAATTCTTGGGAACTAATTAAGCAGCACTTCATTAAATATTTCCAAAACCAGACAGATTTTCAATTTCTCCAGATATTATGAAAAAGCTCACTGCAAACTAGTTGATAAATGATAATGCTTATAGTTGCTTCTAGATTTCCATTTCCCATTCAAGAAATGCAATACAAATAAATATATTTAGGAGGCCAGGTAGCGCTCTCATGCCAATCGACATATAAATTGAAAAGTGAACCATCTCAAGCTCTACTGGGGTATGGTAGCTGACTAGCTGTTTATGGCTAAAGCAGAGATCACTCCACCAATTCCTCTCTCTAATGTAAATTGAATCTGTGTCTCATGCCCATCTTTTGGGAGCGAAAATGTTTGTAACTCCAAGGGGAGGAGGTAAATAGAGAAGGTGGCAACCCCACAACTAACATCCAGAACCTGAAGTACCCCTGCAATATAATCCCTATGAACTACCCTGCAGTAAAATGCCCTATGTTACCCAGTGTTGACAACTTCTAAAAGAATTTCAAGTACCTGGGCTCTTTCGGATCCAAATTATTTGCCTCCTCTTTATTCGATTCAGCTAGCCTGAAGAAGGCCTCATATCTA
Source organism: Quercus alba (assembly GCA_036321655.1). NCBI lineage: Eukaryota > Viridiplantae > Streptophyta > Magnoliopsida > Fagales > Fagaceae > Quercus > Quercus alba. The sequence continues at coordinate 9,265,561 of CM070304.1, read as the reverse complement.
AAGCAAACTGAGAATTTCCTTCTGCTTTGAAGTGCCAAATAATTCAATCTCGACCGTTTTTGATTACTTGATAATCTGATTCACATCATCATGAGATTCAGTCTTTTCTGTAGATTAGGTATGCACCTTGATACTGGTTTGAACTTGCTGAACTAGGTTAACCATAATGCTTTATCAAGATCAAACATCTCAGAGTATAACCAGCAAAATCTCAAATGAAAAATCTAATCTTAATCAGCTCATTAATCATCCCATAATGCTTTATCAAGATCAGGAGTCTTAGTAAAACCAGTAAAAAAAATGGTCATTCTGACAAAGTTTAGCTTGCTTCGTTACAAAATGATCAAACACCTTTCCACCTGAAATATCCTTGCTCACTTTAAACCAAGAAAACCAACTGTCTACCAAGCTGGTGCTTGTAAGCTACATAAATTATAGAACTTCTAAAGAAATATTAATAAAAAACGACGCCGTTTATAATTGGCAATTGCTGCCGTTTTTCACTTCACCAAGTCAAAGCAGAGCTTGTTGAAGTAAATATGGAGAACACAGAAATTCTGAAGGACTAGGTTCGAGTGAGTCTGACTCGGAGAAAACCGGAACCATCACAGCTCCTCATCTCAAGGTTCCCTTCTTTCTTCTGTCTCTTGCAATTTCAAAATTCCTTTTTTTTTTTCCCTATATCTTTTGCCCTGAAAACGACGGCGTTTGACATTTTGGAACCTCCCCTTTTGAGATTGTACCTGACAAGCTGGCCAGGTCTCTGCAAATAGCAAATTTTTTTTTTTTGGTAAATTACGTTTTTAAAACCATATTTTATATTGGTTTTAAATTACAATCCTCCTGCCAATACCGAAATATTTACAAAATATTTCACATTTCAGATGGACTGATGTTGCTCAATTGAACCACCACAAGACAAAAACACAAAGCAAGTTGTAAGAAAATCAATGACACTTTTAAAGTTGACATTTTTATTTTTAGAATCATTTTTACTATCTCTTTTCAAACTTTTGATATGCTCAATTAATCCCCCAAATTTGAGAGTATTACCACAATATTCACCCTTTCGTCCAAATTGAGATTATGTTGGACAAAAAAGCATAGTTACAATCACATGCAAAACATGTGATTCGTGGACCTACAACACCAATTAAATTGCCCTCATTATTGCCATTTGTTATCTAACAAATACAAAATCGATATCATACCCAAATTGAAATTGAAAATGAAACAATCTAATATAATAATATTGTAGAGACTAAATTGTAAAACACACCTCTCAAGTTTAAGGTTATATTTATTTTGTTTCTTAAAACTTCAACCTTTTGATCCTCTCCCCTATCATTAGGGGATTGTTTTGATTGGCAACCCCTCCATTAAAAATATAAAACAAAATCCTAGTTAGGTATTAAGTATTCCTCAACTTGTCACATGGGATAGTTCATCCAATTAAATCATGCCATATGATATGAATTAAATGGAAAAAAAAATTATTTTTATAAAAAATCTCTAAAATATAATAAAATAATTTAATTTAATTTAATCTTTTATTTTTTTCAATATTTCTTTTTTCTTCCACAAAATTTATGCTCTTATAAATCTAAAAACACTAATTGTCGAGTAGTATGGTTTTGCTAAAGTTTGTTTTTGAGTGTATGTATATATATATATATATATTTATTGCTAAATAAAAAAATGGGTTTTCGATGTGGACTCATCGATCCCACATTACCTGATAGCAATAGCTAATACCATGTGTACTATTAGGGCCTTAATGAGTCTATCATCATGGGCATAACACATTTGTTGAAGCATCACTACTCGAACCGCTCCACTCCTAACAAGCATCATACGAAATGATTTGAGAACTTTTACCACAAAGCCACAACCTGCAATGGTTTGCTGATGTTTGCTTTCTTCTTTGTTCTTTGTTTTCGTACTATTGTTTCATTTTTATTATTGAATTTGGTTGACTTGAAATTTCATAGAAAAGATAGTCTCAATTTCTCATGAGTCCAAATGTTGAACTAATTTAATTCTTCCACCAACATCTACTTCCACCCAATAATAAAAAGTTACCCACTTCAAATTGGATAAGGGCTACCTCCAAATGACACAATAAGCTTTTTTTTCCCCTTTTTTTGAGGGGGACTATTATTGGGTTTGAGTTAAATGAAATTAGAGAGGAAATTATGCTATTTATATTGAAAGAATATGATCATTGGAAAATATGATTGTTAGAAATATATGGCTGTTTTTCTTCTTCTTCTTCTCAAAAAGAAAAAAAAAATATGGATGTTTAAAAAATATGACCATTGGAAAGGGAAAAAAAATCAATAAAGACAGAATAATAAAGACTTAAAAATAATAGAGAGAAAAAAATAAAGAATATGTTGGGTTTGAAAAGTAGGCAACTCAAATTGAAAAATGTAACACCTTGGATCCTTCAGACCAACCTTTTGGGCTTGAGTGACACAAGATGATAGAAATAGAATTAGAGGAATGTTCTACTCATTGGTAGGACATGTTAAGAGCCTTGTGCAGAAACACCTCTGTAGGACACAATGTGTTAAAAATGGGAAGCTTCTTTCCCATTAACCTAGCCTTTTGGGGTTAAAGGGTTCAGTATGCTACAAAAGGTGGGCTTTTAGCTAAACTTTGGGTGAGAGTTGGCCTAACTCATTTGGTATGGACACAAAGATACAAGTCTCCAATTACAAAACTTACATTAACATAAAAAGAAAACAGCCCAACCAATTGCCTTATAGTTCAGGACTGCTATTAGTTGGACTTCAAGCCTAACAATTGATGTTTAGGATTTATTTGGTTTAGAGATTCAATTCCTTTCCTTTGATTTATAGTTTATTTGATTTTATAAGATTTCATGTGATTTTTTTTTTTTTTTTGGGGGAAAGATTTATAGTTTATATGATTTAATAAGATTTCATTTGAAAATTTCTTGATTTAATAAGATTTCATTTGAAAGTTTCTCAATGATATTATGTAATTTCATTTAAGTCTATGCATTAATTAATTCCTTCTTCTTTTTTTCAGCTTTCTTGCTTAATGCCTTCTCTGGCAAGTATAAGCGTTGACATGGTTTTTTTTATATAAAAAAAATTATTTTAAATATATTATTGTTCTTCAATTTTGTTTTTTACAAGTTGGAGTTTAAGAGGATGGTTTTTATAGATTTAAATCTGTGCAATTGTACCTTCTAACGTAAGAGATAAAAGTTTAAAAGGCTTAAAAAAAAGAAAAAGAAATTAATCCAAAGATTAAGAATAGAAGTGAAAATTTTAATTTTCAATCTCATCATTCAAAAAAAGTCAATTATATGATTTTTCTTGTTGTAATGTTTGGTTGTTAATAAATTTATAAATAATTTTCTTTTGATAATCCAATAATTAGTAATTACATTAAGAATAAAGGTATTTAAATCCTAAATATTTTTGTCAATAATACTAAAAGGTACGTTAGCTTCAAAGTTCTTGACCATAAATAAACTCTTTACAACTTGCATAAAGAACTTTGTGGATTCGGTACTATATGCAATTATATCCATTCCTCTCACAATATTGTTTTACTTCTTCACTTTTTAATTTTTAATTTTTTTAATTCACTTTTTTGCCTTTTCTTTTATAAATTTGTTATTCAATTGTTACGTTGAGATTGATTTTTTTTTTTTTTTTCATTTCTCAATCTAAGCCATTAAGAGCAACTACACACAGTGCAATACACTAGTTAACCTTATCTCAATCTGAACTTTGTAGCCATATAAATAGTAAAAAGGGCTGTGGTTGATTCATACATTGCCCTTATTAATTAAATGGGCCAGATTGGTGAAATTGTTTAAACTCTTTGAGTCCTAAGAGCATTCACATCAGCTCTTGCATAACTGTGTATAAATGTGTAAAATACACATTTTGGCCATTTTTACACATTTTAAAGCAAAAAACACACTACATCAGTCCAGCTAAAATCATGCATAATCATCTAAAAATTTCAACGAGCTACAGTACCCGTGTAAATTTACACGGGCACTGTAGCATGTGTATTTAGTTTTTTATTAATTTCCGTTCGCACCAATTTTTCTCTCTCTTTTCTGTGCACAACGACCTCAATGGAAAAACAAACAAACCCAAACAGATACACAAACAAACTCAAACGAAAAAAAAAAAAAAAAAAAAAAAAAAAAAAAAAAAAAAAAAAAAAAGAAAAAAAAAAAAAAAAAAAAAAAAAAAAAAAAGAGAGAGACAGATCGGTGCTAAAAAAAAAAAAAACCCAAACGGAAAAACAAACAAATCCAAACGGAAAAACAAAAAAGAGACAGATCGGTGCTTAAACCAACACAGAGATATATTTGCTAAAAAAAAAAAAAAAAACCCAAACGGAAAAACAAAAAAGAGACAGATCGGTGCTTATCGGAGCTCGTGGGTCTCGCTTGGTCGAAGCTGCGATGATGATCGGAGCTGTGGATCGGTGATCGGAGCTGTGGATCGGAGCTGTGATGATGATTGGAGCTGTGGATCGGTGATCGGAGCTGTGGATCGGAGCTGTGATGATGATCGAAGCTGTGGATTGTTGATTGGAGCTGTGGATCGGAGCTGTGATGATGATCGGAGCTGTGGATTGGAGCTGTGATGATGATCGGAGCTGTGGATTGTTGATCGGAGCTGTGGATCGGAGCTGTGATGATGATCGGAGCTGTGGATTGTTGATCGGAGCTATGGACGGAGCTGTGGATCGGTGCGTTGGTTTGTGACCGAGAGGGAGAGAGATGAGACAGAGAGATAAACCGAGAGGGAGATAGAAGAGAGAGAGAGAAATCAGAAAATATGAGGGAGAGGGAGAGAGAGCGCGTACTAAAAGGGTGAGGGAGAGAAATAATAAAATAATTAATTAAATTGATTATTTAAATAAGAGGGGTGATAGAATAGATGAATTGATGTGGGTGTTTTGTAAAAGTGATAGTGTAAAATAGAAAAAGTAGGTTTTTAGTGTAAAATAGACGGAATCTTTTAAACGAGCCGATGTGAATGCTCTAATAAATTTGAGAGCAAGTTTAAAAACACAATAAAATCTCATAATATTTTCGCAATATCCTTATTTTGGGTTAGAGTGAATAATAATAATTATTATAATAATTTTACTCAAGCCGTTTTACTTTACGTTCACGTACACAAGTCACCGGAGCAGGGTTTTTCTTTGGATGAATGAGATTTAAGTCTATACAACTGAAAGCACCAGTAGAATCAATCATAGTAGCAAAGGAGCAGATATCAAATAGTACAGCTCCAGAAATCAATCAGTCACAAACTGTGGGGAACCAAAACCTTTGAACAAAGAAACCAGAGAAAGTAGACAATTGAGGTTTCTACATGAAATTTCCAACGCGAAACCAAACGCCATAAGTCAAGTTACGCGTGAAGACTGATGAAGACCGATCTCTGCAGTCTTCTTCTGAAAATCTGTCCCTGTCGTTCACTCTCTTTCTCTGTAACTAACGACAAAAAGATGGGCCTAAACTTGCCAGAAATAAACAACTTTTCCAGAAATAAAGTTAACAACTTTTCCCCACACCATTTACTATGACACGTACGTATGCAATGGAGTGGTTCTGGTGCCACAATTTTTCTATTCAATGCCCCCACCATTTTTGTAACAATCGAGTTATCAACATCTTTTGCTGGTCACCATGAATTTACGCTCTGTCTTCATGTTGAACACGCGGGATGTGTTTGTTATGGTATACAGTAGAGTTGACTCATACGATGACTCTCACATGGGGTCGACCACTTAACTCATTCTTTGAATCTTGCCGAATGAAGTTTCTCATAAATAAGGCCACCTCTTGGTAGTCTGCTCTTCAAAAGTTGTCCTCTCACCGTCTCTTTCATCAGTTCCAAATTTCACACCGATTCCATCTCTCTTTGAATCGACGTAATTTCAAAATCACGCAATTCAGGTTGGGGATTGTTGCCAAGAAACCATTGACTACTAATGCACTTTTAAGCTTACAAAACAAATAAAACCCAAAGTTTAAGAATCAAAATAACGATTGAAATAAATATATGTTTAACATAACATCATTGATTAAGTTTTGAGTTAAAGATATTAAAAGTGTATACGGATTGATAATATTAGGAAATAATTAATAAATTATTATATGTCCAACAATGAGACAGTCCAAAATGGTTCATGTCCACCAACTATGATATAATTCAGGTTCAAACTGTGGTTTGTGTTCAAATAATTTATGTCCTGCAAAATAAGGTATGTCCAAATAATATATGTCTAGTAATGAATTCTACTATTTTTCTTCAATTTTGTTTTTAACATGTTGGGGTTTAAGAAGATGGCTTTTTTGGATTTGAATTCATGCAATTTTACCTTTAATGTGAGATATAAAAGTTAGAAAAAAGTAAAAGTAAAAAAAAAAAGATTAAAAAATTTCTACTCTAAGGTTAAGATTAAAAGTAACCTTTTTAATTTTCAATCTCATTCAAAAGGCAATTGTACAACTTCATTTTTAGTTATAATGTTTGAATTTTAATAAATATAATTTTTTAATTTAAAAGTTAATTTACTTGTTCCTCAAAAAAAAAAAAAAAGTTAATTTACATTGGAAATAAAAGAATTCAAATCTTATACATCTCTGTTAATAATATAAAGAGTATCAGTTAGGCTCTTTAATTAGCAGGTAAAAAAGCAATGTAAAAGAAGAACATTGTAGCTGGTTTAAAAAAAATAAAAAAGAAAGAAAGCAATATTAACAGAATTTCTACTAGCCAATGATGGCGCTAAATTTTGGGCCATTCACACTAGCCTAAAGTGGGCCCCCCAGCTAGGAATTAACTGTAGTGAAGTTGAGCTTAATGCAAAAGCTATTGATTCGGAACGTGCAGTTAATTAGAAGTGGTTGTGCTCAATAGGAAGACTTCGTAATTTTAGACGAACTTCCCTCTATTGATGTCTCTAATTTTGTAAGTTTTGATGCTTCTGGTGTGCACTGTTAGAGCATTCAGTGGTGCTAAAATTTTTAACTTTTACAAGGACGAACTCAAGAGGACCCTTCTAGTGTGCACTTAGAGCATCAACATTGGTGATACAAAAAATTTTAGCTTTTGAAGGGAAGGACCTGGGTGGGGGCTCAGGTCCCCTAGGTCCAATTTTTATTTTTTAGTTATTATATATATCATTTTTGTAATTGGACCACCTTCTAAAATCTTAGACTCCCATTCTCCTCAATAATCTTAGCTAGTTTCACCCGAATAGCAACTATCTAACCCATATACTTAACAAAAATAATAAAAACATTCACAATGGTGATTGTATTTTAGCACCCAAAAAAAAAAAACTACTTTACCACCAAAGAACCAAAAAAATCATGTGTTATTAAAAAAGTTAAAGCTAAATTTGTTGCAATTACAGTAAACTGGTATAAATATCAATTGGCTATAGCAAGTTGTTAAAAATAAAATAAAATATTTTATTAAGATTATATCTCTTCCTTCTATTAAAAAACTCAAACTCTCTCTTCCTTTTTTATTTTAATGAGTTGTTTATATTATTTTAAATGAAGTGATAAAAAATAAAATATTTGATATTAGGTGTATTGTAAAGTAAGGTAGTAAAATAGATAAAGTATATTTTTAAGGTGCTAAAAGCTAAAATTTTTAGCACCATCACTGTAATTTCAACCAAAAAAAAAAAAAAACCCTAGCCAGCCTAATATTAAAAAAAAACATTATTTTGTTTTTGTTTGTCTTTGTTGGTAAATTATTATATCTTAATATATTTAGAAACAACGATTTTGAGTATTTATAATTTTTTAATACTATATAGATTCATATTTGGAGCTTTTTTTTTTTTTTTTTTTTTTACTTTATACTCCGGCCCTTGCTAACTTAAAATCATAGGTCTGTCCTTGTTTTGTCACCACAAAAAACTACTTTATTTATTTTACCACCTCATTTTACAAAAACCCAACATCAATGATTTTATTTCAGCATTCAACACGTTAAAATAATATAAAAAATACAATTAAATAATATATTTAATACAATAAACACCTATCACAGCCACAAACAAAGGAAAATAATTATTATAATAATAAGAAGAAAAATAAAATATATATTTTAATTATACCATATGAGCTCCAAAAATGGCTATACATTGTAGCTCAAGAGCATAAAATTATGTCTTTAACTCCATTGATGCAGCTATATTTTAATTTTTTTATGTTGGTTGTTAAATTTGGCAATATGGGCCTCTTGGGTAAAGTAATTCCAAACAACAGTTTTCAATGTTTAAACACTAAAAATTGTAGGCCTAAAAAAAATACATGTTTGATAAACTTTTCAAATAACATTATTTAATGACATTTTTATAAATATATTAAAAATTGTAAGCCCCACCTGAGAAGACCATGACTTCTTGTTGTTGGACTCATCTTCTCTCTCACGCCTCCACACTCCTTTTTCCCTTTCTTTTTCCTCCCTTTGCTTTTCACGCCTGGAACCTTCCCTCATCACAACTCTCTTCAATTAGATCCCTCTCTCTCTTTTCTCTTCAATGGGCCACTCAGCTAAAACTCTCATGTATCAAGAATTTTTTTAAAAATATGTTGTTTGAAATATAGTACCAAGCATATTTTTTCTATTATAAATATTATAAACATATATTTTTATAATACTTTTTAAACCACAGTTTTTACATTATTTTAAATAAAAATGTTTGAATACTGTTATCAAACAGGCCAACAGCAATTTGTCACCGACATTGTAAATCCGGTTTATAGAACAACTATGCCATATATTTTAACTAGCTAGCTTTGTTGTGGTTGTGCATATTACCTTTTATCCAAAATAATAATAATAATAATAATAATAATAATAAATGAATAAATCAAGGGGGAAGATACGACTTATCTTTTTCGTTGAAGTGCATGAATTTGAATTTTTACTGTAGAGTGAAAAGAATTTTAACTTTTCACCTATTCATGGTAACAAGCCTAGGTTACTAGGCTTGGTAGTAATCTTCTTATTAAATATCCATTTATCAGTGTGTGTATATATGCGACCTCTATATATCCCGTGCAATGCATGGGAACTTTAATTGATTATGAAACTATATAATTGCATAAATTGCTCCTATCTGACTTGAATTTGTGTTACAATTTGATGAAGAAGTCAAAGTTTAAAATATTCGTGAATTGGAAGATTCATTGCCTAAGAATTGTTGAAACAAAACCAGTATATATATATATATATATATGGCTACACAATAGAGAGATATAAGAGAAATATTAGTTATCTTCAAAAGAATTACCCATGGTATGGTTGTTGAAATCTATCAAACATGTTCAGATATTAGTAAAACTAATGCAAAAAGTCAAATGTTAAAACTTCTAAAATGTCAAAAAATAATTTTAAAAAATTAGAAGATTCTAAACCTAGAATTATTGAAACAATAGAAAAATAATATATGACTACAGTCATTACCCACAAAGAGAAATATAAGAGAAAGATCCTGTTGAAATATGCTAGATGGTTTCATATAATGTAAAAAATAAACCCAAAAATTCAGATGAAACTAAAAAAATTAGAAAATTCGGTGCCTACAAATTATTGAAACAAAATATAAACAAAAAAAAAAAAAATGTAACTACACAGAGAGAAATATAAAAGAAAGATATTCTACCCTAAAAAGAATAATGCATTGCTATAATTGTTAAAATCTACAAGAAAATTTTAAATGTTACAAAATATTAACTAAAAAGTCAGTAGTTAAAACACAATGGAATTATTTAGATGAAACAATCTTCTAGTGGGTTGAACCTAGCGCCAAGTTACCCTAGGATAATAGCTTGTTGTTGAGACTTGTTGTTTGAAATTGCTGGACTATCTTGATCTCTCTGGGTGCTCAAATTTTGACAGCTTGCCGGAAAACGTAGGGAATCTCAAAAGTCTCCAGAGGCTTTATTTGGGTAGAACAGCTATAAAAGAGCTGCCTTCTTCAATTGGAGGTTTGACAGCTCTTACTTTAATGTGTCTCAAAGATTGTAAGAATCTTGTACGCCTTCCTAGCGCCATTTGTTGTTTGAAATTGCTGGACTATCTTGATCTCTCTGGGTGCTCAAATTTTGACAGCTTGCCAGAAAACGTAGGGAATCTCAAAAGTCTCCAGAGGCTTTATTTGGGTAGAACAGCTATAAAAGAGCCGCCTTCTTCAATTGGAGGTTTGACAGCTCTTACTTTAATGTGTCTCAAAGATTGTAAGAATCTTGTACGCCTTCCTAGCGCCATTTGTTGTTTGAAATTGCTGGACTATCTTGATCTCTCTGGGTGCTCAAATTTTGACAGCTTGCTAGAGAACATTGGGAATCTCAAAGGTCTCAAGAACCTTTATTTGGGTAGAACAGCTATAAAAGAGCTGCCTTCTTCAATTGGAGGTTTGACAGCTCTTACTTTAATGTGTCTCAAAGATTGTAAGAATCTTGTACGCCTTCCTAGCGCCATTTGTTGTTTGAAATTGCTGGACTATCTTGATCTCTCTGGGTGCTCAAATTTTGACAGCTTGCCGGAAAACGTAGGGAATCTCAAAAGTCTCCAGAGGCTTTATTTGGGGGGAACTGCTGTAAAAGAGTTGCCTTCATCAATTGAAGGTTTGACAGCTCTGACTTTATCTCACTGGTTGTAAGAATCTTGTGTGCTTTCCAGACTTGAAATGGCCGGAATGTCTTGATCTCTTTGGGTGCTCAAATCTTGACAACTTGCCGAAGAACCTAGGGAATCTCAAAGCTCTCAAGGAGCTTGATTTAAGTGGAATAACTATAAAAGAGTTGCCTTCATCAATTGAAGGCCTGACAAGCCTTACTTCATTGACTCTATTTCACTGCAATAAACTTGTGTGTCTTCCTAACACCACTTGTGGTTTTAAGTTCAATGGTGCTCTTGATCTTTCTACATGCTCAAGATTTGAAAACTTGCCAGAGAACCCATGGATAATCAAAGGTCTAGAACAGCTTGATTTGAGTAGAACAGCTATAGAAGGGTTGCCTTCATCAATTGAACATTTGACTAACCTTTCTCTATTGACTTTAAGATATTGCACAAATCTTGTGTGCCTTTCTAGCACCATTTGTAGTTTGAAGTTGCTTAATTCTCTTGATCTTTTTGGATGCTTAAAATTTGACAACTTGCCAGAGAACATAGGAAATATGGAAGGTTTGGAGGTGCTTAATTTATGTTGGACAGCCATAAAAGAGGTTCCTTCTTCCATTGTTCTCCTTAAAAATCTCAAACAGCTTCATATTCGTGGATGGAAGTTATCTGAATTTTATTCCCAGCCAGAAAGTTCTGAGTGGTTTACATAATTTTTCTTGCCAACAAGTCCTCCCACAAGAAGAATATCATTGCCTTCATATATATATTCTTCCCTACAAACAAGTCTGGCTTCGGTGGGCTTATCATTGCCTTCCTTATCGGGTTTACAATCTTTAACGGATTTGTATCTTAGTCACTGTGATCTTTCTTCAATTCCCAATGACATTGGCTGCTTGTCCTCTTTAAAATACTTGGATCTAAGTGGAAATAATTTTGTTTCCCTTCCAGAAAGCATGTCTCAACTCTCTAATCTACAAAGTCTCTATTTGGAAGGTTGCAAGAGACTTCAATCATTGGAAAATGTTCCATCAACTATTGATTCCATAATTGCAGACGATTGTATCTCTTTAGAGAGATTGCCAGAACTGCAATTTTACCGTTTTAGGTCAGATCACACCTATGTGCAATTCTTGTTTTTCAAATGCTTCAAATTGGTTGACAATGTCAATAGCATACTTCAGGGCGTTAATAACATGCTTCAGGTCTATCTCTGTCTCTGTCTCTGTCTGTCTCTCTCTCCAAGTTCTAAATGTTATGCTTTGTATATTTCAGGGACAAAGTGGTACACTACCAAAGAAGTTAAAAATTATTATTCCTGGAAGTGAAATTCCGAAATATTTTAACCATGAATGTACGAGTCATGAATTGAAAGTACAAGTGCCTTCCAATAGGTCTGCGCCAATTGGAATTGCATTTTGTGTTGTTTTTGTACCCTACAAGTTGTGTGAATGGCCTTGTGATTGGGAACTTTCATTCATAATTGATGGATTTCCGAATGGGGGAGAAATTTCTAGTTCTAGGAAAGAATATGGTAAGATTGAATCACATCACCTTTGGCTGACCTATTATTCCTATCAGAACGGATTTCATCCACTTACGATTAGAGCATCTTCCTGGAACTTGGAGGTGGAGAAAATTGGGGTCCGATTCATATACCGGCAAGACATCAAAAATCCCAGTAAAACTATGACACAGTGCATCAACAACAGCAGCATTGTAATCCATCATGATATTGATGATTCAAATGCAAAAGGTAGCAAAAATAAGCAAAGCCATGATGAGGATGATGATGGGGCAGGACCAAGTGGAGAATGCAGCTCTATCGTGGAACCACTGCCAAAGAGGATTCGAAGGCTTGGAGGATTTGTAGCTGATTCTGAGGATTCTAGTCAAACGGAATTTTTCGACTTCTTTGCAAGTAAGTCTTTTATCATTCTTCTTACTTTCAAGTTTTAACTTTTACAAGTCATCATTTACAACTACTTGTTGGTGCAATTTTATTTAGTGGAAGGACAGAATCAAACGTCCAAGAAGCTTGATGCCATTCACGAAGGTAGTAGTTACCAAGACATCGAACATCTCAATCTAACTATGGCACAGAGCAGCAACAACAGCAGCATGCTCTATGAGGGTCTGGCGAAAACTATCGTGATATTGAATGATTCATCCACAGAAGGAAGCAAAAATAAGCAAAACCGTCATGAGGATGATGGGATTGGACCTAGTGGAGAAGGCTACTCTAATGCAGAACCATAGCCAAATTGGATTTATAAAGTTGGAGAAGTTATGGCTGATTGTGAGGAGTCTAGTCAAAGGGAAATTTTTGACTTCTTTGCTAGTAAGTGATCATCTATCTTCTTACTACTTTAAAAGTCATCATCATTTTTTTGGGGATATATTCTATATTTTTTTTTTCTTTTTCTTTATTTTTATTTTTATTTTTATTTATTAAATGTTAACTTCAAAGTATTGTGCTAGTTGTAGACGTAAAAAATTAAAATCATACCATATCAATTTTGTTTTTTTATTATTATTATTTTTAATTGGGTTGGAGTAATAGAAATTTTTCTTGTTTGTCTTGTTGGTGAACTTTGTTTTAGTGGAAAGAGAGCATGACATGTCCAAGACGCTTGAATCCATTCACAGAGGGAAGAGGGATAGTTACCAAGACATTGAAGATCCCAATCAAACTATAACACAATTAAGCATCAACAGCACATCCGGAGAGATAGGTGGCTGCCAACACTAAGCACATTCAGGGTGGTTTCACCTAGACATCCTCAATCTGCAGCAAACTATGTGTGTGACTTGCTGGATGATAATACAAAGACTTGTTGAAAGGATGTTCTGGACAGGTTCTTTATGCTAAAAGAAGCTGCTGTCATTTAAAGCATTCCATGAAATTCTCAACATTCTGACGACAGTATCTTTTGGCTGGTGCAAAAACTGGAGATTTTTCAGTTTGGAGTGCATATGATTTGTTGGACCACAAGGCAATGTCAGGTTTAGGAAGGCTTTAAACAATCATAGCTCAACAATTATGTGGCAGGCACTGTGAAAAGCTAAGTGGACGTAGGTAAATTGCCGAATTATGTAAATGTTGTGTCGAGTGATTATTTCCCTTTGTGTAATATTTTCTCCATTTTCGTTTCTCCCTAGTTCTAGGAATTAGGTTAAATTTCTAATAGGCTCAGGTTAGGAATGCACTACAGGATATCCTACCAACAAAGACTCAGTTCTATTTTCCAAACGCACCATCTCTTCAGTAACTTGTGAGCAGTGGAATGAAGTTCCTGAAACCAACCAGTTTACATAATTTATGGTCTTGCCCGCACGCCAAAAAGGTATGTTGATTAGTCGAAGGCATAAACATTACCCCACACCAGCCTTACGAAAACGAGACTGATCTATTCTCCTGGATGCTGCACCTCAAGAATACTATCTCACTGAAACTATTTCTCATTCTGTCATGTCAATTGTGGCTGCACATAAATGGAAAAAAGATTTAAGGAACCAGGAATGCAGAAAAAATTTAGTCTGAGATACTGCATATCCCAACATGGAAGCCCCCTCAATTACGTTACTCCAAGGTAAATGTTGATGTAAAAAAAATGCAAGGATGGCTTTTGCTATGGAATAGGCGCAGTGATTAGAGATTTTAATGGGAAATTTTTTGCAGCTAAGGTTGAGGTGATTGTGAGCCAATGCTGTCTGGATGCTTATTTTACAGGATTCTGGCATGCCCTATAATTGTGTAACCAGCAGGGACGTCAGGAGGTTCAACTTGAGAGCTACTTTAGTATTTTGCCATTGCTGCTTTTAACATTACACCCCCCCCCCCCCCCCCCCCAAAAAAAAAAAAAAGGACCTGAAATGCTGAAAATAGCCATGCTAATTTTAGATGCTGTGTTTAATTTTGTGGACAAAAGCTAATAATGCTGCTCTTGTTTTAGCAGTTCTTGTGTGTAAATATTGTCACTGAGATTTGGCTGGGTATCTGTCAAAAACTAAATTGGGGAGAATGATTTCATTGAATAATTATGATTACAAGGCTATTCCTTTTTGTACAGAGATTTGATTATTTTGCAAAATGCAATATATGTCCTGCTGCTTTTAGTAAGAAAGAAAGAAAAAAAAAATATATATATATATATATATATATATGTATACATATTGAAATTCGTCTTTCCTATGTTAAGATTTGTCATGGTAATATAATTATTGTTTTTCTTTTTCTCCAACAGTCCCAACATATAGGACTGATATTGGGTCGGGTCGGATCGGGTTTACTGTGACCCAAAACCCGACCCGACAGAAATTGGGTTTAACTGCCTTAAAACCGACCCGATTTTTCAGGTCGGTAACCGGGTTGGTTTTCCGGGTCTCGGGTCGGGTCTCGGATTGGACTTTTTTTTTTTTTTTTTTTTTTTTTTTTTTTTTTTTTTAAATGGAGGGCTGATGCAATTGGAATTATACCAGGCCTGACAGAATTCCAAGGTAATAATGATAAGCCCAATTTTTCATAACAAAATCAAATAAGCCCAAAGAATAATTTTACTATTTAAGCCCAAAGAACCAAAACCTGCATATCTACACTTGGGCAACGAATTTTTCATAACAAAATCAAATAAGCCCAAAGAATAATTTTACTATCTAAGCCCAAAGAACCAAAACCTGCATATCTACAATTGGGCAACGAAATTTCAAGGAATATTGGTAGATTGGTAGATACAATTCAAGCATAGAAAGTCTACAAGTTCAGGAACTTACAGCCAAAACACTCAACACATACACATCCTTATTCAGCCAATATTTCCTAATAACTAGTACAAAAACCTGCTATCAACACTACTGTTCCCATCAAAATAACCATCTGGGCTCCCAATGTTTTGATCAAAACAAGGATATAATTAAAAGAGAAAAAGATTGAAGATTCACCTATTCAAGTCTATGGCAATAGCAGAATTGCCAGACACATTAAGATGAACTTTCAGGGAAAAAACAAAAAAACAGAAAAGAATATCTTGAAGTAAACCAAATAATACAAAAAGGGCCAACCCACAAACACAAACAAAGAAGAAATTTTTAGACATCTCCAGATCATTGAACATCAAAATTACAAGCTAAAGTAATTACAAAAGAGCTTCCATTTCCAAACTCCAAGTGAAAGTTGCTCCAATATTTTCCACCTACAGCACCAAAGGGGAAAAATCAATAATAAACAAGTCATTTAACAGAATTCAAATTTCTAAGATATACTCATATCCCATTCAACATAACTAAGATCAAAACAACCAACCAGATCAAGAAAAACAATACTCACTAACAAGATCAGTCAAGATTTGTAATAGTACTTGATGGTGAAGGTGATGCTGCTGAAGGTGAAGCTAACTTCGCTTCCAAAAAAGCTTCAAAACATTTTAGAACAACAATATATATTAAATTCCAATTAATGTACTAACAAGATATATTAAATTTCAGTTAAAACACAAGTTAATAAATTTTAAGAACATTACATTTTCCATAATCTTCAAATAGCTCAACATCATCCATGGCTTGTCGAAGCGAAATTTGCACTAAAGATTGAAGCCAATTTTGAGTACATATAAGA
The DNA here is from genome assembly GCA_036321655.1 of Quercus alba. NCBI lineage: Eukaryota > Viridiplantae > Streptophyta > Magnoliopsida > Fagales > Fagaceae > Quercus > Quercus alba. Next base: position 9,249,277 of record CM070304.1, on the reverse strand, counting down.
GATTGTACCATCTCAGGAGCAAGTGAACTACGGAATGGGTCTAGTATACGTCCTCCCTTACTAAATGCCGACTCAGAAGCTACAGTAGAAACAGGTACAGCCAACACATCTCGTGCCAGTCGAGATAGTATACTATACTTATTAGTATTATACTTCCACCAAGCCAGTATATTAAAAGTTTTGTCATTTTCCCCTTCAATATTCTCCATTAAGTATTTTGCAACCTCATCTACACACCCAACAGGTTGTTTTCCTTGCCTAAAAGCCTTGTATTGAGAGGCAATAAATCTGTCTGGATCATCATCATCATCATCATCAACATCAACACTAACACCTTCCATCCTTGATATCTCACTCGCACTTTGTATAGACACATATGATGAATGAGTTGAATTATAATGCTCATACAAGCGTTTCAATACACTTTCCACAAGGTCAGTGATAACCTTAGCAGCATTCTCCCCATACAAATTTGATAAACAATAATTCAAATAATCTACCTTCTTTCGAGGATCAAGCACCACAGCAACATATAAAAGCACATTTCCCTACTTTGATGAATCCTCCCCACTCCCCCAATACTTGTCAAACTTCTCTTTCATTGTTTTTGCCATTGAGTACAAAAAATGGTCCTCACTCCTAGAAAAGAGATCTATCTTTCTTTTAATCATATATATCTCATCAAAGAAAGCATTTGATGTCACATACAAGGAACCTGAAAACCTCTTTATGGCATTATAAAAAAGTTTCAAAAACTTAACAAATTTTCTACAAGTCTCCCAATCATCCTCATTTGGAGGTCTCCTATCATAGTTCCCATCCCGAAAATGTAAAATATATTCAAGATCTTCATATTCCATCCGCTTGAATGCATGTTCAAACTTTTCAGCATTTTCCAACATTTTATAGGTAGAGTTCCATCTAGTGGCCACATCTAAACATAGAATAGCCTTTGACTCTATTTTCATTTTCTCCACACACCTCTTGAAGGTTTGTAACCTATTTGGAGAGGCTTTCACATATCTAACCGCATGACGCACCCTATCAATGGACTTATTATGATGTTTTAAGCCATCGGTCACAATAAGATTCAGGATGTGAGCACAACACCTCACATGAACAAATTCATTCCCCAAAACAGTACCTTTCCACCTATTAGTAGCTTCTTTCAAGTAACTAATGGCTACATCATTTGAGGAAGCATTATCCACCGTCAAGGTGAAAATCCCCTCAATATTCCACTCTTCTAAACAAGATTCAACCATTTTGCCAATGGTTTTCCCCTTATGGTTATCAACAATACAAAAATTCAAAATTCTTTTATGTAACTTCCAATCATCATCTATAAAATGACAAGTAAGACACATGTAATTAAAATTTTGTATTGAAGTCCATGTGTCAGTGGTAAGGCAAAGCCTACAACCTCTCAAGGCATTTCTCAACTTATCCTTCTCTTCAAAATAAATCCGACTCACATCTTTAGCTACCGTGAAGCGAGATGGGATATTAAAATTAGGTTGGAAGACATTACAAAACCTTCTAAATCCTTGATTCTCTACAAACCTAAATGGAAGCTCATCCAATATGATCATTTCAGCAAGAACTTTTCTACCTACAACATTTGTAAAAGTCCTAGGCACTAGATTTCCCTCCTCTACATCCTTGGACAATGGGTCTTGTCCATCATGCAATTCATTATAAAGATATTCAGGACAAATGGGTGTATGGTTTTTTAAATTAGAAGTCCCATAAATTTTGCTATCAGCCATGTACTCCTTGCTACAATATATACATCTAGCCTTAGTTCTACCTTCCTCATCTATAAACTTCTTAAAGTGGTCCCAAGCCGTTGATGGTGATTTTCTTTTATTAGGATTAGAAGAAGATATCACCTGCGGTGGACGAGGAGGTCTCATGGTTGGTCTTGTAGTGGCAACATTAGGTTGTGTAGGCTCCATTGAATCCATGACCTAGTACCACACAAAACAAATCAATCATTAAACAATGCATTCACAAAAGAAAAACATAGAGATGTATATGTATAAAAGCATAATCATTTGTTTATAGTTCTATTAGAGCAGTAGCAACTATTACAATTCATTAAAAAAAAGAAAAAAAAAAGAAACTCAAGAACTCCAAACACTTCAACTGATAGAAATTTACATAATCAAAAAATGAGTCCTGTTCAATGTCTTAGGCAGCCTACTGCAATGTCCTAATTCTACTTTTCTTTGATAGTCTTAAAACCAAATCTTTTTTTATAATATACATAGGAAACGAGTATTCTGATCATCCTAATACGTTTGCAAAACTAAAACACTAAAAAAAGAGGAATGCCATGTATATAAAAATGCATACAACTTAATGATGGAAAACAGAAGAAGAAAAGCAAGAGAAAGCTCAAATTCTAATCAAAAGGAAACACTTTTTGCAAGCATGAACATATGAATATAGGTGCAGGTATGTAATGTATTATGTATCACCAAGAATATAATGTATTATGCAGGTATGTAATGTATTATGTATCATCAACTTAAAAAAATGATGACATAGAGAGATACAATATATTATAATATAGCAAGCAATATAAAAATTGAAGAACAAAATCTTGATAAACAAAACGTATTCATTAAACTAATTAGAAAGGCAAAGACTCATATGGTCAGATTCATATCATAATTAAAAAAAAAATTAAATTAAAAAAAAAAAAACCATATGTCCATTATCATATGTATAACAAAACTTAAATCTAAATGTCCATATGCTTGAGTTTATTTGGTTGTGTTGAGAAGTGAGTTAACGTATTGATTTGAGAGAGGGCAGTGTAGGCTAGCAGCAATAGGGAGAATTTCTAAAGATAGCTTCTTGAGATTGAGATAAATGGAAAAAATGTTAGTTTTTTGTTTGAAGAAGTGACTAAATGATGCTCTTTTGAAACAGTTGTTATTATCCATTGGGTATGCAACAAATCAAGGGGGCCAGCTAGTTATAATTAGGTGTACTATAAAAGCTGTGTTACTAGAATAACATATGAGAAATTAATCAAATTAATCAATACTAAGAACTTTGGAATTTGGATTATGCATTATTGGTCAAATTTTGATACACACATCCGTGCACATGTAAATAGGAACTGAAATCGTGAGTGATAGTGACCAAAGCTTTCAAGGATTTTTATGACCTACAGCTTCACTTGATTTTAGATTGAAACTTTCTGGAAGACCACTAAAAGTGACAATTTAGCTATAGCTGGAATGCAGCTTTATAATTTCTTTCACATGTTAGATCTAAATATGAGCCTAAATGAGACAATGACTATACTCAGACAAGTCTCCATATTCGAGCGTAAAAACTGTAATGTGGGGACATTTAATTCTCAGACCATATGCTCAAAAGGTAATGTCTTTGGCTGAGATCATATACTATGCTAATTATTTGTGTTGCCCTCAATCATTGTACCAAACCTTTTATATAATAAATTCAATATAAAAACTCACCCTCTGTAATAGTCCTTGGGAATATACACGTCCCTGACAGCTCCAAATCTCTCAAATAGAACTCGAAGTTCTTCTGGCCTGCAAAAAGAAGCAAACAATAAAATAACCAACTTGTTTTGACACACCAAGGGAGGAATCTTTCACCTCCAAAACAAAAATAAACAACTACCCACAAAAAATTACCAAGGGAGCATCATTTTTTTTAATGAATTTGGATAAATGCCTTTTATTCCTGAATTTGGAAATGAGACTAATCTAAAAATTAACCACATAAAGGCTGGATCAAACAAGTAACAGCCGAATAACAAAGTTCATAGATGATGAAGCAACTAACCAATGATAAACAACAACAAAAACCCACATACCCCATCAGATCAGAGCTCAAACTGAATAGAAAAACACAATAAAAAAATTTAAAATACAAAGAAAACCCATTAAAATTCTAAGAAATTAAGAACGACCCAGATCAGGAAACATGATCATAAATCAAAAAACATTTTTAAAAAATGACTTTGATTTTATCAAATCCACAAGCAATAAAAAAAACCCAGTTCCTAAAAACTGAAACAGAAGCAAACCCAGAGTAAACACTAATACATTCACATTCACTAAACGAGTAAAAGTGTGTGAGTAAAACAGAAGCAAACTCAAAGTTCCTCCTCTTACCGATACTCACTGTTCCCTTACCCTCTTACCCATTTTCAAAACACACACAGATAGAAATATCAGACACACACAAACAAAACAACACTATCACACACACCCAAACAGAACAACACGGGAAGGATGACTTACACAGAGATAACTGAGCCCTGAGGGAGGCGGCGAGAGAACCACAAGGCAGAGAGCTGAGGGAGGCGGCTTGAAACAGAGTAGGGTTTGATTCAACCAAAAAAAAAATTTCGGTTCAGAGTAGTATATTTATCTGACCCGACGCCTGACCCGAAACCGACCCTAACCCGAAAATGAGACCCGAAACCCGACCCGAATATTCTCAGACCCATCCAAAACCTCTCGGTTCGGGTCGGGTTTTCGGGTGGGCCGGGTCCTTGCTCAGTCCTACCAACATATATAGTGTTGTCTTTTCTTTCTTTTCTTTTTTTCTTTTTCTTTTTTTTTTTTCTTCCTGGCATTTGGCTCTTTGATTCATGTTGGGAAATTTCAAACAGAAACCTTGCTCTGCTCAGATGCTGATTTTGGACCATGATTTGCACACCTACATGCTTCTGAAGTCAGAAAAAGAGAAGTAATGGAAAAGTGAATTGAAGTTTGCAAAACTTTATTCTGCTTGGTAAAAATAAAAAGAAAAGTGAATAAGTATAGAAAAAAAAAAGGATAATTTTTCAATATTCCATAACAATTAGTCGTAATAGAGTTTGTAGAACACAAGCAGAAACAATCACAGGAGCAAACAGAAATAAAAAAAGTACAGCTCCAGAAAACACACAACAACAAATGGCTTATGTCTAGTCTCCGCCCTTAATTTAAGCTCTCTCTCTCTATGGAATGTATAATACCCTCGGTTCTTACCCTTGGCAATGGAGAATATAGCGTTCCTATGGTGCCATATATGGTACACTGCAGCACCTGATGCCAACTTACATACTACAGCCCAGATTTTGCCTTCCACCGATTTTCTCCCGACACAAATTCTTGGGAACTAATTAAGCAGCACTTCATTAAATATTTCCAAAACCAGACAGATTTTCAATTTCTCCAGATATTATGAAAAAGCTCACTGCAAACTAGTTGATAAATGATAATGCTTATAGTTGCTTCTAGATTTCCATTTCCCATTCAAGAAATGCAATACAAATAAATATATTTAGGAGGCCAGGTAGCGCTCTCATGCCAATCGACATATAAATTGAAAAGTGAACCATCTCAAGCTCTACTGGGGTATGGTAGCTGACTAGCTGTTTATGGCTAAAGCAGAGATCACTCCACCAATTCCTCTCTCTAATGTAAATTGAATCTGTGTCTCATGCCCATCTTTTGGGAGCGAAAATGTTTGTAACTCCAAGGGGAGGAGGTAAATAGAGAAGGTGGCAACCCCACAACTAACATCCAGAACCTGAAGTACCCCTGCAATATAATCCCTATGAACTACCCTGCAGTAAAATGCCCTATGTTACCCAGTGTTGACAACTTCTAAAAGAATTTCAAGTACCTGGGCTCTTTCGGATCCAAATTATTTGCCTCCTCTTTATTCGATTCAGCTAGCCTGAAGAAGGCCTCATATCTAAAGCAAACTGAGAATTTCCTTCTGCTTTGAAGTGCCAAATAATTCAATCTCGACCGTTTTTGATTACTTGATAATCTGATTCACATCATCATGAGATTCAGTCTTTTCTGTAGATTAGGTATGCACCTTGATACTGGTTTGAACTTGCTGAACTAGGTTAACCATAATGCTTTATCAAGATCAAACATCTCAGAGTATAACCAGCAAAATCTCAAATGAAAAATCTAATCTTAATCAGCTCATTAATCATCCCATAATGCTTTATCAAGATCAGGAGTCTTAGTAAAACCAGTAAAAAAAATGGTCATTCTGACAAAGTTTAGCTTGCTTCGTTACAAAATGATCAAACACCTTTCCACCTGAAATATCCTTGCTCACTTTAAACCAAGAAAACCAACTGTCTACCAAGCTGGTGCTTGTAAGCTACATAAATTATAGAACTTCTAAAGAAATATTAATAAAAAACGACGCCGTTTATAATTGGCAATTGCTGCCGTTTTTCACTTCACCAAGTCAAAGCAGAGCTTGTTGAAGTAAATATGGAGAACACAGAAATTCTGAAGGACTAGGTTCGAGTGAGTCTGACTCGGAGAAAACCGGAACCATCACAGCTCCTCATCTCAAGGTTCCCTTCTTTCTTCTGTCTCTTGCAATTTCAAAATTCCTTTTTTTTTTTCCCTATATCTTTTGCCCTGAAAACGACGGCGTTTGACATTTTGGAACCTCCCCTTTTGAGATTGTACCTGACAAGCTGGCCAGGTCTCTGCAAATAGCAAATTTTTTTTTTTTGGTAAATTACGTTTTTAAAACCATATTTTATATTGGTTTTAAATTACAATCCTCCTGCCAATACCGAAATATTTACAAAATATTTCACATTTCAGATGGACTGATGTTGCTCAATTGAACCACCACAAGACAAAAACACAAAGCAAGTTGTAAGAAAATCAATGACACTTTTAAAGTTGACATTTTTATTTTTAGAATCATTTTTACTATCTCTTTTCAAACTTTTGATATGCTCAATTAATCCCCCAAATTTGAGAGTATTACCACAATATTCACCCTTTCGTCCAAATTGAGATTATGTTGGACAAAAAAGCATAGTTACAATCACATGCAAAACATGTGATTCGTGGACCTACAACACCAATTAAATTGCCCTCATTATTGCCATTTGTTATCTAACAAATACAAAATCGATATCATACCCAAATTGAAATTGAAAATGAAACAATCTAATATAATAATATTGTAGAGACTAAATTGTAAAACACACCTCTCAAGTTTAAGGTTATATTTATTTTGTTTCTTAAAACTTCAACCTTTTGATCCTCTCCCCTATCATTAGGGGATTGTTTTGATTGGCAACCCCTCCATTAAAAATATAAAACAAAATCCTAGTTAGGTATTAAGTATTCCTCAACTTGTCACATGGGATAGTTCATCCAATTAAATCATGCCATATGATATGAATTAAATGGAAAAAAAAATTATTTTTATAAAAAATCTCTAAAATATAATAAAATAATTTAATTTAATTTAATCTTTTATTTTTTTCAATATTTCTTTTTTCTTCCACAAAATTTATGCTCTTATAAATCTAAAAACACTAATTGTCGAGTAGTATGGTTTTGCTAAAGTTTGTTTTTGAGTGTATGTATATATATATATATATATATATTTATTGCTAAATAAAAAAATGGGTTTTCGATGTGGACTCATCGATCCCACATTACCTGATAGCAATAGCTAATACCATGTGTACTATTAGGGCCTTAATGAGTCTATCATCATGGGCATAACACATTTGTTGAAGCATCACTACTCGAACCGCTCCACTCCTAACAAGCATCATACGAAATGATTTGAGAACTTTTACCACAAAGCCACAACCTGCAATGGTTTGCTGATGTTTGCTTTCTTCTTTGTTCTTTGTTTTCGTACTATTGTTTCATTTTTATTATTGAATTTGGTTGACTTGAAATTTCATAGAAAAGATAGTCTCAATTTCTCATGAGTCCAAATGTTGAACTAATTTAATTCTTCCACCAACATCTACTTCCACCCAATAATAAAAAGTTACCCACTTCAAATTGGATAAGGGCTACCTCCAAATGACACAATAAGCTTTTTTTTCCCCTTTTTTTGAGGGGGACTATTATTGGGTTTGAGTTAAATGAAATTAGAGAGGAAATTATGCTATTTATATTGAAAGAATATGATCATTGGAAAATATGATTGTTAGAAATATATGGCTGTTTTTCTTCTTCTTCTTCTCAAAAAGAAAAAAAAAATATGGATGTTTAAAAAATATGACCATTGGAAAGGGAAAAAAAATCAATAAAGACAGAATAATAAAGACTTAAAAATAATAGAGAGAAAAAAATAAAGAATATGTTGGGTTTGAAAAGTAGGCAACTCAAATTGAAAAATGTAACACCTTGGATCCTTCAGACCAACCTTTTGGGCTTGAGTGACACAAGATGATAGAAATAGAATTAGAGGAATGTTCTACTCATTGGTAGGACATGTTAAGAGCCTTGTGCAGAAACACCTCTGTAGGACACAATGTGTTAAAAATGGGAAGCTTCTTTCCCATTAACCTAGCCTTTTGGGGTTAAAGGGTTCAGTATGCTACAAAAGGTGGGCTTTTAGCTAAACTTTGGGTGAGAGTTGGCCTAACTCATTTGGTATGGACACAAAGATACAAGTCTCCAATTACAAAACTTACATTAACATAAAAAGAAAACAGCCCAACCAATTGCCTTATAGTTCAGGACTGCTATTAGTTGGACTTCAAGCCTAACAATTGATGTTTAGGATTTATTTGGTTTAGAGATTCAATTCCTTTCCTTTGATTTATAGTTTATTTGATTTTATAAGATTTCATGTGATTTTTTTTTTTTTTTTGGGGGAAAGATTTATAGTTTATATGATTTAATAAGATTTCATTTGAAAATTTCTTGATTTAATAAGATTTCATTTGAAAGTTTCTCAATGATATTATGTAATTTCATTTAAGTCTATGCATTAATTAATTCCTTCTTCTTTTTTTCAGCTTTCTTGCTTAATGCCTTCTCTGGCAAGTATAAGCGTTGACATGGTTTTTTTTATATAAAAAAAATTATTTTAAATATATTATTGTTCTTCAATTTTGTTTTTTACAAGTTGGAGTTTAAGAGGATGGTTTTTATAGATTTAAATCTGTGCAATTGTACCTTCTAACGTAAGAGATAAAAGTTTAAAAGGCTTAAAAAAAAGAAAAAGAAATTAATCCAAAGATTAAGAATAGAAGTGAAAATTTTAATTTTCAATCTCATCATTCAAAAAAAGTCAATTATATGATTTTTCTTGTTGTAATGTTTGGTTGTTAATAAATTTATAAATAATTTTCTTTTGATAATCCAATAATTAGTAATTACATTAAGAATAAAGGTATTTAAATCCTAAATATTTTTGTCAATAATACTAAAAGGTACGTTAGCTTCAAAGTTCTTGACCATAAATAAACTCTTTACAACTTGCATAAAGAACTTTGTGGATTCGGTACTATATGCAATTATATCCATTCCTCTCACAATATTGTTTTACTTCTTCACTTTTTAATTTTTAATTTTTTTAATTCACTTTTTTGCCTTTTCTTTTATAAATTTGTTATTCAATTGTTACGTTGAGATTGATTTTTTTTTTTTTTTTCATTTCTCAATCTAAGCCATTAAGAGCAACTACACACAGTGCAATACACTAGTTAACCTTATCTCAATCTGAACTTTGTAGCCATATAAATAGTAAAAAGGGCTGTGGTTGATTCATACATTGCCCTTATTAATTAAATGGGCCAGATTGGTGAAATTGTTTAAACTCTTTGAGTCCTAAGAGCATTCACATCAGCTCTTGCATAACTGTGTATAAATGTGTAAAATACACATTTTGGCCATTTTTACACATTTTAAAGCAAAAAACACACTACATCAGTCCAGCTAAAATCATGCATAATCATCTAAAAATTTCAACGAGCTACAGTACCCGTGTAAATTTACACGGGCACTGTAGCATGTGTATTTAGTTTTTTATTAATTTCCGTTCGCACCAATTTTTCTCTCTCTTTTCTGTGCACAACGACCTCAATGGAAAAACAAACAAACCCAAACAGATACACAAACAAACTCAAACGAAAAAAAAAAAAAAAAAAAAAAAAAAAAAAAAAAAAAAAAAAGAGAGAGACAGATCGGTGCTAAAAAAAAAAAAAACCCAAACGGAAAAACAAACAAATCCAAACGGAAAAACAAAAAAGAGACAGATCGGTGCTTAAACCAACACAGAGATATATTTGCTAAAAAAAAAAAAAAAAAACCCAAACGGAAAAACAAAAAAGAGACAGATCGGTGCTTATCGGAGCTCGTGGGTCTCGCTTGGTCGAAGCTGCGATGATGATCGGAGCTGTGGATCGGTGATCGGAGCTGTGGATCGGAGCTGTGATGATGATTGGAGCTGTGGATCGGTGATCGGAGCTGTGGATCGGAGCTGTGATGATGATCGGAGCTGTGGATTGTTGATTGGAGCTGTGGATCGGAGCTGTGATGATGATCGGAGCTGTGGATTGGAGCTGTGATGATGATCGGAGCTGTGGATTGTTGATCGGAGCTGTGGATCGGAGCTGTGATGATGATCGGAGCTGTGGATTGTTGATCGGAGCTATGGACGGAGCTGTGGATCGGTGCGTTGGTTTGTGACCGAGAGGGAGAGAGATGAGACAGAGAGATAAACCGAGAGGGAGATAGAAGAGAGAGAGAGAAATCAGAAAATATGAGGGAGAGGGAGAGAGAGCGCGTACTAAAAGGGTGAGGGAGAGAAATAATAAAATAATTAATTAAATTGATTATTTAAATAAGAGGGGTGATAGAATAGATGAATTGATGTGGGTGTTTTGTAAAAGTGATAGTGTAAAATAGAAAAAGTAGGTTTTTAGTGTAAAATAGACGGAATCTTTTAAACGAGCCGATGTGAATGCTCTAATAAATTTGAGAGCAAGTTTAAAAACACAATAAAATCTCATAATATTTTCGCAATATCCTTATTTTGGGTTAGAGTGAATAATAATAATTATTATAATAATTTTACTCAAGCCGTTTTACTTTACGTTCACGTACACAAGTCACCGGAGCAGGGTTTTTCTTTGGATGAATGAGATTTAAGTCTATACAACTGAAAGCACCAGTAGAATCAATCATAGTAGCAAAGGAGCAGATATCAAATAGTACAGCTCCAGAAATCAATCAGTCACAAACTGTGGGGAACCAAAACCTTTGAACAAAGAAACCAGAGAAAGTAGACAATTGAGGTTTCTACATGAAATTTCCAACGCGAAACCAAACGCCATAAGTCAAGTTACGCGTGAAGACTGATGAAGACCGATCTCTGCAGTCTTCTTCTGAAAATCTGTCCCTGTCGTTCACTCTCTTTCTCTGTAACTAACGACAAAAAGATGGGCCTAAACTTGCCAGAAATAAACAACTTTTCCAGAAATAAAGTTAACAACTTTTCCCCACACCATTTACTATGACACGTACGTATGCAATGGAGTGGTTCTGGTGCCACAATTTTTCTATTCAATGCCCCCACCATTTTTGTAACAATCGAGTTATCAACATCTTTTGCTGGTCACCATGAATTTACGCTCTGTCTTCATGTTGAACACGCGGGATGTGTTTGTTATGGTATACAGTAGAGTTGACTCATACGATGACTCTCACATGGGGTCGACCACTTAACTCATTCTTTGAATCTTGCCGAATGAAGTTTCTCATAAATAAGGCCACCTCTTGGTAGTCTGCTCTTCAAAAGTTGTCCTCTCACCGTCTCTTTCATCAGTTCCAAATTTCACACCGATTCCATCTCTCTTTGAATCGACGTAATTTCAAAATCACGCAATTCAGGTTGGGGATTGTTGCCAAGAAACCATTGACTACTAATGCACTTTTAAGCTTACAAAACAAATAAAACCCAAAGTTTAAGAATCAAAATAACGATTGAAATAAATATATGTTTAACATAACATCATTGATTAAGTTTTGAGTTAAAGATATTAAAAGTGTATACGGATTGATAATATTAGGAAATAATTAATAAATTATTATATGTCCAACAATGAGACAGTCCAAAATGGTTCATGTCCACCAACTATGATATAATTCAGGTTCAAACTGTGGTTTGTGTTCAAATAATTTATGTCCTGCAAAATAAGGTATGTCCAAATAATATATGTCTAGTAATGAATTCTACTATTTTTCTTCAATTTTGTTTTTAACATGTTGGGGTTTAAGAAGATGGCTTTTTTGGATTTGAATTCATGCAATTTTACCTTTAATGTGAGATATAAAAGTTAGAAAAAAGTAAAAGTAAAAAAAAAAAGATTAAAAAATTTCTACTCTAAGGTTAAGATTAAAAGTAACCTTTTTAATTTTCAATCTCATTCAAAAGGCAATTGTACAACTTCATTTTTAGTTATAATGTTTGAATTTTAATAAATATAATTTTTTAATTTAAAAGTTAATTTACTTGTTCCTCAAAAAAAAAAAAAAAGTTAATTTACATTGGAAATAAAAGAATTCAAATCTTATACATCTCTGTTAATAATATAAAGAGTATCAGTTAGGCTCTTTAATTAGCAGGTAAAAAAGCAATGTAAAAGAAGAACATTGTAGCTGGTTTAAAAAAAATAAAAAAGAAAGAAAGCAATATTAACAGAATTTCTACTAGCCAATGATGGCGCTAAATTTTGGGCCATTCACACTAGCCTAAAGTGGGCCCCCCAGCTAGGAATTAACTGTAGTGAAGTTGAGCTTAATGCAAAAGCTATTGATTCGGAACGTGCAGTTAATTAGAAGTGGTTGTGCTCAATAGGAAGACTTCGTAATTTTAGACGAACTTCCCTCTATTGATGTCTCTAATTTTGTAAGTTTTGATGCTTCTGGTGTGCACTGTTAGAGCATTCAGTGGTGCTAAAATTTTTAACTTTTACAAGGACGAACTCAAGAGGACCCTTCTAGTGTGCACTTAGAGCATCAACATTGGTGATACAAAAAATTTTAGCTTTTGAAGGGAAGGACCTGGGTGGGGGCTCAGGTCCCCTAGGTCCAATTTTTATTTTTTAGTTATTATATATATCATTTTTGTAATTGGACCACCTTCTAAAATCTTAGACTCCCATTCTCCTCAATAATCTTAGCTAGTTTCACCCGAATAGCAACTATCTAACCCATATACTTAACAAAAATAATAAAAACATTCACAATGGTGATTGTATTTTAGCACCCAAAAAAAAAAAACTACTTTACCACCAAAGAACCAAAAAAATCATGTGTTATTAAAAAAGTTAAAGCTAAATTTGTTGCAATTACAGTAAACTGGTATAAATATCAATTGGCTATAGCAAGTTGTTAAAAATAAAATAAAATATTTTATTAAGATTATATCTCTTCCTTCTATTAAAAAACTCAAACTCTCTCTTCCTTTTTTATTTTAATGAGTTGTTTATATTATTTTAAATGAAGTGATAAAAAATAAAATATTTGATATTAGGTGTATTGTAAAGTAAGGTAGTAAAATAGATAAAGTATATTTTTAAGGTGCTAAAAGCTAAAATTTTTAGCACCATCACTGTAATTTCAACCAAAAAAAAAAAAAACCCTAGCCAGCCTAATATTAAAAAAAAACATTATTTTGTTTTTGTTTGTCTTTGTTGGTAAATTATTATATCTTAATATATTTAGAAACAACGATTTTGAGTATTTATAATTTTTTAATACTATATAGATTCATATTTGGAGCTTTTTTTTTTTTTTTTTTTTTTACTTTATACTCCGGCCCTTGCTAACTTAAAATCATAGGTCTGTCCTTGTTTTGTCACCACAAAAAACTACTTTATTTATTTTACCACCTCATTTTACAAAAACCCAACATCAATGATTTTATTTCAGCATTCAACACGTTAAAATAATATAAAAAATACAATTAAATAATATATTTAATACAATAAACACCTATCACAGCCACAAACAAAGGAAAATAATTATTATAATAATAAGAAGACAAATAAAATATATATTTTAATTATACCATATGAGCTCCAAAAATGGCTATACATTGTAGCTCAAGAGCATAAAATTATGTCTTTAACTCCATTGATGCAGCTATATTTTAATTTTTTTATGTTGGTTGTTAAATTTGGCAATATGGGCCTCTTGGGTAAAGTAATTCCAAACAACAGTTTTCAATGTTTAAACACTAAAAATTGTAGGCCTAAAAAAAATACATGTTTGATAAACTTTTCAAATAACATTATTTAATGACATTTTTATAAATATATTAAAAATTGTAAGCCCCACCTGAGAAGACCATGACTTCTTGTTGTTGGACTCATCTTCTCTCTCACGCCTCCACACTCCTTTTTCCCTTTCTTTTTCCTCCCTTTGCTTTTCACGCCTGGAACCTTCCCTCATCACAACTCTCTTCAATTAGATCCCTCTCTCTCTTTTCTCTTCAATGGGCCACTCAGCTAAAACTCTCATGTATCAAGAATTTTTTTAAAAATATGTTGTTTGAAATATAGTACCAAGCATATTTTTTCTATTATAAATATTATAAACATATATTTTTATAATACTTTTTAAACCACAGTTTTTACATTATTTTAAATAAAAATGTTTGAATACTGTTATCAAACAGGCCAACAGCAATTTGTCACCGACATTGTAAATCCGGTTTATAGAACAACTATGCCATATATTTTAACTAGCTAGCTTTGTTGTGGTTGTGCATATTACCTTTTATCCAAAATAATAATAATAATAATAATAATAATAATAAATGAATAAATCAAGGGGGAAGATACGACTTATCTTTTTCGTTGAAGTGCATGAATTTGAATTTTTACTGTAGAGTGAAAAGAATTTTAACTTTTCACCTATTCATGGTAACAAGCCTAGGTTACTAGGCTTGGTAGTAATCTTCTTATTAAATATCCATTTATCAGTGTGTGTATATATGCGACCTCTATATATCCCGTGCAATGCATGAGAACTTTAATTGATTATGAAACTATATAATTGCATAAATTGCTCCTATCTGACTTGAATTTGTGTTACAATTTGATGAAGAAGTCAAAGTTTAAAATATTCGTGAATTGGAAGATTCATTGCCTAAGAATTGTTGAAACAAAACCAGTATATATATATATATATATGGCTACACAATAGAGAGATATAAGAGAAATATTAGTTATCTTCAAAAGAATTACCCATGGTATGGTTGTTGAAATCTATCAAACATGTTCAGATATTAGTAAAACTAATGCAAAAAGTCAAATGTTAAAACTTCTAAAATGTCAAAAAATAATTTTAAAAAATTAGAAGATTCTAAACCTAGAATTATTGAAACAATAGAAAAATAATATATGACTACAGTCATTACCCACAAAGAGAAATATAAGAGAAAGATCCTGTTGAAATATGCTAGATGGTTTCATATAATGTAAAAAATAAACCCAAAAATTCAGATGAAACTAAAAAAATTAGAAAATTCGGTGCCTACAAATTATTGAAACAAAATATAAACAAAAAAAAAAAAAAATGTAACTACACAGAGAGAAATATAAAAGAAAGATATTCTACCCTAAAAAGAATAATGCATTGCTATAATTGTTAAAATCTACAAGAAAATTTTAAATGTTACAAAATATTAACTAAAAAGTCAGTAGTTAAAACACAATGGAATTATTTAGATGAAACAATCTTCTAGTGGGTTGAACCTAGCGCCAAGTTACCCTAGGATAATAGCTTGTTGTTGAGACTTGAGATCGAAATTATATATATAATGTGACTTCTTTTTCTTTGTCACCAATCAAGCTGTCACCACTAAGAGCCATCTATGTTTACGCCAATAGCTTCTCCACCAAGCAGTTAGTCTCCCAAAGTTCTAATGTATCATGATCTTTTACTATTTGAAGAGTTCAATTATTATATATACATAATATATATATATAATAAATATATACATAATATATATATATAATAATAGGTGAAGTAAAGAGAAAATCCAATTAGATTTCAATTGGATTCTCAATTTTGCGCCACTTGTCCTAACCAAAACTCAAAAAAAAATTTAATTAGATTATAAATTTGACTTCAATTTTGTGTCATGTATCTTATCTAAATTTTCTAATTTTTGTGCCCAAATAAATGATGCATTAACATTTAACACGGAAGCCAATAAAACCACAATAATAATGCTTATTGGCCTAAGTAAAAACATCTTACTTGCACACTTTCATGGAGATTATAAATTGGACTCCAATTTTGTGTCATGTATCTTATCTAAATTTTCTAATTTTTGTGTCCAAATAAATGATGCATTAACATTTAACACGGAAGCCAAGAAAACCACAATAATAATACTCATTGGCCTAAGCAAGAACATCTCACCTGCACACTTTTATGAGTGATCTCAATAGAGTCTGGAGCTCTTCTAATCCCACAACCAGAACCAAGGAGTCCAACGAGAAAGACTATAAAAGTAAAACATGATCTCCTCCTAATTCCATATCTCCATCCCATGTCTCCTCCTCTCTCAACCTCTACCAACTAGATCCACACACTGCCCTCTCCTCCTCCTTACGGATTTCTTAGAGCAAGGTCGGGTTCAAACACAATGTTCAATCCCACTCTTCCTTGCTTCACACTCTCATACATTAGCGCTTCATTGGCGCCTCCAAGAAGATTTCAAGCTCAATGATTGGTTCTTATTTTTTAATAGTTTTTAGTGTGTTTGGATTAAGATTTTGTTAATTTGTTAAAAGTGACAAAAATATAATCATATATATTATATTAAGTTGAAGTTCAATTTTAGAATTCAAATTGAATCAAATTAATTTCTAATTGTAGTTTAATTTTGTGCTATGTGTCCAATTTGATTTTTAAATGTTGGTGTTAAGTTACTTCCATTCATGATGCTCAATGTGGAAATTGAATCTACTAAGATAAACATCTTATCATCACAATTGTTAATATTTCCGTGCGTAAGCACGGACTACATGCTAGTTAAAATAATAATAAAAACTCTTTCAATCTATTTAATAATATGATTCAGATTTTGATGTTGGTTTTGATGTTGATTTGTTTTTACCCTTTCAATCTTAGGATTTCAAAAAAGTGGGTTTCGAAGTAGCATCCAGTTTTTAATTATTTCTTTGGTTAAAAACCTGATTATATACATTCTCCGTTTGTATATATCCCCCCTCCCAAAAAAAAAAAAAAAAAGGTTTGACATACACACAGTATTAACGTAGAGTTCAAGAATTTTAAGATATTTGATTTTCACTTGGACTCTTTTTAAGTGAAGAATGTATATATATATACACGGTTAGTTGGTGTATTTTTTTTTTGGATGAAATTTGTGTTCTTTAGAACTCTACTCTGATTGATACAATTTATGTTTGTATTTTTAAGTTTTTTTTTTTTCAATCTAATTGAAAAAATTAAAAATTAAAATAAATTATAATGAGGTGTAAACAATTTAAATATTTTTTAAAAAAATATAATAATAATAATGTGGCAAGTTTTGAAGAGGTCAACAAAAAGTCAAAAGTTTTGGTTTAAGTTTGAGTTTGAGTTTAAGTTGGACTTGTTAGAGAGACAGCGTTTCACTCTTTGTTAAATTTGGATTAAAGAAAAATAATTTTATTTTTAAAAAATGATAATGATGAGTTTGAGTTTAAGTTGGACTTGTTAAAGAGATATAGTTTCACTCCTTTTTAAGTTTGGATTAAACAAAAACAATTTTGTTTTAATATCTAAATAAAATGATAATTTTATTTAAATACTAATTGTGGGGCCCAACAATTCGTGGACCAGGTCCATTTGCCCTTAGAGAGTCCGAAGGCCCAATCCGAGGAGAGCTGTGGCCCAAGCTCTACAACGCAGAGCACGAACCAATTTTGGGAGGCAGCCGAGGACAGTTTAGTCCTCGGCAGATCCATGATCCCACCAGAATAAAAGGGTGAAACGGGCATAGGGACGAATTCATAAGAAGATCCAAAATATCTTGGGGAGGTTATCCTTACCACCCTTCCAGATAAGACCCAGCGCCTGACGGAGCCGTACTCTGCAGCTTTATCAAACCATCCCCAACAATTCCGGGATTGGATTGATGGGACAAATGTCAGTGTTTGTAAAGATTGACCCTACACGTGGACGAAGGACAGCGAATGCAAGCTAGTATAAAATAAGGAAGTAAGTAAATCTGGGGGGGGGGGGGACTCCCCTAAAGAAAAAGGGAGAGATTACATGGGGAAATATCTCAACAACACCGGATTTCACGGAAGAAAGTCCGTCGTTGGGCAACCGGGATAGGGCCTCAAGAGGCCCTCGAATTATCTCCGAGGAGCTCCACCCCACGAGGAACGACGCCATAGGGCTTAAACGTTCACACCCAATTCCCTTTTTCTACATGAATTCCTCTAGAGCCATGACCGGACATCGCCACTTGGCCAGCGGCTAGCTTTTCAAGCCCACTCTCTACAAATCATATTGTGAGGGACCTTTATTGCGTAAGTCCAAAAATGTTAGTGGGCCGCAAAGGAATCGTGTCCTTACAATTGGCGCTGTCTGTGGGAAGCTTGCGCGCGGGCGCAGGTGGCGGTGGAATCAACTCACTGGCAAGCACAAATTTTTGTGGTCTCCTCCATCTCCGGCGACATATGTTTGTTGCTCCGACATAAACTTCTGCTAGGGGCTATGCCTCATAGTGCTAAAGGCACAGGCATCTCTAGGGGCTTCCAGCCTCACGCCAACTTTCCTCGCCCTGGAGAAGGGGCTTATGGTCGAAAAGTAAACCAAATACATTAAAAAGATCTTAAGTTTTGGACAGAACCAAGGCCTTGCATGGTCCTCGGACTCAAGCCTATGGGGAAACCAAGTACATTAAAAAGATCTTAAGTTTTGGACAGAACCAAGGCCTTGCATGGTCCACGGACTCAAGCCTATGGGGAAACCAAGTACATTAAAAAGATCTTAAGTTTTGGACAGAACCAAGGCCTTGCATGGTCCTCGGACTCAAGCCTATGGGGAAACCAAGTATATAAAAGATCTTAAGTTTTTGACAGAACCAAGGCCTTGCATGGTCCACGGACTCAAGCCTATGGGGAAACCAAATACATTAAAAAGATCTTAAGTTTTGGACAGAACCAAGGCCTTGCATGGTCCACGGACTCAAGCCTATGGGGAAACCAAGTACATTAAAAAGATCTTAAGTTTTGGACAGAATCAAGGCCTTGCATGGTCCTCGGACTCAAGCCTATGGGGAAACCAAGTATATAAAAGATCTTAAGTTTTGGACAGAACCAAGGCCTTGCATGGTCCTCGGACTCAAGCCTATGGGGAAACCAAGTACATTAAAAAGATCTTAAGTTTTGGACAGAACCAAGGCCTTGCATGGTCCTCGGACTCAAGCCTATGGGGAAACCAAGTACATTAAAAAGATCTTAAGTTTTGGACAGAACCAAGGCCTTGCATGGTCCTCGGACTCAAGCCTATGGGGAAACCAAGTACATTAAAAAGATCTTAAGTTTTGGACAGAACCAAGGCCTTGCATGGTCCACGGACTCAAGCCTATGGGGAAACCAAGTACATTAAAAAGATCTTAAGTTTTGGACAGAACCAAGGCCTTGCATGGTCCTCGGACTCAAGCCTATGGGGAAACCAAGTACATTAAAAAGATCTTAAGTTTTGGACAGAACCAAGGCCTTGCATGGTCCTTGGACTCAAGCCTATAGGGAAACCAAGTATATAAAAGATCTTAAGTTTTGGACAGAACCAAGGCCTTGCATGGTCCACGGACTCAAGCCTATGGGGAAACCAAATACATTAAAAAGATCTTAAGTTTTGGACAGAACCAATGCCTTGTATGGTCCACGGACTCAAGCCTATGGGGAAACCAAGTACATTAAAAAGATCTTAAGTTTTGGACAGAACCAAGGCCTTGCATGGTCCTCGGACTCAAGCCTATGGGGAAACCAAATATATAAAAGATCTTAAGTTTTGGACAGAACCAAGGCCTTGCATGGTCCTCGGACTCAAGCCTATAAGGAAACCAAATACATTAAAAAGATCTTAAGTTTTGGACAGAACCAAGGCCTTGCATGGTCCTCGGACTCAAGCCTATGGGGAAACCAAGTACATTAAAAAGATCTTAAGTTTTGGACAGAACCAAGGCCTTGCATGGTCCACGGACTCAAGCCTATGGGGAAACCAAGTACATTAAAAAGATCTTAAGTTTTGGACAGAACCAAGGCCTTGCATGGTCCTCGGACTCAAGCCTATGGGGAAACCAAGTACATTAAAAAGATCTTAAGTTTTGGACAGAACCAAGGCCTTGCATGGTCCTTGGACTCAAGCCTATAGGGAAACCAAGTATATAAAAGATCTTAAGTTTTGGACAGAGCCAAGGCCTTGCATGGTCCACGGGCTCAAGCCTATGGGGAAACCAAATACATTAAAAAGATCTTAAGTTTTGGACAGAACCAATGCCTTGTATGGTCCACGGACTCAAGCCTATGGGGAAACCAAGTACATTAAAAAGATCTTAAGTTTTGGACAGAACCAAGGCCTTGCATGGTCCTCGGACTCAAGCCTATGGGGAAACCAAATATATAAAAGATCTTAAGTTTTGGACAGAACCAAGGCCTTGCATGGTCCTCGGACTCAAGCCTATAAGGAAACCAAATACATTAAAAAGATCTTAAGTTTTGGACAGAACCAAGGCCTTGCATGGTCCTCGGACTCAAGCCTATGGGGAAACCAAGTACATTAAAAAGATCTTAAGTTTTGGACAGAACCAAGGCCTTGCATGGTCCTCGGACTCAAGCCTATGAGGAAACCAAGTACATTAAAAAGATCTTAAGTTTTGGACAGAACCAAGGCCTTGCATGGTCCTCGGACTCAAGCCCATGGGGAAACCAAGTACATTAAAAAGATCTTAAGTTTTGGACAGAACCAAGGCCTTGCATGGTCCTCGGACTCAAGCCTATGGGGAAACCAAGTACATTAAAAAGATCTTAAGTTTTGGACAGAACCAAGGCCTTGCATGGTCCTCGGACTCAAGCCTATGGGGAAACCAAATACGGTAGCACGCAAACCTCGTTATGCATCCGAAGAGAACTCCTCGTTAATAGCAGGGTCAACCCCTTAATTGCACGGGTTCCCCGGTCTACCCTCGGATCCCCCCGTGCCAAGAGGAATGGTGCGATACGGAGTTGGTCTAGCGTGCATCGCACAGCGCTCAACAGCTATCCCGGTTAGTTCCATGAATTTAGTCTATTTAGGATTACCGTTGTTACACTTGATAACATTTGCGAGTTTGAACTAATAAGGGTTGTATTAAAGGCATTTTCCTGCCCGGAGTATCATTAAAAGCATACTTAGATTTAATGTCCACGCATAAAGTAGTTGTTACAGAGGAGAAAAGTATGTATAAAGAAATAAACACATCTTTTATTAAGACGAATGAACAGTACAATGTACAATGAAAAGCTGAAACGAGCTCACATTAGAGCTAACTACGTAAGTAAAAGAAGAATACAAGAGGGTGAAGGTAAAGCCGAGGAGATATCTCAGACGAGAGGTTGGCTACTGCTTCGAGACTTTACTCCTCCTCAAAGCCTTCACACGCCCATAACTCAGGCAGCAAAAGAACCCGACTCGAGTCTCGCACCGCCGAAGGAAAGGTGCAGGGAGCCGGAAGTTGAGGAGCCTTCACCAAAAATCTACCTGCAAAGAGGCAGAGGTGCTGACGGCGGAGAATCTTTCTTCTGACACACCAAAATTCTGGCGTGAACAGAACCTGCTTCGGATTTTGACTGAAAGAAGGAGGAATACCCTTTCCCCTCTGACGAAGCAGAGTGCTCCTTTGAATTTACGCTTCCTTTGCCCGTAACTCACTACCCTGAGTCTCAGGAGGACACGGCGCCTCCATGGCGGAGAAAGCCCTTTCTCCCCTAATCTCGCCTCAGACATGATAAACTCAGGGAGTAAACTGAAGGACCTGCGTTCAAGTAAGACAGCTTTCACTCCTATTTATTCTAAATGCTAAAGTGGTGGCATTTAATGCACGCAACGTCCCAAGGTACGCTACGGACAAAATGCCCCCGGCTCGATTTCCCACGCCGTCTGCAGTATTAAAGGAGCCTCGTGAAGGCGCACCTCGAACACTGGGACGCCAGAAGGTACCGCGTGACCAAAGACCAAGGAAATGCCCCTAAATCTGTGGGCTTAGTTAATTCGCGTCTCAGGCCAGTTCTACATGGAGGCCCACGAACTACGGCCCATGCCAGGGAATAGCTGTTGCCAAGGGCAACCTCCCGCTCGGAAATTTGTGAGATACCTGAAGGAAGACCATGTGCGTAAAAAAGGGGATAAAGTTCTGGACAGAACCAAGGCCTTGTATGGTCCTCGGACCCAAGCCTACGGGGAAACCAAGTACAAAAATTTTCATTATTATAAGTTCTGGACAGAACCAAGGCCTTGTATGGTCCTCGGACCCAAGCCTATGGGGAAACCAAGTACAAAAATTTTCATTATTATAAGTCCTGGACAGAACCAAGGCCTTGTATGGTCCTCGGACCCAAGCCTATGGGGAAACCAAGTACAAAAATTTTCATTATTATAAGTCCTGGACAGAACCAAGGCCTTGTATGGTCCTCGGACCCAAGCCTATGGGGAAACCAAGTACAAAAATTTTCATTATTATAAGTCCTGGACAGAACCAAGGCCTTGTATGGTCCTCGAACTCAAGCCTATGGGGAAACCAAGTACAAGAATCTTTTATTATTATAAGTTCTAGACAGGACCAAGGCCTTGTATGGTCCTCGGACCCAAGTCTACGGGGAAACCAGCTGCTCGGATAAAAAAAAAAAAGGAGGTTTGAACTTCGCAATATGGGCTACTTGATAAAAAGGTCAGGCCATTTCATCCACGGCTTAAAGACCCTAAAGGGTTAGGCCCAACGAAGGAATAAGGAAGGTGCTAGAACGCCCCAGTATTTATTGGCCTAAGAGGGCTGTTCATCTGGAGGGTGATATGTCTTCAAATGGCTATTTCTCACACGGCATCAAGCCTTCAGCCCTCTCCTTGGCTAACATGGGTAATTATTACTTTTCACTGGTCGGCCTTGTTGCGCCGAGCGCTTTTATTAGAGTTTTAACGACATCTTTTTGTTATCATGTATTTTGGTTTTAGTTGACATTGACATAAATACTATATTATTGTGCCGAGCGGCGCTTGCAAATTAATAAAACAGAGACAAAACATGCAAAATGAAATAGAAACAACTTTTATTGATATAAAGATTATTACAATGTACAAAAAGGGGCTTCAACAAGCCTATACAAAAGAGGGGCTGCCGAAACAGCACTAACATCCACAGTACAGATAAGCAAACGGTCAGATACCTTTTAAACTCGTCTTCAAAGTCTCTCTAATCTCTGCCTCATCGCTGCTCGTACTAAGAGAGGAACTCACTTCAAAAAGAAAAAGGATGAAGAAGAGAGAAATAGTAAGGAAGAAATCAATGAAGAAGATGGAGGATATGAAGGAAGAAAATGGAGGACATGAGTAAAAGAAGGAGGAGAAGAGGAGGGAGAGAGATGAATAGACAAAGAGAGGAGCAAAAGAGGGAAAAGAAACAGCACCAGGGCGGAACTGGTGCTGGGAAGACAATAAGAAGAGGGAGGGGGAGGGCACCAAGGAGCAAAAGAGGGAGAAGCAGAAGCACTTAGCCCCTGCCTCAGCCCTGACTCCTAACACGTTGGTGCCATATTAGGTACGCTCGTGAGGAGCCGGGTGGTGCTGGTCTTGGTTGTTCTCGACTCAGTCACGCCGAGAATTCGACATGACGAGCCCCTGCTTCGGATTTTGGCTAAAAGAAAGGCGAGACAGATCTTAAGTCTGCGCCACCCTTGCCCTGACCGAGCCATTTCAAGTTTTGTTAGAATGTGGTGTTTTGAGGAGTGTGGTTCCTTCATCATTTGTTATGGAGGGTGTATGCGGATATGGTAACAAACGGGCTAAGTGGACGCTAAAGGAGGATGCGGGTTTCAGATTTCAGAAGGAAGGAGAGGAGTCTGTACGAAAGTCACTGCTTCTTGCTTGCCTTCTTATAGGAGGGGCAAAACGAGTGGAATTAAATGCGTTCAGAGTTTCCAAAAGAATCTAAAGAAAAAGAGGCGCCCGTTCCGTTTCCCCACCTTATCAGTTGAGCCGCCGGACATAAATATGCCTCGTGAAGGGAATTCATTTAAGGGCGCGTCTGGGACATCCAAGCGGCAGGAGTAGATTCCGAGCGGATTAGACGGAATCCCTTGAAAACCAGCTGACTTCCTGGGAAACCGCTCACATAAATGCGGGATCAAACTAAAAGGGTCATATTAAGGGCCCGGATTTGCCAAAACCCTCCTTTCCAACCCGGAAATCGGATAGAAGGGTTTTGAGGGGCTATTGTGGGGCCCAACAATTCGTGAACCAGGCCCATTTGCCCTTAGAGAGTCTGAAGGCCCAATCCGAGGAGAGCTGTGGCCCAAGCTCTACAACGCAGAGCACGAACCAATTTTGGGAGGCAGCCGAGGACAGTTTAGCCCTCGGCAAATCCATGATCCCACCAGAATAAAAGGGTGAAACGGGCATAGGGACGAATTCATAAGAAGATCCAAAATATCTTGGGGAGGTTATCCTTACCACCCTTCCAAATAAGACCCAGCGCCTGACGGAGCCGTACTCTGCAGCTTTATCAAACCATCCCCAACAATTCCGGGATTGGATTGATGGGACAAATGTCAGTGTTTGTAAAGATTGACCCTACACGTGGACGAAGGACAGCGAATGCAAGCTAGTATAAAATAAGGAAGTAAGTAAATCTGGGGGGGGGGGGGGGACTCCCCTAAAGAAAAAGGGAGAGATTACATGGGGAAATATCTCAACAACACCGGATTTCACGGAAGAAAGTCCGTCGTTGGGCAACCGGGATAGGGCCTCAAGAGGCCCTCGGATTATCTCCGAGGAGCTCCACCCCACGAGGAACGACGCCATAGGGCTTAAACGTTCACACCCAATTCCCTTTTTCTACATGAATTCCTCTAGAGCCATGACCGGACATCGCCACTTGGCCAGCGGCTAGCTTTTCAAGCCCACTCTCTACAAATCATATTGTGAGGGACCTTTATTGCGTAAGCCCAAAAATGTTAGTGGGCCGCAAAGGAATCGTGTCCTTACACTAATGATAATGATGAGTTTGAGTTTAAGTTGGACTTGTTAGAAATATAGAGTTTCACTTTTTGTTAAGTTTAGACTAAACGAAAATAATTTTATTTAAAAAAAATGACAATTTTATTTAAATATTGTGCTAACGTGAAAAATTGTGGGGTTTAAGAGACTTCGATTTTATATATATACTAGCATTATACCCATGCGATGCACGGCTTAATCAAAATTTATATGTAAATAATTTTTTTATTAATTTACTTAAAATAAATAAATATTTTACTTTTAAGTTACATAATGAATGCATGTTGTGTCAGACTAAGGTGGGTGTGTGTGTGTGTATATATAATTGAATGGAAGATAGTAGAGGTACTTATATATATATATATATATATATATATATATATATATATATATATATATATATATAATATGATTTTCAATAATACATTGAATTTAAGGCTCAATAAATCACATATATTTAAATGAAAAATCCTTGAATTTAATAGTTAAAAACTATCCAAAACAATAATTGAAATCTTGTTTAAGTGAAACCTCAATTCAGTAATTAAGAACAATCTAAATTATTAAACATTTAAAAATTTGAAGTAGAGAGAGACTCACATGAGAATTTAATTTTTTTTCCTTGAAGGCATGGAAGAAGACACTGAAACTTGAGTGAGTTTCACCCTATGAAGTTTAAGTTTAAACTTAAAGTTTAAGTCCTGTGCGTTGCACGCTACATGTGTGTGTATATGCATGGAAAATGATCTAAATTTAACATTTATTATAGAAAAGAGGTGGTGTAGTCTTACTCCTGTCTAACGAAGTCTTGTTATAATCCCTTTGTATAGCGTGTGTATATGCATGAAAAATTATACGAATTTAACATTTATTGTAGAAAAAATGTGGTGTAGTCTTACCCCTGTCTAGCTAATTTTGTTATAAGCCCTTTGTTCTGCGGGGAGAGAGAGAAATGCTTCTTTTGAAAAAAAAAATCGGTGTATAATATATAATAGCTAAGATATTAATCTTTAGAAGTGGTATCTCATACGGATTAGTATTTCAATTGTAGGTTTTGGTAGTTCAAAGTTAGCGCATAATAGTTAATAATTAGAAAATTACTTTGAAATTTTTTTAAACCCATCCCTTAAAAAAGTTTTAGTAGAGTTTAAATCACGTTAATAAATTATCTCTCTATTTTAAATTTTTTTTTTAAATCATCTTAATTAAAAGTTACTAATAAAACTATTATTAGTAAACATTTTTTATGCTTATCTATTTAGCTTTGTTGCCAAATTTATATAAATTCTTTTTTCTTTTTTTTTTGAAGAATATAACACAACCAAAAACCTATAAACAACAATTTACATTCATTTAAAGAATATAATCAAAATTATTCATAATTTAAAATTAAGAAATTAACACAAATTATAAATTAAGATATAAATTTAGAAAAAGAACAAAGAATAAACCCGATTGTTTTCTCTATCACTTTAAGAGATGAAAGTGTGAGTATGTAATTAAAACTTGAATCAATTATTGTAGAAGAAAATAAATGAGTATGAAAGTTTAATATTATGGATTAGGTTGAAACATGTGTGAGAATTTTTTATTAATTTTTTTGAAGTTAAAGAAAAATAACTTAAACAAAATGAAAAAATAATAATGAAGAAGAAAGAATGCATACTTGTCATGGGATTTAGGCATTCACATATTGTAAAAAATGCTTGCTTGTAGGTCAGTGGTGGTAGTTCTGATGTCTCCCATGTCTTGTATATCTCATAAATAATCAACAAATGATATCCTAAATTCTAATACTTGCATGAATAAGATTATTTTGAAAAAATAAGAGAAAATTAATAAAAAATATATAATATAATTGTATTTGAAGACATAGAAATAATTTTATTATTTTACTTCAAAACTTACACCAAATTAAGTCTCATAAGTTCATAATTTTCTTTAATATTAAGTACCTCCCACATTCTTGTGACTCTTACTCTAAATTCCAATCGTCTTTTTCGGTGTCAATTTCATCAAAGATGTTATATCCTGATTTTGTCTACCATTTTGATTAAAAAAAAAAATCAAAATGTTATCAACAATTTATCATCATATTAATATCAAGATAAAAAATTATGATATTTATGTAAAAGTTCTTTAATTAAAATAACTAATAAAATAGTGTAAGGACCAGAAAATTTAGTGGCCGAAGCCCATTTAGAGTACTGGGTTGTGCAGTTCAACCTTGGCCCAAATCAATAAAATTTGTAAGAGAATGGAACAAACAACACGTGGGGCAGTTCATCCACCCATTTTCCCTTAGCATCTTCCAACCTTTTCTTCAGCCCAGACACTATAACTTTATTGGTGGCCTCGGCCTACCCATTCCCCTAAGGATAAGCAGGTGTAGAATACCCATTCCTAATCCCTAACTCCCTGCAATATCTCCAAAAGGCTTTACTATCAAATTGAAGACCGTTATCTGAGATCAGTGTGTGAGAAACTCCAAACCTGGTAACAATGTTCCTCCAAATGAACCTCTTAGCATCCATGTCCCTAATATTGGCAAGGGGCTCGGCTTCCACCCACTTAGTAAGTAGTCCGTGCTGACTAGAAGCCATCTTCGATTCCCTATAGCTCGAGGAAAGGGTCCTACTATATCCAAGCCCCACTGAGCAAATGACCAGGGGCTAGACAAAGGATTTAGTATTCCCACAAGGATATTTGGGCATACCTTTGACATTGGTCACACTTTTTCACATAATCCTAAGAGGTTTTTCTCATGCTAAGCCACCAGTACTCCTAGGTAAAGGCCCTGTGCGCTAAAGACCTTCCTCCTGTATGACTCCCATAAATGCCCTTATGCAGTTCTTTCAATAAGGACTCCACTGCTTCTGGATGTACGCATAATAAATATGGCCCTGAGTAAGAGCGCTTATACAACTTTTGCGTTTCAAACAGCCAGTAGTGAGGGGCAACTCTGCATACTTTCTCTGCCTCACACTTTTCTTCAGGCAACAATCCCTGTTTCAAGAAGGTTACTTTGGGGTCCATCCAGCTCGGCCCCACATGGAGGCTGCCCACCCCTATCAAAGGTGCCCTTGTAAGACTTGAATTATCCATCTCCTCAATAACAACAACTTGAGGAAGATGGAGGCGTGCCCTTCGAGGTAATAAACCCATGCCGGTTGGAGCAAGTCTCAAAAACTGCCAACCAAAGCAGACAATACCTTTGATGGGCACTGCCCTCAAAAACGCCTTTTTGTGGGGGAGGATTTTATTCCAAGCCCGCAAGCAGTTTGTTCGCTCTGGGGCCGAAGGACCCACACGGCTTTGTTCCTTTAAGCGACATGAGCAGTTTTTAAGACTTGTTCCCACATCGAAGAAAGATGCGCCCCACTCATGTTTTATAAGTCTTAGCTAAAGGCAAGAGTGGGGCGTATCTTTCTTCGATATGAGAGCAAGTCTCAAAAACTACTCATGCCGCTTGAAGGAACAAAGCCATGCAGGTCCTTCGCCCCAGAGCGGACAAACTGCTTTCGAGCTTGGAACAAAATCCTCCCCCACAAATAGAAATGCATTCCCCTTTTCTTTATATCATGGTAATGTTAAAAGTGCTCACTTTGATGGTGTTTGTCTACAGATTGATTTTCTAAGCCATTAAAGTAAAAAAAAAAAAAAAAAAAAAAAAAAAAATCAGTTTGTGCATGTACGTCACTGTATACCAACTCTTAAAAGATGAGTTGTTGTTGTTGTTGTTTTTATTTTTTATTTTTTTATTTTTTTAATTGTGTTTTCTTCTACTAGAATATTATTGAGTGGATTCTTCTAATCTAAGAGTCATGAATAACCCAAAAATAAGATTTTCCTCTAAATCAAAATTGAGGGTAATATATATATATATATATATATATATATATATATATAATTGTTATCAACAATTTACCATCAATTAAAGTTAAAAAGAAGAATGTCCTTGAAATCAAAATTAAGGGATGGCAACATCATAGTAACATTGGAACCTATGTCATAAACATGTAATTTATATATGATATACAAAATTGGAACCCACTTTATCTTTGTAGTTAACTAAAAACTTTAATATTAATAAATAAGGGAGATCATGAGAGAAGAATTATAAAAAGAAAAATCTTACATGCAAGTTCATAACAAAAATTTTAAAATAATATACAAAATAATATAAAATCACCTCTAACCATATTTAATGATTGATTTCCAAACTATAAACATATAAATTGGATAAAACTTAAGGAAATAAGATTAACAAAATACAAAAAATCTATTCAATTTGATAAAAAATAAAAATACATACCCCTGCAAGGTTATGTAGGTAGGAGAAGAATAGAGTAAAACCTTGTACGGTAGGTAGTAAAAAATCATAATTTTATCACATATATTTATATTCCATGTTGAAGGAGTTGATATGAATAAAGAATTGTGTTGTGTGATAAGAGAAAATAGCAACATATTCTAAACTAACGTCTAACATAAAATTTGTCGATAAAAAAAAGAAAAGTATTTCAGGCACCTAATCTGAAAAGTTAGATAAAAAGGATGTATATCTAATTATCAATTAACGTAGGCCTCATGTATATCAATTAATTAGAACTCTTTTGTAGATGAAAAAAAAATTGCATTTCAGGCACCTAAATCGAAATATTTTAGATTAAAAGGTCTCATATATATCAATTAATGAAGGCCTCATGTATTTAGAACTCTATATCTATATTCACGTTAATAATAACACTATATTAAATTTTGGAGTTTATCCAAAGAATAAAAAGTGAAGGAAAAAATAAGTAGTTTTTTTTTTAAATAAAAAAATGAGTCCAAGATGTCAGGACATATGTGATTCATGTTAAGAACATATGTCAACATTTTATATAATTAGCTAATCTTTTGACAAAACGCACTTTACTTGTAATTGGGTAAATCTAGGATGTGTTTAATGCTTCAAGAAATAAGGTTTTAAGTTCAAGTGTTAAAACCATGCAAGTTTGTCCAAGATTCAAGTAATGAAGTGCAGGATTTTAAAGCTCAATAGCTAGCATTTATCAAGGTTTTAAAAGCTGCTGAAGCCCATGGCTCAACAGCTAGATCAATAGATAGCCATCTATCGAGATTTATGAAGTTCAGTTTTTCAAGCTGATTTTCATCCAATCTGTGAATGTATGTTTGAGTTTTCTTTTCTCACAACCCTAAACATATATAAGGATTATTTTAAGGTCATTAAAGGTGACACAAGTTGCACAAGAGCACAATTCCACAAGTGTGAAGAAAGATGTGATCGATGACCTAGTTTGCCCTAGTTTTTCATTCTCTTCAAGAAGTTCCTGTGTTTTGTATACCTTAGGGTTTTGCGACCAAGCAACTTCATGATCTTCATTGTGCGATGAACATAAGAATTTTGTAGTCAACATCCTTCTCAAGTTGGTGATCAAAACGCGTACTGGGATCCGTGCAATTGGTTAGTCACGTTCTGGGAGCCATGCATCGAAAGGATAGATTATCACTACAAAACAATTCCAATTGGGTCTTAGGGTAAGGGTTCAAAGTTGGTATAAGGTATTGAGATTCCTTTACTTGTAATCGCTTATTTTGATAATAGTGGATTCTCGAGAGTGGTGACTTTAAAATTACCCGGTGGGTTTTTGCCATGTAGTTTTTTCCCATTCGTAAACAAATCATCGTGTCAATTTAATTTCCACTGCATACTTAGTTTAATTGGTGATTTGTTCGTGCTACCACGTACATTGCATGTTAATTTGATTAATTAATAAACTTGACTAATTAATAAATTAATTCATCATGAGGGGGTCAATACATTTTTGGCTTATCACAAGAGACATTAAATTACAAAATATATGGATGAACAATTTGAGTATATCAATTAACGTAGGCCTCATGTATTTAGAACTCTACATCTATATTAACGTTAATCATATACAACTCTATACTAAATTTTGGAGTTTATCCGAAGAATAAAAAAGTGAAGGAAAAAAATAGTTAAAAAAAGAAAAAAGGAGTCCATGAGATGTTAAATTAGAAAAGATATGGATGAACAATTTTAGTTTTTGCTATAAATTGATTTGGTCTCCACATTGAAGAACTTTATATGAACAAAAAGTCTAAAGCTAATATTAATTGAATAGAATTTTATAAACTAAAATTCTAAACACTATGTTGCAACCTTAGACAAAATAAACTAAAGAAAAAAAAACAAATTAAACACTACATTGCTGTATTTTTATCCACTTAGAAATATAGCAAGTATAATTCAACTTTAATCAAATTAAGATTTTTATTCACTTAGAAATTATAATTGAAGAAAACTTATATATATTTTTTTCTTAAAATCTAAAAAACTAAGAAAATTTATGCAATAGATTTTTATCCACTTAGAAATTATAGTTGAAGAAAAATTATATCCACTTAGAAATTATAGTTGAAGAAAACTTATATATATTTTTAAAATCTAAAAATTTAAGAAAAATTCTGCAATTTGGTGTTGCCCTTGACACAACCACAACATCTAAACCTAATTTTTATTATATATGATATGATATGATATGATATATAGATAAACAAATTTGGTGAATTTTTAAAATGCATTATTTGGGATATTTATTTTTATTTAACAATGTGTATAGACTTAATAAATCATTATTATACAAATTCTCATTAACCCATTTCTCATCAAAGAAACATTGTTAACCTAATGGATTCAACCGCTACACCTAACAAAACGGGCTACACAACTATTTGATAAGAGCATTAGATGATTCGAAAACCCAATTTGCCTGATCTAACCTCATGGATGCAATTAACTCTGGAATTTTTTTAGGACCATGATGCACCACCAAGGCTACACACCCTGGAAGAAAAATATTCAAGCCGTTTTACTTTA
The DNA here is from genome assembly GCA_036321655.1 of Quercus alba. Taxonomy (NCBI): domain Eukaryota; kingdom Viridiplantae; phylum Streptophyta; class Magnoliopsida; order Fagales; family Fagaceae; genus Quercus; species Quercus alba. Next base: position 9,217,294 of record CM070304.1, on the reverse strand, counting down.
CGTTCACACAAGTCACCGGAGTAGTTTTTTTTTTTTTGGATGAATGAGATTTAATTAAATCTATACAACTAAAAGCACCAGTAGAATCAATCATAGTAGCAAAGGAGCAGATATCAAATAGTATAGCTCCAGAAATCAATCAATCACAAACTGTGGGGAACCAAGACCGATCTCTGCTGTCTTCTTCTGAAAATCTGTCCCTGTCGTTCACGCTCTTTCTCTGTAACTAACGATAAACAGATGGTCCAAAACTTGCCAGAAATAAACAACTTTTACAGAAATAAAGTTGACAGCTTTTCCCCACACCATTTACCATAATGACACGTACGTATTCAATCCCCCACCACTTTTGTAACAATCGAGTTATCCACATCTTTTGCTAGTCACCATGAATTTACGCTCTGTCCTCATTTTGAACACGCGGGATATGTTTGCTATGGTGTACAGTAGAGTTGACTCATATGATGACTCTCACATGGGGTCGACCACTTAACTCATTCTTTGAATCTTGCCGAATGAAGTTTCTTTGTAAATTTCCTACATCACCGCTTAAACACCGAATTTCTCATAAATAAGGCCACCTCTTGGTAGTCTGCTCTTCAAAGTTGTCCTCTCACTGTCTCTTTCATCAGTTCCAAATTTCACATCGATTCCATCTTTCTTTGATTCGACGTAATTTCAAAACCACGCAATTCAGGTTGGGGATTGTTGGGGACATTTTTTGTGTACAACCACGAGTTATCAATAGTAGGATTTCTTTATTAAACTCGGATTTGTTTTTGGGAAGTGACTCTAGAACTCAGTATTGAGTCAAAGAAACCATTAACTACTAGTGCACTTTTAAACTTACAAAGTAGATAAAATCCAAAGTTTAAGAATCAAAATAGCGATTGAAATAAGTATATGTTTAACATAACATCATTGATTAAGTTTTGAGTTAAAGATATTAAAAATGTATACTGATTGATAATATTAGAAAATAATTAATAAATTATTATGTGTCTAGCAATGATACAGTTCAAAATGGTTCATGTCTAGCTATGGTATAATTCATGTTCAAACAGTGGTTTGTGTTCAAATAATATATGTCCAGCAAAATAAGGTACGTCCAAATGTCCAGTAATGAATTCTACTATTTTCTTCAATTTTGTTTTTAACAGGTTGGAGTTTAAGAAGATGGTTTTTTGGGATTTGAATCCATGCAATTTTACCTTTTAATGTGAGATATAAAAGTTAGAAAAAAGTAAAAGTAAAAAAAAAAAAAAGATTAAAAATTTTCTAATCTAAGATTAAGATTAAAAGTAAACTTTTTAATTTTCAATCTCATTCAAAAGGCAATTGTACAATTTCTTTTTTAGTTATAATGTTTGAATTTTAATAAACATAATTTTTTTAATTTAATAGTTAATTTACATTGGAAATAAAAGAATTTAAATCTTATACATCTCTGTTAATAAGATAAATATCAGTTAGGCTCTTTAATTAGCAGGTAAAAAAGCAATATAAAAGAAGAACTTTGTAGCTGGTTGAAAAAAAAAAAAAAAAAAAAAGCAATATAAATAGAACTTCTACTAGCCAATGATGGCGCTAAATTTTGGGCCCTTCACGCTAGCCTGGAGCGGGCCCTTCAGCTAGGAATTAACTGTATTGAAGTTGAGCTTAATGCAAAAGCGATTGATTTGGTTAACTTCGATACGATACTAACAGGACTAATGATTCTCAAAAAAAAAAAAAAACAAAAAAAACAAAAAACAAAAAACAAAACAGGACTTATTCATCACTCTTAAATGATTGTAGGTCATTACTCAATAGGTTTCAATGTTTCACCAAGTTAGAGTTAGCCATATTTATCGCAAAGCGAATAAATGTGCAAATAATTAAAAGGGGTTGTGCTCAACAGAAAGACTTCGTAATTTTGAAGAACTTCCCTCTATCGATGTCTCTATTTTTGTAAGTTTTGATGCTTCTGGTGTGCACTCTTAGAGCTTCAATATTGGTAGTGCCAAAAATTTTAGCTTTTGCAAGACTGGACCCAAGTTGAGGCCCAAGCCCCCGGTCCAATTTTTATTTTTTAGTTATTATATATATCTTTTTGTAATTAGGCCACCTTCTAAAATCTTAGGCCCCCATTCTCCTCAATAATCTTAGCTAGTCCCACTCAAATAACAACTATCTAACCCAAATACTTAACAAAAATAATAAAAATATTCACAATGGTAATTATATTTTAGCCAAAAAAAAAAAAAACTATTTTACCATCAAAGAACCAAAAAATCATGTGTTATTGGAGAAGCTAAAGCTAAATTTTTTGCAATTACAGTAAACTAGTATAAATATCAATTGACTGTAGCAAGTTATTAAAAATAAAATAAAATATTTTATTAAGATTATATCTCTTCCTTCAATTAGAAAACACAAATTCTCTCTTCTTTTATTATTTTAATGAGTGGTTTATATTATTTTAAATGAAGTGATAAAAAATAAAACATCTGATATTGGGTGTATTGTAAATTGAGGTGGTAAAATAGATAAAGTATATTTTTAAGGTGCCAAAACCTAAAACTTTTAGCATCACCATTGTGAATGCTCTAATTTCAACCCAAAAAAAAAAAAATTTCTAGCCAGCCTAGTATTAAAAATAAAAAAATTATTTTGTTTTTGTTTTTGTCTTTGTTAGTAAATAATTACATTTTTATGTATTTAGAAACAATGATTTTGAGTATTTACAAATTTTTAATACCATATAGATGCCTATTCGGAGTTTTTTTTTTTCTTTATACTCTGGCCCTTGCTAACTTAAAATTCTAGGTTCGTCCCTGTTTTGGTACCATAAAAAGCGACTTTATCTATTTTACCATCTCATTTTACAAAAACCTAACATCAATGGTTTTATTTTAGCATTCAACACATTAAAATAATATTAAAAAAATATATATATCCACTACAATAAAATAATATATTCAGAACCAAAAGGAAATAATTATTATAATAATAAAAGGAGAAATAAAATATATTTTTTAATTATACCATATGAGCGACAATATACCACCAAAATGGGCTATGCACTGTAGTTCAAGAGCAAAAAATTATGTCTTTAACTCCATTGATACAATTTTTTTTTTTTTTTTTTATATTGGTTGTTAAATTTGGCAATATGGGCCTTTTGGGTAAGTAATTTCAAATAATAATTTTTAGTATTTAAACACTAAAAATTATGAGCCTAAAAAAATACATGTGTGATAAGCTTTTCAAATAGCATTGTTTAATAGCATTTTTGTAAATATATAAAAAATTGTAACCCCACGTGATAAGACCATGACTTATTGGACTCAACTTCTCTGTCACGCGTCCACACTCCTTTTTCTCTTTCTTTTTCCTTCCTTTGCTTTTCACGCCTGGAACCTTCCCTCATCACAACTCTCTCCAATTAGATCTATCTCCCTCTCTCTTCTCTTCAATGGGCCACTCAGCTAAAACTCTCATGTATAAAGAATTTTTTAAAAACATGTTGTTTGACATATGGTATCAAACCTATTTTTTTATTATAAATATATGTTTTTACAATACTTTCTAAATCATAATTTTTACATTATTTTAAATTAAAATATTTAAATATTGTTATCAAACAGGCAAACAGCAATTTGACACCAACAATATTAATGTTGTTTATAGAACAATTATGCCATATATTTTGACTAGCTAGCTTCGTTGTGGTTGTGGTTGTGCATATTCCCATTTATTCCCAAAAAAAAAAAATGAATAAATAAAAGGGAAGAAACGACATATCTTCCTCGTTGAAATGCATGAATTTGAATTTTTACTGTGGAATGAAAAGAATTTTAACTTTTCACCTATTTGTGATAAAAAAACCAATATGAAAGTAACTTTTTAGCTAAAAAAAAACACAGAACTTTTGCTGCTACTTTTGACGTTGGGATGCAAAAGCTATAGTGTAGAGTAGACTCATATGATGACTCTCGCATTGGGTCCACGGTCCACCACATGAAGTTTCTTGGAAATAGAACCACGTGCTTCTCATATGTTTCACTTAAGCTTTTAATTAATATGGTAAGCGTTTTTAGCCTTTTCTTCAATTCTCTTTTGCAAAACGCCATCGTCTTAAAATGACGTCACCCTCTTCTTAATGTTCACGGTGTCGTTTTGGCTTTGCTTTGTTTTGTTTTCTTCAAATTTTCAGTCTTCACTGTTTTCTTGACAAGTAGAAATCAAATCGTATAACTCCAATAATTAAAGACAAAAAGATGGGCCTAAACTTAGAATCGGTTTAGCACAAAGTTTAACAAATACAAATTAGCCAGAGATAAACTTGACAGCTTTCCCCACACATCTTTTTTTTTTTTTTGCTGAATAAGACATATATTAACACAAAAAAAAGAAAGCAGAAACAAACAGAAGCAGGGGAAGGGGAGAGAATTAGCCTTCACCTCCTTCCACCAAGCGAGATACAACAGAGAGAGGAGGGGATCCAAAACTATTACTAAAGTAAGCCCATTGGGCAAGGGAATGAGCTACACAGTTAGAATCTCTTAATACAAAGGAGGCATTCCAACATACAAAAGAGTTTAGGACCAGCCGGATATCCTCAATGATAGCATTGATGGACCAATGAGGAGTTGTAGATGGGTTTAGGATAGCCTTTATCACTGATTGGGCATCTCCTTCTATCACAACTCTAGCAAAACCTTCTTTGCGAGCCAAACTAGCTGCTAAGAGAGCTGCTTTAGATTCCGCCCATAAGGGCTCAACTAGGCATTCTTCTTGAGAATCTGCTGCTACTATGGATCCGTTGCTGTCTCTGCAAACCACTGCCAGCACCACCTTATCAGGCTTCACTGCTGCATCAAAGTTACATTTGATCCATCCAAGAGGAGGGGGCATCCATGAGGGGGAGTTCTCTTTTTCCCCAAGAATAGAATGCCAAGCTTGTTTGTGTTGAGTAAATACCTTATTTATTTGGATGGAGAGCTTTATTGAGTCTACTGGTTGGTTTCCCCACATTGTTTGGTTTCTATTCTTCCAAACTTGGTCACAGAGCACCGCTGCAAAAAGAGAAAACTCCATTGCTTCCTTGCCTTGGATCTTTAACTTTTCAAGTGGATTTATTATAATCTTTATCCACTGATCAATATTCATATCCTTGAAAACATCCATGTTTAGGGGCCAAACTGAGTTAGCCCAAGCCTGGACTGTGACGAGGCAGCGTATAAAGACATGTTCAACAGTTTCAGCCTCTTCCCCACAAACTGGACAACTTATGTTAGGAATTGAGAATCTTTTACTAAGAATCTCCTGGACTGGAAGAGATTTGCAGCCTATTCTCCAGAGAAGAAGCTTAAGCCTCTCATGCATTTTGCTCTTCCACAACATCTTCCAATGCTCTTCATGCATTGGCCCAAGTGAGGTGCTGCTTTGTTGCATTTTTAACATATATGCTGATTTTACTGTAAACTCACCTGATGGACTTAGACCCCAGCATAAGGTATCACACTTTGGGAAAGCAGGAATGTGGATATTGAGGATCCTTATAGCAGACTGAGTCTCAAATAACTCAAAAATTTTCTCCCTATCCCATTGTCTTGAGTCATGGTGGATGAGCTCAACTACTAGCAAGATGTTTGTAGACACCCCAGCCTTGAGTTTTGGCCTAAAATCTGGTTCTTTGGGGACCCAAGGGTCATCCCATATGTTAATACATCTTCCATCTCCCACTTTGTAGCACATGCCTTTCTTAATGAGCTTGTTACAACTAAATAAGCTCTTGCAAATCCAAGACCCTTGTATAGGTGGCCTTGTATTGGAAAAACTTCCACCTCTTAGATATTTTCTTTTAAACATTTTTACCCAGTGCTTATCCTCATTTTTTTGGACCTCCCAAGCTAGTTTGGCTAGGAGAGCCTAGTTGAAATCTTCACTTTTTCTGAGGCCAAGACCTCCCATGGACTTGGGTTTGCAAATAGAATCCCATTTCTTCAGGATGCAGCAACTGGAACCATTCTCCTTTAAACCCCACCAAAATTTCCTATTTAAAGCATCAAGCTTCTTTGCTGTTTCTTTTGGGAGTTTGAGAGAGGACATAACATATGATGGCATGGCTGAGGTAACTGTGCGAATTAGGGAGGTTCTAGCAGCCTGTGAGAGGATTTAAACTTTCCAGCCTTGGTACTTCTTCTCCATTCTTTCCACCACCTCTTGAAATGTCCCTTTCTTTGACTTTCCTATTAGCATTGGCAGCCCCAAATATTTTCCTTTTGCCCTTTCAATTTTCAACCCCATACTCCTAGCTAGCAAGTGTTTAGAATGCCAACTAGTTAGATTTTTGCTGAAAACCATGGTAGATTTGTGGGTGTTTATCTTCTGCCCTGACCAAGAAGAGTAAGTGGATAAACATTCTTTAATGGACCTTATGTTCTCTTCATCTGCTCTCCCAAAAATGAACAAATCATCTACAAATTGGAGATGAGATATTGGTTGGCATCCCTTAGCAATCTTGATACCTTTTAGCTTTTTACCCTCTTCAGCTTTTTGCAAGAGTTTGGATAGCATTTCTGCTGCTATGACACTTATTCAATGCCCCCACCATTTTTGTAACAATGTCCTCATTTTGAACATGCGGGATGAATTTGTAGCATTTTTTCAGAAATAACCATAAAAAGAAAATTATTTTGTTAGTTGGCCATGGTTTGAAACAATTTTGCTATCTAACAATTCGAGCACATTAGGGTCGATTTTGGGTTTGTGCCAATAGCTGAGTTGGAGGAACTGTCCATGTAGGCTTGGAAATTGAGTCTAACAGACTCAGTTTTTGTCAAGGAAATCGAGTTTGTTGGACTCGGTTTTCGTTTGTGGAAACCGAGTCCTATGGACTCGATTTAGTAACGCAAAAACCCAGCACGAAGAAGAACAACGAAGAAGAAATGTGATGAACGAAGAAAGAAGCAAGCAAAGCCCAGCAACCTAGGCGCCGATTCTGACCAAACCCAGGCGACAAAGGCTTCAAGCGATGGAAATCGGATCGGACGTGTGGTTTCTCACCGCCGCTCCAGTGGAAGAAAGAAGCAACGATGCAAAAACCCAGCAACCCAGGTGTCGATTACCAAACCCAGGCACTTTCTCGCCGATTACCAAACTTAAGCGATGGAAATCAGATTAGACACACGGTTTCTCACCGCCGCTCCAGTGGAGGAGAAGAACACGCTGGAGAGTGGGTTTGATTTTTTATTTTGAATTTGATTTGTTCATGGGTTTTTGGGGCTTGGAAGTGGAGAGTGGGATGGCATTTGGAGTTTCGGAAAGGAAGAATAAGACAAAAATCCATGTTTTGGCTAAACTGAAATCGAGTTCAGAGGGCTCGGTTTCCATTAAACAAAACCGAGTCCTTTGAGCTCGAATTTTATGAAGGAAAAGCGAGTCCTTTGGGCTCGATTTCCAAGCCTACGTGGACAGTGTGTCTAGCTCAACTACTCTGCAATGGGAAATTGAGTGCAATATACTCAATTTATACACCAAAATCGAGTCCTTTGGACTCGATTTGTTAGATACCAAAATAGTTTTAAACCTTGGCTAACTAATAAAATAGTTTGGATTTTATAGTTATTTAAAAAAAAAAAAATTTGAATTTGCTATAGTGTACAGTAGAGCTGACTCATACGATGACTCTACCATTATGGTCCACCGCTTAACTTCTTCGAAACTCTCAGAAGAATTACAGTAGCTGTTGAAAATAAAATAACAAAAAGAGAAACTTCATTTGCAAATTTCAAATTGGATTTCTACTCAATCCGATTAGACGCATTTTCAAAACTATGCAAGTCAAGTTGGGGATCAAGTTATTTCTTCTTCCCTAATTTTAGATCCACCTGTTTTAGCCCTAATCTCAGGTGCATCTCTTGATTCTATCAGTCTCATCTATTGTTAAAATTTTGTGGAGTTTGATGTGTTGTTAGTCTTTTTTGGCTCTGATTTTTAGACAACTTTATTATAGTTTTTTGGGTTTATGATGTTTGTGCTATATACTAGGCTTATTATATTAGATCGGAACTTCAAATATCAACACCAAACCCTTAAAACTAAGATCTTTTGGCTTCATTTTTTGGGTTTATTTTATGAGATCAAAGCTTTTTTCTTTTCTTTTCTATTCTTTTTTCACCTTTGCATTCTTCTTTTCTTTTAAGTTTGGGTTCATGTGTGGAAGAAATGTGGGTAGCTGTTTTGACATAGTTCCCATTGTTTGAGTGTTATTTTGCTTTTTACAAACCAAAAACTGAGTTCAAGTTTGGGTTCCAAACAAGAATTTGAGTGAGATTAAAAAAAAAAAAGGAATTATAAATTGAGTTAAGAATTGTGAGTTGAGTTATGAGAATTAGAACTAAGTTATGAAAATTGAGACATAGATGTGTTGAGAACCGAACACTGTATAAACTTCCAAATCTTTGACCACACTTGCATATTCCCCATTTGAGTTCTAAAATAAAGTTTCTTTTATTGTGATGATTTTGGCCCCATAATAATTAGATCTGATTGTGTAGAACCCATTCTTGGAATGTGACCAAAAAATAGCATCAATAGTCCGATAAAGTTAGGGGAACACATAAAATTGCCTCAATATCCCCATTGTCAAAGTACTTGTTTGCATTGAATTTGTTGTTTACCTTTTGCGTTTATGGTTTTTTTTTTAATTTTTTTTCCTGCGCGTGAATAGTAAAATCATGTGATTTTACTATGCAGGGGACAAAAAACACTGTTCATGCACTGTTCATGGGTCCCACGATACTATTCACACATTAAAAATTATTTTACTACAGTGTTTTCAGTTTTCAGTTTCAGCAAAAATAAGTTCAATCCAAATATACCCAAAGTGTAAAGACTTAAAAGACTTTTTTTTTTTTAATTATTTTTTTTACTCTAGATAGCCTTTACCCTTACACTTTACAAACATTTATACTTACTTATGGAATGAGGTCCATCGCACCAAAAGTATTCAGTCGAGATAAAGACTTTAAGCATAGTTGTCAAATCGTGAATCATATCGTGAATCAATTTTTGATTTTTTTGTATCGTGTATCGTATTGAATCGTGTATTGTAAGATACATAAACACCTAATAAAATTATAAAATAATTATAGATATACGTATATAAAAGGTATATTTATTATAAATTCAAAATATATTCAACTAATGACTAATTTAATCATTACTTATGTAATAAAATTTAACAAAGCTAACTAAATAAATCAAATTATCTTATGTTTATAACATGCATATTCAAATTGATTAAACTCAAAAGTAATACATGATTTACGAATCAAAATAATAATATCTTTACGTCATCTTGGTTAATCAACTTTATCTAAGTTAATATTATCATTATATTTAGCATCTTGCAAAATTATATTTCATAAACATTTTCTTTATTATTATCAACATTAATTTTTTTTTTTTGGTTTTTTTATTCTAATAACTTTTTCTTTATATTTTTTCTTGGCATTCTAGCTTTTTAGACTCAAAATAATAATAACAAAATAAAAAAAATAATTATATTTTCATTTAATACATTATTAATAGCATAGAAAATAAATTTGCACATATAAAAGTGAATGTTATGAGTATAGTCTAAATTATGTATGAGAAAGAGAAGGGAGGAAAAAAACTCATGGACTTGCTATTTCATTAGACTCAATTAAGTTTCCCAATAATTTTGTGTTAACAAAGTCTAACAACTTGTTTAAATAAGAAAAAATCACAAATTTTAACAAAAAAACCCATTTTAAACCCACATGTCTATGTATCGTACGATACATACGATTCACCGATACGATACGATTCATACGATACGCACCTATGTATCGGACAATTCATGAGCACTTACGATACGCCCTTACAGTATGAAAATTTTTGTACACGATATAATACGTATCACATATCGTACGATACTAACAACTATAACTTTAAAAGTTGTAATAGCTATCTTAATTTTATGTTTTTAACAATGCTTGCAAATTATGTCTTATTCACAATTAAAAATAGATTCTTATAAATAAAATTAAAAAAAGATATATATTAAAAATAAAGTGAGGCTAAAATAGTATTGTAGGAGGCAAAATTTTAAGCTAATTATAAAATGCCACATCAAAATTTAGTGGCAAATTTTTAATTAATGTCATTAAATTAATTAAATCAAATGATGACATGTGTCATCCAAATTGATATTACATTGACATATTGAAATTTGCCACGTGTCATTTGGCCCAAAAAATAAAGATAAATTTTCTATTCAAAATTGATAGATAATTATCTTTATTAAAATAAATTAAATAGAGATAATTATTTATCTTTATTAATTATTATCTTTATCAAAATATGATATTTATCAAAATAGATAAATAGAGGTAATTATCTCTAAAAAGAATTTGGGCCAATCAAAAGTCTACTACATACTTTCAAATATATCAATTCGAAGTGGAGCTTGTCCTCTAAAATCACTATAAATAGAGGACATCCCTTTTCATTTTCAACACCAAGTTTTCAAAAGGCCTAAGCTTTGGAGAAATTCTGTCTCAAAAAACTTTTAAGAATCTTTGAAAAACTTGAAGAATATTGGAAGAACTTGAAGAACATTCGAAGTACTTGAAGGACAATAAATCTCTAATAAGCTCGAAGTTAGAGATTTATTGTGAAGACCGATCAATCCATCTTCTAATCAAAATCAAGAAGATTCTTGTTCGAGTCAAATTCAATGAAGATAGAATCAGAGGGTATTCTTTTGTAAAAGAATTAAAATAGAGATTGTACTCATTATACATCAGTACAAATTTACATTTAGAAACCTATTTCTTTTCAATTGTTTAATTTTCTACAATTGAGAAAAATTTGTGTTTACAAGTATATTCTCCATTAAATTTAAAAAAGATAGTTTAAACTTTAAAGTTTTAATAGTTTGCAATGCAGAGTGGAAAGAATTTATAATTTAGACTGTAAGGACTCAATTTGTAACAATCCCAGATTGGTATTAGGTTCGCACGTTAAAGACCCAAACAATAAATTTATAGAGAGTGGGCTAAAAGGCTAGGCCTTGGTCACCGGACAGTGGTTAGTCGTGGAATTCATGGTGGATGCACAGAGGTGAACCATGTTTGCCCAAGAAGTCTTTCTCCTCGGCACGGCTTGGGAGGCTCTGGTTCTTGGCCTTTTTTCCCTGCCCCTTTTCTAGATTGCTTCCTTCTCCTTTTATACTAGCCTTTACCCTCCTCCTAACATCCACGTGTAGGCTTAGTTTTCTGGGGTTGATACTTGTCCTATCAGCTCATACCCAAAGTGGTTGGGGGTGATTGTAAAAGCTGAAAAGCATTACTTTATCAGGCGCAAAGTACTCTAATTGCAGTAATGGCAGCCTTTTCCTTGTCCTTTATTGCCACACTGTTCAGGTGTCCTTTCCCCATCAATGCGGAGGTGTTTAGCTATTCCTTTGAACCACTCCTATACCATACTCACCCTTTTTTCTAGTAGTGCTTTGGGATGCCGAGGATAGATTTGTCCTCGGCTATATCTAGGCCATTTAGACTTTCGTTATATATCCTCGACAATGTCTCTCCTCAGCTCGTGCCTTGGACCCTAATGCAAAGTGGGTCGGGGTTACAAATTCTCTGGCCCTACAATAGCCCCTCAAAATCCTGCTGTCCGGCCCCTCGGACGGAGATGAGGTGTTGGTGACGTTTGGCCTATGTCACGACTTGACCAGCCTTGCCCTTCATCAATGCCGATGCCCCTTCATTTGCCTGGGATATGCTCTCGGTTATGAGACATTCCTTTAGTTTTACTCACTTTGTGTTCCTACCGTTTCAGTGCAGGAGGCACGTTTTTAATAAGTGTTCTTTACGAGGCGACGCAAATCCAACGGTTGAAAACGGCGTTAGAAGTTGAGCGGGACTTATCTCGTTTGTAGCTTTTCTTGGAGATTTGTACAGATTAAATACCACCAGGCTTGCCCTCCATATAAGAAGCACGGTGGGAGGTCATTTTCTTTATTTGTAGACCCTTTAAGCCTTTGAAATCGCTAACCTTCCATTGTGCCCATAGTCTCCATTACTAGTGTGATTGAGCCTTCGGGGATGATATGATCAAGGCTAGGATGGGGATGAAGGGACCACACACTCTCCAGAAGTATCGGGTTTCCCCAAGACTCAAGACATATCTTCCCCTTGATAAGGCAGGAAAGGAGCCTCTTCTTCCTTCAGCCAAAATCCGAAGCAGGTGAAGGTCGTATCAGATTTTTAGTGCGACCGCACTAAGGTTTCTCATTGTCGATACCATCTGCTCTCTCTTGAGCGCTGCTAATATGATACCTGCTTGAATGCAGTTAGAGCTAGTACAGGGGTTAGGCTCAACTGCTTCTTACTTCTCTTCCATCATTGGGGCCACCTAGGTGCCTCCGCTTCTTCTTCTCTTCCATCACTGGTGCCACCTAGGTGCCTCTGCTTTTTCTTCTCTTCCATCACTAGTGCTATCCTGACGTGCTTAGTTGCTGATAGGGCAAAATTTTGAAGGATTTATTGTTTCCCTGTATTCCTTTTCTTTTTGCTTTTTTTTTTTTTTTTTTTTTTGCTTCTGTATTTAGCTTCTGGCATAGGCTTGTTTGAGCCCCTTATTGTACGCTGTACTACTTCTTTGACTAATAAAAGATAACTTTATCCCATTTTGCGTGTTCTTTCATTTCTTCCATAATTATTTTGTAAAGGATGTGTTGGTATCCTTTTCTTTTGAACAATACTTAGTGCCGAAACCCTTGTTAACCAAGAGCTATCGCTTTGAACTTATTAAAACTGACGGGCACAAAAATGCCAACTTGAAGTAGGTTAGCCATATGAGACTGACTGAGATAACTGCTGAATGCTCTGTATTACATATGAGTTGATCACTCGAGGATGGGTAACCTAAAATGAACCATCCAAGAGGATCACCGAGAACTAGGGTGCTTTGCCACGTTCTTGACAATATTCATAGCCCTCATAGGTTTGAGACCGATGACCACGCAATACCTTAGTTCTGTCCAGAACTTATAGTTTTTGTTTAAAGTAGTTGGTTTCCCTATAAATTTGAGTCCGAGAACCATGTAATACCTTAATTCTGTCCAAAACGTATAGTTTTTCTCTAAAGTAGTTGGTTTCCCTATAGGTTTGAGTCTGAGGACCATGCAATACCTTGGTTCTGTCCAAAATTTATAGTTTTTCTCTAAAGTAGTTAGTTTCTCGATAAGTTTGAGTCCGAGTACCATGCAATACCCTGGTTCTGTCCAAAACTTATAGTTTTTCTTTAAAGTAGTTGGTTTCCCCATAGGTTTGAGTCCGAAGACCATGCAATACCTTAGTTCTGTCCAAAATTTATAGTTTTTGTTTAAAGTAGTTGGTTTCCCCATAGGTTTGAGTCCAAGTAGTCGGTTTCTCCATAGGTTTGAGTCCGAGAACCATGCAATACCTTGGTTCTGTCTAAAACTTATAGTTTTTCTTTAAAGTAGTTGGTTTCCCCATAGGTTTAAGTCTGAGGACCATGCAATACCTTGGTTCTGCCCAAAACTTATATTTTCTTAAGGTAGTTGGTTTCTCTATAGGTTTGAGTTCGAGGACCATGCAAGACTTTGGTCCTGTCCAAAACTTAGATTTCCTTAAAGTAGTTGGTTTCCCCATAAGTTTGAGTCTGAAGGCCATGTAAGACCTTGGTTCTGTCCAAAACTTAGATTTTCTTTAAGTAATTGGTTTCCTCATAGGTTTGAGTTCGAGGACCATACAAGACCTTAGTTTTGTAAAAAACTTAGATTTTCTTTAAGTAGTTGGTTTCCCCATAAGTTTGAATCCGAGAACCATGCAAGACCTTGCTTCTGTCCAAAACTTAGATTTTCTTAAAGTAGTTGGTTTCCCCATAGGTTTGAGTCTGAGGACTATGGAAAACCTTGATTCTGTCCAAAACTTAGGTTTTTTCTTAAGTAGTTGGTTTCTCCATAGATTTGAGTCTGAGGACCATGCAAGACCTTGATTCTGTCTAAAACTTATAATTTTTCTCAAAGTAGTTTCGAGAATTAGCCCCTCGACCAAGGTGTGGGGCGTTGACTTGATGTTAGAAAACCCCTAGAACTACCTGTGCCACTGGTGCTTCGAAGCGTAACCCCTAGTGGAACTTTATATTAGGGCAACAATAGCGTGCTGCTGGAAATGACGAAGGGGCTTTCTCAGTCCCTTATTTGATAGGAGCTCGATCCTACCACCGCCTGTGTCAACGCACAAGCCTTTTCCATAGACAGCGGCAATTGTAAGGACTCAATTTGTAATGATCTCAGATTGGTATTAGGTTCGCACGTTAAAGGCCCAAACAATAAATTTGTAGAGAGTGGGCTAAAAGGCTAGGCCTTGGTCACCGGACAATGGTTAGTCGTGGTGTTCATGGTGGACGCACAGAGGTAAACCATGTTTGTCTAAGAAGTCTTTCTCCTCAACACGACTTAGGAGGCTCCAGTTCTTGGCCTCTTTTCTGGATTGCTTCCTTTTCCTTTTATATTAGCCTTTACCCTTCCCCTAACGTCCACGTGTAGGCTCAACTTTCTGGGGCTGATACTTGTCCTATCAGCCCATACCCAAAGTGGTTGGGGGTGGTTGTAAAAACTGAAAAGTATTACTCTATCCGGCACAGAGTACTTTAATTGCAGTAATGACAGCCTTTCGCTTGTCCTTTGTTGCCACATTGTTCAGAGGTCCTTTCCCCATCAATGCGGAGGTGTTTAGCTATTCCTTTAAACCACTCCTATACCATACTCACCCTTTTTTTTAGTAGTGCTTTGGGATGCTGAGGACAGACTCGTCCTCGGCTATATCTAGGTTATTTGGAATTTCGTTATATGTCCTCGGCAATGTCTCTCTTGGATTTGGGCCTTGGGCCGGGGTCACAAATTCTCTGGCCCCACATAGACTTTTAGAGTGAATTAATTGAATTTAAGTAATTTTTTTGAGTGAATTTAAGTAATTAATACATAAAAGTAACAATGTTTATGTTTTTGTTTTTTTTGAGCTGACATTATTTATTACTAGTAAGGGTTGTACGTGCAAGACACGTGCTGCCTCTTGAGTGAGAAAATTTAAGATAGAAATTTTTTAAAATAAGTATGAAATCATGTACTTAGATTTAGAATAGTTATTTAATATATGACTATTTATTTACTATAATAATTTTTTAGAACTTATTTATTATAGACAGTATCTACTCATAAAAAAATTATACTAAGAATGATAACAAATGTTGTTATCTTCCAACATAAACAACTAAGTTTTGATAAGACATTGTCACAATATTTAAATTTTCACAATAAATGATGACATATGCTACAATTGAAAGTTTTCATCAAATTAAATACCTACAACCATTTGCAATGAATATTTTGTTATTCATACTTCATTCTTTATCATCTTATTTTATGAGCCTAACTACGATGTTTAGCTTACTTAATTTTTATTGAACATCTTTTTAAGAAAGAAAGAAAATAAAAAAAAGAATAAGATAACAAAAGACATATTTCATTGAAGTTTCTATTAGATAAAATTGTAAATCAAGAAAATTTAATCTTCTAATAATTTAGTGTCCTCTAGGTAACAAATAGAATACCATACATCACAATTTTTTACTTTCTAAGTATGACTAACACATAAAACTCAAAATACACGAAGAAATTTGTTGGGATATTAAAATTTAGTGAGTTATTTTAGATATTGCACAATGAAATATTCTAGGAACCATAAGATTTTGTTAGAGTTTAACTAAGAGAGTAACAACGGAGATTATATGTTTGTCTACAAAATATAAAAGAGGAAATTATTCAACTTTAAAGTTGGGGGGGGGGGGGGGGGGAATAAAACTACCCCAAACATAGAAGGGAGAAATACTTTTTTCCATTTTATTTTTGTTGGTAAAAATATATGTTTTTTATTTATTTATTTTTATTTAAACAAAGTGTTAAAAAAAAAAAAAGTAAACCCAAGAAAACTGTTCGTAAAAGTGTAAAACTATGAATTTTGACTCAACAAATTAGCTAAAAAAAAAAAAAAGAATACAATAAATGTCACGACATCTTCTCAATGCCTTTTATTTTAGCTATGGTGGGCCTTGTTATGATATTTTATTATTTTATTTTTGAGTAATTCTACTTCCACAACAAATTCTAGGTGGTAAATTATTATTGGTTTTTAATTGGAACAACCATTTAAACTATGCATTAAAAAAAAAAAAACAACAAGCAAGAAACCAAAAGACGAAAATTGTGTGTAAAACAATGAATTTTGGCCCACTAAATTTGACTAAACTAAAAAAGAAGTCTAAGAACATAAGAAAATGTCACAATATTTTCACAATACCTTTATTTTCAATCATGGTAAGTTTCAGTCAAATATTTTATTATTTATTTTATAAAAATACTATCTCCATAATATTTTAATAACAAATTCTAGTTAGCAAGTTGTTACTAATTTTAAATAGACCCACGACTGATATTACTTTTTTATCCATCAATAGTAATTTACCACCTATAATTTGTTGTGAAATTAATTTCAAAAGGTTGTAGACTTAGTATTTTTTTATTAGATCTATAAGAAACTGAGATCTTAACAATTGTGAAAATATTGTGATAATAGCAAGTGTTACAAAATTTTCACAAAAAAATTTATTTTCAATTGTAGTTAGTCATATTCTCAGATTTTATTATTTTATTTCTACCTATAAGAAATTGACACCTGAATAATTATGAAAATATTGTAAAATTTATTGTGTCAATATTATAATATATATGACAACTCATATAAGTATTAAAAAAACACAAACTGAAATGGCATGACTGAAAAAAAGAGGACAAAACGGTGAGTTTTACTTACCAATTGACTAAACGAAGTTTACTGTAGAAAGAGACATTGCCTTAGTTGCACTCTCATATTTTATTTCAATCTATAAAAAATTGACACTTAAATAATTATAAAAATATTGTAAAATTTATTGTATCAATATAACAATATATATGACAACCCATATAAATATTAAACAAACGCAAACCAAAATAGAATTACTGAAAAAAGAAGAAGACAAAACGGTGAGTTTTGCTCACCAATTGACTAAATCAACTTTACTGTAGAAAGGGACATGACCTTTTTTTTTATATAGTTAGTAGATTAGTAGATAGTAGATTAGTAGATATTAGTCATGCAAAGACACCGTCGTATTACTAATACCTGGAACTATGCAAATGCACTTTTAGAGGGTGTTTGGACTCTGCGTGTCACGTCTGCGTTTTCTCAAAGCATATTCTTTTTTTTTTTTGTTTGCATTTGTTGACTGTGGGAGACAAATTTTACTGTTATGAACAGTATATACATTGTTCATGTACTGTGCATCCATTGTTCATATATTAAAAAATATTAAAAATAAGTTCTACGGTACTATTTACAAATTTAAAAATTATTTTACTACAGTATTTTCAGTTTTCAGTTTCAACAATAATAAGTTCAATCTAAACAGACCATTAATATAAAAGAGAAAAATTAAAGGGTTTAAAATTATTCATTTGTTCTAATGTTGAAATAAAAAAATAATTTTTTTAAATTTTAAATCTCAGTTTTTAAAAGACAATCGCATGATTTTTCTTACTTCACTTAAATAATTAATTTTTTAATAAATATATGAACAAACTCTTAAACTTGGGTCAAAAAGCAAATGTAAAAAGAACTTTATAGCTGGCAAAAAATAGCAATATAGACTGGAATTCTCTGATCGATGGGAACTTTACAGCCTGTCTTCCTCGTTGTAGTGCATGAATTTTTTTTAGTATTTTTACTATCAAGAAAAAGCTATACATCCCCGGTGAAAAAGCAATATGAAAAGAACTTTTTTTTAAGAAAAAAAATATGAAAAGGAGTTCTTCTCAAAAAAAAAGAAAAAGAAAAGGAGTTTATAGTAGCCGTTAAAATTAAAATAATAAAAAGAGAACTTTTGCGGCACCTGCGCTACAACTTTCGCTCCTCACTAGGAAGTGGAATTACTCAGAAATGAGAAAACATATAATAGTAATAAAAAAGAGCAGTGGAAGTTTCTTGTAATTTTTCCTAAAAGGAGCACTGAAACTTCAGTCTGTTTCATTACTTCAAAAATTCTAGCTCTCCTCAGTCTTTTCTCTCTCTTCACTTGCAAATTTCAGATTGGATTTCTACTCACTCCGGTTCGACGCATTTTCAGCACAACGCAAGTGATCAGGTTGGGATCAAGTCATTTCTGCTTCCGTAATTTCAGATCCACCTGTTCTAGCCCCAATCTCAGGTGCGTCTCCTCCATTCTCTCAGTCTCATCGATTGTTAAAATTTTGTGGAGTTTGATGTGTTGTTACAGTCTTTTTTTGGCTCTGATTTTCGGACTATTATGTGTGGGTTTATGATGTTTGTGCTATTTACTGGGTTTATGATATGAAATCAAAACTTCATATATCAACACCAAACCTTTAAAACTGAGATCTTTTCGCTTTATTTTCTGGGTTTATTTTATGAGATCAAAGCTTTTATTTTTTTCTCCTTTGCATTCTTCTTTTATCTTCAGGTTGGGTTTGTGTGTAGAAGAAACGTGGGCAGCCATTCTGACATAGGCCCCACTTGCTTTTTACAAACCAAATACTGAGTTCAAGTTTGGGTTCCAAACAGGAATTTGAAAATTGAGAACTAAATTATGAAAATTGAGATATGGGTGTGTTGAGAATCAAACACTGTAAACTTTCAAATCTTTGAGACTTTGACCACACTTGCTTACGCCCCAGTTGGGCTCTAAATTAAATTTTCTTTTATTGCGATGATCTTAGCCACACATAATAACTAGATTTGACTGTGTAGAACTCATTGTTGGAATGTGACCAAAACATAGCATCATTTGTCTGATAACAAGTTGGGGGAACACGTAGAATTGCCTCAACATCCCCACTATCAAAGTTTTAAGACTTAGATAAGAGTTGTAATAACCATCTTAATTTTACGTTTTCAACAATGCTTGCAAATTGTGTCTACTTCACAATTAAAAATAAAATTCTCATAAAATAAAATAATAAAATAAAATAAAAAACTGTTAAAAATAAAGTGAGGCTAAAAAAGCACAATCTCCATTAAATTTAAGAAGACAGTTTAAACTTTAAAGTTTTAATGGTTTGCAATGCAAAGTTCAAAGAATTTATAATTTATACTTTTAGAGTGGATTTAAGTAATTAATACATAAAACTAACAATATTTATGTTTTTGATTTTTTGAGCTGACATTATTTATTATTTTAGTCATGTAAAGACGCCATCGTATAACTAATACTAGGCATATGCACAATATATATGAGCACCTGAACTATGCAATTGCACTTTTTTAATATAAGAGAGAGAAGTTAAAAGGTTTAAAATTATTCAATTGCTCTAATGTTAAAATTAAAAATGAATGTTTTTTAAGTTTAAAAATCTCAGTTCTTAGAAGACAATTTTTTGATTTTTTTACTATACTTTAATAATTAATTCTTTAATAAATATATAAACAAACTATTAACTTGTAAGCAACGTAAAAAGCAAAAAAGCAATATAAACCAAAGTTTTGAATTATGTTTATTGGTTATAAGAATGGAATATTCTAGCATCGGGGTGCAGTGGAATACTATTCCAGAATTACGTGTCAAATATATATATACATAAATTATTTAAATTATTTATTTTAGGGGTATAAAAATAAATTTCTTATACAGTGATATAATTATGAGATTGATGATTAAAAAAATTTAGGGATGTTTGGTTTGTGTTTTCAAACAACTATTTTCAGTCTTTAAATAATATTACATGTATTTTTACACATTTTTTTTATTTATACATATTTTTATAAATATTTTTAAATAATAATTTTCAGTTTTTAAACCTTTGTTCCATACAGCGCTTAAACTTTGAAATTACTTAGTACAGCTGAGATGAGATTGTTTATTTAAAAATAATCAAATAAAGGTTTCTCAAAAAAAAAAAAAAAAAAATCAAATAAAGGAGATTGTACTCGTTTTAGATGCGTATTGGGTAAAGTAAACTAAGAACATTCCTTGAAGGCTTACACCATTTCTTTAATTTATTTTTTGTACTTTCACGTTTCACGTGACCTTTCACAGTTTTTGATATCTTACAAAAAAAAAAAAAAGAAGATAAATTCAAACTTGATATTGCTCAGTACAGCTGAGATGAGATTCTTTATTTAAAATAATCAAATAAAGAAGATTGTACTTGTTGTAGATGGGTGTTGGGTAAAGTAAGCTATGAACTTTCCTAGAAGGCTTACTCCATTGGTTTGGTAGGATGAAAAAGTGGGGGATAAAAAATGGTAGTATGACAAAAAAGTAAGAGAATAAATTTTTATTTTTTTAATTTTTCATCTTTTTGTTTGGTTAGGAGTGGAAAAGAGAAAAGATGGAAAAAGTGAGTTTATTTATTCATATGCTCATCTTAAAAAATAATACCTAATTAAAACAAAAAAGTTTCAAATAACAAAAAAAAATCATCTAAATTTATTAAAAAATAAAAATCATATCTAGAAAAAAAAAATCACTTTTAGTTTAACAAAAGAGAAAAAAAACAATAAAAAACACTGTTACGCCACATCCCAGAAAAAAAAAAAAAAGTCTAGGAGGAAAAAAAGAAGAAAAAAATCACAATTTTAAATCTCAGTTCTTAAAAGGCAATTGCACGTTTTTTCTTACTTTTCTTTAATAATTATTTTTTTAAAAATAAATACATAAATAAACCCTTAAAAGAAAATTGCGCAATTTGGAACTAGGTGTCCAGGAGGAAATCAAAAAAGAAAAGGAAAAAGAAAAAAAATCACAATTTTAAATCTTAGTTCTTAAAAGGCAATTGCATGATTTTTCTTACTTTTCTTTAATAATTATTTTTTTTAAAATAAATCCTTAAGTGTGCGTTTGGGTCCGGCCGATGCGTTTGTGTTTGTGTTTGCGTTATTCTATTTTTTTTTTTTTTTTTACGTGTTTTGGGACAAATTTTATTGTTACGGCTACTGTTTATGCACTGTTCATAAATAGTAGCCACAAAGTTTGACTTGTCAAACAATTTTCAGCCAATCAGTGCACACCGTGCACTATTCACGGGTCCACAAATTTTAATTTTCAACAACTTTTTCATTAACACAATATGATTCACACATTTAAAAATTATTTTGCTACAATATTTTTCAGTTTTCAGCTGTATCCAAACGGACCCTAAAAGAAAATTGCGCATTTTGGAAGGAAATCAAAAGAAGAAAAAAAAAAAGAAAAAAAAATCACAATTTTAAATCTCAGTTCTTAAAAGGCAATTGCAAGATTTTTCTTACTTTTCTTTAATAATTATTTTTTAAAAAATAAATACATAAATAAACCCTTAAAAGAAAATTGCGCAATTTGGAACTAGGTATGTTACATAGAACTAGAGTTTTTCAATTGCAATTTTCTTGATTTTTTTTTCTTCTGATTTTGTATTGAAATCGATCTCTATAAACTTCAGTTTTTTTTTTTTTAAAATTAGTGGGATGATTTTTATTTATAAATGCCATTATTTTTTTGAAAATAAACGGTAAAATTTTTTAAATATCATACGTTAATATTGATGGGGCTAAAAAGACATATTGTTAAAAAAATCATTTTGCTATTTTTAAATGCCATATTAGATTATTATTAGCAAGTGGTTCATAGAGCTCAACTTCTGGAAAGTTGAATTTTACTCAAAACTTTATTTTCAAAAAGATTTTTTTTGATAAAATAATCCTAAAAAATGATTTATTTAGCGCCAAAAAAAAAAAAAAAAACCCCCAAAAAGTAGTATAAAAAGAACATTGTAGCTTGTAAAAAAGAAAAAGGAAATAAATATAAACATAAACTTTCGCTTAGTGCTTGAATTCGTTAGTCATTGGAAAGTCGACCTGTCTTCCTTAGTGCTTGAATTTTTTACTTAAAAGAAAAAACTACAAACCTGGTGAAAAAGCAATATGAAAAAGAGAATTTCTTTGTAGTTGCAGAACTTTCGCTGCTCACGCACTCGGAAATTTCATCGCTACTTTTGAAGTGAAAGTACTCAGAAAAACAGAGCAACTTTCGCTCCTCACTAGGAACTAGGAAGTGGAAGTACTCGGAAAAATAAAGAATAATTTCAGTCCTCTTTCATCTCTTCCAAATTTCAGTCTCCTCTTTCTCTGTCTCATCAGTTCCTAATTTCAGATTCAATTCCATCTCTTTCAAAGCTACGCAATTCAGGTTGGGGATCAAGTGGTTTCTTTTTATTCTTTCTTCGCTTCTAAACTAATTCTAATTGATCTTTTTTGTTTTTTTAAATTTTGCATGTCAGATCTATAATTTCTAATGGCTTTAATGGGCATGGAAACGGACTCCTCATCTTTCCCAAGTTCCTCTTCTTCTTCTGCCGCCCGACGGAAGTATGATGTGTTCCTCAGTTTCAGAGGTGAGGACACCCGCTACACATTGGCGGACCTTCTATATGATGCTTTCAATCAGAAGGGCATTAACGCCTTTAAGGACGATGAAAAACTTGAGAAAGGAAAAACTATTTCGCCAGAGCTTTCAAGAGCAGTAGAAGAATCGCAATTTGCTGTTGTCATTTTCTCAAAGAACTATGCATCTTCGACTTGGTGCTTAGATGAACTTGCAAAGATCATTCACTGCGAGGAACACATGGGAATGAAAATTCTGCCAGTTTTTTATGACGTGGAGCCCTCTAATGTGCGGAAGCAACTGGGAACTTTTGCACAGGCTTTTATTGAACATGAAAAACGTTTCAAGGAGAATATAGAGAAGGTGAAGATGTGGAGAGCTGCTTTGACTCACGTGGGCAATATCGTTGGATGGCCTTTAATGAATAGGTAATTTAATTTCAATTGATATATTTATTTGTTTTAAATATTCTGATGACCCATTTCATATATATGACTTCATTTTGAACCTTTAGCAGATCTGCATTACATACATGTTTGCATTTCTATGAATTTTATCTTGAGCCTATAAATTTACATCATTACATGGTTTTGTTTCAGTAAGCGGAATTGAACACCAAATATCTTCTGTGATCTCTCTTTATTGCAGGCCTTTCTCACAAGTTATTAAAAGCATTGTGAGGCTAATATGGCATAACTTGAATAATGATACATTCTTAGAAGTTATCAAGGGCCTAGTGGGAATAGACTCTCATGTGGTGGAATTGGAGTCGCGTTTAGCTTTATGGTCAAATGATGTTCGCTTTATAGGGATTTGGGCGATGGGGGGGATGGGTAAGACAACTCTTGCTTGGGTTGTTTATCATATGGTTTCTAAAGATTTTGAAGCTTGCAGTTTTATTGAGAATGTTAGGGAAAATTTTGAAAAAAAAGAAGATTTTGTTCCAATACAACAAAAAATTATTGATCAAATTTTGGTGGAAAAGGATTTGAAAATTAAAGATAAGTACGATGGAGTTGTCAAGATCAAAAATGGGTTACGTCATAAAAGAATTCTTCTTGTTCTAGATGATGTAGATAAGCTAGACATGTTAAACATGTTAGCCAGGGAGCATGATTGGTTTGGCCCAGGCAGTAGAATTATCATAACAACAAGATATATGCAGGTGTTGGAGACACATGGAGTAGATGAAATATATGAAGTTAAAGGATTGAATGATGAAAATGCTCTTCAACTTTTTTGCTTGAAAGCTTTTAAAAAAGGGCATGTCCCTGATGATTATAAAGGGCTGTCTAAAGATTTTTTGAAATATGCCCATGGCCTTCCTTTAGCTCTTGAGGTTTTGGGTTCATTATTGTTTGGAAAAAGCACTGTTGAATGGAAAAGTGCATTAGAGAGGCTCAAAGAATATCCCAATCCAGAAGTTTTGCATGTACTTCAAATAAGTTATGATGGACTCAATGACCCAGTGAAGGAAATATTCCTACATATTGCATGCTTCTTTAATCATGATGTGAAAGATGATGTAGTAGAAGTGCTGGATAATCTTGGCCTTTGCGCTATTATTGGATTGAAGGAACTCATTGATAAATCTCTCTTGAAAATTATGGATCATGATGTATTGTGGATGCATGATTTACTTGAAGAAATGGGTAAGAACAAAGTTTTTCAAGAATGCCGTTATGATCCTAGAAAGCGCAGTAGATTGTGGGCTTATGAGGACATTGACAAAGTACTTAGAAAAAATAAGGTAAGAGATTATTTAGAGAAATTGAATTCATTCCCTACCTTCATGTTCAACAAATTTGAAATTTGAATTGTTATGCTAGCTAATAATATATATTGTAATTAACCAATTCCTTCTTGATTATTAGGGAACAGAAGTAATTCAAGCCATGGATATTCAGGGTACGTATAATAAAGAAAAAGAGGCACGTTGGAACCCTGAGGCATTTTTAAAGATGTATAATCTTAAATATCTTAGAATTACTGGCATTTACCATTTCCCCACACATCTTCCTGATGATTTAAAAATTTTGGAGTGGAATAAGTGTCCTTCAAAATCTTTGCCAACGAGTTTCCAGCTAGATGAACTTATTCAACTTTGTTTGCCAAAAAGCCAAGTTGAACGACTTTGGATAGGAAGAAAGGTAATTGTGTTACTAAGTATCCTCCCAACTTTGCTTTTAAATTTTAAAGGTAATTGGTGCTAATTATTCTTTTTTTTTTTTTCTTTTAATAGAATTTTGACAAGCTGAAGTTCATTGACTTGACCATGTCCTGGAACTTGACTATAACCCCAGACTTGACTGGAGTCCCAAATCTTAAGAAATTAGTTCTCAAATATTGTAAAAATTTACGAGAGCTTCACCCATCCATTGGAATTCATAAAAAGCTTGTGTTTCTTAATCTAGCATATTGCTCAAGCCTAAGTTGTCTTCCAAGCAAGTTTGAAATGGATTCTCTCATGACTCTTAATCTTTCTTGTTGCTCAATACTTAAGAAAATTCCAGAATTTGAGGGAAACATGAAATGCTTACAAAATATTTTTTTGGATTTCACTGATATTATGGAACTACCTTCTTCAATTGGAGGCTTGATTGGCCTAACCACGTTAACTCTAAGTAAGTGCAAAAATCTTGTGTGTCTTCCAAGCACCATTTGTAGTTTGAAATCACTTGAATCTCTGGATCTTTCTAGATGCTCAACATTTGACAACTTGCCGGAGAACCTAGGGAATGTCGAAGGTTTGAAGAAGCTTAACTTGAGTGGAACGGCTATTAAAGAGTTGCCTTTATCAATTGATCGTTTGACAAACCTTACTTCATTGGCTCTATTTAATTGCCACAAATTTGTGAGTCTTCCTAACACCACTTGTGGTTTTAAGTTCCGTGGTGCTCTTGATCTTTCTGCTTGCTCAAAATTCAAAAACTTGCTAGAGAACCCATGGATAATCGAAGGTATAGACATGCTTGATTTGAGTGGAACAGCTATAGAAAAACTACCTTCATCAATTGAACGTTTGACAAGCCTTACTGTATTAACTCTCAAAGATTGTTGCAATCTTGTGTGTCTTCCTAGCACAATTTGTAGCTTGAAATCACTTGAATATCTTGATCTTTCTATGTGCTCAAATTTTGACAATTTGCCACATAATTTAGGGAATCTCGAAGGTTTGAGGAAGCTCAATTTGAGCGGAACAGCTATTAAAGAGTTGCCTTCATCTATAGAACATTTGACAGCTCTTACTTCATTTACTCTACTTCATTGCGAGAAACTTGTTTGTCTTCCTAACACCACTCGTGGTTTTCAGTTGTGTGGTGCTCTTGATCTTTCTACATGCCTAAGATTTAAAAATTTGCCAGAGAGCCTATGGATGATCAGAGGACTAGAGATTCTTATTTTGAGTAGAACATCTATAGAAGAGATACCTTCATCAATTGAACAGTTAACTAACCTTACTTTATTGAATCTAAGATATTGCATAAATCTTGTGCACCTTCCTAGCACCATTTGTAGTTTGAAGTTGCTTAATTCTCTTGATCTGTTTGGATGCTTAAAAATTGCTAACTTGCCGGAAAACATAGGAAACATGAAAGGTTTGGAGGTGCTTAATTTGTGTTGGACAGCCATAAAAGAGGTTCCTTCTTCCATTGTTCTCCTTAAAAATCTCAAACAGTTACATATCCGAGGATGGAAGTTATCTCAATTTTTTTCCTGGTCAGCAAGTATTGAGTCAATGAACCCAATATGGATTTCATATTTTTCCCTGCCAACAAGTCTTGCTCAGTATGCATTATTATTGCCTTCATTTTTATTTGATTCCCTGCCAACAGGTCTTTCTCAGGATGGCATATTATTGCCTTCATTTTTATTTGATTCCCTGCCAACAAGTCCTGTGCTGGTGGGCTTATTATTGCCTTCCTTATCAGGTCTGCAATCTTTGACATATTTGTATCTTAGTGACTGTGATCTTTCGTCTATCCCCAATGACATTGGCTGCTTGTCCTCTTTAGAACACTTAGATCTAAGTAGAAATAATTTTGATTCCCTTCCTGAAAGCATGTCTCAACTCTATAATCTTCGAAGACTCTATTTGGAGGGTTGCAAGATGCTTCAGTCATTGGAAAATGTTCCATCTACTGTTCATTCTATAATTGCAAACAATTGTGCCTTACTGGAGAGATTGCCAGAACTGCAATTGTATCCTTTTAGGTCAGATCACTGTGGTTTGAATTTCCAGTGTCTCAAGTACTTCAAATTGGTTGACAATATTCAAAGCAGCAATAACATGCTTCAGCTTCAGGTCTCTCTCTCTCTCTCTCTCTCTCTCTCTCTCTCTCTCTCTCTCAAGAGTTCTAAATGTTATGTTCGTATATTTCAGGTACTAAGTGGGAAACTACCAGACAAGTTAGAAATTATCATTCCTGGAAGAGAAATTCCGAAATGGTTTAGCCATAAATGTACGGGTCATATATTGAACATACAAGTGCCTTCTTGTGGGTGTGATGATCTGATGGAAATTGCATTATGCGCTATTGTTTTACCCAATTTATGGGCTCAATATCCTTTAGATTGTCAAATTTCATGCTCATTCAATGGAATTAATATGGAACATCATGTGCACTTTGGTATAATTGAATCACATCACCTTTGGCTGCTCTGTTATTCCAATTACCCTCGAAGAATATTTAGTCCAATTGATGCGAATGGATTTTGTCAACTTGAGATTAAAATAGATTGCTGGAGCTTGGTGGTGGAGAAAATTGGGGTCCGTTTGTTATATAAGCAAGTCATGGAAGATCCCAATCAAACTATGGCACAGTGTAGCAACAACTGCAGGCTGCCCTATGAGGATCTGGATGTTCTCCAACATGATCTTGACGATTCAGCAGGAGAAAGTATCAGAAAAAAGCGAAACCATGATGACAATGACGGGGATGGATCTAGTGGAGAATGCTACAATATTGAGGAACCACAGCCAAAGAGGATTCAAATGCAGGAAGAATTCATGGCTGGTTTGGAAGGATCAACTGAAAATGACCTGGAATGCTAAACGTTTTCTGTTCATTACCTGTAAGTCATCACCTTATAGCATATCTTAGCATTTCAATTTTTTAAAAGAAATATTAAAAAAAAAAAGTTCGAAACTGTGCTAGTTGTATATAGCATCACCTTTTGGCACTCACATCCAAATTGACACAAACTCTAAAATTAGTATCATACCGTATCACTTTTCTTAAATGAAATTCATAGGTATAGGAAGAAGTCCTGTGAAATAGATATTTTTTTTCTTTCGACCATCTTTTATTTTATTTTAACAGTTGGGAATAGCATAGATTTCTCTTGTTGTCTTGTTGGTGAACTTCTATTTAAATTAATGGAAGGACGGGACCAAATTTCTGAGAAACTAGAAGCCTTTGCCGCAGTGGGTAGTTACAACAGCGTCAACGTTGAAGTATTAGCCAAGAAGCTATGGTCCTCTCATTCCCACCTTGGGCTCTTGCGAAAGTGATCAAAAACCCAAAATGGTCAAGCGTTTAAATTAACTGTCAATTAGCTCTTGTGATTATGTTTTTTTGGGTGTCCTGCAAATGTAATATGCTCTGTTAAACTTCTACTGATATACAGATATAAATACTTCCCATCAACCTCTTTCCTTAATGCAAAGTTACCATCCAATGCCTTATTTGCTTGGAGAAGTATAATGGAAGCTAGAAAGGTTGCACAATTGAGCTACTGTTGGAAGACATGTTGACATCTGGGAAGATAGGCAGCTGCCAACACCGAGCACATTCAGGGTGGTTTCAATGTTTCACCAAATCCTCAATCTGCAGCAAACTACGTGTGTGACTTGCTTGATGATAATACAAAGACTTGGAGAACGGATGTTCTGGAGAGGTTTTTTATACCACAAGAAGCTGTTGTCATTATCCCGTGAAATTCTCAGCATTCTGATGATGGTATCTTTTGGGTGGTGCAAAAACTGGAGATTTTTCAGTTCAGAGCGCATATCTTTTGGGGGCTATTAGCACACCTTGGGACAATTGATCTCTAATGCACCTTAAAGAGAGCCATTCCCAATGCTTGTCCAAGGATTCCTAGAAATCTTGGACGACTTCATCAGCCAAGTTCCCAAGATTTCTCAAACTTCATTCTGAATTTGAAACTCAAATTTAATTCATCACATTGCTTCAACATATTAAAAACATGCCGCAAGATCTTCATCCCAATTTCTTTCTATTCCTCTCTCTAGCATTTTTCATCAGCGCAGGATAATGTCTCTGTATGGACATTGGAATGCACTCCTCAATTGATGAATTTAGATTACTAAATATTAAGTACAGAAAAAATGGATAACTATTCAATACTACATGAAAATTCATTATAAAGTTGGAAGTAGAATGTACTATTCATCAAGGATGGAATAGTATCCCAAAATATTGGATAAATTTTCAATGAAATTGCGTTATAATTGATGCAATATACTGTATTTATTATGCACGAAAACTTCTTTTTAATTTCATCTTATCATGGAAGGAAATATAATACGGATCTGTTTCTATTTTATTTCGCATCACCTCTTCTTATCCAATATATCCAAACAAAGTTGAATAAAATTTTTACCCCTTCATTTTTCTCATTCTAAACATATTGTCAAAGTTGAATAAAAAATTTGGAGAACTCATGAACATTTAAGCTTGTTGAAGTAAATTAAAAAGCAAATTAAAGCACTAAGCTTCACGGCTCTGTTGATGCAAATAAAACTTGTAATACAAATACTGATAAACCCATTGCTCATCAAAGTAACAGTGTTAACTTGATCGATAATATGGCTACACCTGCACCTACACCTAGCAAGCAAGGCTGGCTGGATTTGGTTTCAGTCACCTTACCCAACTATTTGAGAAGCGCATTAGCTGAGCCAAGATCACAATTTACTAAGTCTAACCTCATGGATGCAACTTTCAATTTTTTTTAGGACCTTAATGCGCCAACAACCCAACAACGCTACACTCTTGATAACTTTTTGGAAGAACATAATACTTTATATTCACAAGTTACCATCGAAGGACACTGATACTACAAATTGTTTGTTTTTGGATGAGTGAGATTTTGTTAATTACTAGAAAGCTCAATACAACTGCAAACACCAAGAGAAACAACCACAGTAGCAAAGGAGCAGATGTCAAAATAGCACAGATCCTGACGCATGCCAACAAAAAAACAAAACTCCCCAAAACTAACTAGCTAGGCAGAGTACAAATGGCTCTAAGTAAGATTAGAATTTACATAGTTACTTCTAGTCTCCACCCTTAGTTTAACCTCCCTCTTTACAGACTTCATAGTACATAATGCCCTCCTCACTTCTTATAATTGCATTCCTTTGGTGCCATATATGATACACAGTAGCACCTAAGGCCAACGTACATATTACAAGTTGACAATACTTAGAGATTTTCCCTTCTGCTGATTTTCTTTCTCACCCAAACAAATTTAAGAGAACTAATTAAGAAGCCCTTCATTAATTCTTTCCAAATTCCTCTAGTGAAAAAGCACTCGAAGTACAAGTGGACTCTACATTCCAAGCTTTTCCTGTGGAGTACACATTTTAGATCACCAGTGTAAGACCAATTTAGCATGCTGTCCTGAGTGCTTAATCTGCCTGTTATTACATGCCAACAGAAGAATAAATGTCCTGGGATAACTTGAGAGAACAGGATGATTTTCCACCATTCTACTGTTGCAAGTTTAGCTCTGACGTACACCCTATTTCTGCACTTGACTTGAATAGGTACCAATCTCTCTGTTCAATACCCTTAATATTCTTATGTTCAAATAGCCTTGTATATGACCAAAAACACACATAGATCCCGACACAAAAAATTTAGGTCATAAATACACTCACACACACATACATATAATTATATGTATATATGTACATAGTTAGGGATACTAAGTTGATGAGTTAGCATGACAACGAGCTTTCTACCTAGTCCTTCACTATAATGTTGAAAAGTCTTTAGCAACAAGTTATGTGAAATCTTCATAGTATGACTCAGAAGTATTAGGAGACAAAAAGGAACAAATTATTTGAATCAGATACAGGATATATAAAGTAAATTATTTCACTTAATTCTTCATGAGGTCAAACTCCCCAAACAAGGATAATGAATGCTTATAGATAACAACATAAGTAGAATTCCCATTTATAATTTCTTGAAGCAGGAAAGCTGCAACATTGAATACGATAGTATATATTACATACATGATTATAAAATCAGACACAATGGAACTTGCATAAAATTTTAGTGACTTACTTGGATATCTCACTTATAAAACCATAAGTGAAATACCATCCACACTAACAACTGACAAGTCATATGTACTATTACAATAATTATTGGTCGCACGACTTGAAATGTAAGTTTCAGACTGTTTTTGACATCTTCACCCCTTTCATAGGACCACTATTCTTACTTCCTTTCATTTTCCCTTTTTTCTACCTCTCTTCCTGGGGTAGACATTACATGGCTCATTTCTTAATTCTGGTTTCCCTGGCTCAGTTTGGCTTAGATATCTTAAATTAGGTTATTTGTGTTGGCTTCACCTATCAAAAAAAAAAAAATAGTTGGCTTTTTGGGGGGTGGGGGGGGGGGGGGGGGGTGGGTGGTTTGGTTTGAGTGGACAGCTTACAGGGCAAGCATAACTAAATGCGATATATTTTTCCTAGTGAGAAAATTCAAAAAATCCATGTCAATGTTGTCTAAACGATATGAAAAGAAGAAAAGTAAGTGAAGTGTACCATTGAACATACTCAGCCACCCCATGTTTAAATGGTTACCACCACCTGGGGACCACCAGAGCCAATTCTTCTCATGCTGCGTATGATTCGCATTGCTTGACCACATATAATCCCTGCTGGTTGGCCATCTTATAATATTCTGGCAGTGCAATCAAGCAAAACAAGCATCCTCAAGTGGAGGGCAATGCCACTCAAGTTCTCTTCACACATTCATTACTCTCCTTGTTTATCAAAAAAAAAAAAATTACTCTCCTTACTTCTTCAACTTTGCCCCATTGTCCAACACTTGCCTTTACATTACTCAACAGAGTCTGATACTCATCAGGTTCCAATTTCAAAAGCCTATGTGCCATATATTCCTCGGGTCTTATGTCTTCCTGAACTCTACAAGCTGCAAGAAGAGCACTCCAAATCCTACTATCAGGAAAAATCACTATTTCACTATTATAGTGTGGCCAAGGTCTATTTAAGCTTTCAATATTGACCCAAAAGATCCACCATACAAGTGTAATGATCCAAATGAGGTTGAATACCACATATCCATTTCATAGAATTTTAAACATCACACCCTTCCCTGACAAAACCAGAGTGGCCACAAGCAGACAGTAAGCTCAAGAAGGTGATAAAGTTTGGTTTTATTCTTTCCCCCAGCATTATAACAAAAAGTTATAGGGCTTCAAGACCAAGCCCATGGCTTCCAAAGCCTTCAATCATTGTTGTCAAGGTTCTAAATCTTTGGCCAATATATTATCAAAACACATTCTAGTAGAAATGTTTCCACATCTTATGTACATGTTTAAGATAGAGGTTTCCATGAGTGTCGTTCTGTCCATGGATCTCTAAAACAAGTTTCTTATAAAATAGCCATGATTGCCTTACCCAATTGCACCGATCCCAGATTTGTATATGCAACTAGAATGATTGTCATAATCTCAGCCCTGACCTCAAAATTTGCAGCTTGCATTTGGTGGAACAAATTTATGGCATCCTTAATATATCCATTTGAATGAATCCTGACGACATAGCACCAAAATTAACATTGTTTCTCTGGTGAATTTCTTCAAACAATTGAGCTGATATCTCTGTTTCTGCACATTTAGCAGAAAAATCCAAAAGAGAAGTCAACAAAACATCATTGCTAAAACCAGTTTTAATGGCTCAACAATGTATCTGTTCACTTGTAATGGATCTCTAGACTTCACAAATGCTGATATAAGTAATGTTAAAAGTCTCAATGCCGAGCGTAGATATACCTGCATTTCGCTAACCCTATTCACTATCAACATTCCCCTTCATGGAATAAAAGGAAATCAGAATATTCCACGAAACATCATTCTTTCAGTCAATCTTGCTGAAAAATATTCAAACTTCTTCAACACTACCTGGCCTAGTAAACACTTTCAAAACTGAATTTTGTACTGACCCATCTGTTTCTAACCCACTCTCGATTGCATAAACATGAAGTTGCCTCCCATGAATCAAACTGTCACAGCACAACAAGCCTGCAACATTACCATCAACGTCACTGAATTGGATTCAGGCTTTACCATCATTACCTGGAACAAATGAAAAGCAATACTATCGCTTCCCTCACAAACATACCCCAAAATCATCGACATCCAAGAAACCAAATCTCTCTGTGACATCTCATCAAGCAGTTTACCTGCAAAACTAACACACCCCTCAATTATTGCATTGCAAAGATACACATCAAATCGAAAACCCATTTTCGTTGAGACACAATGGACCATCTATCCATATATTACATCACTCTAAAGCGATGAAACAGCTTGATTTACTATCGGAAACGTGAAAGTATCATGGGCAACACCCAAACGTCTCATTGTTTTATATAAGAAAAAGCTGAAACGAAAAGACCCACGTTAATGATCAAATTCCATGCAATAGTATGAGATTTATCCTTTTATAAAAATATTATGTCAACAACATTTCCATAATGTTTTTATAAAAAATCCTGTTACTATAATTTATAACTATAAAATTATTCTCGTACAAAAAAAATACTTTCAAATTTTAAATTATCAATAAATTATTGTGATTATCAATGAATTATTGTGATTATTTGTTATAAAAATATTGTAGATGTAACACTTTTTTTATTAAATTATAATATTCATATATATTTTTTAAATGAATGATGCATATAGGTTTTCCGTCAAAATAGTACTTAAAAAATTAAGATATTTAAGGGATGCCGTTTCTTAATAGATTTAGAGGAGAGGGAAGACCAAGTTGATTAATTTTTACGAAATGAAAGATTAAATTGACAAAAAAGTAAAATTTTTAAGGATTTATTTGAGAATTGAAATTAAAGTCAAGAACTAAATTGAATATTAGCCTTGATTTTTTTAAAAAACTAGTTGAAGGCAAGTGTGGTACATGATTTTTGATGATCAACCTATGTGTTCTTCACTGATAGTCTTTCCATGTCTCTATGAAGTTATTTTTGATTTTGGAGAAATGACACAAAAAGGCCCATAATTTGGAAATTGTTTCAATTTAAAAGCTTTCCACATGTTTATTATTTATTCCCCTTATTCGAGATAGTAATGGAACAGAAAACACTAAAAAGAAAAAAATTATTGATTAAACTCTGCATTTCCCTTAAAACTTATTCATAAAATATTGATTGTTTATTGGGAGAGTGAGAGATGACTAGACATCTTAAAGAATTTTTTTCCTATTAATTTAAATAGCAATATCGTTTTTTAGTTAGTATTTTATATTTTAATTTTAGGTCTGATGATTTTTTAGATTAATTTTTTTTTATATAAATAAGTTAAGTTGTTTAATTGATAGCTAAAATGACATGTTATGATTTTCATTGGACCAGCTAGCTCATGTGACAGTTTAGGTGGCACTTGATGGGCGGCTAGGTATGGTGCATGAATTGAAGTGTCCAAATTGAAACAATATATAAAGTTAGGGGAGCAAATCAAAAATTTTAAAACAATAAAAACTGGATCAATACAGTTCAAGCTAGAAGAGACACCTCCAACCGAAATTGACAATTAAGACAACATTACAATAAAATCTGCTAGATCTAACCCAACTGCCATATTTATCTAATTCCCCAAAACAACTATCACAGTGACAAAATGAAAGCATTCCTATAAAGAACAATATCTTTTGGTATCTCTATTTTCCCAACTTTTGACAATCCAACAAATTTTCCCTTATCTTCAAATATCACTCTTTGTCGGGCTAGATCTTTCTTGGTAGGGAGGGTACACCAATTGATCACTTTTATTATATTTGGGATGTTAAAATCTTCAAAATCTTTGATCACACTGGTTGCCCATTTGAGCTCTCGGCTAAATTTGTTTCTCTTGCAACAATCCTAGCCACATAATAAGTAGATGTGACTATGTAGCATATGAATGAAGCCTTGGATTTATTTTTATTTTTTGGTGGGGGGGGGGGGGGGGGTGAGGAGAGGAGGTGAATTTGCTACTAGCTGCGTGTAGAGCTTTGGCTTTTGTCTTTGCTGCTTAACTACTATGGAGTTTTATTTATTTATTTTTGTGTGTTTTTTATGTGTGTCTTGCTTCTAGGTAAGAACAAAATTATTTCATTTAAAAAACTTTAAAGGATTGGGCTATTTGTTTTGGGTAAAATTAGTTGATTTTTAAGCTTAACTATTTTTAGCTTTACTATTGGTAATTTTGGTGTTGGGCTAGTTTTTTTGGGCTTGTATATTTTGTTTTAGATTTTAGATCAAGTTTTTTTTTATGGCCTTTAAAAGGAGGAAAATGCTAAAACTAAAAACTTTTTTTACAAATTACTAATATAGTAAGCGGTTATTGGTTATTCGTAAGTTAAAAAGTGATGTAAGTGGTGGGCCGAGATGTGTTCAAATAAAAATTTACTAATTTAGTAGCTTGCAAAATTGTCATAGAAAATTTTGTGGCTATAGCATTACTGAAAGTTCAAATAGTGTACAAAACACTATGAACGTTTAGACCCCCAATAATAAAATTACCAATTCAAACTTTATGACAAACAACAAGTGTGCGGAAAATGAACACAAGCTATAAACAGAATTGGTAAACAATCTAAACCAATTAAAATCACATCCATAGCAGAAAATAAAAGGCAAAGATTAAGAGAAGAGGGATGCAAACACAAGGACAACACACGATATGTTATCGAAGAGGAAACCGAAGCCCTTGGCATAAAACCTCTCCGTCGCCTTCCAAGCGGTAAGTAATCCACTAGAAAATGTAGTTAGGATACATGAACAGCAATAGACCCTCCAAACCTAATCTACCCAGTGTACCTAAGCCCTCCAAGTTTCTTGCTCCAACGAGGTTACGTCGAACCTATTTCTTTTCTAGCTTCCTGGATTCCGCTACTTGACCATAGCATCAACCAATGTGAAATTGGTTCCTTCCTAACTGCTTCCCAAAGCATGAAACAGCCCTCTCACAGTAATGGATATGGTGAGAAAAGGTTTTGATAAAAAGTCTCTCAAGGATTTAACAATAGAGAGGAAGAGAGTAGAGGAATTTGAAGAGTCTCTTATGTGAAGATTGTGGATGAATCAATCTTGTTTTTTTTCTAGGGTTTCTCTCTCAAAATTCTCTCTAGAAGCTCTCTTTCTTTCGTGGGTATAAGGGGTATTTATACTAGGGTGAGAATGGAATGTAAAGAGTCAGGCTTTTCAAAATAGGGTTGGCTCGCTGCTTGGCCTCCCGGCTTGACTGAGTCGTGAGTTCCAGCCGCGAGGTAACTGAATGACCAGTTATCCTATTTTGTCCTGTAGTTCTTCAGTTAGCATGACACTTCAACTTCTAGCATGCTTGGCACGTGTGCAGCTTCTAGTGGCTTGCAGTAGCGAGTCACTCGTGAGATCCAGTCGCGAGTCTCTATTTTTCTTGCACATTCTTGAGCATTTCTTCACATTATCTCACTCACTACCCTTACAAGAATCCCACCTAAATAAAGGGTTACTAATTGCTGAAATACAAGCAAATTTGACATGGAATAAAGCCAGCAAGATGGTTGATTAAATTCAACCTTATAATCTCCCCCTTTGGCTATTTTGTTACAAAACTCTAAAACAGACTCTAGACTTAACATGTGAGTTGGGAACAGTTGAACATAACTCAATCACACTTAACTCTAAAAACTGTGAAGCTCTTGAATCATATGAACATGAATCTCCTGAAACATAACAATACACCATGATTATTGTATGCAGAAAAGTACGAAATGCATATGAAGCAGGCATGATGTGATCAAGCAAAGATGGAGTTAAGAAACAAACCATGGCTTGATCAAACAAGCAATCACTACAAGGTGGTGACCACAATGCTCATTCACACTTGGAATGAACACTTGGACATACAAGCTAATAAGATCAATGCAAATTACTTGCATGCCCAACACTCAACCAATGCATAATACACTAAGTATATGCATCTAGGAACAATCCTACAAGGGCACAAGAGTGACACTACTCAAAAGAAAATGCATGACATTTAGTTAGAAATACTGATTTAACAAAGCATAAAGGCTGCATAAAGCATGGTACAAACCATAAAGCCTACAAAGTATGAAAACAAAACCTAAAAGCTTACAAAACCAACATGGGTACAAAACACATTGTATACTGAAAAACATCATCAATATATCAAAGTTTCAAAACCATCTATGAGTTATGAGTTTGAAGCAAATATAAACCATAACCACAGTGTATCAAACCCATAATAACAACAATTATCCAAAACATAATACTATAAGTTAATAAGTAAGACATAAATAAAAAGTATGTGTGGTGTAACTCCCCCTATTGCTATGCACACTTCCCTTTGAGCTTCCTCCCCCTTACTTTATTCTCTCCCCCTTTTTGGCTCAAATAGCTAAAGGCTGTCTTCTAACTTTTGTTGAATAGCATGTAGCTGATTCTTCATGGCCTCGAGACGCATTTGCACTTGGTTGTTGGTGGAGTAGAGAAGTGTCACCATTCCCTCAATGCGCTTCTGAAGACTTTCAAGCAAACTACCCAACCTATCAGTTTGAGGATCAGACTGTACTTGTGGAGTGCTAGTTTGTTGTAATTCAGCGATGATATGCGAAGTGGGTGTGGTATGTACATGTGTCTCTAACTCAAGAGCAAACGGAGTAGCAGGAGAGATGTGTGCACTCTTTGGTGTTTTAGAGGAATGTCTTTTGCTGGCTTGTAGAGTGAACATGGAAATTAGACACAGACGGGTCAACATTTTTCCATCTGAGGGAGGATTAATGCCTTCTTGAAGAATGAATTTCATGATGAGACTGCAAAATGGAATACATCCTTGTGCTGCTGATCGAGCTGCAGTCTTTCTTATGGTTTGAAAGATGTGGGCACAGATATCAATAAGGGCTCCTGTAATAAGATCACATAGGAATTGAGCTCTTTCGAGATTGATGAAAGTCGTATTGGACAGCAGGTAACGATTGGAGAACATAATCAACTTTAGTGTGGTCAACTCAAGTGTAAACTTGGCAGTGCTTATGGATGTGCCTTTATTAGAGACTTCATGGTCAGGTCCAAGAACTCGTTGAATGTCTTAAGTTTCTGGAGTTCGATCACCATAAGGAGTTAGATCCACATTTTTAGGTCTAGTGATGTGGAGAATTTCGACTATGGAGTTCGGGTTGATGATAAATTCCTTTTCTCTTACCTAGCAAATTAGCTCAACTCCATGGTCACTTGTATTAGAGTAGCATTCCTTAATCAGTTCATCCATTGGGTCTTCAAAGTTCCCAAATAAGTTAGCCCAATCTCTTGACTCAAAGATCCGAGGGACAAAAGTGGTCCCCAAGGTGTCAAACTCAACCACACATTCCACTATAGGACATGCCAAGTCAAAGATGCTTGAGTAGATGTGTGAGTTAAGAGGAGTTCTAAACCTCTCAAAATTGGAGTCTTTAAATGACTGAGATGAGAATCGAGTCCGTTTAATGGATCATCAGTCACAACATCTTTGCCTTTAGAGGATCAATGAGACATCTGTAGAATAGGCACACAGCAAAGAACCAAAAGCAACACCACAAAGTATAGATATCAACTTGATTAGATTCAGAGAAAAATGTTAACCAAAATGGTGATTGTTTAGTAACAATCCAATGTCAAGTGAACACAGAATAACACAAACTTTCAAATAACTGTCATTGTGACAATCTACCATGAGCATGATATGCATAGATCAAGCACAATTGAGAACTAAGGAAAGATAGCTCAAATTAGACCACAGTAAGACAGGAACAGGTATAAAACAGCAATATGTATGAACAGTGGAAACTACATACATGCAAAATAGAGCATATGTCAATGAGGCATATCTTACTGAAAATGGAATGTTTTTTTTAAAAAATACCCTCAAGACAAAAACACACACACGATATAGCAACATAAAAACACAGTATTATAAATAAATAATCCAAAGCCTTAGACATTCTTAAACACTCAAACTTCACATACGGAGTAAAACACAGAAAACTCCAAACCCATATACCTAATTAGTATGTAAACCAACAAAAGCCAAAGCTCAAAACAAAGATTAGCACAATGAGACTAAACTATGATAGCAGATGAAATTAGCAACAAAAACAACCAACCTTAAACAACCAAATCCAGCAATCTAAGTAAAAACAAGTTCGAACACAGTATATCTCAAATCACAGTGACAACTCATAAAGCAAGAAAATAATACTCAAAACATGAAATATGAAGTGAGGAAGAGAAGACCCATACCTTTTTCTTGAAAATTTGAGAAGAAATGAAGCAAAAATGGAGTTTGTAGAGAGTGACACGAAGTGTTTGGGGTAGTTTCAGTTGAAAGAGAAAGTGAATAGTCATAAAAAGGTTTGAGGGAAACTGAAAAAGGTTTTAAAAAACTGCCCTTACTATGCAAAACACACGTTTTTCGCGACTGAGGTAAGTCACCAGAAAGTCGCCAGTTTTACCCGCCAAAACACTTCAAGCAAAAAGTTTTGAAAAAATTTGCTAAGTGTTTTTCGCGACTGGAAGTCTCACTCGCAAGGGAGTCACGAGCTGAGCCGTGAAAATCTCTATGTACCTCTCACGATTGGACCTTTTACTCGCAAACAAGTTGCCAAAACTGACCCGAGAGCTCGCGATTGTGGCATGCGACTTGTCTGACCCACGACTGAATCGCCAAAACAGGGCAACACTGTTTTGAAATTTTCAGTTTTTGAAAGAACAAAATACTTTCCAAAAATAACTAAACACTCAAAAATCTTTTTGTGTTTGAATCAACAAAGATTGAGCATGTAAAAATACATTTTATCAAGTACAATCACACAAATGAATATGACATTCATTGAACATAAACTTGTGTGTTGTGTGTGGATATCAACAATAAGATAATCCTTAGTCTAATGTGAAACTTTAATGATTAATTCAACCAAGGCACACACAATTAACACTAGATCATGTGACCCATTTCAATTATAGAAGTATGCATATATGACCTCCCACATGACTTGATTACATAACTTGGAGCTTTACATTTGGCTCCACCTTCAATCATAACATTTGATCTTTTTGATCCTTTTGAAACAATCACATCTCATTGTGAGAATGATGTTTGATATTTCACCTTGATGAGATAGTCTTTGGCTTTTTGAAAAATTATACACTTTATTTTTGGTCACTTTCCCTTTTTCCTAGTCGAATACTAGTATGTGTGATAGACTTTTGCAGCTCAATATCTCTTTACATTTGGAGATTTACATTTGGTGAGCTCTTTTTAGCAAAAAAAATAAAGAGTGTGAAGATATATAGGCACAAGTCTATGCATGTCTCAAGATCAACATAACCACTCACTAATCATTCATGACAAGTTTGAAGATCTATTTACAACAGTCACATAGATTTCAAGATTTCTTCCACAGTGATAAGAATGCAAAGGAACAAGCTACGCTCGCAAATGCACAAACCCATTAGCACAAAGGTGTAAGGTAAAACAAGTTTTGAGACAAAACTCAATAATGTCGATCAAACTTTTTGATTTTCTACTTTTTATGAGGTTTTTGGATTTTTGACACATAAGAAGGAAAAGATTGATTAAAAGTAACATTAAAATAATTTTGAATTAAAGAATGCAAAAACAAACAAACAAATTTCAACCCATCTAATCAATAAACAAACAACCAAACAAAGTCACAAAACATAGGAAGTATTGATGCATGGACATGTTGTAATACTTATGAATGAGTACCCTTTTTCATCCACACGTTACTTGCGTTTGGGATGATTTCCTTATAGGATTGAGTATGAGAGTTAGGGCTTTCAAACCTTCGTGTGAAACTTTCCAAGCAGTTGGTGAATGCACCAATCATCTTCATCACGTCCATCATTCCGGGATCACCATTTTGATCTCTTAATTGTTCACTAGCCCAATTTCTCCTGTCATTTCTAAGTTCTCGTGACCTTGGAGCAGTTGCACTATTCATTACTCTCAATTTTTGACAATTTGGTCGAGTGTGCCCTTGAAGTCCGTAGTGATGACACACATAGCTCGATCTAGGACCTCTTTGTGGCCGTGGACGAGACTTGGCTCAGGATTCAGACCTACCCATAGATTGATTACGAGGATTGTTCAACATCCGTTGGTTCTCCACATTCCTCTTCTCCTCCATCTTGGGCTTCTCAGCAGTAGGGCCAACTTCAAATGGCTCTTTGGCCTTTATAAACTTCACTTCTTTGGTGATATTGCCCGATGAGCTACTCCTTCCAGTATATTCCAACCCGAATTTGTCTGAAAAATGCTTTTGAGATGAAATAATATCATCTAGCTTCTTGGTGGAGACCCTCTCTATCTTGGCATTTGCTTGCACAACCTCTTACTTAAGAAATCTCACTTTTGTGCAGGCTTCTGACAGCTCACCATTCAGTGTCTCTATCTCACATTTGGCCTCCTTATAGCGAATTAGGAGACTTTTATAGCTCCTTTGCCTTTTTCATCTTTCTCACAGCTGCCTTGGCCACCCTTGTATACTCACCCGACTTCTCCAGGAGTGAGTTATAATTCTCTTGAAGATTGGTTGTGCTTTCATCTTCTTCTGCATTTGATTCTTCAACAACTCCCAATGATTCTTCGTCACTATGTTCTCCAAGGTCTTGTACGAGCAAATTCAACTCATTTGAAGACTCAACATGGACAATAGTCATAAAAGCAGAGTAATTCCCTTCTTCGTAACAGCTTTCCTCAGAATCAGAGTTGGATGAATCCAAGTCACTCAGTGTCGTGGCATACATCTTGCCTTTCGATTTCAAATAATTCGAACATTCTTTCTTAAAGTGTCCATGCCCGTTGCATTCAAAACAAGTGACACCTTGTGTAGATTGGGATTTTTTTCCATCTTTCTTTTTGAATTCCTTTTTCTCCCCTCCTGAACTTTGGAATTTCCCTTTATCACCAAGTTTACCATTAATCTTGAATTTCAAGAATTTTTGGAAATTTTTCACAAAGTATGCAACATCTTTGTCAACCACATCCTCATCCGCTGAGTCATGGACTTCCGACCTTTCAGTAATGGTCTTAAGAGCAAGAGATTTGTTATTCCGTTGAGTGGGCAGCGACATTTCATAAGTCTAAAGGGAACCAATCAGCTCTTAGACTTTGATGTCATCAAGGTCCTTGCTCTCTTCAATCACTATCACTTTGGCAATGACTGAAGGATCTTCCTTACTATTTTAGAATCCTTCGTTTTCTTCCCCAAATTGAACTTCCTGACAACCACCTTATTTAGCTTGCTATAGAAAGAGTCAAAGGAGTCATCCTCACTCATTTTGAGTTCCTCAAACCGAGTGTTCAGCATCTATAACTTGGTGTCTTTTACTTTCTTCATGCCTTCATAGGTGGTCTCCAATATCTCCCATGCTTCTTTGGCAACGGTAATGTGAGAAATCCTATGAAACTCATCTGGAGACACATCACAAAAAATCGCGTTAAGTGCTTTATTGTTAGCATTAGATGCGACGAGTGGATTTGGCTGCCTCAGGCCTAGTTCAACCTATATCAACAGCATCCCAAACCGATTCATCAATGGAACATAAAAATGCTCTCATGCGAACCTTCCAAAATGCATAATTACTACTATCAAAATATGGAGGTGCATTTAGGGATTGAGACCGGTCTATCTTAAAATGGGGTCAAGGATCACACTATGGTAATGAAATTAATAAAAGTGTACCCGCTTTGATACCAATTGAAAGTTCAAATAGTGTATAAAACACTATGAACGTTTAGACCCCCAATAATAAAATTACCAATTCAAACTTTATGACAAACAATAAGTATGCGGAAAATGAACACAAGTTATAAATAGAATCGGTAAACAATCTAAGCCAATTAAAATCACATCCATAGCAGAAAATAAAAGGCAAAGATTAAGGGAAGAGAGATGCAAACACAAGGACAACACACGATGTGTTATCGAAGAGGAAACTGAAATCCTCGACGTAAAACCTTTCCACTGCCCTCCAAGCGATAAGTAATCCACTAGAAAATGTAGTTGGGATACATGAACAGTAATAGACCCTCCAAGCCTAATCTACCTAGTGTACCTAAGCCCTCCAAGTTTTTTGCTCCAACGAGGTTGCACCAAGCCTATTTCTTTTCTAGCTTCCCGGATTCCGCTACTTAACCATAGCATCAACCAATGTGAAATTGGTTCCTTCCTAACTACTTCCCAAAGCACAAAACAGCCCTTTCACAGTAATAGATATGGTGAGAAAAGGTTTTGATAAAAATCCTCTCAAAGATTTAACAATGGAGAGGAAGAGAGTAGAAGAACTTGAAGAGTCTCTTATGTGAAGATTGTGGATGAATCAATCTTATTTTTCTCTAGGGTTTTTCTCTCAAAATTCTTTCTGGAAGCTCTCTTTCTTTCATGGGTGTAAGGGGTATTTATATTTGGGTGAGAATGGAATGTGAAGAGTAAGGTTTTTCAAAACAGGGCTGGCTCGCAGCTTGACCGAGTCGCGAGTTCCAGCCGCAAGGTAACTGAACGGCCAGTTGTCCTATTTTGTCCTGTAGTGCTCCAGCTAGCATGACGCTTCAACTTCTAGCATGCCTGACACGTGTGCAACTTCTGGCAGCTTGCAGCCGCAAGTCACCTACGAGATCCAGTTGCGAGTTTCTGTTTTTCTTGCACACTCTTGAGCATTTTTTCACACTGTCTCACTCACTACCCTTACAAGAATCCCACCTAAATACAAGATTACTAATTGCTGAAATACAAGTAAATTTGACATGGAATATAGCCAACAAGATAGTTGATTAAATTCAACCTTATAATTACTCATAAAAGAATCAATGATATTGTTAAGGGGGGTAAAGTGTAATTTTATAGAATAAATTGCAAAAATTATTACCTATATAATACTAGTATTTAAAAAAAGAAAAGATATATATATATATATATATATAGAGGGGGGAGGGGTCATTGCCCCCCTTGGTCCAACTATACCTTCGTCGTGGTGTAACACTAATTCTTGAATTGTGTCCAAAACATTGTTGTCATTTGACCGATAATAAGTTAGGGGAACACATAAAATTGCCTCAACAAGTTTTTAACAAAGCTTGTAAATTGTGCTTTCTTGACTATTAAAACATTAGTATTTTTGCTTCAATGCTAACTTTACCATGAAAATATAGAAAAAGTGGTGTTCAATTGCTAAAATGCTAAATTTAGCACTACAAACCACAAAAACTGTGCTACATTGATGGTGCCATATCTAAAAAAAATTGACAAATTGCTACAATGAACTGGTTACTAGTTCACTGTAGCAAGTTGCTAATTTCTTTTAGTATTAGGTTATTCTCTCTCTCTCTCTCTAGACCCTCTCTTCATTTCATCAGAACTCTCACTTTCTTTTTTGTCCTTTTCTTCTCTCTTTGATTGGCTTATGGTGGTTAGGATGGGTTCCGATTGGGTTGCCAGTTGTTGTGGTGGTGGTGAGTTATTAATTGGGCCATGGGTTACTACGGATGTGGTGGATCATTGATAGGCCTATGGTGGTGGGTCATGCCATGGGGTTCTGTGGATGTGGTGGGCCATTTATTAGCCTGTAGTGGTTGGATCAATGGGTCACGCCATGGGCGTGGTGGGTCAGTTTGTGGCAGTTGGGATGGGTTTCGATTAAGTTGTTACAGTGGTTGTGGGTTGTTCTGATTGGATGGATATGCATATTTTCATGACATAAATTCTTACATTTGGTGGGTTGTGTGTGTGAAAGTGTGAACCCGTTTTTGTTTCACAAGACTTTGAACTATGTAATATATAGGAGTTGTGGACAAGTTTCTATCTTGGGGATCTGGGTTTGTATTGCTCAAAAGCGAGAGTTGTTACTATGATCGTGGTTGGTGGACCAAACAAAAGTAAGTGGTTGCTTCATTTTTTTTTTTTTTTTGGAACAAACTAGTTCTACTGTAATTGGAATTCTTACTCTCTGTTTGTAACTATTTTCAAGAAAATATTTTCACATTTAACAATGTTTGTTTTACAGTAAAATATTTAGCCAAAGGTAAATATTTTCAGTCAGCCAAATCAATCTAGGCAAATTTGTGCAAAATTTT
This sequence comes from Quercus alba, assembly GCA_036321655.1. Taxonomy (NCBI): domain Eukaryota; kingdom Viridiplantae; phylum Streptophyta; class Magnoliopsida; order Fagales; family Fagaceae; genus Quercus; species Quercus alba. Next base: position 9,172,351 of record CM070304.1, on the reverse strand, counting down.
TTACACTTGAAATTTTAGTAAAATTTTACATCTGCTCTCTCCCTCTCAACCTGATACCTTTCACACTCTCTCTCCCTCTCACACTCTTTCTCTCTCTCAATTTTTCTCTCCATAACCCAACCAGGCAACCACCTTTGATCTCTCTCTCCCACCACCAGCAAGCTTTTATCGGCACTACCAGCAAGCTCCATGGTCGACCTTGCATTGCCACTCAAGCCCTCTTGTCACCACCATGGCCGAGGTCGTCTGATCTGAGTTTTTGGCTTGGTGGGTTTTTGAGTTTTCAATATAGGTTTTGTGAGTTTTTTTGGCTTTCTTTTGGGTGGTTATTGGAGTGGTTTGGTCGGATTTGTGATTGAAGGCTCATATATTGTGGATTGTTGGTGGCTTATGCATAAATTTGTGGTTTAATGGTTAGATTTTTAGGTGTTGGCTGAAAGGTTGTGGTTGTGTGGTTATCTTTTTTCTCTCTTCTAGATCTGGTTTTTGGGGTGGTTGGTGGTGGTTTAATGGTTTATGCTCATTTGGTGGTGGTTTTGGGGTGGCTGGCTGTGGATTTTGGGTGGTTGGTGGTGGCTTGCATTTTTTATGTGATTTGAAATTCTAAATACTTGAAAATATTTTACAGTAAAATATTTTACTGTAAAATTTTTTGTATGTAAAATATTTTACATTGAAACAAACAGAACATTAATGCTGATTTCCATGAAAAAGAATGAGTTTTGATTTAAATGATGAAACCCAATTCGTGTATGGATATGCATATTTTGATTGTTAGAGAAGTTTTGATTAAGAATAGGAGAGATGAAGAATAAAGAAAGAATAAAAAATAATACAAAAATACTTAAATGTAGTGCTAAAAAAAATGAATTAATGTTAGGTGTGTTATAAAATAATATGTTAAAATAGATAAAATAAAATTTTTTAGATGCCAAAAGCTAAAAATTTTAGTTTTATCATTTTTTTTTAAAGAGTTTCAACTTATGATATTCGCCCTTTATGATAGTTATTTATTATTAGATTAAGACATCAGTCGATTTTGTCACAGAGACTGAATCACAGACATCTTATTCAGCCATGACATTATATCATTGTGAATGCTCAAAAAGTATATTTTCAATAGAATGAAAAAATATATATCTTAAGGCTAAAAAAAGTATATTTTATATCAAAGAACTTATTATATAGTGAATTTACAAAACAATCCATAAATATTATATAAATTTTTTAGCAAATAATATTTATTAAATTTTGTCGATGCGACAATACTTATTAAATTAGGGAATATTCTTGGATATTTTTAGAGCATGGAAACATGTTGTCCTTCCTTCCACGTTGGTGATCGACCTACACTAAGGGTGTGTTTGGATAGAACTTATTTTGCTGAAACTGAAAACTGAAAACTGAAAACACTGTAGCAAAATAATTTTTAAATGTGTGAATAGTACCGTGGGACCCATTTTTAATGAAAAAGTCGATAAAAAGTGTAATTTGTGGGTCCGTGAACAGTACATATGTGCACTGTTCACTGCAGAAAGTCAACAATTGCGGTTACTGTTCATTGAACAGTAACCGCAACACTCCAAATGAAAACGCGTGAAAAAAAAAAAAAAAAAAAAAAAAAAAAAAAAAAAAAAAAAAAAAAACGCAACGCAACGCAACGCAAAAAAAAGTCCAACCCAAACACACACTAAATTTAACTAGTAAACACCCACGTTAACGGGAGAGAGTGATCACCTTCTCTGAAAAATTAATCTTAGATTAGTCATACAAATGCGTTGCATTATAAGGCAGAGTTACATAAGCAATGACACCATGAGGTCTGGAAGTTTCTGGTTAATTTCCTGACAGGACAGGAGCACTGCAATTTCAGTCTTGTAGTTCTCATCTGTCCAAATGTTCGTCTTCTCCTCACTCCTCTCTTTCTCTCTCTCTCTCTCTCTCTCTCATCAGTTCCAAATTTCTGATTCAATTTCATCTCTCTCCAATTCAACGCAGTTTTAGGTTTGGGATCAAGTCATTCATTCTCCCCTAATATTACTTTTTAATCTTCCTTCGATTCTATATTTCTAATAGATTTTTTTTTTTTTTTTTTTAAAAACAAGAAATTTGCTTGCAGATTTATTTTTGTTATGGCTTTGACGGGCATGGAAACGGGCTCATCATCTTTCCCAACTTCTTCTTCATCTTCTACTGCTCAGTGGAAGTACGATGTCTTCCTCAGTTTCAGAGGTGAGGACACCCGCAATAAATTCATGGGTCATCTATATGAAGCATTGATACAGAAGGGCATTGCTACCTCTAAAGACGGTGAAAAACTTGAGAAGGGAAAACCCATTAGACCAGAGCTGTTGGAAGTGATAAAAGAATCCAAATTTGCTATCGTCATTCTCTCAGAAAACTACGCATCTTCAACTTGGTGCTTAGATGAGGCTTCCCCGCTTTTCAATATGTCAACTTTCATGTTCATTAAATGGATTTCAAATGAAACATCGAGTGTACTCTGGTTTTAGGACAAACTATGGAATAATTGAATCACATCACCTTTGGCTGCTCTATTATTCCAATTACACTCTAAATGATGGAAGAATATCTAGTGAAATTGATGCGAACGGATTTTGTCAACTTAAGATTAAAATAGATAGCCAGAGCTTTGAGATGAAGAAAATTGGGGTCCGTTTGGTATACCGGCAAGACAATGAAGATCCCTATCAAACTATGGCACAGTGCATCAACAACAGCAGTATGCTCCTATGAGGACCTGGGTGTTCTCCATCATGATCTTGGCGATTCAGTCTCAGAAAGTATCAGAAATCAGCACAGCAATGATGCGGATGGCGGGCCTGGACATTTCCTTAGTAGAGAACGCTACAATATTGAGGAACCACAGACAAAGAGGATCAAATACTCGAGGGATTAATGGCTGATTTTGTAGCATCTAGTGAAAATAACGTGGAAGGCTAAATGTTTTCTGTTCATTATCTGTAACCATAAGTCACCATTTTTCTTCCTACTATTACTAGTCCAGTTCTTTTCTTATTTTTTCCTCTAGACATACTAACTTGTTTTTTCTTTTCTTTTTGCCCTTAATATCATTCCGTATCACCATTTTTTTTTTTTTTTATAAATATTATCAGGTGGGCATAATATAGATTTTTCTTGTTGTCTTGTTGGTGCACTTTTATTTATTTAATTAATGGAAGGACAGGATCAAATGTCCAAGAAGCTTGAAGCTGCAGTTAGAGGGATAGTTATAAGAGTGATATTGAAGTATCGGCCAAGTAGCTATGGTCCTCTCATACCCACCTTAGGCTCCTGCGAAAGTGGTCAAGGACCCAGAATGGTCAAGCATTTAAATTGACTGTCAATTGGCTCTTTTTATTGATTAAATCTTTTTTGTTTTTGGTGACCTGCAAATTTAATGTTCTGTTATACTTCTAATGATATACAGATATAAATACTTCCCATCAATCTCTTTCCTTATTGAAAAGTTACCATCCAATGCCTCTTTGCTTGGAGAAGTATAATTTGGAAGCTAGAAAGGTTGCTCAATTGAGCTACAATTGGAAGATAGGGAAGGAAGACAGGTTAACATCCGGAGAGATAGGTGGCTGCCAACACTAAGCACATTCAGAGTGGTTTCACCTAGACATCCTCAATCTGCAGCAAACTATGTGTGTGACTTGCTGGATGATAATACAAAGACTTGTTGAAAGGATGTTTGGACAGGTTCTTTATGCCAAAAGAAGCTGCTGTCATTTAAAGCATTCCATGAAATTCTCAACATTCTGACGACAGTATCTTTTGACTGGTGCAAAAACTGGAGATTTTTCAGTTTGGAGTGCATATGATTTGTTGGACCACGAGGCAATGTCAGGTTTAGGAGAGGCTTTAAACAATCATAGCTCAGCAATTATGTGGCAGGCACTGTGAAAAGCTAAGTGGACGTAGGTAAATTGCCGAATTATGTAAATGTTGTGTCGAGTGATTATTTCCCTTTGTGTAATATTTTCTCTATTTTCGTTTCTCACTAGTTCTAGGAATTAGGTTAAATTTCTAACAGGCCCAGGTTAGGAATGCACTACAGGATATCCTACCAACAAAGACTGAGTTCTATTTTCCAAACGCACCATCTCTTCAGTAACTTGTGAGCAGTGGAATGAAGTTCCTGAAACCAACCAGTTTACATGCTTTATGGTCTTGCCCTCACGCCAAGAAGTTTTGTTAATTAGTTGAAGGCATAAACATTACCCCACACCAGCCTTACCCAAACGAGACTGATCTATTCTCCTGGATGCTGCAAGGATGGCTTTTGCTATGGAATAGGCGCAGTGATTAGAGATTTTAATGGGAATTTTTTTGCAGCTAAGGTTGAGGTGATTGTGAGCCAATGCTGTCTGGATGCTTATTTTACAGGATTCTGGCATGCCCTATAATTGTGTAACCAGCAGGGACATCAGGAGGTTCAACTTGAGAGCTACTTTAGTATTTTGCCATTGCTGCTTTTAACATTAAACCCCCCTCCCCCCCCCCCCCCCCCCAAAAAAAAAGAAAAAAAAAAGGACCTGAAATGCTGAAACTAGCCATGCTAATTTTAGATGCTGTGTGTTTAATTTTGTGGACAAAAGCTAATAATGCTGCTCTTGTTTTAGCAGTTCTTGTGTGTAAATATTGTCACTGAGATTTGGCTGCGTATCTGTCAAAAACTAGATTGGGGAGAAAATGATTTCTTTGAATAATTATGATTACAAGGCTATTCCCTTTTGTACAGAGATTTGATTATTTTGCAAAATGCAATATATGTCCTGCTGCTTTTAATAAGGAAAAAAAAAACATATATACATATTGAAATTCGTCTTTCCTATGTTAAGATTTGTCATGGTAATATAATTATTGTTTTTCTCCAACAGTCCCAACATATATAGTGTTGTCTTTTCTTTCTTTCTTTTTTTTCTTTTTTTTTTTTTCTTCCTGGCATTTGGCTCTTTGATACATGTTGGGAAATTTCAAACAGAAACCTTGCTCTGCTCAGATGCTGATTTTGGACCATGATTTGCACACCTACATGCTACTGAAGTCAGAAAAAGAGAAGTAATGGAAAAGTGAATTGAAGTTTTTTTCTAAATAGTTTTTTTTTTTTTTTTTTTTTTGCGTGAACTCTTGGTGGTTCAGACTCAATGCATACGGTACCTTTTTCGTTGCAGGTATGAGACAGAAGACATCAAAGACATCATGGGATGGATATCACTTCACTTGAAATATGATGCATTCCCTTACATTACTAGGGACCTAGTAGGAATATACTCTCGAATGGTGGAATTGGTGTCGTTTTTAGCTATAGGGTCAAAGGATGTTCGCTTTATAGGGGTTTGGGGAATGGGGGGAATTGGTAAGACAACTCTTGCTAGAGTTGTTTACCATATGGTTTCTAAAGAATTTGAAGCTTATAGTTTTATTGAGGATGTTAGGGAAAATTCTGAAAAACATGGTTTAGTTGGACTACAACAGAAACTTATTTCTAATATTTTGGAGGAAACAGATTTGAAAATCAGAGATAAGTATGATGGAGTTCTCAAGATCAGGAATAGGTTATGTCGTAAAAGGATTCTTCTTGTTCTTGATGACGTAAATAAATTAGACCAATTAGAAAATTTAGCTTGGGAGCATGATTGGTTTGGTCCGGGTAGTAGAATTATCATAACAACAAGAGATGTGCATGTGTTGAACACACATGGAGTAGATGGAATATATGAAGTTCAAGGATTGTATGATGAAGATGCTTTTCAACTTTTTTGCTCGAAAGCTTTTAGAAAAGAGCATGTCCCAAAAGATTATTTAGTGACGTTCGAAGAATTTTTAAAATATGCTGCTGGTCTGCCTTTAGCTCTTGAGGTTTTGGGTTCCTTCTTGTTTGGGAAAAGTACAATTGAATGGAAATGTGCGTTAGAGAGGTTCAAAGAATATCCTAATACAGAAGTTCTCAATGTACTTCAAATAAGTTTTGATGGACTCGATGACTTAGAGAAGGAAATATTCCTGCATATTGCATGCTTCTTTAATCACAAGGAGAAGGATTATGCAGTAAATATACTGGATAGTCTTGGCCTTTACGCTATTATTGGATTGAAGGTACTCATTAATAAATGTCTCTTGAAAATTGATGATGCCGATATATTGAGTATGCATGATTTACTTGAAGAAATGGGTAAGAACATAGTTCGTCAAGAGTGCCCTAATGATTGTGGGAAGCGTAGTAGACTGTGGCGTTATGAGGACATTGAAAATGTATTGAAAAATAATAAGGTAAGAGGTTATTTAGAGAATTTGAGCTCATTCCCTACCTTCTTGTTCAACAAATTTGATATTTAAATATTTATGCTAATAAGATATTTCACAATTCTCCAATTCCTTCTTGATTATTAGGGAATAGAAGTAGTTCAAGCCATGCATATTTTGCGTAATAATGATGATGATGAAGTAAAAGAGACATGTTGGAGCCCTGAGGCCATTTCACAGATGTACAATCTTAAATTTCTTAGCATTGATGGTATTTTCCATGACCCTCAACATCTTCCAAATTCTTTAAGAGTTCTTTGTTGGAGGTATTATCCTTCAAATTCTCTACCATCAACTTTCCAGCTAAAGGTATGTTATTCAGTATCCTCACAACTTTGCATTTAAATTTCAATAAATTGGACACTAGGAAACTCATCGACTTGACTTCTTTTTTAACTTTTTTTTTTCGTTTCTTGAAACAGAATTTTGACAAGTTGAAGTTCATTGATTTGTCAGAATTGGACCTGATTATATCCCCGGATTTCACTGGAGTCCCAAATCTTGAGAAATTAACACTTTCATGTTGTCAAAATTTATGTGAGCTTCACCCATCTGTTGGACTTCTTAAAAAGCTTGTTCTTCTTAATCTAAATTCTTGCTCAAATCTTATGTGTCTTCCTAGCGGCATTTGTAGCTTGAATTCGCTTCAACATCTTAATCTTTGTGGGTGCTCAAATTTTGACAACTTGCCGGAGAATCTAGGGAATCTCAAAGATCTCTATGATCTTGATTTGAGTGGAACAGCTATAAAAGAGTTTCCTTCATCAATTGAAGGCTTGACAACCCTTAATTCATTGACTCTCAAAGATTATAAGAATCTTGTGTGCCTTCCTAGCACCATTTGTAGCTTGAGTTCGCTTCAATGTCTTCATCTCTTTGGGTGCTCAAATTTTGACAGCTTGCCAGAGAACATCGGGAATCTCAAAGGTCTCAAGCAACTTTATTTGGGTAGAACAGCTATAAAAGAGTTGCCTTCTTCAATTGAAGGTTTGACAGCTCTTACTTTAATGTCTCTCAAAGATTGTAAGAATCTTGTACGCCTTCCTAGCGCCATTTGTTGTTTGAAATTGTCGAAATATCTTGATCTCTCTGGGTGCTCAAATTTTGACAACGTGCCAGAGAACATCGGGAATCTCAAAGGTCTCAAGGACCTTTATTTCATTGGAACAGCTATAAAAGAGCTGCCTTCTTCAATTGGAGGTTTGACGGCTCTTACTTTAATTTCTCTCAAAGATTGTAAGAATTTTGTACGCCTTCCTAGCGCCATTTGTTGTTTGAAATTGTCGGACTATCTTGATCTCTCTGGGTGCTCAAATTTTGACAGCTTGCCAGAGAACATCGGGAATCTCAAAGGTCTCAACTACCTTTATTTGGGTAGAACAGCTATAAAAGAGTTGCCTTCTTCAATTGGAGGTTTGACGGCTCTTACTTTAATGTGTCTCAAAGATTGTAAGAATCTTGTACGCCTTCCTAGCGCCATTTGTTGTTTGAAATTGCTGGATTATCTTGATCTCTCTGGGTGCTTAAATTTTGACAGCTTGCCGGAAAACATAGGGAATCTCAAAGGTCTCAAGCAACTTTATTTGGGTAGAACAGCTATAAAAGAGTTGCCTTCTTCAATTGAAGGTTTGACAGCTCTTACTTTAATGTCTCTCAAAGATTGTAAGAATCTTGTACGCCTTCCTAGCGCCATTTGTTGTTTGAAATTGTTGAAATATCTTGATCTCTCTGGGTGCTCAAATTTTGACAACGTGCCAGAGAACATCGGGAATCTCAAAGGTCTCAAGGACCTTTATTTGGGTAGAACAGCTATAAAAGAGCTGCCTTCTTCAATTGGAGGTTTGACAGCTCTTACTTTAATTTCTCTCAAAGATTGTAAGAATTTTGTACGCCTTCCTAGCGCCATTTGTTGTTTGAAATTGTCGAACTATCTTGATCTCTCTGGGTGCTCAAATTTTGACAGCTTGCCAGAGAACATCGGGAATCTCAAAGGTCTCAAGAAACTTTATTTGGGTAGAACAGCTATAAAAGAGCTGCCTTCTTCAATTGGAGGTTTGACAGCTCTTACTTTAATGTGTCTCAAAGATTGTAAGAATCTTGTACGCCTTCCTAGCGCCATTTGTTGTTTGAAATTGCTGGACTATCTTGATCTCTCTGGGTGCTCAAATTTTGACAGCTTGCCGGAAAACGTAGGGAATCTCAAAAGTCTCCAGAGGCTTTTTTTGGGGGGAACTGCTGTAAAAGAGTTGCCTTCATCAATTGGAGGTTTGACAGCTCTTACTTTAATTTCTCTCAAAGATTGTAAGAATTTTGTACGCCTTCCTAGCGCCATTTGTTGTTTGAAATTGTCGGACTATCTTGATCTCTCTGGGTGCTCAAATTTTGACAGCTTGCCAGAGAACATCGGGAATCTCAAAGGTCTCAACTACCTTTATTTGGGTAGAACAGCTATAAAAGAGCTGCCTTCTTCAATTGGAGGTTTGACAGCTCTTACTTTAATGTGTCTCAAAGATTGTAAGAATCTTGTACGCCTTCCTAGCGCCATTTGTTGTTTGAAATTGCTGGACTATCTTGATCTCTCTGGGTGCTCAAATTTTGACAGCTTGCCAGAGAACATCGGGAATCTCAAAGGTCTCAACTACCTTTATTTGGGTAGAACAGCTATAAAAGAGCTGCCTTCTTCAATTGGAGGTTTGACAGCTCTTACTTTAATGTGTCTCAAAGATTGTAAGAATCTTGTACGCCTTCCTAGCGCCATTTGTTGTTTGAAATTGCTGGACTATCTTGATCTCTCTGGGTGCTCAAATTTTGACAGTTTGCCAGAGAACATCGGGAATCTCAAAGGTCTCAACTACCTTTATTTGGGTAGAACAGCTATAAAAGAGCTGCCTTCTTCAATTGGAGGTTTGACAGCTCTTACTTTAATGTGTCTCAAAGATTGTAAGAATCTTGTACGCCTTCCTAGCGCCATTTGTTGTTTGAAATTGCTGGACTATCTTGATCTCTCTGGGTGCTCAAATTTTGACAGCTTGCCGGAAAACGTAGGGAATCTCAAAAGTCTCCACAGGCTTTATTTGGGGGGAACTGCTGTAAAAGAGTTGCCTTCATCAATTGAAGGTTTGACAGCTCTGACTTTATTGACTCTCACTGGTTGTAAGAATCTTGTGTGCTTTCCAGATTTGAATTGGCCATAATGTCTTGATCTCTCTGGGTGCTCAAATCTTGACAACTTGCCGAAGAACCTAGGGAATCTCAAAGCTCTCAAGGAGCTTGATTTAAGTGGAATAACTATAAAGGAGTTGCCTTCATCAATTGAAGGCCTGACAAGCCTTACTTCATTGACTCTATTTCACTGCAATAAACTGTGTGTCTTCCTAACACCACTTGTGGTTTTAAGTTCAATGGTGCTCTTGATCTTTCTACATGCTCAAGATTTGAAAACTTGCCAGAGAACCCATGGATAATCAAAGGTCTAGAACAACTTGATTTGAGTAGAACAGCTATAGAAGGGTGGCCTTCATCAATTGAACATTTGACTAACCTTACTCTATTGACTTTAAGATATTGCACAAATCTTGTGTGCCTTTCTAGCACCATTTGTAGTTTGAAGTTGCTTAATTCTCTTGATCTTTTTGGATGCTTAAAATTTGACAACTTGCCAGAGAACATAGGAAATATGGAAGGTTTGGAGGTGCTTAATTTATGTTGGACAGCCATAAAAGAGGTTCCTTCTTCCATTGTTCTCCTTAAAAATCTCAAACAGCTTCATATTCGTGGATGGAAGTTATCTGAATTTTATTCCCAGCCAGAAAGTTCTGAGTGGTTTACATCATTTTTCTTGCCAACAAGTCCTCCCACAAGAAGAATATCATTGCCTTCATATATATATTCTTCCCTACAAACAAGTCCGGCTTCGGTGGGCTTATCATTGCCTTCCTTATCGGGTCTACAATCTTTAACAGATTTGTATCTTAGTCACTGTGATCTTTCTTCAATTCCCAATGACATTGGCTGCTTGTCCTCTTTAAAATACTTGGATCTAAGTGGAAATAATTTTGTTTCCCTTCCAGAAAGCATGTCTCAACTCTCTAATCTACAAAGTCTCTGTTTGGAAGGTTGCAAGAGACTTCAATCATTGGAAAATGTTCCATCAACTATTGATTCCATAATTGCAGACGATTGTATCTCTTTAGAGAGATTGCCAGAACTGCAATTTTACCGTTTTAGGTCAGATCACACCTATGTGCAATTCTTGTTTTTCAAATGCTTCAAATTGGTTGACAATGTCAATAGCATACTTCAGGGCGTTAATAACATGCTTCAGGTCTATCTCTGTCTCTGTCTCTGTCTGTCTGTCTGTCTCTCTCTCTCTCCAAGTTCTAAATGTTATGCTTTATATATTTCAGGGACTAAGTGGTACACTACCAAAGAAGTTAAAAATTATTATTCCTGGAAGTGAAATTCCTAAATATTTTAACCATGAATGTACGAGTCATGAATTAAAAGTACAAGTGCCTTCCAATAGGTCTGCGCCAATTGGAATTGCATTTTGTGTTGTTTTTGTACCCTACAAGTTGTGTGAATGGCCTTGTGATTGGGAACTTTCATTCATGATTGATGGATTTCCGAATGGGGGAGAAATTTCTAGTTCTAGGAAAGAATATGGTAAGATTGAATCACATCACCTTTGGCTGACCTATTATTCCTATCAGAACGGATTTCATCCACTTACGATTAGAGCATCTTCCTGGAACTTGGAGGTGGAGAAAATTGGGGTCCGATTCATATACCGGCAAGACATCAAAAATCCCAGTAAAACTATGACACAGTGCATCAACAACAGCAGCATTGTAATCCATCATGATATTGATGATTCAAATGCAAAAGGTAGCAAAAATAAGCAAAGCCGTGATGAGGATGATGATGGGGCAGGACCTAGTGGAGAATGCAGCTCTATTGTGGAACCACTGCCAAAGAGGATTCGAAGGCTTGGAGGATTTGTAGCTGATTCTGAGGATTCTAGTCAAACGGAATTTTTCGACTTCTTTGCAAGTAAGTCTTTTATCATTCTTCTTACTTTCAAGTTTTAACTTTTACAAGTCATCATTTACAACTACTTGTTGGTGCAATTTTATTTAGTGGAAGGACAGAATCAAACGTCCAAGAAGCTTGATGCCATTCACGAAGGTAGTAGTTACAACATCGAACATCTCAATCTAACTATGGCACAGAGCAGCAACAACAGCAGCATGCTCTATGAGGGTCTGGCGAAAACTATCGTGATATTGAATGATTCATCCACAGAAGGAAGCAAAAATAAGCAAAACCGTCATGAGGATGATGGGACTGGACCTAGTGGAGAAGGCTACTCTAATGCAGAACCATAGCCAAATTGGATTTATAATTCATCCACAGAAGGAAGCAAAAATAAGCAAAACCGTCATGAGGATGATGGGACTGGACCTAGTGGAGAAGGCTACTCTAATGCAGAACCATAGCCAAATTGGATTTATAAAGTTGGAGAAGTTATGGCTGATTGTGAGGAGTCTAGTCAAAGGGAAATTTTTGACTTCTTTGCTAGTAAGTGATCATCTATCTTCTTACTACTTTAAAAGTCATCATCATTTTTTTGGGGATATATTCTATCTTTTTTTTTCTTTTTTCTTTTTTCTTTATTTTTATTTTTATTTATTAAATGTTAACTTCAAAGTATTGTGCTAGTTGTAGACATCAAAAATTAAAATCATACCATATCAATTTTGTTTTTTTATTATTATTATTTTTAATTGGGTTGGAGTAATAGAAATTTTTCTTGTTTGTCTTGTTGGTGAACTTTGTTTTAGTGGAAAGAGAGCATGACATGTCCAAGACGCTTGAATCCATTCACAGAGGGAAGAGGGATAGTTACCAAGACATTGAAGATCCCAATCAAACTATAACACAATTAAGCATCAACAGCACATCCGGAGAGATAGGTGGCTGCCAACACTAAGCACATTCAGGGTGGTTTCACCTAGACATCCTCAATCTGCAGTAAACTATGTGTGTGACTTGCTGGATGATAATACAAAGACTTGTTGAAAGGATGTTCTGGACAGGTTCTTTATGCTAAAAGAAGCTGCTGTCATTTAAAGCATTCCATGAAATTCTCAACATTCTGATGACAGTATCTTTTGGCTGGTGCAAAAACTGGAGATTTTTCAGTTTGGAGTGCATATGATTTGTTGGACCACAAGGCAATGTCAGGTTTAGGAGAGGCTTTAAACAATCATAGCTCAACAATTATGTGGCAGGCACTGTGAAAAGCTAAGTGGACGTAGGTAAATTGCCGAATTATGTAAATGTTGTGTCGAGTGATTATTTCCCTTTGTGTAATATTTTCTCCATTTTCGTTTCTCACTAGTTCTAGGAATTAGGTTAAATTTCTAATAGGCTCAGGTTAGGAATGCACTAAAGGATATCCTACCAACAAAGACTCAGTTCTATTTTCCAAACGCACCATCTCTTCAGTAACCTGTGAGCAGTGGAATGAAGTTCCTGAAACCAACCAGTTTACATAATTTATGGTCTTGCCCGCATGCCAAAAAGGTATGTTGATTAGTTGAAGGCATAAACATTACCCCACACCAGCCTTACGAAAACGAGACTGATCTATTCTCCTGGATGCTGCACCTGAAGAATACTATCTCACTGAAACTATTTCTCATTCTGTCATGTCAATTGTGGCTGCACGTAAATGGAAAAAAGATTTAAGGAACCAGGAATGCAGAAAAAATTTAGTCTGAGATACTGCATATCCCAACATGGAAGCCCCCTCAATTACGTTACTCCAAGGTAAATGTTGATGTAAAAAAAATGCAAGGATGGCTTTTACTATGGAATAGGCGCAGTGATTAGAGATTTTAATGGGAAATTTTTTGCAGCTAAGGTTGAGGTGATTGTGAGCCAATGCTGTCTGGATGCTTATTTTACAGGATTCTGGCATGCCCTATAATTGTGTAACCAGCAGGGACGTCAGGAGGTTCAACTTGAGAGCTACTTTAGTATTTTGCCATTGCTGCTTTTAACATTACCCTCCCCCCCGCCGCCCCCCCCCCCCCCAAAAAAAAAGGACCTGAAATGCTGAAACTAGCCATGCTAATTTTAGATGCTGTGTTTAATTTTGTGGACAAAAGCTAATAATGCTGCTCTTGTTTTAGCAGTTCTTGTGTGTAAATATTGTCACTGAGATTTGGCTGGGTATCTGTCAAAAACTAAATTGGGGAGAAAATGATTTCATTGAATAATTATGATTACAAGGCTATTCCTTTTTGTACAGAGATTTGATTATTTTGCAAAATGCAATATATGTCCTGCTGCTTTTAGTAAGAAAGAAAAAAAAAAAAATATATATATATATATATATACATATTGAAATTCGTCTTTCCTATGTTAAGATTTGTCATGGTAATATAATTATTGTTTTTCTTTTTCTCCAACAGTCCCAACATATATGGTGTTGTCTTTTCTTTCTTTTTTTTTTTTCTTCCTGGCATTTGGCTCTTTGATTCATGTTGGGAAATTTCAAACAGAAACCTTGCTCTGCTCAGATGCTGATTTTGGACCATGATTTGCACACCTACATGCTACTGAAGTCAGAAAAAGAGAAGTAATGGAAAAGTGAATTGAAGTTTGCAAAACTTTATTCTGCTTGGTAAAAATAAAAAGAAAAGTGAATAAGTATAGAAAAAAAAAAAGGATAATTTTTCAATATTCCATAACAATTAGTCGTAATAGAGTTTGTAGAACACAAGCAGAAACAATCACAGGAGCAAACAGAAATAAAAAAAGTACAGCTCCAGAAAACACACAACAACAAATGGCTTATGTCTAGTCTCCGCCCTTAATTTAAGCTCTCTCTCTCTATGGAATGTATAATACCCTCGGTTCTTACCCTTGGCAATGGAGAATATAGCGTTCCTATGGTGCCATATATGGTACACTGTAGCACCTGATGCCAACTTACATACTACAGCCCAGATTTTGCCTTCCACCGATTTTCTCCCGAGACAAATTCTTGGGAACTAATTAAGCAGCACTTCATTAAATATTTCCAAAACCAGACAGATTTTCAATTTCTCCAGATATTATGAAAAAGCTCACTGCAAACTAGTTGATAAATGATAATGCTTATAGTTGCTTCTAGATTTCCATTTCCCATTCAAGAAATGCAATACAAATAAATATATTTAGGAGGCCAGGTAGCGCTCTCATGCCAATCGACATATAAATTGAAAAGTGAACCATCTCAAGCTCTACTGGGGTATGGTAGCTGACTAGCTGTTTATGGCTAAAGCAGAGATCACTCCACCAATTCCTCTCTCTAATGTAAATTGAATCTGTGTCTCATGCCCATCTTTTGGGAGCGAAGGAAAATGTTTGTAACTCCAAGGGGAGGAGGTAAATAGAGAAGGTGGCAACCCCACAACTAACATCCAGAACCTGAAGTACCCCTGCAATATAATCCCTATGAACTACCCCTGCAGTAAAATGCCCTATGTTACCCAGTGTTGACAACTTCTAAAAGAATTTCAAGTACCTGGGCTCTTTCGCATCCAAATTATTTGCCTCCTCTTTATTCGATTCAGCTAGCCTGAAGAAGGCCTCATATCTAAAGCAAACTTAGAATTTCCTTCTGCTTTGAAGTGTCAAATAATTCAATCTCGACCGTTTGATTACTTGATAATCTGATTCACATCATCATGAGATTCAGTCTTTTCTGTAGATTAGGTATGCACCTTGATACTGGTTTGAACTTGCTGAACCAGGTTAACCATAATGCTTTATCAAGATCAAACATCTCAGAGTATAACCAGCAAAATCTCAAATGAAAAATCTAATCTTAATCAGCTCATTAATCATCCCATAATGCTTTATCAAGATCAGGAATCTTAGAGTAAAACCAGTAAAAAAAATGGTCATTCTGACAAAGTTTAGCTTGCTTCGTTACAAAATGATCAAACACCTTTCCACCTGAAATATCCTTGCTCACTTTAAACCAAGAAAACCAACTGTCTACCAAGCTGGTGCTTGTAAGCTACATAAATGATAGAACTTCTAAAGAAATATTAATAAAAAACGACGCCGTCTATAATTGGCAATTGCCGCCGTTTTTCACTTCACCAAGTCAAAGCAGAGCTTGTTGAAGTAAATATGGAGAACACAGAAATTCTGAAGGACTGGGTTCGAGTGAGTCTGACTCGGAGAAAACCGGGAACATCACAGCTCCTCATCTCAAGGTTCTCTTCTTTCTTCTGTCTCTCGCAATTTCAAAATTCCTTTTTTTTTTTTTTTTCCTATATCTTTTGCCCTGAAAACGACGGCGTTTGACATTTTGGAACCTCCACTTTTGAGATTGTACCTGACAAGCTGGCCAGGTCTCTGCAAATAGCAAATTTTTTTTTGATAAATTACGTTTTTAAACCCATATTTTATATTGGTTTTAAATTACAATCCTCCTGCCAATACCGAAATATTTACAAAATATTTCACATTTCAGATGGACTGATGTTGCTCAATTGAACCACCACAAGACAAAAATACAAAGCAGGTTGTAAGAAAATCAATGACACTTTTAAAGTGGACATTTTTATTTTTAGAATCAGTTTTACTATCTCTTTTCAAACTTTTGATATGCTCAATTAATCCCCCAAATTTGAGAGTATTACCACAATATTCACCCTTTCGTCCAAATTGAGATTATGTTGGACAAAAAAGCATAGTTACAATCACATGCAAAACATGTGATTCGTGGACCCACAACACCAATTAAATTGCCCTCATTATTGCCATTTGTTATCTAACAAATACAAAATCGATATCATACCCAAATTGAAATTGAAATTGAAACAATCTAATATAATAATATTGTAGAGACTAAATTGTAAAACACACCCCTCATGTTTAAGGTTATATTTATTTTGTTTCTTAAAACTTCAACCTTTTGATCCTCTCCCCTATCATTAGGGGATTGTTTTGATTGGCAACCCCTCCATTAAAAATATAAAACAAAATCCTAGTTAGGTATTAAGTATTCCTCAACTTGTCACATGGGATAGTTCATCCAATTAAATCATGCCATATGATATGAATTAAATGGAAAAAAAATTATTTTTATAAAAAATCTCTAAAATATAATAAAATAATTTAATTTAATTTAACCTTTTATTTTTTTCAATATTTCTTTTTTCTTCCACAAAATTTATGCTCTTATAAATCTAAAAACACTAATTGTCGAGTGGTATGGTTTTGCTAAAGTTTGTTTTTGTGTGTGTGTGTCTAAATATATATATATATATATATTTATTTATTTATTTATTTATTTATTGCTAAATAAGAAAATGGGTTTTCGATGTGGACTCATCGATCCCACATTACGTGACAGCAATAGCTAATACCATGTGTACTATTAGGGCCTTAATGAATCTATCATCATGGGCATAACACATTTGTTGAAGCATCACTACTCGAACCGCTCCACTCCTAACAAGCATCATACGAAATGATTTGAGAACTTTTACCACAAAGCCACAACCTGCAATGGTTTGCTAATGTTTGCTTTCTTCTTTGTTCTTTGTGTTCGTACTATTGTTTCATTTTTATTATTGAATTTGGTTGACTTGAAATTTCATAGAAAAGATAATCTCAATTTCTTATGAGTCCAAATGTTGAACTAATTTAACTCTTCCACCAACTTCTACTTCCACCCAGCAATAAAAAGTTACCCACTTCAAATTGGATAAGGGCTATCTCCAAATGACACAATAAGCTTTTTTTTTTTTCCCCTTTTTTTGAGGGGGACTATTATTGGGTTTGAGTTAAATGAAATTAGAGAGGAAATTATGCTATTTATATTGAAAGAATATGACCGTTGGAAAATATGATTGTTAGAAATATATGGCTGTTTTTCTTCTTCTTCTTCTCAAAAAGAAAAAAAAAAATGGATATTTAAAAAATATGACCATTGGAAAGGGGAAAAAAATCAATAAAGACAGAATAATAAAGACTTAAAAATAATAGAGAGAAAAAAAATAAAGAATATGTTGGGTTTGAAAAGTAGGCAACTCAAATTGAAAAATATAACACCTTGGATCCTTCAGACCAACCTTTTGGGCTTGAGTGACACAAGATGATAGAAATAGAATTAGAGGAATGTTCTACTCATTGGTAGGACATGTCAAGAGGCTTATGCAGAAACACCTCTGTAGGACACAATGTGTTAAAAATGGGAAGCTTCTTTCCCATTAACCTAGCCTTTTGGGGTTAAAGGGTTCAGTATGCTACAAAAGGTGGGCTTTTAGCTAAACTTTGGGTGAGAGTTGGCCTAACTCATTTGGTATGGACACAAAGATACAAGTCTCCAATTACAAAACTTACATTAACATAAAAAGAAAACAGCCCAACCAATTGCCTTATAGTTCAGGACTGCTATTAGTTGGACTTCAAGCCTAACAATTGATGTTTAGGATTTATTTGGTTTAGAGATTCAATTCCTTTTCTTTGATTTATAGTTTATTTGATTTTATAAGATTTCATGTGAATTTTTTTTTTTTTTTTTTGAGGGAAAGATTTATAGTTTATATGATTTAATAAGATTTCATTTGAAAATTTCTTGATTTAATAAGATTTCATTTGAAATTTTCTCAATGATATTATGTAATTTCATTTAAGTCTATGCATTAATTAATTCCTTCTTCTTTTTTTCACCTTTTTTGCTTAATGCCTTCTCTGGCAAGTATAAGTGTTGACATGTTTTTTTTTTATAAAAAAAATTATTTTAAGTATATTATTGTTCTTCAATTTTGTTTTTTACAAGTTGGAGTTTAAGAGGATGGTTTTTATAGATTTAAATCTGTGCAATTGTACCTTCTAACGTAAGAGATAAAAGTTTAAAATGCTTAAAAAAAAAGAAAAAGAAATTAATCCAAAGATTAAGAATAGAAGTGAAAATTTTAATTTTCAATCTCATCATTCAAAAAAAGTCAATTATATGATTTTTCTTGTTGTAATGTTTGGTTGTTAATAAATTTATAAATAATTTTCTTTTGATAATCCAATAATTAGTAATTACATTAAGAATAAAGGTATTTAAATCCTAAATATTTTTGTCAATAATACTAAAAGGTACGTTAGCTTCAAAGTTCTTGACCATAAATAAACTCTTTACAACTTGCATAAAGAACTTTGTGGATTCGGTACTATATGCAATTATATCCATTCCTCTCACAATATTGTTTTACTTCTTCACTTTTTAATTTTTAATTTTTTTAATTCACTTTTTTGCCTTTTCTTTTATAAATTTGTTATTCAATTGTTACGTTGAGATTGATTTTTCTTTTTTTCTTTTTTCATTTCTCAATCTAAGCCATTAAGAGCAACTACACACAGTGCAATACACTAGTTAACCTTATCTCAATCTGAACTTTGTAGCCATATAAATAGTAAAAAGGGCTGTGGTTGATTCATACATTGCCCTTATTAATTAAATGAGCCAGATTGGTGAAATTGTTTAAACTCTTTGAGTCCTAATAAATTTGAGAGCAAGTTTAAAAACACAATAAAATCTCATAATATTTTTGCAATATCCTTATTTTGGGTTGGAGTGAATAATAATAATTATTATAATAATTTTACTCAAGCCGTTTTACTTTACGTTCACGTACACAAGTCACCGGAGCAGGGTTTTTCTTTGGATGAATGAGATTTAAGTCTATACAACTGAAAGCACCAGTAGAATCAATCATAGTAGCAAAGGAGCAGATATCAAATAGTACAGCTCCAGAAATCAATCAGTCACAAACTGTGGGGAACCAAAACCTTTGAACAAAGAAACCAGAGAAAGTAGACAATTGAGGTTTCTACATGAAATTTCCAACGCGAAAACAAACGCCATAAGTCAAGTTACGCGTGAAGACTGATGAAGACCGATCTCTGCAGTCTTCTTCTGAAAATCTGTCCCTGTCGTTCACTCTCTTTCTCTGTAACTAACGACAAAAAGATGGGCCTAAACTTGCCAGAAATAAACAACTTTTCCCCACACCATTGACTATTATGACACGTACGTATTCCATGGAGTGGTTCTGGTGCCACAATTTTTCTATTCAATGCCCCCACCATTTTTGTACCAATCGAGTTATCAACATCTTTTGCTGGTCACCATGAATTTACGCTCTGTCCTCATTTTGAACACGCGGGATGTGTTTGTTATGGTGTACAGTAGAGTTGACTCATACGATGACTCTCACATGGGGTCGACCACTTAACTCATTCTTTGAATCTTGCCGAATGAAGTTTCTCATAAATAAGGCCACCTCTTGGTAGTCTGCTCTTCAAAAGTTGTCCTCTCACCGTCTCTTTCATCAGTTCCAAATTTCACACCGATTCCATCTCTCTTTGAATCGACGTAATTTCAAAATCACGCAATTCAGGTTGGGGATTGTTGCCAAGAAACCATTGACTACTAATGCACAATTTTAAGCTTACAAAGCAAATAAAACCCAAAGTTTAAGAATCAAAATAACGATTGAAATAAATATATGTTTAACATAACATCATTGATTAAGTTTTGAGTTAAAGATATTAAAAGTGTATACGGATTGATAATATTAGGAAATAATTAATAAATTATTATATGTCCAGCAATGAGACAGTTCAAAATGGTTCATGTCCACCAACTATGATATAATTCAGGTTCAAACTGTGGTTTGTGTTCAAATAATTTATGTCCTGCAAAATAAGGTATGTCCAAATAATATATGTCTAGTAATGAATTCTACTATTTTTCTTCAATTTTGTTTTTAACATGTTGGGGTTTAAGAAGATGGCTTTTTTGGATTTGAATTCATGCAATTTTACGTTTAATGTGAGATATAAAAGTCAGAAAAAAGTAAAAGTAAAAAAAAAAAGATTAAAAATTTCTACTCTAAGGTTAAGATTAAAAGTAACCTTTTTAATTTTCAATCTCATTCAAAAGGCAATTGTACAACTTCATTTTTAGTTATAATGTTTGAATTTTAATAAATATAATTTTTTTAATTTAAAAGTTAATTTACTTGTTCCTCAAAAAAAAAAAAAATAGTTAATTTACATTGGAAATAAAAGAATTCAAATCTTATACATCTCTGTTAATAATATAAAGAGTATCAGTTAGGCTCTTTAATTAGCAGGTAAAAAAGCAATGTAAAAGAAGAACATTGTAGCTGGTTTAAAAAAAATAAAAAAGAAAGAAAGCAATATTAACAGAATTTCTACTAGCCAATGATGGCGCTAAATTTTGGGCCCTTCACACTAGCCTAAAGTGGGCCCCCCAGCTAGGAATTAACTGTATTGAAGTTGAGCTTAATGCAAAAGCTGTTGATTCGGAACGTGCAGTTAATTAGAAGGGGTTGTGCTCAATAGGAAGACTTCGTAATTTTAGACGAACTTCCCTCTATTGATGTCTCTAATTTTGTAAGTTTTGATGCTTCTGGTGTGCACTGTTAGAGCATTCAGTGGTGCTAAAATTTTTAACTTTTACAAGGACGAACTCAAGAGGACCCTTCTAGTGTGCACTCAGAGCATCAACATTGGTGATACAAAAAATTTTAGCTTTTGAAGGGAAGGACCTGGGTGGGGGCTCAGGTCCCCTAGGTCCAATTTTTATTTTTTAGTTATTATATATATCATTTTTGTAATTGGACCACCTTCTAAAATCTTAGACTCCCATTCTCCTCAATAATCTTAGCTAGTTTCACCCGAATAGCAACTATCTAACCCATATACTTAACAAAAATAATAAAAACATTCACAATGGTGATTGTATTTTAGCACCCAAAAAAAAAAAAAAACTACTTTACCACTAAAGAACCAAAAAATCATGTGTTATTAGAAAAGTTAAAGCTAAATTTGTTGCAATTACAGTAAACTGGTATAAATATCAATTGGCTATAGCAAGTTGTTAAAAATAAAATAAAATATTTTATTAAGATTATATCTCTTCCTTCTATTAAAAAACTCAAACTCTCTCTTCCTTTTTTATTTTAATGAGTTGTTTATATTATTTTAAATGAAGTGATAAAAAATAAAACATTTGATATTAGGTGTATTGTAAAGTAAGGTAGTAAAATAGATAAAGTATATTTTTAAGGTGCTAAAAGCTAAAATTTTTAGCACCATCACTGTAATTTCAACCAAAAAAAAAAAAAAAAACCCTAGCCATCCTAATATTAAAAAAAACATTATTTTGTTTTTGTTTGTCTTTGTTGGTAAATTATTACATCTTAATATATTTAGAAACAACGATTTTGAGTATTTATAATTTTTTAATACTATATAGATGCATATTTGGAGCTTTTTTTTTTTTTTTTTTTTTTTTTTACTTTATACTCCGGCCCTTGCTAACTTAAAATCATAGGTCTGTCCTTGTTTTGTCACCACAAAAAACTACTTTATTTATTTTACCACCTCATTTTACAAAAACCCAATATCAATGATTTTATTTCAGCATTCAACACGTTAAAATAATATAAACAATACAATTAAATAATATATTCAATACAATAAACACCTATCACAGCCACAAACAAAGGAAAATAATTATTATAATAATAAAAAGACAAATAAAATATATATTTTAATTATACCATATGAGCTCCAAAAATGGCTATACATTGTAGCTCAAGAGCATAAAATTATGTCTTTAACTCCACTAATGAAGCTATATTTTAATTTTTTTAATTTTTTTATGTTGGTTGTTAAATTTGGCAATATGGGCCTCTTGGGTAAAGTAATTCCAAACAACAGTTTTCAATGTTTAAACACTAAAAATTGTAGGCATAAAAAAAATACATGTTTGATAAACTTTTCAAATAACATTATTTAATGACATTTTTATAAATATATTAAAAATTGTAAGCCCACCTAAGAAGACCATGACTTCTTGTTGTTGGACTCATCTTCTCTCTCACGCCTCCACACTCCTTTTTCCCTTTCTTTTTCCTCCCTTTGCTTTTCACGCCTGGAACCTTCCCTCATCACAACTCTCTTCAATTAGATCCCTCTCTCTCTTTTCTCTTCAATGGGCCACTCAGCTAAAACTCTCATGTATCAAGAATTTTTTTAAAAATATGTTGTTTGAAATATAGTACCAAGCATATTTTTTTCTATTATAAATATTATAAACATATATTTTTATAATACTTTTTAAACCACAGTTTTTACATTATTTTAAATAAAAATGTTTGAATACTGTTATCAAACAGGCCAACAGCAATTTGTCACCGACATTGTAAATCCGGTTTATAGAACAACTATGCCATATATTTTAACTAGCTAGCTTTGTTGTGGTTGTGCATATTACCTTTTATCCAAAATAATAATAATAATAATAATAATAATAATAATAATAATCTATATCTATATAATAGCATAAGCTGAGAAAAAATGAGTTCCTAAAATTAAGGAGGTAATGACAAATAGGAAAAATCCCTACTTAAAATTCAGACATGTGTAACTTTAAAAAGCGATACATTATATTGTTTCCAAAGATAACACACCGTATGATAGCCTCTACCTCTCTCACATAAAAAAGAAAAATAACCGGCCCAAATACAATTTAGGCTTGGAATACTAAAAAAAAAAAAAAAAATGCACTGGATACAGAAAGAAGTAGAGGGTTCTCCGTTCCTCTTCAGACGTAGAGCACCGATGCAAGCACAAAGAGGAAGAAAAATCTATGGGCATCAACACTGTTAGGCTACATATCTGCCACCATCAGATCGTCGGAATCGGTTCCGTTACGTTTTCCTCATTTTTTTTTAGATTTGGGTATGAAATCTATCTTTTTATTGAGCTTTTTTGTCGGAACCGGCACCGGTACATTTTATTTATTTATTTTTAAGATTTGGGTATGCAATGTTACTTTTTATTGAGTTTTTTTGTTGCATAGGTTTATTTTTGATTTTGGCTTTGATTCATTTTTGTTTTGGGTTTTTGGGTTATCTACGATTTTTTTTTTCTCAATTTTATGCTATTCTCTCAGTTGCACCGTTTTATAGTTTCTCCATGAAATTTCGGGTTTACTTTTGTACTTCCATTTCTAATCTAAACAAAATCATTGGGATAAGTAAAGAATTTAATGTTATGCTGATATTTCTTTAAACCTTCCCTGCCGATCTGCTTTGCGCTCTGTTCTGTTTCTTCTCTGCAACAGAGTGCAAACCTGCCCGCTTAGATTTCTGCCATCAGGACAGTTTAGAGTCACAGCAGAAAGAGTTCTCAAGGGTTAGGGTTTTGGGGTTTTGAGAGAGAGGCAGAGAGGGAGAACAACTTACGGGCAGGGTTTGGGGATGCAATTGTGGAACAGTTTGATGAGTCAGTTTCCAGATTTGGGTATGAAAGGTTACTTTTAATTATGTTTTTTTGTTGGATAGGTTTAGATTTGATTCATTTTTGTTTTTGGTTTTTGGATTCTCTATCAAAATGTTTTTTTTTCTCAATTTTAAATATGGTTTAGTCTTTTGAAAGATTTGATTTTGATTTAGGGTTACGTTTTTGGTCCAGCACCACCCATCTCCGGCTCCATTCAATCACAGCCTCAATGGTGATTTTGGTTTAGGGTTATGTTTCTCTGCTCTGTTAGTTGTTTGCCCCCATCACTTCTCTTCAACGGTGTATTAGGAAGGTACGCATGATTTTCTTGGAACTTCTCACCTGTGCTTTTTATATATATGTTTCCTTAAATTTTAAGTTAATTAGTGTATTTAGTCCAACTCAAGTACGGAATAACTTTTTATTTATTTATTGTTACTGTTACAAGGGTAGATTTTGTAGCTATCTGAATTTTGGGTTGTACATGAACCACTAAAAAATGCAGAATCAAGGTTTGATTCGTTGTGGTCCAAACCTTCATTTTACAGATTTAAATTGTCACTGAACTGCTGCATTAATTTTTACAATTCAACCCATATTTTCAATGTTTTCTTAGGCTTCGTTTGCGGTATTTCTTTCATCTTTCTCTGCTGCAATTTAAAATTGCTATGATTTTTTTTTTTTTTGAGCAATCAAAAATAATGGCTGCAATTATATGGATTGTCCTCTTTGCAGTTTTACTAAGAATAGTTAGGTATACAAAAGTGCTCACCACAGCCAAGAAAGAAAACCAAAAATACATAAACTGATACCAAAGCAGTAGTAAAAGTGTTAAACTTGAAACTAAAATCTTATGAATAGTGGAGCTAAGGAAGATGTTTTGCACAGACCTTGCACCTGTAAAACAGTAAAAGATAGAGCACACCAGTTACACATCACACGCATCATACAATGCACTTGAAATTCCACTAGACATGAATTGGATCTTACCTTCTGTTGTAGGACTTTAAAAGTAGGAAGTAAGGCTACAGTACTTGATACAACAAGAAAAATAGTTTGCAATCTCTGCTCTAATGGTTAAGAGATGTCATTTTTTGGTTTCACATGCTGTGCAAACCAAAAACCAACTCAATTAGATGATTTCATTATTTGGTTTCAACTGAAATCTTTGAGAAATGGAAGGACATTCTTAAGTACGTAAAAAAAAATGTTGTTCCAATAAATCATTGAGGATGACTTTCAGATGAAAAAAGTTGCATAGATCACTATTATCCATAGAAACATCATGCGAAGTTAAATTAAATTAAAGGGAATAGATATATCATAGTCTCTAAAGAGAATAATTGCACAGATCACTATTACCCAAAGAAATCCTTGGCATGTTAAATCAAATTAAAAGGACAAGAAATATCATAAAACCAAAAAGAACCCCTTCCAACAAAAAGATGACTCAATTTTACATTTCTTTGGAGAATGTGAGAAGGGCTACAGAATTTCTAATTGTAACATCTTTTGTGGATGGACAATCCCCATCTCTTCTTCTGCCTAAAGAAAGAAAGAACTTACATAGATATACAAAATTGTCACTACTGTTTCATCTTAGAGGCACCATATCACAATTCATGTAAGCGAGAAGTGAGATCAATGAAGATGTCTTCACTGCAAGGAATTGTGAGACCACCCATTGGATGATCATACCCGAATTCTCCCTCAGCTTTACTTAGCAATTCCTCCTAATTGCTTTCTGAATGAGTACGAGCGTCAAAGAATGTGCTTATTGTAACAGATTAGTCAAACTTATTAGAAAGCATAGTTAATCCTAACAGTATATTTTATTATTGTAAACTAAGGTATTAAATTGCTTTAGATAATGCAGAAATTGACCAAAAACCAAAAGCAGAATCATTATATACAAAATAGAGCATAAAATATTACTTTATGTTGTTAAATTTGAGTTTGGTATTGATTCAAAATTTGTAATGTTTCATTTATATAAAACTGCCATGTGTTCTGAATTTTAGATAATTATAATTAATTATATGACACACAATCACATGTTTTATAGGATCTTAGTTTCTAGCACCTCATTTATATTGACTCTTATCAGGAATTCTATATTTATAATAACATATTTTCCCTCACATGTTAATTCAGATTAGTCATCCCTGACTTATAAGACTTTTGGCTACTATTCGAGAAGAACTACTGAATTAAATTGAAAGGTAAGGAAAGCCTAATTTTTCTTTGTAGCTATTATTTAGTTTATAACTCTTTGTCCTTTGTTAATGACTGGTTAAAAAAAAAAAAGTAAAAGTAAAATAGTTTTAAACATATCAAATATGGACTCTTTGATTCTAAAAATAAATGCTAAAACTTATTTCTTTCCTTTACCATGATATGATAGCAAAAAGAAAAAAAGAAAAAAGAAAGCAAAATGCAAGAGAAGCACACCTAAAAAGACGAATGCTAATGTTTGAGAAACGATCCAAAAGAAAATGGCATGAAAGAAAAGATAGTTTACAAAATAAAATTACCCAGGCTAGGAAAAAAAGCAGGGATAGAATGGCAATAACTCATGACTGCTCTTTGTTGCATTCACTTGGTACAAGTATAAACTTTTATGCATCAAGAGGTTCGCTTCTCTTTCTGCCACTCTGTACTTATTAATTCTTTAAACATTCTTTTTTAAAAATTTGAAAATAAAACTTTCAATTCACATTTGATTATTAGATATCGATGTTGACATGGGCCATTCCTTTGGAGAAACTAGGTTGAACGTAAGTACAGATGATACTTTGGTAGAAGATGGGTCCAATTGTTGTGCTGCTCCTCAAGGAATCCATGGGTCAGAAAATGAGTGGTTGTGAAGAATTTCCAAGTAAATGACTTGACTTAAATTTACAAGGAAAAAAAAAATGTTTTTCCTATTAAATAAGTAGTGTTGTACTTAAAGTTGTTGGTTTGTAAGTAAATGGTTTGATTCAAATTCAAATTTGAAGATTTTATTGATTAAGGTAGATCAAGATCTTTTTTTCATATTTAGGTGTGGGTAGACTCATTACATGAATTTGAGTGTCTATGTGCTGAATTAGCAACATGTGGAGGATTTTTTATATTATTTTTAAAATGTATTTGAACAATGGTAATTTACACAGTCTGTTTAGTGCACATTTTTTATAACCTGGATTTTTTTTTTTTCTTTCCTTACATACTTGCTTTTTGTTTCCTTTAAAAGGTTGGATGGAATGCCATGTTGTCTTTTTTTTTTTTTTTTTTCCTCCCCTTTGATGGAATGCCATGTTGTCTTTGGCAAGATGCTATATGGGATGGATGTCGTCTACAAGAGTTACATAGAAGGATATATTTATTTATTGTTTTGGGATGTTATTCTATTTGGTCAGAGAACTTTTAAATCCTCTATTA
Source organism: Quercus alba (assembly GCA_036321655.1). Classification (NCBI taxonomy): domain Eukaryota; kingdom Viridiplantae; phylum Streptophyta; class Magnoliopsida; order Fagales; family Fagaceae; genus Quercus; species Quercus alba. The sequence goes on along the minus strand of CM070304.1, from coordinate 9,145,207 downwards.
TTGTTGAGATTCGCAGATTATACATATTTGTTTTACTGTGGTTAAAAAAAGGTTAATTGATGCATTTTCTTAGAGATTATTATTATTGTAGATGTTTAAATGAAGCAATGCATGAACACTCACTGAACCCTACTACTTTGTTATAGTAATGTTAACTATTGTTTATCCAATTTTATACGTAGTCTCTAATTTCAATGTTTTCTCTATTGTACATTTTTCCTTATATGTGGATCAGATATGCCAATTGAAGAGTGGTTAATAGTATTGCTAACATATAATTTATAAGATTTCCAATTGAAAATCAACATTTTAAAGAAAGTTTGACTATGATGAGAACTATTTTGATACTTATTTTTTCTAGCTATGATCACACAAGTTTGGATTGTTGGTCATCTTTGTTTACGATAGGTTTCATTCCTCCGCAACGCATGTTAGTACCATGTAAAATATTTTTTTACATCATTTTACAGTTGTGAGCAAATTTAAGACTCCAACGATATTGAAATTCTTAAGATATCCTATAATGCCAAAGTAGGTATCTTAATTCTTTAATTTTTAGGTGGTAGTTCTAAATAAGTTGGCTTCCTGTCAAAATGATTGGATATGGAATTTTATGGTTCTTTTTTTTCTTTAATTCCTTCATCAAGATAATGTTCAGTTTTATTTTCATTGTCCAAGCATATATACTCTATTTTGTGACTTCATTATTCCACTCTAATATGAATGGAAATATTAAATTAAATAGTTAAAATTGAGTTTGGTGTTAAACAAAGTTCAAAAGTGTTTTTACGGTTCATTTGTTTAAACACAACAAGCTTTTTTGGATTTTAGATAATTATAATTGTTAAACTGGTATACATACAGTAAATGAAATTTAGTTTTAAAAGCCTTATCCATTCTAAATACCTTTTTTTTTTCCACGTTTTTGTAAAAGCAATAAAGGCAGATAAGAAAGATTATGATTTCTACAAAACATATAAAGGGTCGTTCATTGTAATAGTCATTTAAGCTATTGTGAAAATTTATAAAGGTAACATTTCACTGAAATAGAAGACTTGGAATGGAACTTAGAGACAAAGGTATCAATTTTACTTATACAACTTAAAAAATTTATAATAACCTTTACGTTTCTTTAAAAAATTTCTTTTATGTTGCAACACATTTTGATGACATGCAAACTCAAAATTTTTAACGACGACAACATAAATATAGGGTATTATATTGCATGTCTTATAAGAAAGACAAAGGCCAAACCTATCAAAGGGTTTTTATGGTGAGTGTTGTAAAGCTGACCCTAAATCATAAAATGACCCCGTGCATTGCGCGGGTTAAACACTAGTATATATAATAGCAGAAGCTGAGAAAAAATGAGTTCCTAGAATTAAGGAGATAATGACAAATAGGAAAAGTCCCTACTTAAAATTCAGACATATGTAACTTTAAAAAACGATACATTATATTGTTTTACCAAGTTAACACCGTTTGATTGTGGTTGTGTATATACATTTTAAAAAAAAAGGTTAAAATAAAATATTAAAAAAAAGACTTAGCAACTAAAAAAAACCTAGCGATACAGAAAAGGGGAAGGAGAAGAAAAAACGCATGCCATACAGAGGAGACAGAGAGAACCACCACGGGTCACAATGAAAGGTCCAAGAGAAAAACTTGCAATAGGAGGAAAATAAAAAACCTACGATACTGAGATAGAGAAGGAGGAAAAAAAAAATTATGATACAGAGAGACCACCGTTTGTTCCATCACCGGACTTTGACAACCGCCATGTTTACAGTTAAACCCAACCAAAAGCCTGATTGATACACCGATTGAAAGCCCGATCATTACACCAGTATAAGGATTTTGAGAATCTTGCCCTCAATCAGCCCTTCAAGGAGATATGTAACGATGAATTATTAAACAGAGAGACGGGGAGAAAGAGAACAATAGAGAGAGATTTGGTCAGGCATAGAATGAACGTCTTAGCATTGTAATGCGAACTTTAATGTTCGCAGTAGTACACTAATATCTGATAATATGGTATTGCCTGTTACGGTTTGTGTTAACCGATGTAAGTGCTAATATTGATGATGCATGCGGCTAATGCATCGGTAAGATTCCTATTACTATTGTAGTGTTGTGATTGGGTTTCGGTGTAACAACGTTATTAAGTTTAAAGTTTTTAGTGTGTAAAATTTTTTGATTGCCAGATGTGTACTGTAGTAACAATATTGCAGAAGTGCAGTTACATATATTGCAGAAGTGCAGTTACATATAGTGTAGTAACAATATATATATGTTTGTAGATAATTGTTATATTTGGAGTTTAGCCCTGATTGAACTATAATTATTTAACTATAATAGTTGCTTTTGGTTGATTGTAATATTACTCAAACTTGATTCCTTCTACTGTATAAGATTTATTTACTACGTTTGCAATGGCCTACAGGTATAAACGTTAAATTCAGTACAGCTTTTTCTTTTTTTTCTTTTACGATTAAAAAGTTGGATTCAATGTCCCTTTTAAGGGTTATGTATTGTTTTGGTTTTACAATTTGAAATTCCCAAGTACTATTAATTATGCATTATTATTTGACTAATATTTTTCTGACTTGCTATTTGAAATTATCATGTAAATTTTGCTTGCTTAAAGTCAGATTATTTTTTTTAGTCTCTCACAGCAAGGCAGTACACACAAAAAGTGATTTGAAGAAACAAATTTTTAGTTGGTTATGATATTGCAACTTCACTCTAGACATTAGTTTTGGTGAATGGCTTTCATAAACCTGTAGCCATTATTTTCTTTTAAACATTTTGGTAGTAAAATTGAAATTGTCTTGCAAGTTTTAGTTCGGTTTGATTTATTGGGGTTCCTAGGAATAGCAGATTTGCTATTTGAAATTGTCATGTAAGTTTTAATTGCTTAAATTCTGATTTGTTTTTAGTCTCTCATAGAAAGGAAGTACACACAAGAAGTGATTTGAAGAAACTAATTTTTAAAATTTTTAGGGAATATTGGACACTATATGCTTAAATATACTACGTTATTAAAGTTTAAATATATGTAGTAGAAGTATGATAACTAAGTTTATGTTAGATGCAAAGTTCATTAATATGTACTATAATAGAAAATATTTTTCAATATAGTTTCAGAACAATAAAGAATTTTGTTCCATATCATCTATTAACTCCAAAAGTGTACTTCTGATGCAGTCACTTTTTTTTAATTATCTGTTCCATACAGTAACTTTTCTAATTGCGTTCTTGATTGAATAAATGTTTTGTGCAGACATACTATGATATTACTTCATATAGTTATCTTGATTTCATGAAAAACTATGTGGTTAGGATTGGACCTTGGAAGGATACAATTGTTACTACCAAAAACCATTATTTGAATGATTTGTAAATGTATTTCAGATTCAATAGCTACTAATGTACAAGTTTTATAAGTTCTCAATAAATACCACTATTGTTTTGTTTAAAAAAAAAAAAAAAAAGTTTTGTGAAGGCCTTTTAATTTTTTTTTTTTTTTTAAATTATCAACTATCAAAATATATTCAGGGGAGAAGGTGGAAGCAAATGGGATTGGGAAGAAGGAGGCCAAGGTGAACTGAGGTGAAAGGTATTGAATTATTGGGGAGTTTGGGAAGTTGGTACTGCTATTGGGTTTTTTTTTTTTTTTTTTTTTTTTTTTTTTTAATTTTGTATTTTGTTGGGTTTGTTTATGTGAGGAATAATGATTAATGGGTATTTGTTTAATTATATATTGAACTAAATTTACAATGATGGGCATGGATATCTAATGTTATCTACACTTTTTTGTGTCAATTGTATTGGATTTAGCTGCCAAGGTTAGATCTTTTTGGGTCCAGTTTATTATGGTTGTTTTAGTGAGGAATAATGGTTAATTATGCATTGAACTTAATTCACAATTATCTATACTACTAGACATTGAGTACATTTTTGTTGTGAATTGATGTGGACTTGCCGACCGGTTATGCATGGTATCATAATTCAGCTTCCAAATTGGTTTGTAACCAAATTGCAATAAAACTTATAATACCTAGAGCAATTTTCATGTGAATTGGAATTATAGGAGAGGACACATTATATGAGTTTGTAATGTTACTATTAATATTGGATGAAGATGAGTTAAAGGGACTATTCTTTATAAAGGTTGCCTTTTAATATATTTTCTTCATGGTCTATATATTATCTAAATTACAGACCTATTATCTTGCCATTATGTAATTATTGTGTTCATTTTTTGTGTTAGGTTTCATCAAACTCTTGACAAATTTGGTGCTATATCTGTTTCTTACAGTGATATTTTGAATTCGCTTAATTTTTAGGTAGCTTATTAGATATTGGCCCCCAGATATTAAGAAAAAATGTCCCATCAAATTATCATTTACAACAAACCCTTGATGAATATCCTCCTCAATGTACTAACTCGACTTTGAAGATTAGTCCCAAATGTTTAGACAACGATGTTATACCAATTCATCGGATATATTTGCATTATTTTCTAAATGATTTCCACTATAATAAATTGTTATTATTTGTTTCTTCTTATTTCTAAGTAAGTTATGATGTCTGTTAGTTGATGACAAGTACACCAAGTTTACGACAAGTACATCAAGTTTAGATTTTTATGTCAATCTTCTTGCTCAAAGTAAGTCAAGTTTTAATTGCTTTGAAGATATTGGATGGTTTTAATTCCTTCATTCAAACTCATTTGAACGCAATGAAGGTAATACAGGTGGTGGTTGCTCATTTTATATGTTCCTCCAAGTGGTCTATTGGAGAATGGAAGTACATACATGATGTGATTTGAAGAGAGTAATGTTTAAAAATTTTAGTGGATATTGGATACTATATGCTTAAATATACTAAATTATGAGAACTAAGTTTATGTTGGATGCAAAAATCATTAATATGTAAAATGATCCCGCGCATTGCGTGGGCTAAACACTAGTAATAATAATAAATGAATAAATCAAGGGGGAAGATACGACTTATCTTTTTCGTTGAAGTGCATGAATTTGAATTTTTACTGTAGAGTGAAAAGAATTTTAACTTTTCACCTATTCATGGTAACAAGCCTAGGTTACTAGGCTTGGCAGTAATCTTCTTATTAAATATCCATTTATCAGTGTGTGTATATATGCGACCTCCATATATCCCGTGCAATGCATGGGAACTTTAATTGATTATGAAACTATATAATTGCATAAATTGCTCCTATCTGACTTGAATTTGTGTTACAATTTGATAAAGAAGTCAAAGTTTAAAATATTCGTGAATTGGAAGATTCATTGCCTAAGAATTGTTGAAACAAAACCAGTATATATATATATATATGGCTACACAATAGAGAGATATAAGAGAAATATTAGTTATCTTCAAAAGAATTACCCATGGTATAGTTGTTGAAATCTATCAAACATGTTCAGATATTAGTAAAACTAATGCAAAAAGTCAAATGTTAAAACTTCTAAAATGCCAAAAAATAATTTTAAAAAATTAGAAGATTCTAAACCTAGAATTATTGAAACAATAGAAAAATAATATATGACTACAGTCATTACCCACAAAGAGAAATATAAGAGAAAGATCCTGTTGAAATATGCTAGATGGTTTCATATAATGTAAAAAATAAACCCAAAAATTCAGATGAAACTAAAAAAATTAGAAAATTCGGTGCCTACAAATTATTGAAACAAAATATAAACAAAAAAAAAAAAATGTAACTACACAGAGAGAAATATAAAAGAAAGATATTCTACCCTAAAAAGAATAATCCATTGCTATAATTGTTAAAATCTACAAGAAAATTTTAAATGTTACAAAATATTAACTAAAAAGTCAGTAGTTAAAACACAATGGAATTATTTAGATGAAACAATCTTCTAGTGGGTTGAACCTAGCGCCGAGTTACCCTAGGATAATAGCTTGTTGTTGAGACTTGAGATCGAAATTATATATATAATGTGACTTCTTTTTCTTTCTCACCAATCAAGCTGTCACCACTAAGAGCCATCTATGTTTACGCCAATAGCTTCTCCACCAAGCGGTTAGTTTCCCAAAGTTCTAATGTATCATGATCTTTTACTATTTGAAGAGTTCAATTATTATATATACATAATCTATATATCTATATATATAATAATAGGTGAAGCAAAGAGAAAATCCAATTAGATTTCAATTGGATTCTCAATTTTGCGCCACTTGTCCTAACCAAAACTCAAAAAAAAATTTAATTAGATTATAAATTTGACTTCAATTTTGTGCCATGTATCTTATCTAAATTTTCTAATTTTTGTGCCCAAATAAATGATGCATTAACATTTAACACGGAAGCCAATAAAACCACAATAATAATGCTCATTGGCCTAAGTAAAAACATCTTACCTGCACACTTTCATGGAGATTATAAATTGGACTCCAATTTTGTGTCATGTATCTTATCTAAATTTTCTAATTTTTGTGTCCAAATAAATGATGCATTAACATTTAACACGGAAGCCAAGAAAACCACAATAATAATACTCATTGGCCTAAGCAAGAACATCTCACCTGCACACTTTTATGAGTGATCTCAATAGAGTCTGGAGCTCTTCTAATCCCACAACCAGAACCAAGGAGTCCAACGAGAAAGACTATAAAAGTAAAACATGATCTCCTCCTAATTCCATATCTTCATCCCATGTCTCCTCCTCTCTCAACCTCTACCAACTAGATCCACACACTGCCCTCTCCTCCTCCTTACGGATTTCTTAGAGCAAGGTCGGGTTCAAACACAATGTTCAATCCCACTCTTCCTTGCTTCACACTCTCATACATCAGCGCTTCATTGGCGCCTCCAAGAAGATTCCAAGCTCAATGATTAGTTCTTATTTTTTAATAGTTTTTAGTGTGTTTGGATTAAGATTTTGTTAATTTGTTAAAAGTGACAAAAATATAATCATATATATTATATTAAGTTGAAGTTCAATTTTAGAATTCAAATTGAATCAAATTAATTTCTAATTGTAGTTTAATTTTGTGCTATGTGTCCAATTTGATTTTTAAATGTTGGTGTTAAGTTACTTCCATTCATGATGCTCAATGTGGAAATTGAATCTACTAAGATAAACATCTTATCATCACAATTGTTAATATTTCCGTGCGTAAGCACGGACTACATGCTAGTTAAAATAATAATAAAAACTCTTTCAATCTATTTAATAATATGATTCAGATTTTGATGTTGGTTTTGATGTTGATTTGTTTTTACCCTTTCAATCTTAGGATTTCAAAAAAGTGGGTTTCGAAGTAGCATCCAGTTTTTAATTATATCTTTGGTTAAAAACCTGATTATATACATTCTCCGTTTGTATATATCCCCCCTCCCAAAAAAAAAGGTTTGACATACACACAGTATTAACGTAGAGTTCAAGAATTTTAAGATATTTGATTTTCACTTGGACTCTTTTTAAGTGAAGAATGTATATATATATACACGGTTAGTTGGTGTATTTTTTTTTTTTGGATGAAATTTTGTGTTCTTTAGAACTCTACTCTGATTGATACAATTTATGTTTGTATTTTTAAGTTTTTTTTTTTTTTCAATCTAATTGAAAAAATTAAAAATTAAAATAAATTATAATGAGGTGTAAACAATTTAAATATTTTTTTAAAAAATATAATAATAATAATGTGGCAAGTTTTGGAGAGGTCAACAAAAAGTCAAAAGTTTTGGTTTAAGTTTGAGTTTGAGTTTAAGTTGGACTTGTTAGAGAGACAGCGTTTCACTCTTTGTTAAATTTGGATTAAAGAAAAATAATTTTATTTTTAAAAAAATGATAATGATGAGTTTGAGTTTAAGTTGGACTTGTTAAAGAGATATAGTTTCACTCCTTTTTAAGTTTGGATTAAACAAAAACAATTTTGTTTTAATATCTAAATAAAATGATAATTTTATTTAAATACTAATGATAATGATGAGTTTGAGTTTGAGTTTAAGTTGGACTTGTTAGAAATATAGAGTTTCACTTTTTGTTAAGTTTAGACTAAACGAAAATAATTTTATTTAAAAAAAATGACAATTTTATTTAAATATTGTGCTGACGTGAAAAATTGTGGAAATTTTAGAGACTTCGATTTTATATATATACTAGCATTATACCCATGCGATGCACGGCTTAATCAAAATTTATATGTAAATAATTTTTTTATTAATTTACTTAAAATAAATAAATATTTTACTTTTAAGTTACATAATGAATGCATGTTGTGTCAGACTAAGGTGGGTGTGTGTGTGTGTATATATAATTGAATGGAAGATAGTAGAGGTACTTATATATATATATATATATATAAAATATGATTTTCAATAATACATTGAATTTAAGGCTCAATAAATCACATATATTTAAATGAAAAATCCTTGAATTTAATAGTTAAAAATATCCAAAACAATAATTGAAATCTTGTTTAAGTGAAACCTCAATTCAGTAATTAAGAACAATCTAAATTATTAAACATTTAAAAATTTGAAGTAGAGAGAGACTCACATGAGAATTTAATTTTTTTCCTTGAAAGCATGGAAGAAGACACTGAAACTTGAGTGAGTTTCACCCTATGAAGTTTAAGTTTAAACTTAAAGTTTAAGTCCTGTGCGTTGCACGCTACATGTGTGTGTATATGCATGGAAAATGATCTAAATTTAACATTTATTATAGAAAAGAGGTGGTGTAGTCTTACTCCTGTCTAACGAAGTCTTGTTATAATCCCTTTGTATAGCGTGTGTATATGCATGAAAAATTATACGAATTTAACATTTATTGTAGAAAAAATGTGGTGTAGTCTTACCCCTGTCTAGCTAATTTTGTTATAAGCCCTTTGTGCTGCGGGGAGAGAGAGAAATGCTTATTTTGAAAAAAAAAAATCGGTGTATAATATATAATAGCTAAGATATTAATCTTTAGAAGTGGTATCTCATACGGATTAGTATTTCAATTGTAGGTTTTGGTAGTTCAAAGTTAGCGCATAATAGTTAATAATTAGAAAATGACTTTGAAATTTTTTTAAACCCATCCCTTAAAAAAGTTTTAGTAGAGTTTAAATCACGTTAATAAATTATCTCTCTATTTAAATTTTTTTTTTAAATCATCTTAATTAAAAGTTACTGATAAAACTATTATTAGTAAACATTTTTTATGCTTATCTATTTAGCTTTGTTGCCAAATTTATGTAAATTCTTTTTTTTTTTTTTTGAAGAATATAACACAACCAAAAACCTATAAACAACAATTTACATTCATTTAAAGAATATAATCAAAATTATTCATAATTTAAAATTAAGAAATTAACACAAATTATAAATTAAGATATAAATTTAGAAAAAGAACAAAGAATAAACCCGATTGTTTTCTCTATCACTTTAAGAGATGAAAGTGTGAGTATGTAATTAAAACTTGAATCAATTATTGTAGAAGAAAATAAATGAGTATGAAAGTTTAATATTATGAATTAGGTTGAAACATGTGTGAGAATTTTTTATTAATTTTTTTGAAGTTAAAGAAAAATAACTTAAACAAAATGAAAAAATAATAATGAAGAAGAAAGAATGCATACTTGTCATGGGATTTAGGCATTCACATATTGTAAAAAATGCTTGCTTGTAGGTCAGTGGTGGTAGTTCTGATGTCTCCCATGTCTTGTATATCTCATAAATAATCAACAAATGATATCCTAAATCCTAATACTTGCATGAATAAGATTATTTTGAAAAAATAAGAGAAAATTAATAAAAAAATGTATAATATAATTGTATTTGAAGACATAAAAATAATTTTATTATTTTACTTCAAAACTTACACCAAATTAAGTCTCATAAGTTCATAATTTTCTTTAATATTAAGTACCTCCCACATTCTTGTGACTCTTACTCTAAATTCCAATCGTCTTTTTCGGTGTCAATTTCATCAAAGATGTTATATCCTGATTTTGTCTACCATTTTGATTAAAAAAAAAAATCAAAATGTTATCAACAATTTATCATCATATTAATATCAAGATAAAAAATTATGATATTTATGTAAAAGTTCTTTAATTAAAATAACTAATAAAATAGTGTAAGGACCAGAAAATTTAGTGGCCCAAGCCCATTTAGAGTAGTGGGTTGTGCAGTTCAACCTTGGCCCAAATCAATAAAATTTGTAAGAGAATGGAACAAACAACACGTGGGGCAGTTCATCCACCCATTTTCCCTTAGCATCTTCCAACCTTTTCTTCAGCCCAGACACTATAACTTTATTGGTGGCCTCGGCCTACCCATTCCCCTAAGGATAAGCAGGTGTAGAATACCCATTCCTAATCCCTAACTCCCCGCAATATCTCCAAAAGGCTTTACTATCAAATTGAAGACCGTTATCTGAGATCAGTGTGTGAGAAACTCCAAACCTGGTAACAATGTTCCTCCAAATGAACCTCTTAGCATCCATGTCCCTAATATTGGCAAGGGGCTCGGCTTTCACCCACTTAGTAAGTAGTCCGTGCTGACTAGAAGCCATCTTCGATTCCCTATAGCTCGAGGAAAGGGTCCCACTGTATCCAAGCCCCACTGAGCAAATGGCCAGGGGCTAGACAAAGGATTTAGTATTCCCACTAGGATATTTGGGCATACCTTTGACATTGGTCACACTTTTTCACATAATCCTAAGAGGTTTTTCTCATGCTAAGCCACCAGTACCCCTAGGTAAAGGCCCTGTGCGCTAAAGACCTTCCTCCTGTATGACTCCCATAAATGCCCTTATGCAGTTCTTTCAATAAGGACTCCACTGCTTCTGGATGTACGCATAATAAACATGGCCCTGAGTAAGAGCGCTTATACAACTTTTGCTTTTCAAACAGCCAGTAGTGAGGGGTAACTCTGCATACTTTCTTTGCCTCACACTTGTCTTCAGGCAACGATCCTTGTTTCAAGAAGGTTACTTTGGGGTCCATCCATCTCGGCCCCACATGGAGGCTGCCCACCCCTATCAAAGGTGCCCTTGTAAGACTTGAACTATCCATCTCCTCAATAACAATAACCTGAGGAAGATGGAGGCGTGCCCTTCGAGGTAATAAACCCATGCGGGTTGGAGCAAGTCTCAAAAACTGCCACCCAAAGCAGACAATACCTTTGATGGGCACTGCCCTCAAAAACGCCTTTTTGTGGGGGAGGATTTTATTCCAAGCCCGCAAGCAGTTTGTTCGCTCTGGGGCTGAAGGACCCACACGGCTTTGTTCCTTCAAGCGACATGAGCAGTTTTTAAGACTTGTTCCCACATCAAAGAAAGATGCGCCCCACTCATGTCTTATAAGTCTTAGCTAAAGGCAAGAGTGGGGTGTATCTTTCTTCGATATGAGAGCAAGTCTCAAAAACTACTCATGTCGCTTGAAGGAACAAAGCCATGCAGGTCCTTCGCCCCAGAGCGGACAAACTGCTTGCGAGCTTGGAACAATATCCTCCCCCACAAATAGAAATGCATTCCCCTTTTCTTTATATCATGGTAATGTTAAAAGTGCTCACTTTGATGGTGTTTGTCTACAGATTGATTTTCTAAGCCATTAAAGTAAAAAAAAAAAAAAAAAAAAAATCAGTTTGTGCATGTACGTCACTGTATACCAACTCTTAAAAGATGAGTTGTTGTTGTTGTTGTTGTTGTTGTTTTTTTTTTTTTTTTTTTAATTGTGTTTTCTTCTACTAGAATATTATTGAGTGGATTCTTCTAATCTAAGAGTCATGAATAACCCAAAAATAAGATTTTCCTCTAAATCAAAATTGAGGGTAATATATATATATATATATATATATATGTAAGGACACGATTCGTGGCGGACCGTAATAGTATCGGGTTCGCACGTGAAAAGGCCCTAACAATATCATTTGTAGAGCGTGGGTTTGGAAGGCTAGGCCTTGATCGACGGGCGGTGGGTTTTTCGTGGCGTTCACACAAGATTAGGTTTTCCTTCACCCCTGGAGTCTTTCTCCTGGAGGTGGGCTGGGAGGCTCTAGTTTTTGGCCATTTTCTCCAGCCCCTTCCTTAGGTTACTTATTTTTCCTTTTATACTCGCCTGCATCCACTATTCTTCATCCACGTATAGGGTCTACCTTTCCAAGGCGGATACTTGTCCCATCAATCCATACCCAAAGTCGTTGGGGATGGTTGTAAAAGCCAAAGAATGCGGCTCTGTCAGGTTCAGAGCATTGAATGGCAGTAAAAGCAGCTTTCCCTGGATATTTTAGATCTTTCTTCCAAATTTCAGTTCTATACCGTTTTTACCCTTCTTTCTGGGGGGACTTTGGGTCTGCCGAGGACTGAACTGCCCTCGGCAGTATCCATAGGCTATCTTTGTCGAGCTTGGGCCATGGCCTTCCTCGGCATGGGCCTTTGGATTCTCTCCGAGTAGATGGGCCTGGCCCATAAATCATTTGGGCCCCACAATAGCCCCTCAAAACCCTGCTGTCCAACCTCTTGGTTGGAAAGGGGGGTTTTGGTAACACCGAGCCTTCATTATGGCCCAGTCAACTCGGCCTGTCCATAATGCTGGTGGCTCTTCATCTGCCCAGGGAATGCACCGGTCTACGAGACAGTTTTTTGATTTTGCGCTTGATGCGCTCTTATCGTTTGGGTATCCAAGACGTGCTTTTAATAACCTCTATTTACGAGACTACTTTAATTCGACGGTTTGTTTTGATGAGGTGGAGAAACGGAACAGGCGTGCTTGGGTTTGTAGGTTCCTTTGGAGATCTGAACCTATTAAATGTCTCCCGCTCCACCCTCTGTATAAGAAGGAAGGTAGGAGGTTTTTGTATTTTGTAAAAGAGTCCCTTTTCATCCTTCTGAGATTTAAAATACTTGGCCTCCCCTAGAGTTTATTTTACCCACCAGTTTATACACTAAATCACAGTACATTTACCATAACAAATGATGAAGAAACCATACCCCTCCTCAAAGTGTCATGTTCTAATAAAGCTCGAAATGGCTCGGTCAGGGCAGGGATGGCGGAGGCTTAAGATTCGTCTTACCTTTCTTTCAGCCAAAATCCAAAGCAGTGACTCGTCACGTCAAACTTTCGGCGTGACTGAGTCGAGAACACCCATCATCAGAACCAACCGCGCTCTCATGAGCATACCTAATATGGCTCCAGTGTGTTGGGAGTCAGGATCGAGGCAGGGACTAAGTGTCTCTGCTTCTTCCTCTCTTCGTTCACTGGTGCTACCCTCCGCCTCCCTCTCTTAGTCTTCCCAGCACCAGATCCGTTCTGGCGCTTTCTCTTCTCCCTCTTTTGCTCATTTTCTTTCTTTTCATCTCTTCTCTCTTCTTCTCCTCCTTCTTTACTCATGTCTTCCATCTTCTTCATTCATCTCCTCCATCTTCTTCATTGATTTCTTCCTTACTATTTCCTCCTCCTTCCTCTTTTTCCAAAGAAGGTTCTTATCATAATACGAGCAGTATTGGGGCAGAAATCAGAGAGACTTTGAAGATGAGTTCAGAAGACGCCTGACTGTTTACTTATCTGTACTGCGGATGTTATCGTTGCTTAGGCAGTTTGCATTTTGTATAGGCTTGTTCGAGCCCCTCTTTGTACATTGTAATAATTTCTCATATTAATAAAAATTGTTATCATTTTATTTTTCATGTTCTATCTTTATGTTCTCGAAATAATAGCCATTGCAATGACACATAACCGTGTGAACTCTTTTTATTTTTAAACCGTGACCGACGTCTAGGACCAAAGTCCCAGTTAAATAAAAAAGGTCCAGCTCGGCGTTTATAAAAACAATCCGGCTTAATAGTACTGAATCAAACGAATGATACTTAGGGTTGAAACTTCCATTAGGCAGGAAAAGAAAGAGGCATTACGACAAGCTTACCAAGTCGGCCCGACACAATACCGCCGACCTTTGAATACTCCACTTAGAGCCCTAATCTTTTATCAAAGAAAAAGGGCGTTATTACGAATTTGCGGGTGCTGTCCGGCGTTATCATACAGCATTTAGATCAATGGCACATAGGGCCAAAAAATACTTGCTAAGAAAAAGATATCACCACAACCTTAATAGAATTGTTTGGCACAACAACGCCGACCAGAGAAAAAGGATACTTACCCCAAAACTAGCCGAGATGCCAATTAATTGCTCGATGTGGTATAGGAAGTAATCGTCCGAGGAAATATCACTCCCAAAATGAACAACCCTCTTAGGCTACTGAAGGATGGGGCACTTCACCATCTTCTTAACTCCCACTGGCCTTAACCTTTTGCGGTATCTAAGCCGAGGATCGAGTAACTTAAAAGATGTTTTTATTGATTAACCAGCCTTTATGAAATTCAATCCTTTTCTCATCCACGAAGTTGGTTTCCCATAGGCTTGAGTCCGAGGACCATGCAATGCCTTGGTTCTGTCCCAAACTTGTAACATATTTTTATTATATATATATTTTTTACTTGGTTTCCCCATAGGCTTGGGTCCGAGGACCATGCAAGGCCTTGGTTCTGTCCAAGACTTGTAACATATTTATTTTTTTTTACTTGGTTTCCCCATAGGCTTGGGTCTGAGGACCATGCAAGGCCTTGGTTCTGTCCAAGACTTGTAACATATTTATTTTTTTTTTTTACTTGGTTTCCCCATAGGCTTAGGTCCGAGGACCATGCAAGGCCTTGGTTCTGTCCAAGACTTGCAACATATTTATTTTTTTTTACTTGGTTTCCCCATAGGCTTGGGTCCGAGGACCATGCAAGGCCTTGGTTCTGTCTTTGGGCCCCTATGCTGAACGGGCCTGGGCCGCGAATTTACTGGGCCTACAAATTAGGGGGCATTTCTGTAGTCTTAGGCCACGCAGCACCTTTTGGCATCCCGGTGTTCGAGGTGCGCCTTCACGAGGCTCCTTTAATATCGTGGTTGCAGATGGCGTGGGAAATCGAGCCGGAGACGTTTTGTCCGTAGCATTCCTTGGGATGCTGCGTGAATTAAATGCCTCCACCTTAGCCTTTTAAATAAATAGGAGAGAAAGCTGCCTTACCTGTGCGCAAGTCCTTCAGTTTCCTCCCTTAGTATATCATGTTTGAGGCGAGGGTTGGGGAAAAGGAACTCTTCCCGCCACAGAGGCGCCGTGTCCGTCTGAGACTCAGAGTAATGAGGTACGGGCAAAGAGGGCATAAATTCAAGGGAATACTCCGTTTCGACAGAGGCGAAAGGGTGTTTTTCCCTCTTTTAGTCAAAATCCGAAGCAGGTTTCGTTCACGCCAGAATTTTGGTGTGTCAGAAGAAAGATTCTCCGCCATCAGTGCCTCTGTCTCTTTGCAGGCAAATTTTTGGTGAAGGCTCCTCAACTTCCGGCTCCCTGCACCTTTTCTGTAGATGGTGTTAGCCTGAGGTCAGGTTCCCTGCACCTTTTCTTCACCGGTGCAGGCCCCAAGTTGGGCTCTTTGACTGCTTGAGTTATGAGCGTGCAAAAGCATTTAGGAGGAATAAGGTCTCGAAGCAGTAGCCAACCTCTCCTCTGAGCTACCTCCTCGGCTTTATCTTCACTCTCTTGTATTTTTCTTTTACTTACGTAGCTAACTTTAATGTAAGCTTGTTTCAGCTTTTCATTGTACATTGTACTGTTCCTTTGCCTCAATAAAAGATGTGTTTATTTCTTTATACATACTTTTCTTCCCTGCAACAACTACTTTGTGCATGAATATTAAATCTAAGTTTGCCCTTAATGATATTCCGGGTAGAGAAATGCCTTAACATAGATTCCTACTGGTTTAAACTCACAAATACTATCAAGTATAACAATGGTAATCCTCAATAAATTAAACTCTTGGAACCAACCTGGATAAGCGCTGAGTGCTGCGCGATGCATGCCAGACCAATGTCCGAGAACGATAAATTCTAAATAATTCGTCCGAAAGGGTAACCGAGTAGCGAGGGACTTTGATTGTGTTTTTGGGTAATAAATTGCACCGTATCGCACCAGCCCCTTTGGTACTGGGGACCCGAGGGTAGACCGGGGAATCCGTGCAATTAAGGGATTAACCCAATTGCTAGTGGAGAGTTTTACTCGGATAGATCTTAAAGTCCAGATAATGGTTTCCCCATAGGCTTGAGTCCTAGGACTATGCAATGCCTTGGTTCTGTCCAAAACCTAGTTTTCCTCATCCAAGTAGTTGGTTTTCCCATAGGCTTGAGTCCGAGGACTATGCAATGCCCTGGTTCTGTGCAAAACCTAGTTTTCCACATCCAGGTAGTTGGTTTTCCCATAGGCTTGAGTCCGAGGACTATGCAATGCCCTGGTTCTGTCCAAAACCTACTTTTCTCTTTGTGTGGGATCTTGGCTTTATGGGAGTTAGCTCCTCAGCCAAGCCCCTAGAGTTTATCCATACGATTAACGCTACCAAGTGCCTAGTTTGCTCTCTACGGGGGACCTTGGCTTTAAGGGAGTTAGCTCCTCAACCAAGCCCCTAGTCAAGAAACGTAGCCCCTAGCAGAACTTTATACTAGAACTCTATAACCAACGGTTAAAAATAACAAAGAAACTCTATCGACCCACCGCCTATGTCAACACACGAGCCTTCCCCACAGACGGCGCCAATTGTAAGGACACGATTCGTGGCGGACCGTAACAGTATCGGGTTCGCACGTGAAAAGGCCCTAACAATATCATTTGTAGAGCGTGGGTTTGGAAGGCTAGGCCTTGATCGACGGGCGGTGGGTTTTTCGTGGCGTTCACACAAGATTAGGTTTTCCTTCACCCCTGGAGTCTTTCTCCTGGAGGTGGGCTGGGAGGCTCTAGTTTTTGGCCATTTTCTCCAGCCCCTTCCTTAGGTTACTTATTTTTCCTTTTATACTCGCCTGTATCCACTATTCTTCATCCACGTATAGGGTCTACCTTTCCAAGGCGGATACTTGTCCCATCAATCCATACCCAAAGTCGTCGGGGATGGTTGTAAAAGCCAAAGAATGCGGCTCTGTCAGGTTCAGAGCATTGAATGGTAGTAAAAGCAGCTTTCCCTGGATATTTTAGATCTTTCTTCCAAATTTCAGTTCTATACCGTTTTTACCCTTCTTTCTGGGGGGACTTTGGGTCTGCCGAGGACTGAACTGCCCTCGGCAGTATCCATAGGCTATCTTTGTCGAGCTTGGGCCATGGCCTTCCTCGGCTTGGGCCTTTGGATTCTCTCCGAGTAGATGGGCCTAGCCCATAAATCATTTGGGCCCCACAATATATATATATATATATATATATATATATATATATATATATATATATATATATATATATATATAATTGTTATCAACAATTTACCATCAATTAAAGTTAAAAAGAAGAATGTCCTTGAAATCAAAATTAAGGGATGGCAACATCATAGTAACATTGGAACCTATGTCATAAACATGTAATTTATATATGATATACAAAATTGGAACCCACTTTATCTTTGTAGTTAACTAAAAACTTTAATATTAATAAAATAAGGGAGATCATGAGAGAAGAATTATAAAAAGAAAAATCTTACATGCAAGTTCATAACAAAAATTTTAAAATAATATACAAAATAATATAAAATCACCTCTAACCATATTTAATGATTGATTTCCAAACTATAAACATATAAATTGGATAAAACTTAAGGAAATAAGATTAACAAAATACAAAACAAAATACAAAAAAATCTATTCAATTTGATAAAAAATAAAAATACATACCCCTGCAAGGTTATGTAGGTAGGAGAAGAATAGAGTAAAACCTTGTACGGTAGGTAGTAAAAAATCATAATTTTATCACATATATTTATATTCCATGTTGAAGGAGTTGATATGAATAAAGAATTGTGTTGTGTGATAAGAGAAAATAGCAACATATTCTAAACTAACGTCTAACATAAAATTTGTCGATAAAAAAAAGAAAAGTATTTCAGGCACCTAATCTGAAAAGTTAGATAAAAAGGATGTATATCTAATTATCAATTAACGTAGGCCTCATGTATATCAATTAATTAGAACTCTTTTGTAGATGAAAAAAAAATTGCATTTCAGGCACCTAAATCGAAATATTTTAGATTAAAAGGTCTCATATATATCAATTAATGTAGGCCTCATGTATTTAGAACTCTATATCTATATTCACGTTAATAATAACACTATATTAAATTTTGGAGTTTATCCAAAGAATAAAAAGTGAAGGAAAAAATAAGTAGTTTTTTTTTTAAATAAAAAAATGAGTCCAAGATGTCAGGACATATGTGATTCATGTTAAGAACATATGTCAACATTTTATATAATTAGCTAATCTTTTGACAAAACGCACTTTACTTGTAATTGGGTAAATCTAGGATGTGTTTAATGCTTCAAGAAATAAGGTTTTAAGTTCAAGTGTTAAAACCATGCAAGTTTGTCTAAGATTCAAGTAATGAAGTGCAGGATTTTAAAGCTCAATAGCTAGCATTTATCGAGGTTTTAAAAGCTGCTGAAGCCCATGGCTCAATAGCTAGATCGATAGATAGCCATCTATCGAGATTTATGAAGTTCAGTTTTTCAAGCTGATTTTCATCCAATCTGTGAATGTATGTTTGAGTTTTCTTTTCTCACAACCCTAAACATATATAAGGATTATTTTAAGGTCATAAAAGGTGACACAAGTTGCACAAGAGCACAATTCCACAAGTGTGAAGAAAGATGTGATCGATGACCTAGTTTGCCCTAGTTTTTCATTCTCTTCAAGAAGTTGCTGTGTTTTGTATACCTTAGGGTTTTGCGACCAAGCAACTTCATGATCTTCATTGTGCGATGAACACAAGAATTTTGTAGTCAACATCCTTCTCAAGTTGGTGATCAAAACGCGTACTGGGATCCGTGCAATTGGTTAGTCACGTTCTGGGAGCCATGCATCGAAAGGATAGATTATCACTACAAAACAATTCCAATTGGGTCTTAGGGTAAGGGTTCAACTGTAAGTTGGTATAAGGTATTGAGATTCCTTTACTTGTAATCGCTTATTTTGATAATAGTGGATTCTCGAGAGTGGTGACTTTAAAATTACCCGGTGAGGTTTTTGCCATGTAGTTTTTTCCCATTCGTAAACAAATCATCGTGTCAATTTAATTTCCACTGCATACTTAGTTTAATTGGTGATTTGTTCGTGCTACCACGTACATTGCATGTTAATTTGATTAATTAATAAACTTGACTAATTAATAAATTAATTCATCATGAGGGGGTCAATACATTTTTGGCCTATCACAAGAGACATTAAATTACAAAATATATGGATGAACAATTTTAGTATATCAATTAACGTAGGCCTCATGTATTTAGAACTCTACATCTATATTAACGTTAATCATATACAACTCTATACTAAATTTTGGAGTTTATCCGAAGAATAAAAAAGTGAAGGAAAAAAATAGTTAAAAAAAAAAGGAGTCCATGAGATGTTAAATTAGAAAAGATATGGATGAACAATTTTAGTTTTTGCTATAAACTGATTTGGTCTCCACATTGAAGAACTTTATATGAACAAAAAGTCTAAAGCTAATATTAATTGAATAGAATTTTATAAACTAAAATTCTAAACACTATGTTGCAACCTTAGACAAAATAAACTAAAGAAAAAAAACAAATTAAACACTACATTGCTGTATTTTTATCCACTTAGAAATATAGCAAGTATAATTCAACTTTAATCAAATTAAGATTTTTATTCACTTAGAAATTATAATTGAAGAAAACGTATATATATTTTTTTCTTAAAATCTAAAAAACTAAGAAAATTTATGCAATAGATTTTTATCCACTTAGAAATTATAGTTGAAGAAAAATTATATCCACTTAGAAATTATAGTTGAAGAAAACTTATATATATATTTTTAAAATCTAAAAATTTAAGAAAAATTCTGCAATTTGGTGTTGCCCTTGACACAACCACAACATCTAAACCTAATTTTTATTATATATGATATGATATGATATGATATATAGATAAACAAATTTGGTGAATTTTTAAAATGCATTATTTGGGATATTTATTTTGATTTAACAATGTGTATAGACTTAATAAATCATTATTATACAAATTCTCATTAACCCATTTCTCATCAAAGAAACATTGTTAACCTAATGGATTCAACCGCTACACCTAACAAAACGGGCTACACAACTATTTGATAAGAGCATTAGATGATTCGAAAACCCAATTTGCCTGATCTAACCTCATGGATGCAATTAACTCTGGAATTTTTTTAGGACCATGATGCTCCACCAAGGCTACACACCCTGGAAGAAAAATATTCAAGCCGTTTTACTTTACGTTCACGCAAGTCACCGGAGTAGTTTTTTTTTTGGATGAATGAGATTTAATTAAATCTATACAACTAAAAGCACCAGTAGAATCAATCATAGTAGCAAAGGAGCAGATATCAAATAGTATAGCTCCAGAAATCACAAACTGTGGGGAACCAAGACCGATCTCTGTTGTCTTCTTCTGAAAATCTGTCCCTGTCGTTCACTCTCTTTCTCTGTAACTAACGATAAACAGATGGTCCAAAACTTGCCAGAAATAAACAACTTTTACAGAAATAAAGTTGACAGCTTTTCCCCACACCATTTACCATTATGACACGTACGTATTCAATCCCCCACCACTTTTGTAACAATCGAGTTATCCACATCTTTTGCTAGTCACCATGAATTTACGCTCTGTCCTCATTTTGAACACGCGGGATATGTTTGCTATGGTGTATAGTAGAGTTGACTCATTTGATGACTCTCACATGGGGTCGACCACTTAACTCATTCTTTGAATCTTGCCGAATGAAGTTTCTTTGTAAATTTCCTACATCACCGCTTAAACACCGAATTTCTCATAAATAAGGCCACCTCTTGGTAGTCTGCTCTTCAAAAGTTGTCCTCTCACTGTCTCTTTCATCAGTTCCAAATTTCACATCGATTCCATCTTTCTTTGATTCGACGTTATTTCAAAACCACGCAATTCAGGTTGGGGATTGTTGGGGACTTTTTTTGTGTACAACCACGAGTTATCAATAGTAGGATTTCTTTATTAAACTCGGATTTGTTTTTGGGAAGTGACTCTAGAACTCAGTATTGAGTCAAAGAAAACCATTAGCTACTAGTGCACGTTTAAACTTACAAAGTAGATAAAACCCAAAGTTTAAGAATTAAAATAGCAATTGAAATAAGTATATGTTTAACATAACATCATTGATTAAGTTTTGAGTTAAAGATATTAAAAATGTATACTGATTGATAATATTAGAAAATAATTAATAAATTATTATGTGTCCAGCAATGATACAGTTCAAAATGGTTCATGTCTAGCTATGGTATAATTCATGTCCAAACAGTGGTTTGTGTTCAAATAATATATGTCCAGCAAAATAAGGTACGTCCAAATGTCCAGTAATGAATTCTACTATTTTCTTCAATTTTGTTTTTAACAGGTTGGAGTTTAAGAAGATGGTTTTTTTGAATTTGAATCCATGCAATTTTACCTTTTAATGTGAGATATAAAAGTTAGAAAAAAGTAAAAGTTTAAAAAAAAAGATTAAAAATTTTCTAATCTAAGATTAAGATTAAAAGTAAACTTTTTAATTTTCAATCTCATTCAAAAGGCAATTGTATAATTTCTTTTTTAGTTATAATGTTTGAATTTTAATAAATATAATTCTTTAATTTAATAGTTAATTTACATTGGAAATAAAAGAATTTAAATCTTATACATCTCTGTTAATAATATAAATATCAGTTAGGCTCTTTAATTAGCAGGTAAAAAAGCAATATAAAATAAGAACTTTGTAGCTGGTTAAAAAAAAAAAAAAAAGCAATATAAATAGAACTTCTACTAGCCAATGATGGCGCTAAATTTTGGGCCCTTCACGCTAGCCTGGAGCGGGCCCTCTAGCTAGGAATTAACTGTATTGAAGTTGAGCTTAATGCAAAAGCAGTTGATTTGGTTAACTTCGATATGATACTAGCAGGACTTATTCATCACTCTTAAATGATAGTAGGTCATTACTCAATAGGTTTCAATGTTTCACCAAGTTAGAGTTGGCCATATTTATCGCGAAGCGAATAAATGTGCAGATAATTAAAAGGGGTTGTGCTCAACAGAAAGACTTCGTAATTTTGAAGAACTTCCCTCTAGCAATGTCTCTATTTTTGTAAGTTTTGATGCTCCTGTGTGCACTCTTAAAGCATCAATATTGGTAGTGTCAAAAATTTTAGTTTTTGCAGGGATGGACCCAAGTTGAGGCCCGAGCCCCCTTGGTCCAATTTTTATTTTTTAGTTATTATATATATCTTTTTGTAATTAGGCCACCTTCTAAAATCTTAGGCCCCCATTCTCCTCAATAATCTTAGCTAGACCCACTCAAATAGCATCTATCTAACCCAAATACTTAACAAAAATAATAAAAATATTCACAAGGTGATTACATTTTAGCCAAAAAAAAAAAAAAAACTATTTTACCACCAAAGAACCAAAAATCATGTGTTATTGGAGAAGTTAAAGCTAAATTTTTTACAATTACAATAAACTGGTATAAATAACAGTTGACTGTAGCAAGTTATTAAAAATAAAATAAAATATTTTATTAAGATTATATCTCTTCCTTCAATTAAAAAACTCAAACTCTCTCTTCTTTTATTATTTTAATGAGTTGTTTATATTATTTTAAATGAAGTGATAAAAAATAAAACATCTGATATTAGGTGTATTGTAAAGTGAGGTGGTAAAATAGATAAAATACCTTTTTAAGGTACCAAAACCTAAAACTTTTAGCATCACCATTGTGAATGCTCTAATTTCAACCCAAAAAAAAAAAATTTTCTAGCCAGCCTAGTATTAAAAATAAAAAAATTATTTTGTTTTTGTTTTTGTTTTTGTCTTTGTTAGTAAATAATTACATTTTTATGTATTTAGAAACAACGATTTTGAGTATTTACAATTTTTTAATACCATATGGATGCCTATTCTGAGTTTTGTTTTTTCTTTATACTCCGGCCCTCGCTAACTTAAAATTCTAGATTCGTCCCTATTTTGGTACCATAAAAAGCGACTTTATCTATTTTACCATCTCATTTACAAAAACCTAATTTTACCATCTCATTTACAAAAACCTAACATCAATGATTTTATTTTAGCATTCAACACATTAAAATAATATTAAAAAAATAGTGTATCTACTACAATAAAATAATATATTCACAACCAAAAGAAAATAATTATTATAATAATAAAAGGAGAAATAAAATATATTTTTTAATTATACCATATGAGCGACAATGTACCACCAAAATGGGTTATGCACTGTAGTTCAGGAGCAAAAAATTATGTCTTTAACTCCATTGATACAATTCTATTTTTTTTATATTGGTTATTAAATTTGGCAATATGGGCCTTTTGGATAAGTAATTTCAAATAATAATTTTCAGTATTTAAATACTAAAAATTATGAGCCTAAAAGGAAATACATATGTGATAAGCTTTTCAAATAGCATTGTTTAATAGCATTTTTGTAAATATATTAAAAATTGTAAACCTATCTGATAAGACCATGACTTGTTGGACTCAACTTCTCTGTCACGCCTCCACACTCCTTTTTCTCTTTCTTTTTCCTTCCTATGCTTTTCACGCCTGGAACCTTCCCTCATCACAACTCTCTTCAATTAGATCTCTCTCCCTCTCTCTTCTCTTCAATGGGCCACTCAACTAAAACTCTCATGTATTAAGATTTTTTTAAAAATATGTTGTTTGACATATGGTATCAAACCTATTTTTTTATTATAAATATATATTTTTACAATACTTTTTAAATCATAATTTTTACATTATTTTAAATTAAAATATTTAAATATTGTTACCAAACAGGCCAACAGCAATTTGACACCAACAATATTAATGCTGTTAATAGAACAATTATGCCATATATTTTGACTAGCTAGCTTCGTTGTGGTTGTGGTTGTGCATATTCCCTTTTATCCCCCCCCCCCCCGCCCCCCCAAAAAAAAAAAAAGAATAAATAAAAGGGAAGAAACGACGTATCTTTCTCGTTGAAATGCATGAATTTGAATTTTTACTGTGGAATGAAAAGAATTTTAACTTTTCACCTATTTGTGATAAAAAAACCAATATGAAAGTAACTTTTTAGCTAAAAAAAAACACAGAACTTTTGCTGCTACTTTTGACGTTGGGATGCAAAAGCTATGGTGTAGAGTATACTCATATGATGACTCTCGCATTCGGTCCACGGTCCACCACATTAAGTTTCTTGGAAATAGTACCACGTGCTTCTCATATGTTTCACTTAAGCTTTTAATTAATATGGTAAGCGTTTTTAGCCTTTTCTACAATTCTCTTTTGCAAAACGCCACCGTCTTATTAAAATGATGTCACCCTATTCTTAATGTTCACGGTGTCGTTTTGGCTTTGCTTTGTTTTGTTTTCTTCAAATTTTCAGTCTTCACTCTTGACAAGCAGAAATCAAATAGTATAACTCCAGTAATTAATGACAAAAAAGATGGGCCTAAACTTAGAATCGGTTTAGCACAAAGTTTAACAAATACAAATTAGCCAGAGATAAACTTAACAGCTTTTCCCCACACACCATTTATGACACTTATTCAATGCCCTAACCATTTTTGTAACAATGTCCTCATTTTGAACATGCGAGATGAATTTGCGGCATTTTTTCAGAAATAACCATAAAAAGAAAATTATTTTGTTAGTTGGCCGTGGTTTGAAACAATTTTGCTATCTAACAATTCAAGCACGTTAGGGTCGATTTTGGGTTTGTGCCAACAGCTGAGTTGGAGGAACTATCCATGTAGGCTTGGAAATTGAGTCTAACAGACTCAGTTTTCGTCAAGGAAATCGAGTCTATTGGACTCGGTTTTCGTTCGTGGAAACCAAGTCCTATGGACTCGATTTAGTAACACAGAAACCCAGCTCGAAGAAGAACAACGAAGAAGAAACATGATGAACAACGAAGAAGAAAGAAGTAAGCAAAACCCAGCAACCCAGGCACCGATTTTGACCAAACCCAGGCGGTAAAAGCTTCAGGCGATGGAAATCGGATCGGACATGTGGTTTCTCACCGCCGCTCCAGTGGAAGAAAGAAGCAACGATGCAAAAACCCAGCAACCCAGGCGTTGATTACCAAACCCAGGCGGTTTCTCACCGATTACCAAACTTAGGCGATGGAAATCAGATTGGACACACGGTTTATCGCCGTCGCTCCAGTGGAGGAGAAGAACACGTTGAAGAGTGGGTTTGATTTTTTGTTTTGAATTTGATTTGTTCATGGGTTTTTGGGGCTTGGAAGTGGAGAGTGGGATGGCATTTGGAGTTTCGAAAAGGAAGAATAAGAAAAAAATCCATGTTTTGGCTGAACTAAAATCGAGTTCAGAGGGCTCGGTTTCCATTAAACAAAACAGAGTCCTTTGAGCTCGATTTTTACGAAGGAAAAGCGAGTCCTTTGGGCTCGATTTCCAAGCCTACGTGGACAGTGTGTCTAGCTCAGCTACTCTGCAATGGGAAATCGAGTGCAAGATACTCAATTTATACACCAAAATCAAGTCCTTTGGACTCGATTTGTTAGATACCAAAATAGTTTCAAATCTTAGCTAACTAATAAAATAGTTTGGATTTTATAGTTATTTAAAAAAAAAAATCTGAATTTGCTATAGTGTACAATAGAGCTAACTCATACGATGACTCTACCATTATGGTCCACCACTTAACTTCTTCGAAACTCTCAGAAGAATTACAGTAGCTGTTAAAAATAAAATAACAAAAAGAGAAACTTCATTTGCAAATTTCAGATTGGATTTCTACTCACTCCGATTAGACGCATTTTCAAAACTATGCAAGTCAAGTTGGGGATCAAGTTATTTCTTCTTCCCTAATTTTAGATCCACCTGTTCTAGCCCCAATCTCAGGTGCGTCTCTTGATTCTATCAGTCTCATCTATTGTTAAAATTTTGTGGAGTTTGATGTGTTGTTAGTCTTTTTTGGCTCTGATTTTTAGACGACATTATTATAGTTTTTTGGGTTTATGATGTTTGTGCTATTTACTAGGCTTATTATATGAGATCGGAACTTCAAATATCAACACCAAACCCTTAAAACTAAGATCTTTTGGCTTCATTTTTTGGGTTTATTTTATGAGATCAAAGCTTTTTTCTTTTCTTTTTTGACCTTTGCATTCTTCTTTTCTTTTAAGTTGGGGTTCATGTGTGGAAGAAATGTGGGTAGCTGTTCTGACATAGTTCCCATTGTTTGAGTGTTATTTTGCTTTTTACAAACCAAAAATTGAGTTTAAGTTTGGGTTCCAGACAAGAATTTGAGTGAGATTAAAAAAAAAAAAAAAGGAATTATGAATTGAGTTAAGAATTGTGAGTTGCGAGTTATGAGAATGAGAACTAAGTTATGAAAATTGACACATGGATGTGTTGAGAACCCAAACACTGTATAAACTTCCAAATCTTTGACCACACTTGCATATTCCCCATTTGAGTTCTAAAATAATGTTTCTTTTATTGCGATGATTTTGGCCCCATAATAATTAGATCTGATTGTGTAGAACCCATTCTTGGAATGTGACCAAAAAATAGCATCAATAGTCCGATAAAGTTAGGGTAAGACATAAAATTGCCTCAATATCCCCATTGTCAAAGTACCCGTTTGCATTGAATTTGGTGTTTACCTTTTGCGTTTACGGTTTTTTTTTTCCCTGCACGTAAATAGTAAAATCATGTGATTTTACTATGCAAGGGACAAAAAACACTGTTCATGGGTCCCACAACACTATTCACACATTAAAAATTATTTTTTTCTACAGTGTTTTCAGTTTTCAGTTTCAGCAAAAATAAGTTTAATCCAAACATACCCAAAGTGTAAAGACTTAAAAGACTTTTTTTTTTAATTATTTTTTTTACCCTAGATAGCCTTTACCCTTGCACTTTACAAACATTTATATTTACTTGTGGAACGAGGTCCATCGTACCAAAAGTGTGCAGTCGAGATAAAGACTTTAAGCATAGTTGTCAAATCGTGAATTGTATCGTGAATCGATTTTTGATTTTTTTGTATCGTGTATCGTATTGAATCGTGTATCGTAAGATACACAAACACCTAATAAAATTATAAAATAATTATAGATATATGTATATAAAAGGTATATTTATTATAAATTCAAAATATATTCAACTAATGGCCAATTTAATCATTACTTATGTAATAAAATTTAACAAAGCTAACTAAATAAATCAAATTAACTTATATTTATAACATGCACATTCAAATTGATTAAACTCAAAAGTAATACATGATTTACGAATCAAAATAATAATATCTTTTCGTCATCTTGGTTAATCAACTTTACCTAAGTTAATGTTATCATCATGTTTAGCATCTTGCAAAATTATATTTCATAAACATTTTCTTTATTATTATCAACATTTACTTCTTCTTTTTTTGGTTTTTTTATTCTAATAACTTTTTCTTTATATTTTTTCTTGGCATTCTAGCTTTTTAGACTCAAAATAATAATAACAAAATAAAAAATAATTATATTTTCATTTAATACATTATTAATAGCATAGAAAATAATTTTGCACATATGAAAGTGAGTGTTATGAGTATAGTCTAAATTTTGTAGGAGAAAGAGAAGGGAGGAAAAAAACTCATGGACTTGCTATTTCATTAGACTCAATTAAATTTCCCAATAATTTTGTGTTAACAAAGTCTAACAACTTGTTTAAATCGAATAAAATCACAAATTTTAACAAAAAAACCCATTTTAAACCCACATGTCTATGTATCGTACGATACATACGATTCACCGATACGATATAATTCATACGATGCGCATCTATGTATCGGACAATTCATGAGTACTTACAATACGCCCTTACAGTATGAAACATTTTGTACACGATACGATACGTATCACATATCGTACGACACTGACAACTATGACTTTAAGAGTTGTAATAGCTATCTTAATTTTATGTTTTTAACAATGTCTGCAAATTATGTCTTATTCCCAATTAAAAATAGATTCTTATAAATAAAATTAAAAAAAGATATATATTAAAAACAAACTGAGGCTAAAATAGTATTGTAGGAGGCAAAATTTTAAGCTAATTATAAAATGCCACATCAAAATTTAGTGGCAAATTCTTAATTAATGTCATTAAATTAATTAAATCAAATGATGACATGTGTCATCCAAATTGATATTACATTGACATATTGAAATTTGCCACATGTTATTTGGCCCACAAAATAAAGATAAATTTTCTATTCAAAATTGATAGATAATTATCTTTATTAAAATAAATTAAATAGAGATAATTATTTATCTTTATTAATTATTATCTTTATCAAAATATGATATTTATCAAAATAGATAAATAGAGATAATTATCTCTAAGAAGAATTTGGGCCAATCAAAAGTCTACTACATACTTTCAAGTATATCAATTCGAAGTGGAGCTTATCCTTTAAAATCACTATAAATAGAGGACATCCCCTCTCATTTTCAACACCAAATTTTCAAGAGGCCTAAACTTTGGAGAAATTCCGTCTCAAGAAACTTTGAAGAACTTTGAAGAATCTTTGAAGAACTTGAAGAATATTCGAAGAACTTGAAGAACATTCGAAGGGCTTGAAGAACTTGAAGAACAATAAATCTCTAATAAGCTCGAAGTTAGAGATTTATTGTGAAGACCAATCAATCCATCTTCCAATCAAAATCAAGAAGATTCTTGTTCGAGTCAAATTCAATGAAGATAGAATCAGAGGGTATTCTTTTGTAAAAGAATCAAAATAGAGATTGTACTCATTATACATCAATACAAATTTATATTTGGAAACCTATTTCTTTTCAATTGTTTGATTTTCTACAATTGAGAAAAATTTGTGTTTACAAGTATATTCTCCATTAAATTTAAAAAAGATAGTTTAAACTTTAAAGTTTTAATAGTTTGCAATGCAAAGTGGAAAGAATTTATAATTTAGACTGTAAGGACTCAATTTGTAACGATCCCAGATTGGTATTGGGTTCGCACGTTAAAGGGCCAAACAATAAATTTGTAGAGAGTGAGCTAAAAGGCTAGGCCTTGGTCACTGGACAGTGATTAGTCGTGGTGTTCATGGTGGACACAGAGGTGAACCATGTTTGCCCAAGAAGTCTTTCTCCTCGGCACGGGTTGGGAGGCTCTGGTTCTTGGCCTTTTTTCCCAGCCTCTTTTCTGGATTGCTTCCTTCTCCTTTTATACTAACCTTTACCCTCCCCCTAACGTCCACGTGTAGGCTCAACTTTCTGGTGCTGATACTTGTCCTATCAGCCCATACCCAAAGTGGTTAGGGGTGGTTGTAAAAATTGAAAAACATTGCTCTGTTAGGCGTAGAGTACTTTAATTGCAGTAATAGCAACCTTTCTCTTGTCCTTTGTCGCCACACGGTTCAGGGGTCTTTTCCCCATCAATGCAGAGGTGTTTAGCTATTCTGTTGAACCACTCCTATACCATACTCGCCCTTTTTTCTAGTAGTGCTTTGGGATGCCAAGGACAGACTTGTCCTCGGCTATATCTAGGCCATTTGGACTTTCGTTATATGTCATCGGCAATGTCTCTCCTCGGCTCGAGCCTTGGGCTCTAATGCAAAGTGGGTCGGGGTCACAAATTCTCTGGCCCCACATAGACTTTTAGAGTGAATTAATTGAATTTAAGTAATTTTTTTGAGTGAATTTAAGTAATTAATACATAAAACTAACAATATTTATGTTTTTGTTTTTTTGAGCTGACATTATTTATTACTAGTAAGGGTTGTACGTGCAAGACACGTGCTGCCTCTTGAGTGAGAAAATTTAAGATAGAATTTTTTTAAAATAAGTATGAAATCATGTACTTAGATTTAGAATAGTTATTTAATATATGACTATTTATTTACTATAATAATTTTTTAGAACTTATTTATTATAGACAGTATCTACTCACAAAAAAATTCTATTAAGAATGATAACAAATGTTGTTATCTTCCAACAATAAACAACTAAGTTTTGATAAGACATTGTCACAATATTTAAATTTTCACAATAAATGATGACATATGCTACAATTGAAAGTTTTCATCAAATTAAATACCTACAACCATTTGCAATGAATATTTTGTTATTCATACTTCATTCTTTATCATCTTAGTTTATGAGCCTAACTACGATGTTTAGCTTACTTAATTTTTAATGAACATCTTTTTAAGAAAGAAAGAAAATAAAAAAAAGAATAAGGTAACAAAAGACATATTTCATTGAAGTTTCTATTAGATAAAATTGTAAATCAAGAAAATTTAATCTTCTAATAATTTAGTGTCCTCTAGGTAACAAATAGAATACCATACATCACAATTTTTTGCTTTCTAAGTATGACTAACACATAAAACTCAAAATACACGAAGAAATTTTTTGGGATATTAAAATTTAGTGAGTTATTTTAGATATTGCACAATGAAATATTTTAGGAACCATAAGATTTTGTTAGAGTTTAACTAAAAGAGTAACAACAGAGATTATATGTTTGTCTACAAAATATAAAAGAGGAAATTATTCAACTTTAAAGTTGGGGGGGGGGGGGGGAATAAAACTACCCCAAACATAGAGGGGAGAAATACTTTTTTCCATTTTATTTTTGTTGGTAAAAATATATGTTTATTTATTTATTTTTATTTAAACAAAGTGTTAAAGAAAAAGTAAACCTAAGAAAACTGTCCATAAAAGTGTAAAACTATGAATTTTGACTCAACAAATTAGCTAAAAAAAAAATCAAGAATACAATATGTAAGGCCACGAATCATAACGAACCTAACTGTGTGGGATTCGCACATGAAAAGGCCCAAACAATATCATTTGTAGAGCGTGGGTTTGAAAGGCTAGGCCTTAGTCACCAGGCGGTAGGTTTTTCGGGGTAGTTTATATGTATAGTTAAGTTTTCTTCACCCCTGGAGTCTTTCTCTTGGAGGTGGGCTGGGAGGCTCTGGTTCTTGGCCATTTTTCCCCAGCCTCCTCACTAGGTTACTGATTTTTTCCTTTTATATTCGCTTGTGTCCACTGTCCTTCGTCCACGTGTAGGGTCAACATTTCCAAGGTTGATATTTGTCCCATCAGCCCATACCCAAAGTCGTCGGGGGTGGTTGTAAAAGCCAAAGAATGCGGCTATGTCAGATTAAGAGTATTAAATGGCAGTAAGGGCAGCTTTCCCTAGATATTTTAGATCTTTCTTCCAAGTTTCAGTCCTATACCGTTTTCACCCTTCTTTCTGGGGGGGAACTTTGGGTCTGCCGAGGACTGAACTGCCCTCGGCGGTACCCATAGGCTATCTTGTTGAGATTGGGCCATAGCCCTCCTCGGCTTGGGCCTTTGGATTCTCCCCGGGTGGATGGGCCTGGCCCATAAATCATTTGGGCCCCACACAATAAATGTCACGATATCTTCTCAATGCCTTTTATTTTAGCTATAGTGGGCCTTGTTATGATATTTTATTATTTTATTTTTGAGTAATTCTACTTCCACAACATTTTCACAACAAATTATAAGTGGTAAATTATTATTGGTTTTTAATTGGAACAACCATTTAAACTATACATTAAAAAAAAAAAAAAAACAACAAACAAGAAACCAAAAGAAGAAAATTGTGTGTAAAACAGTGAATTTTGGCTCACTAAATTTGACTAAACTAAAAAAGAAGTCTAAGAAAATAAGAAAATGTCACAATATTTTCACAATACCTTTATTTTCAATCGTGATAAGTTTTAGTCAAATATTTTATTATTTATTTTATAAAAATACTATTTCCATAATATTTTAATAACAAATTATAGTTAGCAAGTTGTTACTGATTTTAAATAGACCCACGATTGATATCACTTTTTTATCCATCAATAGTAATTTACCACCTACAATTTGTTGTGAAATTAATGTGAAAATGTTGTAGATTTAGCATTTTTTTTTATTAGATCTATAAGAAATTGAGACCTCAACAATTATGAAAATATTGTGATAACAGCAAGTGTTACAAAATTTTCGCAAAAAAATTTATTTTCAATTGTAGTTAGTCATATTCTCATATTTTATTATTTTATTTCTACCTATAAGAAATTGACACCTGAATAATTATGAAAATATTGTAAAATTTATTGTCAATATTACAATATATATGACAACTCATATAAGTATTAAAAAAACACAAACTGAAATGGCGTGACTGAAAAAAAGAAGACAAAACGGTGAGTTTTGCTCACCAATTGACTAAATGAAGTTTACTGTAGAAAGAGACATTGCCTTAATCGCATTCTCATATTTTATTATTTTATTTCAACCTATAAAAAATTGACACTTGAATAATTATAAAAATATTATAAAATTTATTGTATCAATATAATAATATATATGACAACTCATATAAATATTAAACAAACGCAAACCAAAATAGAATTACTGAAAAAGAAAAAAGAAAAAAGAAGAAGACAAAACGGTGAGTAGATTAGTAGAAGTAGATTAGTACATATTAGTCATGCAAAGACACCGTCGTATTACTAATACCTGGAACTATGCAAATGCACTTTTAATGTAGGAGAGAAGAGTTAAAAGGTTTAAAATTATTCATTTGTTCTAATGTTGAAATAAAAAAATAATTTTTTTTAATTTTAAATCTCAGTTTTTAAAAGACAATCGCATGATTTTTCTTACTTCACTTAAATAATTAATTTTTTAATAAATATATAAACAAACTCTTAACTTGGGTCAAAAAGCAAATGTAAAAAGAACTTTATAGCTGGCAAAAAATAGCAATATGGACTGGAATTCTCTGATCGATGGGAACTTTACAGCCTGTCTTCCTCGTTGTAGTGCATGAATTTTTTTTAGTATTTTTACTATCAAGAAAAAGCTACACATCCCCGGTGAAAAAGCAATATGAAAAGAACTTTTTTTTAAGAAAAAAATATGAAAAGGAGTTCTTCTAAAAAAAAAAAAAATATATGAAAAGGAGTTTAGAGTAGCCGATAAAATTAAAATAATAAAAAGAGAACTTTCGCTGCACCTGCCCTACAACTTTCATTGCCACTTTTGAAAAAGCTAAAAAAAAAAAGAAAAGAAAAAAAAAGGAGAAACCTTCGCTCCTCACTAGGAAGTGGAATTACTCAGAAATGAGAAAACATATAATAGTAATAAAAAAGAGCGGTGGAAGTTTCTTGTAATTTTTCCTAAAAGGAGCACTGAAACTTCAGTCTGTTTCATTACTTCCAAAATTTTAGCTCTCAGTCTTTTCTCTCTCTTCATTTGCAAATTTCAGATTGGATTTCTAGTCACTCCGATTCGACGCATTTTCAACACAACGCAAGTGATCAGGTTGGGATCAAGTCATTTCTTCTTCCCTAATTTCAGATCCAACTGTTCTAGCCCCAATCTCAGGTGCGTCTCCTTCATTCTCTCAGTCTCATGTATTGTTAAAATTTGTGGAGTTTGATGTGTTGTTACAGTCTTTTTTGGCTCTGATTTTCGGACTATTATGTGTGGGTTTATGATGTTTGTGCTATTTATTGGGTTTATGATATGAGACCAGAACTTCATATATCAACACCAAACCTTTAAAACTGAGATCTTTTGGCTTTATTTTCTGGGTTTATTTTATCAGATCAAAGCCTTTATTTTTTTTCACCTATGCATTCTTCTCTTATCTTCAGGTAGGTTGGGTTTGTGTGTAGAAGAAACGTGGGTAGCCGTTCTGACATAGGCCCCACTTGCTTTTTACAAACCAAATACTGAGTTCAAGTTTGGGTTCCAAACAGGAATTTGAAAATTGAGATATGGGTGTGTTGAGAATCAAACACTGTAAACTTCACTCTTTGAGACTTTGACACACTTGCTTACTCCCCAGCTGGGCTCTAAATTAAAATTTCTTTTATTGCGATGATCTTAGCCACGTAATAACTAGATTTGACTGTGTAGAACTCATTGTTGGAACGTGACCAAAACATAGAATCATTTGTCTGATAACAAGTTAGGGGAACACGTAGAGGTAGTGAATCGCGTACCGTAGCGGCCGGTATGACCGGTAATTTCCGTACCGGCACCTACTCCGGTACAGAAATGCCTGTGTTTCGTGTCGGATTAAATACCGGTCTTACCGGGTTGATCCGGTCATACCGGATCAAATACCGGATTCCGACCGATAAATGTACACCGGACCGAAACCAAAAAAAAAGTTAACTGTCAGATCTAAAATTCGCTCTCCCTCCTCTCAATAACTTACTGGATTAGCGTCGATCACGTCGCCTACGCAGTAAACATGCTTCTTTGTCACCCTCACCTTGTTGATCTAACTATCTCCCTTCTTCGTCGTCGTCTTTTTCTTATTCATTTGGTCTACTCCTCTGGTTTATTTTCTTCTTTATTTTTGTTTTATACGAGTCTTAATATATGTGCTGCTTGCCGCGTGAGTCTGTGACTGGCGTGAGTCTGATTCTACCGACCCCTCACGTGATGGGTAATTTTTTTTTGAATTGAAGTGAATGGTTGAAAAGCTTTCTTGAAACCATAAGAAATGGTATAAATAGGGTCTGTTTGGATTGAACTTATTTTACTGAAACTGAAAACTGAAAATATTGTAGTAAAATAATTTTTAAATGTGTGAATAGTACTGTAGGAACCATTTTTAATGAAAAAGATAATAAAATGTTGAGTTTGTGGGGTCTGTAAACAGTGAACAAGAATACTGTTTACAGAAGACCGGTCAACTATTGTAGGCTAAACCAAAAAAAAAAAAAAAAAAACAGAGAAAACGCAACATTAGAAACATTAGAAACGCAGACTTGAGATAATCCGAATCCAAACACACACATAGTCAAATATTACGCCAATAGCTGTCCGCCACTCTTGTTTATGGGAAATAGTTTGCCATTCAATATCAATATTGTAGGCTTGTGCTCCCAAAGTTTTATTGGGTAGTCAAATAAAATATTGGGCTTGGATAGAGGTTTAAAACAGCTTGGACATGGGCCAGTAGCATAAACAAAATAAATAAGAATTTAAGTTCTAATTAAATATATTAAGTTATGTTTTAAGATTAACAAGCTCTAATTATTTATATAAATTCATATATATATATATATATATAAATTGTGGTAAATTTGAAACGGTACACCGGTTTTGACCGGTATTGAACTATATCGTTTTACTTGTCAAACCGGTACAACCTCCAGTACGAAATTGAATTCCTCTCAATATCCCCACTATCAAAGTTTTAAGACTTTAGACCTAAAAGTTGTAATAGCCATCTTAATTTTATGTTTTCAACTATGCTTGCAAATTGTGTCTTATTCACAATTAAAAATAGATTCTCATAAAGTAAAATAAAAAACTGTTAAAAATAAAGTGAGGCTAGAAAAGCACAATCTCCATTAAATTTAAGAAGATAGTTTATTAAACTTTAAATTTTTAATAATAGTTTGCAATGCAAAGTGCAAAGAATTTATAATTTAAACTTTTAGAGTGGATTTAAGTAATTAATACATAAAACTAACAATATTTATGTTTTTTTTTTTTGAGTTGACATTATTTATTATTGTAGTCATGCAAAGACACGGTCGTATAACTAATACTAGGCATATGCACGATATATATGCCTGAACTATGCAACTGCACTTTTTAAATGTAAGAGAGAAAAGTTAAAGGTTTAAAATTATTCATTTGTTCTAATGTTAAAATTGAAGAGGAATTTTTTTTTTTTAAAGTTAAAAAATCTCAGTTCTTAAAAGACAATTGTATAATTTTTTTTAACTTTACTTTAATAATTAATTTTTTAATAAATATATAAACAAACTATTTTTTTTTTTTTTTTTTTTGAGAAAAAGGTAAGAGGAGCTTTATTAAACAGAAGAAAACACATGATAGAATTACAACGCTAAATCACCCTAGAATACAGCATCTAGGTCCTCGGGTAGTTCTTCCATCCAAACGTCCATATCTACAGATAAAACTGCTCTACGGGCAAGAGAAACTTGGAAGCAACGTAAAAAGCAATATAAAACAAAGTTTTGAATTTTGTCTCAGATGTTTTTTCAGATTGGCCACAGGAATAGAATATTCTGGTGTTGGTGTGTGTCAGTGCACTGTTCTGAAATTACGCACCGAATATATATACATAAATTTTTTAAATTATTTAATTTAGTGTACGTTTGGGAAGAAATTAAAAATAAAAATTACTGTATTATTTCAATTAATTTTTACTTTTATTTGCGGTATTCTTAACAATAATTTTTTAGTTTTGACAAAATAAACGGTATTTAAATGTACCTTTAAAGTATAAAAATAATTTCCTTATACAGTGATTTAATTATGAGATTGTGATTAAAAAAATTCAAACTTGATATTACTTTAGTAGTTAGGACAGGTGAGATGAGATTGTTTATTTAAAAATAATCAAATAAGGAAGATTGTACTTGTTGTAGATGCTCTCTCAAAAAAAAAAAAAAAAAAAAAAAAAACTTGTCCTAGATTGGTATTGGGTAAAGTAAACTATGAACGTTCCTAGAAGGCTCCTTACTCCATTTCTTTAATTTATTTTTTGTACTTTTCAATTTTTCAGATATTACTTTTTCCCCTTCTCATCTCTTTATCTTCTTCACTGACCTGACCAGACCTTTTTCTTCCCTCTCACTTTCTTCCATTCTCACTGTACCCTCTCATGATCTACTCATCGTTTAGCTCTTCTCAAAAATAAAAAAACTCATCGTTTAGTTCTTTGTTTCCTCTCAGGAGCACTGAAATTTCCAGGAAGTGGAAGTACTCTGAAAAATATAATAAAACAGAGCAGTGGAAGTTTCTTGTAATATTTCCTAAAAGGAGCACTGAAATTTCATCACTTCCAAATTTCTAGGTCCTCTCCAAATCCTCTCCTCAGTCTTCTCTCTCTTCATTTGCAAATTTCAGATTGGATTCGACGCATTTTCAAAACTACGCAAGTCAGTTTGGGGATCAAGTTATTTCTTCTTCCCTAATTTATTTTCTTTTTAATCTTTCTTCGGTTCTAAAATTCTAATTGATTATTATTTGTTTTTTGGTTTTTTTTTTTAAATTTTGCATGCAGATCTATTTTTCTAATGGCTTTAGTGGACATGGAAACGGACTCGTCATCTTTCCCCAGTTCCTCTTCTTCTGCTACTGCCCGATGGAATTATGACGTCTTTCTCAGTTTCAGAGGCAAGGACACCCGCTACAATTTTGTGGGTCATCTTTATGAAGCTTTGAGACAAAAAGGCATTCACACTTTTAAAGACGATAAAAACCTTGACAGGGGAAAACCCATCTCACCAGAGCTGTTGAAAGCAATAGAGGAGTCGAGATTTGCGGTCGTCATTATCTCAAAAGACTACGCATCTTCAGCTTGGTGCTTAGATGAACTTGCACACATCATTCACTGCAAGAAAAAGACGGGAATGACAATTCTACCTGTTTTTCACTATGTGGATCCATCCGATGTACGGAAACAAATGGGAACTTTTGAGCAAGCATTTATTGAACATGAAGAAAAGGGGAACAAAGAGAGGGTGGAGAAATGGAGAGAAGCTTTGAGAGAAGTGGGCAATCTCGCTGGATGTCATTTAAAGAATACTAGGTAATTAAACTTGACTAATTATTTGTTTATTTTAAATAAATTCAGATGACCCACTTCATATATATAACTTTATTTGGAACCTTAAGCAGATCTACATACATGTTTCGTTCTACTTCTTTCAATTTTTTTCCTGAGTGGATCGCTTTACAAATTTTTGTTTCACTCAACCGAATTGAACATCATATATGTCATATATTTTTTTTTGCGTGAACTCTTGGTGGTTCAAACTCAATGCATATTGTACCTTTTTGGTTGCAGGTGTGAGGCAGAAGACATCAAAGACATAATGGGATGGATATCACTTCGCTTGAAATATGATGCATTCCCTTACATTACTAGGGACCTGGTAGGAATATCCTCTCGAATGGTGGAATTGCAGTCGTTTTTAGCTATAGGGTCAAACGATGTTCGCTTTATAGGGGTTTGGGGAATGGGGGGAATGGGTAAGACAACTCTTGCTAGAGTTGTTTACCATATGGTTTCTAAAGAATTCGAAGCTTGCAGTTTTATTGAGGATGTTAGGGAAAATTCTGAAAAACATGGTTTAGTTGGACTACAACAGAAACTTATTTCAAATATTTTGAAGGAAACAAATTTGAAAATTACACTTAAGGATGAGGGAGTTCTCGTGATCAAGAATAGGTTATGTCGTAAAAGGATTCTTCTTGTTCTTGATGACGTAAATAAATTAGACCAGTTAAAAATGTTAGCTGGGGAGCATGATTGGTTTGGTCCAGGTGGTAGAATTATCATAACAACAAGAGATCTGCATGTGTTGAAAATGCATGGAGTTGATAAAATATATGAAGTTAAAGGATTGTGTGATAAAGATGCTTTTCAACTTTTTCGCTCGAAAGCTTTTAAAAAAGATCATGTCCCAAGTGAGTATTTAGTGATGTTTGAAGAATTTTTAAACTATGCTGCTGGTCTGCCTTTAGCTCTTGAGGTTTTGGGTTCCTTCTTGTTTGAGAAAAATACCAATGAATGGAAAAGTGCATTAAAGAGGTTGAAAGAACATCCTAATACAGAAATTCTCGATGTACTTAAAATAAGTTATGATGGACTTGAAAACTTAGAGAAGGAAATATTCCTGCATATTGCATGCTTCTTTAATCACTTTGAGAAGGATCATGTAGTAGACATACTGGATAGTCTTGGCCTTCACCCTGATATTGGATTGAGTGTACTCAGTAATAAATCTCTCTTGAAAATTGATGATGACGATATATTGAGGATGCATGATTTACTTGAAGAAATGGGTAAGAACATAGTTCGTCAAGAGTGCCCTAATGATTGTGGGAAGCGTAGTAGACTGTGGCGTTATGAGGACATTGAAAATGTGTTGAAAAATAATAAGGTAAGAGGTTATTTAGAGAATTTGAGCTCATTCCCTACCTTCTTGTTCAACAAATTTGATATTTAAATATTTATGCTAATAAGATATTTCACAATTCTCCAATTCCTTCTTGATTATTAGGGAATAGAAGTAGTTCAAGCCATGCATATTTTGCGTAATTATGATGATGAAGTAAAAGAGACATGTTGGAGCCCTGAGGCTATTTTGCAGATGTACAATCTTAAATTTCTTAGCATTGATGGTATTTTCCATGTCCCTCAACATCTTCCAAATTCTTTAAGAGTTCTTTGTTGGAGGTATTATCCTTCAAATTCTCTACCATCAACTTTCCAGCTAGATGAGCTTGTTATGCTTCATTTGCCAAAGAGCAGAATTGAACAACTTTGGATAGGACTAAAGGTAATTGTGCGTTATTCAGTATCCTCACAACTTTGCATTTAAATTTCAATAAATTGGACACTAGGAAACTCATCGACTTGACTTCTTTTTTAACTTTTTTCTTTTTTCTTAAAACAGAATTTTGATAAGTTGAAGTTCATCGACTTGTCAAAATCGGGTCTGATTATATCCCCAGATTTCACTGGAGTCCTAAATCTTGAAAAATTAACACTTTCATATTGTCGAAAGTTACGTGAGCTTCACCCATCTGTTGGACTTCTTAAAAAGCTTGTTCTTCTTCATCTAAATGCTTGTGAAAATCTTGTGTGTCTTCCGAGCACCATTTGTAGCTTGAGTTCGCTTCAACGTCTTAATCTTTGTGGGTGCTCGAATTTTGACAACTTGCCGGAGAACCTAGGGAATCTCAAAGGTCTCTATGATCTTGATTTGAGTAGAACAGCTATAAAAGAGGTTCCTTCATCAATTGAAGGCTTGACGACCCTTAATTCATTGACTCTCAAAGATTGTAACAATCTTGTGTGCCTTCCTAGCACCATTTGTAGCTTGAGTTCGCTTCAACGTCTTAATCTTTGTGGGTGCTCGAATTTTGAC
Organism: Quercus alba; assembly: GCA_036321655.1. NCBI lineage: Eukaryota > Viridiplantae > Streptophyta > Magnoliopsida > Fagales > Fagaceae > Quercus > Quercus alba. Next base: position 9,105,149 of record CM070304.1, on the reverse strand, counting down.
AACTTGCCAGAGAACCTAGGGAATCTCAAAGGTCTCTATGATCTTGATTTGAGTACAACAGCTATAAAAGAGGTTCCTTCATCAATTGAAGGCTTGACGACCCTTAATTCATTGACTCTCTTTCATTGTAACAATCTTGTGTGCCTTCCTAGCACCATTTGTAGCTTGAGTTCGCTTCAACGTCTTGATCTTTATGGGTGCTTGAATTTTGACAACTTGCCGGAGAACCTAGGGAATCTCAAAGGTCTCTATGATCTTGATTTGAGTATTACAGCTATAAAAGAGGTTCCTTCATCAATTGAAGGCTTGACGACCCTTAATTCATTGACTCTCAAAGATTGTAACAATCTTGTGTGCCTTCCTAGCACCATTTGTAGCTTGAGTTCGCTTGAACGTCTTAATCTTTGTGGGTGCCCGAATTTTGACAACTTGCCGGAGAACCTAGGGAATCTCAAAGGTCTCTATGATCTTAATTTGAGTAGAACAGCTATAAAAGAGTTTCCTTCATCAATTGAAGGCTTGACGACCCTTAATTCATTGTCTCTTGTAAATTGTAAGAATCTTGTGTGCCTTCCTAGTACCATTTGTAACTTGAGTTCGCTTCAACGTCTTAATCTTTGGGGGTGCCCGAATTTTGACAACTTGCCGGAGAACCTAGGGAATCTCAAAGGTCTCTATGATCTTGATTTGAGTGAAACAGCTATAAAAGAGTTTCCTTCATCAATTGAAGGCTTAAGGACCCTTAATTCATTGTCTCTTGTAAATTGTAAGAATCTTGTGTGCCTTCCTAGTACCATTTGTAACTTGAGTTCGCTTCAACGTCTTAATCTTTGGGGGTGCCCGAATTTTGACAACTTGCCCGAGAACCTAGGGAATCTCAAAGGTCTCAATGATCTTGATTTGAGGGGAACAGCTATAAAAGAGTTTCCTTCATCAATTGAAGGTTTGACGACCCTTAATTCATTGACTCTCCGAAATTGTAAGAATCTTGTGTGCCTTCCTAGCACCATTTGTAACTTGAGTTCGCTTCAACGTCTTACTATTTGGGGGTGCTTGAATTTTGACAACTTGCCAGAGAACCTAGGGAATCTCAAAGGTCTCAATGATCTTGATTTGAGGGGAACAGCTATAAAAGAGTTTCCTTCATCAATTGAAGGTTTGACGACCCTTAATTCATTGACTCTCCGAAATTGTAAGAATCTTGTGTGCCTTCCTAGCACCATTTGTAGCTTGAGTTCGCTTCAACGTCTTAATCTTTGGGGGTGCTCGAATTTTGACAACTTGCCGGAGAACCTAGGGAATCTCAAAGGTCTCAATGATCTTGATTTGAGTGGAACAGCTATAAAAGAGTTTCCTTCATCAATTGAAGGCTTGAGGACCCTTAAATCATTGACTCTCGAAGATTGTAAGAATCTTGTGTGCCTTCCTAGCACCATTTGTAGCTTGAGTTCGCTTCAATGTCTTAATCTTTGTGGGTGTTCGAATTTTGACAACTTGCCGGAGAACCTAGGGAATCTCAAAGGTCTCAATGATCTTGATTTGAGGGGAACAGCTATAAAAGAGTTTCCTTCATCAATTGAAGGTTTGATGACCCTTAATTCATTGACTCTCCGAAATTGTAAGAATCTTGTGTGCCTTCCTAGCACCATTTGTAGCTTGAGTTCGCTTCAACGTCTTAATCTTTGGGGGTGCTCGAATTTTGACAACTTGCCGGAGAACCTAGGGAATCTCAAAGGTCTCAATGATCTTGATTTGAGTGGAACAGCTATAAAAGAGTTTCCTTCATCAATTGAAGGCTTGAGGACCCTTAAATCATTGACTCTCGAAGATTGTAAGAATCTTGTGTGCCTTCCTAGCACCATTTGTAGCTTGAGTTCGCTTCAATGTCTTAATCTTTGTGGGTGTTCGAATTTTGACAACTTGCCGGAGAACCTAGGGAATCTCAAAGGTCTCTATGATCTTCATTTGAGTGGAACAGCTATAAAAGAGTTTCCTTCATCAATTGAAGGTTTGACGACCCTTAATTCATTGATTCTTGAAGATTGTAAGAATCTTGTGTGCCTTCCTAGCACCATTTGTAGCTTGAGTTCACTTGAACGTCTTAATCTTCGTGGGTGCTCGAATTTTGACAACTTGCCCGAGAACCTAGGGAATCTCAAAGGTCTCTATGATCTTGATTTGAGTGGAACAGCTATAAAAGAGTTTCCTTCATCAATTGAAGGCTTGAGGACCCTTAATTCATTGACTCTCGAAGATTGTAAGAATCTTGTGTGCCTTCCTAGCACCATTTGTAGCTTGAGTTCGCTTCAATTTCTTAATCTTTGTGGGTGCTCGAATTTTGACAACTTGCCCGAGAACCTAGGGAATCTCAAAGGTCTCTATGATCTTCATTTGAGTGGAACAGCTATAAAAGAGTTTCCTTCATCAATTGAAGGTTTGACGACCCTTAATTCATTGATTCTTGAAGATTGTAAGAATCTTGTGTGCCTTCCTAGCACCATTTGTAGCTTGAGTTCGCTTGAACGTCTTAATCTTCGTGGGTGCTCGAATTTTGACAACTTGCCCGAGAACCTAGGGAATCTCAAAGGTCTCTATGATCTTGATTTGAGTGGAACAGCTATAAAAGAGTTTCCTTCATCAATTGAAGGCTTGATGACCCCTCAAATTTTGAGAACTTGTCGGAGAACCTAGGGAATCTCAAAGGTCTTTATAATTTTGATTTGAGTGGAATAGCTATAAAAGAGTTTCCTTCATCGATTGAAGGCTTGACGAGCCTTATTTCATTGACTCTACTCTATTGCAATAAACTTGTGTGTCTTCCTAACACCACTTGTGGTTTTAAGTTCCATGGTGCTCTTGCTCTTTCAACATGCTCAAGATTTAAAAACTTGCCTGAGAACTCATGGATAATCGAAGGTCTACGGATGCTTGATTTGAGTAAAACAGCTATAGAAGAGATGCCTTCATCAATTGGATGTTTGATTAACCTTACTGCATTGACTCTAAGATATTGCATTAATCTTGTGCACATTCCTAGCATCATTTGTAGTTTGAAGTTGCTTAAGTCTCTTGATCTTTTTGGATGCTTAAAATTTGACAACTTGCCTGAGAACATAGGAAATATGGAAGGTTTGGAGTTGCTTAATTTGTGTTGGACAGCCTTAAAAGAGGTTCCTTCTTCCATTGTTCTCCTTAAAAATCTCAAACAGCTTCATATCCATGGATGGAAGTTATCTGAATTTTATTCCCTGCCAGCAAGTCCTGAGTCGATGGAACCATTATGGATTTCATTATCTTACTTGCCAACAAATCCTACCATGGAAAGAATATTATTGCCTTCATTTATATATTCTTCCCTGCTAACAAGTCCAGTTCCGGTGGGCTTATCATTGCCTTCTTTATTAGGTCTGCAATCTTTAACCAATTTGAATCTTAGTCACTTCGATCTTTTGTCAATCCCCAATGACATTGGCTGCTTGTCCTCTCTAGAATACTTAGATCTAAGTGGAAATAATTTTTTTTCCCTTCCTTAAAGCATGTTTCAACTCTCTAGTCTTCGAAAACTCTATTTGGAGGGTTGCGAGAGTCTTCAATCATTGGAAAATGTTCCGTCAACTATTGATTTTGTAGTTGCGGACGATTGTACCTCACTAGAGAGATTGCCAGAACTGCAATTTTATCTTTTTAGGTCAGATCGCACCTATTTGCAATTCCTATTTTTCAACTGCTTCAAATTGGTTGACAATAACATGCTTCAGGGCGTTAATAACATGCTTCAGGTAGGTCTCTGTCTCTGTCTCTGTCTCTCTATCTCTCTCTCCAAGTTCTAAACATTATGCTTTATATATTTCAAGGACAAAGTGGTACACTACCAAAGAAGTTAAAAATTATTATTCCAGGAAGTGAAATTCCGAAATATTTTAACCATGAATGTATGGGTCATGAATTGAAAGTACAAGTACCTTCTAATTGGTCTAATGCGCCGATTGGAATTGCATTTTGTGTTGTCTTTGTACCCAACAAATGGTGTGAATGCCCTCGTGATTGGGAACTTTCATTTATAATTGATGGATTTCCAATGAATGAGGGAGAAATTTCTAGTTCTAGGAAAGAATATGGTACAATTGAATCACATCACCTTTGGCTGACCTATTCTTCTTATCGGAATGGATTTCATCCTCTTATGATTAAAGCATCTTCCCGGAACTTGGAGGTGGAGAAAATTGGGGTCCGATTCATATACGGGCAAGACATCGAAAATCCCAATAAAACTATGGCACAGTGCATCAACAACAGCAGCTTTGTAATCCATCATGATATTGATGATTCAATTGCAGAAGGTAGTGCAAATAAGCAAAGCCATGATGAGGATGATGATGGGGCAGGACCCAGTGGAGAATGCTACTCTATTGTGGAACCACCGCCAAAGAGGATTCAAAGGCTTGGAGGATTTATGGCTGATTCTGAGGATTCTAGTCAAAGGGAATTTATTGACTACTTTGCGAGTAAGTCTTTTATCTTCTTCTTACTTATATGTTTTAACATTTACAACTTATCATTTTTTTTTTTTTTGGAGATATATATTTAGCATTCCCTGTTGGCACTCACATAAAAATCACCCCAAATTCAAAAATTAAAATCATACCATATCGGTGATATCACTATTCTATCTCTAGTTTTTTACTTTTGTTTTTTTAATTTTTAATCAGGCTGAAATAATACAAAATTTTCTTGTTTGTGCACTTTTATTTAGTGGAAGGAGAGAATCGAACGTCCAAGAAGCTTGAATCCATTCACGAAGGTAGTAGTTACCAAGACATCGAAGATCTCATTCTAACTATGGCACAGAGCAGCAACAACAGCTGCACCCTCTATGAGGGTCTGGTGAAATCTATCGTGATATTGAACAATTCAGCCGCAGAAGGTAGCAAAAATAAGCAAAACTGTGATGAGGATGATGGGGTTGGACCAAGTGGAGAAGGCTATTCTATTGATGAACCCCATCCAAAGACTAGCTGGATGCATGGCTGATTCTAAAGAATTTGGTATAAGGAATGTTTCAACTTCTTTGCCTGTAAGTCGTCTTTATTCTTCTTTCTATTACTGTTCACGAGTCTTGATTTCTCTTTTATTTTGGGGAGGGGAATCCAATGAAATGAAAGTGTGGGTTTTGTTTCTCAGGTTTAAATTGGCATGATAAAAAAATTTAATTTGTCACAGGTATAAATTGGAGTTTTTCTTTTCAATTTTTATACTAGCATTGCGAGAGGGAAAAAAGAAATTTCAAAGTATTGTGCTTGTTAACATCACCTTTGGGCACTCACATCCCAATCACCACAAACTCAAAAATTAAAATTATTCCGTATATCTATTTTTTTAAAAGTTTTTTCATCAGGTTTGAATAATACAAATTTCTCTTCTTGGCTTGTTGGGGCACTTTTATATAATGGAAGGAGGAGACCCAAGAAACTCGAAGCCTATCGTGGTGGTAAGAGGGATAGTTATGAGAGAGATGTTGAAGAATTAGCCAAGGAGGGTCATTCCTCTCATACCCACCTTGGCACTGTCTCAAGTGGGCAAGAATTAATCAAGGAGGGTTACTTTTTGCTGTATGTGTGTGTGTGTATATATGTGTGTGGCTTTGTTTATTTGGTTTTATAGAGTTTAAGCCGTGGCATCAGTGTAGAGAAGTTAAAGATTATCTTGTCCCATTCTTTTGTGCTATTTTGTAATCTCCCATTTTCTTAGTGAAATATTCTGTTAGACACTGTCCGTGGATGTAGGCTTAAAGCTGAACCACGTAAATCTTTGTGTTTCATGTGTGATTGTGTTTTCTATTTCTATTTTGCATACCATGCTATTATTTTATTACACAACAAATAAGTATAAAATAACCTACTATTAGTTTGTTACACACAACTAATAAGCATAAAGCTTCCACTAACTCTAACAGTTTGTGATTAGAGCAATGTATGCTTATGAAATGCAGTTGTATTGTTGTAACAATTGAGTGCACTGCTGGGCTTGTAAAGTGCGGTTGCAAATGTAGCTGTTTGCACTTTGGTAGCAGAGAGGGCTTGTTTGAGTGTTGTATTTGTTGGGCTGTTATTTGTATCCAGCTTTGTTTGAAGTTTTTTCTTCTAGTGTTTTGATAAATAAAAATGAATTATTCATTAAAAAAATGTTTTCCTTGAGGTTTGTTGTATTAATATAATTCTCTTGGGCTGTTGGTCGATTCATGCTTCTCTGCAATATGTTACTAAATACCCAAGAACCTTTAGTAATATTTTACTAAATTTTTTATCATCTTGAAGTTTTGACAGCAACAGAAGAAATCAAACCACTTTATAGTATCAGTATCTTCAAGAGCAATGAGTAACTTGATCATCCTAGGGCGATCCATGATATTTGTAAACGCAGCCAACCACCTTCCTAACAAGCTCTATTGCTGCATTTCACATAGCCTCATCAATTACTTGACTGTGCTCTTAGCATATTCCTATTCCTCTTCCTCTTCTACTCTCCTTTCTTCTTTCTCTAATGTCTTTCTAGCCAGAAATGGACTCAAATTTTGTCATCATTTGCTTCGAACTTATTATAGGCAACAACCAGACCTTGGGGCAATTGATCTTTAATGCACCTTAAATAGAGAAAATTGCCTGCTGTAAGAAGCTGTTGCCATTCCCAATAATTCATTTTAAAATTTGTAAGGACTTATTAGTTTTGAATTAGTTGGATTAGTCAAACTAGGTTAATGGATATACGCTGGGGATATTGGGAATACATGTTCATTTGAAGTTAATGGATATCAAATGAAATATACACATTTATGTTGGGAAAATTATGGTAAAATTGAATCGCATCAACTTGTTCTGCAATATTTGTCCCATTACAAGTTGTCCAATGGCTTTGATTCCGATTGGAAAGAAGTATGGAGTCAAAGTGATGCAAACGGAATCTGTCAAATTGGGATTGAAATATCTTTCCAGAACTTGGAGGTGAAGAAAATTGGGGTTCATTTGGTATTCGAGCAAGTTGAAGATCTTGATCAAATTATATCACCGTGGAGAGACAATAGTGAATCTAGTGAAAGTGACTTGGAAGGCTAAACTTTTTCTCTTCATCACCTGTGCTGTAAGTCATCATCTTCTTCCTATGGTTACGAGTTGGTTTTTTTTTTTTTTTTTTTTTTTTTTGTTTGTTGTGGTTATTTATTTAGACCTATACCAGCATTTTTTGGAACATATATATATATATAAATATATATATATATATTGCTAGTTCTAACTTAGCATCACGTTTTGTCACTCATATTAAAATCACCCCAAACTCAAAAATTAAGAACAAAGTTTCTTTTCAAATTAATTTGGAGAAAAACTCTTCAAACTTCTCATATATATATATATATATATATTTGGTGTGAATTTTGAAAATTTAACTGTTGAATTTCATGTTTTTTATGTTCTTAACACGTATATCAAATTTCGTTTAAATCAGATGTTATTTATTATTCAATCAATAAACTTATTTTTTATACACAAATTTAGATCATAAAAACTTAAAATTTTAACATTTGTTTAATGACATAGAAATTGATATTTGATCTTCTGGAAATTTTGTGAGTATGAAGGATATGATAAAAACATACAATTCAACTGTTAGACTTTTAAAATTCACACTCAAGAAGCTTGAAGCCTATCACTGCGGTAAAGGAATAGTTACAAGAGCCATGTTGAAGAATTAGCCAACCAGCTACTGTCCTCTCACGCCCACCTTGGCTCTTGCTAAAGTGGTCACGGACTCAAAATCGTCAGCTATTTAAATCAACTGTCACATGGCTCTTTTTATTGAGTTTTTTAAATTTATCTTTTGAATGTCTTATAGATACATATTGAAATTTCTCTTGACATTTGTTGTATTAATATTAGATTTTGAATTTGATAAAAATGTGGTGTAAAACTCATATTTTACGTCTTCTAATTATAGCACGTCATATCAGTATTTTGCAAAGTAATGAATAGCTAGTATCACACATCATCACTACTCATCAAAATCCCAAAACTCATATGCTCTCTCACCAAACAGCCATCATAGGCCAATCTTCTTCAGATCCACCTCTCACCGGTTGTCATCATTGTCGTCCATGGCTGTGACTTGGATCAAATTGCCTCCCACAAACGAAACCCAAAAACCAAATAGCCACCGTGGCTCCACATCTTGCCGATTCTCCAAATCCACCATTTCAAACCGATCCACAAACAAAACCCAAAAACCAAACTCAACCTCAACCACCTTATCAAAGTCAAAATCAGCGGTGGAAAAAACCTAGTGTTGTGGTGTTCAAGGCAAAGGAACTGAGAGATTCACAGCTGATTGTGGCGGTGGTGGTTACTGGCAAAGGAATGAGGCAGTGAGTCTCGACCTTGGGTTCCTTGGGGCAAGAACAGAGAAGAGGAGAGAGAGATAAGACAAGTATGGACACAGGATCAATGGTGGTGACCTTTGGCGAGTGGCAGCAGCGAGCAAGGGTTGCTCAGCCATGGCCAATGGTGTTTGTGGTTAGGGAATGGGTTTGAGAGTGCAGATGTGTTGGAGTTTTTTGTGGCTTTAATCAGTTGTTATCAGATGTGTTAGTATTTGGTGTTCTCTTTTAAAAAGTCTAACGCGGTGCTCATTTTTGGATGGTGTAAATAAAGGGTTTTACACTACATTCTTATAGAATTTAATCCCTTAATATTACGGTTGTTTTGCTTTTTCTCCAATAGTCTCACATATAGAATGTTTTCTATTTTTTCCCCTTGCCGGCATTTGGTTCAATGATATATGTTATAAAGAAATTTCAAACAGAAAACCGGCACATTTCAGATGTCGATTTTGGACCATGATTTGCACAAAGTAATGAAAAAGTGTTGAAGTTTGCAATTTTTTCCCCTGTTTGGTAATAAAAGAAAGATAAGTGAATAATAAGTATAGAAAAAAATGGACAACTATTCAATATTCCATGACAATGAGTCTTAATAAAGTTTGCCTCTTGGCACTCATATCCAAATTGACCCAAACTCAAATATATATATATATATATATATATTTTTCTTTCTTGAGAGAGTTTCAACCTATAGTGTTCGCTCATGATAATAATTTTTTATCATTAAACTAAGACACCAATTGATTTTTAGTGTAGCCAGAGATTGAATCTCAAATCTCTTAATATCATACTGTATCATCTTTTTATTTCCAAAGTTATTTTATTTTCTTTTATATCGGATAGGAATAACACAAATTTTTCTTCTTGTCTGGTTGGCGCGCTTCTATTTAATTAATGGAAGGACAGGATCAATTGTCCAACGGTCCAAGAGGCTTGAAGCCTACTACAACGGTAAGAGGGATAGTTACCAGAGCCATATTGAAGAATTAGCCATGGAAGGTCCCTCTCACGCCCACCTGGGCTCTTGCTAAAGTGGTTAGGGATTGAAAATAGTCAAGCATTTGAATTAACTGTCAATTGGCTCTTATTATTGATTAAAACTTTATTTTTTGGGTGTCCTGCAAATGTAATGCTCTGTTAAATTTCTGTTGATATACAGATACAAATTCTTCCCGCAATCTCTTTACTTGAAGCAAGGTTATCATACAATGCCTCATTTGCTTGGAGAAGTATAATGGATGCTAGAAAGGTTGCACAGTTGAGCAGCGCTATTGTTGGAAGATATAAATGGAAGACAGGTTAACATCTGTGAAGATAGGTGGCTGCCATCACCAAGAACATTTAAAGTGGTTTCTCCAACAAATCCTCAATCTGGAGAAAACTATGTGTGTTACTGGCTGGATGATGATACAATGACTTGTAGATTTTTCGGTATAGAGTGCATATAATTTGTTGGAATACGAGGCTAGGTCAGGTTTAGCGCTATTGTTGGAAGATATAAATGGAAGACAGGTTAACATCTGTGAAGATAGGTGGCTGCCATCACCAGGAACATTTAAAGTGGTTTCTCCAACAAATCCTCAATCTGGAGAAAACTGTGTTACTTGCTGGATGATGATACAAAGACTTGTAGATTTTTCGGTATAGTGTGCATATAATTTGTTGGAATACGAGGCTGGGTCAGGTTTAGGAGAGGCTTCAAACAATCACAGCGCAACAATTATGTGGCAGGCACTGTGGAAAGTTTTTCACGGCATGCTCTTCAGGATATCATAGCAACAAAGACTCGACTATTTTCCAAAAGGCTTCATCTCTTCAGTAACTTGTGAGCAGTGTAATGAAGTTCCTGAAACCAGTTTACATGCTTTATGGTCTTGCCCACATGCCAAGAAGGTATGGCAATTAATTGAAGGCATAAACATTATCCCACAGCAGCCTCATCAGAAATCGACTGATCTATTCTCCTGGATGCTGCACCACAAGAATACTATCTCACTGAAACTATTTCTCATTCAGTCATGGCAATCATGGCTACACATATATGGAAAAAGATTTGAGGAACCAGGAATACAGCAACCACTTTAGTATATAGAGGTAAGGCGATGCATGAATGCTACTTGGCTGCAAAATTTTCATCTAAGCTACTGCAGAAAGTACACATCCCAATATGGAAGTCCCTTCAGTTACCTTACTTCAAGGTAAATATTGCTGTAAAAAAAATGCAAGGATGACTTTTGTTAATTGTTATGGGATATGCGCAGTGATTAGACTTAACGAGATTTTAATGGGAATTTTGTTGCAGCTAAGGTAGAGGTGATTGTGAGCCAATGCTGGCTGGAGGCTCAATTTACAGGATTCTGGCATGCCCTACAATTGTGTAACCAGCAGGGACTTCAGGAGGCTCAACTTGAGGGCCACTTTTGGTACTGCCATTGCTGCTTTTAACATGGATTCCCCCAAAAAAGTGACCAGAAATGCTCTGTTCAACGAAGTGAAAACTAGCTATATCTAATTTCAGATGCTGAGTTTAAATTGGTGGACAAAAGCTGTAATAATGCTGCTCTAGTTTTAGCAGATCTTGTGTGTAAGTATTGTGTTGCTGAGATTTGGCTGGATGTCCCCCAACCTCTTATCACCCATTGTATAGATTTGATAATTTTTGTGACATGCAATATATATCCTGCTGCTGTTAATAGAAAAAAAAAGAAAAAAAAAAGATGTATACATATTGATATGTCTTTCCTATGTATTTGTTTGTTATATTAATATTATTTTTATTTTTCTTTTTTCTTACAGTCCCAACATATATGATGTTTTCTATGTATTATTCTTTCTCGGCAGTAGGCTCTTCATATTGAGAAATTTCGAACAGAAACCTCGCTTGGTTCAGATTTTGATTTTGGACCATGATTTGCACGCCTATATGCTATTGAAGTTAGAAAAAGAAAAGCAATGGAAAAGTGAATTGAAGTTTGCAAAACTTTATTATGTTTGGTAATAAGAGAAAGAGAAGTGAATAATAAGTATAGAAAAATTGGGTAATTATTCAATATTCCATAATTAACAGAGTTTGTAAAACACCAGCAGAAACAATCACATGAGCAAACAGAAAACAAAATTGTAAGGCTCCAGAGTCCTTACACACCAAAACCAAATAAAATAAAAGAAAAGAAAAGAAGAAGACAGCAAAACTAATTGGCTACACAGTTCTCCCCAAGGATGGAACTAAATTAATCCCCCATTTACTACAAATGGCTTACTTCTAGTCTCCACCCTTAGTTTAAGCTCTCTTTATGGCAATGAAGAATAGCATTCCTTTGGTGCCATATATCATATATGGTACACATCAGCACCTAAGGCCAACGTGCATACCACAGCCCTTAGAGATTTTCCCTTCCACTGATTTTCTCCCCACACATTGATGTTTTCTCACACAAATTTAAGGGACCTACTTAAGCAAAACCTCATTTATTCTTTCCAAAACCAGACAAATTTTAAAGTTCTGCAGATACCATGAAAAACCTTACCGCAAACCAGTTGCTTATGCTTATAGTTGCTTCTAGATTTCCATTTCCCATTCAAGGAATGCAATATAAATAAATACCTTTAGGGTGGCAAGGCACCATTCTCATGCCAATCGACACAACCTTGAACAGTGAGCCATCTCAAGCTCTATTGGGGTATGGTAGCTGTTTGTGGCTAAAGCAGAGATCCCTCCACCAATTCCTCGCTCTAATGCAAATTGGATCTGTTTCTCATGTCCATCTTTTGGGAGGAAAGGACAATCCTTGTATATCCAAGTGGGTAAGTAGAGAAGGTAGCAACCCCAAAACCAACATCCAGAACCAGAACTAACCCTGCAGTACAATGCCCTATTAACTACCCCTGCAGTAAAATGCCCATTGTTACCCAGTATTGACAACTTCTAAAAGAATTCCAAGTACCTATGCTCTTCTGGATCCAAATTATTTGCCTCCTCTTTGTTAGATTTAGCTGGACACGACTATTTGATTAGTTGATAATTTAGTTCACATCATTGTGAGAAGCATTCTTTTCTGTCTAGATCAGGTACGTATCTTGATACTAGTTTGAACTTGTTGAACCAGGTTAACCATAATGCTTCATCATGATTAAACATCTCAGAGTAAAACTAGCAAAATTCTAAATGAAAAATCTAATCTTAATTAGCTCATTAAATCATCCCATAATGCTTTATTAAGATTAGGAATCTTAGAGTAAACCAGCCAAAAAAAAAAAAAAAAATGAAAATCTTTTTCTAAAAAGCTCATTTAATCTTCTCTTTTTCTGCACATAGTAGTGTCTCTTCCATTATTGGTACTAGTTGCAAATCCGCGCAATGCGCAGGAAAATATAATATAATTATTTTTTATTGGATAATTATTGAATTAATATATTAGATTGTGTGTTTTTAAAAATTCAATGTGTTATTTGAAATTATGTTTTAAATTAGAAGTTTTTTGTAGTGTAACAAAATATATTTTGTAGTCAGGTATTATATATAATAAGATATGTATGAAAACACAATACAATAATTTTATTTTATTTTAAAAAAATATTGATAGTGTGAGAACTATTAGACCAAGTTGTAACTATGTATATTTTGTTTATTACTATATAGATGTATGCAATTTAACTCTTATAAATATATTTTCTCCAAAACATAGATCCATATCTCTTTCTTCCTCACAATTGAAACTAAGTGAAAAAGTAAATAAAATAACTATGCAATAGATCATTATCAATAAATCATATATCATAAATTGGAAATATAAAATAAAATAAAATGCAAAAAGAAAAAGTTCCTTAGGTATCTATACATAGAAACATTAATAGCATAATGATGCTATAAAATAAATTATATTTTATCTTATTTTCTTTTTGGCTTTTTCAGTAAAGATGATCAACTGAGCAAAGTAAAAGCTTACCAAGAAAGTTTGGATTAACTAAAAATTTGATGGTGAAGATGCTAATTATTTGTAATAAAATGACCAAAATAAAAATCACTAATGGATTTGAGAAAAACACATAAGATTTCTAAAAGGAATTTTACCAAACAAATGGGATGTAACAATACAAAATTTCTACACTGAATATTTTTTTGACTTTTTTGATACTCTACAAATAAAAAAACTTTATTAATTTTTTGTCACAATATAGACTATAGAGTGATTACAAAATAACAAAAAGTCAAGGAACTTATATTAAAAGGCTTTCTATACAAAATTCCAATAGAAGGGAGACTAATAGGCCTTCCACTTTCTTCAAGACATAGCGGATTATGAAAGATCATACATCCTTTGCCTACTCTTTCCTCTTTCTCAAATTCACATTATCAAAGAAGTATATGAAGCTAAAAACATTGTGAATACATCTCCATTCAGTAGAAGTCCATTGGTAGGCACATTCAAATTCGTAGTCATGTATATTTTGTTTTGAAATAAACTCAAATTTCTATTTTAAAAAAACTACGTATTAACCCAAGCCAAAATTCAACCAAAACTATAGGAGTGATCTATGATGGGAAATTTAAAAAATACAACACAAAAAAATTAAATAAAAAAACCATCAACCTAAATTAGAGCTATAAGAAAAAAAAAAAAAAATCAAGAGAGAGAGAGAGAGAGAGAGAGAGAGAGAGAATACTCACAGTTTTTGTGTGGAAAAAAATATGGATTGAATGGAATAAATGATATCAAATTTACACAAAATAAGATGGAGAGAAAAAGAGTTAAAATATAAGAAAGCGGAAATGATGAACAAAGTTTAATGGTAAAGTAAAGAATAGTAGGGAGATAAAGAGGCAAAGAGGAAGGAGAAAGGCTGGAGAAAGAGAAGAAGAGTTTTTTTTTTTTTTTTTTGGGTAATTTTTAGAATAGGAAGATGAAAAGTTTAAATATTCAATTAACAATCACTTGAAATTAGAAAGAAGAAAACGAAAAGTTGAAATCAATTTGGATAGTTGAATATGGTCAAACATTTGCATCTAATAAATAGTAAACATGTGCATATATCCACTAAAATGATAATGAATTATTCAATTTTAACAATTACTTGAAATTAGAAAGAAGAAAATGAAAAGTTGAAATCAATTTGGGTAGATAAATAGTCAAATATATGCATTTAAAACAAATGAATAGTAACATGTTGAATAGTAATGGAGAGCATTAACAGGTTTGTCTAACTATATTTAACTAGTAAGTTTCCCGTGCGATGCACGGATAATATTATAATGTTTTATGTAAATTTGTTTTTGGAAAATATTATACATATATTATAGCATATTTATTATAAAACTTTGTTAGTAATGAGTTCATCATAAAAGTAACAATTATAAATTGCACACATATATCTATTATAATTATTTTGTTCAAGTAATGAGCAATAATGAAAACAACTTGGAGTAATATTGTATAATAAAAGTTGATAAAAGCATATTAATTCATTCTATATTATTGATTTTTATTATGCGATGTAATAAAAAGCTTCCTGTGGGGTCCAAATGATTTATGGGCCAGGTCCATCTACCCGGGGAGAATCCAAAGGCCCAAGCCGAGGAGGGCTATGGCCCAATCTCGACAAGATAGCCTATGGGTACCGCTGAGGGCAGTTCAGTCCTCGGCAGACCCAAAGTTCCCCCCCAGAAAGAGGGGTGAAAACGGTATAGGACTGAAACTTGGAAGAAAGATCTAAAATATCTAGGGAAAGCTGCCCTTACTGCCATTTAATACTCTTAATCTGACATAGCCGCATTCTTTGGCTTTTACAACCACCCCCGACGACTTTGGGTATGGGCTGATGGGACAAATATCAACCTTGGAAATGTTGACCCTACACGTGGACGAAGGACAGTGGACACAAGTGAATATAAAAGGAAAAAATCAGTAACCTAGTGAGGAGGCTGGGAAAAATGGCCAAGAACCAGAGCCTCCCAGCCCACCTCCAAGAGAAAGATTCCAGGGGTGAAGGAAACTTAACTATACATATAAACTACCCCGAAAAACCCACCGCCTGGTGACTAAGGCCTAGCCTTTCAAACCCACGCTCTACAAATGATATTGTTTGGGCCTTTTCATGTGCGAATCTCACACAGTTAGGTTCGTTATGATTCGTGGCCTTACAATTGACGCCGTCTATGGGGAAGGCTTGTGTGTTGGTATAGGCGGTGGGTAGATAGAGTTTCTTTGTTATTTCTAACCGTTGGTTATAAAGTTCTAGTACAAAGTTCTGCTAGGGGCTACGTTTCTTGACTAGGGGCTTGGTTGAGGAGCTAACTCCCCTAAAGCCAAAATCCCACACATAGAGAAAACTAGGTTTTGGACAGAGCCAAGGCATTGCATGGTCCTCGGACCCAAGCCTATGGTGAAACCAATTACCTGGATGAGGAAAACTAAGTTTTGGACAGAGTCAAGGCATTGCATGGTCCTCGGACCCAAGCCTATGGTGAAACCAACTACTTGGATGTGATGAAAACTAGGTTTTGGACAGAGCCAAGGCATTGCATGGTCCTCGGACCCAAGCCTATGGTGAAACCAATTACCTGGATGAGGAAAACTAGGTTTTGGACAGAGCCAAGGCATTGCATGGTCCTCGGACCCAAGCCTATGGTGAAACCAACTACTTGGATGTGATGAAAACTAGGTTTTGGACAAAGCCAAGGCATTGCATGGTCTTCGGACCCAAGCCTATGGTGAAACCAATTACCTGGCTGAGGAAAACTAGGTTTTGGACAGAACCAAGGCATTGCATGGTCCTCGGACCCAAGCCTATGGTGAAACCAACTACTTGGATGTGATGAAAACTAGGTTTTGGACAGAACCAAGGCATTGCATGGTCCTCGGACCCAAGCCTATGGTGAAACCAACTACTTGGATGTGATGAAAACTAGGTTTTGGACAGAACCAAGGCATTGCATGGTCCTCAGACCCAAGCCTATGGTGAAACCAACTACTTGGATGTGATGAAATTAGGTTTTGGACAGAGCCAAGGCATTGCATGGTCCTCGGACCCAAGCCTATGGTGAAACCAATTACCTGGATGAGGAAAACTAAGTTTTGGACAGAACCAAGGCATTGCATGGTCCTCGGACCCAAGCCTATGGTGAAACCAACTACTTGGATGTGATGAAAACTAGGTTTTGGACAGAACCAAGGCATTGCATGGTCCTCGGACCCAAGCCTATGGTAAAACCAATTACCTGGATGATGAAAACTAGGTTTTGGATAGAGCCAAGGCATTGCATGGTCCTCGGACCCAAGCCTATGGTGAAACCAATTACCTGGATGAGGAAAACTAAGTTTTGGACAGAGCCAAGGCATTGCATGGTCCTCGGACCCAAGCCTATGGTGAAACCAACTACTTGGATGTGATGAAAACTAGGTTTTGGACAGAACCAAGGCAATGCATGGTCCTCGGACCCAAACCTATGGTGAAACCAACTACTTGGATGTGATGAAAACTAAGTTTTGGACAGAGCCAAGGCATTGCATGGTCCTCGGACCCAAACCTATGGTAAAACCAACTACTTGGATGTGATGAAAACTAAGTTTTGGACAGAACCAGGGCATTGCATGGTCCTCGGACTCAAGCCTATGGGAAAACCATTACCTGGACTTTAAGATCTATCCGAGGAAAACTCTCCACTAGCAATTGGGTTAGTTCCTAAGTGGTGAGGATTATCAAGTCCGTTTTCGGATCTGCAGCACCAAAGGGATCGATGCAGTGTGGAGCAATAGGTCGCTCGAAAAACAATTTGAGTTCTCTACTGCTTAGATAACCCCTCGGAGGGATTATTTGGAGATTATCATTCTCAGGCGGTATTCTCGCTCTCATCTCAGAATATTCAATTGTTACCTCGGTTAGTTTCCTAAGTTTAACTCACTATGAATTATCGTTGTCATGCTTGGTGGTGTTGATAAATTAGAATTAGTTGGACTATGTGCCAAGATTTCCCGCTCTAATTATCATTGAATAAACACACACATGGAGCACACCCTTCCACAAAGTAGTGTTGCAAAAAGAATAGTATTCAAAACAAGTAAATAAATTTCCCTTTTACTAAATCAAGGAAATAGCATAGCATACAATAAAAAGCTGGAATCAGCTTGTGTCAAAGTTCGCTACATAATAGAAAAGAAAGATACAAGGGAATAAGATAAAGCCGAAGAGGTAGTACAGAGGAGAGGTCGGCTACTGCTTCTAGATCTTATTCTTTTTCAGTACTTTTGCATGTCCCTAACTCAGGCAGCAAAAGAACCCGACTTGAGCCTCAAACCGCAGAAGGAAAGGTGCAAGGAGCCGGAAGTTGAGGAGCCTTTACCAAAAATTTGCCTGCAACAAGGCAGAGGCGCTGGTGGCGGAGAATCTTTCTTCTGACACACCAAAATTTTGGCATGAACAGAGCTTGCTTCAGATTTTGACTAAAAAAGGGAGAAACACCCTTTCCCCCCTGTCACACTGGAATATTCTCTTGAATTTATGCCTCCTTTGCCCGTACCTCACTATCTGGAGTCTCAAGAGGACACGGCGCCTTTGTGGCGGAGAGAGTTCCTTTACCCCAACCCTCGCCTCAAACATGATGTACTAGGAGAGGAGACTGAAGGATTTGTGCGAAGGTAAAGCAACTTTCTCTCCTATTTATGTAAAAGATAAGGTGGAGGCATTTAACTCACGCAGCGTCCCAAGGAACGCTACAGACAAAACGTCTCCGGCTCGATTTCCAATGCCGTCTGCAACCCTGAGATTAAAGGAGTCTCGTGAAGGCGTACCTCGAATACTGGGACGCCAAAAAGTACCGCGTGACCTAAGACTACGGAAATACCCTCTAATTTGTGGGCCCAGTAAATTCGTGGCCCAGGCCCACTCAGCATAGGGGCCCAAGGACAGAACCAAGGCCTTGCATGGTCCTCGGACTCAAGCCTATGGGGAAACCAACTGCTCGGATAGGGAAAGTTCTCGGCCCAAATGCTGTAAAATGTAGAGGCCAATAAAAGTGTTAGGATGATGGTGGGGCACTCTACTATTCAGTAGTCTCAGGGGGCTGTTCATTTTGGCGAGTGATATTTCCTCGGACGATTACTTCCTACGCCACATTGAGCAATTAATTAGCATCTCGGCTAGTTTTGGGGTAAGTGTCCTTTTTCTCAGGTCGGCGGTATTGTGCCGGGCCGACTGGGAAAGCTTATCATAATGCCTTTTTCTTTTCCTGCCTAATGGGAGTTTCAACCCTAAGTACTATTCGTTTGGTTCAGTATTATGAAACTGTATTGTTTTTATAAACGCCGAGTAAGATTTTTCTTAACTGGGACTTTGGTCCTAAACGTCGGTCACGGTTTGAGAATAAAAAGAAGTCACTCGGTTGTATATCATTGCGATGCGCTATTATTCCGAGAATATAAAAATAGAACATGAAAAATAAAATGATAACAATTTTTATTAATACGAAAAATTATTACAACGTACAAAGAGGGGCTCAAACAAGCCTATACAAAATGTGAACTGCCTAAGCAATGATAACATCCACAGTACAGATAAGTAAACAGTCAGGCGCCTTTTAAACTCGTTTTCGAAGTCTCTTCAATCTCTGCCTCAATACTGCTCATATTATGATAAGAGCCTACTTTGGAATAAGATGAAGGAGGAGGAAATAGTAAGGAAGAAATCAATGAAGAAGATGGAGGAGATGAATAAAGAAGATGGAAGACATGAGTAAAGAAGGAGGAGAAGAAGAGAGAAGAGATGAAAAGAAAGAAAAGGAGCAAAAGAGGGAAAAGAAAAAGTACCAGAATGGATCTGGTGCTGGGAAGACTAAGAAAGGGAGGCGGAGAGGGCCACCAGTGAACAAAGAGAAGAAGAAGCAGAGACACTTAGTCCCTGCCTCGGTTCTGACTCCTAACACGCTGGGGCCATACTAGGTATGCTCATAGGAGAGCGGTTGGTACTGATGATGGGTGTTCTCGACTCAGTCACGCCGAAAGTTTGACGTGACAAGTCCCTGCTTCGGATTTTGACTGAAAGAGGGGTGAGGTTGATTTTGAGTCTTCGCCATCCCTGTCCCGATCGAGCCATAATGAGCTTTATTGGAACGTGGCGCTTACGGGAGGGGTATGGCTCCTGCATCGCTCGTTGTTATAGTAAAGTGTATCACGATTTAGTGTATAAGCCAGTGGGTAAAATGAACCCTAGGGGAGACCAAGTATTTCAAATCTCAGAAGGATGACAAGGGATTCTTCACAAAAACAATAACCTCCTCCCTTCTTTCTTATACAAAGGGCGGAGCCGGGGGGGGGGGGGGGGCATTTAATAAGTACAGATTTCCAAAAGAATCTGCAAACACGAACATGCCGGTTCCACTCCTCTACCTCATCAAAACAAATCGTCGAATTAAAGTAGTTCCGTAAATAGAGGGCATTAAAAGTGCGTTTTGAATACCCAAACGATAAGAACGCATCAAGAGTAAAGTCAAAAGACTGTCTCGCAGATCGGTGCATTTCTTGGGCAGATGAAGAGCCGCCAGCATTATTAATAGGCCGAATTGATTGGGCTGTAGGAAGAGGCTCGGTGTTACCAAAACCCCCCTTTCCAACCAGGAGGTTGGACAGTAGGGTTTTGAGGGGCTATTGTGGGGCCCAAATGATTTATGGGCCAGGCCCATCTACCCGGGGAGAATCCAAAGGCCTAAGCCGAGGAGGGCTATGGCCCAATCTCGACAAGATAGCCTATGGGTACCGCCGAGGGCAGTTCAGTCCTCGGCAGACCCAAAGTTCCCCCCCAGAAAGAGGGGTGAAAACGGTATAGGACTGAAACTTGGAAGAAAGATCTAAAATATCTAGGGAAAGCTGCCCTTACTGCCATTTAATACTCTTAATCTGACATAGCCGCATTCTTTGGCTTTTACAACCACCCCCGACGACTTTGGGTATGGGCTGATGGGACAAATATCAACCTTGGAAATGTTGACCCTACACGTGAATGAAGGACAGTGGACACAAGCGAATATAAAAGGAAAAAATCAGTAACCTAGTGAGGAGGCTGGGAAAAATGGCCAAGAACCAGAGCCTCCCAGCCCACCTCCAAGAGAAAGACTCCAGGGGTGAATGAAACTTAACTATACATATAAACTACCCCGAAAAACCCACCGCTTGGTGACTAAGGCCTAGCCTTTCAAACTCACGCTCTACAAATGATATTGTTTGGGCCTTTTCATGTGCGAATCCCACACAGTTAGGTTCGTTATGATTCGTGGCCTTACACTTCCTTACGAATTTTTTTTCCTCAATGATTTGTTATTGCGGTATGATGATGCTTGTTGTCATCATTTGTTTCTCCATTTTCATCATTTGAAATTTAGTCCATCCATATTTGTTCAATTTTTGAGCTTTCATCATTTTTTCCTTTTGTTGCATCATTTGTGTTAATTACTAATGAATTGGCACCAAGAGATTCTTGATTAGATCTTACAAAGTTTGGACTTTGTCGCTAAGATTTTTCATAGGTATTTGCATTTATATTAAATTTCAATGATGTGACAATTTTTATAAATTTTTTATTTTTGTTAATTTTGGAATAGTGCAGCAAAAAGAATTAATATAGCAAGTTGAATTGTGTTTTTTTTTTTTTTTTTTTCTTCCATACCTTTTTATCATTTGAAGGCGCATCAAAAATCTTAGCAAACTTACACATGGGAATGGTTAAATTTGGGTCATAATATGTAAGGTAAGAACTGGACCTGAGTTTTTAATAAAGTTTGGTCTACTTTTAAAAGGTAATCCATTTTATAATGAATAACTTTTGGTCTAATTGGTCTAATTATCAAGAACAGTTCATATCAATATAATAGTAAAAATAAGTTACTATGATATATTGGGTAACAGTAAAAAAAAACTTAATAAAAAGAGGTAAAAAATGCTAAATTTATATAATAGTAAAAATAAGTTACTATGATTTATTGGGTAATAGTAAAAAAAACTTAATGAAAAAAGGTAAAAAATGTTAAATGCAATAAGTTACTATGATCTATTGGGTAACAGTAAAAAAAACTTAATAAAAAGAGATAAAAAATGCTAAATTTATATCATAGTAAAAATAAGTTACTATGATTTATTGGGTAACAGTAAAAAAAACTTAATGGAAAAAAGTAAAAAAGATTAAATGCAATATTAGAGTGCCACGTGGCAGGACCTCATATACTCTCACATGAGGTCTCTGCTTTTATATATATTGATTGATTATTTTATATAAAATAACATAGAAAAATCATAAAGGAATTTTATAAAAAAAAAGTACGACATGACTGATGAGGTGGTTCAACAGGAGTACAGTAACATTAAATTTTACGTCTCAATTTTTAGATATATATAGATGTCCAAAACATCTTCAGACACCACATTTCTCCAAAACATCCATTATTGATATGTCCACTTTTCCTATAATCCACACAACCAATAAACTCGAGATTACAACAGCCAAACAATGGAACAATGCCATTCTTTCTTGCTCACTAAAAAGTCGAACCTCTAAATCCCACACAACATTACACACCATTAGTAACAGAATCTTTTTTAGCCTGTTTATGGCCAGTCTGACAAAGTTTAGCCTGCTTCGTCACAAAATGATCAACACCTTTCTTCCTGAAGTATCCTTGCTTACTTAAAACCTAGAAAACCAGTACCTTTGCTTCAAAGATGGCCCCTTATTTTGTGCAAGCAGCCTACACAGAATACTTTCATGAAGCAGCCACTTCTACAACAAACAACTACAAAGACCAATTAGAAGGAAACAAGTGTCAAATTTTAATAAACGATAGCAAGAAAGAATTTGAATATTTAAAAAGTTTACATAGATTAAACTATAAAAGCAAAGGAGATATTTACAATACACATCAATCTTGAAAGAAAAATGAAGATTAATTGTCGAGTCAATGCAAGTATATACACATACATTACCATTCATAACTTTTTGCATATAATGGCAGTGCTCAAGACTTGAACTCACTTTATGAAAAAGAAAGACTTGAACTCACACACAATTGGTAGGCTAATACATTACCAATCATAAAATCAAGAGTGTAACCAAACTGAGCTAAGCACAACTTCCTACTACTAAGACTCAGCACTTACAAAAAAATTTCTAGAACTAAAGATTGGCTTGAGCTTGATTTCAGTCTCAATATTCTGGTTGAACTTCAGCTCTTGCAATACTTAACTGTCTTCCAAGCTTCTTGTAAGCTCCAAAAAAAAAAAAAAACCCCTTCTAAACGCTTGATCTTTTGAAATTTTAAACTTCAAAAGCTGATGGGTATTTCATAAAGGGTCAGGTTACTGCACAACTTAGGAAGCAACACCTGTGATGGCCTTTATCATCTCATGTGTACATTTATAATTTTTTAAAGGCTCCTCAACATGTGCTTTTCCCTCATGTTCACCCGCAGTTGCTAAAGGGAAGCATGGCTTTTTATGACAGAGGAATGGCTACTATTTCATTAGTAATTTGCAGTTGGGGAACCAGATAGGGCAAAATCCATCTTATACATGAAAAGCCAACGGAGCCACAGCATTGTCGATGTTGTACTCCAATCCCAAATAGATTAAAAACAAAAAAAAAAAAAACAGATAAATTGAGAAGAATGTTCAGTCTATGCTCATTTCGCAAAATGAAAGAATCAGATCAGTTTGAGAAGAAAATATTTCCTCAGATCTATGATGGAGACCCTCTAGCAAGCCAGAAAATGAGCTACGAGCTGAGCATAATGATGTTTAAGCTCATAGCATGGTTCAAGCTCAGTCATCCTCTTAACAAACAAGGCAAGTAAACTTTGATCAAGCTTCTTGCACTCGCACTTGGCTCATCTTACAGCCTCACAGTACTTGAGAACAGTTCTAAATATGTACCTACAACAAGCATGAAAAGAATTGGGAGAACAGGATTTTTAGCATAGTTAAAATAAAACCAGAAAGATTAAGGTCACAAGACACTTCAAAAAACTGAAACCCAACCAAAACATGAAGAAAAATCCCTACATCAAAAATGGAAAAAAAAAATTCATTAAAAGATAGAGACAACTTAAATGAGCTAAAGATCGAAAGTGCTAAGTTTTAAATTCAGTGGCACTGTCAACAAAGATTTAAAAAGAACATAAAGAGAAATTCTTCAAAAACACTTCCTTATGTGTCAACCAAAATACACTGGAAAGAAAATTCAATGAGAGTTTTACCAGTCCCACTTCCCATTAAAACATAAGCTTAGGGAAATGAACAATTGGTCCCCTCAGCTATAGTAGCTTCTAACTTTTTCACCAGACAAGCCAGAGAAAATATTTAGATAGTTTTAAGCAAATGGATGTCAGTTTCTCAATTGATTTTTTTTAAGCCTTCACCAAAAAGCTAACCACCCCAAATACAAGTGAAATAATTAATGATGTTTTAATTCTTTTCCAGTGAGCTCTACGTAAAATGGCTCCTCCTACCCTTGTAAGAGTAAAGTGGAGGTGAGGTCATGGGTTCAAGATGCATTGGTAACATGTGTAACTTACAAATAAATAATAAAAAGGGTGAAATAATTTGTGTGTTTTCTGTCACAGTATCACATTGGCACACTACATTTGCGTACAAACCGTGGAGACCTGTTGATGCAGGAGGCAGGGTGAAGGATTTATTATATTTTATTTGATTTTATGTATCAAGGGCAATTGTGTAATTTCATAATATTCTGGAATGGACTAATGTCCATTGGGTCTTACTTTAGTTTTATTTTAAGTTTGGTTATTTAGTAGTAAAAGCCTAAGGAGTCCAAGTCCAAGTCCAAGTCTTATTAGGGTTTTAAGAATTCCTAGTTCAACTAGGATTAGGTATTAATTTTCTATTTAAAGAGTTGTTGTATTTTCTACTGAGGTAGAGAGGTTAGTGATGAATGTTTTTTAGAATTTAATAGCTATGAAGCTTTCTTTATGGTTTGTGTGATGCAACCTTCTCTGAGGTGTGATGCCAAGGAACCCTAGGTGTCATGCTTAGGAAGTCTAGGTCTGATTCCTAGATATTTATCTTTTATTTTATTTTATTTTACTGTTCACGGATCACTGTTCACAGCACAGGAACAGCCACCCAAACCTTGATTGTTCTCCTTTGTTTCATCCCTAAACCCTACTAATCCTTGTCCCCCTTTGGAAACCCTATTATCCCTCTTATTTTCTAGCCTATTTATAACCAAAACCTAATCCTAAACCCTCAAAACAGAAGTATTACCAGATCTGCCCCAACAGTTCTAAATCAGATTTTGTTTGTCCCCCCTTGTCCTAAGTCACCTGTGTTTGTGTATAAAACAAACAACAAATCCAGGATCAAACAGCTGGTGTGATGATCATGATGGTCACAATGTAGTGGAATAAATTGAACATGTCAACATGAGACACTTCTGTAGAAGAAGGCACTGCAAAAACAGTTTTGAGGAAAGACAAGATTATCATGTTGAACAAACACTTAAGCAATGTACAAGGACAGACTTTTCATGGATAAAACTGATTTGTAATCCTACTCCATCAAAATAAACTGAGCTATAAGATCAATCAAATGCTTGGGGTTGGGAAAACAAAGGACCCCTATGTCAATCGATTTCATCAGTTATGAAATAACCAAGAAAAAACCTGGAGAAGTTCTGGATAATTACTACTTGAATAAACTTCACACGAGGATTCATTAAACCAAATAACAATGACATTAGCAGCAAAGGAAATCAATAGAAATGCAAACAACTTACGCATCACCTACCTGGCTTCATTTCAGAAAAGAAATACACAAAAATTTCTTGAACAAGGTTCAGAACATTAGCAGCCAATAGAACCAAAGCCAATTACATAGAAAACTGCAGCAGAACAAGTAACATTCAGTCCACATCCACAAAGAAAGTGCAGTTAATGTTCTGCAGGGTGATTTTCCCCATATATGAATTGTTTTTGTGATCAGAACAGAGACACAGGCTGATGGAGAACAAGTAGGAAAATAGAAGATAAAAGAGGAACAAAAGTAACAACAAAACAAACCCAAGGTTTCACCACCTAGAACCTGCCTGCAAACCCTAGGAGTCAAATATGATTCCCGTGCCCATCCTTGGGAGTAAAGGACATTGTTTGTATATCCAAGGGGAAGAGGTAAGCATAATGCAGATCACTCCCTTGTAGTCATATTTCCTAACCTGAATGTACAACAAAATTCAGTTATGTTTAACATATATGACCAAAAACAACATATTGATCCAAACAAAATACAAAAGTCACAAATACACACGCGCCACACACAAACATATGCATGTATGTATGTGTAGTATGAACATAGGCAGTGATAAAAAGCTGATGAGTTAGCATGACAAAAATTTTGTACCTATTTTTCCACTATAATGATGACAAATTTTTAGCCACAGGTTAGGTGCATCTTCATAGTATGAATCAAAAGTATTAGGAGACAAAAAGGGGCAAATTGGTAGACTAAGATACAGGATATAATAGAGAAAATTATGTTAGCTTATTTCTTTTTTTTGGTGCAACTCCCAAAACAAGGATAATAATTGCTTATATATAATAACATTAAGTAATCCTTAGAAAAAATAACAAATAACATTGCGTAAATTCCCATTTGTAATTTCTTGAAGCAGGAAAGCTCCAACATTGAACATGATGGTATATATTACAGATATGATTATCAATAAGAAAAAATGACAAAATGGAAATTGCAGTTGAAATCAAATTTTAGTGCAAAATAGGATATCTTATTTAGGTGACATAAAAATCCATAAGAGAAGTACCATACATGCTAACAAGTCATAGGAAAAATCAAAACAATTATCTTCAGCAGGACTTAAAATGTTATTTTCAGACTGTTATTCATCAGCACTCCCTCTCTTCCTGGGGAAGACATTACGTGGGGCTATTTAGTAACGTTATTTGTGTGGGGGAGTGGGGGGCAAGCATGATTATATGCGCCATAAAACCAAACAACAAATATATTTTTTCTAATGAGAAAATTCTAACAATTCATGCCAATGGTGACTTCAAATTTACTTGTAAGATAATATTTTTTCAGTGCTTGACAAACAAAAGCAGTATCAAATGCTAACTACATAGCCAGTCATACAATTGGAGAAAAGGAAAAACATTTAAACAAAATAGGGGTATGGAAAACAAGTGCACCTTTTAACATTCTCAGTTGCTTATGTTTAAAATGGGAACCACCAAAGCGATTCTTTTCATGCACCTAATTTTGTCAAGTCGTGTATGATGCACAGTACTTGACCACACATAATCCCTTATGGTTGGCCGCCTTATGGTATTCTTATAATCTTCTGGCATTGGGATCAAGCAAAATAAGTGTGTCTCCAGTGGAGGGCAATGCGCCAATGCCATTCTAGTTCTCTTCCTTTCTGCCAACTGCATCTTTGAGATTAAGTTGACCTCTCATTTAAGCCCACTCCTATTTGAACATGCGGACACTGAAACAAAACCAGGATAATGTTTCTACATGGGCATTGGAATGCACCACTGAATTGATAAGTTTAGCCAAAGATTACTATATATATTCCTGTATCATCCTACTTAAACATGCCAATATCTTGTAAATCACTTCCATTTGATAATGTAATCTATCTGCAGAAACAAATCCATGGATCATCCCTTTAGCCTCATGGCAACTCCACCCTGGTTTCTTCTTGAGATCCTTCTTATTCATTACCCTCCTTACTTCTTCAACTTCATCCCACTGTCCAACACTTGGCCTGTACATACTCAACAAAGTATAGTACCCAATATTATCAGGTTCCAATTCCAAAAGCCTTTGTTCCATATATTCCCCAAGTTTTATGTCTCAATGAACTCTGCAAGCTGCAAGAAGAGAACCCCAAATCCTTCTATCAGGAAAAATCACCATTTTCACTATTATGGTTATGGCCTCTTTAAGCTTTTCATATCAACCCAAAAGATCCACAATGCAATTGTAATGATCCAAATCAGGTTGAATACCAAATATGCATTTCATGGAATTATAGACTTCACACCCTTCTTTGAGAAGACTAGAATGGTTACAAGCAGACAGTAAGCTCAAAAAGATGAGACAGTTTGGTTTTATTCTTTCCCCCAGCATCAGAACAAAAAGTTCTAGTTCAAAACCAAGCCCATGAGTTGCAAAGCCTTCAATCATTGTTGTCCAGGTTACTAACTCTTTGACCAATATATTGTTAAAACACATTCTAGCCAATGAAATGTTTCCGCATCTTACATACATGTTTAAGACAGAGGTTTCCAGGTGCATAGTTTCTTCCATATATCTGTAAATTAAGTTCCTTAAAAAGTAGCCATTGATTGCCATTGCATTACCCAATTGCAGTCTTCCCAGATGGGTACATGCATCAACAATGCTTCTCAAGATCTCAGCCCTGGGCTCAAAATTTGCAGCTTGCATTTGACGGAACAAATTTATGGCATCCTTAATATATCCATTTTGAATGAAACCTGACATCATTGCCCTAAACGTAAGACTGTTTCTATTAGGAATTTCTCTAATCAACTGAGCTGATGCCGCTATTTTCCTACACTTGGCATAAAAATCCAACAAAGAAGTCAGCAACACATCATCACAAAAACCAGTTTAATGGTTAAACGATGTATCTGTTCTCCTTGAAAAAGATCTCTACTCGCAAATGCTGATATAAGTAATGTTAAGCTCTCAATGCTGAGTGCAGCACTACTACCCCGCATTTCACAAAAAATATTCACTAACTTTTCAATATCCCCTTCCATGGCATAATAGGAAATCAGAATATTGCAGGAAACCTCATCCTTTCTGTCAATCTTGCTGAAAAAGTTTTTGACTTCTTCAACACTACCTGTCCAAGTATACATTTTTAAAACTGATTTGCACTGACCCATCTATTACCAACCCACTCTTGATTGCATAACCATGAAGTTACATCCCATGGATCAAACTTTCACTGGCACAACAAGCCAGCAACATTGCCATCAAAGTCACTGAATTGGGTTCAGAGTTTACCATCATTTCCTGGAACAAATTGAAAGCAGTACCAACACTTCCGTCACTAACATACCCTGAAATCATCAACGTCCAAGAAACCAAATCTCTCTGTGACATAGCATCAATCAGTTTACGGGCATAATCTACACACCCACATTTAAAATAAACCTCAATCATGGTATTGCAAAAATAATCATCAAATCCAAACCCCATTTTCGTTGAGACACAATGGACCATCTCTCCATACATTACATCACTCTGAAGCGATGAAACAGCTTGGTTTACTATTGGAAACGTGAAACTATCATGGGCAACACCCAGACGTCTCATTGTTTTATATAACAGAAAAGCCCAATGAAAAAGACCCAAATCAAGATGGGACTTAATGATCAAATTCAATGCAATAGTATGAGGTTCTTCTAAGGTATTAAATACACGGACGACGCTCAACAGAGATGGGTAGGAAACCTTTTGAGACAATGAGAGAAGCATGGGCTTGTTTCAGAGTTTGAAGGTCTTTGCATGAATGTCATAGCCGTGAAGAAGAAGAAGAAGAAGAAGAAGAAGAAGAAGAAGAATGAGTATTTAGGTGATGGGTGTGAAGAAGAAGAAGAGGAAGTTGTGAAGGGAGAGAGGAGAAGCGAAAAAGATGAAAGACATGACGGAGAAGCGAAGGAATATTGAGGTTAATAGATTGAACAAACAAAGGTGTGTTCTTGTTATTGTCTGATTGATGGTGAAATGAATAAAAGAGACAGACTACACCGTCGTGTGTTCTGTTCTACACTGAAATCTTTCCACGGCTAACGGCTCTTTTTTTTTTTTTTCTTTTTTTTGAGAAACTACATAAAAGGGCTAAAGTATATTTCTTGTTTGGTTAATTATTATTACACATTTGTTAAACATGATTTCATTTATAATTTGTAACTTCGATTTTCCTTATAGAGAATAAAATAAATTATGGGTTCAAGAGTAAGATTTATGAAATATATATATATATATATATATGTATGTATATAATAAATTAATGAGTTCCACTTTACCTTGATTAAGGTGGTGGATATATGGTCAAGGAAAATTAAAATTTTATTTCCAATTTTGATTTTGGTATTGGAGAGAGAAAATTTGTTGGTATGGAATCCTATGAGATTCTGTGACTAATGTTAACAATCTACTACGTGAGAGACTGATTTACAAAAGTGAAAGTATTTTACGATGAATTAATCATCATCTATGCATTTTTTGTAATTTTTTCAATTAAAATAAATTTGAGGCCAAATCAACCAAAAATACAGCTTCAATTTCTGGTGGAATATCTTTCATCCAAATTACTACAAGACAGCTAGCATACCTTGCAAGAGTATGAGCAACTATTACCCTGACATTGTACATGAGAGAATTCAACCATATAAGAAATGTGGACAGAACCTTTGCGTCTTGCAGTAAATGGCCAAAAAGAGCAAAGGATTCCTGTTAAGAGGCTATAGTATTTAATGCTTTTTTGCTTTTTCAATAGAGAGCTTTAGGCATAATATAAGTGGCCTTAGGCCTAGACCTAATGCTGGTCCTGTAATTTTTAATATCATAATTAAGGAAACATTTTCTTGACCAATGAATTTCTTCTCTTTGACATGATCAAACCAGTCTTGGTAGAACATTGAACTTAGTTTCACTATGAAGTTTCACTATGAAGAAATGAGCATTGTTGCCTAGGTATGTGAGATGAAGAGAAAGGGTCGTAACAAAGAATTTTAAACTTCAGGTGGCCTTAGGCCTAGAATATCAAAATGAAAGAAAAACATTTTCTTGACCGATGAATTCCTACCCTTTGACATGATCAAACCAGTCTTAGCAGATTTACTGATAATATAGGTTGTCTTTGCAGCGTCATCTATCCAGACGTCGGTGTCGAAGGTGGCGTAACAGGTGAATACCAATAATCAAGGTTATCAATTATCTTTAAAATACTTCTGGATGATTTTATTAGTACTAAACTAATAATCACTAATCAGAAGTATTGTTTTATTGTATCATTTTCACTAAATTCAGTGCGTTGAGCTATTTTGCCTGTGAGGCATCAGCAGGGGCGGAGGCAGCATGGGGGAGGAGAGGGGGGGGGGGGGGGGGGGGGCACTTGCCCCCGGACTCTGTAAAAATGCCTTAAAGTTACTGTATTGGTGATACATTCTTAAAGAGTTTGACACTTTGACCCCTTTGATTAAAAAAAAAATGGAGCAGCCCTACTCCCAGCTTAGAGAAACAGACCAAAAATAAGGGATAAAGCTCCCTGACATGCCTAAGTCCTAACCTCATATTATTATTATTTTTCTTAGTTTTTGTATTGTATCATGTTTTTTACCCGTTTATTTTTTATCTATTTCACTGTACTTGCCTTTCTTACTTATCTCATAAATAACTTATCCCATAAATGAATGATGAAATGCTGTTATCTCTTAACTTTTTTACAATTTCAAAATCTGAATTTTTGTTATAAACTTAATTTTAAATACTTAGAAGGATAGAGAAATAAATGTTGAATTTTACATATTTTAAGAAGCAATCAGACAATAAGACATATATACAACTTTACAACTATTTGCTATATTTTTAATATTTTTAGATTTCATAAAATTTTTAAAAAAAAACTTATAGATGAATTTTTTTTTCTTAATTTATATTAAGGAATCAAATTAGATGTCTAAACTATATGTATTTATTCTTCTAATTTTTTTTTTTACAGATTTACATTAATCTCTTCTTTCAACTGTTAGTAACTATAAATTGGTTATTTTTGTTTCTTTCTTTTAACAATATAAAACATATACTTGTAATTACAATTGTTTATTTACAATTTATTTTGTTATTGTTATGGATTAATATATTTAACTTATTTTTCTTTTAATACTGTCTTTTAATCTTGCCCTCCTTAGATTGAAATCTTGGCTTCGCCATTGTGCATTAGCGTAATTTCTATATTTTATTCGAGGGATGCAGTTTCATGTGAAAATTCATCAAACCTCCTTCACTTAAATTTAAAAGTGTATTATTGGTGAATGAAAGTTTAGAATCATCATTCATAAAAATTAGAATCATATCTTGATATAACCTAAATATTCACGTGCCACTTCCACGCAATAGTTTGTACTCTTTCTCCACCTAAACATACCATGTTTCCTCTTTATTCTTCCTTCTAGTTCTTCCCACTGTTTCTTCAGTTTATTTCCCATTATTGTCCTTTCTTCTCTCCCTAGGCCTTCACAAGATACTAACTGTCTTGATTTTACTGCCATCCTTGAGTGAGCGAAATCCTCGGAGCTTATTTACTCCTTCGGGCATGGACTATCGAAACTATTGCACGGTCTGATCCTCCTCGGTCCTCAAACACCCCCATATATATATATATATATATATATATATATATAATTAATGAGTTCCACTTTACCTTGATTAAGGTGGTGGATATATAGTCAAGGAAAACTAAAATTTTATTTCCAATTTTGATTTTGGTATTGGAGAGAGAGAAATTTGTTGGTATGGAATCCTATGAGATTTTGTGACTACTGTTAACAATCTACTATGTAAGAGATTGGTTTACAAAAGTGAAAGTCTTTTACGGGAAATTAATCATCACCTATGCATTTTTGTAATTTTTTCAATTAAAATAAATTTGAGGCCAAATCAACCAGAAATACAGCTTCAATTTCTAGTGGAACTTCTTTCATCCAAACTACTACTAAAGTTAAGGCACAAGATAGCTAGCATACCTTGCAAGACTATGAAAAACTATTACCTTGACATCGTACATGAGAGAATTCAAGTATTCAACCATATAAGCATCTTGTAGTAAATGGCCAAAAAGAGCAAAGGATTCCTGTTAAGAGGCTATAGTCTTTAAGGCTTTTTTGTTTTTTGTTTTTTCAATAGAGAGCTTTAGGCATAATATAAGTGGCCTTAGGCCTAGACCTAATGCTGGTCCTGTAATTTTTAATATCATAATTAAGGAAACATTTTCTTGACCAATGAATTTCTTCTCTTTGACATGATCAAACCAGACTTGGTAGAACATTGAACTTAGTTTCACTATGAAGAAATCTGTATTGTTGCCTAGGTATGTGAGCTGAAGAGTAAGGGTTGTAACAATGAATTTTAAACTTCAGGTGGCCTTAGAACTAGAATATCAAAATGAAAGAAAAACATTTTATTGACCGATGAATTCCTACTCTTTGACATGATCAAACCAGTCTGCTAAGACTTACTGATAATATATAGGTTATCTTTGAAGCGTCATCTACCCAGACGCCGGTGTCGAAGGTGGCGTAACAGGTGAATACCAATAATCAAGGTTATCAATTATCTTAAAAATACTTCTGGATGATTTTATTAGTACTAAACTATTAATCACTAATCAGAAGTATTGTTTTATTGTATCATTTTCACTAAATTAAGTGCGTTGACGCCATTTTGCCGGCGAGGCATCAGCGTAATCTTTCTATATTTTATTCGAGGGATGTAGTTTCATGTGAAAATTCATCAAACCCCATTCACTTAAATTTAAAAGTGTATTATTGGTGACTGAAACTTTAGAATCATCATTCATAAAAATTAGAATCATATCTTGATATAACCTAAATATTCAGGTGCGACTTCCACGCAATAGTTCGTACTCTCTCCCCACCTAGACATACCATGTTTCCTCTTTACTTCTTCCTTCTAGTTCTTCCCACTGTTTCTTCAGTTTATTTCCAAATAACTCGCTTTGAGCCTGATCCCTCCAACATACTATGTCTAGGTGATGCTGTAGTAACACTTGGAGCCATTGAAATGAACAAGGTTAATTATGCAAACCGAGTTGGTCAGGCAATATATGCTAAGCAGGTGCCACTTTGGGACCCTGATACAGGAAAGCTCACTGACTTCAGTACACATTTCTCCTTCCTTATTGACACCCAAGACATGAACATTTACGGCCATGGGCTAGCATTCTTTCTAGCCCCTGTTGGGTTCGAAATCCCGACAAATACAGCTGGGGGATATCTAGGCCTATTCAACACCTCAACCTATGATTCAGCTGAGAACCAAATTGTTCTAGTTGAGTTTGACTCTTTCGCAAACCCCGAATGGGATCCTCCGGTTGAGCATGTCGGGATTAACAACAATACAATTGCTTCTGCTGTTTACACCCCTTGGAATGCCAGCTTACACAGTGGAGATACTGCTGATGTATGGATAATCTACAATTCTTCTACTAAAAATTTCAGTGTCTCTTGGAAATACCAAACAACTTCTAATGCTCAGGAGAATACCAGTCTTTTTTATGAAATTGATCTGATGAAAGTTCTCCCACAATGGGTCAAAGTTGGATTTTCGGCTGCTACAAGTTTGAATTCAGAGCGACATACACTTCAGTCATGGGAATTCAGTTCAAGTTTGGAGATAAAAGAAACAAATGGAAAGAATGCGAAAATTAAAAGATTTGTGGTTGGTCTAACAGTCTCAGGTGGTGTTCTGATAGCTGGGGCAATTTTTGCATTTGTCATATTGTTGATATGGAAAGGAAAGAAAAAGGAAGTAGTAGAGACAGTAAATTTAACATCAATAAATGATGAACTTGAGG
Organism: Quercus alba; assembly: GCA_036321655.1. Classification (NCBI taxonomy): domain Eukaryota; kingdom Viridiplantae; phylum Streptophyta; class Magnoliopsida; order Fagales; family Fagaceae; genus Quercus; species Quercus alba. The sequence goes on along the minus strand of CM070304.1, from coordinate 9,071,083 downwards.
GAAGAGTAGGAGGACCAAGAAGGTTTTCTTACAGAGATCTTGTTTCAGCCACCAACAATTTCTCGAATGAGAAGAAGTTGGGTCAAGGAGGGTTTGGTGCCGTTTACAAGGGGCACTTAATTGATTTAAATATGCTAGTTGCTGTGAAGAAAATCTCAAGAGGGTCCAAGCAGGGGAAGAAAGAATATATAACTGAGGTGAAGACTATTAGCCAACTGAGGCATCGAAATTTGGTGAAACTAATAGGAAGGTGTCATGAAAGAGATGAGTTCCTACTTGTCTATGAGTTTATGCCAAATGGTAGCCTTGATTATCACCTCTTTGGCAAGAGGAGTCCTCTCACATGGGTAGTGAGATACAAGATAGCTCTTGGGTTGGGCTCTGCGTTGCTTTATCTTCATGAAGAGTGGGAGCAATGCGTGTTACACCGGGACATCAAATCGAGCAATGTCATGCTTGATTCCGATTTCAATGTCAAGCTTGGTGACTTTGGGCTAGCTCGGCTTATGGACCATGAATTAGGTCCCAAAACAACTGGATTGGCTGGAACTATAGGATACTTGGCTCCAGAATATATACGCACAGGTAGGGCTAGTAAAGAATCAGATGTATATAGCTTTGGAATAGTTGCCCTAGAAATTGTTACCGGAAGAAGGTCAATTGATCGTGTGGGAACGAATTCTGAATTGATGTTGGTAGAGTGGATTTGGAATTTATATGGAAGAGGAGATCTTCTTTTTGCTGTTGATAGGATGTTGCAGACAAATTTTGATGAAAAACAGGTAGAGTGTATGGTGGTGGTTGGACTTTGGTGTGCTCACCCTGATCAAAATATGAGACCATCCATAAGGCAAGCCATTCAAGTTCTTAAATTTGATGCAAGATTGCCAAATCTTCCACCGCAAATGCCTATTCCTATGTATCATGTACCTACACCGTTAGTCTGCTCTGGTGCACCTTCCATAACTACAATTCTTCAACAAGGTCGTTAATCCTATTCACTATTGCTTCTAAAAACTGTTACAAGTATTCAACGGGGTTGTTAATGCTATTTACCTTCTTTGCTGTTAAAACCTTTTACATTTGATTGTTGTCTCTTGAGTGTAGTCAGCTCGTTTTATGCAGATATCACAAAGTTGAAAGTTATTATAAAACTTTTTGTTTCTTATACTCACTAGCTTGATTAGAATCATATAGTTAGGGAATGACAATGATAAATTATTATTTATTCCAGAAGTTTAAGTTCATAACAACTAGTAAATTTAATTGCTTGACTATTACTCATTATCAACACTCTTTCTCTCTCAAATGTGAGTTTATACTTTTCCTCACTAAATCGGGTCCAACAATATTTTTTTAGTTTTTACATGAGAGCAAAGGCACCCTGATACAATTGGAGGCTTGAGACCAAAATTTTAAGTAAGTTATTTTCTTGTATTTACATAGCAATTAAATAATATTTATTTAAATTTAAATTTTAGATTTATGATTTATGATTTTTTTAAAATAAAAAACTGTTCTGTAACTTTTCAAAAAATAATTCAATTTATTTTATATTTTATTTATTACTAGTATAATTTTTCAAGTTATTTTTTAGATTCATTGCATTATAGATTCTTCCGTTTTTTATTATTTTCGATTTTTATATCTTGAATCATATGTTAGAAATGTATAATTGAAAAAAATTTATAAATGAAAGATTCATCAGCTACAATATAAATTTATAATATAACTAGAATAAAAGAAGTTTTAAAAAGCTAATTCATCAAAGGCATTGTTGTAGCTTCAATTAGTAATTAATTACCCAATAATCTTAACCTTAACAACTAGAAAGAGATATACTTAATTCCAAATTAATAAAAATTCAATTCTTTTCACAAATAATTTTTTGAGGAAGTCTTTTCACAAATTATATACATACAAAAGCATAATATATACTAGCCTCTGAGCATGCGAGTAAGAGGCTCTTCTATTTTTTTGGAAAAAAGTTAATAATTTGTATCCACTATAATTTGGGATTACTACATTTTTCAATCCAAAAAAAAAAAAAAAAATGAAAACCTAGGGTGTAATGAGTTCATACCTCTTTGCACTGGTTATGGATGGGCTCAAAAAATTAGTTCAAGCTAACCCCAACGTTTTGGGACCAACGTTGGTGGTTGTTTTTTTGTTATACTCCAAGTAAAGAAAAATTGATTTGGTAAGCATACTCATAACATAAGCCAAGGTATGCATGATTCATACAACATCAATACATGAGAACGATTTAATAATTAAGATTTATGGTGTCATTTCGACATAGTAGATTGATCTAATTCTTACTAAACCACCAATATTGGGATATGGCAACAAAGAGAGGTCTATCACAATCAATTACCCAATGCACATTTGCCAAGCCAAAGTTAGTACATAAGCTCCAAAGAGCAATATTAAGCTTGTTAAAGTACATATCTATTCCTTTTTATGAGAGTTATCTACCTACCTTTAATCCTAACATTTAGCTACTTACTACATATCCATAACCAAAAAAAAAACAAAAAAAACAAACAAAAACAAAAAAACAAAAAAGCTTAAATTAGGCTTTAAGAGCATCCGCATCCGGATGTTAAATCTCATCTTATTTTACCATCCCAAAAAGTTACTTTATCAATTATACCATACCATTTTACAATATACCCACCATCCCAAAATTCTATTATTTTAACATCTTATTAAAATATTATTTTTTTAATCTTTTTTTATTATTACTTTTCCAACCACCACCTTTTTTGTTTTCAAAATCAACTATTCCCTTTTCCAACTGCTTGCATTTCTTTTCAATTTCAATTTACTTCCAACGGTCATCCTGCCACTTTTTTTTTTCTTTTCAATTTCAATTTATTTCTAACGGTCATCCTGCCACTTTTTTTTCTTATCAATTTCAATTTATTTCCAACTGTTTCACCAACCTACCAATTTTTTTTTCAATTTATTTCCAACTATTTCAATAACTGCCAATTTTTTTTTTTTTTTGAGAAAGAACCTGCCAAATATCAACGTACTTAAATTTGCCAACTTTAAAAATTCACATACATATATATTCCATAAAACCAGTCAAATATTGATGTAAAATCCACATACATATTTATAGATGCATCCTGTCAAATATTAATGTATTCAACCTGTCAATTTTAATGATCTAGATACAAACACACACACACACACACACACAATATATATATATATATATATATATATAACCTGCCATTTTTTTTTTTTTTTTTTGGAGAAAGAACTTGCCAAATATCAATTTACTCAAACTTGTTAACTTTAAAAATCCACATACATACATATAAATGCAACCTGCCAAATATTAATGTACTCAACCTGCCAATTTAAAAAATCTACATACATATATATACATACAACCTGCCAAATATTAATGTATTCAATCTGCCAATTTTTAAATTTCACATACATATATATACATGCAACCTGCCAAATAACAATGTACTCAACCTACCAACTTTTATAATCCACACACACACACACACACACATATATATAGATACAATCCACATAGTTTCTCATAAAAAAAAAAAAAAAAAATGAATTACAATCCACATACATAACTATCAATATTGTCTTTAGAAGGCTCGTACATATATCAAAATATAATAAAACCCCACATGCATAACTCACACACTTAAGTTCCTACAACTCCCCTTCTAATTGCCATAAATGTTCAATGAGGTCTAATTGGAGTTGAGAATGAATTTTATGGTCTCGAATACATTGATGGGTTTCAATGAACTCCGTAAATTCATTTGTGTTCTCCCGTGACAGTTGTATAGTAGGATTGTCATCAATTTGCTCATAATCTACTTCCACTGCTTCATTTACATCTCGCTCATCCTCAATGATCATGTTATGAAGAATTACGCATGCTTTCATGATGTCTTGGAGCGTTTCACTATAGAAAAATCTTGCAGGCCCACGCACAATTGCGAATCTTGCTTGAAGCACTCCAAATGCACGCTCTACATCCTTTCTATAAGCCTCTTGAGCTTTTGCAAATAATTTGTTCTTATGTCCTCGTGGAGATGGAATTGTTTTAACAAATGTTGACCACTTCGGATATATGCCATCAGCAAGGTAATATCTCATTGTATACTCATGGCCATTGATTGAGTAATTAACTGCAGGAGCACGTCCTTGTTCGAGCTCAGAAAATATAGGAGACCGTTCTAATACATTAATGTCATTATTTGACCCAGGTAATCCAAAAAATGCATGCCATATCCAAAGATCAAATGATGCCACTGCTTCTAAAACAATGGTTGGCTCACGAATGTGACCAGAGTACTGACCTTTCCATGCAGTCGGACAATTTTTCCATTTCCAATGCATGCAATCAATGCTTCCTAGCATCCCTGGAAATCCACGTCTTTCACCGTTGACTAAAAGTCTAGCAATGTCTTCATTGTTTGGGGACCTCAAGTATTCCTTGGAGAAAATATCAACCACAGCTTGAACAAATTTTTTCATACTTTCTATTGCAGTGGATTCTCCAATCCGCACATACTCATCCATAAAATCAGCTGCCACTCCATACGCAAGCATCCTAAGTGCAGCTGTTATCTTTTGAAGAGAAGATAAACCAAGCCTTTGGGCATTATCTCTTTTTTGGATAAAGTAAGGTTCATAAGTTTCCACTGCGGATTGAATACGGAGAAAAAGAGACCGACTCATCCGAAATCTCCTCCGAAATAAATTAGGAGGATATACTGGTGTGTCGGCAAAGTAGTCGAGATAAAGTCTTTTATGGCCTGCCAAACGATCACGTTCGATATACCGACGACGTTTACGTTGTAATGTTGAATCCTTAAGAACTCGCCTCATTATCTCATCCTCGTCTGAGTCGTCCAAAAGCAATTTGCGAAGTCTAGAGCGACCCATGGAGACAACCTTGAAGACAACAGTGTTAGGAAATTATCACAATTATTGCAAAGCAAGCAGAGATTACATTGTGGAGAGGGAACAAGTAGATATATTATGGAGAGGGAACAAGTTGATAAGACGTAAAACATATAGTTGATACCACTATTGTATATGCTAAAGATTGATAAGAAATAAAGCAAAAGTCCCCCAAGGCTCATAATCTTCTCCTTCAGCAGTACGAGCTAGAACCATGTATTGTATATGCTATAATGTTAAATAGTCAAGTATGTTTAACCACCACCAATGTAGGAATCTATTATATTTAAAAGGCATATAATATACACAAAGCATCTATTATATTTATATGCAAATTCATGCATATAAAATTAAAATATTTAAAACATTTGATTTAAATCTATTATGTTTCTATGTGATACTATGAATGTGCACAATTCATTATTTTGAGCCTTCAAACCCAAAAGCAATCTAAATTTTTTGGATGCAAGAATTTCCCTAGACTCTTTAGCAACAAGAATATTTTAAGCCAGGGACGGCCAATCTAAATTATGGCTGGAGTAGGTCTCTGACTTATGAGTCAAGAAGATTGGTGTGCTCCTTTTGGAGTTATTGGATTGCCATCTGTGATTTTAAGCAAGGACTTAAAATAGAAAACATGGTGTACAAATATCAATTAATCCTTGATGGAAAAGAATATGCTTAACGTTTTGATTTTGACAATGAGTACCCTCTACTACAAGTGAGGAAGCAAAATGTTGGCCTCTCTACCAATAATTGGTATGTGACAGGTAGATGTAAAATGTTAATGGTTGCTAGTTTGTACCATCAACTATGCAGAAAAATGAGTATACATAACTAATCAATTATCATATAAGCAATGCAAATGTTGCATAATTGTCTAGCCATCGACTCCAACAAAATGAAAATTATGTAGCCACAAATGGCAAATGAAATCAATATCTGTATCTTGTTTTTTTTATTTTTTATTCTGGAGTTGGGGGATGGGGTGGGGTTTGGTTTGTTTTCAATGGACATACTATGCAACAGTTAAAGCCTCTCTCCATGCATTAGCTTAATGAAGAAAGGATTATCTAAGGTCTGTTACAGCCCTAAAAGTGCAAAAATACTGGCACCTTCTACCTTAAATCCATATCTACCTATAAACATATTTGAGCTCTTATAGCCAAGAGCCTTGTCGCTTAGTGACATTGTATATTTACCTATGAAAAATCATTGTATATTTTTACTTAAATATACTTTTACCTATGAAAAAAAAGAGGTGCTTATAAATGTTTTGGGTACTCCATATCTCCTTCAAACTCAGCCTTGGCATGGCCCACGAGCCAGCTGTTTTGATCACAAACAGAGATGGTACTTAAGTGTGCTAACTGCTAAAGCTGCCACAAAATAATGCATTTGTTTAACGATTTGTGGGCTAGTTTTATTTATGTCTTTAGCTTAGGTACAATGGTCCAAGATCTTTGCTCTAAACAGCTTAAAGGCACCATGGCCCAATTAATTTCTCTGCCGAGTTTGAGCTTGAAACTGCAGCCCTGCCCAAAAAGTAGAAACAAAAGCAGCCCAAAAAGTAAGAAAAAAAAAAAACCTACAAAAGGCACAGTTCTCTTGCAGACCTGTTCTGTTGGGTAGTTTTTGCTTTTTGGGGTTCTTGTCTAGGCTTAGTAAATGGTAATGTCTAAATTGTTATTGTAATCACCCACAGTGCAATAACTTAATGGATCACTTACTGACTAGTAGTAAGACTGGGGTACAGAGATTTATCAAACACAATAATTTCTTCTTCTTAATTTTGTTTTTTGTTTTTTAAGGGTTTGGGGTAGGACAATAGGTCCACATAATGCATGTTAAAGTTAAGTACTACTCATTTAAACCACTGCAGCTGGTTGGTCCTGTAAGGGCGGCCAATACATAGGTCAACACCATAGGACAGAGAGAGACAGAGAGAGTGAGAATGTGAGATCTAAAATTTAAAAGAAAAGAATAATTGCTGGCTTATGGACTGGGTCTATGGATTGGATCTAAATTTAAACGTACATCCCCAAGGCTTATGGATTGGGTCTATGGATTGGGTATACATACACAAAGGCATGGTACCAAACATTTGGAGCACTTCAAATCTAGCAATTACGAATAAAAGAAAAATCAATTCAGCATACAAGTTTTTCAATCTTATTATAAGCAAAAATACATCATCAAACATAGAAAGGACATAAGTTTTTCATATAACCAAAAATAATGTGATTACATAAATGGCACAACCTACTGCCAATTGATCTAGTTGGAACAATACATCATCTATATGTTCCAAACTTACGCTTAAAATAAACCACTACCAAAAAAAGGTTGAAACAAAAAAGCATTTACATATGCCAAACCCCAACCCATATATAATTTACTAGTTTCAAGATTGTTGTCTTGCAAGGATTTGATTCTTGAGATTTTCAAAATAAAGTTTTTCTTTGTCATTCATGCCACTTGTATCCAAGGTCATTATTCTTCCTTCCTCCCTAATAGTTTCAAGACGAAGCTTTTCATTTTCAATATCAACTCTATGCATCTCCCTACTAGTTTCAAGACGAAGCCTTTCTTTTTCAATATCAGCTCTTTCCTTTTCAATATCAGCTCTTTGCGCATCCACTCGAACCCTATCCGCTTTGATGCGAAGAGCCTCATTGTCTTGTTCATGTGATTCTTGCATATATTGCATTTTTTTCACCAAATAATCCTCAAAACCCTTATCACCATCTGATCTCTTTCGCTTAGCCTTTTCGGCTTTTCTGCCAATTGGTCTCTCTACCTCCATTGTGTCATCATTATTACTACAAACTTGATCAATTGAACTTGGAGTTTGAGGGAGCCCCTTTGATCTTTCCTTAGGCATGCCCCACTTTGGTTGGTTCTTCAACACAACCCAACAATGCTCAAATGCAAAAACTGATTTTTTGCCGCTTGTTGAAGTTGGTGAATCTTTATATAGTTCCTTTGCTTCTTTCAACTAAATTTAAAAATAAAATAAAATAAAATAATTAGTGTCTTGAAACTATTCGAAAATTATTATTGTGACACCATTGCAATATAATTTATACCTTGTCCTCATAAGTCGCACCGCTTGGATTTCGGGCTTCAACTTTAGCCATGAATCCAGCAAACCTACTTGTCTCCCTATTAACATTTCCCCATCGACTTTGGAGGGAGGAAGCAGAACGTGTGGTTCCGTAAGTATTATTCTCACAAAAGTACTGCCAAACTTTCTTCCAAAATTTTTCAATCCTTTGGTCAGTACCTTGCACGGCATCCATGCTAGTGTTAAGCCATGCAGAGACAAGGAGGTTGTCCTCATCTATACTGAAGTTGCTACCACGTTTTGTTGGATTAGGGGTGACAACTTCAACTTCCGGACAAGACTCTTGGCCATGCATTGAAGTATTTTGAGACTCACTTAAAAATGGTGCCAGAAAATCATCATCCATTTGTGAGATATTATCATATCGTGTTATATCTTCTTGTGTATCCATCCCTTTTAAATAAGGAACTTAAAACAGTTAGTGTATAAAGTCAATTAAAGCCAACTCACAAAGTCCAAGAGTTCAAGTATTTGTGATAGGTGATTACTACAATTAGAAATACAAACTTAACCAAATCTACAAGAGTGGGTGGATTTGCTATATAATTCCTTAATGTAATCCTCCTATAGCTCCTATAGTTGTTAGGTTGGTGTATCAACTATCAACAGTGAGAATACTGATTGGAAAGCGAACAATCCGTGCATTATGTGCAGTAAGTTTGCCAAATATAATCCAATAATCAATCTATTTCGACTATATATACAACAATAATTTTTTGTTACAAAATACAAGCCCTTTACACAGCCAACTATTAATATATATTCTCTGCAAAAATATACTGTCTACAAGCACAGCCCATTCATGGCCAACATGTACAAATAGAAATCAAACAAAATCATAGAGTTGAACCTGAGCAGACTTTCTGAAGATGCTAATCCGACAGCAAGCAAAAACCCTCGTGATGAAGCTGAATCCCACCTCTGCAAACATCAACAGCAATTGTTAGATCAAAATCCAAACACAAACACAAGCTGAATCCCCCTTTTCTTGCAGAAAGAGAAAAGAAACACAAACACAAAAAATCGGACATGGATCAAAACCCACCTAGTAATTGCTCTGATTTTGATTTTGATTTTATTTGAGAGACCGACGGAGCTTCGGTGAATCGGCAGAGGCAGAGGCAGAGGCTTGGTGATTCGGACAGCGGCTTGGTGATCCGAGAGAAAAGCGAGGCTGGTGACAGCGGCTTGGTGATCGGAGAGAAAAGCGAAGCTCGGTGACAGTGAAACGGATTTGGAGATGGGTGAGGGTGGATCGGCAGAGGCAGAGGCTTGGTGATTCGGACAGCGGCTTGGTGATCGGAGAGAAAAGCGAGGCTTGGTGACAGCGGCTTGGTGATCGGAGAGAAAAGCGAAGCTCGGTGACAGTGAAACGGATTTGGAGATGGGTGAGGGTGGATCGGCAGAGGCAGAGGCTTGGTGATTCGGACAGCGGCTTGTTGATCGGAGAGAAAACCGAGGCTTGGTGACAGCGGCTTGGTGATCGGAGAGAAAAGCGAAGCTCGGTGACAGTGAAACGGATTTGGAGATGGGTGAGGGTGGATCGGCAGAGGCAGAGGCTTGGTGATTCGGACAGCGGCTTGTTGATCGGAGAGAAAACCGAGGCTTGGTGACAGCGATGGCTTGGTGATCGGAGTCAAAAGCGAGGCTTGGTGAGACAGCGGCTTGGTGATCGGAGAGAAAAGCGAAGGAAAGAGAAGCTTGATGGCGCGAGAGAGAGCAAAATCGGGTAGTGTAGGAAGAGAGAGAAAAAGGCTGAACGACTGTGCACTATTAAAATAAACTTTTTTTGGATGGCATAGCGCTACAGTGCGATCTCAGATATGAGATCGCACTGTAGCATTATGCCAAAATAATTTGGCCGGTCTCAGGTATAGCTCTCCCATTGCTGAAGTAATTTGGGCCCAAATGCCAAATATTTTTACAATTTGGCATTTGAGAAGCCCACTGTTGATGCTCTAACAACTACCTTTAAAACCAAGAAATTGTACATAACATTTTTTATGGATATAAAAATACATGTGGGTTTTTTTGTTATGTTTTTTTTTTTTTTTTTTTTTTGTCTTTTATTTTTGTTAAATGAAAGATCCAAGTTTGTTTGTGTTTGAGTGTTGTTGCAGGTGTTGTAGGCATTGTTTTTTGTTTTTTTAATTTTATTTTATTTAAAATGTAGTATTTTAATCCTAAAATTTAGCCATGTACTCCACATCCATAGCAAAAAGTTAAGAAAGCAAAAAATTTAAAATTTAACAACTACCCTTTTTTTTACGGTAAAAGGCTGACGTTTTTTTTTTTCCGGTGGTGTTGTTGTTTTTGTTTTTTTGGTTTTTTTTTTTTTTATAATTTTATTTATGACAATTATCAAGTTGTATTTAATCCTAAGATGTAGTGTTTTAATCCTAAATTTTAGCCATGTACCATACATCCATAACAAAAAGATAAAAAGAGCTTATATTTACAATTTAGCAATTACCATTTTTTTTTCTTTGACGGTTGTAGGGACTTGATTTGTGACGACCCCAAGATAATATTGGGCTCGTACGTAAAGAGGACCCAAACAATATCATTTGTAGAGCATGGGTTTGAAAGGCTAGGCCTTGGGCACCGGACGGTGGTTTGGGTTGGCTCCGGTCAGTGAATCTCGTCCGAGGAGTCTAGGGAGCTTTGTGCTCTTGCTATTCTCCTTATTTCTAGGACACCATGGCTGGGAGGACTGGTTGTCCCCCCCCTCCTCACACTGCCTCTCTTATCCTTTTATATGGACATTTACCCTCTCACCAGCGTCCACGTGTAAGCTCAATTTTCTAGGGCTTAAGACTTGTCCTGTCAGCTCATGCCTAAAGTGGTTGGGGGGTGGTTGCAAAAGTTGAAGAGTATGGTCCTGTCAGGTGCAGAATGCTTTATTGCAGTACTGGCAGCCTTTTACTTGTGCGGTTTCCGTACTGTGCTCACTCTTCCTTTTAGGGGCATTTATGGCATGCTGAGCAAAAGTTCGTCCTCGGCCATTTCCTTAGGTCGTCCTTGACTCCCACAGTGCGTCCTCGGCCCTGTCTCTCCTCGGCACAGGCCTTGGGCCTTAACATGAAATGGGCTGGGGTCATAAACTCTCTGACCCCACAATAGCCACTCAAAGTCCTGCTGTCCGACCTCTTGGTTGAAGAGGAGGGTTTTGGTGATGCCACGTCTTTATTGCGGTCTACTTAGCTCTGCCCTTCATCAATGCAGGTGTCCCTTCATCTATCTAGGAAACACGCCGGACTACGAGACATTCCTCTGAATTCATTCCCGATGCGCTCCTGCCGTTTCAGTGTTCGAGACGCGTCTTTAATGATTTCCCTTTACGAGACCATTTAAATCCGACGGTTATTGACGGCGTGGGGAAGTGGAGTGGGTATATTCTCGTTTACAGATCTTCTTGGAAATTTGGATAGATTAAATGCCACCCGTTTTTCCCTTCATATAAGAAGAAAGTCAGGGGGTTACTTCCCTCACACAGAGACCCTTTAATCCCTCTAAAGTCTTAAACCCTTAGCTTCACCCAGAGTTTCCCTTATCCGCTCACTCACACCCTAAATCGCGACATGTTTGAGGTAGAAGCGGGGATGAAGAGACCACATCCTTCCCAGAAGCACTATGTTCTTCCGAAGCTCAAAATGGCTCGGTCAGGGCAGGGATGGTAAAGACTCAAGATACCTCTCATCCCCTCTTCAGCCAAAATCCGAAGCAAGGGCTCGTCGCGTCAAGCTTTTGGTGTGACTGAGCTGGGGTCACCCATTATCAGTACCAACCGCTCTCTTATGAGTATAGCTAACATGGCACCAGCGTGTTAGGAGTTAGGGCTGACGCAGGGACAAAGTGTCCCTGCTTCTTCCTCTCTTCTTTCACTGGTACCTCCTCTTGCCTCCCCTTCTTCTTCTTTCCCATCACCAGATCCATCCTGGTGCTTTTCCTTCTTCCTCTTCTTCCCCTCTTCCACCAAGGGAGGTCCTCCTCTCAATATGGTTGCTACTGGAGCAGAATTTGGAAAGACTTCGGAGCAGAGCTTAGAAAGACTTCTGGTTGATTGTTTTTTTTATTATTATTATTGTTTTTGTAATTTGTTTTCTGTAGGCTTGTTTAAGCACTTCATTGTACGCTGTAATACCTCTTTATATTAATAAAAGTCAACATTGCTTCATTTTGTGTATTCTATCTCTTTTTTTTTTTTTCTTTTTTTTTTTTTTTTTTTTTTTTTTGCAATGGTTATGCCGTGAATAGACGTCCTACCATATGACTTCTATTCTATGTTTGTATTCTGAACGAGGCTTAGGGCCGAAATCCCAGTTAACAAAAAGACCTTGCTCTGTGCTTATTGAAACTATCCAGCACAATAACGCCGACTTGAACAAACGATATTTAGGGCAAAAACCTTTGTTTGAGAGAAAGATGTTATTCTATACTTATCGGGCTATTCGGCTTGGTAATGCCGACCTAAAAAGAAACAATACTTAGGGCCGAAACTCTTGCTAAGAAAAAGATGTTATTATGAACTTATTAGAGCTGTTCGGCACAATAATGCCGACCTGAAAAAAAGATACTTACCCCAAACTAGCTGAGATGATAGCTGAATGCTCGGTGCGATGTAGGAGGTAACCGTCCGAGGATGGGTGGTTCAAAAGTGGATCGTCCATGCGGGCCGCCAAGCTAGAGTGTTTCGCCGTCTTCCTGATGGCTTTTGTAACCTTGGTCCTTTTTTGGTATCCAGTCCGAGGACTGAGGTACGATCGTGCCGAGCTCAAACGCTCGTTTGCATCAGTTCCCTTAGAGCTGAGGCTTTGAGGACAAATCGGGATCTTCATGATGTCTAGGACTTAATCCGACTTTTAGTAAATGATCTTCCTATAGGTCTGAGTAACCTAAAATTCTCCTTAAGTAGTTGGTTTCCCCATAAGTTTGAGTCCGAGGACCATGCAATACCTTGATTCTGTCTAAAACTTAGATTTATTAAGTAGTTGGTTTCCCCATAGGTTTGAGTCCGAGGGCCATGCAATACCTTGGTTCTGTCCAAAACTTAGATTTATTAAGTAGTTGGTTTCCCCATAGGTTTGAGTCCGAGGACCATGTAATACCTTGGTTCTGTCCAAAACTTAGATTTATTAAGTAGTTGGTTTCCCCATAGGGTTGAGTCCGAGGACCATGCAATACCTTGGTTCTGTCCAAAACTTAGATTTATTAAGTATGGGAGGGATTAGCCCCTCAACTAAGATGTGAGACGTTGACCCACCGTGGAAAGCCCCTAAAACCGTCCGCGTTACCAACGCTTCGAAGCGCAGCCCCTAGTGGAACTCTACGTTAGGACACGCTAGCGGGCTGTTGGAAGTAATAGAAGGACTTCTCGCTCCACCGCCTGAGCCAACGCATAAGCCTTTCCCACAGACGGCGCCAATTGTAGGGACTCGATTCGTGATGACCCCAAGATAATATTGGGCTCGTACATAAAGAGGGCCCAAACAATATCATTTGTAGAGCGTGGGTTTGAAAGGCTAGGCCTTGGGTACCGGATGGTAATTTGGGTTGGCTCCGGTCAGTGAATCTCGTCCGAAGAGTCTAGGGAGCTTTGTGCTCTTGTTATTCTCCTTATTTCTAGGACACGATGGCTGGGAGGACTGGTTGTCCCCCCCCTCCTCACACTGCCTCTCTTATCCTTTTATACGGGCATTTACTCTCTCACCAACGTCCACGTGTAAGCTCAATTTCTTAGGGCTTAAGACTTGTTCTGTCAGCCCATGCCTAAAGCGGTTGGAGGGTGGTTGCAAAAACTGAAGAGTGGTTGCAAAAACTAAAGAGTATGGTCCTGTCAGGTGCAGAATGCTTTATTGTAATACTGGCAACCTTTTACTTGTGTGGTTTCCGCACTGTGCTCACTCTTCCTTTTAGGGGCATTTATGGCATGCCGAGCAGAAGTTCGTCCTCGGCCATTTCCTTAGGCCGTCCTTGACTCCCACGGTGCGTCCTCGGCCCTGTCTCTCCTCAGCATAGGTCTTGGGCCTTAACATGAAATGGGCTGGGGTCATAAACTCTCTGACCCCACAATGGTAAAAGACTCAAATTTTTGTTCTTATAGTTTTAGTTTTTTTTTTTTTTTTTTTTTTTTTTTTTGGGTTAAGGAAATGCTCTAGATGTGCATCCACGTTTTCTTTTTCTTTTTCTTTTTCTTTTTAGTGGTGTTGTTGTTGTTCTTTTTATTGATGACAATTATTAAGTTGTATTTAATCCTAAAATGTTTTTTTTTTTTTTTTAAATTATTACAACATACTGCTAACCCCGTTGTTCGAACCTTTTCCCCTTAGACCCCCAAGTACTTTGTACATGAGAATGTGTCAACTTAGCTACAAGGTCTTTGGCTAAAATGTTGTGTTTTAATCCTAAAATTTAGTCATGTACTACGCATCCATAACAAAAAGTTAAAAAGAACTTATATTTGAATTTATAATATAACTAGAAAAAAATAAGTTTTAAAAAGCTAATTCATCAAAGGCATTGTTATATTCTCAATTAATAATCTAACTACCCAATAGTCTCAACCTTAACAAGAAGAAAGAGATATACTTAATTCCAAATTAATTAAAAATTTCAATTCTTTTTACATTTTTTTTTTTTTGAGGAAGTCTTTTCACAAATTATATACATACAAAAGCATAATATACATATATATATATATATATATATATATATATGTATGTATGTATGTATGTATGTATGCACACACTATTTATAAGAGGATTCTCCTATTTGAATTGGACTTTTACGTGGTTCAGGAATACCCTTAAACCTTAGGTTTAATGGGAAAAAACTTGAGGATAACCCAATAAAAATATATCTCCAACTCCACTTAAAATGTCTACAAAATAAGACACTCTCTTATAAATCCATGTCTTCAAAACAAACTTATCCAAAATTTAAAAGTAAAAAGGAAATTATGACACTAGACCAAAAAAAAAAAAAAAAAAAACCTCATCCCACGTGCAAAACGCATGTGATGAGGCTAGGCTAGTGTGTGTATATATACACACTATCTATAAGAGGATTCTTCTCTTTAGATTGGACTTTTATGTAGTTCAAAAATACCCCTGGACCGTTTAACAGAGACAAAACTTGGGAACAACTTGATAAAAATATATTTCCAACTCCACTTAAAATACTTACAAAATAGGACACTCTCATACTAATCCATGTCTTCAAAACAAACTTATCCAAAATAAAAATTAAATTAAATTAAAATGAATGGAAAATTATGACATATAAAAAAAATAAAAAATAAAAACAACCTCATTGCTTAGAGTAAAATGGGTGGTTTGTTGGTGATATTAGTTGTCACGAGATGGAGAGATAGAGAGTTATCATTCTTTTGTTTTAAATTCCGTTCGTTACGGTTGGAATTTCTCACACCAGCCACCAAAGCCTTACAAGAACTCTTTGCTCCGTTTCGGTCAAAATACCAGTCCATTCCCACTTGTCAAAGGTCATACATACACACGCCTACATATACACATACATATATGTGTGTACATATGGGTTGTTCACATAGGAAATAATAAAAAAAATTGATGAGTTCGCATTCTACCAAATCATTCAACATAATGTTGAAAAATCTTTAGCAACATGATAGGTGGAATCTTCATACTTCATAGTATGAATCAAAAGTATTAGGAGAAAAATCGACAAATTATTAGACTAATATACACAGGGCCTTTGGAGGCAAAAGGCCAAAACTTTAAAAAAGACCTTCTTTTTTTTTTTTTTAAAGAGAGTTTTAATTTATGATATCCACTCATGATGATTTCTCTAAAAAAAATAAAATCATCAGATCAAGATATCAATCAGTTTTTTATGTAGGCGGGGATTGAACTACAAATATTTTATTCAACCATTAAGGACTTTAAAAGAGACTTTTTGTTATTACTTAAATAACATTTAATTATTTTTTTATATAAAAAAAATTATCATTCTTATTTTTAATATGACAATTTTGTTTTGGGAAAATGCAAAAAAACTATAACAAATTTTACTATAGAAACTTACACATTGATGTAATGTAGCAACAACTGTGATCAATGACAGCTAAAAAAGATAATTAATGAGTACTAATTTGAATGTATGATGTTAGGGATATTATAAAATTTACAATAAGAGGCTTACAAAAATGGATAATCAATCACGAAAAGTAATTTAAAAATGCATTTAATAAGTTATTGCAGTCCACCAATTGTATTGGCGATGGCCTAAGTGGCCTAGGCCTAGGACTGGCTCTGAAGACACAAGATATAATAGAGCAAATTGTGTTAGTTTCATTCCTCATGCCGTCAAACTCTCAAAACAGCGTGTGCATTTGACAGTCGATTATATGCTAGTTTTTTTACTTAAATAATTCATTATTTGTGGGTTTTACACTACTTTTTGTTTCAGTTTAATTTCAAATAATATAAGTTTTAGTTTTTTTAAAAATAAATTAGTTTTTAACTTTTTGTCTCACATTATGCAACTAAGCTACTGAAATTACCAATTTTCAAACATAATGGGTCATTTGGGTACAATTAAACTTTTAAAAATAGTTTAATTTTTAAAGAGAACAAATTATTGTCAAAAAAAATATTAGATAATAAATTATACATTATGTATTCCACATTACAATATAATTATACTAGCCTCTATGTACGCGTGTTGCGTGTGCTCAAAGGCTCTTTCATTTTTTTTTCTAAAGTACAAAATTTTCCATTTATCATAATTCAGGGTTTTGTACTGTGTTTTATCTTTTTATTTTTTTTGGGGCTTAGTGTCGTAATTTTAATTTATTTCAATTTAATATATATGCATTTCTCAAATAATATTTGTATTTATAAATTACTGATACAGTCAAAGTGTTATGAGCCTAGAACAAAAAAAGAATAATAAAATAGCATTGAAATTATATTCTTGTGTGTGAAAAAACTACCAACTTATCTAACTCGCAGCAAGCCACTGTTTACAGTAAAAAACCGAATTAAAACTTTTTTGACGAAAAAAAAAAAACCCAAATTAAAACTTATTGCCTCGTTGACCATAGCATGTGTAAATTACTGATACAGTCAACGTGTTATGAGCCTAGAACAAAAAAAAGAATAACAAAATAGCATTGAAATTATATTCTTGTGTGTGAAAAAACTACCAACTTATCAAACTCGCAGCAAGCCACTGTCTACAGTAAAAAACCAAATTAAAACTTTTTTGACGATCCTTTAAAAAAAAAAAAAAACCAAATTAAAACTTATTGCCTCGTTGACCATAGCATGCCATGTTGACTATGCTGTTTCATTTCCTGGAGACATGTGGATGGATCATTAAGTGCCCAACAACCTTAATCTTGATTAATTGTATCATGCAATAGATTGAATTTCGATAATTACAGTAACTACAGTTCACTCAAAATAATAATAATGTGTCTATACTCAACAAAAGGGGGAAAGGCCTTACCAAGGTGTCTTATAGCTTTTCTTGCCCACGCTCCAAATTTCGCATGAACATTAAAACTGGGGGGAAAATATCTACAATAAAAGATACATTATACAGAAACAAAATTAAAATCTAAAATAAATTGATGCAAAATTGAGGAAGGAACAAAATCGATTGCTAAATTGTTGACCTTACCAGATATGTACTAGACCTGCAAAATGGACATTTTTATGAAGACAGATTCTAGAAAAAGAAGAAAACACTAAGGTCTTATATCAAACAGTTTTTGTGCATGTAATGCAAAGTTTTGTTAGGTAAGTCCACACCAGCAAATTTTTACAAATTAAACTTTATATCAAACTTGAATTAGAAGGTGAAATCAAGGTGCCCAAACCAGCAGCGAGAATGAGATAGAACATTAACAAAACGCAAGTGACAAAGAACAGAATTATAGAGGAATAAAATAGGATTTGGGGTTGTTCCGAGAGAGAATCATTACACTGATACACGTAGTTTTGAAACTCGGATCGTTCATTGAATCGTAAAAGGGAAAGGTTCAAGGTTTTTGAGGTCGAACTGAAGTTGAATTGGAGTCGAACCGTAATAACGTCATAATTAATTTAATAATTATTTTAAATATATTAAATTACTATAAGTACAAAATTTGACTAAAATAATTCCTAAATAAATATAAAAATCTATATTTCAAATGTATTTTTTATATCATAACTTTCATAAGATAAATAAAAATAAATAAATTCAAAGTAAACATAAGTTCAACCATGATAACATCATAAATCATTTAAGAATAAAATGAAATACAAATAATAGATAAATTTTTAAAAAAGGAGCAATATTGATTTAAAAAGCATGGATACTTTGAAATTAGAATCATGAAGCTTCTATGAAGCTCCACTCCCACCAAGTACCAAAAACCCACGTGCATTGGACTCATAAATATCTAGATATCAACGTTCCAAAGCATTTTTATTCAAAACCTCATAAAAGTCTCACACTCTCGCTTTTTCTCTCCGGAAGTGGCAGAGACACAAGCTTGAAGAATTGAGTTTTAATGGCAGCACTTGAGCTTTGTCCATGACTTGAATTTTTGTTTTTTTGTTTTTTTTTTTTTTTTTTTTCTTCTTCTTCGATCTGATGTGAATCTCATCTTTTTTTTCTTCTTTGCTCAAGCAATTTGATAACTTCTTCTACACTTTTACTTTTCTTTCCAGCACCTACTTCTCAGATTTGAAATTTTGTGTCTTTCTCTCCCTACTTCTCAATCTCTCATCTTCGGTCTTCCTCAGTTCTCAAGCAAATTATAACAGATCTGAAGGCAAGACTCTCTTTCACAACTTCATCCTTGACTCACTCTCCCTTTTTCTATTCCCGTCTCACTCTTTCTTCCCTAAAGAACATATTTGGCCAACCTGAAACTGCTCTTCACGAAGAAATTTTCAGAGGAGGAAATCGGAAAACTCGTGTCCGATTCAGAAAACTGTGCGATTTGACCGCGGTTCGAGAGTTTTACAGCAAAAATATAATTTTCAGTTTTTTTGTGTTTAAGCTGTGTTTGGTTGCCGTAAAACATTTTTCAAAAAATACATATTTTCCGGAAATGCTAATTTCCAAAAAAGGAAAATATTTCTGTGTGTTTGGTTGCATTTCAAAAAATTTTCCGGAAAATATTTTCTGGTGTTTGGAAAAGAAGAAGGAAAACACAAATCCAGAAAAACACAAGCCACAACCCAGAAAAAAAAACATCAACTCTCGCGAAGGCGAGATCGCGATCAACGTCGCGATCTCACGACGGCGTGATCTCGCGTTCGCGAGATCGCGATCGACACTTCTCGAGATCACGCCGTCGATCACGATCTCGATCCGGCGCGATCTCGCGAAGCGTCAATCGCGGTCGACGGACTGGTCTTCTCCTCTCGCGCGCGCGGACTGAAGCTCGAACTGGAGATCGGCGCGAACTGGAGCTTGGACTGGTCTTCTCCTCTCGCGCGCGCACGCTCTCTCTCTCTCTCTCTCTCTCTCTTTTTCTGGAAATCCTTTGAAGTGAAAATAGAAGTGGTAATTGATTTCCGTGGTTAAAGGCCTTTTTTTTCGGACAACGGATTTCAATTTCCAGAAAATAGAATTTTCCGGACCAACCAAACAGCCTCATTTCCAGAAAAGCATTTCCGGAAATGATTTTCACCCAAAACAAACACAGCCTAAAGAACTGTTTTAAGGAACGGTTCCTAGTTAACCCGGTCGGACCGTACGGTCTGGTCCGGGTTTTAAAACCATACCGATACATTGTCTTTATTTATTTTTACATAGATTCATTGCTCTCATAGTTCAAAGTGTTTAGAGAACTGTAACAGCAAGCAGAATATGGAACGTGTCAAGTGCATGGTTATTGAAAATAAACTTCAAAAAATTAATTAAAAATTAAAAATAAAAGAATATTGCAAGGGATGCGCCACTATGCAAAATTGTAGATTATCTCATATATATATATATATATATATATATATATATATATATATTTACAATATCCTTCCAAACTTTTTTGATTTGCTCAATTAACACCCAAATTTGAGAGACTTGCCACATTGTCCACCTTTAGTCTTGTGTGTAGCCAGATACAATTAAAAATAATCAAAATTATACAATTTCTTTATAAAATATTCAAATTATACATAATATTAGCTTACATTTTTTTTTAAACCATAAATTTCTAAAATATGTAACTTTTTCATCCAATAATTCACTTGACACAAAAATTAAAAAAAATAAATGGACACATGACAGAAAATTGAGTTCCAATTGAAATCCAATTTAAAATCTAATTGGATTTGGACTCTTCGATTTTTATGCTCAATAATATATTTGGCATAAAATTAAAAATTAAATAGGACACCTGGTGCAAAGTTGAAAATCTAATTAAAATCTAATTGGATTCTCTCTCTCTCTCTCTCTCTCTCTCTCTCTCTCTCTCTCTCTCTCTCTCTCTCTCTCTCTCTCTCTCTCTATATATATATATACACACACACACACTAGTGTGTAACCCCGTGCATATACACAGATACATTTAAAAACAATCACAATTATATATATACATATATATATATATATATATATAATTTGAGTAGTTCTAGGACTACAAATTATTCCACAATTTTTTTGCCACAATTTTAACGTGGCAAATTATGAGTGGTTAATTATTACTTACACATGGACCCATAATTTTTTATTTACCAATCACACTCTGCCACATTACAGTTGTGGCAAGAAGTTGTGAAAAATTATGTGGTTCTAGACTTTTTCATATAATTTAGAATCTAATTAGATCCAGACTCTTCTGTTTTGTATTCTATAATTTACTTGTCAAAAAACGTTAAAAAATTAGATGGAACACATGCGCAAAATTGAACCCTAATTAAAATTCAATTTAGAATCTAATTGAATTTAGACTCTTTAATTTTTGCACCCAATAATTCACTTAACACACAAATTTAAAAATTAGGTGAGACACATGGTGCAAAATTAGACTTCAGTTTAGAATTTAATTAGATTTTCTCTTAGATTTGACTATTTATATATATATATATATATATATGAGACACATGACACAAAATTAAACTCCAATTGAAATCCAATTTTTACATTGAATTAACTCACTTGACACAAATTTAAAAACTTAGATTAGATGGGACACATGACGTAAAATTAGACTCTAATTTAATTTCAATTTGAAATTTAATTGGATTTTCTCTCAGCTTTACCTATTATTATATATAAACTAGTGTGTAACCGCGTGTATATTTACGGATACATTTAAAAACAATCACAATTATATATATATATATATATATATATATATAATTTGAATAATTCTAGGACCATAAATTATTCCACAACTTTTTTGCTACAACTCTAACATGGCAGATTGAGTGGTTAACTGTTACTTACACATGGACCCACAATTTTTTCTTTACCAATCACACTTTACCACGTCACAGTTGTGGCAAAAAGTTGTGAAAAATTATATGGTCCTAGACTTTTCCTTATAATTTAGAATCTAATTAGATCCAGACTCTTCTATTTTTGCATTTAATAATTTACTTGCCACAAAAATTAAAAAATTAGATGGAACACATGCGCAAAATTGAACTCCAATTAAAATTTAATTTAGAATCTAATTGAATTTAGACTCTTTATTTTTTGCACCTAATAATTTACTTGACACACAAATTTAAAAATTAAGTGAGACACGTGGCACAAAATTAGACTTCAATTTAGAATTTAATTGGATTTTCTCTTAATTTTGGCTATTAATATATATATATATATATATATATATATATATGAGTTATAAACTTAATTTTTTTTAGTTATACAAAAAAAAAAAAAAAACTCATAAATATAAAATCATTCAAAAATTATATTTTTTATGGTTTACTTATATTGAACTCCTCCTTTTTTACACTAAATTAAATCATTTGACACAAAAATTTAAAAACATAGATTAAATGAGACACATAACACAAAATCAAACTCCAATTAAAATCTAGTTTTTACATTGAATTAATTCACTTGGCACAAAAATTTAAAAACTTAGATTAGATGGGACACATGGCGTAAAATTAGACTCTAATTTAATTTCAATTTGAAATCTAATTGGATTTTCTCTCAGTTTTACCTATTATTATATATATAGATTATGATTATCTTGGACAAAAGACATAATCACATGCAAACCATGTGACCTATGGGCCAAAAACACCAAGGGGTCTATTTTGAAGAAAATTCTGAAAATGTCCTCATTGGTTGCAATTTATTAACTAAACACATATCTTTTCAAAAAAAAATTAACTAAACACATACAAAGTTGATGTTATACCCAAACTGAAAGTCTGAAACCCTTTGATATGATAATATTGTAAAGACTAACTTGCAAACGGTACCCCTAAAGTTTAATATCATTTGATTTTATTCCCTAAAGTTTCAAAATTTTGATCATCTCTCCTATTGTTAAGGTATCGTTTCAATGGGTAACCTCCCCATTATAAAAATTAAGGAAAAAAAAATCCTTAGCTAGATGTTAAGTGACACCTCAACCTGGCATGGGCTAGTTCTTCCATTTAAATCATGACAAATGGACCATGTAATTAAATAACCAAAAAAAAAAAAAAAAAAACTTAAAACAATTGCAAAAATCTCTAAAAATCAAATAAATGAAAATTTTTAATTTAACTTTTTCCTTCCTTCGAAATTTTTCTTTCTTCTTCACCAAAATTTTGCCTCTTTTTACTCTTTTTTTTTTAAAAAACCTAATTTTTGTGGTGTGGATTCACTATTGTTTGCTCTCTTGTTTGTTTATCGTGTTTGCTCTCTTGTTTGCTCCCTAGTTTATTTTCATTATTTTTTCTTCTGTAGTATTTAATTTTCTTTTTTTCTTTTTGGCCAAAATGCAAAACTCATTCTCTAAGTTTCACTTTCTGTCATTTCAACTCTCTAAGTTTCACTTTTGTCATTTTAGTCCTTTAAGTTCTAACTATACTCAATTCAGTACTCCATTTACTATTCATTAAATTGCACCGTTAAATTATCCAAAATGACACCGTTTTAAAATTAGTTAATATTTAATTTTTTTTAATTTTTGAATTTTAGAAAAAAACGTTTATTTAAATTTAAAAAAAAAAAAAAAAAAAAAAAAAAAAAAAAAAAACTAAACCCAAACGGTTGGGACCGTTGGGACTGAGACGAAGAGAGATTGAGAGGGAGAAAGAGAGAAAGAGGGACAGAGAGGAAGACGGTGGCTGGGCTCCGTCCAGTGGTGTCCTCGGCTTCACTCTGCCGCTTCAGTAGGCAGTTTCGGCCATTAATTGTGGCTGGGGTTCACTAAAAAAGAGTAGACTTGGGTTCCCTTAAACCCTATTACTTCTTGTTTGTTTCCTGAACATTTTTATATCTGGTAATTAGATGTTTCAGAAATTAAACCCCAGTTGACCACAAAATTTTCACTCTGCTAACCCTTACTTGTTATATTTCCAATAGATTCAGTAAGTAGAGGGCCAGGTATTGAAGAATAAGCCTTGATATAATTTTCTCGTGTTTAAAATTTTGGTTTGAGGAAGCTTAATCTCATGAATGAAGACAATTGTATTGGCAGGGAATGATCACGGTTGCAATTATCTTGGATATCTCAATAGTCTGAATTTTGACCAAAAGGAGTAAGCATATTGATTTCTGTTGCTGCTATACTTCTTTTTTCTTTTTAATTATTTTTTATGGGGAGCAACATTAGGGAAGATGTAATCATTCTTGATTTGAACCTAGAACCTTTCGACCAGCCTCACGTTTCAGAAACAAAGTTGGCGAAGGCAAAACTAGTAGAACTGGGAGCACGTATTTGATAGTTAAGGCTCTAGGAATAGATTCTGATGACAAAAAGGCAGCAAGTGGTAGTGGCCGGAGCTGCCTCCTGATGCGGCGGAGTGAAGCTGAGGACACCACTAGACGGAGCCCAGCCACCGTCTTCCTCTTGGTCCCTCTTTCTTCCTTTTTCCCTCTCAGTCTCTCTTCCTCTGTCTCTACCGTTTGGGTTTAGTTTTTATTTTTATTTTTAATTTATTTAAATAAACGTTTTCCATAAAATTCAGAAATTAAAAAAACAAAAATTAAATATTAACTAAAGTGTAAAACGGCATCATTTTGGCTAATTTAATGGTGCAATTTAACATATAGTAAACGGGGGACTGAATTGAGTGTAATTGAGGCTTTGAGGATTGAAATGACAAAAGTCAAATTTAGAAAACTGAAATAACAAAATGTGAAACTTAGATGGTGAGTTTTGCATTTTGACATTTCTTTTTTGTTTTGGTATGCAGATCTATATATATAGCGATTCAATATTTAGTAGTAGTGCATTTGGCTTTAATGAGAATGGAAACTGCCTCATCATCTTTTTCCAAGTTCTACTTCCATCTTTTATTGAGCAATGGAAGTATGATGTTTTCCTCAGCTTTAGAGGCGAGGACGCCCGAAACAATTTTATGGATCATCTATTTACTGCTTTGACAGAGAAGGGAATTAACACTTTTAAAGATGATGAAAAGCTTGAGAAAGGAAAATCTCTCACACTAGTGCTATATTGAAAGCAATAAAAGAATCAAGATTCGCTATTGTCATTCTCTCAAAAGACTACCCATCTTCTACTTGGTACTTAGATGAAATTGCAAATATCATTGCGTGTAAAAAAGATATTGAAATGACAGTTTTACCTGTTTTTCACTATGTTGATCCATCAGATGTTCGAAAACAAATGGGAACTTTTGCATAGGCAGTTGTTAAACATGAAGAAAATGAGGAAAAAACAAGGGTGGATAAATGGAGAGATGCTTTGAGATAGGTGGGCAACCTCGCCAGATGGCATTTAAAGGATACTAGGTAATTTATCCTGACATATTTGTTTCATTTAAATATTCAAATGACCCACTTTTTATATATAACTTTATTTGGAACCTTGAGCAAATCTATATACATGTTCCATTGTACTTCTTTCAATTTTTTCCTAAGCGGATCAATGTACATGTTTTTGTTTTAGTCAACAAAATTGAACTTTAAATATGAATCGTATTTTTTTGTCTAACTGATTGGTGGTTCAAACTCAACGGATTTCCTACTTTTTTAATTGCGAACCTGGGTCACTAGATAACCAAGAAATAGTAGAATGGATATCGCTCAACTTGAAATATGATGCATTCTAATATATTAACAAAGGCCTAGTAGGAATATACTCTCGACTAGTGGAATTGGAGTCATGCTTAGCCCTAGGTTCAAAAGATGTCCACTTTATAGGGATTTGGGCGATGGGAGGGATGAGTAAGACAACTCTTGCTAGAGTTGTTTATCATATGGTTTCTAAAGAATCTGAAGCTCATGGTTTTACTGAGGATGTTAGGGAAAAGTTTGAAAATATGGTCTTGTTCCACTACAACAGAAAATTATTGATGAAGTTTTGAAGGAAAAGAATTTGAGAATAGAAGAAAAGTATGACGGAGTTCTCAAGATCGAGAATAGGTTATGTTGTAAAAGGATTCTTCTTGTTCTTGATGACGTTGATAAAATAAAACAATTAAAAATGTTAGCTGGTGAGCATAATTGGTTTGGTTCTAGTAGCAAAATTATCATAACAACAAGAGATGCACATTTGTTGGAGGCACATCAAGTAGATAAAATATATGAAGTTAAAGGATTGAACGATGAAAATGCTCTTCAACTTTTTTCCTCAAAAGCTTTAAAAAAAAAAAAAAGCATGTCCTTGATGATTATAGAGAGTTGTCTAACCATTTTTTGAATTATGAAAGTTCAAAAACGTGTATAAACACCCTTGAACGTTTAGACCCCCAATTTACAAATTAACCAATTCAAGCTTTATGTCAAATAACTAGTGTGCGGAAAATGAACATAAGCTCTAAACAGAATTGGAAATCAATCTAAGCCAATTATAAATCACATCTACAGCAGAAAATAAAAGGCAAAGATAAAGGAAAAAGAGATGCAAACACAAGGACAACACACGATGTGTTATCGAAGAGGAAACCGAAGCCCTCGGCGTAAAACCTCTCCGCCGCCCTCCAAGCGGTAATCAATCCACTAGAAAATGTAGTTGGGATACATGAACAGCAATAGACCCTCCAAGCCTAATCTACCCGATGTACCTAAGCCCTCAAAGCTTCTTGCTCCAACGAGGTTGCGCCGAACCTTTTTCTTTTCTAGCTTACCGGATTCCGCTACTAGACCATAGCATCCGCCATCCTTGGCATCTTCCAATGCTTCCCAAAACTCCAAAAATACTCAACACTCTAAATGGGTGTGGGTAGTGTTTGGATAGAAATCTCCTCTCAATAGGTATGACAATGAGAGAGGGAATGAGAAGAGACTACAAAGATTTCTCTCTAAGAATGAGTAGCTCTCTCTAAATGGGTGGGTGTTTTGAAGAAACCTCTCTTAGGGTTTTTCTTTCTGAATGGCCACACATATCTTGGGAATGAGGGGTATTTATACTGGTGTGAGAATGGAATACGAAGAATCAGTTTTTCCAAAAACAGGGCTGGCTGGCGACTTGACCTCGCGACTTGACTGAGTCGCGAGTTTAAGTCGCGAGCTAACTTAATGGCCAGTCTGGATTTTTGTCGTGTAGTGCTCCAGGTGGCGTGACTGTTCAGCTCCCCTGCATGCTCTGCACATGTGCAACTTTTGGCGGCTTGCAAGCCGCGAGCCACCCGCGAGGCCAAACCGCGAGTCTCTGCTTCACTACACTGTCTTGAGCATTTCTTCACACTCTCTCACACACTACCCTTACATGATTTCCACCTAAATACAAGGTTTCTAAGTGCTGTATTACAAACAAATTTGTCATGGAATAAAGCCAACACATGGTTGATTAAATTCAACCTTACAATCTCCCCCTTTGGCTATTCCATGACAAAACACCCTAAAACAGACTCTAGACTTAAACGTGAGTTTGGGAACAATGGCAAAACTCACTCACACCTAAATCTAGAAGCTGTGCAGCTCTTGAATCATATGAACATAATACTCCTGAAACACAACAATACACCATGATCATTGTAATCAGAAAATCATAGAATGCATATGAAACAGGCAATATGTGATCAAGCAAAGATGGAGTTAAGAAACAAACCATAGCTTGATCAACCAAGTGAACACCACAAGGTAGTGATCACAGTGCTCATTCACACTTGGAATGAACACAAGGACATACAAGTTAACAAGCACAAGGCAAGACACTTGTATGTTCAACACTCAACCAATGCATAACACACAAGGTATATGCATCTAGGAACAATCCTACAAGGGCACAAGAGTGACAGTACATAAACCAAAATGCAGAACATTTAGATTAAAGTACTGATTTCAACATAGCATAAAGGCTGCACTAAGCAACGTACAAACCATATAGCCTACAAACAAATGATATCAAACCCTAAAAGCTTACAAAAGCAACATGGGTACAAAGCACATTATATTGAATAAAAACTTAAACAATATAAACTAAAAGTGCTTAAAGTTTCTTCCCTTCAAAATGATGAGAAGTTGTGATGCACTTAGAACATATATACTTGTAACCTGAAACACTTGTACAAAACACATTAGACCCTTAAGGTAAAGCAAGTAATAAAAGGACAAGTATAATGTAACAAGTAAATTGCGATCAAGTAAACATGATGTGAAACATGTGAGCAACTTGATCATACACCAAAACAGTCATATAGAAATGACTACAATGATCACATAGCAAAGCAAATGATCATACAAACATGCATTCAAAGAAGCACAATAGCATAGGGATAAATGCATGTCCAAAGCACAAACATGATGCAATGAGAACAACAAAGTATAACTCAAAGCACCATAAAACCAACAAGAAAACAAACAGAACAAAGTTTTCAAGATAACACAATGTCTTCTCCCCCTTGGTATATGCATCTCCACTAAGGAAAAATCTCTCTCCCTACAAATGTGCACGAGAAATAGAATTTCTCCCCCTAAGGATGTGCACAAGAGTCATAACAAGAGTCATATAGAAATGACAAAACACTCTGGTATACTCTCTAGAGTATACTCTCCCCCTTTTTGTCAGGAATAGACAAAGGGTCAAGGAGAAAAGAGGGCAAGAGATGAATGAACAAACAATGATAATGATGCATGAGGGGTGCAAGATGAATGAGAAAATGAAACTCAAACCTAAGACAAAGTAACATGCTACAAAGCATAAGGTAACCATGACATGCTAGGATGAAGAAATAAAGTAAAGACCAATGCATGACAAGAGTAGCAAAGGTGTGTGCAAGAGGTGGCTAAGTGCAATGCATGACCAATGCATGAAAAAATGCACATGTGGGGCAAAGTGTGCAAAAAGCACAACTAATGAACCAAACATGTTCCTACTGAGGAAACATGAGAAACCCCAAGGTTTGGTACTCATCGGAGTCCAAACAAGCGAGAAAATGTCTAAGAGGCATTTTAGCAAACACTTAGCATGCACACTATGAACAATAATGTGAAACAATGCATGAACATCATGAAATCCATCCTTAATACATGTTCTTTCTGCCACAAGGGGCCAACATCCAATGCATATCAACAAAAGAAACCAATCCCATAAAGAAATTTGACAAAAATTAAGTTTTCCTAACCCCAATGATAAAAATCCCAACCAAGAGCACAAAACTCTCCAAAACATAATCCAAGGATTAAAAATAATGAAAAGAATTTATAATTACCTTAGAAATGTTAATGGAATGAAAAACCATTCAAATTGGTTGGGTTTTGATGTAAAAATATTGAAAGAGGGGTTTTAGAGAGGATGGGAGAGGTTTAAAACAAGTTTCCCACAAAAAGCCCATTAAAAAGCTGTTTCTGGGCGATTCGCGACTAGGCGAGTCACGAGGTTCAGTCGCGAGAAAGCCGCGAGCCGCGAGTTTCAGTCGCGAAAATTTTCGCGAGTCGCGAGTGAGCCGCCAAAAGCTTCTGGATGAACTCGCGACTGGGGTTTTGCGACTGGCGAGTCGCCAGCTGAGCCGCGAAAAACTCTGACACCTGTTTTTCAATTCAGAACATGTTTAAACATTGAAAAACAAAGTAAGCACTAAACATAAACACAAAAAGTGATAAAAATCACTTCCAAAAACATATAAAATGATCAAAAATCTTTTTGGATTAATCCATATAAGATTGAGCACACACACATCACATTTAGACAAGTACAATCTAACAAATGAATAAGACATTCATTGAACATTAGGCAAGTGTGTTATGTGTGTGTATCAAATGTGGAATAGTCCTTAGTCTAGAGTGAAACTTCAATGATCAATTCAATCAAGTCATACACAACTAGTACTAAGTCAAGTGGTCTATCTCAATTATAGAAATGAACATATATGATCTCCCACAAGAAAATGATTACATAAGATTGAAGCTTTTCATTTGGCTTCTTTACAATTCATAACATTTGATCATTTTGAATCAAAACATCTCATTTTGAGATTGATGCCTGAAATTTGTGATATTTCAATTTGATGAACAAGCTTTTGACTTTTTAGGCATCATACATTTTCGTATAAGTCGCTTTCCCTTTTTCCTAGTCGAATACTAGTATATGCGACGGCTTTTGCAGCTCATTATCTCTTTTCATTTTGAGATTTACATTTATTGAGCTCTTTAAGCAATAAAAATAAAAAAGTGGGAAGAGATATAAGCACAAATCTACGCATGTATCAAAACCAACATGACTATTGACTAATCATTCATGACAAGCTTGAAGATCGATTTACAACAATCACACAAAGATGTCAAGATTTTTCCCACAAAGATATAAGTGCAAAAATAACAAGCTAAGCTTTTAAATGCACAAAGCCATTGGTACAAAGGTACAAGGCCAAACTCACATGTGATATGTGCTCAAACATATACGATCAAACTTTTTGAATTTTTCACTTTTTATGTGGTTTTGGATTTTTTACTCACACAAAACTGAAATATAAAAGTAAGATAAAAAACAAAACAATGCAAATAAATAAATGCAAGATGCACAAAATGCATGAAGATATGACATTTAATGCATGGAGGGTCCTACAAAGATCGAAAGAATTAGATCAAGGACCAAAAGAGCAAAAGCTCAACCATAGGAACCCTTCCTCATCCAAACGGAACGATTGTTTGGAATGAGTGTCTCAAGAGAAGTGAGACGAGGGTTGGAAGAATGAGAACCGGAGATGCACATAGTCAAGGAGTTAAGAGCATTAAACATTTTCTTTAACAACATGCTATTTTCACTCAAAACCGGTTTACTCTTTTTAGCACTTCCAAAAAGCTCAAGTTTCTCTTTTCTTTTGATTCTTTTAAAAGCATGAAACTTAGAGCATTGAGGTCTTAGATGACCAAAGGCACCACAATGGTGGCAAACAATGCGTTTAGGTCCACTAGGCTTTTTGGAAAGGGATCTAGTAACATGGTTTTGTTCCCTCTTCAACTTATGACATTGAGGTCTTATATGACCAATCACACCGCAATGGTGGCAAGTTGAAACAAACTTAGATCCATTCAAAACCTTAGGTTGAGACCTAAACGAAGGCTTTGACTTAACAGCCTTTCTCTCCACCTTTTGATTTCTTTTATGTGGAGGAATGTACACCGATTTGTCCTTTAAGGTAGAACACACACTAGGCACAAAATCGGGTACCATAACATGATTGCAATACATATTTTCATCCTTTTTAACAGTAGGTTCAGCAATCAAACATTTGGCATGCATCTTAAGAGATTCATTTTCACATTTAAGATCATCAACAAGTTTGTTAGACAAAACAAGTTTAGCATCCAAGTCTATATTCAAACGTACAAACTCTTTCAGCTTTTCAAGGGAAATTTCAGCAAGTTTTTTATATTTCTCAACCAATTTGTTGGATTCATTGAGCTTAGCAATCAAATCATCCTTTTCACAAAATAACTTGCTCAAATTCTTTTGAAACTTCTTAGCATTTTTCTTCAAGAGTTTGTCAACAACACCCATAGATTCAAATAACATGTCATCACACTTATGAGGATTAACACTCATAGAGGCATTTTCACAAACATGTGGCATGTTACATTCATCACCAACCAAATCATGCAAAGAGTCATACAAAGCACAATCCATGGCAAATAAACACAAGAGGTCAAGGATCACACTTAGGTATTTAAACCACAACAAGTATACCTGCTCTGATACCAATTGAAAGTTCAAAAACGTGTATAAACACCCTTGAACGTTTAGACCCCCAATTTACAAATTAACCAATTCAAGCTTTATGTCAAACAACTAGTGTGCGGAAAATGAACATAAGCTATAAACAGAATTGGAAATCAATCTAAGCCAATTATAAATCACATCTACAGCAGAAAATAAAAGGCAAAGATAAAGGGAAGAGAGATGCAAACACAAGGACAACACACGATGTGTTATCGAAGAGGAAACCGAAGCCCTCGACGTAAAACCTCTCCGCCGCCCTCCAAGCGGTAATCAATCCACTAGAAAATGTAGTTGGGATACATGAACAGTAATAGACCCTCCAAGCCTAATCTACCCGATGTACCTAAGCCCTCAAAACTTCTTACTCCAACGAGGTTGCGCCGAACCTTTTTCTTTTCTAGCTTATCAGATTTCGCTACTAGACCATAGCATTTGCCATCCTTGGCATCTTCCAATGCTTCCCAAAACTCCAAAAACACTCAACACTCTAAATGGGTGTGGATAGTGTTTGGATAGAAATCTCCTCTCAATAGGTATGACAATGAGAGAGGGAATGAGAAGAGACTACAAAGATTTCTCTCTAAGAATGAGTAGCTCTCTCTAAATGGGTGGGTGTTTTGAAGAAACCTCTCTTAGGGTTTTTCTTTCTGAATGGCCACACATATCTTGTGGGAATGAGGGGTATTTATACTAGTGTGAGAATGGAATACGAAGAGTCAGTTTTTCCAAAAACAGGGCTGGCTAGCGACTTGACCTCGCGACTTGACTGAGTCGCGAGTTTAAGTTGCGAGCTAACTTAATGGCCAGTCTGGATTTTTGTCGTGTAGTGCTCCAGGTGGCGTGACTGTTCAGCTCCCCTGCATGCTCTGCACATGTGCAACTTTTGGCGGCTTGCAAGCCGCGAGCCACCCGCGAGGCCAAGCCGCGAGTCTCTGCTTCACTGCACTGTCTTGAGCATTTCTTCACACTCTCTCACACACTACCCTTACATGATTCCCACCTAAATACAAGGTTTCTAAGTGCTGTATTACAAGCAAATTTGTCATGGAATAAAGCCAACACATGGTTGATTAAATTCAACCTTACAAATTATGCCGTTGGCCTTCCTTTAGCTCATGAAGTTTTGGAAAAAGTACTGTTGAATGGAAAATTGCATTAGAAAGACTCCAAAAATTTCCAGACGAAGCAATTCTCCAAGTACTTGAAATAAGTTTTAATGGACTCCAAAAATCACAGATGGAAATATTCTTACATATTGCATCTTTTTTAATAATCAAAAGAAAGATTATGTATCTGAAATACTAGATATTCTTGGCCTTTACCCTGTTATTGGACTTGCTGATAAGTCTCTCTTGAAAATTATGGATAATGATATAGTGTGGATGCATGACTTGCTTGAAGAAATGGGTAGGAACATAGTTCATCAAGAGTGCCTTGATGATCTTGGGAAGCCTAGTAGATTGTGGGATAACGAGGACATTGACAAAGTGTTAAAAAAAAAAAAAAAAAGGTAAGAGGTTATTTAGAGAATTTGAGCTTATTCCCTACCTTCATGTTTAACAATTTGGAATTTGAATTGTAATGGTAATAATTAATTTCGCAATTCACCAATTCCTTCTTGATTATTAGGGGACAGGAGCACTTAAAGCCATGGATATTATGAGTGCTTATAATGAACCACAAGATGTATGTTGGAACCCTAAGGCCTTTTCAAAGATGAACATTCTAAATTTCTTAAAATTTGTGGTATTCTTCATGTCCCTACACAACACCCTAATGATTTAAAAATTCTTGATTGGATTTTGTATCCATCAAAATCTTTGCAATCAAGTTTCCAGCTAGATGAACTTGCTCAACTTTGTTTGCAACAAAGCAAAATTGAACAACTTTGGATTGGAATAAAGGTAAGTATCCTCCTAAAACTTTGCTTTTTAAATTACAATAAATGGACACTAGGAAGCTAATTATTCTAACAATTGTTTTTCTTTAAACAGAGTTTTGACAAGTTGAAGTTCATTGACTTGACCGACTCCTAGGACCTGATTGTAACTCCAAACTTCATTGGAATCCCAAATCTTGAGAAATTGGTTCTTGTAAGGTGTACAAATTTACGCAAATTTCACCCATCCATAAGAATCCTTAAAAAACTTATTCATCTTAATTTACAAGATTGCGAAAGACTAATTCGTCTTCCAAGCAAGTGGAATGGAGTCCTGTGACTCTTAAACTTTCTAATTGCTCAAACTGCAAGGAAAATCTAAAATTTGTGGTAAACAAGAAATTCTTGCGGGAGATTCTTTTGGATCGCACCACTGTTGTGGAACTAATTAAAAACTTGCTAGAGAACCTATGTATGGTCAAAGGCCTAGAGGTGCTTGATTTGAGCAAAGCGGATATAGAAGAGTTGCCTTCATCAAATGAACGTTTAACTAACCTTACTTCATTGACGCTAAGATATTGCATGAATCTTGTGTGCCTTCCTAACACCATTTGTGGTTTGAAGTTGCTTAATTCTATTGATCTTTTTGGATGCTTGAAATTTGGTAACTTGCCAAAGAACATAGGAAATGTAAAAGGTTTGGAGCTGCTAAATTTGTGTTGGACAGCCATAACAGAGGTTCCTTCTTCCATTGTTCTCCTTAAAAATCTGAAAAATCTTTATATTTGTAGATGGAATTTATCTGAATCGTATTCCCTGCTAACAAGTCTTGTGCTGATGGGCTTAGCATTGCCTACATTAATTTCAGCAAGTCATGTGAAGGCCATAATATGGCATCAGACCAGCTCATAATATGTTTCCATGCAAAGCGTTACTCAACCATTATTGTCTTCCTTATTAGGTATTCAATCTTTAACATATTTTCATCTTAGTGACCTCGATCTTTTGTCAATCCCCGATGACATTGGCTGCTTGTCCTCTTTAGAACACTTAAATCTAAGTGGAAATCTTTTTGTTTCCCTTCCTGAAAGCATGTCCCAACTCTCTAATCTTCAAAGACTCCATTTGGAGTGTTGCAGAAGGCTTCAATCATTGGGAAATGTTCCTTTAACTATTGATTTTGTAATTGCAAACCATTGTGGATCACTGAAGAGATTGCCAGAACTGCAATTTTATCCTTTTATGTTAGATCACTCCCACTTGAATTTCTAGTGTGTTAACTGCTTCAAATTGGCTGGCTATATTCAAAGTAGTGATAACATACTTCAGGCCTCTCTCTCTCTCTCTCTCTCTCTCTCTCTCTCTCTCTCTCTCTCTCTCTCTCTCTCATCTAAACATTAATTATGCTTTGTATATTTCAAGGACAATGTGGTAGACTACCAAACATCTTCGACATTATTATTCCTGGAAGTGAAATTCCAAAATGGTTTAACCATGAATTTGTGGGTCATGAATTGAAGGTACAAGTGCCTTATGGCTGTGATGAGCTAATGAGAATTAAATTGTGCGTCATTTTTTCAGTCCCAAAGGTTTCTCATACCTTTACAGATTTTCCACTTACAAGTTGGATTAAAGTCAATGGATTTGAACGGGCATCACCAATACGCTCTTCTTTTAGGACAAAATATGGTAAAGTTAGATCACATCACCTTTGGCTGCTCTATTTGTCTCCTTGCTATTTCGACTCCCAATGGGGAGAAACTATTCGTCAAATTGATGTGAATGGATCCAATAAAATTGCAATTAGAATAAGTACTTCAAATAACTTGGAGGTGGCGAAAATTGGGATTCATTTGGTATACAAACAGCGTCTCTATGAGGATCTGGGTATAATCCATCATGATATTAATGATTCAACCTCCAAATGTACTCAAAATAAGCGAAGACGTGATGAGGATGATGGGGCTGGACCTTGTGGAGAAGGCTATTCTAATGACTAACCACTTCCTAAGGCTATTAGAGAATTTATTGACTTCTTTTCCAGTAAGTCATTATCATTACTCTTTCTATTACAATTTACAAGTCTTGATGTTCTCTTTATTTTGGGGAGGGAACCCAATGAAATGAAAGTGTGGCTTTTGAATTATTTTAGCATGATAACAAATTTAATTTGTCCTAGTTATATAATAGAGATTTTTTTTTTTTTTTTGTCTTTTTGTATTTCCCTTACTGGCATTAAAAAAAAAAAAAAAAAAAAAAGTCATTGTATTGTGCTAGTTGTACCTTAGCATTACCTTTTGGCTTTCATATAGCCACATTCTCTCTCTTTCTTTTTTTTTTTTTCCTTTTTTTTTTTTTAAATCAGCTTGAAATCAAATTTTCCTGTTGTCTTGTTTGTGCACTTTAATACAGTGGAAGGAGGAGATCAAACGTCCAAGAATCTTGAAGCCCATTGCGGTGGTAATTAAGAGGAATAGAAACCAAAGGCACGCTGAAGAATTAGCAAACCTGGGCTCTTGCTGAAGTTGTCAAGGACTCAAAATGGTCAGCTATTTTTATTGATTAAATCATGTTCTTTTTTTTCTTTTTTTTGGTGACCTACAAATGCAATGCTCTGTTTAAACTTCTATATACAAATGCATATTGAAATTTCTCTTCCTTAGTATTAATATAATTGTTGTTTTGCTTTTTCTTCCGCGGTTTGGTGTTTACTGTTCTCAGATTATGGCGTAACCTTTTCACCTGTACTTAGGGAATTCCCATTTGATGGTTCCTTTTGTTGAATTTGTGGAAATGACAATGTTAAAGTTGGGTTCACCTGAGCTTGAGATCAGTTTTACCATGGCCTGGCTGCTGTGGCATAATCTTGACAAAATTGGGTTAAGAGAAACTGCAAGTTCTGTCAAGACTTTGTGCAGCACCATGGTGGAATGTTATTGATGAATCGAGCTGTTACATTTAGTCTTGATATTGAAATACGTGACCTCATGGTGGACTCTTCCAATTTCAGGTTGATAGTTCCATTGAAGTTGAATGAAAGCTATTCGTTTGAGGCCAAGAAAGATATAAAATTTTCACACTGCAGGTTGTTTTAAACAAATTTCTTCAGTTTTCGTGCAATATTAAAGAAGTGTAATCTAACAGCCCATGGTTTAGTGGGGTATGCAAAGGAGAATGAAGAGACCTCCTGTCTGGAGGACCGTCCTCTCTTTTTTCTTCCTTCTGTACAGAAAATTTATGTTAATTAAAATCAGTCTCTTTAGTTTCTTTTCATTTTACTTATCAAAAAACAAAAACAAAAAATTTATTATTATTTTTTAAAAGACAGTCCGATATACTAATGTTTTTTATATATTTTTTCCCCTTGCAAACAGACCTGCTGGTTTTGATCAGAAGTTGATTTTGGACCATGGCTTTCATACCTGCATGTAATTGAAGTAGCATTAAATGAGCTGATATCCCACTTTGCCAGGTCTAACCTATTGAATGCTACTCTGAGAGTATTTTAGGACTTTGAAGCATCAACAAGAGAAGCATAGCCCTAATGTACTCCCATGACTCTGCACTTGAATAGGTAGCAGGCTTTATCTTAAACGTTTTGAGGACTTTGATGCACCAACAAAGTTTACTATAATAGATACAAGGTCACCTCATCTAACTGGCTTCCAAATACAGTTTTTCTTTCAAAACACTTGGACACCCATTCATTTGATCACTGGCAGCATCATCTATGACTCAAGTACCACTCTTCGGAATTAGGACTCTGTCTGGATTCCACCAATCATGCCATAGGAAAATGCTACGACTTGAACCCACTTCACACTTCAGTAACAGCTTAACAGTGCTTCTAAGATTTAGAATTTTCTTCCAACCTCAATAGCTGTCTTGAGGAATGTTAATACTACAGGAACTCATCTTTTAAAAGATTAGATTGAACCCAAGCTACCCAATTTGAGCCTGCCTTTGCAAAAAAATCCAATATATATCTCATTATGGCTGCTTTGTTCAATTCTTCCACTCTTCAAATCTAATCCACCTTCTCTCTTTTGCTTGTATACAATACCCCAGGCCCAGGATACTTAGCCCCTAGAGCTGAACCATTCTTTCCTTTCCAAAGTTAACCATTAAATTTATGTTCAAAAGCCTTGATAATCTACTTTGGCAATATGAAGATGCTGGACCAGTAAACCAAAAGGCTATAAAGAACTGATTAAATCAACTGTAGCCATCCTGCAAGGGAAAGAGTCCTTGCTGCCCAAGATTCAATTATGCTCTTATCATGAAGGGGCTTACATTTTTTTGCACCAAGTATACTAAAAATGAGAGGAACCCAGAGATATCTTACTGGTAGTGAGCCTTCTTTGAATTGCAAGAGCTCAAGAGTTCGCACATCTATATACTAGGAAAATAAAAAAAAACTTGCAAATTAGTTTCTTATGTTTATAGTTGTATCTCGATTTCCATTCCCATCCAAGAAATGCAATATACTCATATCTTTATAGGGTGGCAAGGTACAGTTCTCATCCCAATTGACATGAGAATCTTGAACAGTGAACCTCTCAAAGGAGCAACTAGGGGATGGTAGATGTGTTGCGGCTAGAGCAGAGATTATTGCCCATCTTTGGGAGCTAAGGACATGTTTATTTAATTATTTATCCAAGGGAAGGGGGTAAGTAGAGAAGCTGGCAACAGCACAACCAATATCCAAAACCTGAACTACCCCTGTAGAACAGATATCCCTCATCTCAGTTGTCACATTTCTCAACTTGAATTAACAACATTATTCACTTGTATATATGACCAAAACCAACATATTGACCCTGACACAAAATATAGAAGTCATAAATTCACACACCTACGAATACATATACATATACATACATATATGTACTATGAATGTAGGAAATGATAAGAAGTTGATGAGTTTGCATGACAACAAGCTTTATACCTATTCATTCACTATAAGACAAATCTTTAGCAATAGGCTAGGTGGAATCTTCATAGTATGAATCAAAATTATTAGGAGAAAAATGGACAAATTATTAGACTAAGATACCGGATATAATAGAGCAAATTATGTTAGCTTCCTTCTTCAAGCAGTCAACTCGCAAAACATGGATAATAGTTGCTGATATATAATAACATTAAATATTCCTTCAAACAAATAAAATTAAGTAAAATTCTCATTTGCAATTTCTGAAGCAGGAAAGCTCCAGCATTGAACATGAGTACATGACAGTATATATTAATAGATGATTATCAACGTAGACAAAATGGAACTTGCAGTTGAAATTGAATTTTAGTGAAAAACGTGGATATCTTGTTTTGGTCACTTAAAAAACCAATAAGAAAAATACCATACATGCTAATAAGTAGTAGGAAAAATTAAATAATTATCAACAGAAAGTGACTTAAAATGTCAGTTTCAAACTATAATTCACATCTACACCCCTTTCATTGGACCACTTCTTTCCACTTTTTTGATATGTCAGTTATTTTTCCTTTCGTTTTCCCTTTTTCCTCCCTCTCTTCCTGGGGAAGACATTATTTAGGACTATTGGTTTTCCAGCACCAGTTAGGCTTACATATCTTTACTCTTTAGTTGGCTGTTACTTTTTTTTGGTTGGGAGCTTTTTTTTTTTTTTGGGGGGGGTGTTGGGGGGGGTGGAGTTGAACTGCTTATAGGGAAAGCATGACTAAATGGGCCATAAAACCAAATAAATGATATTTTTTCTAATTAGAAAATTCAATAAATTCATGCTATTAATGACTTCAAATTTACCTGTAAGATGAATCTTATTTTATGTAAATGACAAACAAAAGCAGTATCAAATGCCAACTACATAGCCAGTCATGCCACTAGAGAAAGCAAAAACATGTAAACAAAAGAGGGGTATGAGAAACAATTGTCCCTTTGAACAGACTCAACCACCCCATGTATGCATAACACCACCTAGGAACCACCAAAGCTAGTTCACCCAAATTTGTCAATTCATGTATGATTCATATTGCTTCACCACAATCCCTGCTGGTTGGCCATTTATGGATTTCATATAATCTTATGGCAGAGGAATAAAGCAAAACAAGCGCGTCTCAGGTGGTCCTTTCTGCCAACTGCATGTTAAAATTAAGCTCGTCTGTCATTCAGCCCCCTCCTATTTGAACATGTGGATACCAAATCTAAACCAGGATAATGTCTCTGTTGGGGTATTAGAATGCACCACTCGCACTGAATTGATAAATTTAGGCAAATACTACCATACAAACTCCTGTATCATCTGACTTAAACATGCCAATATCTCATAAATCTCCTCTATTTGATGGTGTGATCTACTGCAGAAACAAATCCATGGATCATCCCTTTAGCCTCAATGCAACTCCACCCTGGTTTCTTCTTCAGATCCTTCTCATTCCGTTGTCCAAAACTTGCTGTAGATTACTCAACAGAGTATGATACCCAATATTATCAGGTTCCAATCCAAAAGCCTTTGTACTGTATATTCCCAAAGTTTGATATCTACATGGACTCTACAAGCTGCAAGAAAGAACCCCAAATCCTACTATCAGGAAAATCACCATTTTCAATATTAAGGCTGAGGCCTCTTTTAAGTTTTCCATATCGAGCCAAAGATCCACAATGCAAGTGTAATGATCCAAATCATGTTGAATACCAAATATGCATTTCATGGAAATATAAACTTCACGCCCATCTCTGACAAGACCAGAGTGGCTACAAGCAGACAGTAAGCTCAAAAAGTGACACTGTTTGGTTTATTCTTTCCCCCCAGCATTAGATCAAAAAGTTTCAGGGCTTCAAAAAAAAAAGCCCATGAGTTCCAAAAACTTCAATCATTGTTATACAGGTTACTAAATCTTTGACCAATATCTCTGACCCCACAAAGATGCCATTGGAGCCGCTTTGCACGGTGGTGGCAACCTTGAAATTTGGTGAGGAACCCAATGATTCCCACAAACTTTTCGCAGCATTCATTGACACTTTGATTGGGCTTATAGTAGTGACGGCGGCAGATCAATGCTTGCTGGTTGGCCGTCAATGGAGAGGTATGGCTTGAGGTGGTGCTTACTGTTGGAGATCAAAGGCTAAGCGCACCGAAGTCTGGCAACATATGTGAGATTTGGGTAGCAAAATTTTGAGATTTGGTTTGTTTGATAAAGGGGGCTTTTGATTTTTGTATTAGTGGAATTGGAGGGATGGGTTTGATGGCTGCAACTACCACGGAAAGGCAACTCCCGCGTCTTTTTCCAGATTCCGGCGGCGTCTTTGTGGGGTAAGAAGTGGTGGTTCTTCCGTGTCAGGTGCAGGAGTTTTTATTTCAATAGGATTTAATATTTTGTGAATGCTCTAAGATCTCTAGCACTGAAGACTTTAAAGAAACAAAAAAAAACAAATCATATTTTACCTCTACTCAAACACTGCTTTTTCTATTTTATTAACCTACTAATTAAAAACCCGTACTTTACACAGTTTTATCATAAATCAATAGA
Source organism: Quercus alba (assembly GCA_036321655.1). Taxonomy (NCBI): domain Eukaryota; kingdom Viridiplantae; phylum Streptophyta; class Magnoliopsida; order Fagales; family Fagaceae; genus Quercus; species Quercus alba. Next base: position 9,030,334 of record CM070304.1, on the reverse strand, counting down.
ATATATATTTTATGAGAGAAACAATAACCAAATAAATAATTATTATAATAACAAAAGGAATAAATTTTATTGATATAACTACTATCAAATATAAAATGATACCACCTCAATAGAAAATTATTAGCTTGTAACTTACAAATTGGGCACTAATGAGACTTGTAGTTACATGTATCAAATTGTTTTTATATGAATTTTGTATATAGTGAATCTATAATATTATTAGCTATAATAATATTAATGAGAAAAAAAATGATAGAAGTTGTTTTACATTTGGGAGATTGTTGTTTACCTCTTTGTATACTATATTTTCATTGTATCCTTGTTTTTGTTTGCCATTGTTCTTTATTAAAAATTTTAGTTATTCATGCAATTGGTCGTGATTGAACACTGGACTTGGCAAGTCCTCGATTTTTGCTGATTGTCATAGCATAACAAATTGTTTTCTTAATCTTAAAAAAATATTAATTATGATGTATAGTTTAACTATAATTTACATGTAATCATGTGAAGATTATCATTTTGAATGTTTTTTAATTGATAAAATCATATATGTGTAACAACGTATCACCATTGAATATCTCTTTGGCTACCAAGTTAAAAAGTAAAGCGGTGTGTAATTCATGTATGGTATACAAAATAATAACAAAATCATGTCTGACTATATATATATGTGTGTGTGTGTGTGTGTGTGTGTGTGTATTTGGAGAAACATGTCTAAGCATATTTAATGATTGATTCTCAAACTATAACCATATAAATTGAATAAAACTTAAGAAAATTAGGTTAAACAGAAGACAAAAAATACATAAAACCGATTAAAAAAATTAGAGTAAATAAATATATAGTTGTAGGTAGAAGAACAAAATTCAATGGAAATCAAAATTCATCCACACTCATCAAAATTTTTTTTTTTTTTTTTTTTGAGAGAGAGATCCACACTCATCAATTAAGTTTGTATATACATTCTCCAAAAAAAAAAAAAAAAAAAAAAAAGTTTGGATATAACTGTTTTTTTGTATATATTTGCTGCAATGATTAATGACATAACAGACTTTTTTTTTTTTTTTTGTAAACATACAAAGATTCAAATAATTTTAACCACATAAAATTGAAAACTACATCCATCAATTTGAATTTAAAATTGTTCGTGAATTCAAAAAATTTGTACCTTATATGTTCAATCATGAACGTGACTTTTAATGCATTTACAATACAAAAGAAGTATCACTGTCTCACCAATAAACATTATTCTTGGTTATTAAAAAAAAAAAAGACGAACATGATTCTTGCTTTCTCCAAATTGGCCTGAACAAAAGAAATTATATATATATATATATATTAACCATCTTCTCTCACTGGCTGTTTCTCAAAAAAAAAAAAAAAATCTTCTCTCACTGGCTCACTGCGTTACTCTTTCTTTTATTTTTCATTATTCCTGCGGCGCTCTTGACTTCTGTCTCTCTCTCATTAGTCATTACCTCACACGCATGTCTCTATTTATATAACAAATAAAAGCATTCGTTTATCCAAAAAAAAAAAACCGCTTTATCTTTACCTCCCATATAAATTCACTTGGGACTCCTATCCCTTTTTGAAATAGAATAAATAAGTGGGCCTCTGTGTGTTTGTTTTCTTATCAATTTCACCATTTGTTCCAGAAAAGAGTTTATAAGATACACCGCTAAAATTACAACGTAACTGAACACAAAAATGAGTTGATTTTTAAATTTTTCCGCAATGCCTATTTTTTAACTATATATATTAGTTGAAAGCTCATGCATTATACGGATTTGTTTTGCTCATAAACATATAAAATATATAATTTTATGAAGAAAAAAATAATTATTACATAATTTATATGAACTATCTGATGTATGTATACACACTCCACATTGAAAAAGTTGATAAAAACAAAAAGTCTAATATTAGTTTAACTTGTGGATGTATGAAGCTGAATTCTAAATCTAAAAAATAAGTGTTAAGATTTTTATCAACTTACAAATTATAGGAGAAGAAGATAAAAACAAAAAAGAAATTGTATATTTTCTAGAAAAAAAAATAGAATTTAGATTGTAATCAAATTGAGAGTTGAGACTTTTTTTCAACTTAGAAATTATAGACAAAAAAAATAAGAACAAAATAATAATAATATCTTTAAGTCCATTTGGATTGAGGGTGAGGGAGAGGAAGTAGAGTAGAGTAGAGTAGAGTATATTTAGCACAAAATTAGCTTATTTTTACTCAACTTTACTCTACTCCCCCATCCTTCCCTCATTTATCCAAACAAGCCATAAAAATCTATAAAAATTTATGTAATTTGGTGAAGCCACTTAGTGCAACCATGGATTCTAAGCCTAACTTTTATTCTATAGTATATGATATGATTTCGCAACTCACCCAACATTCAAGTTTCTAAAGTCTCTGATGGTTAAATAAGAATTTAGGATTCAATCTCCGCCTACACCAATCTTAGTTTGATAATAATGAGTTATCATCAGGAGCAGATGTCATAAGTTGAAACAGACTAAATATATATATATATATATATATAACCATATATAACCAACCATCAAATAATAATATAATATACACTTCATACTTCTCTCTTTTCTTCTCTCTCCATCAAACCCATGACCAGCAACAACCAAAAAAAAAAAAAAACCACAACACCAACCACCACCACCAAACCATAACAACCCACAAATCACTAGCCACCACCACCACTGCAACAGTAACACATCACAAATCCAAAAATTTCCATACCCACAGAATCACACCCAACCACCAAGATCCACACCCACTGCCACTATCAAACCTACCGTTGAATCGCTAGCCACCACCTCTAATCAAACACCATGATCCAAGACCGATCTTCAAAACCTAAAAACATCCATCAAACCCAAGACTCACACGACCACACGTGGTTGTGGCCTGATAGTAGGAGTTATTGTCCCAACACCTAGAAATGAACAGTTCGAGCGATAGTCCCAGCAAAACCCGTGTGGTACATGTAAAATTACTTATTGTCGTCACGTGACATGGGATCGATGAGCCCACACCGGAGACCTCCTTTTTTATTTGAAACACAGTATCAAACACATTTTTTTGCATTATAAATACTTTAAACATGTGTTTTCACAACACTTGTTCTATGATACTTTTTTTTTTTTTTTTTGGGCTTGTTCTATGATACTTTAAACACATTTTTTTGCATTATGAATTTTTCAATTTTTAAATAACATTATTTTATGATACTTTTGTAAATATGTTAAAATTATAGGTCCCACATGATTAGATCAGATGAAGGAACTTTCTCTCTTCAAATAAAATAATAACACTTTTATTGTTATTGTCAGCTTTTAAAAGAAAAACTCATACACATATCAAACACACAATTATATTTTTTCATAATTTAAAATATGTTATTTGAAACATACTAAACACATTTTTTGCATTATAAATATTTTAAATACATGTTTTCACAACACTTTCTAAATTATAGTTTTTATATCATTTGAAACAATAATACTTGAAATCTACTACCAAACAAACCCAATGCAATTCATTTTTAATGGTTACTTTTAATATCAGCCTTTAATCAAAGTGGTTTTAAAAAAAAATGTTAGAAGAAATAAAACACAAAAAAGTCGAACTTTTTAATCGACTGATGTAGTGTGTTTTTTGCTTCAAAATGTGTAAAAATGATCAAAATATATATTTTACACATTTATATACAATTATCTAAGAGCTGATTTGAATGCTCTAACAGTATTACACTGGTGCAACAGCCCAGCTGTTCAGCGCCACTTTCAAAAAAGAAGAAGAAGAGAATTTTCGCTTTTGTGAATTAAAATAAAAGTTGAGCGCTTTTTGGTTTTTGGCTCTATTCTCTGCTGCTGTCCACGGGTCGGGCGGATCGGGTTTGGGGTCAAACCGTCACTCAACCCGCTCAAGTCGGGTGAACAGATTTCTCATCCGTTGTCGACCGAATGGACGGTCGAAACCGTTTGTCTTGGTTCTTCGGTTTGGCGGGTCGGATTCGTCGGGTGATCGGTTTGAAGGCAAAGAACAAAAAGAGAGGGAAAATCAAGCAAAGAAAAAAGCTTGAAATGCAGAAAGAGAGAGAAATCAAACATAAAAATAGCAAAAACCAGATATCTTTGAGCTTGGAACGGAGATAAAGAGAGAAATGAGATTTTGAAATCATACTTGAGAGAGAGGAGACCCAACACATGGTAACAAACAGAAAGCGAAACTCGTCGGCAAACAAGAAGAGAAACTCGTCGGCAATGGTGATGGATGGTAAGGAAGAGTCAAGCTACAGTTTTAATTTTAAAGAGAAATTCTGATATGTGGATTGGAAAAATGGGAGTCATTAATATTACTGTTTTCTTTTGGTTTATAAAAGTGAAATTGCATTGAGCTCAACAACTACAACAGCACAAAGCCACTGATGCTCACGGGAATAGTTATTGCCTAACAATGATTCAAAAGTTCAAACTGACGTGAATAGCTAATCTGCCTACCAACATTGATTCAAATAATTTTTTTATAGTTAATTTTGTGGTGAATAGCTACTGAAATGACAACTTATAGTTAATTTGTGGTGAATAGCTACTGCCCACTGACATGACAAAACACAAAAGTCTATTCCACCATGGAGAAACTTACCTGCCCAAGTGAAAGTGAAATTAATTATGCAGATGGTACAGCAGTTTCGGTCGGATCGGTTGCTACGGTTTTCAGACCTTTAAACCGTCACTCGAACCGAAACTTCGGGTTTTGTAGTAATTAGACCCGCATCCGACTGACTTAGGTATTTGGAACCGACCATGGGGCTTCGGGTCGGGCGGATCTGATCGGTTTGGTCGGGTCATCCAACCAGTTGGACAGCCCTTCAGCAAAAACGCAGTCTGCTTCCATCACAAGAGAGAGAGAGAGAGAAGAAAGAAGGAAAGAAGAAGGTTGGAGAGAAAGGTTCTGAGTTGGTTTGTTCCAGGTTTAGATGATAAAAGGGAGATTTTTTTTTTTTTTTTTCGATATTTCGGCTCAACGGAGGGGCAGGTAATATCTCTCCATGAATCTCTAATTTAATTAATTTCTTACAAATCTACATTCCTGAATTTCGACTATGTTAAATTTATATTTCTTCTCAACGAGTGTATATGTATTGTTCGTGATGTTCTCTTGGGCTTGCATGCTTTTTGCTTTTGGTTTTGCAGTTAAAGAACTAAACTTTAAACTGTGGAGTGCTGATGGGTTTTGGGCTTTGATTATCTTACATTCATTTTGATTTTTGAGCTGAGCACCTTCTTCTCAATTTATTTACTGAACCCTCTCTTAAAAATTTATCATTTGACTGCCCTCTACAGTTCAGAGTTTTATAGGTTTTGTAAAAATATGAGTATTTGGAAATTATGAATCTTCTGATTTTTAGATTGAAGATGAAGGAAAAAGTTAATGAAGAAGGGAAAACAGTTAAGACCAACTCCTCTTGCCTGTGATTTGAAAATTCAAGGTACGATGACGAGTGTCTATGAAGTGTTTGTATAAATGTTCAAATAAGTGTACGCGCAGCAGAATATGTGAGTTGTTTTGTATTATATAATTTCTTGCTTATGTTAATTTTGTTTAGTGTTTTTTTTTTTTTTTTTTTGTTGTTGGTTTGATTCGGTTAGATCTGTTTTGTGTTTGTGGATATGTTGTGAATGAGCGAGTTGGTTTTGCTTGATTTTGATTTCAATTGGAGCTAAAAGCATGATTTGCTGGTGAAGATAGAGATATGGAGTGAGAGAGGGACTATATTTTGTTTATAGATGAAGAGCTCTCGAGATAAGGTTTACATGGGCTCTCAACTCGAGCGGCCACACTTCTTTTGCTCAAAATTGAATTGGATTGTTGATTTTTAGTTTATGATATTTGATTGGTAGCTGAGAAATGTATATATTTATAGAAAAAGGGAAAAGTTTGAAAATTTGCAACTTATTTGGGGCTTAAATCTTTTTTTTTTCTTCCCTTTTTTTCTTTTTGTGATTTAAACTTTCATTGCTATTTGGGTATTGATTCTTAGTCTCTATACTCTGTTGTTGTTGCTTTACAGTTTCAAAGAAAACATCAAAGGCCTCCAGAATTCCTCACAATCTAGGTAATTCTTTTTTCCATTTCTCTTGCATTGAATTTTTTTTCCTTTGTTCTCTTACAATGTTTTTGAATATTTGTGTCATTATCCCTATGAATCTATGGTTGATGCATTTTTCCAGAATGTGTTGGGTATTGAAAGATCTGAGAAGGTTAACATTACTAATTGGGTACTGATATAAGTCCATTAATATTTGGGTATTGATTTTTAGGGGATAACATTCTTTGTACTATAATGTTGGGTTTTTCTTTGTTGGGTTCGCTCTCTCCGAATCTTTGTGATTTATGTATCTTTGAGATGATTTTTCAAATTTTGTTCTTGCTTTTGCTATTTAAATTTTGTGTACGTGATTCATGAATAAAAATATGCCTTCATGTTACTTATTAAAAAAAATATGCCTTCATGTTTTATTGAACCTTGAGAATAATATGAATTATTATTATTATTAATAGTTTGGTCTTGAGAAGTTGAGCTGATTTAAAATATTGAATTATGAGTGTTACCAAAGAGCTCAATGCCAAGCACAACAAGGTTCAATTCTTTTTCCTCAAGACCCCAAAATTCAATAAAATGTTATACTCAAAAATTAACTTGGATAAGTAACCTTTAAGCTCTTTGGTGGATTTTGATCTATGAGAAGTTTTGTGTTGATAGAAACTTAATTAGAGTGTGATAGAGAGCTTTGGGGAGGAAGTGATGGGGACAAGGCTGAAGTATTTATGGCTATGTTGAAGGTAACCATGAATTTGGTAATAGATCTGAATATTTTGAAACCTTAATTTTTGGGACGCTAATTTGTTTTATTTGTGAAAATGGTTCTCTTGTGCTAAAAATTTGGACTTTGTGCATGCAAAAATAGATGCTCATTGAGGATGTGTTGGAGAAACTCTTAGGTTTCTTCATAAAATTAGACAATTGATCTTGATCAGGATGACACATCGACCTTTAATTTTTGCTTAGCAATATGATCATTGTTTAATAGTTTATCTTCATAGCTAACCCTAGCTAATCTTTTGAGGATCCATAATTGATTCCAAAATTTGGGATTAAGGCTTTGTTATTGTTGTTGTTGTAGATGTTTATATTGCAAATTCTGAATGAATATTGAGAAAATGATCCTATATTACTTTTATGAGACGAAGGTAAAATATATTTTTTTTAATAAGTAAGACAAAGGCAAAATGTCATTGTCATTTAGGTTCCTTTTAAATATTACATTTATGGATAATTAACTTAGATTTGTTTATGTTTCTTTGAAATGCAGTGGCTGAACAATTTGTGCTGATAGAGATATAATGGATGGCTCTCATCTAAAAATACAAATTATAGACTCTAGATTTTGCTTTTAGCATTGCATAACAGAATGCTCTTTAAAATAATTTTGTTGCTAATAAATTTTTTTTCTCATTGTAAATGTTTAAGAGCAATTTTGCTTTTTATTAAAGCAACCCATGATAGAATAACTATGAACATTCTTTGATAATGTTTTAGTGTTTTTCACGTGCCTTGCATGTTCATCAAAACTAGTAGTATTAAAAAGATCAGTGGGAGTTTCTTGTAATTTTACCTAAAAGGAGCACTAAAATTTCAGTCCTCTTTCATTACTTCCAAATTTCTAGCTCCTCTCCAAACTCTCTCCTCAATCTTCTCTTTCTCTCTTCATTTGCGAATTTCAGATTGGATTTTTGCTCACTCCGATTCAACGCATTTCCAAAACTACGCAAGTCAGGTTAGGGATCAAGTTATTTCTTCTTCCCTAATTTATTTCTTTTTAATTGTTTTTTTTTTATTCTAAACTTCTAATTTATTATTATTTGTTTTTTTGGTTTTTTTAAATTTTTCATGCAGATCTATTTTTTCTAATGGCTTTAATGGACATGGAAACAAACTCATCAACTTTCCCAAGTTCTTCTGCTGCCCGATGGAAGTATGATGTCTTTCTTAGTTTCAGAGGCGAGGACACCTGCTACAAGTTTATGGGTCATCTATATGATGCTTTGACACGGAAAGGCATTATCACCTATAAGGACAATGAAAAACTTGAGAGAGGAAAAGCCATTTCAACAGAGCTTTTGAAAGCAATTGAAGAATCGAAATTTGCTATCCTCATTCTCTCAGAAAACTATGCATCTTCAACTTGGTGCTTTAGATGAACTTGCAAAGATCATTAGCTGCAAAAAAGAGATGGGAATGATAGTTCTGCCTATTTTTCACTATGTGGAACCATCCGATGTACGGAAACAAATGGGAACTTTTGCACAAGCATTTGTTAAACATGAAGAAAAGGAGAGCAAAGAGAGGGTGGAGAAATGGAGAGATGCTTTGACACAAGCAGGCAACCTTCGCAGATGGCATTTAAAGGATTATTGGTATTTTAACTTTGACTTATTTATTTCTTTAAATATTCAGATGACCCATTTTATATATGTAACTTTATTTGGAACCTTAAGCAAATTTACATACATGTTTATTCTACTTCTTTTAATTTTCTCTTGAGCAAATCAATTTACATATTTTTGTTTCAGTCACTTGAATTGAATATCAAATATATTCTGTGTGACCAATTGGTGACTGAAACTCAATGCATATTGTACTTTATTCATTGTAGGTCTGAGATAGAAAACATCAAAGACATCGTAGGATGGATATCGCTTCACTTGAAATATGATGCATTCCCATACATTACCAAGGACCTAGTAGGAATATACTCTCGAATGGTGAAATTTGAGTCGTATTTAGAGGGTCAAACGATGTTCGCTTTATAGGGATTTGGGGGATGGGGGGAATGGGTAAGACAACTCTTGCTAGAGTTGTTTATTATATGGTCTCTAAAAAATTTGAAGCTTGTAGTTTTATTGAGGATGTTAGGGAAAAATCTGAAAAAGATGGATTACTTTCACTACAACAGAAAATTATTTCTGATATTTTGATGGAAGCAGATTTGAAAATAAGAGATCAGTATGATGGAGTTCTCAACATCAAGAATAGGTTATCTCATAAAAGGATTCTACATGTTCTTGATGACATAGATGTACTCGACAAATTAAACATGTTAGCTGGGGAGCATGATTGGTTTGGTCCAGGTAGTAGAATTATCATATCAACAAGAGATGTAGTTCAAGGATTGAATGAGGAAGATGCAGTTCAACTTTTTTGCTTGAAAGCTTTTAAAAAAAAGCATGTTGGGTTCTTTTTTGTTTGGAAAAAGTACCATTGAATGGAAAATTGCATTGGATAGACTCAAAGAATTTCCCGAGGAGGCGATTCTCAGAGTACTTAGAATAAGTTTTAATGGACTCCAAAAACCACATAAGGAAATATTCTTGCATATTGCATGTTTTTTTAATCATGAGAGGAAAGATCATGTAGTAGAAAAACTAGATAGTCTTGGCCTTTACCCTGGTATTGGATTGAAGGAACTCATTGATAAATCTCTCTTGAAAATTATGGATGACAATATAGTGTGGATGCATGAATTACTTGAAGAAATGGGTAGGAACATAGTTTCTCAAGAGTGTCCTGATGATCCTGGAAAGCATAGTAGATTGTGGCATTTTGAGGGTATTGACAAAATGTTAAGAAAAAATAAGGTAAGAGGTTATTTAGAGAATTTGAGCTCATTCCCTTCCTTCATGTTCAACAAATTTGAGATTTAAATTGTTTATGCTAATAATATATTTTGCAATTCACCAATTTCTTCTTGATTATTAGGGAACAGAGGCAATTCAAGCCATAGATATTTGGGATACTAATAATGAAGAACGAGAGGCACGTTGGAATCCTAAGGCCGTTTTGAAGATGTCCAATCTTAAATTTCTTAGACTTAATGATATTGGCTATGTCCCCATACATTTTCCTAATGATTTAAGAATTCTTGATTGGAGTAATTTTCCTTTAAAATCTTTGCCATCAAGTTTCCAGCTTGATGAGCTTGTTCAACTTTATTTGATAGAGAGCAAAATTGAACTTTAGATAGGAATAAAGGTAATTGTGTTCTTAAGTATTCTCATACAACTTTGCTTTTAAATCACAATAAACAAACACTAGGAAGCTAATTATTCTAACTTTTTTTCCCCTTTTAACAGATTTTTGAGAAGTTGAAGTACATCAACTTGAATTACTCTTGGGACCTGATTACAACCCCAGACTTCACTGGAGTCTCAAATCTTGAGAAATTAATTCTTGAAAGTTGTGGTAATCTATGCAAGCTTCACCCATCCATTGGAATTCTTAAAAAACTTATTTTTCTTAATCTACGAGGTTGCAAAAGACTAAATTGTTTACCGAGCAAGTTTGGAATGGAGCCTATTGTGGGAAACATGGAATGCTTACAAAAGCTTGTTTTGGATGACACTGCTATTATGGAACTACCTTCATCAGTTGGAGGCATGATTGGCTTGACTTCATTGACTCTAAGGAATTGCAAAAATCTTGTGTGTCTACCTAGCGCCATTTGTAGTTTGAAATCACTTGAATCTCTAGATCTTTCTGAATGCTCAAAATTTGATAACTTGCCAGAGAACTTAGGGAATATCGAAGGTTTGAAGAAGCTTTATTTGAGTGGAACAATTATAAAAGAGTTGCCCTCATCAATTGAACATTTGACAAACCTTACTTCATTGACTCTGCATGATTGCTATAAACTTGTGTGTCTTCCTAACACCACTCGTGATTTGAAGTTGTGTGGTTCTCTTAATCTTTCTTCATGCTCAGCATTTAAAAACTTGCCAAAGAACCCAAGGATAATTGAAGGTCTAGAGATGCTTGATTTGAGTAGAACAGCTATAGAAGATTTGTCTTTATCAATTGAACGTTTGACAAGACTTACTTTATTAAGTCTCAAAGATTGTAAAACCCTTGTGTGTCTTCCTAGCACCATTTGTAGTCTGGAATCACTTGAATCTCTGGATCTTTCTAGTTGCTCTAAATTTGACAACTTGCCAGAGAGCTTAGGGAATGTCAAAGGTTTGAAGAAGCTTGATTTGAGTGGAACAGCTATTATAGAGTTGCCTTCATCAATTGAACATTTGACAAGCCTTACTTTATTAAGTCTCAAAGATTGTAAGACTCTTGTGTGTCTTCCTAGCACCATTTGTAGTTTGAAATCGCTTGAATCTCTGGATCTTTCTAGATGCTCTAAATTTGACAACTTGCCTAAGAACCTAGGGAATGTCGAAGGTTTGAAGAAGCTTGATTTGAGTGGAACAACTATTACAGAGTTGCCTTCATCAACTGAACGTTTGACAAGTCTTACTTCATTGACTCTACATGATTGCAATAATCTTGAGTGTCTTCCTAACACCACTTGTGGTTTGAAGTTGTGTGGTGCTCTTGATCTTTCTGGATGCTCTAGATTCAAAAACTTGTCGGAGAACCTATGGATAATTGAAGATATAAAGATGCTTGATTTGAGTGGAGCAGCCATAGAAGAGTTGCCTTCATCAATTGAACGTTTGACTAACCTTACTAAATTGACTCTAAAATATTGCATAAATCTTGTGTGCCTTCCTAGCACCATTTGTAGTCTGAAGTTGCTTAATTCTCTTGATCTTTTTGGATGCTTAAATTTTAACAACTTGCCAGAGAACATAGGAAATATAATAGGTTTGGAGGTGCTTAATTTGTGTTGGACAGCCATGAAAGAGTTTCCTTCTTCAATTGTTCTCCTTAAAAATCTCAAACAGCTACATATCTGTGGATGGAAGTTATCTGAATTTTATTCCCAGCCAGCAAGTCTTGAGTTGATGGACCCATTACGGACTTCATTATTTTTTCTACCAACAAGTCTGCAATCTTTAACATATTTGTATCTTAGTGACTGCAATCTTTCGTCAATCCCCAATGACATTGGCTGCTTGTCCTCTTTAGAATACTTAGATCTAAGTGGAAATAATTTTGATTCCCTTCCCGAGAGCATGTCTCAACTCTATAATCTTTTAAGACTCTATTTGGAGGGTTGCAAGAGGCTTCAATCATCGGAAAATGTTCCGTTAACTATTGATTTTGTAATTGCAAATGACTGTACCTTACTAGGGAGATTTCCAGAACTGCAATTTTGTCCTTTTAGGTCAGATCACTCGCTTTTGACTTTCCAGTGTCTCAACTGCATCAAATTGGTTGACCATATTCAAAGCAATAGTAACATGCTTCAGGTCTCTCTCTCTCTCACAGCCTGTAGCTCTAAACTTTATGTTTGTATATTTCAGGGACAAAGTGGTAGACTACCAGGCATGTTAGAAATTATTATTCCTGGAAGAGAAATTCCGAAATGGTTTAACCATGAATGTACAGGTCACGAATTGAACATTCAAGTTCCTTCTTGTGGATGTGATGATCTGATCAGAATTGCATTGTACATTGTTTTTGAACCCAACGGGTGTTATCAACACCCTAAAGAGTATCAGTTTTCATGTTCATTCAATGAAATTGAAGAATATGATCTATATAACTCTATACTTAGTAAAAACTTTGGTATAATTGTATCACATCACCTTTGGCTGCTCTATTTGTCCAATAACTATGTGTCTCGCTATATGAACTCCAGTTGGGGAAGAATATTTAGTCAAATTGATGCAAATGGATTTCGTCAACTTAAGATTAAAGTAGAAAGCTGGAGCTTGAAGGTGGAGAAAATTGGGGCCTGTGTGGTATACGAGCAAGACGTGGAAGATCCCAATCAAACTATGGCACAGTGTAGCAACAACAGCAGGAAGCTCTCTGAGGATCTGGGTGTTCTCCAACACGATCTTGACATTTCAGCTGCAGAAAGTATCAGAAAAAAGCGAAACCATGATGAGGGTGACGGGGCTGGACCTAGTGGAGAATGCTACAATATTGAGGAACCACAACCAAAGAGGATTCAAACACTTGAAGGATTCTTGGCTGATTTTGAAGGATCTAGTGAAAATGACCTGGAAGGCTAAGCATTCAGGGTGGTTTCACCAAGAAATCCTCAATCTGCAGCAAACTATGTTTGTGACTTGCTGGATGATAATACAAAGACTTGGAGAAAGGATGTTCAGGACAGGTTTTATATACCACAAGAAGCTGTTGTCATTGAAAGCATTCCGTGAAATTCTCAGCATTCTGAGGTGGAGCAAAAACTCGAGATTTTTCAGTTCAGAGTGCATATGATTAGTTGGACCACAAGGCACTGTTAGGTTTAGGAGAGGCTTCAAACAATCACAGCTCAACAATTATGTGGCAGGCAGAGGAAGGCTCGGGTTCCTGACAAGATTTATAGTTTTTCATGGTGTGCTCTTCTGTATATCCTACCAACAAAGCCTCATCTGTTTTCAGTAACTTGTAAGCAGTGTATTGAAAGTTCCTGAAACCAGTTTACATGCTTTATGGTCTTGCCCATGTGCCATGAAGGTATGGAAATTAGTTGAAGGCATAAACTTTATCCCACACCAGCCTTTTCGGAACTGGACTGATCTATTCTCCTGGATGCTGCACCACAACAACACTATCTCACTGAAACTATTTCTCACCTGCGCAGAAATGGGAAAAGATTTGGAGAACCAGGAATACAGCAACCACTTTAGTATGTAGAGGTAAGGAGATGCATGAATGCTACTTGGCAAAAGTTTCACCTGCAGAAAGTACATATCCCGATATGGAAGCCCCCTCATTACTTTAAGGTAAATGTTACTGTAAAAATAATGCAAGAATAACTTTTGATATGAGATAGGAGCAGTGATTAGATATTTTAATGGAATTTTGCAGGATTATGGCATGCCCTACAAATACAGTTGTGTAAACCAGCAGGGACTTCAGGAGGTTCAACATGAGGACCACTTTAGTTAACACGGAATCCCCCAAAAAAAGTGACCTGAAATGCTCTGTTCAACGAAGTAAAAGTAGCTATATCTAATTTCTGATGCTGCGAGTTTAATTCTATGGACAAAAGCTGACAAGCTGTAATAATGCTGCTCTAGTTTTAGCAGATTTTTTTTTTTTTTTTTTTTTTTTTTTTTGGAGAAACTAGTTTTAGCAGATCTTGTGTGTAAATATTGTGTCACTGAGATTTGGCTGGGTGTCCCCCAACCTTTTCTCACCCTTTTTTTGTTGTGAAATGCAATATATGTCCTGCTTTTTTATAAGAAAAAATTACGTGATATTCGTCTTTCTTATAAACATATTGATATTTGTCTTTCGACACACACCACAATCACCAAAAATAAAAAACAGCTAAACAGAGCAAAACTAATTAGGTGCACGGAGTGCTCTTCAAGGATAGAGCATTTCAGGTCACATCATGGACTGCATAATGCCCTCAGTTCTTATCCCTTGGCAATGGAGAATGACATTCCTTTGGTGCCATGTATGGTACACAGCAGCACCTGAGGCCAACTTACCAAACACTTAGAGATTTTCACTTCCACTGATTTTCTCAGACGATGATGTCTTCCCACACAAATTCTTGGGAATTAATTAAGCAGCACTTCATTAATTCTTTCCAAAACCAGACAATTTAAATTCCTCCAGATACTATGAAAACCTAACCATAAACTAGTTGCTTATGCTTATAGTTGCTTCAAGATTTCCATTTCCCATTCAAGAAATGCAATATAAATAAATATCTTCGGGGTGGCTAGGTACCATTCTCAGGCCAATCGACACGACAACCTTGAACAGTGAACCATCTCAAGCTCTACTAGGGTCTGGTATCTGTTCCTGGCTAAAGCAGAGATCACTCCACCAATTCCTTGTTCTAAGAGCATCCATATCAGTCATTCTAAATTTTCTGTCTATTTTACACGAAAAAACCTACTATTTCTATTTTACACTATCACTTATATAAAACATCCACATCAGTTAATCTATTTTACATGATATTTCAATAAAATATTCATTCTTCCCAATTGTTTTATTATTTCCCTCAACTCTCTTTACCTATATACGCGCACGCTCTCTCTCTCTCTCTCTCTCAAAAACCAAGCTCCGGCGATCCACGAACCAAGCTCCACGACCGGCCGATCCATGAACCAAGCTCCACGACCCGTTCCTTTCTTCACCGGCCGATCCACGCTCCACAAGCACCAATCTATCTCTCTGATCCACAAGCACCAATCAGTTAGTAACTCCGATCAGGCTTCAATCCATACCCATGAGCTCCGATCAAGCGAGACCCCTGAGCTCCGGTCATTCCAGTCAAGCACCAAACGTTCCGATAAGTACCGATCTTTCTTTGTTATTTGTCCGTTTGGGTTTGTTTGTGTGTGGGTGTGTTTGTGTATCTCTGTGTTTTTTTTTTTTTTTTTTAGCAAGTGTATCTTTGTGTTGATTTGTTTGTGTGGATGTGTTTGGGTTAATTTTCAGTTGATTTTGGAAAATTTTTTTGTTGATTTTGGTTAATACTCTGTGCTAGGGTGGTTATTCTGGCGCGCTGGTTGTTGTAATGGTTGAGAGAAGTAGTTTGATGGAGAGAGAAAATAAAATAAAAAAATCATTTACACGCGAACAGTAACCGTGTATATTTACACGGTTACTGTTCATTTGCACAGCCAGGTGTATATTTTGCGCAATTTTACACCCACTGATGTGGGTGTTCTTTTAGCCAAAATGCGTAAAAAGGGTTGCTTTATGTATTTTGCAAGAGTATCCATGGACTAATGTGGATGCTCTAATGCGAATTGAATCTGTTTCACATGTTCATCTTTTGGGAGCAAAGGGCAATGTTATTTTGATAAACTTATTTAATAATCCTCAAATCCTTCTCATATCTCATTACCCTTTTCTGCACACAGTACAGTACAGTGTCTCTTTGAAACCACGTTCCTTCTTTAGACACCACATTTCTCCAAAACAACTTATTATTGATATGATATGCCCACTTTTTCCAATTTTATAGGGAACGGAAATTAAATATTTTCAAACTAAAATAAAACCTTAATCATATTTTAAACACCAAATCATATATTTTTGCTGTCTCTATATAAATACTAACAATAAAAAAACGATGTTGTCTGTAATTGGCAATTGCCACCATTTTTCATTTCACCGAGTCAGAGCAGAGCTTGTTTAAGTAAAAATGGAGAACACGGCAATTCTGAAGGACTGGATTTGAGTTAGTCTGACTCGGAGAAAACCGGAAACATCACAGCTCCGCATCTCAACGTTCTCTTCTTCTTCTTCTTCTTCTTTCTTTTGTCTCTTGCAATTTCAAGATTCCTCTTTTTTTTTTTTTTTCTTTTTTAAATCTTTTGCCCTAAAAACGACGGCGTTTGACATCTCCTAACTAATTAAAGTGGGTTTATTCTTCTGAGTTGCATAAGAGAAGTGGAAGTTTGGATACCTGATCCGCTAGCCAGGCATTTGCAAATAGCAAACATTTTTTTTTTTTGGGGTGAATTACGTTTTTAAAACCCACATTTTATATTGTTTTTAAATTACAATCCTCCCATGGATACCAAAACATTTACCAAATATTTCACATTTTACTTACGTAGCATTTGAGATGGTGCTCAATTGAACCACACCACTGTACAAAAACCCAAAATAGGTTGTAAGAAAATCAATGACACTTTTAAAGTTTGACATTAAAAAAAAAAAAAAAAAAAAAAAACCTTTCTCCTGTTTTACTATCAACTTTACGCTACGTGATGGTAATGGATAATATCATGTGTACCATCGAAACCTTGATGAAGCTATTATCATGGACATAACACATTTGTAGAAGCGTCACTACTCGAATTGCTCAATTACTGTCAAACATTATATGAAGCAATACAAGAACTCTTACCACCAAGTCACAACTTGCAGTGGTTTGCTAATTTTTGCTTTCTTCTTTGTTCTTCATAGTTGTACTATTGTTTCATTTCTATTATTGAATTCGGTTGACTTGAAATTACATAGAAAAGATAATCACAATTTCTCATGAGTCCAAATGTTGAACTAGTTTAACTCTTCCACCGGCATCTACTTTCATACCCAAAGATAAAAAGTTACCTGCTTCAAATTGGATTTGGGCTACCCTAAATGACAAAATAAGCTTCTTCTTCTTTTTTTCTTTTTCATTTTTTTTCCTTTTTTTGAGGGATACTATTATTGGGTTAGAGTTAAATGAAAATTAGAGAGGAAATTATGCTATTTATATTGAAAGAATATAATCGTTGGAAAATATGATTGTTAGAAATATGTGGTTGTTTAAAAAATAAGACCATTGGAAAGAAAAAAAAAATCAATAAAGACCGAATAATGAAGGCTTAAATATAAGAGAGAGAGAGAAAGCTTTCTCAACAAATATATATATATATATATATTTAATAGAGAGAGAATAGAAAATTTGTTGTATTTGAAAAGTAGGTAACTCAAATTGAAAAATATAATACCTTGGATCCTTCGAGCCCTAAAAGACCAACTTCTAGAGCTTGAGCGATAGAAGGTGTTAGAAATAGAATTAGAGGAATGTTCTTCTTGTTGGTAAGACATGTCATAAGCCTTGTGCCGCAGGAGAAACACCTTTGAAGGACACAACGTATTAGAAATGGGAAGCCCCTTTTCCCATTAAGCCTAGCCTTTTGGGCTTGAAGAGTTCAATATGTTACAAACCCATTTGATAGGTATGGATACAAGATACAAGGCTCCAATTACAAAAACTTACATTAACATAAAAAGAAGATAGTCCAACCAATTGCCTTATAGTTCAAGATTGCTATTAGTTGGACTTCAGGCCTAACAATTGAAGTTTAGGATTTATTTTATTTATGCGTAATTTTTTTTTTTGAGAGTCTATTTATGCATAATTAGTTAACCCTTATTAGGCTTATTTTCCTTTTCCTTTCTTTAATAAAAACCTTATTGTCTTTTACTACTTGGTTTAGAAATTTAACTCCTTTTCTTTGATTTACAGTTTATTTGACTTTAGGGTCATTGTACGGAAACCTCTAATTTTTTTAGAGGTACGGTACTGACACAAATCCTAACCATAATTTGGTGGAGTTTTAATTTGAACTGTTCATTTTATTTTAATGGGTTACTGATTACTGGTAGAGTAGCTCAGATACATAAACCTAAAACAAAATTTAGATTGTTCATTTCACGCCGTTCTCTCTTGTGTTCTTTGAGTTTTTTGCAGATTGCTTCTTCAGTTCTTCTCAAAAAACCAGATTGCTCCTTCTTGCACTCTTTTGGTCAATCCCTTTAGCATCTCTTCGACTTACTATCCGGTGAAGGTTTCTTGAGATGATCAAAATCTTTTTGATATTGTTAAAGGTAAGGATCAAACGATGAAACCTAGTTTCATTGCCATTGTTTAGTATCCCCTTTTTCTTTGTTGGTTTTTCAGGGCTACCCATTTGAAAAGGTAGATATATGCAATTATTTCAAAGGATTAATGTCGATTTTTTTGTGGGTATTGGGTATGGGGTGGTGGGGAGGAATCTTGATTTGTTATATGAGTTGATTAATAGTATCAATATTCATTTCTTATATTTTATTTATTTTTTATTATTATTGTAAACTTTCGCATATAAGGGTATGTGGGTTTCTAGTGTTTGTGTCTGTTTGTTCTTTTGAAGTAGCATGTGTATGTGGGTTTGTGTTGTTTCATTGCTTTGCCAGATTAGACCACTTAGTGAATATTTAAAGTAAGTTTTTCTTAGTTACACTCATGAGCAAGACAGAGCTTTATGGGTTGGTTCTTATAAATTTGATTGTGCTGGTATTTGAAATGAAATTAGGAGCAGAGGTAGTAATATGGAATGGTGGCATTTACTTTGGTTTAACTTGGCCATTCCCAAACATTCATTTGTTGGTTGGATGGTTATTCTTAATAAGCTTTCAACCAAAGCTAGAATCTTGCGATGGGTTCTTCCAAGTTCCAGTGGATAGTTTGTGTGTTTTCTGCAACTCTTGCATTGAGTTCAGGGACCATTTATTTTTCGGTTCTTCTTTTAACAGGAGGGTCTGGGAAATTACAATTAACTTGTTTCTAGTATCTTTCACTAAGACTGATTGGCAGGATAGTATGAGTTAGGGAGAAATAATCTTAAAGGAAAAGGCTTAAGAACAACCCTTTGCAAAGTAGCTTTGTAGGCTTCTGTTTATCATGTATGGAAGCAAAGAAATTCTATAATGTTTTCTAGGAAGGTATACACTGGAGATCAGCTCATTGGCATTATAAAGAAGGATGTTCAAGGGAGACTAGAGAGTAAACTATGCAGTTGTGACTTAATGCTTTATCATGTCCTTTGCTATAAATGGGGACTCAAATCTGAAATGCATACTACATTATCAAACTAGTGACTGATCTATCCTATGATGGAGAATTATTGAAAGCTTGGTATTGCTGGATATCTTGTGGTGCTCTATTATTGTCAAAGCTTGGTGGATCTGTTGTTTCATTTCTCAATTGTGACATGTTGCTGCTGTGTTAAAAAGTTGTAATACCTTGATGATGTTAATGTATAAATTTTGTTCTAGATTGTGTTTTAGGAGTGGCCAGTTTTTAGCTTGATTTTTTGTGATCATGGCACACTGTTGAGGGGTGTAAGCTGTCATAGCCTGCTGTTTTGTTGTAGCGGGTCTGTTATAGACTGTTTTTTTTTAGAGGCCAGTCTTAGTTTTGCTATAGCTTGGTTGTTTTGGCTTGTATTTTGATTGATTTCTTAGTCAATAAAAACCTCATTGATTCATCAATAAAACTGAAAAAGGAGGTAGTGATGCAAGACAAGGACGAGAAATTGAATGATAAAAAGAAGAAAAATATCACAAAAAGGCCAAGGAATAAGATGTCATATATACTGGTTATTGTTCTGTTTCCTTTTCTTTTATTTTTATGTAATTATAGTTGTCTTCCATAGAGAACATATCATGCATGCTAATGTCCTAGCTTTATGCAATTCCATAGTTCATACCTTACCATGAAAACTTTCTAAGGTTTCCCACCACAACAATCAAACATAAATAAATAAGGCACAAATTATAAAATCAAACAATAAAAGTAAAAATTTCTACCTAAAAACAATAAAAGTAAATAAATATAAGCTTCAGCTACAAAATCATTGTTTATAATATTTGTAACTATGATTAGAACAAATAACCATATACCAAGAGTTATTTCAACATAAAAAATATTTTATTTATACAATTATATTTACACTTGTGATGGAATTCAACTATCCTAGTAACCACCTCAAAATTAAAAAGTATTCTAAAAAAATGAATTTTTTAAAGTTTACAGTATCACTTATTATTATTATTATTATTATTGATGATGATGTAAAAAATTGTCAGTTGGGTCACTCGTTCAATCCAAAAATTTGGACAATCTTGAAGGACCTGCAAGAAAAATAGAGTTGATCGAAGAGACCACCGGGTTGTGCTCGGTGAGGAAGCCTTCGATACTTAAATTAGTATCAGCCTATATATTTTGTATATAGATAGTAGTTTTGTAGTACGTTTTGACATACCTTCACAAATAAACAAATTATCCCTTTTATAAGTAGTTTGGGTAGTTGTTGTACTCATAAATGTTTTCATGTACATAATTGCTAGTAATTATTTCTCGGTGCATAATGGTCTCTACTTTAATGGGAGTTCCAAGTTGATGAGTAACAGTCGTCATTACTAAAAACTTTAGCTTGTTATGCTTCTCTGATTGGGTCGAACAATTAAAAACTAAAAAAGACCAATAAATTTTAAGATACACATCATACATCAACAAATTGCAATATTGCATACTTCAGCAAAGAAACAAATCTCGGAGATCCTAATCGAGAGAAGTTCGATCAGCATGACAAATTGACAATAAAGCATTTTCATATGAATAAACTCATATGATGTTTGCTGGTGCAATTTTAACAACTTTGTCATGATGTTTCTAGGAGAGGAGAAGAAAATAAAAATTAAGCTTTAAACACTCACCATGGAATATCATAGGAGGAGAGGTCATTGAAGCAATTATTAGTTTTTTTAGGAGGGGATACATGTTAAAAGAAACCAATCACTCCTTTATTGCTCTTATTCCTAAGGGCAACAATGTAGCTTCAGTAAATCAATTTAGGTCGATTAGCCTCTGTAATATGCTTTATAAAATCATCTTTAAACTCCTTGCAAATAGACTCAAGTAAGTCCTTAACAAATTGATTTCTTCATGGCAGACATCCTTCATTCTTGGTTGTAAAATCCAAGAAAACACCTTCTTGACTCAAGAAATTCTTCATGCAATGAAGAAGAAAAAGGGTAAAACAGGCTGGATGGCTTTAAAAATAGATATGGAAAAGGTATATGACCACCTAGAATGCGTCTTTATTGAGAAAGTCCTCCACTGTTTTGGGTCTGATACTTGGATACAATGGGTTATGCTTGTTTCTACAACATCCTTCTCCATCCTTATAAATGGAAGTCCGTTTGGGCTAGCGAGAGATCTAACTCCTATTACTTATCTACAATTTGCAGATGATCTTTTTATTTTTGCTCAAGTTAATGAGGAAAATTTACAAAGGATAAAATATTGCTTGATGTTTTTTCAAGTTGGTCGGGGCAAATGATAAACTTCTTTAAATCAATTATAGTTTATAGTAGAAATACTCCTCATTATCTGAAATCTCGACTAGCAAATTCTATTGGAATTAATGCTTTAAATAAGAAGGAGAAATATCTTGGTATTCCAATAGCCTCTGGTAGAGACAAAAAAGCAGCAACTGAAGAGATTATTGAGAAGGTTAAGCAAAGGCTGCAAGGGTGGAAAATGAAAACACTCTCTCAAGCTGGTCGAGTGACACTCATCTCATATGTGGCTTCTTCCATTCCATCTACCAAGCTTCATCACTAATCCTCCCAAATGAAGTTTGTTCAAAACTTGAATCCTTTAACTGAAGATTTTGGTGGGGTACAATGGATGACAGTGAAAAAGGTTGTTGTCTCAAAAGCTGGGATTCAATATGCACACCTAAAAATGTCGGAGGTCTTGGCATTAAAAAAACATCAGACATGAATAAAGCTTTGGTGGCAAAAATGACTTGGAATGTGGTCAATAACAGCGATAAAATGTGGGTGATGGCTTTCAAGAAGAAATATGTTTAGAATAGAAAATTCATGAAAATGTCCATTTTGAAGGGTGTTTCTTGGGCACCTCAAAGTATCTTTGAGTGCAGGAAGGTTATTAGTAAGGGCTTGTGCCATAGAATTGGCAATGGCCTCAACACTTGGATCTTTGAAGACCCGTGGGTCCCTAATGAGCCAGGGTTCATCCCCCAAGCAAGATGCGGTATTTCTATTGATGTTCACTTGGTTGCAAATCTAATTGATCAAGATACCAAGCAATGGGATAAAGGTAAACATTCAATCTTATTTGAACCTCCCATAGTAATTAAAATCCTAAACATTCATCTATCTCATCAAACCATGAATGACCAAGAATTCTGGTGTCTTACTCCTTCAGGCAAGTTTTCAATGAAATCCGCTTATAATGCTATTAAAGGGCTATATTCTTCAAACCATCCTCACATGCTTAGTAAAGATTGGAAGGATTTAGGGAAGCTTAAATTTAATGCCAAACTCAAAAACCTTTTGTGGAAAATGTGCTGCAACATTCAACCAACCTGTTCTGCTCTTAACAATTGATTTCCCATTTCTTCTTTAAATTGCTTTTTGTTTAATAATGCCCTTGAAACTATTGAGCATTTGTTTTTGCATTGTGATTGGGTTGTTCAGCTTTGGTTACTAGCCCCATGGCCTTTATATATGAGTAAGTTATCCTCTCTATCTATCTTGGATTGGATTAAGGTTATTTTAAATCCAAAATCCATGATGGGGTTGAATGAAGAATCTGTCAAAGACTTCCAGCTTTATGCTACCATTCTCTGTGATCATTTACGGATGGCTAGAAATAAAGCTAGAGTGGAGGGTTCCAAAAGTAATCCAACTTATCTTTCCAGGCAAATTTTTAGTGTCTTCATGGAGCATAAAGAAGCTTGGAAGGAGCAAAATGAGAGGTCATCCAAAGATGTGGTTTGGTCTCCACCTCCAAGGAGTTGGATCAAGCTAAATTTTGATGCCACAATTTGTGAGGAGAAAAACGCAGTTGTAGTTGTGGGAAGAGATATAGTTGGCAACCTTCTATTGGCATGGTTAGAGCAATTTGAGAGTGGCAATTCCCTACTGGGGGAAATGAGAGTAGCTTGGTGTGCCATTAGATGTGCTATGAATGAAGCATTCTAGAATATAATTTTGGAGGGAGATGCTTGGAATGTCATTGAGCCGCTGAAAAAGTCAAATGTAGCCCCGCATTGGAGTATCAGATCTATTTTTGAAGATATTTTGTACTTTGTTAATTGCTTTTCAAATGTTGAATTTTCTTTTGTTCATAGAAAGGGTAAGTTATTTGCACATTTGTTTGCCCAGAGGGTAGCTCTTGTAAACTGGTATGGGCCAATTTCCATCTCCAATCTACCTTCACATGTATCTCAGGCCTTTGTTAGAGATGGGTCCAGGCCCAATCTTGTTGTTTCTCACTTGTTTCGGGTTGAGTTTTTTGAGCAATAAAGTATTTATTAAAAAAAAAAACAAAAAATAAAAATAAAAACAAAAACAAAAACTCCTTAAAAGCCTGAACATGATAATTGATAATTTGATATCCATTCACTTCTTCCAAACTAGACTCTGGCTATTTTAAGATCAACGAACATGTTTAAAAAAGAAAAGGAAAAGAAATATATTACGATGGAGATCAATTGCATAGTAAACAACAAAAAACAAAAGAACGCCCCTATCAAAGACCATCTCAATCATACTCCTCTCCTTTTTAGTTCTCTTGCCTAAACATGACGAGTCTCTTTTAAAAGTCAAGCAAGTCTACCAATATATCCAGCATTCATTGTCCAAGGTCCTAAATATGCTTCCACAATGTGTCCATATTTTTTTTCAATCCATTTTGTTAAAAACTGTGTCTTTTAATAACAAATTGTATTTGTTTTCTATCATTCTACTTTTTATTCTCCCAACCAAACACACATGGTTGAAAACTAAAATCTTTTCTATCATTCCTCTCTTTTATGCTTTCACTTCGATCTTCCCTACTAAAACTAACATAAATATTGATTCATGGTTTTTTTTTCTTTTAAATTCTATTTGGTTTTTCCAAAAAAAAAAAAAAAAAATTACTGGTTGGAGTTGCTAAGAGAGTTTTTTTTGGTTGGATTTGGAACTATACAATTGCACTTATAGTGTAAGAGAGAAAATTTAAAAGGTTAGACATTGTTCATTTGTTCTAATGCTGAAATTAAAAGTAAACTTTTTAAATTTAAAAAACAATTGCAGGATTTTTCTTACTTTACTTTAATAATTAATTTTTTAATAAATATATAAATAAACTCTTAAAAGAAAATTTCACTAATTGGAACTAGTGGTGTTACCTAGAACTAGAGTTTTTTAAACTCGATTACCTTGTTTTTATTTTTATTTTTTTATTTTATTTTTTGCATTGAAATCGATTTTTATAAGTTTGAGTTATGAAAAAAAAAATTTGCATAGGATTCAAGTTCCAAGTAGGATGATTGTTACTTATTTACATGCTATGTTAGTGACTCCACATCAGTATGCGGTTGCTAGAACTCAGAATTTAGAAAAAACAATACAGCTGGTGAAAAAGCAATATGATAAAAATAAAATAATAAAAACAGAACTTTAGGTGCTCACTGCTGACTCACTAGCAACTTTCAACGCTACTTTTGAAAGCGCAGCCAAAAAATTTAAAAACAATGAGAAAAATGAGAGCAACTTTCCCCCCTCACTTGGAAGTGGAAGTGCTCAGAAAACATATAATAATAAAAAGCAGTGGAAGTTTCTTGTAATTTTTCTTAAAAGGAGCGCTGAAATTTCAGTTCTTCTTCATCGCTTCCAAATTTCTAGAGTCCTCTCCAAATTCTCTCTCACTCTTCACTTCAGCTCCAAATTTCAGATTCGATTTCATCTCATTCCGATTCGACGCACTTTCAAAACTACGCAAGTCAGGTTAGGGATTCTTTCCTAATTTATTTTCTTTTTAATCTTTCTTCGGTTTTAAATTTCTAATTGATTTTTTTTTTATTTTTTTGGTTTTTTTAAATTTTGCATGCAAATCTATATTTCCAACGGCTTTAGTGGGCATGGAAATGGACTCATCATCTTTCCCAAGTTCTTCTTCTTCTTCGTCTACTGGACGATGGAAGTATGATGTTTTCCTCAGTTTCAGAGGCGAGCACACTCGCTACAAGTTTATGGGCCTTATATATGAAGCTTTGATACAGAAAGGCATTGTCACCTTTAAGGACGATGAAAACCCATTTCAACAGAGCTGTTGAAAGCGATAAAAGAATCGAGATTTGCTGTAGTCATTCATCAATTGTTCTTCTTGAAAATATGGAAATTAAAGCTATATATCCATGGATGCAATAATGGGATATCTTCATTCATGCCAACAAGTCATGTTCCTGGGGCCCTATTATTGCCTTCCTTATAAAAGGGTTTAGCCTTGTATGTACGGGTGATAACATACAAGTGCCTTATTGTGGGAGTGATGAAAAGTTGATGGGAATTGCGTTGTGCTTTGTTTTTTTTACAAACGAGTTGTGTAATTACTCTAAGCTTACATGTTTGTTTAAAGTCAATGGATTTGCAAGGACATCTACAGTACGCTCTTATTTTATGACAAAATATGGTAAATTTAAATTACCTCACCTTTGGCTGCTCTATGTGTCCTCTATCTATTTTAAGTGGAACGGATTGGGAAATAAGCTTAGTCAAATTGATGTCACTGGATCCAGTAAACTTGGTATTGAAATAAGTACCAATAACTTTGTGGTGGTGAAAAATGGGATTCATGTGGTATACAAGCAGCATGCCCGGTGAGGATCTGGGTGCAATTGATCATGATATTGATGATACAGCCTCCAAAGGTACCTGAAATAAGTGATTCCATGATGACGATGATGGGTGGGGCCTAGTGATGAAGACTACTCTTAGGACGAAACACCTCCAATATAAGAGAAATTTTTGACCTCTTTGCCTGTAAGTCATCATCTTTCTTCTGTCTATTATACAATTTACAAATCTTGATGTTCTCTTTATTTTGGGGAGGGAATCCAATGAAATGAAAGTGTAGGTTTTGATTGTCAGGTTTATTTTTGGCATGACAACAAATTTAATTTGTCATAGGTATAAAATTATAAAGTTTTTCTTTTTGGAGTTCCCTTACTAGCATTTAAAAAAAATAAAAATAAAAATAAATCATAGCATTTAGTGTGCAGATGTACCGTAGCATATTACCTTTTGGCCCTCATATAGCCACTTTTTTTCCCTTTAAAATCAGGTTGGAATAATTTAATTTTTTCTTGCTGTCTTGTTGGGGCACTTTTATATGGCGGCGGTAAGAGGGATTGTTAGCAGAGCCATGTTGAAGAATTAGACAAGTAGGGTTCCTTCTCTCACATCCACTTGGGCTCTTTCTATAGTGGTCAAGCTCAAGGACTCAAAATGGTCAGCTATTTAAATTAACTGTCAAATGGCTCTTATTATTGATTAAATCATGTTTTTATTTTGTCCTGCAAATGTAATTCTCTGTTGAACTTCTATTTCTATGCAAATACTTATTGAAATTTCTCTTGAGGACTGTTGCATTTATATAATTGTTGTTTTGCCTTTTCTCCAACAGTCCCACATATATAATGTATGCTTTTTCTTTTCCCTTGCTGGCATTTGGTTCTATGATTCATATTTAAGAAATATCCAACAAAAACCTGGCTGGGTTCGGATGTTAATTTTGGACCATGATTTGCACAACTTATATGCAATTGAAGTTAGAAAAAGAAAAGTAATGAAAAAATGTTGAAGTTTGTAAAACTATTTTTTTTTTCACTGTTTGGTGATCAAAAAAGAGAAATGAAGAATAAGTGGATAACTATTCAATGTTCCATGACAATGAGTCTTAGTAAAGTTTATAGCAGAATTTACTATTCATATGAGAGTTGAGAATATTACCCAAAAGATTGAATAAATTTTCAATGAATTTGTCTTATAATTTGTACAATATGTTGTTTTATTAGGCATGAACGCTTTTATCCAAAAACAAAACACACTTCACTTCAATTTTCATCTTATTATGGAAAGAAATATAAATAGGTTCTGTTTCTTTTTTATTTCTTATCACTTTTCTTCTATTATATATTAAAACATGGAAGTTGATTTTACCACTTCATTTTAATCAGTCTAACACATGTTAAATCAACATAAAAATCCGAGATAATTCATTTTCAGAACTCACCAATGACAGCTAAATTAATTACCCATTTACTACGAATGACTCAATTTAAGAAAGATTACATTGTTACATCTAGTCTCGAACCTTAGTTTAACCTCTCTCTATATGGACTGCATAATGCCCTCCTCAGTTCTCATAATGGTACACAGCAGCACCTAAGGCCAACTTCCATACCACAGCCCTTAAGAGATTTTCCCTCCCACTGATTTTCTCCCCAAACAATGATGTCTTCCCACACATATTAAAGGAAATCAATTAAGCAGCACTCCATTAATTCTTTCCAAATTTCTAGTTAAAAGAACTCAAGAGTACAAGTGTGCATCCCAAGCTTTTCCTGCAGAGTACACATTTTTAGATCACCAGTGTAAACCCAATGTAGCATTCTGTCCTGAGTGCTTAATTTGGTCCTTGTTACTAGCCAATAGAGGAATAAATATCTTGGAATGACTTGAAAGAAACACGTGATTTTCCACCATCCAACTGTTAAAAGCTTAACCCTGACCCACTCCCATGTTTCTGCACTTGAATAGGTACCACTCTATCTCTTTCGCCAATGTTTAGTGAACAAAGTTTACTCTGAATGGATACAAGGCCATTTGATCTTACTCACTTCCAAGACCAGTTTTTATCTTTCAAAACACTTGAAAGTTGAAACCCTTGCATTTGATCTGCTAGCAACATCATATATGACTCGAGTACCATACCTCTGAATTAGAACTCCATCTGGATGTCACCAATCATGCCATAGGAATCAGCTACAACCTCAACTTCAGTAATAGCCTGAAAATGCTTCTAAGATTTAGAATTTTCGTCTAGCCCTAAGAGCTATCTTGAGGGATGTTAACAAACCCGAAAGTCCGAAACTCGTGATACAAAATATTTTAACACAAGCTACCCAAATTGACCCCGTCTTAGCAAACAGATTCCATATATGTCCAATTATGGCTGCTTTGTTCCATTTCTTACACCCCTTTCAAACCTAATCCACCTTCTCTTTAGCATACAACATCCCACGATACTTAAGCCCCTAAAGCTCCTTCCTCTCCATAGGTAACTACTAAATTTCTGTTCAATAGGCTTGATACTCTTCTTTGGCAATATGAAGATGCTTGACCAGTAAAACCTAAAGGCCATAAAGAACTGATTGGATCAACTGGAGCCATTCTGCAAATGAAAGATTCCTTGCTGCCAGGATTCAATTCTGCCTGTTATCTCAAGAAGGGGCATACATTTTCTTACACAACAACTCCAAGAAATTGGAAGAACCCTGAGGTATATTACCAGCAGTGAGGCTTTTTTAAATTGTAAGAGCTCAAAATTTTGGTTCTTCAGCCCATCTGGGACAGCAGCACAGAAAACCTCTTTCTTTTGAGAGTTACCAGCCAAATCAGACAGATTTGCAAACTCCTCCAATTACTATGAAAAAACTACTATAAACTAGGTGCTTCTTAATAGTTGCTTCTGGATTTCCTGACACAAAATTCAGTAAAGTTAAAAATAAGAACCAAAACAGCACGTTGATCTTGACACAAAATTTAGAAGTCATACACACACAAAGGGAAAACTGTCAAAAAGGGAAAAATTATCTGACTCAGCTCAGATAGAGGATATAATAGTGCAAATTATTTGCTTTATTCTTCGTGTGGTCCAACTTCCAAAACAAGGATAATAAATGCTTATACATGATAACAATAAGTAATTTCTTGAAGCAGGAAATCTGCAACATTGAACATGTTAATATATATTACTGATATGATTATGAAGTCTGACACAATGGAACTTGCAGTTGAAATCAAATTTTAGTGACAAACGCGGATATCTTGTTCAGATCACTTATAAAGCCATGAGAGAAATACCATACACTAACAACTCATGAGAAATTAAAGTAACTGTCAGCAGCACATGTTTTAAAATGTTTCTTCCAGACTGTTATTCAAATCTACACCCCTTTCATTGGAACACAATGTCAGTTCTTCTTCCTTCGTTTCATTTACCATTTTTCTCCCCCACTTCCTGGGGAACACTTAACATGGGACGGTTTCTTTTTTCTTGCTTTTCAGCCCCAGTTTGCCTTAGATATCTTTAGTTAGGTCAGTTGTGCTGGCTGTTGTATTCTACAGGGGAATGCATGATTAAATGTGCCATAAAACCAAATAAGTAATATTCCCAAAAAAAAAAAATCATGCCAAACGGTCACCTCAATTTTTACCTGTAAGATAATCTTTTTATTGTGCTTGACAAACGAAAGCAGTATCGAATGCTTTCTACATGGCCAGTCATAAAAACTGAGTGTACCTTTGAACATACTCAGCTGCCACATGTATAGGTATGCATGTATATACAAGAGGCGATTAAGTTGAAGCTGCCTTCCTCTAGCAGCATCATGCTTCCTTAATTGAGCTAGCTGGCTTTAAAACAAAAAAGAAACTTATTAAAGAGCTTGCCCTACTGAAGTACTAAAGGTGTACCCTGCGGGTTGGTTCTTTGGTTTCCTTTAGAATAAAAGTAGCTATTCAGCCCTATAGAGTGTCATAAGATACAACGAACAAAACTGTTTCCCGTCTATAAAATCCAAGAATCCAAGTTAAACTCAGGATCTCTAAACTAATTTATCAGGAGCCACCCAACATTAAAATTTAATTTCTTAGAAATTCAAAGACAATTGTTTAAATTCACAGGAGCCTTAAGTTTCAAGAATAAAAGAATCCTACCAACAGAATAAGATGCATATTTGGAACACCTATATCAAATCAAAAAATCGTCACACATCTATTTGTCACACGCTTAACTCTTAAGCTCCTATAACTAACCATCATACGATCTGTCTTAATATTGGCTTCAAAAATCATAAGTAGTACAAGGGAGGGAGCTCTATAATTTCTTGTGGATGCCTTATGTGGTTGTACTCTAAATTGTTGGATTTTCTTTTATTAATAGAAGTTAATTCCATTTGAAAAGGAATATGAATACCAGTAAATTCCATATTTACTATGACACAGTGCAGCAGCAACAACAGCATGCTCTATGAGGATCTGGGTGTAATCCATCATGAGATTGACAATTTTGCTGCAGAAGGTAGCAGAAATAAGTGAAGTCATTATGAGGATGATGGGGCTGGACCTAGTGGAGAAGACTACTTTAATGAGAGACCAGATCCAAAGACTTGGAGTATGTATGGCTGATTCTTTAGGGAGTTATTTGACTCTTTGCCTGTAAGTCATCATCTTTCTTCTTCCTATTACAATATAATGACATGAAAGTGTGGGTTTTGATTGTCAGGTTTAAGAAAAAAAATTCAAAAGTATTGTGCTAGTTGAGTAGTTGTACCTTAACATTATTACCGTTTGGCACTCACATCCCAATCACCACAAACTCAAAAATTAAAATCATTCCACATCACTCTATTTTTTACTAGTTTTTTTATCAGGTTTAAATTGTTCAAATTTTTCTTGAAGCCTACGGTGGCAGTAAGAGGGATAGTTATCAGAGGTCGTTGAAGAATTAGCCAAGGAGGGTCTCTCCTCTCACACCCACCTGGGCCCTCGTTAAAGTGGTCAAGAAATAGCCTTGGAGGGTTCCTTTTTGCTGTATGTGTGTGGCTTTGTTCAATTGGTTTTATAGAGTTTAAGCACTGGCATCAGTTTATAGAATTTAAAGATTCTCTTGTCCCGTGCTATTTTGTAATCTCCTATTTTCTTAGTGAAATTTTCTGTTAGACATTGTCCGTGGATGTAGGCCCAAGGCAGAAGTGTTTCATGTGTGATGTCTTTTTCTATTTCTCCTATTTCTATTTTGCATAACCTACTATTATTTTGTTACACAGAATATAAGCATTTCAAGCTTCCACCAACTCAACAGTTTGTGATTAGAGCAATGTCTGATAGAGTTGCACACTTGCACTGTTGTAATGTTTGAGTGCCTTGTCGGGCTTGTTTAGTGTAGTTGCAAATGTAGCTATCTGTACTTTGGTGGCAGACAGGGTTGTTTTAAGTATTGTTACTGGGCTGTTGGTTGTGTGTCATGCTTTGTTTAAAGTTTTATCTTCTAGTGTTTTGATCGATAAAAATTAATTATTCATTAAAAAATTTCTCTTGAGGTTTGTTGATTAATATAATTTTGTTGGGCTGTTGGTCAATTTATGCTTCTCTGCTAGTGACAAAATGCAATAGAACCTTTAGTGATAAGTTACTTCTTTTTTTATCATCTTGAAGTTGTGACAGCAGCAGAAGAAATCAAGCCGCTTGATAGTATCAGTATTTCCAAGAGCAATGAGTAACTTGATCAGCCTAGGGCAACCCATGATTTTTGTAAAAGCAGCCATCTAAACCACCTTCCTAACAGGTTATGTTGGTGCATTTTACACAGCCTCATCAATTCCTCCATTGTGCTCTTAGCATATTTCTGTTCCTCTTCCTCCTCTAGTCTCCTTTCTTCTTTCTCTAATGCCGTTCTAGCTAGAAACAGACTCAAATTTTGTCATCATTTGCTTGGAACTTATTATAGGCATCAACTAGACCTTGGGGTAAATGATCTCTAATGCACCTTAAAGATAGAGAATTGCCTGCTGTAAGCTTCCAGTGCCATTCCCAATAATTCATTTTAAAATATTTATGGACTTATTAGTTTTGAATTAGTTGGATTAGTCAAACTTGGTTGTATTTGTGATACTCCACTATTTTCCTTCTTTTTGTGTTTGAATAGAGTTAGAGACCCACCAAAAAGTCAATGCAAAAGAAAAATTATCAATTCCATTTTGTTCAAGTTCTTTATTGGGATGAATCATCCCCCACCTCGACCTAAATTTCAATCTGTTTCACTAACTTTTGGCTGATATAGTATTTTCTGCTGATACGTGAACAAAACATGAACTTTTTTCTTTGTCTTTTTTTATTTAAAACTTTTTGTTATTAAAATATGAAATTCGAATTTGATTGTTTGATTTGATGTCATTACTATGAGAAATTTGAACCCAATGATCAGGAAGTTGTCAAAGTCAGGTTAAACTAAGCTGGTTGAACAATTTAAGTTATTGACTTGATTCATCATAATTATTTTTTCTTGATTTGATAATTAAAATTTGGTCCTTTTAGGCTAAACTCTCATTCATCCTAAATTAATTGGGTTTTTCTTATGTAATGAGATATTATAAACCTCTTTGTTGTGTAATAATGATGTTAAGAATGTGTATTATTATTATTATTTTTTTTAGAATGAACTTTTTGCACTTTTATTGACGTAAATGAGTTACATCCAAATGTAAAAACGGAACAATATGCGATGGAACATCCTCCATCCATACTTGAAAATCTGGTATGCAAATTGCATGTTTGGCCAGATTATGTGCTACACGATTGCCATTTCTCTTAACATGAGAATACAACACTCTTCTAAACTTACTCCCATACACTTTCACATCATCTACCAGCAGACCCCACGGCGATAAATTCTGATCTTGTGACTTCAACTGCTGAATTAAGCTCAAGGCATCACCTTCAAGAACTACATTTTGGAAACCCAGTTCGTGTGCAAAAGTCAAAGCCTTCAGTGCAGCCATGGCTTCCGTGTCTTCTGCCTTATAACTTTGATCAATTTTTTCTGCACAAGAAGCTAAAATATCACCATTAGAGTCTCTTATTACCACCCCTACACCAGACAGCCGTGAGACTTCAAAATTTGCTGCATCAAAGTTTGCTTTCACGAATCCTATTGGCGGAGCTTTCCATCTATTTCCCCCACTGCTGTTACTCCCTATCTGTACTTCTGAAATGTGAATGTCAACACTGTATTGCTCCAGCTTAGTCCGTGATTGAGCAGTAACCTGATGAAGCGAGCTGGCTTGCAAATTCAGACGTGTATTATTTGATTATAAAAAACACTTGAATCTTTGAATGAGCATTATTTTGGACCTTATTTAATGTAAGTTACGAAAGTTTCCACAAAATGACATGTTTTCTTTCAATTACCCCATTTTGTTAGGGTGTGTGTGGAAATGAACGGATTTTTTTGGCATTTGGCATATCTTTGCTAACATTTTTGGTATGTAGCTCAAAAGGAAAATATATTAGTTAAGTAGCATCTTAAGTCTTAGAGACTCAAGTTCAATGAAGGAACTCAAGTCTCTAAAAGTCAAGTTCCAAGTGGTGGCAAAGCTAATGTGGAAAATTTCCATGTGGAATTTGAGTCTTTCCTCAAAAGAAAACCAAGAAAAAAATTCAAGAAATTGACATGACAATTTCTTCTTGTTCTTCTCTCTCTGAACCTCTCTTCTTCTCTCTAGCTATATCTATAGATCAAGCCCAAACTAGGCCTCCAAGGCTGAAGCTCACCATCGAGGTGGTTCTTTCTCACTTTGTCCCCATTCCCTATCTCTTTTGGTCAAAACGCTAGATCAAAACCCATGAACTTTCCCCCTCTCTTAGCAGGTTCTGATCGGGATGAGGTGGTGGTGTGTTTGTTAGGTTTGGATTTGCAAATTCCAATCGGGATGAGGTGGCGGCGTGTTTGTTGGGTTTGGGTTTGCAAGTGAGACATTCACAGATTTGTTTTTTGTTGGGTTTGGTTTTGCTGGTGAGGAATTGAAATTTGGTCTTTAAGGAACTCTAGTTTTTAAGACTCAAGTTACACATGGATATTTTAATCCACATCAAATTGCCACCACTTAGGACTCGAGTCTTGAATTCAAGTTTCTTCATTGAACTTGAGTCTCTAAGACACAAGATGCTACTTAACTAATATGTTTGCCTTTTGAGCTACATAACAAAAATGTGTCAAATGCCAAAAAAATCGAGAAAATAACACTGATGGATTATACCCTATGAAGTACAAAATTTATCAAATTTAGTTTTAGTACATTCACCTAGAGGCTAGGCCTTGGTGCAATTGCAAATGCCTTCCACCAAAAGTGATAGGTCACAAGTTCAAGCTAAGGAATCTACCCCTCCAAAAAAGAAAATTAGGAGTAAGATTACCTACCATAACCTCTTCCAAACCCACCAAAAGTGGGAGTTTTTTGTACTAGGTACAACCTTTTTAGTTGAAGTATATTCATCTCTACTTTCACTTAGGATTTTAAGTTAAAATGAAAATTGTGTTTCCATAATGGCTTTAAAATAGGGGTGTGCAGAAAACCCACCGACCCGCCAAACCCGACCCAACCCAACCCGACCCACCGGGTTGGGTCGATTTTTAAGGCTTGGTGGGTTGGGTTGGGTTATAAAAAAAAAAAAATTATAGTGGGTCGGGTTGGGTTTGGATCATAAAATTACAAACCCGCCAAACCCAACCCGACCCACCATATTTAAAATATATTTTATATTTAATAAATTTAAAAAAAAAATCAATTGTAGGGCACTTATATATATTTAATAATTTAAAAAAAAAAAAAAAAACTAGCTGTAGAGCAACATTTCCTCAGTTTCTCCTACTAATACTAATTTAATACATATAAAAAATATATTATATAATTAATAATTTTTTTAAAATATCCAATTCTTCTTATCCAATATAAAAGCCAATTAGTTCATATAAATCCTAATAAATTACTATTGTTGTTTAGGCATTAGTGTTGAGCCTTTAAGGAGTTACATTGATACTAATCTTTAAGTTTTTTTAATATATTAATATTTATATTTTTTTTTACTCAATTTAATAATAATAATAATAAAAATTTGTCAAACCCATGGGTTAACCCGACCCACGTGGGTTGGGTTGGCCTTATGTGATGGGTTGGGTTGGGTTGAATTTTTTTTGACCCACCATGGTGGGTTGGGTCAAAAAATCCCCTCAACCCGACCCAACCTGACCCATGCACACCCCTACTTTAAAATGCTAAGATATAGCAAATAGTTTTGATTTATTTTGTAACAGATACAACCATGTAATATGGTGAAATGATGAACAAAGATCAATGGAAAAGAAAAGTATTTATTAATGTGAGAGGTGGTAGCCCCTAGACATCAGTATGGACTAGTTTGGAATTTTTTCATTTTTCCACCAAGGCAAGTTTACAAAGATGTTGGACATTTTGAGAGTTGGAAAATAGAAATTTGGACAACTCTGGTAATGCAGATTATGACACATTTCGTGGATGACCGTCACAAATCCCACTAGTAAGTGGGGAAGAATTAGCTTTGAGTAATTTGCAATTCAAACAGGGACAGTTCCAATTTGGCATTCTATGGCACTTATAATAGCATCTATCAATGGTGACAACCATCCAAACAACTTCAGTAATACTACTTTGCCATTGTTAATCCTTCCAGATTTGTAAAAATAACTCGAATGGACTACATCTGAATCTACCTTCCATTTCTTACACAATATCTCATTACTAATGAAATAGATTATTAGTCCACAATAAGCTACCATAGTAAAATGCCCTATGTTACTTGGTGTCAATAACTTCTAGTAGAATTTCAAGTGCCAATGCTCTTCTTGATTGAATATTATGCCTCCTCTTTATTAGATTTAGTTGGACTAAAAGAAGCAAAAGAAAATTCATATCTGAAGCAAACTGAGAATTTTCTTCTGCTTCTAAAGTGCCAAATAATTCAATCTCAATTGTTTGATTACTTGATAATCTAATTCACATCATTAAGAAAAACATTCTTTTTTCTGTTCAGACTAGTTGCCCACCTTGATAGTGTTTTGAACTCGTTGAGCTAGGTTTAGGGTGTGACATTCGAAGGTCCAAGATTCAATTTACCACACTATCAATCTATCGAACACCTTGATAGTGTTTTGAACTTGTTGAGCTAGGTTTGGGATATGACATCCGAAGGTCTAAGGTTCAATTCACCACATTATCAATCTATGGGGTTTCGGGGTGTCTCATGGATAGGAAGTAGAATAGTCTGGTCAAACACAAAAACACCACTTCTTGAGAGAGAGAGAGAGATTATGTGTCTCAAAGTAAAACCACAGCAAAATATATAATGAAAAATCTAATCTAATTATCCATATTATTTCTCATTACCATTTTCTATCCACAGTATAGTATATCATGTATATCTTCTAGAAACTACCCTCCATCTTCATTTTCTGTACACAGTACAATATATCATCTTTATCTTCTAGAAACTACCTTCCATCTTCAGAAACCACATTTCTCCTCACTCACCCATTAAACTTGATATTGCAAAAGCCAAACAATGAAACAATGTCATTGTTTCTTGCTCACTAAAAACCTCAAAACCCCACAAAACATTACACTTCATTAGTAATAAAATCTTCTTCAGCCTGTTTACGGCCAGTCTGCCAAAAGCTCAGCCTGCTTCGTCACAAAAATGATCAACACTTTCCCTTCTGAAATATTGTTTTTTACTTAAAGCCTGGAAATCCAGTACCTCTGATTTAAAGCTGACTCACAGAACCCCACTGCAGCCATTCCTATAATGAACAACCACAAAGACCAATTAAAAGGAAACAAGTGTTCAATACTGACTATGAAAATTTTAATAAACGATGGGAAAAAAAGTATATTGCATTTTTCAAAAGTGCCAAACGTAGACTAAACTCTAAAAGCAAAAGAGGTAAATACAATACAAGTCAATCATCAAAGAAAAATGAAGATTGATTCCAGTCTCAACATTCTGGTTGGAGCTCAGCTCATGCAATAGTTGAATGTCTTCCAAGCTGATTGCAAGCTCCAAAAAACTTCTAAATGCTAGCTGTTTTGGGCATTTAAACTTCAAAAGCTGATGGGCTCTACAACAAGGGTAAGGTTATTGTACAGCTTAGGAAGCAACACCTGCAATGGCCATTTTTTCTCTCATGTGTCCATGGGAGCACGGTTGTTTATGTATATTCCCAAAAAAGGCACCTCAGTGTGTCCTCTTCTGCTATGTGTGACCTACAGTTGCTAATAGGGAAGCAGGACTTAATAGGGAAGCAGGACTTGTTATGACAGGAATAGCTACTCTTTTCATCTCTTGTTTGCAATTTGGGAACCAAAGAGGGAAAATTCGTCTTATACATGAAAAGCCCATAACATTTTTATGTGGTGGTTCAATCCCACAGATTAAAAAACAGATAAATTAAGAAGAATGTTCTGTCTGTGCTTAATTCCCAAAATGAAATACTCAGATCAGTTTGAGAAGAAGAATATTCCCTCAGATCAGATCTATGATGGAGACCCTCTATCAAGCCAGATCATGGGCTGACAAGCTGAGCATAATGATGCTTAAGCTCAGAACATAGTTCAAGCTCAGATCATCTTGCTTAACAAACAGGCCAAACTTTGATCGAGCTGCTTGCGAGCAGCTTGGCTCATTTTTCAGCCCTTCAGCACTTGAGAACAGCTCTCAACATGTACCTACAACAAGCATGAGAAGAGTTGGGAGAATTCTAGTATTAGTTAAAATAAAAGCCAGAAAGATCACAAGAGACACTATACAACAAACAAACAAACATCAAACAAAAGAAGACAGATTCTGGAGAAACGCTTTTCTTATGGGTCAACCAAAAATGGGCAACTCATGGGAAAGAAGCTTCAATGAGACAAAGGTTTACCAGTCCTATTTCCTATTAAAACAAAAGAAGCTCAGGGAAACAAACAAATGGTCCCCTTAGTTGCCAGAGTAACTAATTTTTTCAATAGACAAGCCAGAGGAAATCTTTTAGTTTGTGTAACTTACAAATAAAAAATAATAAGTGTAAAAAAATTAATTAATGTCTTGTATCCATTGTGAAGAACTAAGTGTTTTTGTATAAATCAAACAAATTAAGGATCAAACTGCTGGTGTGGAGAGTATGAGGGTGACAATGTTGTAGAATATTTTGGGCATGTCAACATGAGATACTTACATAGAAGAAGGTAAGAAGGCACCAAGAAAACAGTTTTAAGGAAAGACAAGATTATCGTATTGAAAGGACACTTAAGCAACGCAAGAGGACAGAATTGTCATGGACAAAATGGTTTTGTAATCCTATCCAATGTTTCCATCACAATATACTGAGCTATGAGATAAATCAAATGCTCGTGGTTGGTTAAACAAAAGACGCCTTTCGCAAAAACTTGGAGAAGTTACAAAATAACCCTCCAAAATCATGGAAAAGTTTTGGATAATGACTACTTGAATAAGGTCCTCTATTATGTTCTTAAGATAAAATTCACACAAAGATTCATCACCACAAATGAACAATGACATTAGTAGCAAAGATATGAATAAAAATGCAATCAATTTACATATCACCTACCTGGTTTCATTTCAGAAATGAAATACACAAGAATTTCTTGAATAAGGTTTCAGAACATCAGCATCCTCTAGAACCAAAGCCAATTACATAGGAAACTGCAGCAGAACAAGCAACATTCAGTCCACATCTGCAAACAAAGTGTAGTCAATGTCTTCATTCTATCCACCTTCAACTCCAACCCCACTTCTAAATATTTTAAAACCCAATGCTTCAAATCCATGGTCAACATCTTTGAACTAAACATCTTTGAACCTAAAGTGATCACTAATATTTCATCCAAATACCTGACCACATACATCTTCACTGGCTGGCTTGTAAAACACGCCAGACACCAAAATAAGCACCTCTGATTCAAACTTTGTATTCTCCTGATTTTTCTGAAGACGCATATCTTGAATTTATTTATCAAACCCATTAAAGTAAATATTAATCAAAATCGAAAACAACCCGCTTTCATGAGGAAACCCCCTTCCTAAGTAACAACCACCCAATTCAATTCTCACCACCTCACACTCAAACCAACCTCTTTATAATAACAACAAAGAAACCATCCTTTATTTTCTCTTCAATAAACAAACACAGCTTATTTACAGGCCTATTATCAAAAATATTTCGATCAAATGTGACACTAAACCACCAACTAGGATACCGAGTTCTTAAGGTACCTAATGGCGGTGTGGCATCCCATACCGACACGCTCACCATAAGAAAAATTAACAAACCGTTCATCATACACAATTTCCAACACCATCCTAATAGCTTCAATCAAAACCTTTAATTTCAAGTTGGGCAAGACCAAGGACTCAACTTTCATTCTTGAGGGCATCATTGTGAAAAAACAAGCTTCAATATCAAACTGATTCTCGCAGAGCTGGCGGCCCATTTCTTCAATATCAAACCGCCTCGAGACCGAGTGTAGAAGGGACTGTGAGTCCAGGGAGCTGAGGCCATTGTTGGGTTGTGGAGTTGTGATGTTTTGGCAGGCAGTGAGGAGCACGTTGGGCAAAGCAAGGACATTTGAGACAAGATTCGAGAATGTGACATGTGAGTATTGAGTGAGAACTAAGGCTTTGAGTTGGGGTTTTGTGAGGGTTTCTGTGGGGTTTGTATAAATCAAACTACAAATTAAGTATCTAACAGCTGGTGTGGTGAGCATGACAGTCACAATGCTGTAGAATAAATTGAGCATGTCAACATGAGATACTTACATTTACATAGAAGAAGGTAAGAAGGCACTGAAAAAACAATTTAAGGAAAGACATGATTATCATATTGAAAGGATACGTAAGGCACAAGAACAGAATTTTCAGGGACAAAATGGTTTTGTAATCCGTTTCCTCATAATAGACTGAGCAATGAGATAAATCAAGTGCTCAGGGTTTGGAAAATAAAGGATGCATTTCACAAAAACCTAGAGAAGTTACAAACTAACCATCCAAAATCCTGGAGAAGTATTGGATAATGACTACTTGAATATGTTTCTCCATAATGGTTTATAATAAACTTCACACGATGATTCATCACCACAAATGACAATGACATTAGTAGCTAAAATGAAAATCAATAAAAACGCAAAAAATTTACACATCACCTGCCTGGCCTCATTTCAGAAAAGAAATACAGAAGAATTTCTAGAACACGGTTCAGATCAATAGCAGCCACCAGAACCAATGCCAATTTTGTAGAAAACTGCAACAGAACATGCAACATTCAGTCCACATCCACAAATGCAGTGCTGTCAATGTCTTGCAGGGTGATATTCCCCATATATAAATCATTTATGTGATGAGAACAGAGAGGGAGGCATTTCCGATTGAGACTTTCATGAATTGCACCCATCCCTGGGACCCACTTGTCCTCAACAGATGGATTCACATTCAAACGGTTCTGCAGTAACCATACCCGATAATAAACAGTATCCATTCTGTCACAGAAATGACCGATACAGGAACATGAAGGCTCATCAGAAGCCAACCTGATCAAAGCCAAAGATAAAGCCCCATCAACAGGCCTTGGATCCAAAAGATTTCGATCTCCCATCATTTTAACCTCTCTTTCTGAGGGGAAGTACACTTCTTCATTTCCATTAAAATCAGAGACCTTCAAATC
The DNA here is from genome assembly GCA_036321655.1 of Quercus alba. Classification (NCBI taxonomy): domain Eukaryota; kingdom Viridiplantae; phylum Streptophyta; class Magnoliopsida; order Fagales; family Fagaceae; genus Quercus; species Quercus alba. The sequence continues at coordinate 8,989,646 of CM070304.1, read as the reverse complement.
TTTAGTGTAATGCTTAATGGCTTCACGTTTGGTTGACTCATGCTTCTCTGCTAGTGTCAAAATGCAAGAGAACCTCAAGTGATAAGTTACTACAGTTTTAACCATCTTGAAGTTGTGACAGCAACAGAAGAAATCAAGCCACCTTCTCCCTACTCCTGCATACCACTTGATAATATCAATATCTTCAAGAGCAATGAGTAACTTGATTGGCCTAGGGCGACCCATGTTATTTGTAAAACCAGCCATCTTAACTGCCTTCCTAACAAGTTCTACTGGTGCATCAACTTTCATACACAGCCTTGTCAAATCCTCAACCGTGCTCTTAGCGTATTTCTGTTCCTCTTCCTCCTCCACTCTCTTTTCTTCTTTCTCTAATGCCTTTCTAGCTTGGACCGGACTCAAATACTTGTCAACTTGCTCTTGGAACTTATCATACGCATCAACCAGCTCTTGGGGCAATTGACATCTAATGTGCCTTAAAGAGAGAAAATCGCCTGCTGTAAGCATCCGATGCCATTCCCAACGCTCTTCCAAGGAACCCAAGAAATCATGGACCACTTCATCAGTCCAAGTTCTGAAGATTTCTCGAACCTCATTTTCAATTTGAAAGTCAAATTTAAACCCATCACTTTGCTTCAACTTCTTAAGAACATGCTGCAATATCTTCATCCCCAGTATCTTTCTTTTCCTCTCTCTGGCATTTTTAAATTCTAAAGCTCTAACTTCCTTCTGCCTAAGGTACTTCTTCCGTGCCCTAATTGCTTTCTCCGTCATGGGAGGATGCAAAACTGAAGGTGGAACTGCCTGTAGTTCCGTACCTAGAAAACTAATATTCTCAGATACTGCACTATGAATTGCCGTCTTCATTTTATCAACCCTCAAATCCAACCTACCTTCTAAATTTTTCAAAACCCAATTCTTAAAGTCCATGGTCAACATCTTTGACCCCGACGTTATCACTAATATTTCATTCAAATACCTGACCACGTACGTCTTCACTGGGTTATAAAATAGGCCAGACATCCAAACAAGCTGCTCTGATTTAAACTTTGGATTCTCCTGATTTTTCTGAAGACGCATATCTTGAATTTCTTTATCAAACCCATTAAAGTAAATATTAATCAAAATCGAACACAACCCGCTTTCTTGAGGAAACCTCCTTCCTAAGTAACAACCACCCAATTCAATTCCCACCCCCTCACACTCAAACAACCTCTTTATTAAACCAATCAAAGAACCATCTTTTATTTTCTCTTCTATAAACAAACACAACTTATTTACATGCCTATCATCAAACCTTTCTCTATCAAACGTGAGATTAAACCACCAATTAGGATTCTCTACCGAGTTCTTAAGGTACCTAATGGCGGTGTGGTGTCCCATACTGACACGCCCACCATAAGAAAAAGTTACAAACCGTTCATCATACACAATTTCCAATACCATCCTAATAGCTTCGATCAAAACCTTTAATTTCAAGTTAGGCAAGACCAAGGACTCACCTTTCATTTTTGAAGGCGTCATTGTGACACAACAAGCTTCAATATCAAACCGATTCTCACGGAGCTGGCTTCCCATTTCTTTGACATCAAACCGCCTCGAGACCGAGTTGAGAAGAGACTGTGAGTCAAGGGAGCTGAGGCCATTGTTGGGCTGTGAAGTGGTGATGTTTTGGCAGGCAGTGAGGAGGACATTGGGCAAAGCGATGACGTTTGAGACAAGGTTGGAGAACTTGCCTTGAGAGTATTGGGTGAGAACTAAGGCTTTGAGTTGGGGTTTTGTGAGGGTTTTTATGGGGTTCTGAGTTTGGGTTTTGGGGAGTGGAGACGGGTTTTGTAAGAGAGTTGAGAATAGTCTGAGTTCAAGTGGGTTTACTCTTCTGAGGTGTATAATCATTGAGACAACGAGAAGAAAATTGGAAGTTTGGACTTTGGAACCTCCACTTTTGGTTTTGTTTTGGGGGTCTAAGGTTTCTGCCCGAATTCAAACTTGAGAAAGTAGTTGCAATTGCAAACAGCAAACTTTTTCTTTCTTCACCTTTTTTTTTTTTTTTTTTTTTTTGTGCGGTGAATTTCGTTTTTTGAAACCTGTACTTTATGTTGGTTTTAATTAAATGAATTTAAATTTTTTTAGTCGAAAATAGCCAATTTTTATTTTAATTAGTGCGATCCTTCTAATTTCTATCTTTTCTTTTTTCTTTTTTCTTTTTTTAGTTTATAAATCATATTTTTAGGAAGGCTTGTGTTTTTGCCCATAAAATGGAGCCAAATGAGAGATATCCCCTTCTCTTCCTCACTAAATTTTCTTTTTAAATCACAAGATGGAGAAGGGATTAATTCCCTCCCCCTGTGATTTGTTTCTAAGTCCTTTCTTTCTATGAATACTACATGCTTATTTAGGAAATTAATGTTTAACATCGATGTCCATAAGAGATTTTATGACCTAAATATTTTTAAAGTGTAATCCTCTTAGTTAGCATCAAGTCATTAACTAGCTTTTAGCAATTAATAATAAATAAATAAAGGTCATCAACTAGTTGAAATTGCTGGGAATGCAACATAGAAACATAAAAATCATCTTCCAAACTACTTTTTATGCTAAAGCAGCATAGATTGAACTAATACATATTGGGAATTTTGCTAATTCAGTACTTTTGCAATTCAATTGGTAATGCCATGACATAAACTGATATTTATTGGAATAATTATTGATAAAAAAAATTATCAAGATTGAAAAACAATTTTTTGGTTGAAACTGTGGTCTTTAATATTTAGCTCACTTTCAATGCAAGCCCATCACATAGATAAATATTAGAGGCAAGGGAGTACATTCAACCCACCAATCAGCTAAATATTTCAAGTTATTTTTTGTGGGTTGAATCAAGTGATGGATTGGGTTGTGTTAATTTTTCTTTTTCTCTTTTCTTTTTCTTTTTCTTTTTTTTTTTTTTTTTTTAAGTTTATGTTGGGTTAGGTGCAAGTTGGCAAGATTTTTTACTGGAGTAACCTAATCTCACCAATGACTAATTATGTAAATAATACTAGTTTATTGAATATTATACTTAAATAATTAAATGAAACCGCAATTTTTCTATTTGGTTTGGCAAAATGGCCCTAACATGATTACCCTAAAGTTTCAGAATTTGAACTTTAGCCCCTAAAGTTTGTGGATGTTTGGATTTTACACTTTGATATTTCAAAATTTGGAAATTTTAAGAGTATTTGGATTTTATTCTCTAAAATTTTAGAGTGTTTGAATTTTACTCCCTAAAGTTTCAAAATTTGGGGATGTAAAATCCAAACACTTCCAAATTTTAAAGGGTAAAATCCAAGTTCTAAAGTGTTAGGGTGAAAATCTAAACACCCCAAACTTTAGAAAGTGAAATCCAAATTCTGAAACTTTAGGGTGTAAAATTTGAACACCCTCAAACTTTAGGAGTGTAATTTACAATTTACCCTTATTTCTTTCTTTCTCATGATGATGTTCACAATTGTGTGGCCCAAACTTACTTGACAAAATATATAGTTAGCAGCTATATGTCTTAATCAATATTCACAAATAGCATTAGTGCATTATAAATTGCTTGTCCTTGTTCCCAATGTCATGTTAAATGATAGGTGGGACACTAGTGTCTGAAAATGGTTTATAGCATCCACAATAATGAAGCTATTTTTTTAGCTATTTTGCACTACAAAAAGCTACTTTATCTATTTTACCTACTCATTTTACAAAACATCCAGTATCAGTGGATCTATTTTAGCTTTCAACACAATAAAATAATATATCTACTATAATAAAATAATACATTCCACTAATAAATAAAAAAACCATAAACTGATCAATGGCACAATTCACAACCACTACCAACCAAGAACAACCACCCAACAACAACTAGCAAGCCAAGAATAACTACCCACAACCACTGCAAAAAATCCAAATTAGCCAAAAACTATTACACAAATCACCACCAACATAGCCACACCACCACTGACCCACGAAACCCAGCCACCATGAAACCTAGCCAAACCGCCACCATGAAACCCAAAGAAACCCATGAAATCTAGCCACACCACCAAAGCCGAATTCCTCTGCCTCATTTCTACCTTGATTGGTCTCGTAGCGCTCTTGAGTTCGATGAAGGTGGTGCCGGTGGAGCTTGGATCGATGGTGGAGCTTGGATCGATGATGGAGCTTGGGTTGGCAATGGAGCTTGGATAGGCAATGAGATGGAGGACTAGGCTTGTCAGCGTTGGGTGAGTGGTGAGATGGAGGACTGGGCGAGATGGGTCGACGACGTGGGTGAGATGGGTCTCCGGAGACAAACCTAGCACAAACCGAAGACAAACCTAAAGCAGATCGACGATGAAGATGAAGATCCAATAGAATAGATTGACGATGGGGCTTGGGGAGATGGGGTCTCGGTGAGATGGGTTTGGGGAGATGGGGTCTCTGGCCGGCGAAGTAGAGAGATGATGAGAGAGAGAGAGAGAAAAAAAAAAAGAAAAGGAAAAAGGAAGAAAGAAGAGAAGCCAGAGAGAGAGAAAAAGAAAGAAAAGATAAAATATTTTTTTAATGAGAAAAGAGAGAAGTTTGATATTTTTTTTTTTTTAGCTTCTTGCTATAGTGCACAGCCATCTAAAAATTTTTAATTATAGCACCATTATTGCAGCATGAATTTTAAGTGTTAGTGGTGCTAAAAATAGCAATATAGCTATTTAGCACCACTATTGTGGATGCTCTTATCTCTTGTTCATTGCTACTTGTCACACAAAAAATTGCCATATAAAATGCAAGGTTGTTTTATTCGCTTCAATCCTTCTTGTGTCAATAATGGACTCGTACAAATTTACAATAGACCATGAAACCAAATTTTGGGTTGGCTTGATTTTGACTTGTCTTCAAACAGCATTCTAAATTGAAGTAAATTTTTTTTTTTTTTTGTTCTTTTAAAATTTACTAGGATTAATAATACGCATCTCAACTTCTATTGGATGTAACTTTTATCAATAATACATCTCAATAATTTTCTGATGATGCATTTTCTAACAAGCTTATATATTACTTGATTATTTTGCCTTTTTGTCCCCTTCATATTTAAAAAAATTATTAAGATGATTAGTTATTGATAACAATCACCTCTAGAAAATGTTTAAGATTCAAGATTTTCAACTCTAATCATACACAAAACATAAGTAAATAGATTGGATAGTAAACATCATTCGTTATTAATTTAAAGTTCGGGAGTTACATTAACAATGAAGAGAACATGTAATTTAATGACAGAATTTTAAAATCATTAAACCAATACAATGTTATTAAGTAGTATAATATTAACAAAAATTTATTGTAAGTATAATAACATGATCCTCATTCATTTTTTAAAGGACCCAGTTTATGAGTGCCTCAAGTCATTAGTTAATGTTGAGTTTTTTTTGATAATATAGACAGAAGACACAAGAAATGCAGAAGGAGAGAGTGGAAAGACAAGACTTACAATGTTGAATTTTTTTATTGAAACATCTTTTTGGAAGTCACATATAATATAGTTAAAAGAAGTATTTATTTATTTATTTGTTTTTGTTGTTTCAATTTCATAAGACTTATTAAATTCTTTGTAGTAATTAACAAAAGGTTTTTATTATTATTATATTAGATAAAAGTTAGCGGATATTCTAAAAGCATCTGTTTTTTTATTTATTTATATTTTTTTTAGGGTGATCCAAATGCATATGTTAGTGAATCATTTTAGAAAAAACAATTTATATAAAAATAAAAAAGACAATCAATGTTTTGATAGTTTTTTCAATTTTTCATAAAAGCGGTACAAAAATTTTCTTAAAACGATTTATTAACGATTGTCCTAAGTCACCTATTAAAATGACATTTATTATTATTATTATAAACCAATCAAAAGTCTAAAATCCACTACCTTGTCGATAAAAGTTAATGGATATTCTAAAGGCTTTTTTTTTTTTTTTTTGGTTTTAGGGTGATCCAAAGTCTTACGTTAGTGAATTATTTTAGAAAAAACAATTTATACCAAAAAAAAAATCAATGTTTTATAACTTTTTTAATATTCTATAAAAGTAATATAAAAATTTTCTTAAAATAATATATTAACGATCGCCCTAAATCATCCATTAAAATGATATTTATTATTATTATTATTATAATAATAAACCAATCAAAAGTCTAAAATCTACTGCCTTGTCAATTTGTCATGGGTCACAGACTGTAACGTACAGCCAAGATGTTTCTGTCGTAGAAAAATGTTAGGAAAAGAGGGTGAGGAAGTTTCCGGGAAAGTTGAAAACATGGAAAAAGTCACAATTCACAAGCAGGACAGCAAACATTGGAAAAACACCCTCTAATCTAGTATTAAGTCCATTCATTTTTTTCTCTTGTCCAAACAAGAGACTATTTTATTTCCCAATAAGTAGATTAGTTTACATAATAAATAATTGGGTTGTGTTGATGGTAAGGTGCCTGTTAACAACCATTTTTTGCATCTTTTTGTTGCATTTATTCTACTTTTTCAGCTTTTTGATAATTGTAATTTATGGAATAGCTGTCAACGATGTCATTTTTTATACAAATCAATATTCCCAATAGATGATAGTGACTCTTGTTTTGTAGTTTTTTTTTTATGAGAAACAACCCTTGTTTTGTAGTGATCTGCAAAATTTCTTTGTCATTCATCCCCACAATCAACACAAGAAAATCCATATGCATTTTCCTTCCTGCACAGCCGCACACTCCACGCCAAACCGCCCATTTTCCATGACTTTTTTTTTTTCTTTCGAATCCAACAAACCCAATTTGTGAAGTGTAATATTTAGTATCGAAAAGCTTATTTAACTTTTTACTTAAAACTTTTTGTTAAAAGTGTGCTAAAATATATTTATACTTAAAAAGAAAAACAAAAAAAAAGTGAGGTTTTAAAAAATTGTACATAAAAACTAAAAACTAATGCTAAAAATTGATGCCAAAAATATAATTTTTAGTATTATTGAGTTTTTATGAATAGTTTTATTGATTAGGCCAATCGATCATTAAATCAATAAGATTTTATTATTATTATTAATAAGAAATAGGACATGAATCTCAAAAAAAATAAAAAATAAAAAATAATAGGACATGGGTTTTGTAAGGACACGATTTGCAGCAACCCAAAACGATACTGGGTTCGCACGTAAATAGGCCCAAACAATATAATTTGTAGAGCGTGGGTGTTTAGAACTAGATTAACTTTTGTGGAATGAAAAGTTTCACCCTCGCGTATATTGAAGGCCTAGAGTTGGCACAACAATAGTTTTGTTTTGGTGTTTAATACAGTTCTCTTTTTTTACATTCTTCTTCTTTAGTCTATACTTTCTTTCTCTCCTTTTTTGTTTCAATCCCCTTTCTTGCATGGTCTTCTTTCAGTTTATATACCATCTTCTGTGTTCTATCCTCACCACACACGTGTAGGTTGGGTTCTGGGGATTTCTTTCTGTCCCATCTAGCACCTCCTAGAACTTCCTCTAGGTTACAGCTGTCTCCTTACTGTTCAGGTATCACCTCCACATTAATGCGGCCAGAGAGTTGGTTGAGAGGTAATTAATGCGGAGGCAGCTGTAGTTATAGATATTTGTTTGCCTTTTCTTTCTTACCCTTGGTCTGTTATCCCATCTTCAGTGGTAACATAATTCCGAGGTCCGGTTGTAACAAGACTACGTCCTGATCGTCCTCAGACATATACTGCCGAAGAGTGTGGTGTCTTCGGACTAACACAGAACTTTACTTTCGTGATACTAACTACCACCCCCCAGTAATTGTTTTATGACCTGACTTGGCCTCCTCGGACGGATATGCATCCTCGGATGGGCCACAGGCCCAACGATCCTGACCTTAATGGACTTGTTGATTGATTGGCTTCCACAATAGCCCCTCAAAATCCTACTTTTCGACTCCTCGGGAGAGAAGGTGGATTTTGACGTCATAAGCCCGTACCCATGCGCGTTTTGGAGCATGCCCCTGACGCTCCAGTATCCCGATTTTGGCAGCATTAAATTTTGGCAACGTCCTTGTCTCCCACGTTCGACGGTGAGATCTAAATCAAACGGCAGAAGGCCTCCCTTGTTTTGTGAGCGGGAACTTTACCGCTCACAATCCTCACATGACTATAAAGGCGTTCTTAAATTAGCCCTGTACTTTACCTTCGATGAATACGTGGTTCCAGAGTTCATACATTGAGCCTGCCTTTCTCTATTTTCGTTATTTTCCTGGCAACTACAAATAATCGTACTTTGTCTGAGGTCCTTCCTTTGAACCTGTAAGTCTTCTCGAAATTTTTACCACTTTTATTTCAAACCCAACAGTCTTTTCTGCTAAGTCTTTTACAAAAATGGGGAAACAAAAGAATCCATTTCGATGCCTCGTTCGAGGAAGGTATTAGAAACTTTCGCTCTAAGTATAACATCCCCTCAACAGTAGGGATGAGGTACGCAGCCCAAGGGGAATGGGTTGATGCCAGACAAATTGGGGAAGTAGTTATTCCCATGATCGCCTTTATAGAGGGCGGGATGACTATCCCCATGGGTAGTATCACTAGGAGTTACCTCAACTTTTTTAGGCTATCCCCCACCCAGTGTGCTCCAAACATGTTTAGGGTCCTGGGAAGTATAGACGCTTTGAATTAGAGAATGGACCTAAAGTTAACCCATCATGATGTGAATTGGGTGTACAACCTTCATCACTTAACCGGTCAGGGGTATTATCTCAAGTCGAGATATCCTAAGGTAAGGCTGATTTAGTGCCTTCCTACTTCAAACAAGAATCTAAAGGATGATTTTCTTATTCTCTCTGGGGAATGGCACGATGGTCTGCCTTGCCCGACAGTAGAGGGAACACCAGGTGGGCGCATAGTCGTAGATCTACAATATTTAATTCGCGAATACATTTCGTTTACTTTTTTCTTTGGGATAATTACATATTACCCACCTGTGGTTTACCTCTAATTCTAAGTGCCTACCCGTGGTTTGAACTTTGACACTTTACCTACCTGTGATTATCTCCGTCTATGTGTCGTGTGCCCACCTCTCCCTCACCGTTACTCTAACATAGGAAATAGATCAAAGTCACTCCCATCCAAATCAAAACACTCACTTTTTCAAAAACCACTCAGTCACTCTCATCCGACTTGCTCACCAAAAATCACTCAGTGTCACTCCCAAAAATCACTCAAAATCACTCACTCACTCCCATCGTTCATGCAAACCGAACCGAGATAGACAGCTTCTCCGTTCAGCTGTGGCAGGAAGACTCGCTCATGGGTATCGCGCTTCGCTTCACTTGACTGGGAGTTGAAAGCTTGAGGTCGTGCATGCAAACCGATTTGAGGAAGATTAAGATTATTGCTGTTCTGTTCAGCCGTTGCAGGTAGATTAGGATTTTGCGTTTTAATCTTTGAAATCTAGGGTTCTGAATTGGGTCTTAAAATGCCGATGGATTTTAAAATGCCGGTGCCGGTGGTGGGTTTTAAAATACCGGTGCCGGTGGTGGGTTTTAAAAACCCATTTTTGCCGGTGGTGGGTTTTAAAATGCCCAGTGATAATTGTATTTCTTTCTTCCTCACTTAATATGCACGGTCACTTTGTTAAAATTCCTGTGGGTTTTAAAATTGGGTAGTCTTTCTTCCAAATTCTTTCTTCCAAATTCGGTTCTTGCTTAACCATGGAACTGATTTATATCTGCATTTTCTTATTACTGGCTTAACAATTATGAATATATATCTGCATTTTCTTATTACTTTAAAATACAGGTCTGTGGCCCATCAACGTTTTTAACAATGTGGTTGTAGCATGAGTAGTTGTTACTAAATTTAGATGAGTTGATTCTTGCCACTCGTAACAGATTTGTTGGTCTATAAGCTTGTAACAAATTTTTGCTATGTTTTCATCAACTGGCAATGGCTCTACAACTAGTGGTTTCTACCGTGCCGAAGATGGTCATTTATGTACCCTTGAGAATTGTGCCCTAAGAACAAGTCGAAAAGCTGGTAACTATGGAAGAAGATTCGTTGGTTGTAGTCAATTTAATGTAAGTAACAATTACATTGTTGTATTTGAATTGAGTTGAATTGAATTATTAGTTGTGATTAATTGTGAACTGTGAAATTAATTGTTATAATTGTAATGCTCAGGTTGGTCCCAAATGTGGCTTCTTTTAGTGGGTGGATAACGAAACTTGTAAGAGTGACTGTGAAAGGATAAGTATGTTTGAGAATGAATTACAGCTTGCAAATCAGAGAGAAATGACAACTAAGGAAATGGAAGAAAGATGTAACCGGAGGGAAAGAGAAACTCATGAGCTTTATGTAAAAATTAGAGAGAAACTTAAGAGAGTTAGAGACAGTGAGAGATTGTACAAGATGGCATTAGTTTTGTCATGGTTATTTTTCATTTTTGTAATGTTGTTGTTGTGTTTTGCCTCAGTGAACAATAATGTAAGAGCGAGGAACCTTAATCTACCATGATGCTTGGTGGGATGTTGAAATGTTATTGGGTAATTGAAATGGAAAGTGTTGTTTTTGTGCAAATATTGTTTAGTATAATTTTTTTATTCCTTTTTACTTCATCCTGTGATTGATATATATTGGCACATTGTGTTATGTGGAAATGTTAATAACATAATAACTTGAATGGAACATGTTGGTTCAATATATACACCTGTGTCAATGCACAACTGCCTATAAATTGAACATGTTTTACACATATACATGATTTGTTGCACACCTGCCTATAAATGGAACATGTTTTACACAGACACAGGATTTGTTGTGTGAATACATACATCTGTGTAAATCCACCAAAAGAACAAGACAAGAAAAACAGAGTCCACCAAAAGCACAAGACAAGCACAACACAAGAAAATACTTTATCCTATTTCAATGCACATTAACATTAATAAAAGTGAAGAGTCATTGAGCACATCCTGTGACTTCACAAAATAAAAGAAGAGCAACCTATTCAGTGACTTTACAAAATAAAAGTGGAGACATTAACAAAGTTTTATGTCACATGCATACAAAATTGCCAACATTGTTTTTGGCACATCCTGTGACTTTACACATCTTCCAATTAAAACCCACCAACTAGTCCACTAGTGCTCAGACATACACATTTCCAACCGAAATTGCCAATATTGTTTTTGACACTTGACATATACATTAAACAAGTGAACTATAACAAAAAAGTTGTTGAAACTTTAACATCTTCCAAGTTGTCATTTACTACTTTAGGTGCCCTTGCCAGCTGCATTCTTGCCCTTGCCAGCTGCATTCTTGCCCTTTCCACCAACTGGTTGAAACTTTCTGCCTTTAAACCCCCTAACAGATGCACTTGGCTGCATAACCAAAATCCAACAGTTAGCAAGATGATCCAACAATAGCAAGTAAGAGGAAAAAAATAAACAAAATAGAACAAGCCAGAGGTGCCTGAGATGGTAAAGAATCCCATGTCTCTCTAGGGGTATGGAAGCTTGGTTGTGAGGATGAAGAGAACCAGTTAGCCTTAGATCTAGTTGCAGGTTGAGTTGCAGCCTCAGATCTATTGTTTGGTGCAGGTTGAGATGTAGTTTGACCAAAAACACTGTATGAACTCTGAGATCTAGTACTTGGTGGCTGAGATGCAGTTTGAGGTGTTGCAGTCTGCTTTGTTTTTGTAGATTTACTGCCTTGTGCCTACAAAGAAGGTAGTACAAGTTACATACACACGAAATACTTGAGGAAATGAATATAGTTCAAAGCATGGAAATACTTACAGCTGCTGATTTAGCAAGTCTATCTCTTCTCTGCCATGGAGTTTCACCAGTGATGCCTGCCTTGCACCCTCTTGCATTATGTCCTTCTTTCTTGCACTTCCTACACTTGATTGTCTTGTTCATCCTAGAAACTCTATAAGGGTTCCTTGGCTCTTCAGGATCTCTTTTTCTTTGCTTTGGTGGTCTGCCAAGTGGTTTATACACATCAGGAGCAACAGGAGCAGGTTGGTTAGTCTTAACCCACTCAGACTGGCCAGACATTGGCTGTATTATCTTTTTGTATGTTTCAGCAAATGTCTCTTTTAAGTAATAAGGATGCACATAGTCCTCCACTTTCTCCAGGTTCTTAACAATAGTAGAGATCCCATATTTGCAGGGAAGTCCTGTCAAATCCCAAATCCTACAGCTACATGCTTTCTTAGCCAAGTCAACCACATGTCTCTCACGACCATTATCAACCTCATACATGAAGCTGCCTGCTGGAGTAGCACTGAAAGGTATAGATTCATGTTTTAACCTCTCTAATTTGTCTTGAATGTTAGGACAAACTTTTCCAATGTATTTTGCTATACCTCTCATCTTTTTGTATTGTTTGGTCATAAGCCTAACTCTAATCCACTCCAACATTGCTAAAATTGGCTTATTCCTAGCTTCTAAAATCATGGCATTAAAAGACTCACTCAAGTTATTAGCTAAATAATCACACAAAGCTCTACTACTAAAGTGAGACTTAGACCATTGTGCAGGGTTAATGTCAGCAAGATACTCCCATGCCTTGACATCCAAATCCTTCATTTCCTGCATTCTTCTCTCAAACTCCCTGACTGTTGTGGCTCCAGCACATCTCCACAGTGCATCCTTCAACTCCAAGCCCTTATGATTCCCTTTGAAATAATTATAGATATGCTTCACACAATATCTATGCTCACAAGTTGGGAACAGCATCTCAATTGCAGGTATAAGGCCCTTATACAAGTTACAAAACAGAACAAGTAAATATGTTAGTACAATTGTTACAAAACAGCATCTTTGTTACAAAACAGCATCTCAGAAATTATTGAACTTTAAAAATGTCTACTAAATATGTTAGTACAATTGTAGGTCATACATTTTGTCTATCACTGATGAAGACCAGATTAAGTTGCTCTGGATCCCCAATGTCATCTGAAAACTGCTGCAGAAACCATATCCATGAATCTTTGTTTTCTTGCTCAACAACAGTAAATGCAACTGGGAAAATATTGTCATTTGCATCTCTAGCTACGGCAGAAAGTATTTGGCCCCCAAATCTGCCTTTCAAGTGGCACCCATCTAAACCAATAATTGGTCTACAACCTCCCAAAAACCCAAGTTTTTGTGCATTATACCTAATATACATTCTCTTAAATTTCGGCTGTGCATTTTCATCTTCCATTTCAGTTTGCAAAATAACCCTACTTCCTTTATCAGTCAATCTTATCATCTCTGCATAATCCCTAAGTTTCCCATATTGCAGCTGTTCATCCCCAGTAACCAAGTCAGTAGCTTTCCTTTTTGCCCTATACACTTGACTGTAACTTATGTCAACTTCAAGTGCTTGCTTCACATGATGTTGAACACCAGCCACTTTCCAATTGGGGTTTTTGTCAAACTCCTGCATAAACTTCTTTGCAACATAAGTTGAAGTCACTTGGCTGTGTTTGAAGGATCTAGGGCAAGTGCACTCCGGATTGAATGTTTTTATTTGGAATGTCAACTCTTCAGGTAGTTGAGATGCATAACACCTCCATCCACATTCATTGATACAATAAACTGATATCTTCTTCTTCTCATTCAGCTTGAACTTGATATTTACTGGCTTCTTTATCGCATATTCCCTCAGTGCCTCCCTAAATACTTTAGATTTTGGAAACTTCATTCCTTTCCTTAATTGTGGCTTTCTCATGTCAGTTTGGACATTAAACTCAGGTTCTTTTGCAGCTAGTGCTGGCTGATCATCATCAGACCTTACTAGACTTTCCATGTCATCTTCAAGAAGTGGGTCAATCCATTCACTCTCTTCAAGAGGTGGGTCATTGTCAGCTGTAGTATTCCTATGTGAGGCTGCATCCTCATGGGTAGATGGCCCATCATCTCTTTCAGAGGGCCTATGTAGGATTGCACGTGTAGATGGCCCATCATCTCCTTCAGAGGGCCTATGTGGGGCTGCACGTGTAGATGGCCCATCATCTCCTTCAGAGGGCCTATGTGGGGCTGCACGTGCAGATGGCCCATCATCTACATTTCCAAAAACATCATCATCAAAATCTGGCCCCTCAAACCCTTCCTCTAACCAATCAGAATCACCTTCTTCAGCATCCACATTACCTCCCTCATGCACCTCATGCACATCATCATCACTCTCACCCACCTCATGCACATCATCATCATCATTTGCTACTTCCTCATTACCAAATGGTTGTTCAACAACAAGTGGCTCCTCACCACCCTCAACATATAGTGTTATCTTATCTGTAGGCCATGCAGCATGGATCTCACACATATAAACAACATCATCATCTTCATTTATAAGCCTTAACCCTTGCTCCAAATTACCTCCAGGAATAAGATAATGATATCTACTTATACTAAGTGCCCCCACATCACAACAAATATCTTGTATTTCAAAATAACTAAGTCTATCTGGGTCAACATTATCAACAAAAGAAGTACTACCTCCTAAATATACCAAATCTGGGTTCCACACAAACTGCCCACCATGATGAATCTCAAAATTGAATACTAAGTCAGCCATCTGCATGTAAAACACAACAGAATAAATGAAGATGATAAAACTTATAAATGAAAGATGATCAAAGCCTTAAAGCATACATATAAAAATGAGGCATCTAGTTCTATTGTTAATAAAGACTCAATACCTATATGGATAAGAGTAGTAATAAGAGTAGCACCATTAATTAACTAGTCGATTATTATCACAAACTTATTTCAAAACAGAATTGAGCAAACAAGAGAACTCAGAATGCAGTTGGACTTATTTTAAAATGCATATATAACCATCCAGCTTATATCATAATTGACTGAATAATTATTTCAATAAAATCATGAGCATTATTCAACTTTTAAAGGGAATGGAGGGTTTTTAGTTCACTGGTCCATTAGTTCACTGGTCAAATTCATAATTAGTTCACTGGTCCATTAGACACTAACTATAACATGCTGTCCACAACAGACTCAACCAGTAACATTCTAATTAATCTGAAAATCAGAACCAATGATCAATTTGGTAACAGAAGCAGTAAATCAAACTGATTTCAAATTGACAGAAGCAGTAACCAATGATCAAACTGATTTCAATTTGGTAACATTCCACAAAAACAATTAAACAATACAAATCACGGCAGAGAGAAAGCCTACAACAGAACAATCATGAGCATGATCGGGTGAGGGAGAGGCGGGTAATACTAAACAGAACAATCATCAAAGCCTACAACATAAAAAAATGAGGAGCAACTGTAAAAACAAAATTGGGTTTCAGCTGGAAATTTCTCCGACTCTGTAAAAAAATTAAAAAATGGGTTTTTAAAACCCACCACCGGCACTGGTATTTTAAAACCCACCACCGGCACCGGTATTTTAAAACCCACCACCGGCATTTTAAAATCCACCGGCATTTTAAGACCCAATTTAGAACCCTAGATTTCAAAGATTAAAACGCAAAATCCTAATCTACCTGCAACGGCTGAACAGAACAGAGGCAATAATCTTGATCCTCCTCAAATCGGTTTGCATGCACGACCTCAAGCTTTCAAATCCCAGTCAAGTGAAGCGAAGCGCGATACCCAGGAGTGAGTCTTCCTGCCACAGCTGAACGGAGAAGCCGTCTTCGTCGGTTCGGTTTGCACGAACGATGGGAGTGAGTGAGTGATTTTGAGTGATTCTTGGGAGTGACACTCAGTGATTTTTGGTGAGCAAGAGTGACCGAATGGGAATGGGAGTGACTTTTCAACTATTTCTTACGTTAACGGTGAAGGGGGAGTGAGTGAGTGATTTTGAGTGATTTTTGAGAGTGACACTAAGTGATTTCTGGTGAGTAAGCGGGATGAGAGTGACTAAATAGTTTTTGGAAAAGTGAGTGTTTTGATCTGGATGGGAGTGACCTTTGATCTATTTCCTATGTTAGAGTAACGGTGAGGGAGAGGTGGGCACACGGCACATAGACAGAGATAATCACAGGTGGGTAAAGTGTCAAAGTTCAAACCACGAGTAGGCACTTAGAATTCGAGGTAAACCACAGGTGGGTAATGTGTAATTATCCCTTTTTCTTTTTAATCATTTTTGTATCCAACAATTTTTACTTTCGACTCAACGGTTTTGCAGATAGACTCTTCACAAAACCCAATCTTAGGTTAGTCAATAAGGCGAGCCTGGATAGGTTATTGAAAGCTGAAATATACGTGAACAAGGCTGATGGTCAGCTCCGGGCAGCGCACTTAATTCTCGGCTATACCTCCCTTTCTTTTGCTTTTCAGGCGCCGAAATGCGTGATTAGAGCCCGAGATCCTCGGCTTCATTGTATCAGTGTTGCCTACGAAGGGTTCATTGTTCCAAAGGGTATTCCGCTTCCCCAGTACACACCTCACACAGAGCCTCTTTTCGTAGCCAGCGTCTCGGCAGGAACTTCGTCATCCCTACCTACCCTCAGGGAAAAGGAGATAAAATGGAGAAAGAAAAAGGGAAAAGGCAAGGAAAAGGTTGTAGCAGTATCTGAGTCCTCGGACGATTTCGGGATTTTTGATCAACCCACAAGCCCCAAGGAAAATCCTGACGAGATGGGGATACAAAGAAAACCCCAGAAAAGTTTGTTGGAGCTGATGGAAGGTCAGCCGGGAAAGAGTGCGCCTGCAAAATCAATACCATCCCAGGCTTCATCTCTTCCAGCTAGGTCTCCTTCTTCTGCTCCTCGTCAATCTCCTCGGTCATCATCACAACCAGCGCTTCCTAACGTTGCCTAGCAGAAAAGGCGCAGGGAACCGAAGGGCAAGAAGGTAGCAGACACGAGCAAGTCTCGTCCAACTCGAGAGGAGGATACCCAACGAGCTGCAAAGCAGCAGAAAACCAAGCACCAAACCGCGCGGGACCAAGAGAAATCTGATTCCCAACATCCTGAACCACAAGCATGGTTGCCAGCACCTATGCACGGTGGGGAGCCCCTGAGAGATGATGCATCTATAAGGGACTTTAACGGCGACATAGGGTGTCACATAGCCTCGACCATAGAGGAAGCCTTATTGCTCCCAAAAGATATGGCCGAAATAAAGAATATGAGGAAGAATGAACTTGTCCTCGACAACAAACGATATTTGGGCATGGTAAGGAGCTAACTTCTATCTTTCTCATTCTGTGACTGTTACCCACTAATATGCACTTTTCATTGACTATAGTGTTAACCCTTTTTTCCTACAGATCATCCAAAATACTTTCAAGTTAGATGAGATGCTCAACGCTTGTTCCGATCAGCTAGATGATGAAAGAAAAAGACGGACAACGGCTGTACAGGCCTTGTCCAAATTTGAATAGGACTTGGCCGATGCAAAGAAAAAGTTACAGGCCGAAGAGCAAGCTCGCAAGAGCGCCGAGTCGGCATTAGAAGGCTACCAAAAGTAGGCCGAGAACCAAGGGAAACTCCTGCATGAGGCGAATGCCGAGCTAAAGAAGACTCAAGAGCAAGTCCTAGTTCTTAGGAAGCACCTGGAGGAAACTCAAAAGCTAAGGGAGCACGCTGAAAAGTCCAAGGAGCAAGCCGAGAAAGCAAAAGTCTGTGCCGAACAGGCAATAAACAAAGCCGAGCAGAGAGGCTACGAGGTTGGTATAGCTGAAACTGAGAAGGCTTTGAGAGCTGAGGTTCCGAAGGTGTGCCGTATCTACTGCGCAAGAACTTGGAGTGAGGCTCTTAATCGTGTTGGGGTTGAAGCCTCATCTGAGTTACGTAAGCTAGAGAACGTATTCTATCCCGAGACGATCCGCCCCTCAGCTCTTCTACCCCATCAGGCTGATGCTCCCTCTTCAGTTATTAATCTCAACGAGGAGGGTTCACCTCGCAATTCTCCTCCCCGTGGCCAGCCAGAATCGGCTAAAGGGGGACTTACCCCTCCAGGAGCTTCCCCAGACAAGACTACCACCGCTTCGGAGGCAGAGACGGCCTCACAAGGTTTTCAACGGGACTTGGACTCCACAGTTCTACCAACTGGTGGCGTTACCAAAGCCAAAGAGGGCATCGCAACTTCGGAGGCAGACACACCCGCCAGCCAGAACCCAAAGATTCAATTGAAATTAAAAAAGTAGAACTTATTTTGTAGCTTAACTAGACATCTAGTAGGGGACCTCTTTGCTCATTTTCTTACCGCTTTTACTACTCTATGTTATTTTTGTACTCGTTTACTGTTTTATCGTAATTTGGATAGGTTCATTTCAACTACCTTTTGCTTGTATGGGGCAATTTTACTCATACATATCGTCAATCGATAATTAGCAATAGGTAATAAGCGTTAATACAACAGGGTCTTAGGGAGACGTTTTAGATATGCACGTATTCTTTCCAATCAATTGCAACTTTCTACGCAAGTTCATACACTAAATAAAATCATGCCTTCAATACCTTGATTGTACGCCAATTTACGTCCAAAGATATTTCTTTGATTCCCCAATGAGTGTTACAAGGCGTTATTTCCCGTTAAGTTTGTAATTAGAAGATCTATCACAACTCAGTTACTGCTCAAAACTTCAATACGCACCATAGGACGTTAATTTCCACCAAGTTTGCGGTCTGAGAACCTGACATAAATTAGTTTCTGTTTAACATTTCAATATACATTATAGGACGTTAATTTCCACCAAGTTTGTGGTCCGAGGACCTGACATAACTTAGTTTCTGTTTAACATTTCAATATACATTATAGGACGTTAATTTCCACCAAGTTTGTGGTCCGAGGACCTGACATAACTTAGTTTCTGTTTAACATTTCAATATACATTATAGGACGTTAATTTCCACCAAATTTGTGGTTTGAGGATCTGACATAACTTAGTTTCTGTTTAACATTTCAATATACATTATAGGACGCAGAAGCACAGGATGTATGGTTGACGTAAATTAAAAGAGATATTTGAACTGAAATATTTTTATTAATAATAATACCTCTTGAGATTATTTACATTCCAAGGATGAAGTACAGCTTTTTCATCTAGGTCTTCCAGATAATAGGCTCCTATTCCCGCTACAGAAGTGATCCGATATGGCCCTTCCCAATTAGGTCCCAGTTTTCCCTAATTTGGATTCTTGGTGGCCCCCAGAACTTTCCTCAGCACCAAATCTCCTACGGCTAACGGCCTCATCCTCACGTTACTATCATAGCCCTGCTTGAGTTTATGTTGGTAGTAAGCTAGTTGAACCATCGCGCTCTCCCTTCGTTCTTCAATCAGGTCCAAGCTTTTCTCTAACATCGCATCATTGCTATCCGAAGAGAATGTACTAGTCCTTAACGTGGGGAACCCAGTTTCCAGAGGAATGACGGCCTCGGCCCCATAGGTCATGGAAAAGGGAGTTCCCCCGTTGAGTGTCGGGGTGTTGTCCGATACATCCAAAGCACATGTGGCAATTCTTCCACCCACTTTCCTTTCGCGTCATCCAATCTCTTCTTAAGCCCATTGACTATTACCTTGTTAATAGCTTCAGCCTGCCCATTACCTTGTGGATAAGCCGGAGTGGAATATCTGTTTCTTATACCTAGTTCTGAACAATATTCCCTAAAGGCATTGCTATTAAATTGAAGTCCATTATCTGAGACAAGAGTGCGGGGAACTCCAAATCGCGTAATAATGTTCCTCCAAATAAACTTCTTCACATCTACATCTCTGATGTTTGCCAAGGGCTCAGCTTCAACCCATTTAGTGAAGTAGTCTGTGCCAACCAGTAGGAACTTCTTGTTTCCTATGGCTTTGGGAAAAGGGCCGACAATGTCTAGCCCCCACTGGGCAAAAGGCCAAGGGCTAGAGAGAGGGTTAAGAACTCCTCCAGGTTGATGGATATTTGGAGCATATCTTTGACACTGATCGCATTTCCTAACGTACTCCTGTGCTTCCTTCCGCATATTTGGCCACCAATATCCTTGCGTGATGACTCGACATGATAGAAACCTTCCTCCCGTATGGCTTCCACAAATGCCCTCATGCAGTTCCTCCAGGATTGACTCAGCTGTCTCAGGAGGTACACAGAGCAGGTATGGCCCAGAGAAGGACCGTTTGTATAATTTTTTATCCTCAGATAACCAGTACCGAGGAGCTTTCCTTCGTATTTTCTCAGCTTCCACCTTATCTTCGGGCAATACGTCACTTTCAAGAAACTTTAATATGGGATCCATCCAGCTCGACGACAGACTGGTTTGATTGATTTGGCAAACCTCCACTTCTGGTGAGGTGGGGGTACACAAGTCTTCGACGATAATCACCCGAGGAAAATTTCGTACTGAGGAGGTGGCAAGGGTCGCCAAGGAATCAGCGTGGGTATTTTCACCTCGAGGAATATGCAATAAGTCGAAAGACTCAAACTTCGTTCGTAGACACCTGACCCAATCCAGATACCCTTGCATCCTTGGGTCTCGAGCCTCCAACTTTCCTCTCACCTGGCCGACTACCAATCTCGAGTCTGAGAATAACTTCACTGCCTTTCCACCCATTTTACGGACCATACTCATTCCCATTATCAAAACTTCGTATTTTGATTCGTTGTTAGTAGCCGAGAACCCTGATCTTAACGACTTCTCGATGATGACCTCCTCGGGGGATATCAACACCAATCCCAATCCTGCTCCCGGTTGGTTTGCGACCCCGTCCACGTACACCCTCCAGAAGGACCCACCTTGTGTAGATATTAGGCCAACCGATTTTTCATCCATGTGACCTTGATTCCCACTAACTTCTTCTGGGCATTCGACAAACTCAGCCACCAGATCGACAAGGACTTGACCTTTCACAGAGGTGCGAGGCATGTACTTGATATCGAAAGCACCTAGAATCGTGCCCCACTTAGCAATTCTCCCGGTGTAGTCAGCACTTCTGAGTATGGACTTGAGAGGCAATTGGGTCAAGATAACCACAGTATGCGCCTGAAAGTAGTGCGGAAGTTTGCGTGTTGCATGGATCACCGCCAATATGGCCTTTTCTAATGACAAATATCTCACCTCGGCTTCATGGAGGGATTTACTTACATAATAAACTGGCCTTTGGACGCCATTGTCTTCTCGTATCAAGACGAAGCTAACTGCATGAGGGGCTACCGCCAGATAAGCAAACAACACCTCATCCACCTCAGGGCTAGACATGATAGGTGGTCTGGACAGGTATTCTTTCAACTACTGGAATGCTTCAGCACACTCCGCGGTCCATTCAAATCCTTGCCGCTTATGTAATAGGCGGAAAAAAGGACGACACCTCTCAGCCGACCTGGAGATGAACCGATTCAATGCAGCAGTCATCTCAGTCAGGTTCTGTACCTCTTTTGGATTCCGAGGTGCTTGCAAATCATTAATAGCCCTAATCTGGTTTGGGTTTACCTCAATTCCTTTATGGGTCACCATGTACCCCAAGAACTTCTCGGAACCTACACCAAAGGAGCACTTTGAAGCATTCAAGCGTAACTTATGTTTTCTCAGTATCCCGAAGATACTCGTGAGGTCCTCCACATGTTCGAACACCATCTTGCTTTCACAACCATATCATCGATATAAACTTCAATACTTTTACCCAGTTGCGGTTCAAACATTTTCGTCATCATGCGTTGGTAGGTAGATTCAGCGTTTTTCAAGCCGAAGGGCATCACCTTGTAATGATAATTCCCAATCGGGGTCAAAAAGGCAGTCTTTTCCTGATCGTCAGTGGCTAGCGGAATTTGGTAATACCCTTGGAAGGCATCCAAGAAACTCATCCTAGGGTGTCCCACGGTCGCATCCACCAACTGGTCAATCTTCGGTATGGGAAATGAATCCTTGGGGCAAGCCTTATTGAGATCCGTGAAGTCGACGCACACCTGCCATTTTCCCGTCTTTTTTTTTACTACCACCGTGTTGGCCAACCATTGAGGATAAAAAACTTCCTTGATAGCCCCAGCTTGTTGAGCTTGGCAACTTCGCTTCTAATCGCCTCGGTGTGTTCCTTCGATGGTCGCCGAGGAGGTTACCTCCTAGGCATAACGGCGGGATTCACGTTAAGTCAATGACAAATGAAACTCGGGTCCACCCCCAGGGCTTCATACGGGTTCCATGCGAAAACGTCCACGTTGGCTCGGAGGAATTCCAGCAAACTCGCCTTCTCTTGCAAAGGCAATTTAGCCCCAATCTGAAAGAATTTTTCTGGATCACCTGCAACAACTACCTTCTCCAGATCTTCACACTCTACCCCACCGGCTGGTACGTCCACACCTGATACTGGGGACTTTAATTGCTATAACTCATTGTCGGCCGTAGCCGAGGTTTCTGCTTCTGGCCGATGCTGTATAGCCACTACTAGGCATTGCCGAGCAGCCACCTGACTCCCTACTATTTCCAACACTTGGTCCCCGGATGGGTACTTCACCTTCTGATGCAGAGTAGACGAGACCACCTTAAGGGTGTGAAGCCAAGGTCTGCCCATAATAACCGTGTACGGAGAGAAAACATCAACGACAATAAAGTCTACCTCCACCACATCCATACCTGCTTGCACAGGCAGCCTGATCAGTCCTTTGGGAGTGACCAACCTTCCCTCAAAACTCACTAGAGGAGAGTTGTAGGTTGTTAAGTCTTCTGGCTTCAAACTTAGCCCCTTGTACAAATCGGGATACATCACATCCATAGCGCTACCCTGATCAACCATCACCCTTCTGACATCATACCTGCCAATCCTCAACGTTACCACCAAAGCATCCTCATGGGGCTGTATGATCCCAACCATGTCCTTATCCAAAAAGCCTAGAATCAAGGGGACATGCACCTTGGCTCTTTTTGATGCTTGGAAATGATCCTCGGCCGGGGATCGGGACATCGACAATACTCTAGGGGGGCAAGATCCAGTCCTTCCCGGGGCCGCAAAGATAACGTTAATCATACCCAGAGGGAGTCTTGATGAAGCGTCCCCACGCACCTCTGAACCTGCTTGGCTCGCCCTTCCATTGGAATGATGCAAGAGTTGCTTTAATTTCCCTTCACGGACCAACTGCTCCAAGTGGTCTCACAAATTCCTACAGTTATCCGTTGTGTGCCCATGATCCTGATGATAATGGTAGTACAAATTCGGGTTGCGCTTCCTAGGCTCTCCCGCCATCTTGTTCGGCCATTTGAAGAATGACTCGTTCTTTATCTTCTCCAAAACCTGCTGCACTGGCTCTCGAAATACTGCATTAACCACCTAGGCGTCCGCTAAACCCGACTGCCCAGCAAAATCCTCCGTGGTCGGCTGTTATTATAACGTTCCGACCTGAAATCCCTCCTCTCCTAAGGGATCACCTTGGCCTTTCCTTTTCCCTGAAGTTGATCTTCCTCTACCCTTCTGTATTTATCTATTCTGTCCATCAGTTGACGCACACTGGTGACAGGTTTACTCGTCAGGGATTTCCTCAAATCGTGATCAGCTGGAAGACCAGCTTTGAAAGTGGTTATAGCCACGGCATCATTCTTTCCCTCTATTTCATTAAACATTTCCCAATACCTATCCGAGTAAATCTTGAGAGTCTCGCCCTCTCGTATAGACAGAGTCAGCAAAGATCCCAAAGGCCGAGGAGTCCTGCTGCATGTAATAAAGCGAGCACCAAAAGCCCGAGTCAGAGTTTTGAAAGACCCCACAGAATTGGCCCTTAAGCCGTTGAACCACCTCATCGCCGTCGGACCCAAACTTGATGGAAAAACTTTGCACATCAAAGCCTCGTCCCTGGAGTAGATAGCCATCTTCTGGCTGTAATAGCTTACATGTTCCATCGGATCCGAATGGCCATCATACAGAGAGAACGTAGGCTGATGGAATTGCCGAGGATGAATCGCATCATCTATGTTTCTCGTAAAGGGCGACTTGGAAATTTGACTCAAGGTTTTGTTCATGGCATCGTTTCCCAAGCCCCTGCTAAGTGGACTTTTACGCTTACGTCGATGGCGGTGCTTCTCTTCGTAGGAGAAAGTTTCGCTTGGCGGAGTTCTCGATCTCCGCCTATAACTAGCTCCATCCGACTCCTCAGATGATGGCTCGGAGTAAGGTGGGGAGCGCTCCCGCCGTGCATGGCGTAACTCCCTCTTCAAATCTACAATCTCACGTTGCAGGTTCCCATCATGCTTCGCATGGGAGACGTGACTCTTCTCACGAGAGTGGCTTTTGGTGGTATGAGTTGTACGTACACTCCCCTCATGACCTTCTCCCCGTTCAGGACTCCTTCGAGGATCACCATGCTGGGAGCCCTTTGACTCTGCCTGGTGCGGGTTGGCATCCTCCTGATGCGGTCCCGCAGCGTGGTGATGTGGACCCACTTCCTCCATCAGAATCGTTGCACCGGAAGTCCTTTAAGTTAATACAAGTTCTTCCCACAGACGGCACCAATTGTAAGGACACGATTTGCAGCAACCCAAAATGATACTGGGTTCGCATGTAAATAGGCCTAAACGATATAATTTGTAGAGCGTGGGTGTTTAGAACAAGATTAACTTTTGTGGAATGAAAAGTTTCACCCTCGCGTATATTGAAAGCCCAGAGTTGGCACAACGATAGTTTTGTTTTGGTGTTTAATACAGTTCTCTTTTTTTACGTTCTTCTTCTTTAGTCTATACTTTCTTTCTCTCCTTTTTTGTTTCAATCCCCTTTCTTGCATGGTCTTCTTTCAGTTTATATACCATTTTCTGTGTTCCATCCTCACCACACACGTGTAGGTTGGGTTTTGGGGATTTCTTTCTGTTCCATCTAGCACCTCCTAGAACTTCCTCTGGGCAGCTGTAAGGCTGCCTCCTTATTGTTCAAGTATCACCTCCACATTAATGCGGCCAGAGAGTTGGTTGAAAGGTAATTAATGCGGAGGCAGTTGTAGTTATAGATATTTGTTTGCCTTTTCTTTCTTACCTTTGGTCTGTTATCCCATCTTCAGTGGTGACATAATTCCGAGGTCCGGTTGTAACAAGACTGCGTCCTGATCGTCCTCAGACGCATACTGCCGAGGAGTGTGGTGTCCTCGGACTAACACAGAACTTTACTTTCATGATACTGACTACCACCCCCCCTCAGTAATTGTTTTATGACCTGACTTGGCCTCCTCAGACGGATATTCATCCTCGGATGGGCCACAGGCCCAACGATCCTGACCTTAATGGGTCTGTTGATTGACTGGCCCCTACAGGTTTGAATAACATGTATACTTTGCTATAAATTTCAAGCTTGATTAATTTTCTGTATCTCTAAGCAATTGCATTTTATCACCTTATTATCATATTATGAAGTGAATTGCAAATGTTCTCCTCAAACTTCAATGTTGAACAATTGATTTCTTCAAACTATTGGATCAATTGTGATCTCCTTCTGTTATTAGAGTTTCTTTGATTTCTGTTATACTTAAACATAAAATTCATACGTGCATCTCATGATCATATAAAAATAAAAGAAAAATAAGAGGAGGAACGTAAATAAAAAGGGAAATAATTCTTAGCTAGAATATTCATAGACACATTAAAAAAAAGGGAAAAAAAGTGAATAGTCAAATAATTGATAATTCTTCTTGTTTTCCTTTAAATTTTTTCCTTTATTTTTTATTTTTTGCCCCAATCATCATATCACAATAAGTGAAAACTAAATAACATTAGCATTTGCTTGCTCTTATGTTTAATCATGATGATTAAAGGAGATAAAAATTATTTATCCCAACATAAGTGTTCCCCTTGATCAATAACGGCTCTAGAATTTTTTTTCTGGGGGGTCAATCAGAACTAAGAAGACGAATCTTGAGTAAGAGATGGATTTTTGCAGTTTATGTAGTTTTTTTTATTACAAATTTGTTCATAGTGTTAGAAAGAGAACAAAAGATAAACTATAAGTTTATTTGATATATTGTTTCTTAACACAATAAAAAAAATTAATTATTTTTTCTAATTAAGATTAAATTTTAAAAATTATCTGTTGTTTCTAAATACAATAAACATATTAATCATTGTTGTTATAATTGAACTTTAATTATTATTACTTAAAATGCTTTTGTCTATTAGTTTATGTCTTTAGTCATTACAATTATTTTATTTACCAATTCAACTCAACTTTAAAACCTATTGGTCTTTGTAATTGTATTGAGAAAATTTTTGATGTGTTAACATTTGAATTTATCTTCGTTCAATCACTCCCCTATCCGCTGTCCCACGCCCCTTGTCTATTTTTATTTTTTAGAATCACCCATGTCTAATTGTTTAATTGCTTTTTAGTGTAATATTTTCTGTTTTAAAAAAGCTAAAATATTGTTAAGAGAACCATATTCTAACTTATTTCAATTGAATTTTTTTAAAAATGGGGTCAAGGGGTTTAAAATTTTATTTTAAAGGATCAAAGCAAAATTATTTTAATATAATTCTACATAATTCTTTATTTTTTTATAAGTTCCAATAATTAACGAAAAAAAGATGGACCTAAACTTAGAATTGGTTTAGCACAAAGTTTTATAAATACAAATTAGCCAGAGATAAAGTTGACAACTTTTCTCCACGCCATTTACCATTATGACACTGTATGTATTCAATGCCCCCACCATTCTTGTAACAATCGAGTTGCTATCATCATCTTTTGCTAGTCACCACGAATTTACACTTTCTCCTCATTTTTGAACATGCGAGATATGTACAGTAGAATTGACTTATATGATGACTCTACCATTAACTTAACTTTCAAAACTGAAAGACGGCAAACCAAGAGTTTCTCTGTCTCTAGGGAGGTGACGCTGGGTTACCAGTTGGGTTACCAGTTGACCTTTCCAGGGCTGTAGAAGAGCCGTTCCTGATAGGAGGAGTCTCTGTAACTCAAGCATTTCAGTGCTTGGAGTGGGTTAGTCATCAAGTTTTTATCTTGGTGGTGTTTGTGGAGAAACACGAAAGGTGAGAATAATAGAAAATATGGATAATCTTACAAAGCATTGGCAAAGAATGTCCTTAAATGCTAGGGAGGGAGAAGAGCTGGGTTTGGAAGACGAGCTATCAACCAGGAAGTTCACTATGGCAGCAAAGTTTTTCACTAGGAGGGCATTGAATGTAGAGGCAATAACAAGAACTTTCAGTCCCCTGTGGAGGTCTGTGAAGGGTTTTGAGGTTAGAAGAAGTAGTGATCATGTTCTATTATTTACATTTGAAAAAAAGGAAGAGGTTGAAAGGATCATGAACAATGCTCCGTGGAGCTTCGACAAACACCTCGTTGTATTGCAGCGATATGACAAGGAAACCCCTATTAAGGAATTAAAGTTTGATAAAATACCATTATGGGTCCAGCTCCATGACATACCATTAAGGTTCATGAACAAAATAGTGGCTGAAAAACTCTGTGCAGTAGTTGGAACGATTTGGCCAAATATCGATGAGGATGAAATGGATGGTGGGAGTTTCCTAAGGATGAAGGTCACCATTGATATTAATAAACCTTTGTGCAGGGGGAGGCTAATATCTCTGCCTCATGGTGAGCAAAGTTGGGTGTCTTTCAAATATGAAAGACTACCCAATATTTGCTACTGGTGTGGATGCCTGAGCCATGGGGATAGGGACTGTGATCTATGGGTAGAAAGTGAAGGCAATCTCACTAAGGAGAGCCAAGCATATGGGGCATGGATACGTGCTGCCCCATTCGTGAAGAGCAGAAACTCTGTGGTAAAAGTCCCGAGCTTCTATGCAGCCAAAAAAGCTCAACAGAAACAGAGTGCTATGGAGCGTGAGACGAACGCTCCGGTAGAACTGAATGGTGACCAATCTTGGACAATGGCGTATGCTCAAACCGAGGCTGGTGCAAGTTTCCAAGAGGCATTTAATGAAAGATCAGTTGAGGCTGAATCAAAGGATATGTTGGCTGATTTGGGGAGATCGAATGGCCAAGATTCGAGGGAAATTTTCGAGGAAAGGCTGAAAGAAATAGACACGGAATTGGAAAGATTTGACAAGGCTGGAAGCGGGCTTACAGGGGACAACCTAGAAACGGAAAAGGCGGGAATTAAGGAACTAAAGCAACTTAGGAAAGATGATGAGCCTACCCTTATAGCAACAGATAGGCTTGTTGAAGATCCAGATAGTCATGCAGAAAAAGTGGGGGCTGTGAAGAGACATTCCCAGTCACGGGTACATAAGCCTGGAGTAGCCGAACCCAACACTGATCCAGCTGAAATTCTCGCAGCGTGTGACGCTACAACACACTTTGAACTAGCCTGGCTTGTAAAGCCCGAAGGGAAGGCCCAGCCCAACGGGCCCATTCTACTACCTGATTCAATGGGGAGCCCACTAGCAGAAAAGAGAGAAAAATCCAATAGCCAAAAACCAAAAGAGCAGGGAACATGGATGAGAATCCCACGCGTAACAAAAATCCCAATTAAAGGGACAGATGATGGGGTCGTTGAACCCAGAAGAGAAACAATACAGAAGGCTGATCCACGACCGAGCAAACTCCAAAAGACCTCGGAAGATGATGTCCTCTGCTCAATCCCAGCGGCGGTGGCTGTTGTCCAGCCACGCCGAAAGCCATGAACGGCATCAGCTGGAACTGCCGTGGCCTGGGGAGGCCGCGCGCAGTCCTGGAGCTCACCGAGATGGTGAAACAGCACTCCCCAAGCTTTGTTTTCTTGATGGAAACCAGATCAAAAGATAAGTTTCTCAAAAGCCTTTGCCGAAAATTCAAGTTAAATAATTTGTTTATTGTTCCTAGACACAACACTGGTGGGGGTTTAGCTCTGTACTGGAAAGATGGCCTTAACTTGAAGGTCAAGAGCTCTTCTCCTTCGCACATCGATGCAGTAGTCGCCCCAGGAGTGGATGACGCTTGGTGGCTCACCGATTTCTACGGAAATCCGGTAACCGCCAACCAGGAACACTCTTGGGCGCTACTCAAGCATCTCGGTCTTCAATTTAATCTGCCGTGGCTCTGTGTAGGTGATTTTAACGAGATTGTGAAGGCGGGGGAAAAAAGGGGCGGTGCTCCTCGGCCTGAGCGCCAAATGATAGAGTTTAGAGGAGCTTTAGACTTCTACAGCTTCAGGGATCTCGGATTTGTGGGTGCCCCTTTTACATGGTGCAACAATCAATTCGATGGAG
Source organism: Quercus alba (assembly GCA_036321655.1). NCBI lineage: Eukaryota > Viridiplantae > Streptophyta > Magnoliopsida > Fagales > Fagaceae > Quercus > Quercus alba. The sequence goes on along the minus strand of CM070304.1, from coordinate 8,960,544 downwards.
TTGTTACTTGGATCAGATTGGATAGGGGAGTGGCAATGGCTTCATGGCTGCAGAGATTTCCTACGGTGCGGATTCACCACATCTCGGGTTCGCTATCTGACCACTGCCCTCTGTGGATATGCTCTGATGACGAAAATGTCCGTTTCTATAAAAGTGGCAGACCGTTCCGCTTCGAAGTGATGTGGATGAAGGACACTGGGTGTGAAGGGGTGATCAAAAACGTGTGGGATGATCTTTTCCCAGGCAACCCCATGAATAAGGTCGTTTCCATGGTTGAGGCTTGCGGCTCTAAGTTAAAAACTTGGAACAAACTTACCTTTGGGCACATTCGGAATCTTTTGGTGAAGAAAAAGAAAATGTTAGCTCAGGCAGAAGCATTGTCAATGGCTGGTCAAAATCATGAGCTAGTAAGGTTCTTAAAGGGGGAAGTTTATGAGCTAATGGTTAAGGAAGATTGTATGTGGCATCAACGTTCAAGGGTGGATTGGCTTAAGGCGGGGGACCTCAATACAAGCTATTTTCACAGCCGTGCAAGCCAACGAAACCGAAGAAATTTTATTTCCAAGCTGACTTGCGAGGATGGCCGTGTCATTGAGGAAGAACAAGAAATTGGACAAGAGTTGGTCACGTATTTTAGGGAGCTATTTACTTCGGAAGCTCCAGCCAATTTTGATCCCATCCTCCAGGGAATCGAGAGAAAAGTGACGCCTCAGATGAACCTGGAGTTGACAAAGGAGTACACAGCAGAAGAGGTTGAGATAGCCTTGAAACAAATGAAATCCATCTCAGCTCCCGGCCCTGACGGTATGCCTCCTATTTTCTTTAAACATTACTGGAATATTGTTGGTCATGATGTATTATCTGCTACACTTTCAGTCCTAAACTCCGGAACCGTTCCATCTGATATAAACCATACCTTTATCTGCCTTATACCAAAAATTAAATCCCCTGAAACAGCAAAAGACTTCAGACCCATAAGCCTCTGCAACGTCATTTATAAACTCATTTCAAAAACCATCGCCAACCGCCTTAAAAAATGTCTCCCAAAAATTGTCTCTGAATCCCAAAGCGCCTTCCTGTCCAACCGTCTCATCACAGACAACTTACTGATAGCCGTTGAAACCTTATATCACCTCAAACAAAAGAGATTAGGGAAAACTGGTTCCATGGCCTTAAAACTCGACATGAGTAAGGCTTATGACCGGGTTGAGTGGAAATTCATGGACAAATTGATGGAGAAGTTAGGATTTGATAGGAATTGGATTGATCTGATTATCTCTTGTATCAGTTCTGCTTCTTTTTCAATTCTTATTAATGGTGTCCCTCATGGTCTTATCCACCCCCAACGTGGTCTCTGACAAGGGGACCCGTTGTCTCCTTATTTGTTCATCTTGTGTGCAGAAGGATTGCATTCTCTTATCCAGCAAGCTGCGGACATTGGTGCAATCACTGGTGCATCCTTATGCCGTGAGGGTCCCAAGGTGACTCATTTATTCTTCGCAGATGATAGCCTGCTATTCTGTCGGGCAAACAACCACGAATGCTCCGCTATTTTGGATTTGTTGGATAAGTATGAAAGGGCTTCGGGGCAGAGGATCAATCGCGCAAAAACCCAACTCTTCTTTAGTACAAACACAAGGCAGCAGGTCCGAAACTCCATAAAAACCAGATTGGGGGTCTCAGACTCTCATCATATCGAAAAATATCTTGGGCTTCCTTCTTTTGTGGGAAGAGGTAAAAAACATAGCTTCAGCTACATCCGTGAAAGGGTTTGGAATAAAATTCAGGGGTGGAAGGAGAAACTTCTCTCTCAGGTAGGCAGAGAGGTGCTGATCAAGTCTATCCTGCAAGCCATGCCTACCTTCACGATGAATTGTTTCAAGTTACCAAAAAGCTTATGCAAAGACATAGAGTCGCTAATTTGCAAGTTTTGGTGGGGTTACAACGGTGATCAACGAAAAACCCATTGGTTGGCGTGGAATAAGCTTTGTCTTCCTAAAAGTCTAGGGGGTTTGGGGTTTCGTGATATTGAAAATTTCAATCTTGCTCTTCTTGGGAAGCAGGTGTGGAGGCTTTTACATAACAGGGATTCCTTATTCTATAAGGTCTTTAAAGCGAGATTCTTTCCCTCGTGCTCAATCATGGATGAAGGTGTTAAAACCTCTGGATCCTATGCTTGGCAGAGCATTCTCAAGGCGCGCCGTGTTCTTGATTTGGGTTCGGCCTGGCGCATTAGTGATGGTCACACTGTCCGGATCAGAGGAGATAAGTGGCTGCCTGGTAGACAGCCCAGAAAAATCCTTTCTCCCCAAAAATCTCTCCCAATGAACACCAAAGTTTGTGCTCTGTTGTCAGATAATGGTGTAGGTTGGGATGAAGCTCGGGTCAGAGGTGAATTCCTCCCTTTTGAAGCTAGGGAAATCCTTAGCATCCCTTTAAGCTCTCGGCAGTCTCCTGATGTCAGATTTTGGCATGAAACAAAGAATGGTGTTTACTCCACCAAGTCTGCTTATCGTCTCTTGGCCATGACTGCAAGCAATAACTATCCTGGTCCATCATGTTCTTCTGCCAACAGAGAGCTCTGGACTAACATTTGGAGACTGAATATTCCAAATAAAGCTAAGCATTTTCTTTGGAGAGCATCCTCTGAGTCTCTTCCAACAAAAAAGAACCTTTGCCGCAGGAAAATAATCACAAATGACACCTGTGATTTATGCCGGGACTGCCCTGAAGATGGCATCCATGCTCTTTGGGAGTGCTATATGGTCAAAGAAATTTGGTGGAATGAAGAGTTATGTAGGCCTTATATTTCGGAGAGATTTGTCAATTTCCAGGACCTCTTCTTGGGTATCCTTAAGAGGATGGACTCCTAGCTGGTTGAAAGATTTGCAATGATTGCCTGGTGTATTTGGTTTAAGAGAAATTCGTCTCGGACTGGATCGCCATCACTGCCCTTTTCTCAGATTCACTCGGATGCCATTGAACGACTTCTGGAGTTCCAACATGTCCAAGATACGCCCCTGGCTCCTCTCCATCCTCCAAACCCGGTTCGTTGGTCCCCTCCTCCCAATTCTTGGTGTAAAGCTAACTACGATGGAGTTATCTTCCAGGAGCAATCAGCTGCAGGGTTGGGAGTGGTGCTCAGGGACCATGAAGGCAAAGTTATTGGAGCTCTCTCCGAACGTATTGCCTTACCTTCATCTGTTGAAGACGTGGAGGCTCTAGCTTGTAGGAGGGCGATTTTGTTTGCAATGGAGCTTAACATTTAGTTAGTGATTTTTGAAGGTGATTCCGAAATAATAACCAACTCTCTCAACTTAAACGTAGCATGCTTTGCCCCTTTTGGCCACCTGATTGAAGATGCTCGGCACCTGGCCTCTGGGTTTCAAGCTGTTATCTTCGCTCATGTTAGACGGAAAGGGAACGGGGTAGCTGATAAATTGGCAAAGATAGCCAGACAGTCCCAATCCCCCCAAATTTGGTTTGGCGACATCCATTGTGATGTCCACAATCTTGTAATGTTTGACAGTCTGTCCTGTTGTTCTTTTGGTTGAATGAATGGATTCTTCTTTCTCAAAAAAAAAAAAAAAAAAAAAAACTTTCAAAACTCACGAAGAATGAAGTTTTTTTTTGGAAATTTCCAACATCACTGCTTATATAGTGTACACCTGGTGAAAAAGCAATCTGAAAAGAACTTTGTTATTTTTAAGAAGAAAATATGAAAAGCTGTTTATACTTTATAGTAGCTAATAAAAACAAAAGGATTTTGCTCATGTGTGCAGTAATTTTTATTTTAGAAAATTTTTTTTATTGAGAATTAAAAAAGTATTAATAATTTTTTTAATTCTTAAAAAAATATTTAAAAAAATAGATGGTTTAATACGTGCTTCAACCGGACTCAAAACAAAATAATACAAAAGAGAAATTTGGCACTAAAACTTTCGGCGCCACTTTTGAAAAAGCGTCAAAAAAAGGGCAGCTTTCGCTCCTCCCTAGGAAGTGGAATTACTCAGAAATTTTTTTTCTTTTGAGAGGTAATTACTCAGAAATGAGAAAACATATAATAATTAACCAAAAAAAAAAAAAGAGAAAACATATAATAGTAATAAAAAAGAGCAGTGGAAGTTTCTTGTAATTTTCCCTAAAAGGAGCACTGAAACTTCAGTCTGTTTCATTACTTCCAAAATTCTAGCTCTCCTCAGTCTTTTCTCTCTCTTCACTTGCAAATTTCAGATTGGATTTCTACTCACTCCGATTCGACGCATTTTCAACACAACGCAAGTGATCAGGTTGGGATCAAGTCATTTCTTCTTCCCCAATTTCAGATCCACCTGTTCTAGCCCCAATCTCAGGTGCGTCTCCTTCATTCTCTCCGTCTCATCTATTGTTAAAATTTTGTGGAGTTTGATGTGTTGTTACAGTCTCTTTACCTCTGATTTTCTGACTTTTATGTGTGGGTTTATGATGTTTGTGCTATTTACTGGGTTTATGATATGAGATCAGAACTTCATATATCAACACCAAACCTTTAAAACTGAGATCTTTTGGCTTTATTTTCTGGGTTCATTTTATCAGATCAAAGCTTTTATATTTTTCACCTTTGTATTCTTCTTTTATCTTCAGGTTGGGTTTGTGTGTAGAAGAAACGTGGGTAGCCGTTCTGACATAGGCCCCACTTGCTTTTTACAAACCAAATACTGAGTTCAAGTTTAGGTTCCAAACAGGAATTTGAAAGTTGAGATATGGGTGTGTTGAGAATCAAACACCGTAAACTTTCAAATCTTTGAGACTTTGACCACACTTGATTATGCCCCATTTGAGCTCTATATTAAATTTTCTTTTATTGCGATGATCTTAGTCACGTAATAACTAGATTTGTACCGGCCGATATGACCGGTAATTTCTGTACCGGCACCTACTCCGGTACAGAAGCCGGTACAGAAATGCCTGTGTTTCGTGTCGGATTAAATACGGGTCTTACCGGGTTGATCCGGTCGTACTGCCCAAATACCGGATTCCGGCCGAAAAATGCATATCGGACCGAAACAAAAAAAGTTAACTGTCAGATCTAAAAGTCGCTTTCCCTCCTCTCAATAACTTACTGGATTAGCGTCGATCACGTTGCCTACGCAGTAAACATGCTTCTTTGTCACCCTCACCTTGTTAATCTATCTCCCTTCTTCGTCGTCGTCTTTTTTTTTATTCATTTGGTCTAATCCTGTGGTTTATTTTCTTCTTTATATTTGTTTTTATACGGGTCTTAATTTATGTGGTGCTTGCCATGTGAGTGTGTGACTGGCGTGAGTCTAATTCTACTGACCCCTCACGTGATGGGTAATTATTTTTTTGATAGGTAAGGGTAATTTTTTTTTTTTTTGAATTGAAGTGATTGGTTAAAAAGCTTTCTTGGGACTATAAGAAATTATTCAAATAGGCAAATATTACTCCAATAGCTGTCCGCCACTCTTGTTTCATGGGAAATTGTTACTCATTTAATATCAATATTGTAGGCTTGTGCTCTCAAAGTTTTATTGGGTAGTCAAATAAAATATTGGGCTTGGATAGAGGTTTAAAATAGCTTGGACATGGGCTAGTAGCATAAACAAAATAAATAGGAATTTAAGTTCTAATTAAATATATTAAGTTATGTTTTAAGATTAATAAACTCTAATTATTTATATAAATTCATATATATATAAATTGCGATAATACGAAACGGTACATTGGTATTGACCGGTATCGAAATATATCGTTCCACTTGTTGATCTGGTATAGCCTCTAGTACAAAATTGACTCCCTTTAACATCCCCACCATCAAAGTTTTAAGACTTTAGACCTAAGAGTTGTAATAGCCTTCTTAATTTTATGTTTTCAACAATGCTTGCAAATTGTGTCTTATTCACAATTAAAAATAGATTCTTATAAAATAAAATAAAAAACTGCTAAAAATAAAGTGAGGCTAGAAAAGCACAATCTCCATTCAATTTAAGAAGATAGTTTAAACTTTAAAGTTTTAATAGTTTGCAATGCAAAGTGCAAAGAATTTATAATTTAGACTTTTAGAGTGGATTTAAGTATTTAATACATAATCTTCTCAAAAACAAAAGTAATTAATACATAAAACTAATAATATTTATGTTTTTGTTTTTTTGAGCTGACATGATTTATTATTTTAGTCATGTAAAGACACCGTCGTATAACTAATGCTAGGCTTAGGCATATGCACAATATATTTGAGCACCTAAACTATGCAGTTGCACTTTTTTAATGTAAGAGAGAGAGAACTTAAAAGGTTTTAAATTATTCATTTGTTCGAATGTTAAAATTAAAAATGATTTTTTTTTTAAAAGTTTAAAAATCTCATTCTTAAAAGACGATTGTATGATTTTATTTTTTACTTTACTTTAATAATTAATTTTTTTATAAATATATAAACAAACTATATTTAAAAATAATCAAATAAAGAAGATTGTACTTGTTGTACTCCATTTCTTTAATTTATTTTTTGTACTTTCACATTTCATGTGACCTTTCACAGTTTTTGATATTTTACTTTTAGAGGTGGCAATTCGTGTGTGTCGGGTTCATGTCGTGTCAACTTATGAGTATTCGACTATATGGGTAAATACTAACCCGACATGTTTAATTATTAAAAGGGTCAAGATTCATCAATCCTAATATGACCTATTTATTAAACGGGTCAGTCTGTCAGCCTGTTTATCAGATTTTATCAAAACGAAAAAAAAATTATTATTAACTAAATTGATATGAATTATGAAAAACCAAACAAATAAATATTTTTAATATAAAATTTAGAACTAATGAGTAGCTATATCATAAATAATCATTTAAAACTAAAACATATCTCAATATCACAAATAATCAATCATAATATGTCATGTAAAATAAACAACTAATAAGTTTATATACCTAGGGTTTGAAGGTTATGTTGGTAAAATGTCATTTAATTAAACGGGTTAGACAGGTCAAATGGGTTTTATGTGATGGAGACTAATCCAACCTGTTTATTAAACGGTTCAGTCGTGTCAACCCGAATATGATACTGATTCATTAAACTTCAACCCATAACCTGTTAATTTCGTGCCTTGTCGTGTTGAGTTCACGTGTCGTGTCTAATTTTGCCACATTTTTTAACTTTTCATATATTATTTTTTCTCCTTCTCATCTCTCTACCTTCTTCACTGATTTGACCAGACCTTTTTCTTCCATTTTTCACTTTCTTCCATTCTCACGGTACCCTATTGGCCTCTCTGGATCTACTCATCGTATAGCTCTTCTCAAAAAAGAAAAAAAAAAAAAACTCATCGTTTTGTTCTTTGTTTTCCCAATAATGATGCTTTTAGGCTTATTTTCCTTTTCCTTTCTTTTAAAAACCTTATTGTCTTTTACTACTTGGTTTAGAGATTTAATTCCTTTTCTTTGATTTATAGTTTATTTGATTTTATAAGATTTCATGTCATTATCATTATTTTTGGCTTATGGTAGATTGACACCTAACTTGTAAAAATATTGTGAAATTTTGTTGCGTCCATAAAAAAACTTTAAAACTTATGGTAGAATATACTATTCAAGTTTGAGTAGATATTATCTATTGAATAAATTTTCAGACTCAAGAATTATTTCCATGGAGCATTGCTTCATTTTCGGCCCTAAGCAACTACTTTTTTAGAATCAATTCTTGTTGAACACTACCGAAAACATTTCGGTTCCACCAACTTTAATAAGTCCCACACTTTTCCACTTTTGCTAGGACTACCTTGTTCAAATCAGTCCCACTTGTATGATGCCAGGCAGCCTGCACGGTTTCTTCACAACTTGAGTTTGACAACCACATCTTAAATTGGAAGGGTTTTTTTCTTTGAGGTAGGTCTAAGGGTGCAAGAACAATAAGTAGTGGCCTATGATCCGAAGAATCACCTTGTAAGTGATATACTGGAGAACTAGGGAATTTTAAAAACCAACCATTTGTAGCCATCCCCCTATCAAGCCAGTCCCAGATTGAGTGACCATTTTCAAAGTGCTTACTCCATGTGAATTTCGGCCCAACATAGCCAAGATCCATGAAGCTACATTCATCAATACCATCATGAAATAGTTGCATCTGATTATGAGGTCGAATGGCCCCACCCAATTTTTCGTCTTGTTTTGTGATCTCATTGAAATCACCCATGCACAACCATGGAACTCCCTGGCGAGAATTGAGTTACTTGAGAATTTCCCAAGCTTCCTACCTTTTATTTGTCTTTGGTTCACCGTAAAATCCCGTCAATTGCCATTCGTTTTCCATATCCTTATCTATGGTAGCATCAATGTGATACCAATGTGAACCTTTAATCTTCAAATTTATTGTTGACTTCCAAAATAAAACCAAACCTCTGTCGCTACCCTCTCTTGGTACCACCCATCTATGGTCAAAATTAATGTTTCGTTGAACTAGTTCTAGCCTTGTATCATCTGTTAGAGTTTTGGCTAAAAAAACAATAAAGGGATCTTTTGCCCGTATAATGTCTATAAGCTCTCTCCTTGTACGCAGGTTCCTAAGTCCACGATAGTTCCATGCTAGACAACTCATTGTTCCTGACAGGGTTGGTGACCAGCCTTCACCAATTCAATAAAAATTCCATTATCATCTTGAAAAACCTAACGACGCTTCGAAGGTAATTCTGAATGATCATTAATCGTTGTTGCAACCCGTTTTTGACTTGAGGAGTGCTCAAAGCATGTATTGTCTATGGATACGGGTCTTGCTCGGCGGCTCCAAGTTGGTAAGACATGTAGTGGATTAGGGTTTAAGGAAACCTTAGCTGACTCATGGGATGTGTACGTTTTTAGATCCCTTAACACAAATTGTTTAACGTAGTTATTTAGTCAAGTGATTACTTAGATAAATTAGTCAATTCTAGGTTAACACAATAAAATCATATCATGTAAATAGTGCGAAATACAAAGAACACAGCGATATGATAATCCAGGAAAACTTAACTGGTAAAAAACCTGGGGAGGATTTAACATAGCTATCCTCAAGGTAAAATAGATTCATTATGAAAGAATTGAAGTTTTTACAATAGAACTTAGACCACTAACATCTTATTGCTACCTTGAGTAGAAAACTTACTACCACGATCATGTGAATGCTTCGAGTCCACGGACTACTTCTTTCCTTGATTTGCAACAACCACAAATTCTCCTACTTGTGACTTTGAGACTCCACTTAAAGGTTTTAGATCTTCTTTAAAATTCTTTATGCAACAACTGAAGAGATTATGAAGCTCTTGACGTGAATCTTGATCTTGACAATGTTTTGTGTGTGTATGAAGGTAAATATCTCTAGGTCTTACAGAAGATTCAACACACAACTCTCCAAAGACTTCTAAAACGTAGTTAGGTTTTTTTTTTTTTTTTTTTTTTTTTTTTTACTTGAAGTAAAACACTTAACCCTGCACATTATATGGGCTTGGGCTGAATTGAAAATTTTGTAGAAAATTAAATCTGCACGAGTTTCGATTGATTGAGTCTAATTTTCGATCAATCAAGCCTTGTAGATTTTGTCTAATAACTTCTGCAATCACCCGATTCCAATTTTATAATTAAACATACTTTGAGCAAGTTTAAACCTGGACTCTATGTTTTAATTATGGTTTGCCAACATATTACAAATTGAAGTTTTAATACATTAGTTCCTAAAGTCTTAAAATCTAACAAATTTCCCCTTTGACAATTCGTGACAAAACACATTACAAAAATTAAAATGCTCAAAATAAAAACAGCCCATTCAATTAAAAAGCCCTAATTACAATTCAACCTAAACCACTATCTATTAGTTGCTAAAGTAGACAGCAGCCACTATTGAATTAATCTTTAAATTCCTGAAACACTCAAACAAACACATAAACGCATGTGTGGAAAATACAAATAAAAGAAATTAAACTTCTTGATTTCACAAAACATAAAATAAAAGATATATATCATGAATAATCTCATAATATAAATCAATAATCAATGTACCATATGTGAAACAAGAAACATAAAAACACATAAACATAATGTCTCACCCTAACATATACAACCCATATAAAAAGAAATACATCAAAGCCAAAATAAACAGAATACATATCAAAAACTCCTAGATACAATCTACAATCTCCTCCCATCTCCATATGTATGTACTCCCTCTTTTTGTGACGAATTGCTAAAGGGCAATCATGACTCATCAGAGGGTGGAGCCTGTGGAGTAGAACCTCTAGCATGCGCCAAATCTGCTCGTAAGGCCGCAACCTCATTGAGCACATCCAATAGAATCTGTCCATGTGCCGCCTGAACGGTCAAAATGTTATCCAACATAACACGCAGGGAAGAGTCACTTGATGTAGATGGTGGAGGATCCATGGCAGCTGTGGGGTCTACATATGCCTCAGCAGAAGGATCACCAGAAGGAGGAGGTCGAGATGTATCACCTATAGAAGACTTGACTCTAGGGCGCTTGGAGCTTGCTTTCAATTGAGTAGCTCTTTGCCTAAGGAAGGTGGCACCTATAGGAGCTATGATATGAATGGACTTGGATGTGGGAAAGTCCTCCAATCCTAAGTCCAAAAGAATCCTATTAATAATGGATATTGATTGATAATATTAGAAAATAATTAATAAATTTTATGTGTACAACAAGGAGATGGTCCAAAATGGTTAAGATGGTTTTTTTGGATTAAATTTTTTTTTTTTTTTTTTTATACAAGATAGAAATTTTATTCTTGTCTAATCTAATTGTATAGGTGTGTGAAACTCTTTTTTAGAGATTTGAACTGCAGCTCTTACTCTCCACATTCTACAAGCAATTATACTTAAGGAGTAATCATTGTGCCAAGGGTGCGCAGTTGTGGTTTTTCTAGATTTGAATCCATGTAATTTTACTTTTTAATGTGAGATATAAAAGTTAGAAAAAAGTAAAAATTAAAATTTTTTTAATCTAAGGTTAAGATTAAAAGTGAACTTTTTAATTTTCAATCTCATTCATAAGGCAATTGTACAATTTCTTTTTTAGTTATAATGTTTGAATAGTAGTAAATATAATTTTTTTTTTATAGTTTAATAGTTACATTGGAAATAAAAGAATTTAAATCTTATACATCACTATTAATAATATAAAAAGTATCAGTTAACTTCAAAGCTCTTGAACATAAGTAGGCTCTTTAGCAGGTAAAAAAGCAATGTAAAAAGAACTTTGTAGTTGGTTAAAAATTAAAAAAATTAGCCAATGATGGCTAAATTTTGGGCCCTTCACGATAGCTTGATGCGAGTCCTCCAGCTAGGAATTCACTGTATTGAATTTGAGCTTAACGCAAAAGTTGTTGATATAGTTAAATCAGATCTAATACTAAGAGTATTAAGGGTTGTTTGGATTGCCAATTCTCATAATTCAATTCTCAGTTTCCATAATTCATAACTCAAAAATGGTGGGACTCATAGCAAAAAGGTTGTTTGGCAAACGATAACTTTGTTTCCATCACTCTATTTTCATCACTCAATTATTTGATTTTTGAGTTATGAGTTATGAAATCTGAAAACAACTAAAGGTTATTTTCAGTTTTCATAACTCATAACTCAATAGTAATATTGTAATTAAACACACATAAGGGACCCACAGTCGCAACTTTTGACTTTTTTATTCTTCACTTGTTCGGTCATCAGTTCTGGATTTTTTTTTTTTTTTTTTACTTGTTTGGTCCTCAGTTCTGGGTTTTTCATTTATTATTTATTTATTATTATTATTATTATTATTATTTTTTTAATTTTTTAGCTTCGGTGAGTTTGCGTACTAAAAAAAAAGAAAAAAAAGAAAAAAAAAGAGAAAAAGCTGCACCGGCTGACAGGTATGGGCCCACAAATAGTGTGAAAAATATTGAGTGATAGAAATTCGGTGATGATGCCAAACGGATGTGAAAAATTGAGTGATGAGTGATGAGTTATGAGTAATGAGTGATGGAAATTGAGTGATAAAAAAATCGAATCCAAACAGCCCCTTAGCATCAGGTGTGCCAAATGCCAAATATTTGGCATTTGGCATACCAAACTAAAAAAAAACATTCATTTGGCATTCCAAGCTAAAAAAAAACATTCACATGAGATGTTTCAAATGCCAAAACCTTAGGCATGAAAGAACAATATTGTGTATGGACGAAAATGCTAAAAATAAATATTTGTTTATTCAATTTCTCTCTCATCTCCACAGTCTATTTGTCTCTGGATTTTTTTTTCCCATTTAACACCATTTTAGAAACAATTTCGTTAGTTAACAAGTTTTCGAAACTATTTAGGAAACTAGCATCTCGAGTTTGAAAGACTCGAGTTTAGTTGTAAAAATCGAGTCTCAGCCACTCAAGTTCTAAGGGAACTCGAGTCTCTCAGACTCGATTTCCATAGAGCTAAAAGGAAGCGTACAAAACTACAGAGTGAAGAAGAAAACAGAGTGAAGAAGAAGAAGAAGAAGAAGAAGAAGAAAGAAGAAGGATCTGACCGAAGAAGAAGAAGAATCTGACCAATGTACTTGAGCAAAATTGATCTTCCTCTTTGATCCAACCATGTGTTGCTGGGTTTTTCTTTGCTCCTCTCTCTGTTCTTGCTGGGTTTTTTTCTTTGCTTGTTAGGTTTCTTTGTCTTTGCTTGCTGGTTTCCTTTGTCTTAGCTTTGGGTTTCTTTGCTCTTCTCTTCGTATCCAAGTTTTTCTAGGGTTTATGTTTTTATGAAACACGAGACTTTAAGACTTGATTTGCTATAATATACTTGAGTTTAAAAGACTCGAGATCTTAGTTTCCTAAATAGTTTGGAAATGTTGCTAAATAACGAAATTGTTAGCAAAATGATGCTATTTTGCAAAAAAATACATTTGTCTCCTCCTCACCTTTTTCTTCATCTCAGTTTTCTTTGCTCTTTCTTCTCCTCTCTCTCTCTCTCTCTCCCCTTGTCGTCAATCACTTCTCTCCCTTCTCGCCGTAGGTCACTTCTCTCAGCCCTCACCGTGGGGATCGACCCTTGTCATCGAGATTGAATTTTCAGTTTTTTCAAGGATTAGCAAGCATGATGCAAAGCTATAGTAGTGAATTTGGATTTTTTTTCATCGCATGTAATTAGTAGACTTGGATATTGCATGTGGTAGAGTTTGGACGGGTTTTTTTCCCAGTTGTGGATTGCATGTGATATTGGGTGGTGGAAAGTCGTGGGTTTTGGTGGAGTAAGTTGGGTGTTCTGTTTTTTTTTTATTCTTTTTTCTCCTCTCCAGTTGTGATGGTTTGGTATAAACAAAGGTACAAAGAGAGAGAGAGAGAGAGAGAGAGAGAGAGAGGATGGCAATGGGTTATAGATCTGGTAAAGAGAAAAAGAGGAGGCCAACGGTGGTTCTTTAATGTTTATTTTTTATTCTTGCATGGTGGTTACAAATTTGGTGATTATACATAAAAACTAAGAACTAATGCTAAAATTTGATGCCAAAAATATAATTTTTAGTATTAGTAAGTTTTTTATGAATAGTTTTGTTGATTAGGCCATTTGATCATTAAATCAATAAGATTTATTGTTATTATTATTATTATTAAGAAATAGGACATGAATCTCAAAAAAAAAGAAAAATAATAATAATAATAGGACATGGGTTTGAATAACATGTATACTTTGCTATAAATTTTGAGCTTGATTAATTTTCTCTAAGCAATTGCATTTTGTCTCCTTATTATCATATTATGTAGTGGATTGCAAATGTTCTCCTCAAACTTCAATGCTGAACAATTGATTTCTTCAAATTATTGTATTATTAAATTTTTTATGAATAGTTTTGTTGATTAGGCCATTTGATCATTAAATCAATAAGATTTATTATTATTATTATTATTATTATTAAGAAATAGGACATGAATCTCAAAAAAAAAAAAAAATAATAATAATAGGACATGGTTTTGAATAACGTGTATACTTTGCTATAAATTTTGAGCCTGATTAATTTTCTCTAAGCAATTGCATTTTGTCTCCTTATTATCATATGATGAAGTGGATTGCAAATGTTCTCCTCAAACTTCAATGCTGAACAATTGATTTCTTCAAATTATTGGATCAATTGTGATCTCCTTCTGTTATTAGAGTTTCTTTGATTTCTGTTATACTTAAACATTAAATTCATACGTGCATCTCATGATCATATAAAAATAAAAGAAAAATAAGCGGGGGAACGTAAATAAAAGAAAATAATTCTTAGCTAGAATATTCACAGACACATTAAAAAAAGGGAAAAAAGTGAATAGTCAAATAATTGATAATTCTTCTTGTTTTCCTTTAAATTTTTTCCTTTATTTTTTATTTTTTGCCCCAATTATCATATCACAAGAAGTGAAAACTAAATAACATTAGCATTTGCTTGCCCTTATGTTTAATTAGGATGATTAAAGGAGATAAAAATTCTTTATCCCAACATAAGTACCCCTCGATCAGCAATGGCTCTAGGATTTTTTTTTTTTTTAAATTTTTTTTTTTTCTGGGGCTCATTCAGAACTAAGAAGATGAATCTTGAGTAAGAGATGGATTTTGTAGTTTATATAGTTTTTTTTTTTATTACAAGTTTGTTCATAGTGTTAGAAAGAGAACAAAAGATAAACTATAAGTTTATTTGATATGTTGTTTCTCAAAACAATAAAAAAATTAATTATTTTTTCTAATTAAGATTAAATTTTAAAAATTATATGTTGTTTTTAAACACAATAAACATATTAATCATTGTTGTTATAATTGAACTTTAATTATTATTACTTAAAATGCTTTTATCTATTAGTTTATGTTTTTACTCATTACAATTATTTTATTTACCAATTCAACTCAACTTTGACAACTATCTTTATAATTGTGTTGAGAAAAATTTTGATGTGTTAACATTTGCATTTATCTTCGTTCAATCATTCCCCTGTCCCACACCCCTTGTCTATTTTATTTTTTTATTTTTTAGAATCACCCATGTCTAATTGTTCAATTGCTTTTTAGTGTAATATTTCTATTTTAAAAAGCTAAAATATTGTTAAGAGAATCATATTCTAACTTATTTCAATTGAATTTTTTTAAAAATGGGGTCAAGGGGTTCAAAATTTTATTTTAAAGGATCAAAGCAAAATTATTTTAATATAATGCTACATAATTCTTTAATTTTTTTATAAGTTCCAGTAACGACAAAAAAATGGGCCTAAACTTAGAATCAGTTTAGCACAAAGTCTAATAAATACAAATTAGTCAGAGATAAAGTTGACAACTTTTCCCCCACACCATTTACCATTATGACATGTGTGTATTCAACGCCCCTGCCATTTTTGTAACAATCGAGTTGTTATCATCATCTTTTGCTAGTCACCATGAATTTACACTTTGTCCTCATTTTTGAACACGCGGGATGTGTACAGTAGAGCTGACTCATACGATGACTCTACCATTAACTTCTTCGAAGCTCTTGAAGAATGAAGTTTCTTAGGAAATTTCCAATATCACTGCTTTTTTTTTTTTGATGCAACATCATTGCTTATACAGTGTACACTGGTGAAAAAGCAATATGAAAAGAACTTTGTTTTTTTTCAAGAAGAAAATATGAAAAGCAGTTTATAGTAGCTAATAAAAATAAAATAATAAAAAAGAGAAATTTCGCACTACAACTTTTTGCGTACTTTTGAAAAAGCGTCAAAAAAAGGAGCACGATGAAGCTTTAGATAAAAACTATGCAGATTCTCTCCTCATTCTTCTCTCTCTCTTTTCATTTACAAATTTCAGATTGGATTTCTCCTCCCTCCGATTCGACACATTTTCAAAACTACGCAAGTTAGGTTAGGGATCAAGTTATTTCTTCTTCCCTAATTTCAGATCCTCCTGTTGTAGCCCCAATCTCAGGTGCGTCTCTTGGTTCTCTTAGTCTCATCTATTGTTAAAATTTTGTGGAGTTTGATGTGTTATTACAGTCTTTTTTGGCTCTGATTTTTGGATTACATTATTTTAGTATTTTGGGTTTATGATGTTTGTGCTATTTACTAGGCTTCTGATATGAGATCGGAACTTCAAATATCAACACCAAACCCTTAAAACAGAGATCTTTTAGCTTCATTTTTTGAATTTATTTTATGAGATCAAAGCTTTTTTTTTTTTCATCTTTGCATTCTTCTTTTCTTTCAAGTTTGGGTTCCAAACAAGAATTTGAGTGAGATAAAAAAAAGAAAAAAAAGAGAGGGAATTATGAATTAAGAATTGTGAGTTGAGTTATGAGAATGAGAACTAAATTATGAAAATTGAGACATGGATATGTTGAGAACCGAACACTGTATAAACTTCCAAATCTTTGACAACACTTGCATATGCCCCATTTGAGCCCTAAATTAAAGTTTCTTTTATTGCGATGATTTTAGCTACATAATAATTAGATCTGACTGTGTAGAACCCATTCTTGGAATGTGACCAAAACATGGCATCAATTGCCTGATAACAAGTTAAGGGAACACATAAAATTGCCTCAACATCCCCACTGTCAAAGTATAAAGACTTAAAAGATTTATTTATTTATTATTATTATTATTTTACTTTAGCCCTTACTCTTACACTTTACAAGTACTTATACTTATTTGTGGAGTGAGGTCTATCGCACCAAAAATATGCAGTAGAGATAAAGAATTAAGAGTTGTAATAGCTATCTTAGAGCAACCAGGTTGCAAAGTCTTGCAAAATACAAAAAGTAGCTCAATTTACACATTTTGACCAAAAATACACCCATATCAATGGGTGTAAAATTGTGCATAAATGCACAAGTTCTATAGTAACCGTGCATATATGCACGCGGTTACTGTAGAACTTCTATACATTATTTTAGTATTAAAAAAAGATGGACTGATGGATTGATGTGGATGTTTTGTAAAAGTGATGGTGGGTGTTTTGTAAAAAAAGAATATAAAAATATTATTTATATAAAATATAGTGTATAATAGATAGACTAATGTGGGTGTTCTGTAAAAGTGATGGTGTAAAATAGAAAAATAGGTTTTTTTGTGTAAAAAATAGACGAAATCTTTTAGAAGAGCTGATGCTGTTGCTATTAATTTTATGTTTTTAACAATGCTTGCAAATTATGTCTTATTCACAATTAAAAATAAATTCTTTTAAAATAAAATAAAATAAACTGTTAAAAATAAAGTGAGGCTAAAATAGTATATTCTCCATTAAATTTAAAAAAGATAGTTTAAACTTTAAAGTTTTAATAGTTTGCAATGCAAAGTGGAAAGAAATGTATAATTTAGACTTTTAGGGTGAATTAACTGAATTCAAGTAATTTTTTTGAGTGAATTTAGAGTGAATTTAAGTAATTAATACATAAAACTAACAATATTTATGTTTTTGTTTTTTTGATCTGGCATTATTTATTACTAGTAAGGGTTGTATGTGCAAGACACATGATGCCTCTTGAATGAGAAAATTTAAGATAGAATTTTTTTTTAAAGAAGTATGAAATCATGTACTTAGATTTAGACTAGTTATTTAACATATGACTATTTATTTACTATAATAAATTTTTACAACCTATTTATTAAATACAATATCTACTTACGAAAAATTTTACTAAGAATGATAACAAATGTCGTCATCTTCCAACAATAAACAACTAAGTTTTGATAAGACACTGTCACAATATTTAAATTTTCGCAATAACTGATGACATATGCTACAACTGAAAATTTTCATCAAATTAAATATCTACAACTATTTGCAATGAGTATTTTGTTATTTATACTTCCTTTTGCTTTATCATCTTATTTTATGAGCCTAACCACGATGTTTGGCTTACTTAATTTTTAATGAACACATTTTTAAGAAAGAAAGCAAATAAAAAAAGAACAAGATAACAAAAGACATATTTCATCGAAGTTTCTATTAGATAAAATTATAAATCAAGAAAATTTAATCCTCTAATAAATTAGTGTTCTTTAGGTAACAAGTAAAATACCATACATCACAATTTTTTACTTTCTAAGTATGACTAACACATAAAACTCAAAATACAAAAAAAAAAATTTTGGGACATTAAAATTTAGTGAGGTATTTTAGATATTGTACAATGAAATATTCTAAGAACCATAAGATTTTGTCAGAGTTTAACCAAGAGAGTAACAACAGAGACTATAGGTTTGTCTACAAAATATAAAAGAGGAAATTACTCAATTTTAAAGTTTAGGGGGGGGGGGAATAAAACTGCCCTAAACATGGAGGGGAAAAGTACTTTTTTCCATTTTATTTTTGTTGGTAAAACTATAGGTTTTTTTTTTTTTTTTTTTTTTTTTTTTTTTTTTTTTTTTTTTTATACTTTAAACAATGTGTTAAAAAAAAAAAAAGTCAATCCAAGAAAATTGTACGTAAAAGTGTAAAACTATGAAAACTACGCAAATTCTCTCCTCATTCTTCTCTCTCTCTCTCTTTTCATTTACAAATTTCAGATTGGATTTCTACTCACTCCGATTTGACGCATTTTCAAAACTACGCAACTCAGGTTGGGGATCAAGTTATTTCTTCTTCCCTAATTTCAGATCCACCTGTTCTAGCCCCAATCTCAGGTGTGTCTCCTTGATTCTCTCAGTCTCATCTATTGTTAAAATTTTGTGGAGTTTGATGTGTTGTTATAGTCTTTTTTGGCTCTGATTTTCAGACTAGATTATTTTAGTTTTAGTTTTTTGGGTATTTTATGGGTTTATGATGTTTGTGTTATTTTCTTAGTTTATGATATGAGATTAGAACTTCATATATCAACACCAAACCTTTAAAACTGAGATCTTTTGGCTTTATTTTCTGGGTTTATTTTGGCAGATCAAAGCTTCTATCTTTTCACCTTTGCATTCTTCTTTTATATTCAGGTTGGGTTTGTGTGTAGAAGAGAATTGAGATATGGGTGTGTTGAGAATCAAACACTGTAAACCTTCAAATCTTTGAGACTTTGACCACACTTGCTTATGCCCCATTTGAGCTCTATATTAAATTTTCTTTTATTGAGATGATCTTAGCCACATAATAACTAGATTTGACTATGTAGAACTCATTGTTGGAATGTGACCAAAACATAGCATCATTTGTCTGATAATAAGTTAGGGGAACATGTAGAATTGCCTCAACGTCCCCACTATCAAAGTTTTAAGACTTTAGACCTAAGAGTTGAGATAGCCATCTTAATTTTATGTTTTCAACAATGCTTGCAAATTGTGTCTTATTCACAACTAAAAATAGATTCTCATAAATTAAAATAAAAAACTGTTAAAAATAAAGTGAGGCTAAAAAAGCACAATCTCCATTAAATTTAAGAAGATAGTTTAAACTTTAAAGTTTTAATAGTTTGCAATGCAAAGTGCAAAGAATTTATAATTTATACTTTTAGAGTGGATTTAAGTAATTAATACATAAAACTAACAATATTTATGTTTTTGATTTTTTGAGCTGACATTATTTATTATTTCAGTCATGCAAAGACGCTGTCGTATAACTAATACTAGGTATATGCACAATATATATGAGCACTTGAACTATGCAATTGCACTTTTTTAATGTAAGAGAGAGAAGTGAAAAGGTTTAAAATTATTCATTTGTTGTTCATCAAAAAATTATTCATTTGTCCTAAAGTTAAAATTAAAAATGAATTTTTTTTTTTAAGTTTAAAAATCTCAGTTCTTAAAAGACAATTTTATGATTTTTTTTTACTTTACTTTAATAATTAAATTTTTAATAATAACTAAACAAACTATTAACTTGGAAGCAACGTAAAAAGCAAAAAAGCAATATAAACCAAAGTTTTGAATTATGTTTCGGACGTTTTTTCGGATTGGCTATAGGAATGGAATATTCTGGTACTGATGTGTGGTGGAACGCTATTCCAAAATTACGTACCAGATATATATATATATATATACACACACATAAATTATTTAAATTACTTATTTTAGGAGTATAAAAATAAATTTCTTATACGGTGATATAATTATGAGATTGATGATTAAAAAAATTTAAACTTTGATATTACTTAGTACAGTTGAGATGAGATTGTTTATTTAAAAATAATCAAATAAAGTAGATTGTACTTGTTTTACATGGGTATTGGGTGAAGTAAACTATAAACTTTTCTAGAAGGCTTACTCTATTTCTTTAATTTATGTTTTGTACTTTCACATTTCACATTACCTTTCACAGTTTTTGATATCTTGCAAAAAAAGACAAATTCAAACTTGATATTACTTAGTACAGCTGAGATGAAATTCTTTATTTAAAAATAATCAAATAAAGAAGATTGTACGTAGATGGGTATTGGGTAAGTAAACTATGAACTTTCCTAGAAGGCTCACTCCATTTCTTTATGGTCGGTTTGGTGGGGTGAAAAAGTGAGTGGATAGAAAATAGTGAGAGGGTAAAAAAGTGAAAGGATAGAAAAATTTTAATTTTCAACTTTTTTTTTTTTTTTTTGGTTGGGAGTGAGAGTGGAAGGATGGAAAAAGTGAAGTTATATAAAATAATACCCAATTAAAACAAAAAAAATGACAAACAACCAAAAAAAACAATCGCCCAAATTTATTAAAAAATAAAAATCATATCTAGAAAAAAAATCACTTCTAATTGAACAAAAGAAATAAAAAAAAGAAGAAAAACAATAAAAAAACACTGTTACGCCACACCCCAAGAAAAAAAAAAGTCCAGGAGGAAATCAAAAGAAAGTAAAAAAGAAAAAAAAAAAAGAAAAAAGAAAAAAGCAATGTCTAGCAGGAAAAAAAAGAAAAGAAAAAAAGGCCACCGTACTATTTGGACAAAACACATGGGCATTTTGGTCAAATTAATAAATCATACTCCCTCTTTCTTCTTGGATGATGTCCTCTAGAGAAGTCAATAAATTACATCTAATGATTTCCTAACTACCTATGTCTCAATACATGAATATGAATTTATACCCAGCCTTTTTTTTTTTTGATTTTGAGAATCAAATCTATACCCACCTAAAATAATAGATATGGTGCCTTAGATCAGGTTGAATGGTAAATATTGATTGATGGTTTTTTATTTATTTTTTAATTATATTCTTCTTTTCCAAAATTCTTTTTCACCGTACCAATTGGAGTTACTAAGAGATTTTTCTTTTTTTTTGGTTGGATTTGGAACTATGCAATTGCAATTTTAGTAAGAGAGAAAACTTAAAAGATTAAAAATTGTTGATTTATTCTAATGCTCGAATGAAAAGTGAATTTTTTAATTTTAAATCTCAGTTCTTAAAAGGAAATTGCACGATTTTTCTTACTTTTCTTTAATAATTTTTTTTAAAAAAATAAATACATAAAGAAACTCTTAAAAGAAAATTGCACAATTTGGAACTAGGTGTGTTACATAGAACTAGAGTTTTTCAAATTCAATTTTCTTGGTTTTTTGTTTTTTGTTTTGTGTTTTTTTTTTTTTTGTTTTTTCTGATTTTGCATTGAAATCGATTTTTATAAACTTTAGTTTTTAAAAAAAAAAAAATTGCATAGGACTCTAGTTCCAAGTGGGATGATTTTTATTTATAAATGCCATTTTTTTTTTTTTTGAGAATAAACGGCCAAAATTTTTAAATACCATATTAGATCATTAGTATTGATGGCGTTAAAAAGTCATATTATTAAAAAAATCGGACTGCTATTTTTAAATGCCATGTTAGAGCATTATTATTAGTGGCTTTACATTAGCAAGTGGTTGCTAGAACTCAACTTTTGGAAAGTTGAATTTTACTCAAAACTTTATTTTCAAAAAGAATATTTTTAATAAAATAATCCTAAAAGATGATTTATTTAGCTCCCAAAAAATAAAAAACCTCCAAAAAGTAGTGTAAAAAGAACTTTGTAGCTTGTAAAAAAGAACAGGAAATATAACCATAAACAGGAATTCGCTAGTCACTGGAAAGTCGACCTGTCTTCCTTAGTGCTTGAGGGTCCGTTTGGTACGTGTGTTTAAACAACAGTTTTCAATTTTTTTGGAAATACGTGTGGGTGAAAAAGTGTGAAAATACGTGTAATATTGTTTAAAAACTGAAAACATGTGTTTAAACTTGTGTACTAAACGGGGCCTGAATTTTTTACTTCAAAGAAAAAACTACAAACCTGGTGAAAAAAGCAATATGAAAAAGAGAATTTTTTGTAGTTGCAGAACTTTCGCTGCCCACGCACTAGGAAATTTCATTGCTACTTTTGAAGTGAAAGTACTCAGAAAAAGAGAGCAACTTTTGCTCCTCACTAGGAACTAGGAAGTGGAAGTACTCGGAAAAATAAAGAATAATTTCAGTCCTCTTTCATCTCTTCCATATTTTAGTCCACTCCTCAGTCTCCTCTTTCTTTGTCTCATCAGTTCCTAATTTCAGATTCAATTCCATCTCTTTCAAAGCTACGCAATGCAAGTTGGGGATCAAGTGGTTTTTTTTCATTCTTTCTCCGGTTCTAAACTAATTCTAATTGATCTTCTTTTTTTTTTTTTTTTAATAAAATTTTTGCATGTCAGATCTATAATTTTTAATGGCTTTAATGGGCATGGAAACGGACTCCTCATCTTTCCCAAGTTCCTCTTCTTCTTTTGCCACCCAAGGGAAGTATGATGTGTTCCTCAGTTTCAGAGGTGAGGACACCCGCAACACATTGGCGGACCTTCTATATGATGCTTTCAATCAGAAGGGCATTAACGCCTTTAAGGACGATGAAAAACTTGAGAAAGGAAAAACTATTTCGCCAGAGCTTTTAAGAGCAATAGAAGAATCGCGATTTGCTGTTGTCATTTTCTCAAAAAACTATGCATCTTCGACTTGGTGTTTAGATGAACTTGCAAAGATCATTCATTGTGAAAAACATATGGGAATGAAAATTCTGCCAGTTTTTTATGACGTGGAGCCCTCTGATATGCGGAAGCAAATGGGAACTTTTGAACAGGCTTTTATTGAACATGAAAAACGTTTCAAGGAGAATATAGAAAAGGTGAAGATGTGGAGAGCTGCTTTGACTCACGTGAGCAATCTTGCTGGATGGCCTTTAATGAATAGGTAATTTAATTTCAATTGATATATTTATTTGTTTTAAATATTCTGATGACCCATTTCATATATACGGCTTCATTTTGAACCTTTAGTAGATCTACATACATGTTTGCATTTCTATGAATTTTATCTTGAGCCTATCAATTTACATCATTACATGGTTTTGTTTCAGTAAGCAGAATTGAACACCAAATATCTTCTATGATCTCTCTTTATTGCAGGCCTTTCTCACAAGTTATTAAAAGCATTGTGAGGCTAATATGGCATAACTTGAATAATGATGCATTCTTAGAAGTTACCAAGGGCCTAGTAGGAATAGACTCTCATGTGGTGGAATTGGAGTCGCGTTTAAATGTGGGGTCAAATGATGTTCGCTTTATAGGTATTTGGGCGATGGGGGGAATGGGTAAGACAACTCTTGCTTGGATTGTTTATCATATGATTTCTAAAGATTTTGAAGCTTGCAGTTTTATTGAGGATGTTCGGGAAAATTTTGAAAAATATGGTTTTGTTCCAATACAACAACAAATTATCGATCAAATTTTGATGGAAAAGGATTTGAAAATAAAAGATAAGTATGATGGAGTTCTCAAGATCAAAAATGGGTTACATCATAAAAGAATTCTTCTTGTTCTAGATGATGTAGATAAACTAGACATGTTAAACATGTTAGCCAGGGAGCATGATTGGTTTGGCCCGGGCAGTAGAATTATCATAACAACAAGAGATATGCAGGTGTTGAAGACACATGGAGTGGATGAAATATATGAAGTTAAAGGATTGAATGATGAAAATGCTCTTCAACTTTTTTGCTTGAAAGCTTTTAAAAAAGAGCATGTCCTTGATGATTATATAGGGTTGTCTAACCATTTTTTGAAATATGCTGGGGGCCTTCCTTTAGCTCTTGAGGTTTTGGGTTCATTTTTGTTTGGAAAAAGTACTGTTGAATGGAAAAGTGCGTTAGAAAGGCTCAACGAATATCCTAATCCAAAAGTTTTGCGTGTACTTCAAATAAGTTTTGATGGACTCCATGACGCAGAGAAGAAAATATTCTTACATATTGCATGCTTCTTTAATCATAATATGGAAGATCATGTTGTAGAAGTACTGGATAATCTTGGCCTTTACGCTAGTATTGGATTGAAGGAACTCGGTGATAAATCTCTCTTGAAAATTATGGATCATGGTGTGGTGTGGATGCATGATTTAGTTGAAGAAATGGGTAAGAACATAGTTTTTCAGGAATGCCCTGATGATCTTGGAAAGCGTAGTAGACTGTGGGTTTATGAGGACATTGACAAAGTATTAAGAAAAAATAAGGTTAGAGATTATTTAGAGAAATTGAATTCATTCCCTACCTTCATGTTCAACAAATTTGAAATTTGAATTGTTATGCTAATAATATATTTTTTTGCAACTGATCAATTCCTTCTTGAATTTTGATTATTAGGGAACAGAAGCAGTTCAAGCTATGGATATTAGGGGTAATTATTTTCTTAAAGAACAAGAAGCAACTTGGAACCCTGATGCCTTTTTGAAGATGTACAATCTTAAATTTCTTAAAGTTAAGTACATTGACTATGTCCCCACACATCTTCCTGATGATTTAAGAATTCTTGATTGGACTTGTTATGCTTCAAAATCTTTGCCATCAAGTTTCCAGCTAGATGAGCTTGTTCAGCTTCGTTTGCAATGCAGCAAAATAGAACAACTTTGGATAGGAAGAAAGGTAATTGTGTTATTAAGTATCCTCACAACTTTGCATTTAAATTTAAATAATTGGACACTAGGAAGCTCATTGACTTGAATTCTTTTTTAACATTTTTTTTCTTTTAACAGAATTTTGACAAGTTGAAGTTCATTGACTTGTCCTACTCCTCGAACTTGATTATACTCCCAGAATTGACCGGAGTCCCAAATCTTGAGAAATTAATTCTTTCATTTTGTGGAAATTTACGCGAGCTTCACCCATCCGTTGGAATTCTTAAAAAGCTTGTTATTCTTAATCTATCATATTGCAAAAGTCTAAGTTGTCTTCCGAACAAGTTTGAAATGGATTCCCTCGTGACTCTTGACCTTTCTTATTGCTCAATACTTTTGAAAATTCCAGAATTTGTGGGAAACATGGAATGCTTACAAAGGCTTATTTTGAAATCCACTACTATTATGGAACTACCTTCATCAATTGGAGGATTAATTGGCTTGACTTTATTGATTCTAGAGGATTGCAAAAATCTTGTATGTCTTCCTAGCACTATTTGTAGTTTGAAATCACTTGAACGTCTTGATCTTTCTGGGTGCTCAAATTTGGAAAACTTGCCAGAGAATATAGGGAATGTCAAATGTTTGAAGAAGCTTGATTTGAGTGAAACGGCTATAAAAGAGTTTCCTTCATCAATTGAAGGTTTGACAAGCCTTACTTCATTGACTCTCAAAGATTGTAAGAATCTTGTGTGTCTTCCTGGCACCATTTGTGGCTTGAATTCACTTGAATGTCTTTATCTATGTGGGTGCTCAAATTTTGACAACTTGCCGGAGAACCTAGGGAATCTCAAAGGTCTCTATGATCTTGATTTGAGTGGAACAACTATAAAAGAGTTTCCTTCATCAATTGAAGGCTTGACGACCCTTAATTCATTGACTCTCAAAGATTGTAAGAATCTTGTGTGTCTTCCTAGCACTATTTGTAGTTTGAAATCGCTTGAATCTCTTGATCTTTGTGGGTGTTCAAATTTTGACAACTTGCCGGAGAACCTAGGGAATCTCAAAGGTCTCTATGATCTTGATTTGAGTAGAACAGCTATAAAAGAGTTGCCTTCATTAATTGAATGTTTGACCAGCCTTACTTCTTTGACTCTCAAAGATTGTAAGAATCTTGTGTGTCTTCCTAACACCATTTGTGGCTTGAATTCCCTTGAATCTCTTGATCTATGTGGGTGCTCAAATTTTGACAACTTGCCGGAGAACCTAGGGAATCTCAAAGGTCTCTATGATCTTGATTTGAGTAGAACAGCTATAAAAGAGTTTCCTTCATCAATTGAATGTTTGACCAGCCTTACTTCTTTGACTCTCAAAGATTGTAAGAATCTTGTGTGTCTTCCTAGCACCATTTGTGGCTTGAATTCACTTAAATATCTTTATCTATGTGGGTGCTCAAATTTTGACAACTTGCCGGAGAACCTAGGGAAACTCAAAGGTCTCTATCATCTTGATTTGAGTGGAACAACTATAAAAGAGTTTCCTTCATCAATTGAAGGCTTGACGACCCTTAATTCATTGACTCTCAAAGATTGTAAGAATCTGGTGTGTCTTCCTAGCACTATTTGTGGCTTAAATTCACTTAAATGTCTTTATCTATGTGGGTGCTCAAATTTTGACAACTTGCCGGAGAACCTAGGGAATCTCAAAGGTCTCTATCATCTTGATTTGAGTGGAACAACTATAAAAGAGTTTCCTTCATCAATTGAAGGCTTGATGACCCTTAATTCATTGACTCTCAAAGATTGTAAGAATCTTGTGTGTCTTCCTAGCACTATTTGTAGTTTGAAATCGCTTGGATCTCTTGATCTTTATGGGTGTTCAAATTTTGACAACTTGCCGGAGAACCTAGGGAATCTCAAAGGTCTCAAGGAGCTTCATTTGAGTGGAACAGCTATAAAAGAGTTGCCTTCATCAATTGAAGGGTTGACAACCCTTACTTTATTGACTCTCAAAGATTGTAAGAATCTTGTTCGTCTTCCTAGCACTATTTGTAGTTTGAATTTTCTTAAATGCCTTGTTCTTTGCGGGTGCCCAAATTTTGACAACTTGCCGGAGAACCTAGGTTATCTCAAAGGTCTCAATAATCTTGATTTGTGTGGAACATCTATAAAGGAGCTGCCTTCATCAATTGATGGTTTGACAACCCTTACTTTATTGATTCTCAAAGATTGTAAGAATCTTGTGTGTCTTCCTAGCACCATTTGTAGTTTGGATTTGCTTGAATATCTTGATCTTTGTGGGTGCTCAAATTTTGGCAACTTGCCGGAGAACCTAGGGAATCTCAAAGGTCTCAAGAAGCTTCACTTGAATGAAACAGCTATAAAAGAGCTGCCTTCATCAATTGATGGTTTGGCAACCCTTGCTTTATTGACTCTCAGAGATTGTAAGAATCTTGTGTGCCTTCCTAGCACCATTTGTAGTTTGAATTTGCTTGAATGTCTTGATCTTTATGGGTGCTCAAATTTTGGCAACTTGCCTGAGAACCTAGGGAATCTCAAAGGTCTCAAGAAGCTTCACTTGAATGAAACAGCTATAAAAGAGTTGCCTTCATCAATTGATGGTTTGGCAACCCTTGCTTTATTGACTCTCAGAGATTGTAAGAATCTTGTGCGCCTCCCTAGCACCATTTGTAGTTTGAATTTGCTTGAATGTCTTGATCTTTATGGGTGCTCAAATTTTGGCAACTTGCCGGAGAACCTAGGAATTCTCAAAGGCCTCAAGATGCTTCACTTGAATGAAACAGCTATAAAAGAGCTGCCATCATCAATTGGTGGTTTGGCAACCCTTGCTTCATTGACTCTCAAAGATTGTAAGAATCTTGTGCGCCTTCCTAGCACCATTTGTTATTGGAATTCGCTTGAATGTCTTGATCTTTGTGGGTGCTCAAATTTTGACCAGTTGCCGGAGAACTTGGGGAATGTCATAGGTCTCAATAATCTTGATTTGTGTGGAACATCTATAAAAGAGTTGCCTTCATCAATTGAACGTTTGACTAACCTTACTACATTGACTCTAAGAGTTTGCATGAATCTTGCGTGTCTTCCTAGCACCATTTGTAGTTTGAATTTGCTTGAACGTCTTGATCTTTGTGGGTGCTCAAATTTTGACAACTTGCCGGAGAACCTAGGGAATCTCAAAGGTCTCAAGGAGCTTCAATTGAGTGGAACAGCTATAAAAGAGTTGCCTTCATCAATTGAAGGGTTGACAACCCTTACTTTATTGACTCTCAAAGATTGTAAGAATCTTGTTCGTCTTCCTAGCACTATTTGTAGTTTGAATTTGCTTGAATGTCTTGATCTTTATGGGTGCTCAAATTTTGGCAACTTGCCGGAGAACCTAGGAATTCTCAAAGGTCTCAAGATGCTTCGCTTGAATGAAACAGCTATAAAAGAGCTTCCTTCATCAATTGATGGTTTGACAACCCTTACTTTATTGACTCTCAAAGATTGTAAGAATCTTGTGTGTCTTCCTAGCACCATTTGTAGTTTGGATTTGCTTGAATGTCTTGATTTTTATGGGTGTTCAAATTTTGACAACTTGCCAGAGAACCTAGGGAATCTCAAAGGTCTCAAGAAGCTTCACTTGAATGAAACAGCTATAAAAGAGCTGCCTTCATCAATTGATGGTTTGGCATCCCTTGCTTTATTGACTCTCAGGGATTGTAAGAATCTTGTGCGCCTTCCTAGCACCATTTGTAGTTTGAATTTGCTTGAATGTCTTGATCTTTATGGGTGCTCAAATTTTGGCAACTTGCCTGAGAACCTAGGGAATCTCAAAGGTCTCAAGGAGCTTCATTTGAGTGGAACAGCTATAAAAGAGTTGCCTTCATCAATTGAAGGGTTGACAACCCTTACTTTATTGACTCTCAAAGATTGTAAGAATCTTGTTCGTCTTCCTAGCACTATTTGTAGTTTGAATTTGCTTGAATGTCTTGATCTTTATGGGTGCTCAAATTTTGGCAACTTGCCGGAGAGCCTAGGAATTCTCAAAGGTCTCAAGATGCTTCGCTTGAATGAAACAGCTATAAAAGAGCTTCCTTCATCAATTGATGGTTTGACAACCCTTACTTTATTGACTCTCAAAGATTGTAAGAATCTTGTTCGTCTTCCTAGCACTATTTGTAGTTTGAATTTGCTTGAATGTCTTGATCTTTATGGGTGCTCAAATTTTGGCAACTTGCCGGAGAGCCTAGGAATTCTCAAAGGTCTCAAGATGCTTCGCTTGAATGAAACAGCTATAAAAGAGCTTCCTTCATCAATTGATGGTTTGACAACCCTTACTTTATTGACTCTCAAAGATTGTAAGAATCTTGTGTGTCTTCCTAGCACCATTTGTAGTTTGGATTTGCTTGAATGTCTTGATCTTTATGGGTGTTCAAATTTTGACAACTTGCTAGAGAACCTAGGGAATCTCAAAGGTCTCAAGAAGCTTCACTTGAATGAAACAGCTATAAAAGAGCTGCCTTCATCAATTGATGGTTTGGCATCCCTTGCTTTATTGACTCTCAGGGATTGTAAGAATCTTGTGCGCCTTCCTAGCACCATTTGTAGTTTGAATTTGCTTGAATGTCTTGATCTTTATGGGTGTTCAAATTTTGGCAACTTGCCTGAGAACCTAGGGAATCTCAAAGGTCTCAAGGAGCTTCATTTGAGTGGAACAGCTATAAAAGAGTTGCCTTCATCAATTGAAGGGTTGACAACCCTTACTTTATTGACTCTCAAAGATTGTACGAATCTTGTTCGTCTTCCTAGCACTATTTGTAGTTTGAATTTGCTTAAATGCCTTGTTCTTTGTGGGTGCCCAAATTTTGACAACTTGCCGGAGAACCTAGGTTATCTCAAAGGTCTCAATAATCTTGATTTGTGTGGAACAGCTATAAAAGAGCTGACTTCATCAATTGATGGTTTGACAACCCTTACTTTATTGACTCTCAAAAATTGTAAGAATCTTGTGTGTCTTCCCAGCACCATTTGTAGTTTGAATTTGCTTGAATGTCTTGATCTTTGTGGGTGCTCAAATTTTGACAACTTGCCTGAGAACCTAGGGAATCTCAAAGGTCTCAAGAAGCTTCACTTGAATGAAACAGCTATAAAAGAGTTGCCTTCATCAATTGATGGTTTGGCAACCCTTGCTTTATTGACTCTCAGAGATTGTAAGAATCTTGTGCGCCTCCCTAGCACCATTTGTAGTTTGAATTTGCTTGAATGTCTTGATCTTTATGGGTGCTCAAATTTTGGCAACTTGCCGGAGAACCTAGGAATTCTCAAAGGCCTCAAGATGCTTCACTTGAATGAAACAGCTATAAAAGAGCTGCCATCATCAATTGGTGGTTTGGCAACCCTTGCTTCATTGACTCTCAAAGATTGTAAGAATCTTGTGCGCCTTCCTAGCACCATTTGTTATTGGAATTCGCTTGAATGTCTTGATCTTTGTGGGTGCTCAAATTTTGACCAGTTGCCGGAGAACTTGGGGAATGTCATAGGTCTCAATAATCTTGATTTGTGTGGAACATCTATAAAAGAGTTGCCTTCATCAATTGAACGTTTGACTAACCTTACTACATTGACTCTAAGAGTTTGCATGAATCTTGCGTGTCTTCCTAGCACCATTTGTAGTTTGAATTTGCTTGAACGTCTTGATCTTTGTGGGTGCTCAAATTTTGACAACTTGCCGGAGAACCTAGGGAATCTCAAAGGTCTCAAGGAGCTTCAATTGAGTGGAACAGCTATAAAAGAGTTGCCTTCATCAATTGAAGGGTTGACAACCCTTACTTTATTGACTCTCAAAGATTGTAAGAATCTTGTTCGTCTTCCTAGCACTATTTGTAGTTTGAATTTGCTTGAATGTCTTGATCTTTATGGGTGCTCAAATTTTGGCAACTTGCCGGAGAACCTAGGAATTCTCAAAGGTCTCAAGATGCTTCGCTTGAATGAAACAGCTATAAAAGAGCTTCCTTCATCAATTGATGGTTTGACAACCCTTACTTTATTGACTCTCAAAGATTGTAAGAATCTTGTGTGTCTTCCTAGCACCATTTGTAGTTTGGATTTGCTTGAATGTCTTGATTTTTATGGGTGTTCAAATTTTGACAACTTGCCAGAGAACCTAGGGAATCTCAAAGGTCTCAAGAAGCTTCACTTGAATGAAACAGCTATAAAAGAGCTGCCTTCATCAATTGATGGTTTGGCATCCCTTGCTTTATTGACTCTCAGGGATTGTAAGAATCTTGTGCGCCTTCCTAGCACCATTTGTAGTTTGAATTTGCTTGAATGTCTTGATCTTTATGGGTGCTCAAATTTTGGCAACTTGCCTGAGAACCTAGGGAATCTCAAAGGTCTCAAGGAGCTTCATTTGAGTGGAACAGCTATAAAAGAGTTGCCTTCATCAATTGAAGGGTTGACAACCCTTACTTTATTGACTCTCAAAGATTGTAAGAATCTTGTTCGTCTTCCTAGCACTATTTGTAGTTTGAATTTGCTTGAATGTCTTGATCTTTATGGGTGCTCAAATTTTGGCAACTTGCCGGAGAGCCTAGGAATTCTCAAAGGTCTCAAGATGCTTCGCTTGAATGAAACAGCTATAAAAGAGCTTCCTTCATCAATTGATGGTTTGACAACCCTTACTTTATTGACTCTCAAAGATTGTAAGAATCTTGTTCGTCTTCCTAGCACTATTTGTAGTTTGAATTTGCTTGAATGTCTTGATCTTTATGGGTGCTCAAATTTTGGCAACTTGCCGGAGAGCCTAGGAATTCTCAAAGGTCTCAAGATGCTTCGCTTGAATGAAACAGCTATAAAAGAGCTTCCTTCATCAATTGATGGTTTGACAACCCTTACTTTATTGACTCTCAAAGATTGTAAGAATCTTGTGTGTCTTCCTAGCACCATTTGTAGTTTGGATTTGCTTGAATGTCTTGATCTTTATGGGTGTTCAAATTTTGACAACTTGCTAGAGAACCTAGGGAATCTCAAAGGTCTCAAGAAGCTTCACTTGAATGAAACAGCTATAAAAGAGCTGCCTTCATCAATTGATGGTTTGGCATCCCTTGCTTTATTGACTCTCAGGGATTGTAAGAATCTTGTGCGCCTTCCTAGCACCATTTGTAGTTTGAATTTGCTTGAATGTCTTGATCTTTATGGGTGTTCAAATTTTGGCAACTTGCCTGAGAACCTAGGGAATCTCAAAGGTCTCAAGGAGCTTCATTTGAGTGGAACAGCTATAAAAGAGTTGCCTTCATCAATTGAAGGGTTGACAACCCTTACTTTATTGACTCTCAAAGATTGTACGAATCTTGTTCGTCTTCCTAGCACTATTTGTAGTTTGAA
This sequence comes from Quercus alba, assembly GCA_036321655.1. Classification (NCBI taxonomy): domain Eukaryota; kingdom Viridiplantae; phylum Streptophyta; class Magnoliopsida; order Fagales; family Fagaceae; genus Quercus; species Quercus alba. The sequence continues at coordinate 8,928,375 of CM070304.1, read as the reverse complement.
TTTGCTTAAATGCCTTGTTCTTTGTGGGTGCCCAAATTTTGACAACTTGCCGGAGAACCTAGGTTATCTCAAAGGTCTCAATAATCTTGATTTGTGTGGAACAGCTATAAAAGAGCTGACTTCATCAATTGATGGTTTGACAACCCTTACTTTATTGACTCTCAAAAATTGTAAGAATCTTGTGTGTCTTCCCAGCACCATTTGTAGTTTGAATTTGCTTGAATGTCTTGATCTTTGTGGGTGCTCAAATTTTGACAACTTGCCAGAGAACCTAGGGAATCTCAAAGGCCTCAAGAAGCTTCACTTGAATGAAACAGCTATGAAAGAGCTGCCTTCATCAATTGATGGTTTGGCAACCCTTGCTTTATTGACTCTCAGAGATTGTAAGAATCTTGTGCGCCTTCCTAGCACCATTTGTAGTTTAAATTTGCTTGAATGTCTTGATCTTTATGGGTGCTCAAATTTTGGCAACTTGCCGGAGAACCTAGGGAATCTCAAAGGTCTCAAGGAGCTTCATTTGAGTGGAACAGCTATAAAAGAGTTGCCTTCATCAATTGAAGGGTTGACAACCCTTACTTTATTGACTCTCAAAGATTGTAAGAATCTTGTTCGTCTTCCTAGCACTATTTGTAGTTTGATTTTGCTTAAATGCCTTGTTCTTTGTGGGTGCCCAAATTTTGACAACTTGCCGGAGAACCTAGGTTATCTCAAAGGTCTCAATAATCTTGATTTGTGTGGATCATCTATAAAAGAGCTGCCTTCATCAATTGATGGTTTGACAACCCTTACTTTATTGACTCTCAAAAATTGTAAGAATCTTGTGTGTCTTCCTAGCACCATTTGTAGTTTGGATTTGCTTGAATGTCTTGATCTTTGTGGGTGCTCAAATTTTGACAACTTGCCAGAGAACCTAGGGAATCTCAAAGGCCTCAAGAAGCTTCTCTTGAATGAAACAGCTATGAAAGAGCTGCCTTCATCAATTGATGGTTTGGCAACCCTTGCTTTATTGACTCTCAGAGATTGTAAGAATCTTGTGCGCCTTCCTAGCACCATTTGTAGTTTAAATTTGCTTGAATTTCTTGATCTTTATGGGTGCTCAAATTTTGGCAACTTGCCGGAGAACCTAGGGAATCTCAAAGGTCTCAAGGAGCTTCATTTGAGTGGAACAGCTATAAAAGAGTTGCCTTCATCAATTGAAGGGTTGACAACCCTTACTTTATTGACTCTCAAAGATTGTAAGAATCTTGTTCGTCTTCCTAGCACTATTTGTAGTTTGAATTTGCTTAAATGCCTTGTTCTTTGTGGGTGCCCAAATTTTGACAACTTGCCGGAGAACCTAGGTTATCTAAAAGGTCTCAATAATCTTGATTTGTGTGGAACATCTATAAAAGAGCTTCCTTCATCAATTGATGGTTTGACAACCCTTACTTTATTGACTCTCAAAAATTGTAAAAATCTTGTGTGTCTTCCTAGCACCATTTGTAGTTTGGATTTGCTTGAATGTCTTGATCTTTGTGGGTGCTCAAATTTTGACAACTTGCCAGAGAACCTAGGGAATCTCAAAGGCCTCAAGAAGCTTCACTTGAATGAAACAGCTATGAAAGAGCTGCCTTCATCAATTGATGGTTTGGCAACCCTTGCTTTATTGACTCTCAGAGATTGTAAGAATCTTGTGTGCTTTCCTAGCACCATTTGTAGTTTAAATTTGCTTGAATGTCTTGATCTTTATGGGTGCTCAAATTTTGGCAACTTGCCGGAGAACCTAGGGAATCTCAAAGGTCTCAAGGAGCTTCATTTGAGTGGAACAGCTATAAAAGAGTTGCCTTCATCAATTGAAGGGTTGACAACCCTTACTTTATTGACTCTCAAAGATTGTAAGAATCTTGTTCGTCTTCCCAGCACTGTTTGTAGTTTGAATTTGCTTAAATGCCTTGTTCTTTGTGGGTGCCCAAATTTTGACAACTTGCCAGAAAACCTTGGGAATCTCAAAGGTATCAAGAAGCTTCACTTGAATGAAACAGCTATAAAAGAGCTGCCTTCATCAATTGATGGTTTGGCAACTCTTGCTTTATTGACTCTTAAAGATTGTAAGAATCTTGTGCGCCTTCCTAGCACCATTTGTAGTTTGAATTTGCTTGAATGTCTTGTTCTTTACGGGTGCTCAAATTTTGGCAACTTGCCGGAGAACCTAGGAATTCTCAAAGGTCTTAAGATGCTTTTCTTGAATGAAACAGCTATAAAAGAGCTTCCTTCATCAATTGATGGTTTGGCAACCCTTGCTGTATTGACTCTCAGAGATTGTAAGAATCTTGTGCGCCTTCCTAGCACCATTTGTAGTTTGAATTTGCTTGAATATCTTGATCTTTATGGGTGCTCAAATTTTGGCAACTTGCCGGAGAACCTAGGGAATCTCAAAGGTCTCAAGGAGCTTCATTTGAGTGGAACAGCTATAAGAGACTTGCCTTCATCAATTGAAGGGTTGACAACCCTTACTTTATTGACTCTCAAAGATTGTAAGAATCTTGTTCGTCTTCCTAGCACTATTTGTAGTTTGAATTTGCTTAAATGCCTTGTTCTTTGTGGGTGCTCGAATTTTGACAACTTGCCGGAGAACCTAGGGAATCTCAAAGGTCTGAAGGAGCTTCATTTGAGTGGTACAGCTATAAGAGAGTTGCCTTCATCAATTGATGGGTTGACAACCCTTACTTTATTGACTCTCAAAGATTGTAAGAATCTTGTTCGTCTTCCTAGCACTATTTGTAGTTTGAATTTGCTTGAATGTCTTGATCTTTATGGGTGCTCAAATTTAGGCAACTTGCCGTAGAACCTAGGAATTCTCAAAGGTCTTAAGAAGCTGTAGTTTGAGTGGAACAGTTATAAAAGAGTTGCCTTCATCAATTGATGGTTTGGCAACCCTTGCTTTATTGAATCTCAAAGATTGCCTAGCACCATTTGTAATTGGAATTCGCTTGAATGTCCTGATCTTTTTGGGTGCTCAAATTTTGACTAGTTGCCGGAGAACTTGGGAAATGTCAAAGGTCTCAATAATCTTGATTTGTGTGGAACTTCTATAAAATAGTTGCCTTCATCAATTGAACGTTTAACTAACCTTACTACATTGACTCTAAGAGTTTGCATGAATCTTGTGTGTCTTCCTAGCACCATTTGTAGTTTGAATTTGCTTGAATGTCTTGATTTTTGTGGGTGCTCAAATTTTGACAACTTGCCGGAGAACCTAGGGAATCTCAAATGTCTCAAGGAGCTTCATTTGAGTGGAACAGTTATAAAAGAGTTGCCTTTATCAATTGAAGGGTTGACAACCCTTACTTTATTGACTGTCAAAGATTGTAAGAATCTTGTTCGTCTTCCTAGCACTATTTGTAGTTTGAATTTGCTTAAATGCCTAGTTCTTTGTGGGTGCCCAAATTTTGACAACTTGCCGAAGAACCTAGGTTATCTCAAAGGTCTCAATAATATTGATTTGTGTTGAACATCTATAAAAGAGTTGCCTTCATCAATTGATGGTTTGACAACCCTTACTTTATTGGCTCTCAAAGATTGTAAGAATCTTGTGTGTCTTCCTAGCACCATTTGTAGTTTGGATTTGCTTGAATGTCTTGATCTTTGTGGGTGCTCAAATTTTGACAACTTGCCAGAGAACCTAGGGAATCTCAAAGGTCTCAAGAAGCTTCACTTGAATTAAACAGCTATAAAAGTGCTGCCTTCATCAATTGATGGTTTGACAACCCTTGCTTTATTGACTCTCAAAGATTGTAAGAATCTTGTGCGCCTTCCTTGCACCATTTGTAGTTTGAATTTGCTTGAATGTCTTGATCTTTATGGGTGCTCAAATTTTGGCAACTTGTCGGAGAACCTAGGAATTCTCAAAGGTCTCAAGAAGCTTCACTTGAATGTAACAGCTATAAAAGCGCTGCCTTCATCAATTGATGGTTTGGCAACCCTTGCTTTATTGACTCTCAAAGATTGTAAGATTCTTGTGCGCCTTCCTAGCACCATTTGTAGTTTGAATTTGCTTGAATGTTTTGATCTTTGTGGGTGCTTAAATTTTGACAACTTGCTGGAGAACCTAAGGATTGTCAAAGGTCTCAAGAGGCTTCATTTAAGTGGAACAGCTATAAAAGAGTTGCCTTCATCAATTAAAGGCTTGACGAGCCTTACTTCATTAACTCTCAAAAATTGTAAGAGTCTTGTGTGTCTTCCTAGCACCATTTGTTGTTGGAATTCGCTTGAATCTCTTGATCTTTGTGAGTGCTCAAATTTTGACCAGTTGTCGGAGAACCTGGGGAATGTCAAAGGTCTCAGTAATCTTGATTTGTGTGGAATATCTATAAAAGAGTTGCCTTCATCAATTGAACGTTTGACTAACCTTACTACATTGAGTCTAAGAGTTTGCATGAATCTTGTGTCTTCGTAGCACCATTTGCAGTTTGAATTTGCTTGAATGTCTTGATCTTTGTGGGTGCTCAAATTTTGACAACTTGCCGGAGAACCTAGGGATTCTCAAAGGTCTCAAGAGGCTTCATTTAAGTGGAACAACTATAAAAGAGTTGCCTTCATCAATTAAAGGCTTGACGAGCCTTACTTCATTAACTCTCAAAAATTGTAAGAATCTTGTGTGTCTTCCTAGCACCATTTGTAGATGGAATTCGCTTGAATGTCTTGATCTTTGTGGGTGCTCAAATTTTGACAATTTGCTGGAGAACCTAGGGATTCTCAAAGGTCTCAAGAAGTTTCATTTAAGTGGAACAGCTATAAAAGAGTTGTCTTCGTCAATTAAAGGCTTGACGAGCCTTACTTCATTAACTCTCAAAAATTGTAAGAATCTTGTGTGTCTTCCTAGCACCATTTGTAGTTGGAATTTGCTTGAATGTCTTGATCTTTGTGGGTGCTCAAATTTTAACCAGTTGCCGGAGAATTTGGGGAATGTCAAAGGTCTCAATAATTTTGATTTGTGTGGAACATCTATAAAAGAGTTGCCTTCATCAATTGAACGTTTGACTAACCTTACTACATTGACTCTAAGACTTTGCATGAATCTTGTGAGTCTTCCTAGCACCATTTGTAGTTTGAATTTGCTTGAATGTCTTGATCTTTCTGGATGCTCATATTTTGACAACTTACCGGAGAACCTAGGGAATCTCAAAGGTCTCAAGAAGCTTCATTTATGTGGAACAGCAATAAAAGAGTTGCCTTCATCAATTGAACGTTTGACTAACCTTACTTTATTGACTCTAAGATATTGCATAAATCTTGTGCGCCTTCCTAGCACCATTTGTAGTTTGAAGTTGCTTATTTCTCTTGATCTTTTTGGATGCTTAAAATTTGACAACTTGGCAGAGAACATAGGAAATATGGAAGGTTTGGAGCTGCTTAATTTGTGTTGGACAGCCATAAAAAAGGTTCCTTCTTCCATTGTTCTCCTTAAAAATCTTAGACAGCTTCATATCCGTGGATGGAAATTATCTGAATTTTATTCCCAGCCGGCTAGTCCTGAGTCGATGGAACCATTATGGATTTCATTTTTTTACTTGGCAACAAGTCCTATCACGGAAAGAATATTATTGCCTTCTTTTATATATTCTTCCCTGCAAACAAGTCCGGTTCCAGTGGGCTTATTATTGCCTTCTTTATCAAGACTACAATCTTTAACAGGTTTGAATCTTAGATCTTTGGGCGATCCCCAATGACATTGGCTGCTTGTCTTCTTTAGAATACTTAGACCTAAGTGGAAATAATTTTGTTTCCCTCCCTGAAAGCATGTCTCAAGTCTCTAATCTTCGAAGACTGTATTTGGAGGGTTGCAAGAGTCTTCAATCATTGGAAAATGTTCCGTCAACTATTGATTCTGTAATTGCAGACGATTGTATCTCATTGGAGAGATTGCCAAAACTGCAATTTTATCTTTTTTGGTCAGATCGCATCTATCTGCAATTCCTGTGTTTCAACTGCTTCAAATTGGTTGAGAATCACATGCTTTAGGGCGTTAATAACATGCTTCAGGTCTCTCTCTCTCTCTCTCTCTCTCTCTCTCCAAGTTCTAAACATTATGCTTTGTATATTTCAGGGACAAAGTGGTACACTACCAAACAAGTTACAAATTATTGTTCCAGGAAGTGAAATTCCGAAATATTTTAACCATGAATGTACGGGTCATGAATTGAAAGGACAAGTTCCTTCTAATTGGTCTAATGCACCGATTGGAATTGCATTTTGTGTTGTATTTGTACCCAACAAGGGGCGTGAATGCCCTCGTGATTGGGAACTTTCATTTATAGTCAATGGATTTGCAATGAATGAGGGAGAAATTTCTAGTTCTAGGAAAGAATATGGTACAATTGAATCACATCACCTTTGGCTGACCTATTATTCCTATCGGAACGGATTTCATCCTCTTACGATTAAAGCATCTTCCCGGAACTTGGAGGTGGAGAAAATTGGGGTCCGATTCATATACCAGCAAGATATCGAAAATCCCAGAAAAACTATGCCACAGTGCATCAACAACAGCAACATTGTAATCCAGTATGATATTGATGATTCAATTGCAGAAGGTAGCGGAAATAAGCAAAGCCGTGATGAGGATGATGATGGGGCAGGACCTAGTGGAGAATGCTGCTCTATTGTGGAACCACCGCCAAAGAGGATTCAAAGGCTTGGAGGATTTATGGCTAATTCTGTGGATTCTAGTCAAAGGGAATTTGTCGACTACTTTGCGAGCAAGTCTTTTATCTTTCTTCTTACTTATATTTTTAATATTTACAAGTTATATGTTTTTTTTTGGCGATATATTTTTAGCACTCACATAAAAATCACCCCAAACTCAAAAATTAAAATCATACCATATCGGTGATATCACTATTCTATTTTCAGTTTTTTACTTTAGTTTTTTTAATTTTTAATTAGGTTGGAATAATACAATTTTCTTGTTTGTGCACTTTTATTTAGTGGAAGGAGAGAATCAAACGTCCAAGAAGCTTGAAGCCATTCACGAAGGTAGTAGTTACCAAGACATCGTAGATCTCAATCTAACTATGGCACAGAGCAGCAACAGTAACTGCGTGTCCTATGAGGGTATGGTGAAATCTGTCGTGATATTGAACGATTCAGCCGCAGAAGGTAGCAAAAATAAGCAAAATCGTCATGAGAATGATGAGGTTGGACCTAGTGGAGAAGGCTACTCTAATGTGGAACCACAGCCAAATTGGATTTATAAAGTTGGCGAATTTATGGCTGATTCTGAGGAGTCTAGTCAAAGGGAAAATTTCGATTTCTTTTCTAGTAAGTGATGATCATTCTTCTTACGACTTCAAAAGTCATCATCATTTTTTTTTGGGGACGTATACTATCTTTTTTTTAAAAAAATTGTTAACTTCAAAGTATTGTGCTAGTTGTACCTTAGCATTACCTGTTAACACTCACAGCAAAATCAGCCCAAACTCAAAAATTAAAATCATTCCATATCAATTTTCTTTTTCTTTTTTTAATTATTATTTTTTAATCAGGTTGGAGTAATAGAAATTTTTCTTGTTTGTCTTGTTGGTGAACTTTGTTTTAGTGGAAGGAGAGTATCAAATGTCAAAGACGCTTGAATCCGTTCACAGAGGGAAGAGGGATAGTTACCAAGACATTGAAGATCCCAATCAAACTATGACTCAATTAACCATCAACAGCAGGACACTCTGAGGATGTGGGTGATCTACGCCATGATCTTTAAGATTCAACCACAGAAGGTAGCAGAAATAAGCAAAGCCGTGATGAGGATGATGGGGCTGGACCAAGTGGAGAAGGCTATTCTATTGACAAACCCCATCCAAAGACTACCTGGATGCATGGCTGATTCTAAAGAATTTGGTATAAGGAATGTTTCGACTTTTTTGCTTGTAAGTCGTCATCATTCTTCTTGTTATTACAGTTCACGAGTCTTGATTTCTCTTTTACTTTGGGGAGGGGAATCCAATGAAATGAAAGTGTGGGTTTTGTTTCTCATGTTTAATTTGTCACAGGTATAAATTGGAGTTTTTCTTTTCAATATTTATACTAGCATTGCGAGAGGGAAAAAAGAAAGTTCAAAGTATTGCACTCACGTCCCAATCACCACAAACTCAAAAATTAAAATTATTCCATATATCTATTTTTTTAAAAGTTTTTTCATCAGGTTTGAATAATACAAATTTCTCTTGGCTTGTTGGGGCACTTTTATATAATGGAAGGAGGGGACCCAAGAAACTCAAAGCTTTATGAGAGAGATGTTGAAGAATTACCCAAGGAGGGTTACTTTTTGCTATATGTGTGTGTATATATATGTGTGGCTGTGTTTAATTGGTTTTATAGAGTTTAAGCCATGGCATCAGCGTAGAGAAATTAAAGATTCTCTTGTCCCATGCTTTTGTGCTATTTTGTAATCTCCCATTTTCTTAGTGAAATATTTTATTAGACACTGTCCGTGGATGTAGGCTTAAAGCCGAACCATGTAAATCTTTGTGTTCTATGCATGATTGTCTTTTCTATTTCTATTTTGCATATCATATTATTATTTTGTTACACACAACAAATAAGCATAAAATAACCTACTATTAGTTTGTTACACACAACTAATAAACATAAAAGCTTCCTCAACAGTTTGTGATTAGAGCAATGTATATTTATGAAATGAAGTTGCATTGTTGTAACAATTGAGTGCCCTGCTAGGCTTGTGAAGTGCGGTTGCAAATGTCGCTGTTTGCACTTTGGTAGCACAGAGGGGTTGTTTGAGTGTTGTATTTGCTGGGCTGTTATTTATGTCCAGCTTTGTTTGAAGTTTTTCTTCTAGTGTTTTGATAAATAAAAATGAATTATTCATTAAAAAAATTCTCCTGAGGTTTGTTTTATTACTTTAATTCTCTTTGGCTGTTGTTCGATTCATGCTTCTCTACTAGAGATAAACAAAATACCCAAGAACCTTTAGTTATAAGTTACTAAAAGTTTTTATCATCTTGAAGTTTTGACAGAAGAAATCAAACCATTTGATAGTATCAGTATCTTCAAGAGCAATGAGTAACTTGATCATCCTGGGTGATCCATGATATAAACGCAGGCAACAACCTTCCTAACAAGCTCTATTGCTACTTTTCACAAAGCCTCATCAATTACTCAATTGTGCCCTTAGCATATTCCTATTCCTCTTCTTCTTCTACTCTCCTTTCTGCTTTCTTTAATGTCTTTCAAGCCAAAAACGGACTCAAATTTTGTCATCATTTGCTCGGAACTTATTATAGGCATCAACCAGACCTTGGGGCAATTGATCTTTAATGCGCCTTAAAAAGAGAAAATTGCCTGCTGGAAGAATCTATTGCCATTCCCAATAATTTATTTAAAAATTTTTAAGGACTTGTTAGTTTTGAATTATTTGGATTAGTCGAACTAGGTTGTATTTCTGATACTCCTACACTATTTTCCTTCTTTTTGTGTTTGAATAGAGCAAAAGTCCATGCAGAAGAAAAATTATCAATTGCATTTTGTTCAAGTTATTTATTGGGATGAATCATCCCTCCATCCACCTTGACCTAAATTTCAGTATGTTTCACTAATTTCTGGTCTGGTTGATATAGTATTTTCGGCTAATATGTGAACAAAACAATAACTTTTTTGTTTGTTATTTTTTATTTAAAAAGTTTTACTCATAAAATATGAAATTAGAATTTGATTGTTTGATTTGATGTCATGAGAAATTTGAACCCAATGATTAGGAAGTGGTCAAAATCATGTCATACTAAGCTGGTTGAGCAATTTAAGTTATTGACTTGATTCATCATAAGTTGTTTTTCTTGATTTGATAATTAAATTTTGGTCCTTTTAGGCTAATCTCTTATTCATCCTAAATTAATTGGGTTTTTGTTATGTAATGAGATATTATAAACCTGTTTGTTGAGCAATAGTTATGTTAAGAACGTGTATTATTTGATAATAAATAATGCTTGAATCTTTGAATGAACATTATTCAGGGCCTTAGTCAATGTATGAAGTTTTCACAAAATGGCATATTTTCTTTCAATTACCCCATTTTGTTAGGGTGTGTGTGGAAAAGAACAATAATGGATTATGCCTTGTGAAGTACAAAATTTATCAAATTCAGATGAAGTACATTCACCTAGAGGTCAAGCCATGGATTATTAGTCCACAATAAGCTACCATTAAAATGCCCTATGTTAGCCAATGTTGATGACTTCTAGAAGATTTCAAGTGCCTATGCTCTTCCTAATCCAAAATTATTTGCCTTCTTTTTATTAGATTTAGCAAAAGAAGCAAAATAATTCATATCTAAAGCAAACTGAAAATTTCTACCTTTGAAGTGCAAAAAAAATCAGTCTAAACTGTTTGATTATTTGATAATCCAATTCACATCATCATGAAAAACATTCTTTTTTCTATTCAACCTAGGTGCCCACCTTGATAGTGTTTTGAACTTGTTAGGCTAGGTTAAGCACATGACATAAAGCTGAAGGTCCAGGGTTCAATTCACCACACTATTAGTTCATGGGTTTCAGGATGTTTCCTAGACAAGTAGTATGAACACCCTTTCCAAATAACAATAGTTGTCTAACAATTTCGTTAGTTGCCCGGTTTTGAAAGAATGTGTGAAACTAGCATCTCGAGTTTTTAAAACTCGAGATTTAATTAAAACTCGAGTTTTTAAAGCTCGAGTTCAGTGTTTTTCTGATACCCTTAATTGGACAAAATTGCCACGTGGAGCCACGTAGAAATCGAGTTTATAAGACTCAAAATCTGCACAATATATCAATCTAACGCTTTTAAACACTCTGTCTCAGTTCAAACACTCTCTCACTCAGTCTCTTAGTTCAAACACTCAACTCTCTCAAACACTCTCTCTCAGTCTCTCAAACACTCGCTTAAACACCCAAATCAGTCATCCTCAACCCCTCGGCATGCAACGAAAATCACCCTCACCCTCAAATGCTCTTTGTTTTTCCTCACAATCAGCTTTAGGCTAGAAAATCCCATACCTTGAAAATACCTTTTCCTCACAATCGGCTTCACCCTCACCCCTACCAACAGAAGTTTAGATTTTTTCAAGTTTGAAGGTGTGTTTTTCTTATAAAAATTTGGGCTTTTTAAAGAAACATTCCATGTGGGTTTAGCCCAAGTGTTTGTGTTTGATAATTTCCCTTGTTAGTGCTTTAGTTTTTCTTGTTAGACAAATTTGTTTTGTTACTTGTATGATTTGGGTTGCTGGCATGTTCTGTTTTTGTCTCTTTTTTTTGTTGGTTTCTGGGTATTAATGCTTCTTGATATGTGTTTACTTGCTGGGATTTATGTTAGTAAAATCTTTGTTATGGGGTGGTTGCAAATGTTGCAGAACTCTTTGGATCTGTGCAATATGTCTTATAGTTTGTGTAGAAATGATGCAAATTTCTTCATTGGGCTCAAAATTAGAGAAATTTGTGCTTTTTTTTGTGCTCTTATTTTTGTTCTTTGTTCTTGGGTTATAATTACAAAAATTTTTTGAAAAAAATTGAGGCTTTTGAGTTTTGATACCTTATTTTGTTGTGATTTTTTTACAGTTGATGAATAGATATTTTGTTTATGTTAAGTTAAAATCTTACTACAATAGCGGGAGGTGGTTAGACAAGAAACTTGGGAGGCCTTTATTGCTGACATGCTGTTTTTTGCAAAGGTGTTTATCTCTCATTGCCATTTCTTGATTTTGCTTGGTTCTTATAATATATGCAAGCATGACTGTTAGTTATCCAATCATTGATCAGATGTGAATACTTAAACCTGTATTTGTACCAAATGCATGCTTCTGTAGGAGGAATGTATAGTTTTTAAGTATATTTTCAATGTCGTACTTCTTGTCTCTTATTTGTAATCTCAATTGCATTTTCTTCAGGTTTTTCTTGTCGCTCTTGCTTTGGTAATTGATTACCACCTGGCTCTTTGGTACTTGGGGGCATTTTTTGGTAGGTACCTTTTTTCACGTCTTTTGCTTTTGCACATTAACTGGAGAAAATTTGTTGACATACTAATAACCGGGTTGCTTTGTTCTATTTAAATGTAAGGTTTGGCCTCATAGTTTTACCTAAGTTTGTAAAAGTTATTTGAATTTATTATTGTTGTTTACTGTGAAAGTGTTTTTAGGGTTTGATTAGTAAACCCTAACACATAAAATATTATTTATATGTAAAGTACATGTTATTATTGTTTTGCCCCTATTACTCGTAACACTCCCCCTCAAGCTGGAGAGTATATATCACACAATCCTAGCTTGTTACATAATAAACCCAAACGAGTCTTACATAAAGTTTTAGTAAACATATCAGCAATCTGGACTCTTGTAGAAACATATGGAGTTGCAATTACATCATCTTCTACTTTCTTCCGAGTAATATGACAATCTACTTCAATATGCTTGGTTCGCTCATGGAACACAAGATTGGAGGCAATGTAAATTGCTGCTTGATTATCACAATGCATAGTCATAGGCAGTTTCACAACAAATCTTAATTCCTCAAATAAATGCTTAATCCACATAAGCTCACATGATGTGTGTGCCATGGCTCTATACTCAGCCTCTGTACTAGACCTGGCAACAACAGTTTGTTTCTTACTTCTCTAAGTAATCAGATTTCCTTCCAGAAAAGTGCAATACCCAGTAGTGGATTTTCTATCAGAGCCGGCTCGGTAATCCCATGTGAGTTTAGAGACACTACCCCACAAAGTGGGCCCTAACAAGGACGTTAGGGATTTAAGTGGGGGAGATTGTGATGCCCCAATTTGATTGATTGTGTGATGTGTGTGGATGTGTGATGAGTCCCACATTGGGTATTTACTGGGTAGATCTGGGCTTTATTAATAACTACAAGGAGCCTCAATTGCGACTAGTCCTTTTGAGGTATAGCGCAGATGTGGCTAGCGCTTTTCCTTGGGTCGTTACATATGATATCATTTGTAACGCCCCATCCCAACTATGTAGATATTGTCCACTTTGGAGACCTCATGGTTTTGTTTTTCCCTAAGTTGCATTGGGAAAAAGACCTTTGCATGTTGAAGGGAGATCATTCCTTATAAACACATTCCCATGTACTTCCTTAGGCGATGTGGAATTCCATGGAATGCAAGACCCCCTTTTTTGGGTCACTACAATCCACCCCCCTTATCGGCACACGCGTCCTTGCGTGTGGGGCCCACACTTCCGGCTAGGGCATGGCTCTGATACCATCTGTAACGGTCCCACTCCAACTGTGTAGATATTGTCTACTTTGAGGTCCATACCCCTCATGGTTTTGTTCTTCCCCAGGTTGTGCTGGAGAAAAGGCCTCTACACATTTAAGGGAGGTCATTCCTTATAAACACATTTCCATGTGTTTTCTTAGGCGATGTGAGATTTCATGGAATGCAAGACCTCCCTTTTTGGGTCATTACAATATTGTGATGTCCAAATTTGATTGATTGTGTGATGTGTGTGGGTGTGTGATGAGTCCCACATCGGATATTTACTGGGTTGAACTGGGCTTTATTAACAATTACAAAAAGCCTCAATTGTGACTAGTTCTTTTGAGGTATAGCGCAGATGTGGCTAGTGCTTTTCCTTTGGTCGTTATAGGTAACTTCAAACAATTAAAAATTTCCAATAAAAATTACCATATCTTGGGAGCAATTTGAACATTTACTAAAATAAAATGATTGCTGGATGAAACTTTATGGCATCGGAATGGTATCATTGATTTACATAGAGTATTTTTACCAATACTTGTTGCAGGAAGAATATGTTTTCAACACTGGACTAGGAGAAGCAAATATATATATAAAGATGAAAAATATTAATGTCAGAGTTATTCTACATGCTTGGTAGCTCCAATTCCAATATTGTGGGGGAAATTTTTTGCCTTATAGACATTGTTGTGGCCATGAATAGCATCAATTCCATAAATCATTGGGATTCCAAGTCGAGTTGATAAAGAACCCTTTTGGAATTCATTTACCATGTTAATCCAGGTTTTCGCAGAAGCCTCCTTAGCTGGAACACTCCCTGCCCAAAACAGAGAAATGAATAATGCTACACCTTTTAACCTTCTTTCCTCTTAAGTCTTAGCAGAAAAATACTAATAAAGATAGGTGAAGTTTACTATACATACCAATCAAGTACTTCTTCATGACTTCTACCGATGCAACACTAGTCAATCTGCACCATCTGCCCAATCTTTTCCTCCAAAAAATATTGTAGTTCTTTCAAAGTATGAAAACTCCAATGATTTTTTTACTATAGATTTCTTTTATTTTCAGTATGAATAGATTTGTTCTTACTATCTCACATGGAAGATTTTATTTAACTCTTTGGGATTTGCTTGATTTGAAAGTATTGTAGTTCTTGGTCTATGAAGATACATCAGCACAATTAGCACAATTATTTCATTCCATAAAACTGCTGCTACACATGGTTTTTCTTTGCTTCATTGAAGTTCAGTTCCACTGAGTTTCTTAAGGAAGCCCCCATCACTTTGCACCTGATTTTGACCCCCACAATTGGATGTAATCTTTGTGTATCAGGGTGATCACTTGTAGTGTTTGTTGACCTTCCAATTAAAAAAATTTGACCAAAAGCTAAATAATGGTGGCTGGTATAATGAGTGAAAAGAAAATGTCTTAACATTTAACAGATTAATACATTTCCAAACATTTTGATCGCTGATTACACTCATTTGACTTTCAACTGACACATCTATTTGGCTTAGCTTTTATTTTTATTTATTTATTTTTTTGATTTTTGATTACTTGGTTTGATCACTTTGCATATAAGAATGTGGTCAACTATAATTTGGGTTATTGTTAGATAGTTAACTTTTTATCATGGAAAAATTATAGATTTACGCTTAGTTGAATGATAGAAATCCTTAAAGATATGTCTGAATGTATTGCAGTAGCACACCTTGCAGTATGGAGCCTTGGATCGATGAGGAGCCAGAGATCGTGCACCCTGGTCCCCAAAATAAGTCATTGTTGACGCGACAACGATATCATCGATCAGAGGACATTTGGAATGGCGAGGTGAAATATCTAGTTCTAACAACCACTTTAATTTTTACGTTGTCTTTGACTTTTAGTTAGCAAGTTCTTTCAAAGTTGTATATCTAGTTCTAACAACCGCGATAATTTTGTATCGATTTTGTAGGACTCGGGCCCACTTACGTGCCGTGGTCGCACTAAGGAGATGACAAACATTCAGATGTGAGATAATCAGGTGATTGACATTATCAAGTTGGTAAGGCTAGAAGGATTGTTTAGGACCCCTTCCAGAGAGATAGATCATTGCCTAATATCGACCTTAGTTGAGCGATGGCGGCCGGAGACTCATACGTTCCATCTTCCACATGGTGAGATGTCAATCATCCTATAAGATGTGGAGGTCATTTTCGGACTTCCTATAGATGGTGAGGTCTTGGTTGGGCCAACTGCTGTGGTGGATTAGGGATTGGAGTCAACTGTGCATGGAGTTGCTTGGTTTTACTCCGGCGAATGAGAACAAAACTTTGGTGGGGCAAAGAATTCTTATCAGTCGCCTTGTTGACGCCATTGCAGAGTCACTGCCTCATGACGCAACGGAGATTCAAATGCATATTTTAGCGCTACTAGGGGATAAGTTTTTCATGGACAAGTCGGGAGATAGGGTGCATCTGATTATTTTGGAGTTCCTGCAAAACTTTAGTGATCCGCCACAGTATAGTTGGGATAGTGGTTGCTTGGCCTGGTTGTACAGAGAGTTGTGTCGAGCAAGCAAGAAAGGGGCATCGTAGATTGGTGGGGCGTGCATCTTGGTCCAGTATTGGGCATGGACAAGGTTGCCATTCTTGTGCCCGAGGATAGAGCCCCCACCTGGATGTGATTATGGCTTATGGCCAAATGCTCCACTTGCATTTAAGTAAGTATTTTCCTGATATTTAGTGTGTTATGCAATGTACTCTTCTCACTAACTAAGTGGTATTATCTTATCTTATGTTATTTGCTCGTAACTGTAGGTGAGTGCGGGTGCCAAGCCCGAAGAGTAAGCCATCTAGCACGGCTTTGATCCACTATCGCGAGCAATTCGTTAGAATGCAGCCGAACCAGGTAATAATATTCAAAAATTCTATTTGGTTTTGTTAATTTTCCTTAAGAATATGATTGCTTCATCCTTTAACGTATATTCTGTTTTAATTTTTGTTTTTCCCTTTATCTATGTATTCTCTCTTATTTCACATTTTAAGATGTTATGATAATTGTTTTTTGTTTCTATTGTAGATTGTGTGGCAGCCATACAAGGCAGACTTTGGCCACCTTCCCGACTTCTGCGTTGCAGGGAGGGATACGTGGACGACAAGGGTGCTGTTTGTGTGTTTTTGCATAGTAGAGAGACACCACCCGAACCATGTCCTTTGACAGTTTGGGTTGGCGCAGGAGCCGCTTGACCATGTTGTGTATGATGATAGATTGCATAGAATAGACTTGCGTGGGAAGGTGGAAAAGAATTGGAGGGAGGAGCATGGACCGTATATCCTTTCATGGGATATGAGACAACACAACTTTGCCATGCACCTCCTCAGACTGGTGAGATGCCCTGCGATCATGGCTGTTACTGTTGGTACCGTCTACTCACTCAAAACTATGTCGACCGCAACAGCACTAAATTAGATATAATAGTAATGTGTTCTAATTAGATTTTATTGTCTACTTTATTTTTCTTTAGTACATGTACGAACGTAGAATCAATTGATATCTTTTTTCAGCAAATCTGGTATGATTTGACTGACATCCAATTAAAAAAACCTTTTGTTACATATAGTATTCTAATAAAACTGTTAGTTCTTAGTTGAGTATTTGAGTAGATTAATAAGTACTATATTATCCATTCATTAATTGATACATAAATATCTCAAATCTAATTGTACTAGTTCTTTCTCCGTTTCAGATTGAAAGCCATTTAGCGCTGTTGGAGATGTTTCCTAAAGGCAGCCGAGCTCACAATCATGTCTGGTGCGTTCTAAATAATGTGGTTGGGCTTAGTGGTGGTCCCAAGTACAAGCGCAGCTAGGGGCCGTGGTCGGCCTGCTACAGCAAGCCCAAGCACAAGTGCAGCCAGGGGCCGTGGTCGGCCTGCAACAACCCCTCGGGTTGTAACTAGTCCTAAGATATCTGCACCCATCTCGCACGCATCTCCTCAGCCTGAGGTCCCTCCACCCATGGTAGATGCACCTCCTCAGCCTAAGGTCCCTTCACCCACCCCACCTTTGTAGCCCAATTTTGATCTCGGTATTGATCAAAATTTGACCCCTCCTATACTCCCTGAGACACTCTCGTACCCATCCACCAGCTCTAGTGCACCCGCTCCTGGCCTCTACACATAGCATAATTATCCACCTACCTCATCCTCATCCGACCCTCTATGACTCCCGGTTGGGTTTGACACTCTATAGCCACATACTGATGTATCGGACAAGCATCCCCCTCATCAGCCCTCACCCCCACGAGATAGACCACAATGCACTACAAGAGCACCCACTTGTGGGATAGGTGGACACAAAATAGGACACCAAGGCAGCTCTATGGTATGATAACATTAATTACAGTGTAATGATATATTTTGTAGTTCACTTTATTCTTATCATTACACCGAATATTGATTGCATGCATCTAATGGAATTTGTAGCACGATGATCAACCTAAGGATGATGCCCCGCAGCCTCCTCTCCCGCCCAAACATTACACGAGGGTTAAAAAACGCAAAATTGGTGAACCTTGAAGAAGAGGTTTGTTAAAGAGGTAAATTTCTGATGAATCACTGGACTTGATATTCTCCAACTGGCTACTTATGAACGTGGCTTATGACTTGATATATTGGTATTTAAGACAAATCTCTTCTACATGTCTTTTTATGATATAAACGAAGGTGCTTTAAGATGCCATCAGTTTCTAGACATTCTCTAACTTTTTTTTTAATCTGCAATAGATTCTCTTCAATGCAACCTAAGTTAACATATCAAATTGTTGGTGTGAGTGTGTTGAAATTTGAATTTGAAGGAGGAACACATTATGTAAGATTTTCTATTCTTTTCCTTTGTGCCATTGCTGCCAATAATTTTGTACAAGAAAGAATTCAAATCTGTTGTGGCTTATTGATAATACATCTTTTGAGTTTTTTAGGCTAACATTACTCGCAAAAATCATATTATGTGGACCATGGGAACAGATTCAAGTACCAATATGCACATACATGGTTCAAACTAATGGACAAGTTTATTTATTATGTCAATCAAGTTAGTTCTCTTTAGAATCATTACAAATCTATATATTACTAAAAGCTGAAGCGTAGCGTTTAATGCTACTACTCTCACGTTGCGCTATATCAGCTGCCATGTCATTTTTTTTTCTTTTCTTTTTTAAAATATAATTTGTCTTATAATTTTAAAATGGTTTTTACAATTTTTAACCCTATAAGTGTAGCTCACTACTTATTTATTTACTTTCACTATCACCCTATAATAAATCAAGCCCACTACTTATTTATTTACTTCTACTATCACCGTATAATAAATTCAATTCAGTTTTAGGGTTTTGTGTGAGCCTTTTCAGCTTAAAGGAAGAAAAACAAAACAAAACGTTGAAGCCTTTCAAGCTTTAGGGTTTTTTTTTTTCAATTTTCTTATAATTGTTTTTAACATTTATTTTTTTTAATATTTACACTTCTTCAACCTTTCTCTATCCCTTACCATTTCATCTCCCCACTACCCTCTACATTAATATCATTCTTCCTCTTCCCTTCATCTTTCTTTATTTTTGTCTTTTCTTATTCACACCCTCTTACTATAAATTTGCTACTATCTCTTCTATTCTATACATAGTTTTTCCTTACAAAAAAAAAGGTTCCCTTTCTCTCTCCCTCTCTCTCTCTCTAAATTTTTTGGTGGATTTCTTATTTTTTATTTTTCTTGCATCTCTACTTTAGGTTGATAATTTTTTATATTCTTTAAAACTCTATTTTGGGTTAATGCGATTTAGTTTTGTTTTTTAAATTGTGATTTAGTTTTTTTTTTTTTTTAAATTGTTGTTGTTGTTGTTGTTGTTTTATTTTATTTTATTATTGTTAAATGTTATCTTATTGCGTTCAAAAGAATTAAATATAGCATATAAAAATATAATATTATTTTATTACATAGCATGATTTGGATAATTTGGTATTTATTTTGTTACATAGCATGATTTTTTATAGTGCTCAATTTAGATGTTAAACTATGAGACTTTACTAATTTTGTTTATTTTCTAATTCTTTGTGGTGGATAAAGTACTCTTAATAGTTGTATTAGAAGTACTCTATAATGCCATTTATTTAAAGAAAAGCAAGAGTAAGCCAAATGAAAATAATCGGATAGGTGAAAAATTTTAACTTTTGCAATTTTATTTTTATTATTATTATTTTATAACAATGCATGTATAGAAATTTAATTCTTAGATTTTGCTAATAATTGTTTATTTGATAATATGTCTTGGGCGGCCGAAATTATAATTTCTACAAAGAAAATAACCTTAATAGATTATCAAAAATAAAATTTTATCCTAATATTAGTTCAATTAATCATTGTTAAGTTTTATTAATTTTTTTAAGTTTACATTTTTTTTTGGTGTTTTGGATTGTTCCTATATTACATTTGTGATTGTTTCTATAATAAATAAAAATATAATTACGAAATACATTACTTATTATTAGATTGGTTTAAATTGTAAAAAAAAAAAATTTAATAAAACCATCATAAAAATAATTATCATGCGCAACGCGCGGGTTCGCGGTTAGTGCTTTATTAAACTTGTACATAAATTTAATAATTTTTGTTCTCATAGTGTGTATTCTGTTCTTTCAATTTGGCTGTCCTAGAGCTGTTTATGTTAAAGTTTAAAACTTCCTAGCCAAAATTCTTGCAGGATCTGAGGGCATACGGGAAGGAGAAAGGGTGGTGTCCATACTTCTTGGCACGACATCGAATGTGCAATTTGCAAATGTGGTGGTTTATAGTTATCAATATTTGCTTGATCCCAAGGTGGCTGGGTATATATCCAAGGAAATGCAGAAGGAGTCTGTTGTGGTGTTTGATGAGGCACATAATATTGATAATGTTTGTATTGAAGCTCTTAGTGTTAGTGTGAGAAGGCAGACACTTGAAGGGGCCAGAAGGAATCTCAATAAAATGCGTCAGGAGATTGAGAAGTATGTGTTTTTCTTAAATTTTTTTATTTCTTCCCATTTTGCTGTTACATGACTTATTAGGTTCATAATTGATTGGCTTCATGGACTTTAAATATTCTCTTGTAATTTTATGGAAATATGGAGCCATTATTGTATAGTTTGGTTAGACCAGTACCTGGAAAAGTCTTTCGATTTAATTTGTAGGCCTTTTGTGTTTGCCTGTCAAAATTCTGATGTGATTCTTTAGAAGTAATGGCTGGATTTCTCCTGCTTAGATTCATTTTTAATTTCTTTTTGAACCATAAACTAGAATTTGATGCAGCTTTTATGAAATTGTTTGACATGGTAGGAAGGTTTAAGGCCACAGATGCTGGTAGATTGCGTGCAGAGTACAATTGGCTTGTTGAGGGTTTGGCACAAAGAGGAAACTTACCTTGTATGTGGATTGCATCGACGTTAATATTCATTCTCAAGACCCAAGAGTTTTTTTTTTTTTTGGGACAATGTCCTTAGTTATCTTGAGCTGGACTTCTTTCTCTATGCAGTCACGGACAACTGGCTCTCAAATCCTGCCTTACCTGATGATATTCTGAAGGAGGCTGTGCCTGGAAATATCTGCCGAGCAGAACATTTTCTGCATGTCTTACGTAGATTGGTCCAATATCTGGAGGGGCGGCTGGAAACTGATAACGTTGAGAAGGAGGGGCCTGTTGGCTTTGTTGCATCCATTAATACTCATGCTGGAATTGACCAAAAAACACTGAAGTTTTGTTATGATCGCCTACATTCATTGATGTTAACACTAGAAATCACTGACATTGATGAATTCTTACACATCCAAACAATATGTGACTTCCCAGCACTTGTAGGGACATACACTCGTGGTTTTTCAATTATAATTGAACCTTTTGATGAGAGAATGCCCCATATTCCTGACCCTGTGCTGCAGGTTGGTTTCCCTTCTTCATCTTCACCTTGCTTTGTTCTGTCCTTTTTCCTCTTATTTCTTTTACATATTATTTTACCTTTAGGGAACACTTTATATGTTAGCAAACTTTCAGTATTCTGCAAATGGAATGGATGTTTGACTCCAATGTTAATATGTACCTTATGAAGTCCTATTCAACAATCTGTTGTATGTAATTTTGAACTTACAACATCTATGTTTAAGGCCACTTTTTCTTTTTCTTTTATTTTCCCAGCATCTTAAGTAATGAATCTAATGGGTAGATGTTTCTGATCCTTCAATTTTATATATTTAAACCTATAGATGCTCTCCCATCAGCCATCTACTTGCTTATGCAGACGTGTCTGTTTGCTGTTACTAGGTCTAATTTTATATTTTTGCACCATGGATGCAATTAAGATTTCCATCCTGTTTGGCATATCAGCTTTTCGAATTTATTATTGATTGGTTTTTCCCTCTATATGTTTGGTATTTCAGCTTAATTGCCATGATGCTTCTCTTGCCATAAAGCCCATATTTGATCGATTCCAGTCAGTTGTCATTACATCTGGAACTCTGAGTCCAATTGATCTCTACTCCCGTCTACTTAATTTCCATCCAGTTGTTAGTCGAAATTTTACGATGTCCTTAACAAGAGATTGCATATGCCCAATGGTTCTCACTCGTGGAAGGTATAAAGTTCAGCTAAAATCAATTAGCATTTTACAGGCAAATAATGATTTTTAGTCTTTTCAGTTTGGTTCTCACCTTTTAATTCGTAATACAACTAGACCCCTTTATTAATACTTTAGTTTGTCGCTTAGTATCTTGTAAATTGGTTCTCATTTCAGTGATCAGCTTCCTGTCAGTACCAAAATTGACATGAGAAGTGATCTTGGTGTTGTACGAAATTATGGGAGGCTTTTACTGGAGATGGCATCTGTTGTTCCAGATGGGATTGTATGTTTCTTTGTTAGTTACTCATATATGGATGGCATAGTGAACAGTTGGAATGAAAATGGAATTTTAAAGGTAGCAGTTCTGTCTATATTCTTTTATTTTCAACTATTTTCCTTGAATTTCACCTCACTGTCCTTCATTAGTTTGTTAGGTATCTGCTTATGCTGAAAGGTGCTTCATGCTCTCATTTTCACAGGAAATAATGCAGCATAAGCTTGTCTTCATCGAGACTCAGGATGTTGTAGAAACTACTTTGGCTCTTGACAACTATTGCAAGGCTTGTGATTGTGGGAGGGGTGCCATCTGTTTCTCTGTTGCCAGGTACTGTATTAGTCCTACTAAAATGCATTTTTTCCCCTTTAAATTCTTTTCAGGGGTAAAAAGCTGCCTTTACATGTTGAAATCTATAATACGTGAATTCTTGACTGTTTTCAACCTATGTAGCCTTGTTATACTTCTCCACCTTGCAAAGGTGGAGATTTTAGTTTAACTCATTCTCAATGCTTGGAAGTGTTTGAGTTATAGCCTATTGGTTTCTCTAATATTTTACTGGAAAATAAAAAACTTTTGAATACCATTTGCAATCAAATGAAAAAGGATGTCGTACCCAGTCCCTAAATCTGCCACTTTTGTGGGGTTTGGGAGAGATTACAGTAGGCAGCCTTACCCCCAATATTTTTGGAGAGACTAATTCTTGAACTTGAACCCGCGACCTGTCGCTATTGGTGGAAGGCACTTGCCATCACAATGGTGTAAATTTTGTAGTATAATCTTTATGTTAATACCATAAGTGACTAAAAGAACACCGTGCCATGTCTCATTTGGTTTGAGGCAACCTTCTCTTGATCTGGTGCCTTTTGCACTGCTGATGTTAGCATATAAAATATTTCCAAAAGATTTTTGTGATTTTTAAGCCTGAAGTTTTACATTTTATTTATTTATTTTATCTCTAGTCTCTACTGTATCTTTTTATGAGCGTTGTGTCCTTTTCTGGTTCTTAAAAGGAAGCTTGTGGAAGGGGAAATCTTTTATCAATCTAGGTTCATGTAAAATTGAAATTATATCTGTACTTTTGCAGGGGAAAAGTTGCTGAGGGTATAGACTTTGATCGACATTATGGTAGACTGGTCATTATGTTTGGTGTTCCTTTTCAGTACACATTGAACAAGTGAGTTTTTAATCCACAGTTCTATGTTATTGTTGCTTATGAAATTGATTGTATATGATGTGACAGATGAAAGTATGGTTTGCAGGATTTTGAAAGTATGGTTTGCAGGATTTTATTATATCTAATAAAATAATGAGCATAGTTACTATTTCACTTCTTCTTCTTCTTCAAATTAGTAACTGTTGTTTTAAAATTGTCTAATGCTTATTTACATTTAATCAGCCGAAGCCTAGAATTGATTATACTCTGAAGGCTGTTGGTGGTAGCTTAACAGCCATCCCTGGAATTTCAGATATGATTGATGTAAGTATTATTTTCATATCTAGCCCTCCTGGTTGATTTTGTATTCTTACTTAGACTCATTATGCAGTTTAAGCATACTGTCAATACGATTGTCACAGATATGCTCCAGTGGCCCCATAGGATTATTGTTCCAATTGGCGGTATACCTGTTGATACAAGGTAACCATGAATCATATATTTTTTGTTCCTTCTTGTCTGCTTGGTTTTATTTTGAGGTTTCAAATTGCTGCAAAACTACTCAAGTGATTATCTTAAGAGAGCCTGAGAGTTCAAAATTGGTTAATGGGGTTCTCCTGTGGATATCTCCTCCTTTTCACTCGTTTATGTTCAAATATATGCTGTCTTTAAATTGGTTGTATTTAGATGATTTTTTTGTGTGTTCAGTTCATCACAAATGTTAAGCTAGTTAAGTGTGCCTTTTTTTTTTCTTTTTTTATGCAGTGAATTAGAGCTTAAACTACAGGGAAAGATTACCTTGACAATCGTAAAAGCAAATGATTTGAAGAACATGGAAATGATTGGAAAATCTGATCCTTATGTTGTTGTGCATATTCAGCTACTATTCAAGGTCAAAACAAAGGTTGTTGATAACAATCTGAATCCTGTTTGGAATCAAACATTTGACTTGATTGTAGAAGACAAGGAGACACAGTCCCTTATACTTGAGGTTTTGATCCACTAATACTCCTTTTTCCGCCTTGCTATACTCTTCTGCCGTTTCTCTTAGTATTGTACTTCTGTTAGAATCTAAAAATTCTTGGTTAGTAGGATTCATTTTTAGTGCACAGTGTTTATTTAATTTAACTTGAATGAAAGAGTGCAGATGTTTTTTTAACAAATTTTCAAACTTGTCTGAGTTGTTTATGTTTTAACGGTAGAAATGTGGTTTAGAAAGTCCAGGCAATTATATGTAAGGAAGGATAAGGCAATCACACTCATAAAAGTTAAAAAGGTTTAATAAAAGCTGCTGGAATTTTGATAGATTATATAAAGGCTTTTATATAGGCAGGCTATTGGCATTCTTTTTCCTAGAAACTCTAAATCTCTTGAATAATTAAAAAGAACCACTAAAACAAGTAGGAAACACTAGAAAAAAATTATAAAAAGACTCATAAGGCTCTTGTGTAGGCATACAACTTATTATATAAAATATTGAATTTGCCAAATTACCCCTACTTTAATTAAACTCAAGTTATCTCTTAGTATTTTGCTTCCTAAACTCTATATCAGAGTCCAATTTAGCCCCTTCCCCACTCCCTTTTTTTTGTTAAATTTTGTCCTTGAAGTTTTGAGAACGGTTCAATTCTACCCTTGCCTCCATTTTCTGTTAAAGTTAATTGCCGAAATGATATAAATTGTACCTCTTTTGAACTTTTGGGCCTTGTATTAGTAAGGATTAAAGTTAACTATAGGATATATTAGAGTCCAATTTAGCCCCCTCCCCACTCCCTTTTTTTTGTTTAATTTTTTCCTTGAAGTTTTGAGAACGGTTCAATACTACCCTTGCCTCCATTTGCTGTTAAATTTAATTGCCGAAATGATATAAATTGTACCTCTTTTGAACTTTTGGGCCTTGTATTAGTGAGGATTAAAGTTAACTATAGGTTATATCACTCGATTTGTATTCTAATTTCAAGGAAATCACTTTATTTCTAATTGGAAAATGAGCACAAAGGTAATGTTAAACCATTTTCAGACCCTCTAAGGATTAAGTTAATAATTCATGATTGAAACTGAACTGCTAATATAGTTAAGGCACCGAAATAGAGTGCCCTAAATTTAATTCAAATTGAACTAGCTGCAATTTCATGTAAAGTTACTTGATATTTAGACTTAATAGTAACTAAAGTAGGATAAAAAGGGTGCCAATTAGGTCCCATATCCAAACTAGATCATATTTTAAAATCACTTCAATCTTTGATCTGGTTTTTCTGAGAGTTTTTGCCAGCTGCACCTGATATTTATACTCTTTATAGAAGGAAATAAAAGATATCCATAGATTAAAACTTCCAAGTGTTAATCTAGTCAAGCG
This sequence comes from Quercus alba, assembly GCA_036321655.1. NCBI lineage: Eukaryota > Viridiplantae > Streptophyta > Magnoliopsida > Fagales > Fagaceae > Quercus > Quercus alba. Next base: position 8,902,739 of record CM070304.1, on the reverse strand, counting down.
TGGTCAGACCTTGGTTAACAAGTGTTGTTGTGATGGAGAAACTGTGGATCATCTTCTTCTCCACTGTAAGTTTTCTCATGCTTTATGGAGTGCAATTTTCGAGGTATTTGGGATCCATTGGGTAATGCCGATGACAGTTAGCTCTCTCCTCTTTGCTTGGAGAAACTGGTTTGGAAAGCATTTGTCAACCATATGGAATATGGTCCCGGCATGCTTAATTTTGCTGGTTTGGATGGAACGTAATAAACACATCTTTGAAGACAAGTAGGGAACCTTAGATCTTTTAAAAGCTCTTCTCTTTGGTACTTTGTTTCAGTGGGCGCGTGTTTGGGGTTTTACAAATTGTATTTCCATTTCTAATTTCTTACATTCTATTAGATTGAGTCTTTGAACCTGCTGTAATTTTTCTTGATCAGAATGTTCACCATCGTGAACATGATGCTCAGTTTTTTTGAATGAAAGTTTTATTACCTATCCAAAAAAAAAAAAAAAAAAGTTAGAAAAACAGCAAAACATTTTGTAAAGAAATAGCATTTAAATATCTATAGGATTATGATATGTAAATTGTAAAAGAAAGGGCTAGACTTGGGGTTGTAAGGAAGAAGGAAAAGAGAATTTTATGGTGTTTAGGGCTTGTATAAACAGTACCTATGAATAATATCACAAGAAAGAGAAGAGGAAAAGAGAGTAGAGAAAGGGAGAAAATAGAAGATAAAGGGAAGAAAAGGTTTAGGATTTACTAGAAAATTCTAAACTTGAGTAAACTACCAAAACCCTTAATTTGCAGGGATTTCAAAATTTACAGGTTTGCCCCTTGATATAAAATTGACCATAACTTGTTAAATAAAACCCAAATTTAAAGATTTGTCAACCCTAGGACACATATAACTAGATCTTTAAAACTGCACTTCCAATTGTGTATATTTATAGGATTAAACTTAGCCATGGTTCCCCAAACTTTTTTTTTTTTTTTTTTTTGCTCGCCATTAGCTGGGAGCTGAGGTGTAGTAGGATTGATGGTGGGAACTTAGTAGAGATAAAAAGAACAAGTAGGTCAATAAATTGGACTTTTGAGCTCCTGAAATTTAGAATTTTGGATGAGGCTTGGGAGTGGATTGTGGATATCTTATAAGAACTAGGAAAGCATGGGATAGCTAAATCAAGTTTCAAGAAATGTTTGAATTTATTACAAGGCTATCCATGGTACCAATGGAAATTATTTCCCTTGGAAGAATGTATGGAGGGGTTAAGTCCCCTATGAGAGTGGCTTTATTTTTTTGGACAGCATTGTGGGGTAAAATTCTCACTATTGACAACATCAACAAGAGGGGTTTTTCATTAGTGGGCTGGTGTTGCTTATTTTGTTGTAGCAGAGAAACAGTGTACCATTTACTGCTCCATTGTGATGTTGTATATGCATTGCGGAATGAAATCTTTCGGATGTTTGGGGTTCAATGGGTGATGCCTCCATCAGTATTGTCCCTTCTTTGTGCTCAAGAGGAATGGATTTGGAAAACATTCTTTGGGCGTCTGGAGTATGGTTCCATCATGTACTCATGTTGATGTGGCTAGGGTGGAAGGAGCAGAATTCTCACATGTTTAATGACACTGAGAAATCTTTAGAGCAATTTTAATTCTTTTCCTATGCACCTTTTTTGCATGGGCGTGGCTTCCATTTTTGATTTTCATACCTAACTATTTCCTAATAATACTTATCACTTATCCCCCCACCCCCCCTCTAAAAAAAAGTAGTGTTAGAAGAGATGTAACGGACATGCAAATATAATGCACACTATACTGTAGGATCTTTTGATTTCATGGATGTAGGTTTTGGTCATATCTGGTGGAAGTTCTGTTGTTACATACACAGAGACTCATGCTTGCACAGTCACACATAAATTTTAGAGGGGAAAATGCATTACCTGTTACCTGCTTACCATCATAGATGCAATTTTACGTGTGCCTACTTTGAATTATAACAGTTCCTACTACAGGAACTCTGCTATTTTCATGTTATGGTCTGGCCATATATCTCTATATGTAGCTGAGTTGCCAATATGGATTCCCCACCCCCCCCCACCCCCCTTCTCCCTAATTATCTTCTGCCTATAACCTGTAAATCTCATGCCTCTGTTACTAGAAATGCAACTAATGTTCATGAACTCTTCGAACAGGTTTTTGATGAGGACATTGGGCAAGACAAGAGATTGGGAATAGCAAAGCTAACTTTGAATGACCTGGAAGCTGAAACCGAGAAAGAGCTTGATTTGAGACTGCAACCATCGCTTGACATGCTGAAAATAAAAGATAAAAAGGATAGAGGGACTCTTACAATTAAGGTAGAAATTGCTTCTCATTTTTATTAGTGATGTGTCTTCTATTGTATGTTAAAGAAAGGCCTGCAATATAATTATAAAAAATTTCTCATTCACATCATATGTATTCTATGCAGGGGGGTCTTGTCCCTTCTTTTCATAAAATTTTATTTTTATTTTTTTAATTCAAGGGTATTGTTATTTTTTTAATTTTAGGTCTTATACCACAAATTTAACAAGGAAGAGCAGTTGGCTGCTCTAGAAGAAGAGAAGATGATCCTAGAAGCAAGAAAGAAACTGAAAGAAGCGGGAGTTATAGGGAGTACAATGGACGCAATTGACGGAGCTGCAACACTGGTTGGGCCTGGTGTTGGATTTGTAGGTACTGGTCTTGGTGCTGGGGTTGGGCTTGTGGGAAGTGGTGTTGGTGCCGGAGTTGGGCTTGTGGGAACTGGCCTTGGAGCTGTTGGCAGTGGACTGAGCAAAGCAGGAAAGTTCATGGGCCGAACCATTACAGGGCAATCAAGGAAGAGTGGCTCCACAACTCCAGTGACTAGTGTCCAAGAAAATGATGATGCCAAGCTGCAGTAGGCTTCCTGCAGAATTGCTGCTGGAGTATGTGGTCTGACCTGTTGTTTATGCTTTAATGACTAGATAGAGATAAATTATTTTGCAATTGGTTTCGATCCTGTTCTATATGCTGGTGTGGAAAATAACATATTGTTTATATTGTTGGTTTCAGCTGTATCATCCTGTAATCATGATCATGTTCTGCCTTGCGTACTAATAATTTTTCAATCGTCATACACGTCTCTATGTTTAATCGAATTTTGGCTTCCACCTTAGTTCACTTTAATTGAATTTTTCAGAATGAAATTATTTATGGATAATTTTTGAATTTTTTTTTTTTTTTTTTTTTTTGCGACATTTGCTACTTAATCCAAATAATTCAAGAATGAAAAAGAAAAAAAGAAAAAAAAAAAAAAAAGGCATTTAGAACTGTAGGCAAAAACAAATGTCCATTAGAACTTGCATTGAGATTTCAAATTTTAACTCACTGCTTATCTATTAGTTCTGGTAATTTTCAAGGATTTCACATGTTCTATTGGTTTGGTTGCAAGCCCACTGGTTCCTAAGGCATATATTGAGTTTGCTACTATGCTTCTTTTCAAGTTTGCAATTAGTCTCCTTCATTAAAGGCCTTGTGTGTTTTCTACTGAAATTATGATGATTTTTATTTTCTCCTTTAGTATTTAAGCAGCCGGAGACGAAGATTGAATGGCAAAAGGTGTGGCTGTTTGAAGTTCTCACATGTACTCATGCTGAGGTAAGCTGAAGTGTACCAAAGAATGTTTTGAGAGATTGTAATCAGATAATTAGGACTTCTGTTGGATGATGTGATGGAATTTCAGCAATTTAGATTAAGTACGAGCAATGTTGTTATGGTTTTTATAAAAGTACTGAATCAGTAGGAAGAAGAGATTTATCTGCCTTGATGTTTTTTAGATTCATTTTGCTACAATACACATCATAAATACAAACTTACATTGGTAGGAATATTAAAATGTGTTTTTTTTGTAGAATTGAATTTAATAGTTCAACATAGGATAAGTTTCTCTTATTTCCGTTAATATGAAAAAGTTTTTAAACAATGAAGTTGGCATAGAAAAGATAAACTTTAGGAATACCACAAAATTTTCACAAAAAGGCATATTTCAGGGGATTAAAGTATTGTTGAGCTCAATTACTATTTACTACTAGGCCCAAAGATTTATACACCCTCGTGATTTTTAGTTCATTCCTTGGGGTCCATGCTTACATAGAGTAGTTGGCTAAGTTGTGGAACAATTATGTGAGAAATAGCTTCCTCTTACAGCAAAAAATACCATTCTTATAGCATTGAATTTTCCCTGATCCTTGAATTCAAAAAGGTGTTAGAATGTTCTGCGTGGTCTCACAAAAATCAAATTTTGTTTTGTTTTTGTTTGTTTCGTTTCTTTCTTGGGGGGACAAATTCCTGATGCAGGTGTATATTTTTAGTTAATACTGCCATGTGGTTCTCAGCATGCCACTGTTTCTTTATCTGAATGGTTGATTTCATGTAATTTGGCGTGGATGGTGTAAAGGGGCTTATTGAAGTGACAAATTATGTTGGGGCTTGCAAATAGGACTATATGTAATATTATGGATTTTTACTCGCAGATTTGGGCTAGGATTGAAGCCCAAATTAGAGACGCTGAAGCTGCCTTACGAAGGAAGGAAGAGGCTGAGTGTAAGCAGCAGTAGGAGAGAGAAAGGGAAGCTGCTCAAGTTGCCCTGCAGAAGGTTTATTTTTGTCTTAATTATTTTCTACAATTTTAACATATAGACTTTGATTTACTTGATTATCTGGGACTTCTTTCTGATGTTTCTCTCCTTGCAGATGGAAAAAACTGTTGATTTTGAGGAGAATATGGTGATCCAAAAAGAACTTGAGATGTTATTTGGCTGTTCAGCATCATCTCGTCTGCTCCATGGATCTTTAAGTAGAACCCAATTAGAACAGTTAGGGTTATTTATCAAAGACAACGATGACAATGAACAACAACTTGATTTTGATGGGGAAGAAGGGGAAATTTTTTCGTGACATCCGACTCCTCTATCTATTCAACAATTGTATATAGTTATTTTTTCCAGCTCTGCTTGTTTATATCATCATAGTGGATGGAAAAGGGGCATTGGTTGTAAATGACTATTTTTTTAGGGGTGATACCCTCCTGATAGGGAACTAATAGAAAGTTAGTGTTTACAATGTATATAAATTGCAGTTTTAAACATTTCATCTTTATAATTGGATCTCTCTCATGTTTCTATTTAATCTAGACAAAATATTGCTCTATTTAAGTTCAGGTTCTAGCAGATATGGTTGGCGTGTGGTGAAGAGAACTTTGACAAACTTATAATTGGATGAGCATCGTTATTTGGAGTTACATATAACCGCGTATTTGCAACCAAAAATAAAAAAAAGAATATAGCATTGTGAGACCAAAAATGAATGATGTAGGGACAAACATCAACGATTCATGATGCTCTTTTTTTTTTTCTTTTATTTCAGAAACTAAACTAATTGTCATTGAACATCATATAAAGATCATTAAAAAAGTAAAATTTTGCATTGTAAATTCTTTAGCAAAATGAAGAAGAGCCTGAGATAGCCACAACTGAGTCTAGAATCCTAGAATAAGCCTTTTGAAGTGCCAATAGTTGTTGCTCTGGGTACAACTTTCGTTCTTATTGCTCCGGGTTTTGATAGCAACTGGGATAAGGCTTCTGCATCCAGAAAACGTCTTGCATCCTCTAGGCATCATCCTAAAAACACACACTAAGCAGATCATGCGTTGTAGTGATTCTTAGCATTTCTGTCAAGTTTCTTCTGTCAAGTTCTCTCTCTCTCTCTCCCTGAGAATAATATAGCCATTTTAGACTTTGCTCTCTCACTCCCTCTCTAATTGAGCTTTCCCCTTGCACCAAAAATTAGAAGGAAAAGAAGAAAAAGAAAAAGAAGAGGATTAAGATCTTAAAAACTCCATAGAATTCTTATAATCATATCCATTCATATAATTCAATTTTAGTGCAAAATATGATGCTGGTTTATAAGTTTTAGCTCATTAGCAATTTTAGTCCTTAAAACTAAAAGTGATTACATTTAGTTCTTAACAATTTATAGTGATTGGTTCGAGTTCTTAAGAAAGATAAAGTGATATTATTAGTAACTACCAAATTGAAAATGATTATATAAGTCCACCATTCGAACTCAGAGAAAAGTAATCTAATCACCGCTTGCCACATGTCTAAGTTGTGTCGAAGTGTGTGACTTTTTGACATCCCCCCCCCCCCCCCCCCAAAACACCAATCTTCTTATAACAAAAAATTCATTAATGAAATTTAGTATAATGTTTTACTTGATTCAAACATTTAAAATCACTAATTGAATTAGTTATCTCAACCAAAATTATGGCAAAATATAATCTAACAATAAAATATTTACAACATTGATTACAAACATCACTCACCTTTTTAAAGAGTCCACTTAATGTGTCATCCTTCGATATTGAAGTTGAGCTAATTTTCCTCTCCTTGGCCTTGCTTGAAGTCAATGCACCTTTAAGTTTTTTGTTAGGCTGTCCAATATTTAGAGAAGCTTCTTCTTGGACTTTTGTAGGTACTTTTTTACAAATACCAATATCGTGACCTTTAACTCCAGCTAAGTGTGCTTTAATCCTTGTAGCACCCCAGCAAAATTACATTCACAAAACTTACATTTGAAACGACCATTTAGTTCTTCAACATACTCTCAAAATCGATCTTTCTTTCGAACCATATTTCTTTTGCCTTACAATAAATAGATAAAGAATATAATATTAGAATATGAAAATTGATAGTAAAATTGGATCAATAGAAGAGTAACAAATAATTTAAAATTAATGGATCTATAGATTTATAAAAATAAGCTTTTTCATGAAAAAGAATAAGCTTTTTCTAATTTTTTAAAAATATTATATAATTATGTTGTGTCTTTTTCTCTCTATACTCTATAGCACATACATATACTATAAATATAATTAAATCAAAATCAGATTAACTTTTTGTACGCGCCTAAATTTTAAAGGCTAGATAAGCTTCTTATTTTCTTTTCTTTTCTTTTTTTTTTGAGAGAAAAATGAGCTTCTTCTTGAACAATTTTAGTAGTTTTTTACAAATAACAAGATCAATAACTTCAGCTAGATGTGATTTAATCCTTGAAACACCTCCATCAAACTTATGTTCACAATACTTACATTTCTAAAAAAAACTGTTCTCAGTTGTACAAAAGAAAAAAAAAATGTGAGATTTAAAAAAAATAAAAAATCACAAAAAAAAAGAAAAAGAAAAAGAAAAGAACTCGAGTGTTTGAAACTCGAGATTCTCAGTGGAACTCGAGTTTTGTAGACTCCACTCAAGAACTTGAGTATTTAATTCTTGAGATCAAAACTGCTCAATCCTTTGTTTAGGCCGAGTGATTGCTCTATTTTTCCTAGTGGAACTCGAGTTTCATAGACTCGAGTTCCACTGGGAAACTTTTTTTTTCCTCTGGACGTGCAAAACTGCTCAATAGGCAAACCAGAAACTGGGAAATTTTTTTTTATTTTTTTCCTGGACATGCAGGCAAACCAAAAACTGAAATGTGTGCATGCACTTGCTGAGAAACAGAGATAGAGAAGCTGAGAATGTAATCCATAAACACTCATTGAGAGGCAGAGAAGATGAGAATGTAAATGCACTTAAATTACATCAAAAGACGTTCTCAATAGGCACCAAACTATAGAAACTATTACGCTCTCTGCATAAACATAGTTTTACAATGCAAATGCACTTATATCGCAGCAAAAGGCATTCTCAATATATCAACATTCTAAACATGCACAACCACGCTTAATTTGCAGTTCTAACCATACTACTTAAATCACAATCTTCATAGAGGTACATTGGATAGAGGTTTACAAGTACATTCAACAAAAACCAAAAAGTTCACATAGAGTCAATACAACGTAGTCACTTTTCCTAAGATCGGCGGTCCGCACGACAAAAATGTCGTCCATGGAAGCATGCCTGAAAAATGTAGAGCAATCACGTTAGGAGACAAGATAGTAAACATTAGGTAAACATCGAATGAACGAAAATGATTTAACCGATGCATAACTTTTTGCCATCTACCTACCTAGTGTGGAACATGACCGCTTGTGGAAGCATCACGGGATTACGGACATTTTCTGTGGTTATGCCCGGAAGCATGACACAGTCCACATGTCTGCTTGGATTGACTCTCTATCAAATCTGCGTCCTCCCTTTGCCAAGCAAAGGGGGCTGAGCAGGCCACAAATCTTAGGACTTGTTTCAGGCTTAATTAGATTTTTCAATAGGCTCATTTTTCTACCAATCAACCCACTTGAAGTCTGTGTATTATTTTTAATATTTCACATATATGACAATTGATAAAACACTCCTGAATCAATGAAAGTGGATTTTACACTCATGGTCCATGGGAAAAGATCAATGAAAGTGGATTTTTAAAATTTCCATATTCTGGATCTTATTGCAAGCAAATCTAATTTTTTCTTCCTATACATATGTATTTTTTCCCAATTTTTTGTTCTCTTTTATTGCTTCCAGGTCACATTAGCTTTTATTTTCCCGGATCTGGGGTAATTTTTACTGGAGACACTTTGTCAGCTTATCGTGTGGAAAGCTTTTTGAAGGAACCCCTGAACAGGTAATCGTGGCTTGCATTCCTAGTCATGCCCTATTCCAGAGATCTGATATTTATAAACTGTGTTTTTACTATGACATCTATCCTGTATGACTATATATTAAAAAGTTGAAGAATAGATGTTTTAGATTTATTTGTTAATAAAGTTGAACAAGAGGTAACTAATCTGTCATGCAATAGGGTATTGATTACAGTTGAAAGTAAAATCATGATCTTTACATCTTATCCATTTAGCTTTGCTTAGAATATTTATGTTTTCTTTTTTGTTTCTAAAATTTAAATATTTGAATGTGAAATTTTTTGTTACTATACTATTATATATATATATATATATATATATTGGAAAATGCATTTGATGTGGTGTGAGCTTCACAAATATATAATTGAACATTTTACATGTCACGAGAAAGATATATTTAAAATTTATGTTGTCAGATATTGAAATGCTGAAGTTGTCTGGTTGTATTGCTAAAATGTGTTCTTTTTGACAATTTAAATGTCATTTTAATCTTGTATATATATAATTTTGAAGGTGATGGAATGAAAATATATATAGTCTTATCAGACATTGGCACAGAAAAATTGGGGTTTTCATAACCTTTTTAATTGTCTATACTCTACATTGCATTGCATAACTTGAACCGTCTTGCTCTTTTCTTATCTTTGGTAGTCTTCCTTGGCAAATTAAAGTTGCAACTCAAAAAAAGAAGTCAGAAAAGGTTAGAGAAATAAAGGATTCCACTTGTATTGAGGTATTATTTTTAAAAATAACTTACCAATTACACGGGAACAGAAAAGATCAAGGCTGGATTGAATCCCCAATTATAGCAAAGTACTCTATTTAATCCTGAGTTATAGATGTACTTCTTTTTGCTTTCCGTTCTTTTAGCATCTTTTTTTAAATAATGCCAATAAGCTGCTCTTTAGTATAGATTTTCCTTGCATGTAGAAAAGTATTCCTTTGCTCCTGCACTATTAATGATCTTACAGTAGCACTCTTTGTAGTATGGAGCTTCGAATTGATGAGGAGTCAGAGATCGTGCGCCCTAGTCCGCTTGATGAGTCATTGTTGATGCAACAATGATATCATCGATTAGAGGACATTTGCAATAGCGAGGTGAAATATCTAGTTCTAACAACCAATTTTTACGTTATCTTTGACTTTTAGTTAGCAAGTTCTTTCAAAGTTGTATATCTAGTTCTAACAACCGCTATAATTTTTATCAATTTTACAGGACCCGGGCCCACTTACGTGCCGTGGTTGCACTAAGGAGATGGCAAACATTCAGATGCAAGATAATTGGGTGATTGACATTATCAAGTTGCTAAGGCTGGAAGCATTGTTTAGGACCCCTTTTAGAGAGATAGATCATTGCCTAATATCGGCCCTAGTTGAGCGATGGCGGCCGGAGACTCATACATTCCATCTTTCACATGGTGAGATGTCAATCACCCTACAAGATGTGGAGGTTATTTTCGGACTTCCTATAGACGATGAGGTCTTGGTTGGGCCAACTGCTGTGGTGGATGGGAATTGGACGCAACTATGCATGGAGTTGCTTGGTTTTACTCTGGCAAATGAGAACAAAACTTTGGTGGGGCAAAGAATTTTCATCAGCCGCCTTGTTGACGCCATTGCAGAGCCACTGCCTCATGATGCAACAGAGATTCAGATACATTAGTATGCCCGGAGCTATATTTTAGCGCTACTAGGGGATAAGCTTTTCGTGGACAAGTCGGTAGATAGGTGCATCTGATGTTCTTGGAGTTCCTGCGAAACCTTTGTGATCTGCCACAGTATAGTTGGGGTAGTGGTTGCCTGGCATGGCTGTACAAAGAGTTGTGTCGGGCAAGCAAGAAAGGGGCATCACAGATTAATGGGGCGTTGCAATTGGTCTAGTATTAGGCATGGGCGAGGTTGCCATTCTTGTGCCCGAGGATAGGGCCCCCACCTGGATGTGATTATGGCCCTTGGCCAAAAGCTCCACTTGCATTTAAGTAAATATTTTCCTGATATTTAGTGTGTTATGTTGATATTATCTTATCTTATGTTATTCGCTCGTAACTGTAGGTGGGTGCAGGTGCCAAGCCCGAAGAGTAGGCCATCTGGCATGGCCTTGATCCATTATCGCAAGCAATTAGTTAGAATGCAGCTAGACTAGGTAATAATATACAAAAATTCTGTTTGGTTATGGTAATTTTCCTTAAGAATATGATTGTTTCATCCTTTAACATATCTTCTGTTTTAATTTTTGTTTTTCCTTTTATCTATGTATTCTCTCTTGTTTCACATTTTAAGATGTTATGATAATTGTTTTTTGTTTCTATTGTAGATTATGTGGCAGCCATATGAGGCAGACTTCGGCCACCTTCCTGACTTTTGCGTTGCAGGGAGGGATACGTGGACGGCAAGGGTGCCACTTGTGTGTTTTTGCAAAGTAGAGACACACCACCTAGACTGTGTCCTTCGACAGTTTGGGTTGGCACAAGAGTGGCCCGACCATGTTGTGTACGATGATAGACTGCATAGAATAGACTTGTGTGGGAAGGTGGAAAAGAATTGGAGGGAGGAGCATGGACCGTATATCCTTACATGGGATATGAGACAACGACGACTTTGCCATGCACCTCCTCAGACTGGTGAGATGCCCTGCGATCATGACTATTACTGTTGGTACCATCCGGTCACTCGAAAGTATGTCGACCGCAATAGCGCTAAATTAGATATAATGGTAATGTGTTCTAATTAAATTTTATTGCCTGGTTTGTTTTTTCTTTAGTACATGTACAAATGTAGAATCAATTGATTTCTTTTTTCAACAAATCTGGTTTGATCTGACTGACATCTAATTAAAAAGACTTTTTGTTATATATAGTATTCTAATAAAACTTTTAGTTCTTAGTTGAGTATCTGAATAGATTAATAAGTACTATATTATCCATTCTATAATTGATACATAAATGTCTAAAATCTGATTGTACTGGTTCTTTCTCCGTTTCAGATTGAAAGTTATTTAGTGCTGTTGGAGATGCTTCTTGTAGGCAGCCGAGAACACAACCATGTCCGGCGCGCCCTAAATAATGTGGCTCGGCTTGGTGGTGGTCGTGCAGCAAATGGGCAGGCGAACAATGGGTATGAGACTGAATCAGTAGCTACTGCAACCCCAAGCACAAGTGCAGCACCCGTAAGTACACCGATCCGTGGTCGGCCTACTACAGCAAGCCTAAGCACAAGTGTAGCTAGGGGCTGTGGTCGGCCTGCTACAACCCCTCGGGTTGTAACTAGTCCTGAGATACCTGCACCTATCCCCCACGCATCTCCTCAGCCCGAGGTCCCTCCACCCATCCCAGATGCATCTCCTCAATCCGAGGTCCCTCCACCCATAGTAGATGCATCTCCTCAACCTAAGGTCCCTTCACCCACCCCACCTTCGTAGCCCAATTTTGATCTCGGTATTGATCAAAATTAGACCCCTCCTATTCTCCCTGAGACACCCTCATATTCCCCCACCAGCTCTAGTGCACCCACTCCTGGCCTCTACACAGAGCATCATTACCCACCTACCTCATCCTCATCTGACCCTCTAGGACCTCCGGTTGGGATTGACACTCTATAGCCACATGGAGGTGTACCGGACGAGCATCCCCCTCATTAGCCCTCACCCCCACAAGGTAGACCACAACACACTAGAAGAGCACCCACTTGTGGAACAGGTGGACACAAAATAGGACACCAAGGCAGCTCTATGGTATGATAACATTAATTTGCTTGTAATGATGTATATTTTGTAGTTCACTTTATTCTTATCATTACACCGAATATTGATTTTATGCATCTAATGTCTTTGCAGCACGATGATGAGCCTAAGGATGATGCCCCGCAGCCTCCTCCCCCACCCAAACATTACACGAGGGTTAAAAAACGCAAAATGGGTGAACCTTGAAAAAGAGGTTTGTTAAAGAGGTAAATTTCTGATGAATCACTAGACTTGATATTCTCCAACTCGCTACTTATGTATCTTTTAGCCCGAGGTAAATCTTATTGGGTTTACTGCCTGCTTCAATAAAGATTGAAAACTTGGATGTTGGTGCCATGTCACAGTTTAGAAACTAAAATTGTACCAATCTATAGCAACTATAGAGCTTGGAAGATATGAGATCGAGACATGGTACTTTTCCCCCTTTCCACTAGAATACAATGATTGTGTGAAGTTGTACTTCTGTGAGTTTTGCCTCAATTTCATGAAGCGTAAAGAACAACTTCAGAGGCATATGGTGAACAGTGCTTCATATTCCACTGTCTTCACTCACTATATACTTTCAGTTTGTGGTATACTTGGCCTTTAAGGTGGAATTGTATTGGCAGCATTGAGCTGTATTCAGTTCATCGGTTATAAACGTTAATGTTCTGAATTTTGTTTGTCAATTTGTAGTCTAATGTAATGACTTTATATTATTGGGTTTTCTCATATGTTCTTTGATTGCTTAAGTGAAATTTGTGCTGGACATGGTTTGTCAGAAGCCTTGATGGATAGAAACCACATGGTTTGAACCTGGTCTACATGGCATTTAGATCTCTTCCTTTTGATGTCTTTAATAGGTTTAAATTTTACTATGACTTATTACTATATTATTTTAAGAAGAGAGAGGAGATAGAAATTTGTGTTATTGAGTGGTTAGATTTCATTTTCTTGGCTATCTTTTTTGTTAGCGATTTCCCTTTCTTCCTTTAATTTTTTGCAATTTTTGTATGTATTTGGTCTATTTAATTCTTATTCTGCATGTGTAGAGGAAGTGTGATCTCAAGCATCCCCCTGGAGATGAGATATACCGATGTGGTACTTTTTAGTGGCGATTACTTTTTTCTTTCTGACATTCTTCTGACTCCCGATTCAATAACAATGTTACAGCAGAGTAATGGCTATATCCCTAAGTTAATACTGTGTTTGAACTTGACTTATTCGTCAGAACTCTGATTATAGAGGGTACTAAAATTAGTTTTAAGATACAAGGTTTAAGTGGTAGATTTTAGTTTCTACGGGCTTCTTGTCTTTTGGCTCATGACAATTTTGGAACTACAAGTTGTAGGCAATATCTTCAACCTCCCATCTGTTTGTTATTCCATTGCTGACCTTCCTCATGAACCGTTTGATCCTATTTTACAACTTTTGTTAATGTTTGTTAAATATAATGGATAAGCAGAGGGACAATTTTCAATATAGACATGAGTTTGAATCTTTCTGAAATTTCTGAGATTTACATATATACATAAGCATGTTTTGTCTGCTGGTGCAGGAAAAGCATTCAGAGTCGTCTTATAATTTAGCATGTATCCTCAGCCTTCCTCCCTATCAAAGGAAAGGCTATGGCAAATTTCTAATTGCCTTTTGTAAGTTATTTGCCTACGGAAATTCTACTTTCTATTTTGCATGTCTTTGTTTTGGTCATGTATTTTCAAGCAGAAAGAATATCTAACAATATTTCTTGCATGTAACAGCTTATGAACTTTCCAAAAAGGAAGGTAAAGTCGGCACACCTGAAAGACCCCTTTCTGATCTTGGGCTATTGAGGCTATTGAGCTACAGAGGATACTGGACCTGGGTTCTTTTGGACATATTGAAAAAGCAGAAGGGCAATATTTCTATCAAGGTAGCTTTGTTTGAATGTTTGTTAAGATCCAGACAAGTTTGCCTTCTGTGGCTCAATTGCTTATTGTCTTCTGTGAATTTTTTTGGCGTGTGAATATCCCACAGAAATGGTTTGAAATGTTATGTTTAGAGTTTTTACTTTTTACAACTCTCATTGCTCACATTACTGTGTCTGAAATGACAACATAAGTAATCTGCACCAAATGATTTTTGAAATAGGAGCAATGCAAAGATTGGGCTCCGCACCCTGAAAATTAGAAAACATTGGATTTGTCTATAGATATAGTAAAACCTGATAATTTTGTACGATATATTATTGTAGATGTTGATCTTTGACAAATCACTCTTAGCATTATCTTATCTTATCTTTTTTTCTGTCCGGTAAACATTTCTAGAGTTATTCCATTGGTGTTTTTTTTTTTTTATGAACTTTTCTGGTGAACCACCTGCTTTCTGCTGGTTATTATTGTATTAGTACTTTTCTATAAATCCTTCACTCTTTACAGGAACTTAGTGACATGACAGCCATTAAGGCGGAGGATATCCTGGCCACCCTTCAGAGCTTAGAACTGATTCAGTACAGGAAAGGGCAGCATGTCATCTGTGCTGATCCAAAGGTCTTGGATTGTCTTCAATTATTAAATACAATTAAAGATTTATTTAGAATGTAATTATAGAATTAGGACTGTGTGAGTTCCTTTTCCCATAATTTTCATGTAACTGAAAACTTTTTCATCAATATAATCTTTTGAAGATCCCTGTTGTGTTGAGTGCTGAGGATGGTCATTTGCTGGGGCTTTACTGTTCAAGTTTCCTTAGCAACCCTTGGCTTTCTGATGGATGCACTATATGATCATATCTTCTTTCTGGAGAAGCAGTCAAGTAATACTTTCTGTGAATGTGTTGAGGTAACTGTAATGGCTGGCAGCTGGCTACATACCTTTTCATTTTTACTTATTTTTTTCTCCTCAAGTGGTCAGACATTGTAATATCATTTCTACAATCAACTCATGATATCATCTGTCAAATTACAGTATGGAAGTATTACGTATCAGCCCTGCTGAGTCAATTTTTTCATGGAATGTCCTTACATTGGATGGGGATAATATTGTTGCTGGTAACATCTAATGCTGATTTTTACCCATATCCTGACCTATAATAGTTTATAAAATTGGCATAAAATTTATGTTGTGTTTTACTATTTGAAGTGTCTAGCAGTCCAGTTAATGTTCCTCAAATCAAGTATGGTTGTATTGTTGAGAAAAAAACTAAAGCTGCTGCTTGGAGTTGGTTAGATGTATCAAGCTCCATATTCAAATGCTCTGAGAAGGTGTACTTAATTTTCTTGTTTGTGTTATATGAATCATTTTTTTGCATATAGAGATTGTCTTGCTAACAATTCTCCTATTGCTTCAGGTTAGATCTTTGCTCTCATCTCTTCGGGCCAAAATGGGCAAATGCCCTTTTTTCGGAAATTAAACATCTTTGTGCCCTCATTCTGAAACTAAATAGGGAAATGCCCCTCTTTTGTAACTCGATAATCCTAAAATCGAGTTATATGAAATACTCGATACTTATATAATCGAGTTATATACACGTTTTTCCCGCACTGCTGGCATTTGTTTTTTTTGAATCTCTACTTAACTCGATTATTTAAAAATCGAGTTAGTTATACTGTTATAAGTACTGATTTCGTACTGCCTTTGTGTCAGGTGGAGTGTTTCAATGTAACTCGATTTATGTAATATCGAGTTATAAAGTATACTTGATATCCGTAAAGTCGAGTTATTCTCTTATAATTTCTGCACACCTTCTCCCACTCAGTGTGCCTTGCTCTCTGCTCAACTGAGGACGGTTTCTGCTGAACTGAGTTGGAACTCCTCCACGGATCAACAGCGGCTTTCTTCAAACTCAATTGAAATTTGTATCACCTCAGGTAAAAAATTCACATCACAATTTTAGGGCAATGTTATTTTCATTTGATATTGTAATAAATTTTGATTTTTTGGGTTGAATGAATGTGAAGTAAGTACATTGGTGTGATTTTGGTTATTTGTTGTAGTAAACGTTGGTGAGTTTCTTCAAACTCAATTGAAATTTGTATCACCTCAGGTAAAAAATTCACATCACAAATTTAGGGCAATGTTATTTTCATTTGATATTGTACAAAATTTTGATTTTTTGGGTTGAATGAATGTGAAGTAAGTACATTGGTGTGATTTTGGTTATTTGTTGTAGTAAACGTTGGTGAGTTTCTTCAATGAAATAATTTCTTTACTATAGCAACATTTTGTATTGCACATAATCATCATTGGTCAGACATTTACAACAACATTTAGTGTTGAAGACAATGTGTAGACATTACCAACAGTGTCTATTGTTTATGGTCAAATGTTGGTGTTAGTGTTAGTATTTCATTTTTAGCATGCAATAGTACACAATTTTATGAATGTCTTTGCTGTGTACCATTCTATGCAGGATTACTTTATTTAGCAACAGTTGATACACACTGTTAACTTGATCATTTGGTGTTATTGTATTCAGTGTCAATGTCTGGTTCTGGCAACCCACAACTCTATAGGCCTCATGATGTGTTCACTGCTATGGGTCGTTGTTGGGTATTGGAAGATGAGTTCAGCTATCCAATCAATCCGAATTTACGAAATAGTGCTTACGTTCACAATACCATGAGACAGGAGTGGGCTTGGTTATTTCGTGAACAACAAATGTTTTATGATGAGTTGGTTGGTTTGAAGTTGCCAGTGCCTCGGCGACTCGCATCACAAATGCCCAGAGACAGCATCGACGAACTTCGTAAAGCATTGAACCGCATAAGAGAAGAAAATAATCGAATGAAGATACGTCTTAATCGATATCGGACCCAAGTCGAGATTCGAGAGTCAGTGCAGGAAGGGTGGTACGAGCATGCACAGTTCATGCAATCACTTCTTGCTGATCCCATTTATCAGTCAGACGTGGAGATGTCAGATGAAGAGTAATCGTGTCGTGTCGTGGTGTAATTAGATTTTGTTGGAGAACTATTTTGCTTAACTATGTGTTATATGTATGGTTGCATTTGTACTATGTAAACCTTATTATTGATTATGAGAAGCATGCACGTTATTCGTAATGTAGATTATTCTCACATAAGTCATAAAAGTCAAATATTCTCACACATGATGTTTTTCAATAAGCACATACGACATAACACAGAAAACATAAAATAACTTACACTAACATTATTAACTTAACCATAGACATAACACACACAGTGGCATTCATTCTGATAGGTAGTCCTCGTAGTTGAGGACATTGTTACGTTCTGCCGGAGTGAGTTGCCTGTTTGTTGCAACGGCTTGCTCCTCCGCCAATTGTATCATATGATACCTGGACCTACGAAGTATCATAAGATTGTTCTCTTTTTTTATTTTCGTCACTGCACGCTCATATTGGTGCATGTTTTGTCGTGGCAGTGTGAGCGAGCTACGCTCGACAAGAGGCGCTCCGATTTGCAGGAGATCATTGTGTAGAGCGTTGGACTCGTTCACGCGAAAGTCCCACTCCTGTTGCAATCCGGCATAGTATTCCCTCTCGTCAGAATCTCTTTGCGTTCTATAGTTATTTGGAAAACGAGGTAGCATCCAATTACGCATTGACATTGGAAAATGTGAGTTTAGATCGGTATGTGTAGAAGTTTTGCAAGGGTAGATGTATGTAAATGGGACTTCGGTATGTGTAGATGTTTTGCAAGGGTAGATGTAAATGGGACTTTATATAGGGGTTTTGCAAGGGCAAGTATTCAGGTGGATGTGACTATAAGTATTCACGTGAATAAAGATGATATGAGTTGACAGTATATTGTTCAGTGGTGTCTGTTGGTGCATGTGATTCGTTGAGGTAGTTGTTTCATATGGCTATAGCTTGTGCTACAGTAGCGGGCTGGTGATGTGTACTGCAAAAGAGGTTGCGTATTTATTCACGTGAAGACTATTCAACATTGATGTGCTTCATCTGACATGATTTGACGAGACAATGTTGAGCCCATGTTAAATGTATCATAAACTTCTCAGGGATGCTATAGGTACATCCTTTAAAAATGCTGCATTGCAAAAGGATGCATAGCTGTGTATTGACGTGCGTTTAGGTGATATGACTGGATAGGGTTCAACAGTGCAAAGCTATTGAGCAGCACTACGAACATCAATGTAGCAATAGGACCAATAACACTCAAAATTGATGCACAAAATTTTCTGCGTTGCTATGTGTATTGACGTGAGTGTGGATGGGTACTTCTGGTCAGGGTTCAACAATACTGAGCTATCCACCATAGCTACAGTCATTGCTCCCTATGGTGGAATTTGGCAAGTATGATTGAAGAAAGCTGATAACAACATTAGGTTTTGTAATGGTTGGCAGGATTTCGCTGAATACCATTCTATCTGTTATGGTTATTTTTTAGTCTTCAAATATGAAGGAAATTCAAGCTTCCATATTGTTATATTTGATTGAGATTCAATATCCACGTAGGAAGAATTGTAAATTGGAAGATCATCAGGTAAAAATATCAAAAACTTAGATGAAGATGATACAAACATTTCTTCCTTAATGTACAAACCCATAAAACATGAAGTCAGAGAAAAGTTTGTTCTTAAAAAATTACCGATTATGTCTAGAGGAAGAGAGAGAGAGCAATCCAAGCAGCCAAAAAATTGAAGCCTAAAAATCCTTCTTTCATGGGTATCTCGTGGCCACATAATATGGTGAGCCTTTATACATAATGTGATTATGATGTTCTCTTAAATATGGCTTGGAAACATATATGGGAAGCAAGTATATTATTGGGAAGCAATTTGTCACACATCAATGTCTTGTGCTATTACCCTCCATCAAAACATATTAAGCAATGAGATTCGGGGAAGGCTGGGTTGCATTTTCGAAAGACAATAATTTAGAAAAAACGAGATGTCACTGCCAATGAGGTGATCGAAAGGACTCCTGTTGTGATTAGTGTCTCAATATTTCACTTGGTTGACCATCAGAGTTTGGACAAGGATAACTTGTTTAAAATTTAAACTAGTGATGTTTATGCTTATATTTAATTAGGGACTTTGATCACTACTATGGTTTATTTCTGATGGATGTGGATTTAAGACTTTTCTCTGACCAGTTTGGTATGTCTTGTTCAAAACTATTCAGAATTCCTGTGCTTCATCTGACATGACTTGTTGAGACAATACTGAGCTGTGTTCAATGTATCATGAACTTTTCAGCCATGCTCTGCATCCTTGAAAACGGTGCATTGCAAAAGAAGGCATATCTGTGTATTGACTGGACAGGGTTGAACAGTGCGAAGCTGTTAAGCAGCACATGTAGCACTACGAACAACATCTGTGTACCAATGGTGGACAGCTCACACCCAAAATTGATGCATAGCCAATTCAGGGATACTCTGCCTCTTCGAAAACGGTGCATTGCAAAGGGTTGCACATATGTGTATTCACGTGAATGGGGATGGGTACATGTGGTCAGGGTTCAATAGTTTCGAGATGTTGAGTATCACATGCAGAACTACATCAATCAAGTGTAGCAATGATGGACAACTTACCCCCAAAAATTTGCTTACACTTTTGAAGGGTCCTCTGCATCCTTGAAAATAGTGCATTGCAAAATGTTGCATATCTGTTTATTCACGTGAGCATGGATGATATGACTGGACAGGGTTCAATAGTGTCGAGTTGAGCAGCACATGCAGAACTGCGAACATGACTTCGCCGAACAGTGCCAAGCTGTGTTAGCCTTTTCCAACCTCACTTGCCAAATGCTAGTATTATGAGCAGTGAGTGTATCAACAGTAGAGAGTTTTATCCCCCTATTTCCGTACAAACTTTTCAGGGAGTCTTTGCAGGTAGAAAATGTAGTTACATTTTCTCAACATCAATGTAAAATTACATGAAGAAAACTATGCTTCCAAGTTTTACATCAATGGCTTCCGAGCATCACAATTGCAATATTAGGGAGCTTCCAAGCAATGCTACAACAAACCAATAACTTGAATGAAACATTTGAAAGGCTGATCAGGCTTTTAGGCCTTTACCCTATTTTTAAGCAAACCAAATATCGTTGTGAGAGTGTGTTGGGTGAGCCATATGGATTTTCAGTGAGTGAGTGGTTAGTCTGGTTTGGACAAGTCTTTATGTAATGTATCTATATAAAGTAGGACACTATTACAACTACGATACACAGATACGTGCATATTATATCGTGACTCAAACAACTCATATAAAAGAATTATTCGTATTATTGAATCATATGCGCGGTTGGTCTATGTGGTTTGGATCAGTCTGTATGTATTGAATCTATTAAATTTTCCTACAAGTAATGTGCAATAAATATAATTTGGAGGCATTTCACTTCCTAAGGTTTTCCCTACATTACAAAGCAAAGGACATTGTTCGTCCATGACCCACATTACTTGAATGTAGCAACAAAGAACACGTATGAAAAAAATGAGAAAGTGATTTCACATAAACTTAGCCAAAAGTAATAAACAGTTAATCTTTAGAGTTGCAAAAGTTGAACATACATAATCATCATTTGTCACACATTAACAATAACATCACAGATTTCCCATAATGTGTAGACATTAACAACAACGTCTAATGTTCGTAGGTAGAAATTTTTGGAAATCATCATTGCTTGAATCTGAGAAGTCTGAAATATCTGTTTCATCATCTAACGCAGTAATTTCATTAATAGACTTCATGGCTCGCTCTTGCGCCTTCCCCTTTAGATGCTTCCTAGCTTTTTGGATTGCGTGAAAACGATCTAGTCGCCTTTGCATTTGATTGTTCTCTTGTTCAAGACGAGCAAGTATGTTGGCAGGTTCATCTCTAGGTAACTCGGCAGAGCGTGCCTTAGGAACTCGTAGCCCGTGCCATCGACAATACACCTCTAACTCACACCTCTTCTCGTATAGGGTTGACCATGGTGGTTCTGCTATAGTGAACTCTATTGCGGTGGTATCTGTACTTAGTTTTGTAGGTTTGCCGACCATGATGTGTCCGATGCTTCCAAGACTCTCATACGTGTATATTGGCATATTAACGAAATCTCTCTTCTTTCCAACCCATTTTCCTCCATAGTGGTCTGTGTATGTATGTAGTTGTTGATCTGTTGGAACTTGTGATGATGCATTTGTTGAAGTAGGTCCAAACTTGTTTCGCATTGTACGATTTGATGTTGAGGCATTGCGACTCATAGCTTAATCAATCTACGAAGTTAGCGGGGTAGAAAGTTAACATTATATCACTGGTGCATTTATAACCTCATTTCACGGTCCAGGCATTACAGTTTCACTTATTAGGGCCTGTCATGTCAAACCCTTCCGGAAAAACGCTATATGAACAGGATTTTAAATGTTCCTAATGTCACATCAAAGGTGGGCAGTAGTTGCAACAGTAGATGTAAATGAGACAACTGTGCATCCAATTTCACAATTTTGTATTCACGTGAGTGTGGGTGTGAAACAGTGTTGACCTGGGTATCCACATCGTGTAGAGCACCGAACATGACTTGACTAAGCAGCAGCGTCTGTTGGCGCATGTGCTGCGATTGAAGGAGTTTGATATGACTACAGTTGGTGCTACAGAAGCAGGCTGGTGATGTGTGTTTAGAGTTGGAACTTGGTCACCTTCAAACTTCGCTATATTAATTGTGTTTTGTCTTTCACCAGCAAGTTCGCAATATTAATTTATTAATTATGTTTGGTCTTTCACAAAATAAATTATGAAGATTACAGTGTTTTCTGTGATTTGGTCATTTTGAATGTCTGTAAACATCATGGTGTGTAAATATGACGGTGTTCATTATCTTTGGTCATTAAACATTTACAGGTTAAAAGCATCACTTTGGTCTCAGAACCATCACTCTTACAAATTACGTAGCGCCATAGGCTGAAACACTGAAATTTCTCTTGTAATCGTAGCCAATTGATGTGAGACTGCATTTGAGGGAATACCTACTTACTCAACTATTCGATCAAACATCGTGGTCAAAGACTTGTCGGTTTGAAGCGAGGCCCAATTTGGTCTGAATACCACATCTGTTATACCGTAGATGTTGGTGGTAGCTTGAGCTCCTGGTTATATCTGTTTAATTGTGGACTTTACCTTTACAAAATCTTAAACATCAGGGTGTTAATTATCGTTGGTCATTTTCAAGGATGGTAGTCAAAAAGCTCTTCCCATAATTCGTGACTGTTGGTTAGAAGAGATTGCACATAGGTAAAACCATGTTCAACCCTGAAACTAAGCTCTCAAACAAACGCGTGCCATAATAATTTACAGGTTGAAAGCACCATTTTGCTCTTAGAACTTTGATGTTAGTGGCTTGAGGTCACTGTTATATCTGTTTAATCGTGTTTGGTCCTTCACAACATACTTAAACTTCACGATGTTTATTATCTTCAGCTCACTGTTATCTAATATATTATGTAAGGGGCCATCACTTCAGGTTTGGATTCCTCATATCTGATTAAAAAAAATCCGTTAGACCTAATGCTAGAATGAATGAGGTCATGCCAAGTGTCACTTTTATCTTTTTCGACGAGTCTGCACTGCAAGGTTTCATCAATAAATTTTGTAATGAAAATATGATGCATGAGGAATAGTCCAGGCGAGGATCAAATTCAGAATAATATAATTGCTGATTTAAGATCGACAAAAATATCCAATTAGTGGAAAATACATGTAAGCTCAGCAAAACCTCCAATAAAAATAGTTGCCTGAAGTCAAGATATAGCTTCAGCCATTGTTCCAAGGAAAATCTCCTACGTGGTTCATCGTTAATATCAAAACCTGTAAACGAATTGTGCTTTCACAAAACCTTCGATTTGTATTAATAATTACTATAATCTAAAAACACGTGAGCGTCATACAAAATTATGAAATAAATGTTATTTACACACAGACTTGGATCTACTTGATATTATATAGAATCACATAATAACATAAAAAATTCTTAGACCATTACATCCATTTCAATAATACTAATGATAGTAACGATGGGCATGAAACTAACCATCATATTAATATATGAAATTACTTTCAACGGATACCATGTTCTTCAAATTGCCACTAAAATAAAAAAATATAGAACTGTCATACAATTCTCCAAATATGTTATAGCAACCACGAACTGAAAATCGTCCCCCCCTTGGGTACAATACCCAATGGGAATCATCAAGAGTCAGATGGTGTAGAAGGTGGAACAGGACGTCTATAGTGAGCTAAGTCCGCTCGCATAGCTCCAACCTCGGCAAGAAGACCATGTAGAAGCTGACCATGGGCTGCCTGAGTCGTCATAATGGTCTCCATCATAGCATGAAGAGAGGGAGGAAGAGGGCATGTATGTGCTGCATCAACAGTGTCAACATCACCATCCTCGGCAACAACAGATGTGGGATCCCCATGCATGTCCTCATCTTGAACATCTCCAGTAGTAGACCGTACTCGTGGTCTGTTGGATGGACCAACACTGAGGTCGACTACCTTCTTTTGGGCAGTTCGCTGTTTCAGAAATTTGGCTCCTATAGGGGCTTGGATGTGAACCAACTCGTGGGAAGGAAAGTTCTTTAATCCTAAATATTTGAGGACCCTATGGATGAGAACTGGGAAAAACAAAGCATGCCTCTTATACTTGCTCCTACGCACCTTGACAATGGTTTCGATGAAAAGGGAAGGAAAACAAATGGAACTATTGGTGACAAGGGCGTAAAGCAAGATACACCTGTCTACAGGGATTGTATGGATATGAGAGATAGGGAAAATGTTGTGACAAGCTATCCTAAAGAAGATATAATTAAGCTCAGTCAACTCACTTGAGCTAATACTTCGGCCAGAATCCCGATTGTTTGATCGTCCACAAAGAACATCCATAACATCATCAATACGAGGAGACATAGAGTTTGGATAAGTAGGTGTACAAATTATAGGTACATCAAGGGCTTTAGATACGTGCTCCCTAGTTATTGTAAATGGTACACCACGTATGGACGATGTCACCTTGTGACCACCAAGATCCTCATGCACCGATAGATTCGAATAGAATTCTCTAATCAAGTCAGCTGGAGGGGGTTGTATGTTTGTACATAGGGACAGCCAATGCCTAGACTGTAGATTCTCACGAACAAAAGGATGCAGTTCCTGTAAATTGATTTGCCTTTCTCCCCAAATACGCCTACGCTTAATCAAGGTTTCAAAGGTTTGCTCATTTTCTGGCGTGAGGAACCTTAATTGATCAAACACCACTTCAGGTTCGGATGCAGCTTTGCATTTTCCCCTCTTAGTCCTCTTCGGACCCATAACTAATCGATGGTCAGTAGTGCAAACATGATCAGCTCACACAAAAACAGAACCAAAATGAAGTTTGAAGCAGAGAACAAAAATTGAAGAGTAACCAGCAACCATGTGTAGAAAATCATGCACACAATATACTGTCTAGAGCAGTTTACAACAACACAATGAAAAAACAATATTCTTATTCACAGGTTGTTTAGTTGGTGCAATAATTGTAATGCATTTTGGTCCGAGTCAATAATTTGAAGTTATAGACCTAGAGTATATAACAGAAGTCTGATCATATAGGAAACATACAAGTGGATTTAGGAACTGACATATATCATACCATTGTAGCTACATGTAGTAAGTTTCACCAGCTTCTACAAAAAACAGAAAATAAATTGCACAATGTACAGTTCAGACATACAACCAGCATATATCTATACCACACACATATGGAGCAACTGGCAAGTTCATTTTCTGGAAGGAAGACAACCTATGACATAGGCAACCTTACTAACAACAATGCATTTGACTAGGCAAACACCCAATTTCATCACAATCTTCATAGACATAGACATAGAAGTGTGAAGCATCAAAATGCAAAATTTTAGAATAATGCACCAACAAAAAGTAATTTCAAAGACAGCAACCGTTAAAAGAGTCTTACTATGTAAAATCCTCGACGAATTTGCGCGGGAAATTGTGGGTTCTAGCCGGATGAAGCGAGAGCAATCGAAGATGTAATTTCGGACAGCTGCAAGTTCTGCAGAACTGGGGAAGAGTTAATAAAAATGGGTAATAGAATGTAATGTCCATATAACTCGATTTTACGAAAATCGAGTTACATGCAATCAAATTTTCAGCACAAGGGCTTACACATAAACCGACTGTCTATAAATCGAGTTATGTGTAGCACAAATAACAAGAATCCAGTTAATGTTGGAACGGCTTTCACATAACTCGATGTTGTAGACAACGAGTTAATTTCAAATAACTCGATTATATATAACTCGAGTTTTTTTCTGGGCCCCCAGATATTTGGACTGGTCCAGATGCAGTCCAAGACGAATCGAAGTTTAAAGGTAGGCCTGCCACAATACTCGATTCTACTTGAATCGAGTTCTGTGCAGTGGACACTCACAAGAATTCAAATTCGTCGAGATTTGAAAAATCGAGTTACGTTGTACACATACACCCACCCAGCCCATATATTTGGACAGGTCCAGATGCTTTTGCAACACTGTCGTTATTTATTTTCCCCTTATATTCATCCTTGCTTTTGCAACACTATTGTTATTTTGAAGGACTACTGCAACAAAAAAAAATATATCATCCATTTTGTGTAGATTTGATTTCAATATAATTTAATTATCTTATCCAGAAGCATGAGTATGATCTCTCGAATTTTAATGTTTTTGTACATGCAGGGAGCTTGGCATTGGAATAGTTCCATACAGTCCTCTTGTTCGTGGTTTTTTAGCTGGCAAAGGAGCCGTGGAAAATTTGGCTGCAAATAGCGTATTGGTACATATTTCACCAGTATTTTGTGTTATTAATTTGTAAGATACAAAGATTTTTCAGGGAACAATGATATTTTTCTTTGAGCAACGATTCATCAAGTTCATTGAATAAAACAGTACCTATTTTAGTCCTTGTAGTTTACAAGAAGTTCCAACTTCATCTATAGCATTTGAAAAATTGCTACCAAGTGAAATTTTGAAAATTTAGCTATCAAGCTTTTCAATTTGCCACATTATATTGATTGACACAATTGATGGATTAACTTCTCACGTATTTTTTAAACATCTAAATTTGCAAACATCAAAAATAATGACTAACCTATGTTGCACATGGTGTTATTGTATTAAAGTGTTACAATATATACAAAACATACAACAATGTCATCTAAAAAGAACAAAATCCTATAGCAATAACAATGTTGACCCCCCTAAAATAAAATCCAAGAGTCGCCATTCAATGTAATATAATTGAATGACATGCAAAAAGGCCAAAATCCAAACAAAAGCGCAGAAAAAAATACAGCATCACATTCATTTTAAAATACATATGAAAGTTCATCATAGTAATTAAAAATTTTCCAAGAGTGAAACTCTAAACATCACAAAAGTACCCAATCAATAAAGTTGCAAACTGGGATGACCAAAATAGGGATGAATAGTAAAATTGCAAAGTAAACACAGTCTAAACATCACATTATATTATCATCACTTTGCATCCACCCTAACCACTTAGTCTTGGCACTTGAAAATGTGGACGTTGAACAGAACACCGTCCCTCATAATCAGCTCAAATACGCAAACATCTCCTACTTGCAAACTATTTTCCCTCACAAATGCAGACCAACCAGCTGATACGACACATGATGAACCCCCATGTCGTTCATAAATGTATAGCTTCACAGGCCATACTCGGTCCACAATCTGGAGCTTGACAGGGAGTATACTTGCTTTGGTGTAGTCCTTGGTAAACCCGTCTCTTGGTAAGTAGTTGATAATGTGTTGGGGTAAACTCTGTACAAGGAACAATAATAGATTTTTAACAAATATATTCCAGCAACAAGTATCTATTTGATCTACATCTTTTCACCTAAAAACACAAATAAGAAAAAAAATTTCCAAACAAAATGTCCAGCCACAAGTAATTCCAGCAACAAGTATCTATTTGATCTACATCTTTTCACCTAAAAACACAAATAAGAAACAAAAATTCCAAACAAAATGTCCAGCCACAAGTAATTCCAGCAACAAGTATCTATTTGATCTACATCTTTTCACCTAAAAACACAAATAAGAAACAAAAATTCCAAACAAAATGTCCAGCCACAAGTATCTACTGTGCCAATCTTTCTAATTGATCTATGAAAAATGATAGTTAATGGGAGTTGCATTTCTAAATTACAAAAATATTCCATTTTAGTGAAGCTAAAAGCTTACCGCACGATCCTTGCCATTAACGTAGGATGGACGCATGATAACAGTGAAAAGGGGATTTTCTGATTTAAAAGCATTGGCTATAACAAGATTTTTAGCTACACCACCGTCTTTCTTAGAATGGGCTGATCCTGAAAGAAGTTGAAAATACGAAGTCATGCACATAAAATTAATAGAGCAGAAGCTAAACAAATCAACCACTTGCTTACAAAAGTGTAACATTCAAACCTGAACCCTCTCCCCTATAAAAGTGTTTGATGATTTCAATAGAGCTGTCATCACTCTCATCATCTTCGATCCTATGAACTTGGAGTTCGTCGTCTAAAGTATAGTCTATTTCTGTTGCAGTGGCATCAAATATGAGTACATGAAACTGTGAATTTCCTTCATATTTGAAAACCAGCAAGTGGCCCACGGCTACACCATGAGAGCTTGCAAATTCGGACCAACCATTTTGAAACCAAACCCCCCCAGCATTACGTGTCAACTTGACTTTCCATTTTCTACCATTTGGAATACTGAGAAAGGCCATATCTGACAGGTCCACTCCAAATTTCTGCACGAACTTATCTGGAATCCGCTGTAAAAATGATATCCATAACATAAATGCAGGCTAGGGAAATAAACACATGCAATCAATCCTTATACACAATGCTAGAAAATAAAAGTTTGAATGATGGCAGAATACTTCTTAGTTACAGCCCCCCACCCCCACACAAAAAAGAAAAGAAAATCAAACAAAATAAAATGTAATCCTGCAACATTGACGTTATATTTAATAGCTATAACAGTAACAAATCTTATGAATTTTGAAACCAAATTATACAACCTAATCTTATAACCAAAATAACCATCAACAGCTGTCAACATTTTACATTTCTCTGTTGTTGTTGAAATGTAAAATTTTTTGGGGAAATGTTGTATTTTGATAATGTGTCTGTGATTTGGTTTTGGGGTGTTGGGGAAACATTGAAGATGACCCACTTTTGTTTATGGGCAGGATTTGGATTTAGACGTAGTAATTTTTGCCACTTAGCCACTTCATAAGTTTGTGAACTCTAAAAAACAAATGATAAAAAGAGTGAACGATTTCTGTATCCTAGTTTGATCCCAGGACACAGTTTCACAGTTTAAATGGAGTTATACATCTGTGGTGACCCTATAAGCCCTATCACATTTTCAAAAAAATGCCATCTGCTCTTGCTCTGTATTTATTTTTCCTCAATCTCTACCATGCGCTTATCCCTGTTTCATTTTTTGTTCATATAAAAGTGTACGATGCAAAAGTACTCTGTTATGTGACTGTGTTCTTCTTAAAGTGTAACCTACGTATTGCAAAATGAAAGTTTTTCTGACTACATGTAACAGATGTACATTTTTTCAAGAATCACAAATAAAGAAGATGAAGTGTACGAAGTGTATAATTAGCATATGATTTTCAGAGGAATCTAGTTTATAAATTTGAGCATACTTACAAGCTTTCCTTCTTGAACAGCATTCGGCAGAATAATCTTGAAAAAGTGTGGGGACCGATCAGCAGGACCATCGTCGTTGTCTCTCCGCCATTGAGAAGCCATTTTTCTGGTTCTCCAAACTTTCGCTGAGAAGAAGTTGAACAGTTGCTGCTTCGTACGTTTGAGCACTAAATAGTGGGTTGGTCATACACATAACCCGATTATTATTAAATCGAGTTATGTGTACTGGGACTAAAAGGAGTCCATGCTGTGCGCAGTGTATCTCAGAGGAATCCATGTTGTGCGTGGTGGTTTGGAAGTAACTCCATTTGAAGTAACTCGATATCCTGAACATCAGGTTAATGTAGAATTACTCGATACTACAAATATCGAGTTTAATTGGACTGGTCCCGAGGCAGTCCAAGAGGAATCTAACTGTACACACGTCTTCAACGCACCTCGAAGCTACAGAAATCGAGTTACGTGGAATCTACATGTAGCAAATGGTCTTCAACGTATCTCGAGGTTACAGATCTTAAGTTTCCTCCACATAACTCGATAATAAGTAACTCGAGTTAAGGTGAGCAGGCTTCCCACCCAGCCCAGATAGTTGGACTGGCCCAGAGGCAGTCCAAGCGGAATCTAGGCGTAGAGAATGGTGACCAACGTATCTCGATTCTAAGGTTATCAAGTTATTTTCAACATAACTCGGCAATACAGTAATCGAGTTACGTTGACTGTCTTCCCCACCCAGCCCAGATAATTGGACTGGTCCAGAGGCAGTCCAAGAGGA
This sequence comes from Quercus alba, assembly GCA_036321655.1. Taxonomy (NCBI): domain Eukaryota; kingdom Viridiplantae; phylum Streptophyta; class Magnoliopsida; order Fagales; family Fagaceae; genus Quercus; species Quercus alba. The sequence continues at coordinate 8,872,952 of CM070304.1, read as the reverse complement.
ATCTAAGTGTGCACAATGGTCTTCAACGTATCTCGATGCTAAAGATATCGAGTTATTTTCAACATAACTCGGTCATAAGTTAATCGAGTAATACCTGGACTAGCTTCCCGACCCAGCCCATGTATTTGGACTGGTCCAGAGGCAGTCCAAGAGGAATCTAAGTGTGCACAATGGTCTTCAACGTATCTCGATGCTAAAGATATCGAGTTATTTTCAACATAACTCGGTCATAAGTTAATCGAGTAATACCTGGACTAGCTTCCCGACCCAGCCCATGTATTTGGACTGGTCCAGAGGCAGTCCAAGAGGAATCTAAGTGTGCACAATGGTCTTCAACGTATCTCGATGCTAAAGATACCGAGTTGTTCTCAACATAACTCGGCTTTATGGAAATCGAGTTACCTTGAGTGGGCTCAAACACCCAGTCCAGCTATTTGGACTGGTCCAGATGCAGTCCAAGAGGAATATAGCTGTGTAGAGTGGTCTCCGACGTAACTCGGTACCCTATAAATTGAGTTATGTTGAACGTAACTCGGATCTATAGAAATCGAGTAACCCAGATACTTGACAATTGAAAATGGATACAGATACAGTCGTAGGGGATGGAAAATGGACTGCTACGTAACTCGTTATCTAGAAAATCGAGTTTTATTTAGTATAACCTTTATACTTGTTGTTTTGCTTGCGACTTGCACTGTTCACACCCATTCAGTATCGTGCTTATTCATAGTAAAAGTGGACCTGCTGACAACCATGCTGTGAACAACAAGTCATCCATACAAATCATAACCAACCACATCCATCAGTAACATTCCCCCATTTGCATTACGCGAATAAAAAAATCATCCATATATACAAGCTTATTTGTAAGTAAAGACATACTATGCATTTAAATCAGTTGATGTACAAAAATAAAAAGTTCCATTTCTGCATTTTAAACATTCTTCACAATTGTAAGTTGAAACTTGGACAGCATCCGCCAACAATGGTTTTAGGCAAACATGGAGTCATAGCATTTGAGTGACACCTTCTTTTTGTTCTTTTCAGAAGTTGCCTCCTTTCTGAGGAGTAGGCAACACAGAAATTAGTATACAACCCATGGTAATTAATAAATTGAATTGACAAATATAGAAGAGCATTCAGGCTTGCCTGCTTAAATGAGGAGCATCTACATTTACACCTTGGCAACAATTACAAATCTGCAGCAAAACATATACAGTTAGGGAAATAGAGACCTCATGAATACTAGAATATGTTAATGCAACAGACAATAAGATTGAAAGAACACCAAAACTGGGACAAAAGACTTGGAATGGTAATATGTAGGAGTTAAGACTAACTGCAACTACTTGAAGAAGTAATCACAAGATTGCCCAAAGTGGAGCTACATTTGATACAATGGTATTACTATCATGGTTCCGATCTACAAATTACTGCCCACATCTTAATTATAACTCATATAATGTAATATCTAAACATGTAAAGAAGAATAACTTATGTAATCCATGTTGTTAGTATGATTTGTAATTGTTACCTGCTACATAGCACCATGGCTTGTTGAAGCCACATTTCGAGTTGGACATGTACGACGGTTATGACCCTCTTGGCGACACAACCCACACTTCAACTTTGGTCCATTCTCAATCCACAATGAGGTTGGCAACTCCCTATCCTCGTCATCCATCTCATTGCGGATTCTCGTGGACTTGGGCCGACCTTTCTCACGGATCAACTGCTGGTTTGGCATCACGGTTCTCCTTTCTGCTGGCTCCGGCCATTCTAACCTATCTTTTAGTGGTTGGAATATAGGCTCATAGCTGTGATACCGTTCTTCAAGGCGGTAGAAATGATCCATATACTCAGTGGCATCATGGTTGTGTTTGGCACAAACTGCTATCAAGTGGGAACAAGGGATCTTGTTTGCTTCCCATTTGCCGCACGTGCATGTCATGTCTATGAGGGAAACCCTATGGGTGTGATCTCCCCCGCCAGTGTTCAACAGTGAAGACTGTGTCTCCACTGTATATAACCGTTGTTGCGCACTCATCCTTCTAACAATATGGAGCTTCGCCTTCTCTTGATTTTCCTCGAACTTGTCATAGGCATATTTGCACCACACTTGCCCCTCTTCCAACTTCTCTAGGGTTTTGTTTCGACGTTCGTCAAAGTATGAGTTCACCTTGTAAAATGTAAACTTCACCATTGCAGTTATGGGCAAGCTACGTGCGCCCTTAAGTACCCCATTGAAGCACTCTGACAGGTTGGTTGTCATTGCCCCATATCGGTGCCCATGGTCATGTACAAGTGTCCACTTTTCTTGATTTACCTCCTTAAGATAGTCGTACGCAGCCGGGTTGACATTCTTGATGCAATCCATGGTGTTCTCAAACTTCCTAACTTGATTCGCAGTTGCTGCGTTCCATACCAAGTTCTTCAACGGCACACTATTGAAGTTAGTGTTAACATTGCTTACTAAATGGCGGAGGCAATACCGGTGATGGGTTAACGGCGGTTGCAAGTAGCCCCTAGTGGTGTCATCGAAGCATGATTGTATCCCACGATGCCTGTCGGATATTATACACAAATTGGTGCGGTCTGTAACATAGGTCAACAGGCATGCCAAGAACCATCCCCATGTCTCCGTGCTCTCGCTTTCGACAACGGCAAATGCGAGTGGATAAACCTCGTTGTTACCATCTGTTGCCATTGCTATCAACAACTTTCCTTTGTACTTGCCATAAAGGTGCGTTGCATCTATGCTTATCACCGGCCTGCAATGCCTAAACCCTCTAATACACGGACCGAAAGCCCAAAACGCGGAGTTGAATATACAAGTCCCCGGGACATGGGGGTCACACTTTAATGTGGTCACAGTATCTGGATCTGCATCAGACAATGCAGCTAGAAATCGTGGCAATTCTGCGTACGACTCGTCAAAATCCCCGTAAATACGTGCAACTGCCTTCTGTTTGGCTTCCCAAACCTTGTACATAGTTACATCATGCCCATGCCTTGCATGCAACATACTACGCAAGTCCCTTACCTTTCGGGTTAGGTCTTCCCGTACATACTTCTCAAGTGCAATGGAGATGAACTTTGAATCCATCATCCGCCCATCAGTTGGTAGCTGGAGGGATGAGCAACTATGGGGACCCTTACATGTACTGATAACCCACATCCCGTGCTTCTTGCTGCAATTGGCCCGGATTGACCACAGACATGCCTCATTCTTACACCGCACTACCAGCCTATTGGTGTCAGACTTGATGACCTTGTATTGCTTATTATGCTCCACAGAGTAGAGGGTCAACACATATTGAACAGAGGCTTTATTCTTGAATAGCATCCCCCTTGCTGGGTGGTCATCTTTATGCCAACTTGTAAGATGTCCTGTACCCAATGCAGGTGATGGGTCATTAATATTGTCCCATGTGTTTGAAGTGAACCATTCTGGGATAGGAACTGTTGTAAGGCAATCCTCCTCATTATTTTCAATCAGTGGTACATCTAAGACCTCCGCGTCGTCCACTGGTCCATCAGTATCAATGAACTCTTCATACACATCTCGGCTGGCATCAATATCAATTCCCCCGTCCATATCAGCTTGGACATGCTCATATGTGTGAGTAGACCCTCCCACATCATGTGTATTGGTGGTGCCCACCACTTCGGTGTTGTCCAAATGATCAACCGCACTACATGGTTGATTATTGTAGGGGAAAGGCGTGGAAGAGGAATCTAAGGGAGGATGCACGTCAACCGACAATGAGTGTGGCTCTTCCACCCCACTGGCATGCTGTGAACTTGCACTACCATGGAACCCAACAGCCTCAACAGTTACATACAAGTCGGACGCTATGAACTGGGGGGTCCGCTTAATCACTGCCCACATCATGTCCACGTCAGCATTGCAACCCAACGGATTTGAGTTGTAGACAACCTGAGTACTCACAAGTATCTGGGGGGCACGGTACACAATGGATATCTTATGTGACTCCTTGTCCAACCGTAGAGCTTCCATTATCTTTCGGTGCATTTTTCTCAAGTGTGTTCCCCATTTCAACTCAATGAACTTCTGCTTCACTGACTCGCCTTTATAGGACAGCCCATGCAAGTCATGGAAATACTGTTCCCCATCATAGTAAACGTAGAAGCAATGACGACCCATGCCAGACCTGGATAAGGACAATTAATTGTGGTTATCATGCAGAAGATAGGGGGTTATGTTAATGCAACAGTAATTAATCTTTTACAGATGCACTATGATGCTATCCTAATTATAGGTGTACACACTTGATTCGTTTCGACACAAACATTGGCCTTTTAGGGGAGACGTGCCACAAGGTTCTTGAATCAGGGTGTACTCGTTATCGCTTGGTAAGGATGCAATATGGAGTAGGAAAATGCAAAATGGTCAGCAAAACTTGTTCACCTCGCAGGCTTTCTTTTTCAAAACCCACACAGTAAAGACTTTCAGAACTAAAAGAGCCATACAATTTAAACCTCAGTATACATTACACATCATTGTTAATATGTATGAATGAATGCATATGTCATCATATTAATTCACCGTACAATGTTTGTTTATATATATGTTTATTTAGAATGATTATATACATATTTCCCAAAAGAATTCTCAAAAATAATTATTATATACATTACTATATAAAACTCGACATATTTAGGAACAATATGTATACAATGTCACTATCACACACACACACACACACATAAGATTATTCTCACATAAGTCATAAGAGCACACAATAATTAATCGTTTGTTGGACAATTTTTTCCAGGATTTTCAATGTATTAACAGTTTTTGCAATTCCTAACAAAATGTTTCAAAAAATTGGTGCCCTAAGCACATACATTATATGTAAACATACCTATACATGTGTGTGTGTGTGTATATATATATATATATATATATATACATGTGATCATATATGGGTAGGTAGCTTTGTTTATATTTACATATATTTGCATATACATACATACATATATATATATATATATATATGTGTGTGTGTACATATATACAATTATTTGGGAATGCCACATATACATCTTATGATATGGGTAAGTACGTTTGTCTATATATACATGTATCTATACATACATACATTTATGTATATATATACACACACATAATGTCAGAAGAACACTGTTGTAGAAAGCAATCCAAATTATAAGTAGTTATGTAAGTCAATCCATTTATAAGTAGTTATGTAAGTGAATATATACCTGTCAGGGAAGATATGCCAGAACAAAGAAGAAGGGGACCACAGCAACAGCACGCCTGGTGAGGATGCAATAATGACAAGGAAAATGGCAGAGGAGTTAGCAAACTTTGTTCACCTCATAGGCTTTCTTTTTCAGAGACCAGACAATGAAGGTTTTCAACACAGATAGAGCCAGACACGTGCATGGATTCGGAAGTTTGGGGAGGGGGACAACATGACTCGATATTACGGAAATCGATTTTATATAAAACTCGATACCACATAAATCGAGTTACTGTTGACAAGACATATTGAAATGACGGAGTTTCAGAAACTCGGTTAATAAGAAGTCGAGTTACATGTAACTCCGCATGCTATAACTCGATTTCTATAGAATCGAGTTTTAGCCCCATTTCCTCTACAAAAGCCCACTTCACACGTTAGAAGGTGCAACACACATTCTACTGCAAAGAATTCCCACCATTGCATTTTTGTAGAGCAGGATGGGACGAACCTATGTTGTGTTTAACGGTCGTGTTCCAGGCATATACGACAGTTGGCTAGATGCGAGTAGACAAGTTCATAAATTCCCGAACGCCAATCACAAATCATATAAAGATCGAAGGGAAGCCGAAGCTGCATACATGGAGTACTTGCATGGTAATGGTATGGGCGTGCATGGTGGTGCGTCTACATCGTCGGAAACTCCAAACATATCAACCTCAACTCCACATAGCACTTCTCAAAGCGAAGGAACCAACTATGGCAATGGAGACATTAGGCACACTTTGTTAAGGTATCAGTTGGAAGTTGCCATTGAGGAGCGTGACCACGCAAGGAGGATCGCAACGTTGAGTGCAAACATGTTGAATGAAGTGGTGGCTCATGTTGTGGGGGATGATGAAGTTGACGCACCCACGAGACAACGTACGGATGCATGAATGCAAAAGTACGACTTCTTGTTGTGGTATTTAGTAAGATATGTGTATACTTTCAAGTACTATCTGTTGTCATCTGTTGTCATCGTTTTCCAATTGTTTCACTGGCAGATATGTATATATAGAAAAATAACCTTAATATTTTTGTTTTTGGACTACTTTGGTCTTATTCGGTCCATTATATCTACTTTGGTCTTATTCAGTCCACTGTGGTTTCTAGGAAAATCGGTGTACTACATTCTATTTACTTTATTTGATCCTATTCAGTCAGCGTTGGTCGTACCCCGTCTATTTGATGAACTGCAGTCCATTATTGTGTAGTTACAAAATACTAGATCAGCTTATACACAATGAGCCACGATTAACGAATTTACATGACGTAAAAAACAACAATGAATTGCATAACCTCTACATGAACGATTTGGAAATCCTCCTCGTTGGAGGATTCACTGCAATCCATACCAATCAAAGAAAATTCAAAGTTTAAAAAAGATAGGATTGGAATTATTCATACATGATAAATCGTCCAACATTAGAAAATTATCTAAATTCTTCAAGTCAATTCTGAAAATTTTAATAGCCACAATATAGGAAGTCCAGAACAAAATGACCATGAATAAAAATTGACACCAACGAACTAAAAAAACAAATAACACAGCTATATAAAGGTTCTTAAATCCCAAACACAGTAAATAAAACCCTAAAATTATGATGTACCTTGTAATATTATTCTGAATTAGAAAAAAAATGAAAACTTAAAATTTAAAAGTTACGTAAAAAGTGAACATTACATGGAATACTACAGGTTTCAATAAATACATTACTATATCTTCCCTCTAGCTAGCTCCACTGGACAAAACAGGTTCATCTCTATCAGAGTGGTCTTCCCACTGCCAATTCTGCCAACAATACGTATTTTGTGCCCTTCCTCAAATGTGCAACTGATCCCCCTCAGAACAAGTGCATCAGCCTATATTTGATCTGTTTTATCAATGATATATAAAGCCATATTATAAAGCCAAGTTTGAAGCAAATAACACAACTCTCAATCATGTGAAGATAAATACAAAACCAGTCAGATTGGTAATGAATGATTAGTCCGCTTATTTAGAATGATTATATACATATTTCCCAAAAGAATTCTCAAAAATAATTATTATATACATTACTATATAAAACTCGACATATTTAGGAACAATATGTATACAATGTCACTATCACAATGTCCGGAAGAGCAACTTCAAATCAAGAATCAATCTCACTTCCGTCAAAAGTGCAAGCATTCCTTTCCCATCAAATACTCCACAGGAGACAAAGAGGGATCATAATGTCTAAATTTTTTAGCAATCAAACCATGTAAAGCACTAAACATATGAGGATTACCCATGTCAACAGTTTGGTCAATTAATGCCAACTTATAGATCAGAAGTCTTATTAAATGCTTCTTCCACTTCTAACTTACAGGAAGCTCAAAGAAAATATGTTTGATGATCACCAAACAGACATGTAAGAAGAAAATTTTACAGCATCGTTAGTTTGCAAAATCTACAATTATTTTCATTCCCACATGGTTTCAACACATTGCAGATAAGGATATATATATATATATATATATAAAGCACAATGAAGGCAAATAAATGGAAAAAATACCTGTATGCACTAAACATATGAGTATGTGTACATTTGCTTCCTCTCCAAAGTTTGAAAGTTGTATCACTTGAACCTAAAATCGTGGTAGCATAAAAATGAACCCCATAAGTTCATAGTGAAAGACATAGTTGGATCTATGCATTCCAATCTGATGTAACCAGTTCCAACTACCAACAAAATCTAAAACAATATCTAGCAGAACAGTCATCTACTGAATCATATTATACCTGTAACAAGCTCGCCTGAAGGCAGCTTTATGAGTGCTTGGATTGCTGCCTTATGAGCCTCTGACGGATTCTGAAGGTTGGCCACTTCTCCAACGTCATAATGTGCTGTGGTGAAGGAGACATTAGATACTAACCGAAAATTATTGAGAAAAATGCATATACCTTTGTAAGCATAGATAATAATTCAAACCCAAAAAACGGCAATACACAAACAATAAAAGTAACATTCAAACAGTATGCAAATTTTTCATTAACGCCTCCATCATTTCATTAAAGCAAATGATGGACAAGATTTGATTCATTGGCCAATGACACACACAACATATATATATATATATATATATATATATATATATATATACTGAAAATCATAAAATAAGAAGGCTAATCGATGAAAAAATCAATAATCAATTAAATGTTTCTCATTGGGTTCCCAATTTGCTACCAAAATGAAAAGGTAATATATACAATGATAAATAACAATTACAAACCCCAAGAAGCGAAAGGAACAAAACATGCACACATAACTAAGATTTTTGCCGTTTTCAGCTTTGGGTAAGTTATATTGTGAGCTGCTCTAGAACTCAGAAAAAAAAAACATAAATTCTATTTTTATTTGTTCCTACTAACGAACTTGTAATCAGATGTACACAGATCTAATCATTGTAGAGAGGAGGGAATTTAAAGGAGATTAAAAATAAGAAAATGGGAAGGAGGATGTACCAATCTAGGAATTGTAGGGAAGGCGAATCAGAAAATTAGGAGAGAGACACATACCTAGCCAAGCATTGTAGAGACTCGGATAAATGATTTGCTACAAAGGAGTTGGTTCTACCATTGATCCGCATAAACTTCGTCATCGAACTCTTTTACAGAAAGTACCAAATTACTTCTTCTTGCTTATCAACAATACCACACATTTGTTTCTCACAAAAATAACAAAAATAAAAAAACAAATTACTCTCTTACAACCCACTTTACTGTAGCTAACAACATACAAAAACACAAGAAAGTTTGGCTTCAAATGAATACCATTCCAGACATTTGTCAAATTGCAATCAAAACTCCAAGTGCAGAAAAACTTCCTAATACATCAATAAATACAATACGCCTTTTGGGTTTTCTCCAAAATATCAATTTCTTGACAACAAACACATTGACAGCCAGTATTCTCCCCAAGCGATGATCCAGAAATAGATGCACAGCCACCAAGATTCTCCCCAATTAGTAGAACATTTTGCATGCTTATTCCAGTCACCTATACACGTGAAGAATAAGCACACAGTTAGGCCTTTTCGTGTCCACCATTGCAGTTAGGTCTAAACAAAAAAATACGACTTTCGACGAAAAGTGAAACGTAACTATGCAGTCACCTATAGGCAGGAAGTATAAGCATACACTAAGGCATTTAATGATCTTTTCGTTTCCGCCCATATGCCCTGACAGGTCTAATCTTACCTGTTTCATCAGACACAACAGCATAATTAAATTAACATATTCAATCAAATGCACAGTACAAGTAGCTCAAGAAGATGGGCAGTGTAGACGAAGTACATACCATCACCGGTCCCGCAATCGGGAGCATGCGCACGCGGGCGTCGCGATCTCCGCAAAGCCTCCACCGGCTCAATGTCCTCAGCCGGTATCTGCTCAATCTGTACAGCCTCTCCGTGGGGGGTTTGAGATGGAGCTGACATGGTGGGGTCCACATGCACTAGAGGTGGGGTGGGCATGCCTGGTGTGGGGACAAATATGCATCCACCATCATGGGCAGATCCACTGAAAACTGGGGGCGACATACGAGGAGGGCCCTCAAAGTCCGTGCTAGCACCATGGGATGTAGTGTGGGCTGGAACAGTGCCCTGATGATCGACGGTATGGGATGGCCCAGCACCATCGCCAGGCGTACATCGCGGTGTCCTGCCGTCGTCATCAGACAGTACCCAATCAGTGCCAAGCCATGCCTCTTCTACACCCTCCTCATTCCCTTCCTCGTAGATGGGAGCCAACTCGGTCGTACGGCTGCGACCAGCTTGACCACCTCCACGATGTCCACCCCCACGAGACCCACCACGTTGCCCGCCACGAACTGCGGCCTGTGTATCAATGTCAACTGCTTCTGCAAGCGCATTCGCCAATTTAAGTCGGCCTAGCTCCTCCACAAGCTCTAGTGTAAATGTAAGGTCAGTGTGCATGTCAGAACCTTCATCGCACCTCTGTATAGACCTAATCATCGTCCGAACCTACAAAACAAGGGCGTCATAAAAGCAAGAACGCAAGTATGATGCAAAACTTGGATAAATCTGTTCCAAAATCAAAAGAAAAAGTAGCAAACATAGCTAATTATATTACTTATAATTATGAAGCATCTTTAAAAAGACAGTGTATAAAAGTAGGGGTTGGCCCCCCCTGTGCAAAAATTTATAGTTCTTTTCCAACACTCAGGAATTTTCAGTTTCCTGTTATGTTTATCGCTATGCAATCTAAACATTGAGATAATACTTCTAAAAAACACGTATAGTTGGTTGTACATAAGTTCAATCTTAGCATAAGTGAAATTATCATAATTTCACTTCTGTATCTAGGCTTCACCAGATTTACAACTCCATTAATATCACATTGCAACCAGGACACATATTTAGAAGTTATTATTTCCTAACGTACACGCCCAAATCAAATGAATTGAAAATATCAAACGCAAGCCTCAAGTTTCAATTAAGGGAAGTACGAAAATCATGCACACATATATCATACTTGAATCTAGTATAAATGCACATCTCCTTGCTGCATACTTGCAAGATTTTAAATGACCTTTAAGCTGTTGGGAATTGCATTCTACCAACAGTTTAGTAAGGGACTTCCCAATCCTAGAGGTCATATCTATCAAGGAATATGTAATACATTAATCAGTCCTGGAGGAAAGGCTATCTAAACTATCATGAAATGTGAATTTATCACTACTACACAAAGTTGCACCGTCCATTTTAAAGTACAAGCCAACCAAAAACAAAAAGAAATAAACAAAAAATAAAATAAAATACAATAAAACCCAACCCAACCCACCCTTTGTAAAAGTTGAATGTAATTATATGAACAAAGGTGTGGTCATCATTCGTCATTGCCCATTAACCATTCCTCGTGCAAACAAATTGGATCAAAACAAATTCAGTTTGTTATGAACTTAAATCATGCAGTATTTTGACTTTAAAACATAATGACATGTCATGCAGTATTTTTTGACTTTAAAACAAAATGACAGAGAAACTTATAGAGATGTAACAACGATAATTATTGTGGACTTTTGCATGCATGATAAAGCTGCTGAGGATATTTAATCCAACAATGGTTTCATCCATAAAATAGGAATTGTTGCCTCACCATGAGTTCCCAATACGCAGAATCTGGTGTTATGTACCGCCTTGTGTGGCGATTGTACCACATCATGTACTCAACGAGATACGTATCATCATCGTCTAGGAGATCGGACCCGCGAACTACATTCACTCGGTTGGCCCATTGCCGAATAAAGGGATCATGTTCTACCTCCCAGTTCTTCTCCCATTTACCCTGAAGGGATATCTTGTGAAGGGTAGTTGACGTATCCACGACACTTGGAACTGGTTGCTTCATCCCAAACTGACGGAGGACTCGCTGAGGATGATGCCACTCCACTATCCAAAAGAATATCAACGGCACCTCGGCCCTCCAAATATGCTGCCCCGCAGTGCAATACGCAGGTAGGGAGCCTAGCGTATGCGTGTACGGCTCCCATACAATCTGCATAAGTAGATTATGTTTGTGATAGTGAGACATCATACTAATTTAACATTATGTTTGTGATATGTAATATGCAAAGCATGGAATTTCTTGCTTCTAGTCGTACACAAAATCTTCAGGGATTATTGGGCAGAAAGTAAAAGAACAACAAAATTGACCTGCAAAAAATATTAGACAATGCAGCTAGGTTGTTCTAGTCTATTTCCATTTTCAGCCCCATGTTCATATGCTGGACAGGGTTCAAAGCTAACTGACACCATCAAATACTAGGGTTTTCAATCTGAACCAAACTTAGAGTGTATCAACACTAGAGCATCCTTATGGCTGTAAGATGAATCCAAGTTGATGATTTCGCAAAATCTTTTTATCGTAATAGAAATATTGTGCTACATTAATTGCATTAGTCATTAACAATGTTTCAATGAATGAGAACAAAATGACTATTATAAGGTCTACTGCAGACATTGCATTTCAAGTAGCACTTTATATTGCAAGATATGGAAGCTACGTAAATTATTACATGGTATGATCCTCATCAAATACTGTTATTATATTTCTATGTAAATATATATTTCTTATAAATTTTTGTGTTGGAAATTACGTAAGCCTTTTAGTTATCTCAAACTAATCATGTCAATGTCTAAAATTACATTCCTCTTGAAGAATATGGTGAGCAGCATATTTTGCACGCTTCTAAAATTATATGAATAAACTACTCGTTAATAATCCATAGCTTTTAATAATTTTAGGACTATTAAGGCAACTAAAGTGGGGACAACTTAAGGAGTTGCATGCTGCAATTAAATTGTGCTCTCCAACTTTGGTGCAAGGAGCACGAACTAACTTTTCATTTAGGTCAACAACAAGAGGTAATGTCAAGCGTGTAACCTATGTTTTCTCATATATCACTGATTAACAATTATTTGTTTCTTTAAACTTAGGCCATTGTTTTCCAAGAAGACAATCGAGGCTGTGCATGTTCAAAATATACCACTTGAATACGTAAATCGAAGTCAAACAGTATTCTACTAGACTGTAAAAATATAACCTTCAATTCAGCAAAGGTAATTTATAACTTACAATGTAACAATGTTTTTTGCATCACAATAACAATGTTTGTAATCCTGGATACCCCTATGTTAGAAGAAGAAATACTAAATTGTCTACTTATTAGGCAAAGCAATAACTATGGTTTTAAGCTCATAACATTTTATTAATTAATTACAAGTGATTTCACAAGCTTAATTACAAACCGTACAAGCTTAAATTTTATTTGTTTAATCAAATTTGTAGCATATATTGAGACTATATGCAAAAACAACCAACTAAAGTAGAGCGTGATAGTAATCTGGTGCAATTGTACATATGAAACTTCTAGCGAAGAGAGTTCGATCGTACCTATGAAACTTATATCTATGCCCAAATGGAGCTCACACACTAAAACCACCTGCAGCACCAGTGGCACCTTGTAGTCAATGTAAAGAGCTTAGATTCACATTGACTACCTATGAAAACACCATCAACTAGAACATCCCAAACGGGGTAGTGAAATGCATAAACTCCAAACATTAGTAAGTTGTTGAAGGCAAAGCAACAATTGAGACTATCTTCGGTGCTCACTCTGGCATCCTAAACAACCCCAAATCTCACAAAGGGTTTAACCTATACCCTGGACTCTCGAGTTCCTAGTGGGGGGGCACTAACGGCTTTATATTCTGGAAATTTCACAGTGTGGACCCAAGCAATGACAACAGTCCAGCATTGGACAAGGACAAGCTATGGCAATGGCGTAGCCTATGGTCACTCTATGACATTCAAGGCAGAGTAACTCCATCCTTTAGTTTGCTTAATTTCAAATTTCAATGAAAGCCAGAGAAGTGATCATGTGTTTTACGGGCCAATGATCAATAATGTCATAATGAAGAATATAGCCAAATTCTACTTTATATATATATGACTAAATCTATATATAACCCATTGATTTAACCCAACTTAACCTGAGTCATGTGAGTTGGGTTGCATTGGAAAAAACCCTTCAATCCAACCCAATTTGGAAAAAACCCTTTGATTTAACATTCAAGCAAGTATTCATGCAGGTGCTACGAATGGAAGTTCTAATGTGAAGTAGTTCACGATGGACATTCCAATTGAGTTAAATGATGGGATGGAAATCCAAGTATCAAACAAAATGATTGGATGGTATTATGAAATCAACTCATTCCTACAACAATCCAAGAATTCAAAATAAAATAAAAATTAAGGGAAACGAAAATAAAAGCATGTGCGGTGCATTTGAGGGAAACGTGCTCGGCCCGTAGTCATAAGAATTGAGGGAAACGTGGTCATAAGAATTCAAACTAAATTAACCGAATACCTGCTCGGCCCGTACTGTAGCCAGCGACGCCCGGTACGCAGCAAGGACGTGTGTGGCATGCTCTGCGGTGCATTTTGGCCCGCTCCACCTACCAAACATGAGGTGTCGACAAATGCTCATTACTGAACCTTACATTTAACAAACTTTGCTTTTATATTTCACATCCATATACTAAGCATTGATAAGTTTTTTTCGTTTGTTAGTTTGGCATATTTTTAATTATATGAAAGAGACAAATAACGAGAACTCAATGAACGTACCTAATGGCAAGGGGCCCTGAGTGCACTGGCGGTAGAGGTGGCCTCACAACAGGGCATAATTGTGTGAACCTTGAATAGGCCCATAGCTGCACCAACAACAGTGCTCCTCCAATCTGCATCGCATCCTTCTTCGATGCACCACAAAGTTGCCTATACAGCCAGGCCAATGCTGCACTACCCCAGCTATACCGTCTTGCATTGCTGACTGGGTTGAGCAACTGCAGAGGCAGCAGTGAGACCCGGTCCGCAGACCTGTCCATGAACAAGAGGGCCCCCATCCGTACAAGTAGGTGGTAGCGGGCATGTTGCTGCACGACTTCGTCAGCAGCGTCCACAACTAAGGGCTCAGCAAACTGTGCATCAAGCCAGGTGTATCTTATCCTCGCCCCAGCAAGGGTAGACTTGTTTGAGTTTGGTATCGGGGGTGGAGGTTTATGGCCCAACAACTGTTCGCACAGCTCACTCCAAATGTAGTCTGTCTTCCCAGTGACAGGCAACCCATCCACTGGAAGCCCCAGCATCACCTCCATATCTTGCAAGGTGATACCCATTTCTCCATGGGGTAAGTGGAACGTGTGCGTCTCCGGACGCCACCGTTCAACCAATGCCGTGATCAAGGCGTGGTCGACCTCCATATCAGGAACCTTGAATAAACCAGTCAACCCTGCTGCATCTATGTGTTGCATGATACGTGGATCTAACCCACCCTGTGGCAATACACATTTACGGCGTCGAACCTTTATCATGCCAGGCACCTCCTGCACACGGACGAGTATTGTGTTAGGAGATTAAACACGAAGTAATTATAAAACAAACATGTATTAATAATACTACTACATACCTCGTCAGCGGCGCAACTCCAAAGCGGACTTGACCGATGATTCGGCTGCTGGGCCAACTGGGTATCCACATCGGGTCCAGGCCGCACTCTATCTAGTGCCTGCATATCTGACATGGCAGCAAATACATTGTTAGCAATTTTCTAACAAGTAAACCACATTTAATATAAAATAAAAGCATAGATTCAGTAAGACATTATATTTTGAGCACAAGAGCACAAGATTTTCAACATCACTTCTTAAATAAATAAGAACTTGCCATAAAAAAAATTATTTCAGAACTATTTAAATCACTTCTTAAAGCTTAGGATAATTATTAATTAACTATTTATGAAAATATAAGTTATAACACCACTCGATTTGCCAAAACCCCTCATCAAAACCCCAAGCACATTTAAACTCATTAATGAGAAAATCATCATTGCAACAAAATTCTCATCTTCATTAGTAAATTTACTACTTCTGGTCAGGGTTCAACAAAATAATCAAAATCCCACACAACACAAAACGCAACCTAACATTAACCAACATCAGAAAATATTTCAGAGGGAGAGGACCGTACCTGTAATCAGCGGCGGCGGGAACCAACGACGACTGATGGAGACTCGAGGAAGAGTGGGGAAGCCTGATCGCAGAGCGAGAGAGACAGAGTGTGGAGAGAGAGTGATGGCAGAGAGCGAGGGAAAGAGAGTGTACAGGGAGAGCGAGTGACTGAATAGCGTTGTGAGACGTTAGGGTCCTATTGATTCAAACCGCTGAGAATAACTCGATTTCTAGTTTCTCGAGTTATGTCCGTCTGCACAAACATTTTTTAATTGGGAAAAATTCGAAGTGTCAGACTAACTCGACTATACAAATATCGAGTTATTCATTAAAACTCGATTTTTCAATTGTCGAGTTACAAAACAGGGGCACTTCCCTATTTAGTTTCAAAAAGAGGGCAAACGTATGTTTAATTTTCCAAAAAAGGGTAATTGCCCATTTTCTCCCATCTCTTCGGTTCAGTATAATGGAGATACCAGTAAAGGATGTTTCTGATAGCTTGTCAGAAGGTATGGAAAGCCAATTTGATTTCTTTCTAAAACTTGGTCATCCACATTGAATATGGATATTTCCAATATCAGTGAAACTCATCTCTTCAGCTTAATTGCTATTATCGGGCATTGTTACAGTGGTCTAATGCTTACAATTTAATTGAGCATATTATAATATTTCCTTTTTTCATTAGTGTTCAACATGCTTTGGGTGACAAGAACAATAGCCATCTCATAAGTTAATGAGTTTTGAAAAAGACCCCTTCCAACCCCCACTCCCCTAAAATCTTAAGTTAGTCCATACTTATATTTTCATTGGTTTTTTCTTTTCTTTTTCTTTAATCAACGTAAGTGGAATTTTTTTTTTTCTTAAAAGCTAGGATGGAGTTCATTTTTCGATTAGTGGCTGCTTGAAGGGAAGTCAACTATTGCAAGCTATTTTAGTAATTAATGGAACCAGTAAAAGTATCAATTTGTTGTTTATTGCATACTTATGATTTCTTTTAACATAACAGTACTTATTAATCAACCTAAAAGTTATTTTCTTTTGCATTGGTTCTGATTTCTGGGTATAAGAGCTAAAATACACACTGGATTACCAATCATAATTAGATTTTATTTTTATTTTTTTCGCTTTGGAGCTTTAATTCACCCCTTTTGTTTTATTATTCATAGGTCCTGTGGTGTTGGGTTCAGCTGGTGTTTCCACAAACATCTTTAACTGCATATCAAAGCTATTTAATATTCCTCTCCTTAGTGTTGCCACTTCTTTTGTTACTGAAGACATTTCCAAGAATTCAGTCAAAGAGTCTGCTTCAGGTGAAGTAAAATTAACGGTTGATGCCTTGAGTGTTTTTGTTGAACGTATTTGATTCTGGTTTGATGGTATGACTGTGAGTATATAACTGGCTCGGTATTTTCACTTTCATTGCTAATTTGGTCTGATTGTTGTACATGTGGGGGTTCTCTAGAAGACAGTGCTAATGGTAAACCAGCTGAAAGAAAGCAGCTATCGTCAGTATCTACAGCTTTACTATTAGCTGTTGGGATTGGCATTATTGAGGCTTTGGCCTTGTATTTGGGATCAGGAAAGATTCTTTGTTAATGGGTATATTATCAGTAAGTTATTACACGTACTCACTGTAAGGTTGAATTTAATCAACTATTTTGTTGGCTTTATTCCATGCCAAATTTGCTTGTATTTCAGCATTTAGTAACCATGTATTTAGGTGGGTTTGTTGTAAGGGTAGTGAGTGAGATAGAGTGTTGAATGCTCAAGAGTGTGCAAGAAAACAGAGTCTCGCGGCTGCAAGCTGCCAGATGCAGCACACATGCTAAGCATGCCAGAAGTTGAACAGTCATGCTAGCTAGAGCACTACAGGACAAAATAGGACAACTGGCCATTCGGTTATCTCGCGACTGGATCTCGCGACTCAGTCAAGTCGTGAGGCCAAGCCGTGAGCTAGCCCTGTTTTGAAAAACCTGACGTTTCACATTCCTCTCTCACCCTAGTATATATACCCCTTATATCCACAAAAGAAAGAAAGCTTCCAAAGAGAAACCCTAGAGTAAAACAAGATTGATTCATCTACAATCTTTATATAAGAGTCTCTTCAAATTCCTCAACTCTCTTTCTCTCCATTGTCAAACTCTTGAGAGGCATTTTACCAAAACCTTGTTCTCACCATATTCATTACTGTGAGAGGGCTGTTTAGTGTTCTGGGAAGCAGTTAGGAAGGAACCAATTTACATTGGTTGATGCTATGGTCAAGTAGCAGAATCCAGGAAGCTAGAAAAGAAAAAGATTTGGCGCAACCTCGTTGGAGCAAGAAGCTTGGAAGGTTTAGGTGCATTGGGTAGATTAAGCTTGGAGGGTCTATTGCTGTCCATGTATCCCAACTACATTTTCTAGTGGATTGTTTACCGCTTGGAGGGTGGCGGAGAGGTTTTACGCTGAGAGTTTCGGTTTCCTCTTCGATAACACATCGCGTGTTGTCCTTGTGTTTGCATGTTCCTTCCCTTTTATATTTGCCTTTTATTATCTGCTGTGGGTTGTGATTTTAATTTGGCTTAGATAGTTTTCCAATTCTGTTTTATAGCTTTTGTTCATTTTCCGCACACTAGTTGTTTGACATAAAACTTGAATTGGTTAATTTGTAAATTGGGGGTCTAAACGTTCAAGGGTGTTTATATACATATTTGAACTTTCACTCACGTTTACGTTATATATTTATTTATCAACCCCCGCTTCCTCCTTTCCCTTGCTCTATACACATGCATGTATATGTTTTTATTCTCTCAGGTACATGGCTTCCTATTCACAAGGAATTTATTTTTATTTTTTTTATGGGTATCATTTGCTTTCTATGTTGATTCCATTTATGGTATTTTTCATTATTTTATACGTTCTCATTATTGGGAGTGTGTGCATCTGCATCAATGCCCTTCATCCTAATTGTAATTTTTTTTTTTTTTTTGGTGGGGAAAAATGCAAAAGCATATTTAAGTGCAATACTTGTAGTAGTGAATAAGGAAGAAACTGATCTTTTCTAGACTTATTTTATAGTATCTATGGGATATTTTTGTAAAAAAATTTTGTATTTCATCTTTGTCTGATGTTGTCCTATGTTGCTTCCTACTTATTAGTTATTGCCTTTATTTTTTGAGTGGTTAAAATGTCAATCTTAAAATGTCATCCGATTGGTAGGTACAAGGTGTGAAAGTGGCTGGTTCAAGTGCTCCAGTAACAAAGTTGGACTTCTGCTCCATCAGTTTAAGGTTGCTGTTGGTAACGGATGTGGTCTAGTGAGATTTCTTACTGGATGCTTCATTCAAGGCCGTGAGGCATGCTTAAATACTATTGCTTATTGTATTTTTGGGAAAGGACAATTTTGTTAATGCTAATTGGAGAAAGATTGGTCGTCCAAAATTTGAGTGGTTAAGCTTCTAAATTAATCTTTCAAAATTTGCAGACTGTGATATGTAATTATGATATTGAAAATTAACTTATTTACAGATGATGCCTGTATTTGATTACGAAGTTCAGAAGAACCATTAGCTGAATATGAACAGGTTAAAAAGTTAGCTTGGTGGTTGGTTTTGTGACTGGAACTTTTGCGATTCTTGGTTTAGTTAGGCACCAGTGGTTACTGCATATGACCAATCTAAGCACATGATAATAGATATACCTTTAGGTGTAGGCTTTGTTTTTCATATTGATTCCCTTGTGAAATTTTCTGTGCATAGATGAATTTTCTTTTCTAGGGTAATTTATCAAAAAATAAAATAAAATCTTTTCTTTACTATAGGATTTGTGTCCCCTTTTTAAAACGATATTTAAAAATAAATAAATTCATGGATATGTGTTGAGTTATACATGTTTGATTGGGTTGATGTTATGAACTCCATCAGCTTTCTTCTATATCTTTTATGAGAGGATTAATTAATAATTTCTTTCCTTTGGCTTCTCTTTTCTGTTTTGATGTTGATGCTCAGGCTCGGCATAACAAAGCAATATCTTGGGACACGTGGTCTCAACTATTGGAGTTTGCAAGGGTAAGATATAAAATGGATTATTACATACTGCATCATTAGTTCAAGATTAAATGCCTACGTTTCATTTAAACCTGCATATGCAATCAGTACCCTTTTCAACTGCATTTTTATCTCCTTAAACTCATGAAGAGATATGCATTGTGCTGCTTCCCCTTCCTCCACCTTTTAATTTTTTTTTTTAATTTATTTTAAAAGTAGCTATCTTAGTATGTAGAGTTATGTTTCCAGGACAGGTGAGAGGGGTAATCTTAGCTTGACTTCATTCTTTTTCCTTGTTTCCTATTTGTTGTTGTTGTTGTTGGTTTTTTTTTTTTTGTTTTTGTTTTCCATTGACGATTCGTTTGCAACCTTTGTAGTTAATGGGACTACTGATGTGGTATATGCATTTCCCTGTATATAACAAATCCTTGTTTGCAGATGGGAACCTTGACTAAGGCAGTGAATACAGCATTGGAGTCTTTGAAGGGCTGGATCCCATGAATGTCCTAGCTTTGGCAAAAACAAAAAACAAATAAACAAAAACCCACTTTCAGGAGCTCTTTCACAGTTTCTCTAACCAAGTGATCACAAAATCCAAACTGACGCATATGCTCAAAGGCCCCATCCATGCGTGTAACTTGCAAAAGAGAACCTGTATATTTCATTAAAAAAAAATTAAGCCCATTTGCTTGTTTCTTTGGTTCTCTTTTGCAGGCTACATGCATGGATGGGGCCCTCGAGCATATGCGTCAGTTTGGATTTTGTGATCACTTGGTTAGAGAAACTGTGAAAGAGCTCCTGAAAGTGGGTTTTTGTTTATTTGTTTTTTGTTTTTGCCACAGCTAGGACATTCATGGGATTTAGTTATAGTTGACATAAATAAGGTGTATTTTACTTCAGCTACTTGGAAATGCTGGGTGGTACTTTTTTCAAAGTGATTCGCTCAAGGTTCTACTTGACACCCTTCTTTCAAAACAAAAAAATGGTGAGCAAGGGGAGGGAAAATATTTACTGTTCTCTGCTACCTCTTTACACATTCGGTAGATGATCAATTGTTTTTGGTCTTTTTCCGCTTTTTTAAACTTTAATCTGTCAAAACTACGTCTGTAGAATCAGGAATGATATGGTTATTTTAATATGTGCAGAGAATTAGTTTATGATCAATTAGTTGCGTTGTAAATTACTTTTTCTAAGCTGCAACAAAGAAGAGTTTTTTTGTTTTTTTCCTTTTTTTTTTGGTACTGCTATCTAAGCCTTAATACAGGATTATGGATTTGCCTATTGTTTCCTCTCTAATAGTTATGTTTTATTCGTACCCTAGATAGACTATCGAAGACTATATTCTTAAACCAGAGACCATAATCAAATAAACCAAGTGAAGCCCAGCAGTACACTGGAAGAAGAAGTGGGCGCACCTTGGTGAAGGAAAAGAAAAAAACCAGATCAGTGAGGTACAGATTCTCGTGGCTTTGTTGGGTATCTTCTAGAGACAAAACACACACAAACACACTTATATAACATATTTTTCTCCCTAGCTAGTTGTTGACTGACTCTCCAATTCTTACTTGGTCCAATCTTTTTCAAACTTTGATCTTTGAGCAGAAGAGATGATACTGGTTGCTATGATGGTGGAGCTGATGGAGGAGTACACAGTGTTGCTGGCGAGGGTGCTAGAGCATGTGTTTCATTCTGTGCCTTTCCCAAGAAGGGATCGTTTGCTCATCCTCCGCAGCCTTCCTTTTGCTTCCCCACCAACTGGCCCTCTCACTCTAACCCCTTAGCCCTCCCTTTGTTTTTTTTCTTTTTCTTTTTTCCCTATGAATGTAAGAAGCAAATAGTGCCTGTGGATTACATGTTTTAATCTCAGCTTCTTACTTTATTCATTCATGTACAGCTTTCCGAAATCCCTAATTTTTTTTTTTCTTTTCTGGATTTTAAGTTGATGCGGTGGTCCTAAATTTCTGTAAATATTATTGTGAGTTATCTTCTTTCTGATTTAATTAGCATCTTGTATAAAGTGCATCTTGTGAGTTACACCCTTCACTTTTTTCGGCTCTGGTTTCAAATTTTTCAATGTATATAAGAAAAAGCATTTGTAGGGAGATATGATGAGTGATACAATTAGATAGAGAGATTGCCCATATTAGAAGAAGGTTCTGGCTTTAATATTAAGACGAAAATTGTGTACCCTTTGAAATAGGATTGAATTGAATATGATTCCCAACATGAAATTCATTTTTTTTCCCCACTTCCAACGGTGGGTAATTGTTAAACCAGGCAGAGAGAGAGAGAGAGAGAGAGAGAGATAATTGAGTGTCTCTCTCTCTCTCACTCCCTCTCTAATTGAGTGTAGCCATTCAATACATTCACTTGATTATGAGCAACAATATCCATAATGAAGACATTACCTAAAAGTAGAATAAATACAATTCTAACATGACAATTGATGGACAAAACAATTTACATATGTGTACCACACATACCGTGGAGGAAACAGTTATGTTGCAAAAGTCTTCAATTTGAGAGGGAGTGCAAGAGAGACATTGGAGGAGGAAGAGAGAGAGAGAAAAAAAAAAAGAATTCGAATGTTAACCATACAATATCATGCCAACCACACAATATCATGCCAACCACGGAGAAACTCGTGGACACGAAGGAAGGAAGCATATCATGGGCTGAGCAAGAGTCATTAAGGAAATAGAAGACTATGCTGCTTCACTCATTGTGGTGCATGCATACTCGTGTTTGACTTTAGGGCCAATGTGTTTGTTACCTTGCAAAGGTAATGAATCTGTGGCCATGGTTTGGTAGACTATAAGCTATGCGAGAGTTGTGCCAATGTGATCTGATTGAACCACCTTAAACTCTAAGCAAGTTTATTTGCATCCCATGATTCGTGATGCACATGGGCGCAAGATGACTAGGTCCTTGGGAAATGTCATTGATCCCCTTGAAGTAATAAACTGGAAGGTCTTCATAAGAGGCTAGAGGATGGGGTATCGTCAATAGTTCCATAAATTGTGGAATGCTATATGATTTGCTATGACCAAGCTTGGGGATGATTATGTTCCACCCACAAATGTAAATCCGGATGACTTGTCATTTAGCTGTCAATGGATACTATCAGTATTAAACAGAGCCATATTCAAAACTATTGCGTCTTTGGAGTAGTATTTTTATTCTTAGATGTAGCAAGTATTGTGTATTCATGGTGGCAATACCAACTGTGTGATGTTTTTATTGAAGCAATTAAGCCTTTCTTTGCTGGGAGTGATCCAAGGTTTGAGACTGACAGGAGTTTTGCTCCAGCCACACTTTGGTTATGTCTTGACAATGGGCTATGATTGCTTCATCCAGTTATGCCGTATGTTACGGAAGAATTATGGAAGCGCCTTCCTTCATCAAGGGACCGGACAAACAAGAGAGGTCTTGGAAAGCTCTCGAAGCTTCGATTTTACTTAATGTGCTACCTTCTTTTCTATGTACAGCTACCTTCAAATCATTCAACATTGATAATATATGCAATTTGGTTGATAATATATGCAATTTCATTGATAATATATGCAACATTGATAATATATACATATTAAAGTTGATAATTTGTGTACATGTATATAACTTACTTTGGAATAAGCAAATAAAAATATATATTTTCATACACACACATATATATTCCTCTCATTTATAGGGTAGTGTTCACCTGCATTCGGCCCCCTAAATATTGAATTTCTGACTCTAGCATTGCAAAAACATATACCCACCATAAATAGCAATAAGCAACAACAAAAAAGTAAGCATCTACTAAGAACAAAAGCTCATATGTACCAAAAAAAAAAAAGCAAAGCGAGATTTAAAAAAATAAAAAATAAGAAAAACTCGAGTCTTTGAAACTCGAGTTCCAGCAAGCATCTACCAGCAAGAAACCTCATATGTACCAAAAAAAAGAACTCGAGCCTTTGAAACTCGAGTTCCAACAACCACAAAAAAAAAAAAAAACGTTTTGCAAAAATACTCTGTTTCAGCCCCCCAAAAAAAAAAAAAAAAACATTTTGATCAAAATACTCTGTTTTAGGCAGAGAGCACAGACAGGATGCTCTATTTTTTTAGTGTTCACGCTAGTCAAACTCGAGTCTATGAAACTCGAGTTTCACTGGGGAAATTTTTTTTTCCAGGCAAAGTAGGTAGAGAGGATGCTCTGTTTTCTGAGTGTTCACACCAGTGGAACTCGAGTCTATGAAACTCGAGTTTCACTGGGAAATTTTTTTCTTTCTTTCTTGGACATTCAGGCAAACCAGAAACTGAAATGTGTGCATGCACTTGCTGAGAAACAAAGATAGAGAAGCTGAGAATGTAATCCACAAACACTCATTGAGAGGCTGAGAAGCTGAGAATGTAAATGCACTTAAATTACATCAAAAGACATTCTCAATAGGCACCAAATTATAGAAACTGTTACGCTCTCTGCATAAACATAGTTTTACAATGCAAATGCACTTACATCACAGCAAAAGGCATTCTCAATATATCAACGTTCTAAACATGCCCAACCAAGCTTAATTTGCAGTTCTAACCATACTACTCAAATCACAATCTTCATAGAGGTACATTGGATAGAGAATTACAAGTACATTCAACAAAAACCATAAAGTTAATTGTGCTAATGCAACATAGTCACTTTTCCTAAGATCGGTGGTCCGCACAACAAAAATGTCGTCCATAGAAGCATGCCTGAAAAACATGGACTAATCACGTCAGGAGACAAGATAGTAAACATTAGGTAAACATAGAATGAACAACAATTATTTAACCGATGCATAACTTTTTGCCATCTATCTACCTAGTGTGGAACATGACCGCTTGTGGAAGCACCACGGGATTGCGGACATTTTCTATGATTATGCCTGGAAGCATGACACAATCCACATGTCTACTTGGGTTGACTCTCTATCAAATCTGCATCCTCCCTCTGCCATCCCGGTTCTCAATCCTTATTCCTCACTCCATCCATCTCATTCCTTATTCTTGACTTCACTGGTCGACCTTTGGCCCGCAACAATGCTGGATTAAGCAACCACTTTGGCCCCATGGGATCCCTGCACAATGACTGTGACTTAGGAACCATAACATAGGTGAATATATGTGGTCGAATTAATATGTAAATAGTCACATACTTTAATTGCATGTGAACATGGGATCCCTATGTTTTGCCATTTTCCACAACTACATGTTCTTTCCCGTAACCGAACTTCATAACTGTGGTTTCCCCCTCCTGCGCTACACATGTTGAATGAAGTAACTACCTGATATATCATATGTTCATTGCTAAATGCCTTGAGATAGTGTTTCTCAAATTTACATTTATTTGCGTCCCACGTGGTCAAGGCATATTCACTCCATTTCTTACCCTCTGACAACTCATAATGGTATTCTTTGCGCCGGTCGTGGAAATAGTCAACAAGTTTGGACCAAGTGAACTCAATCATTGCGGCAATAGGAAGGCCCCGTACACCTTTCAGTACACCATTGAAGCACTCTGATATATTGGTTGTCATTGCCCCAAAACGTCTCCCACCATCATGTGACTAGGTCCGCATATCCACAGGCTCGCTCATAAGGTATATGTATGGAAGATAATCTTGATTCTTCCTCGCCATCCTTCCCCGTCATCTTCTTCTTATTTCTAATGGCCTCAATTTCCACCTGCTTAATGGATTCCATTATAGTATCAAATTTAACTACCTGAGTAGCATATCCCGCCTTTAACGCCGCTGACTTTAGAGTTGAGTTCTTAAAATGTGTGTTGAAGTTGCTAGCAACATGTCGAAGGTAATATCTCTGAAATACCCGTGTTCTTCCATCATCCCCTCTAGGCCAGTTTGCAATGACGTTTTTGATACCGAGATGTCGGTCAGAAATTATGTAAATCCCTTCGTCAGGTATCACGTGGCCAATCGTATCTCTGAGGCATTGTAAAAAACACCTCCAACTGGACCCTAACTCACAATCCACAACAGCAAAGGCGAGAGGGAATACCTTGTTGTTAGCGTCGGTTGCCATTGCGACCAATAACTTTCCCTGATATTTACCATACAGATAGGTCCCATCAATACTGATAACCGGTTTGCAATATTTGAATCCATCAATGCATGGACTGAAAGACCAAAACACAAAATGCAAAAATACGGTGTCATCTTCATTGGTGGGTGTGGTATGATAGAACACCTGGGTAGTCGGATCCTGATCAATATATGCCATTAGCAACTTTTGCAACCTTTGGTAAGACTCTTCCCAATTCCCAAACATCTTCCTAATCGCCTTTTGTTTCGCATCCTATACCTTGTAGTAAGAAGGCTTTTGGCCTTGATATTTTGCCTTTATCATAGATCTGAGATGCTTAATTGGGGTAGTGTGATCCTCACATAACTTGTTAAGGATGTTTAATGCAATAAAATTACAATTCATCATTCTACCATCATTTCGCACCCTAATCGGTACACACGTGTGAGGACCCACATACACGGTAACCATCCATAGTCTGTGGAGATTGGGCTTCATGACTGCACAAACATACCACTTGCATGACTCATCCACGCATTTCGCACAAAGTTTTTTCGTCGTCGACCTACTGATCATAAGATGTTTGTTTTCCTTGAGAGCACAAATTGTTAATACGCACTTCACCTCCACTTTATTGGCAAAAGTCAACCCTTTGCGTAAATTCATCCCCTCTCTCCAAGTAGACACAGATGGTATCTCAATATGTGAAGGATCAACCATATTTTCCCAAGTATTTGTAGAAAATGATAAGGCAGAAGGTGCGTAGGTAGGGATTGTGTCCGTAATGTTTTGGACACTAATAACATTGTCTGCATCGAGTTCACCACCGTCCAATGTCTCATCGTTATCAATGTCCCTCTCAAAGTCCCCAAAGTCCCCTTGTTTAATCCTCTCTTCAAACTCATCTCTATCGACAAAATCTTCACCATTAATAGCAATAGTCTCATCAACATAGTCGTTATCATCACTCTTATCGTCGTCGTCATCATCATCATCATCCGCACGAACATCATCATCCTCTACGTGTGTAGAATACTCATATTGAGCATCCGGAACTGTAACCTGTAAACTTGTGGTTGTTTGTTAGATTTCCTCAATATCAACTTTTGCACGTGGCTCTAACTGTATGTACAACTCAATACCATTTACTGCAGGTATCCTCTTCAACTTGTCAAACATGATATTTACATGTTTGTTCGTTTCTATCGCCATATACTTGTAATTAATCCGGTGTTGCAGGACTTCATGTGGCATACGATAAGTAATTTGTATGCTGTGTACAGCATGATTCGCACACAATTTTTCCATAACTATCATCTTCAATTCATCAAGGGTCTTTAACCTACGATCAATTTGGGCATAATAGGTCTTTATACCCGGCCCTTCAAATGGCAATCCCTTGTTTGCATTGGCATTCTTAAGCGGACCACCGTGGTATAGGATTATATCAATTTCAAGCATTGTGAATCTGTTAGAGTCAAGTTACTATATTAGTTAAAAAACATTTTATCTAGTCAAACTACACAAAGTACAAATTTCAATTCATTCAAAGGGTATGAATTTCATTACACATTTCATACCCAAATCATTTTTCCATCATGCTAAGACTACCCATTCCATACCCAATTCCAAAAAAAAAAAAAAAAAGTCAAAATCCTTGTAAAAGTATACAATATTTTATCTAATTACATACCCATTTCATACCCAATACAAAAAAAAAAAAAAAAAAAATCATTTCATTACACATTAAAAGGGCATGAATTACATACCCATTTCATTACAATTCATTTTATATCCATAAGTCACTCATTTCATTACATACCCATTCAAAGGGCATTATTATATACCCATTCATTACATTTCATTCACTACCCATTTCATACCCAAAACAATGATGAATAAAGTCAAGAAACTTGTAAGATCATGATAAAAATAAGATCCTACAAATGATGAATAAAATTTTGATAACAAAAGCCATGCAAGTAAATACTCAAAAAATTAACACTAACAAAAGAAAGTTCTATAATTCACAATATTGGTATGTTAACTAAGTAATGTTAACTATCTACAAAATAAATAGACAAACTCTTTAACCCACACCCAACAACAACTAATACCCAACTACAATGACAATCAAATCAAAAAACCTTTACCTAAGATATGAATTTGTTGAGATGAAAGAGTAATGAGAGAGGCAATGTGGTAAGTGAGAGTGAGAGATAATGTGGTGTGAGAGTTATGGGTAAGTGAGAGTGAGAGGCAATGTGGTGTGAGAGTTATAGGTGAGTGAGGCAATGAGGCTGAGTGTTCTGGGTAAGAGAGTAAGGGCTGATAATTTTTTATCTGTGAAGACTGATCTGTGTTTTGTAGACTGAAGCGTGTTATATAAAATTTTTTCCAGTGGAACTCGAGTTCTATGTAAATTTTAATTAAATATCGAGTTTCTAATACTCGATATCTATAAGTATAAAATGGTTTTTTCTAAGCAAATCGAGTCTTTAAGACTCGATTTTTATTTTGTAGAAATCGAGTCTTAAAGACTCGAGATCTAAGTGGCATGTTTAAGTCCAGATCAACAACTGGTTCACTAGTGGAGCGCATTGAGATTTAAACACCATCTCAAGTTTCTAAAACTCGAGATGTTATTTTCCTTAATCTTTCCAAACGTTGGTTAACTTACTACATTGTTAACCATTACACAGCTGGTTCGCAAATATCCCCCAAGTAGTATAGTTTGGTCAAAGACTGAGATACCACTTCTTTATATTGAGAGAGAGAGAGAGAGAGATTATGTGTCTTAGTAAAACCAACCAAATCCAAAATGAAAAATCTAATCT
Source organism: Quercus alba (assembly GCA_036321655.1). Taxonomy (NCBI): domain Eukaryota; kingdom Viridiplantae; phylum Streptophyta; class Magnoliopsida; order Fagales; family Fagaceae; genus Quercus; species Quercus alba. Next base: position 8,844,200 of record CM070304.1, on the reverse strand, counting down.
TAATTATCCATCTCATTTCTCATAACCATTTTCTGTACACAATTCAGTGTATCATCTATATCTTATAGAAACTACCTTCCATCTTCAAAAATCACATTTCTCCACACACATACACCCATTCAACTTGATATTGCAACCGCCAGATAATGAAACAATGACATTCCTTTTGGCTCACCAAAACTTAAACCTCAAAAGCCCACAAAACATTACACTTCATTAGTAACAAAACCTTCTTCAGCCAATATGGTCAATCTGACAAAAGCTCAGCTTGCTTCGTCACAAAAATGATCAACACTTTCCCTTCTGAAGTATTCTTTTTTACTTAAAGCCTTGAAATCCAGTATCTCTGATTCCAAGATAGCTCACACAACCCCACAACAGCCATTCCTACAACAAACAACCAAAAAGACCAGTTAAATGGAAACAAATGTTCAATACTAACAGTAAAAATTTTATAAGCAATATGCAAAAAAAGTATATTGCATTTTTCAAAAGTGCCAAATATTGACTAAACTCTGAAAGCAAAAGAAGTAATTACAATACAAGTCAATCATCAAAGAAAAATGAAGATTAATTTCAAGTCAATGCAAGCATATGCACATACATCACCCATTATAATTCTTTTTGCAAAAAATGGCTGTGCTTAAGATTTAAACTTGCACACCTTTGGTTAGCCAATCATACAATTAGGAGTTAAAAGAAACTGAGCTAAGCCCAACTTCCTACTACTCAGACTTGACTCTTGCAAAAGATTTATAGAACTCAATATTGGCTCAAGCTTCATTCCAGTTTCAATATTCTGGTTCTCAACTCTCTTCCAAGCTAATTGCAAGCTCCAAAAAACTTCTTAATGCTAGTTGTTTTGAGTATTTAAACTTCAAAAGCTGATGAGCTCTACATCAAGGGTAAGGTTATTGCACAACTTAGGAAGCAACACCTGTGATGGCTTTTTATTACAGGAATGGCTACTCTTTTCATCTCTTGTTTGCAAATGGAGAACCAGAGAGAGCAATATCCATCTTATACATGAAAAGCTCATGGCATTTTCGATGTGGTGCTACAATCCGACAGAGAGATAACAAAAAATGAAAGTAATAAAATAATAATAAATACAGATAAATTGAGAAGAATGTGTTGTACTGTTGTCTATGCCTGATTCCTAAAATGAAAGCATCAGGTCAGTTTGAAAAGAAGAATATTCCCTCAGATCTATGATGGAGAACATCTATCAAGCCGGTGCACGAGAAGAGCATAATGATGCTTAAGCTCAAAAGTCAGAACATAGTTCAAGCACAGGTCATCTAGCTTAACAAACAAGCCAAGCAAACTTTGATCAAGTTGCTTGCAAGCAGCTTGGCTCTTTTTTTAGCACTACAGTATCTTGAGAACAGCTCTTCACATGTACCTACCACAAGCAAGAAAAGAGTTGGAAGAACAGGTTTTCTAGCATTAGTAAAAATAAAATCAGAAAGATCAAAGGTAAGAGACACTAAAAACTTCAGAAAACTAAACCCCAACCAATAACTAAAAAAAATCCCTACGTCAAATACGGACTAAAAATCCTTAAAAGAGAAACAACTTAAAGGAGCTAAAGATCAAAACTGCAAAGTTGTAACTTCATCAGCATTTAGTGAAGTTTCAATGAACAAACAGAAAAGCCAAAGAAACATCAGCACTAAATTGCATGCATTTAGTGCTGTTCACTCAGAGTGTCACAAATTTTAATCATCAAAGATTTTTAAAAAATAACATGGACATAAATCTCCAGAAACAATTTCTGATTGATCAACCAAAAATTGGAAACGCTTGGGAAAGAAACTTCAATGAGACAGGTTTTACCAGTCCCATTTCCCATTAAAACAAAAGAAGCTCAGGGGGAAAAAAAATGGTCCCCTTAATTACAGTAGCCACTAACGTTTTCACCAGACACACCAAAGGAAATTTTTAGTCCGTGTGTGACTTGCAAATAAAAAATAAAGAGTGAAATGACTGATGTATTTTATCCATTGCAAAGACCAAAGGGTTTGCATGAAACAAACAACTAATTAAGTATCAAATAGCTGGTGTGGTGAGCATGACAGTCACAATGCTGTAGAATAAATTGAGCACGTCAACATGAGATACTTACATAGAAGAAGGTAAGAAGGCACCACAAAAACAGTTTAAGGAAAGACATGATTATCATATTGAAAGGATACCTAAGCAAGGCACAAGGACAGAATTTTCCTGGATAAAATGGTTTTATAATCCTATTCTGTCATAATATACCAAGCAATGAGATAAATCAAGTGCTTAGGGTTGGGAAAACAAAGGATGCCATTCACAAAAACCTGGAAAAGTTACAAAATAACCATCCAAAATCCTGGAGAAGTATTGGATAATGACTACTTGAATACGTTTCTCTATAATGTATTATAATAAACTTCACACAAGGATTTGTCACCACAAATGACAATGACATTAAATCAATAAAAACACAAACAATTTACACATCACCTACCTGGCTTCATTTCAAAAAAGAAATACAGAAGAATTTCTTGAACAAGGTTCAGATCATTAACAGCCACCAGAACCAATGCCAATTACGTAGAAAACTGCAGCAGAACAAGCAACATTCAGTCCACATCCACAAACGAAGTGTAGTCAATGTCTTGCAGGGTGATATTCCCCATATATAAATCGTTTATGTGATGAGAACAGAGAGGGAGGCATTTCCAATTGAGACTTTCATGAATTGCACCCATCCCTGGGACCCACTTATCCTCAACAGATGGGTTCACATTCAAACGATTCTGCAGTAATTGTACCCGATAATAAACAGTATCCATTCTGTCACAGAAATGACCGATACAGGAACATGAAGGCTCATCAGAAGCCAACCTGATCAAAGCCAAAGATAAAGCCCCATCAACAGGCCTTGGATTCAAAAGATTTTGATCTCCCATCATTTTAACCTCTCTTTCTGTGGGGAAGTACACTTCTTCATTTCCATTAAAATCAAAGACCTTCAAATCTTTAGTGTAATGCTTAATGGCTTCACATTTGGTTGACTCATGCTTCTCTGCTAGTGTCAAAATGCAAGAGAACCTCAAGTGATAAGTTACTACAGTTTTAACCATCTTGAAGTTGTGACAGCAACAGAAGAAATCAAGCCACCTTCTCCCTACTCCTGCATACCACTTGATAGTATCAATATCTTCAAGAGCAATGAGTAACTTGATCAGCCTAGGGCGACCCATGTTATTTGTAAAACCAGTCATCTTAACTGCCTTCCTAACAAGTTCTACTGGTGCATCAACTTTCATACACAGCCTCGTCAAATCCTCAACCGTGCTTTTAGCATATTTTTGTTCCTCTTCCTCCTCCACTCTCTTTTCTTCTTTCTCTAATGCCTTTCTAGCTTGGACTGGACTTAAATACTTGTCAACTTGCTCTTGGAACTTATCATAAGCATCAACCAGCTCTTGGGGCAATTGACCTCTAATGTGCCTTAAAGAGAGAAAATCACCTGCTGTAAGCATCTGATGCCATTCCCAACGCTCTTCCAAGGAACCCAAGAAATCACGGACCACTTCATCAGTCCAAGTTCTGAAGATTTCTCGAAACTCATTTTCAATTTGAAAGTCAAATTTAAACCCATCACTTTGCTTCAACTTCTTAAAAAACATGCTGCATTTTCAAATTCTAAAGCTCTAGCTTCCTTCTGCCTTAGGTACTTCTTCCGTGCCCTAATTTCTTTCTCCGTCATGGGAGGATGCAAAACTGAAGGTGGAACTGCCATAGTTCCATACCTAGAAAACTAATATTCTCAGATACCGCGCTATGAATTGCCGTCTTCATTTTATCCACCCTCAAATCCAACCTACCTTCTAAATATTTCAAAACCCAATTCTTAAAGTCCATGGTCAACATCTTCGACCCTGACATTATCACTAATATATCATCCAAATACCTGACTACATACATCTTCACTGGCTTATAAAACAAGCCAGACGTCCAAACAAGCTGCTCTGATTTAAACTTTGGATTCTCCTGATTTTTCTGAAGACGCATATCTTGAATTTCTTTATCAAACCCATTAAAGTAAATATTAATCAAAATGGAACACAACCCGCTTTCTTGAGGAAACCCCCTTCCTAAGTAACAACCACCCAATTCAATTCCCACCACCTCACACTCAAACAACCTCTTTATTAAACCAATCAAAGAAACATCTTTTATTTTCTCTTCAATAAACAAATACAACTTATTTACATGGCTATCATCAAACCTTTCTCTATCAAACGTGACACTAAACCACCAACTAGGATTCTCTACTGAGTTCTTAAGGTACCCAATGGCGGTGTGGCGTCCTAGACCGACACGCCCACCATAAGAAAAAGTTACAAACCGTTCATCATACACAATTTCCAATACCATCCTAATAGCTTCAATCAAAACCTTTAATTTCAAGTTGGGCAAGACCAAGGACTCACCTTTCATTCTTGAAGGCATCATTGTGACACAACAAGCTTCATTATCAAACCGATTCTCACGGAGCTGGCTGCCCATTTCTTCAATATCAAACCGCCTCGAGACCGAGTTGAGAAGAGACTGTGAGTCAAGGGAGCTGAGGCCATTGTTGGGTTGTGGAGTGGTGATGTTTTGGAAGGCAGTGAGGAGGACATTGGGCAAAGCGAGGACATTTGAGACAAGACTAAAGAACTTGCCATGTGAGTATTGAGTGAGAACTAAGGCTTTGAGTTGGGGTTTTGTGAGCGTTTCCGTAGGGTTTTGGGGGGTGGAGATGGGTTTTGTAAGAGAGTTGAGAATAGTCTGAGAGAAGAGCGATTTGGAGGGCTGAATTCAAGTGGGTTTATTCTTCTGAGGTGTATAAGCATCGAGACAATGATAAGAGAAGTGAAATTTTGGATTTTGGAACCTCCATTTTTGAATTTATGCCTGATTTCAAAATTGAGAGAGTAGCTGGCCAGGTCTCTGCAAATAGCAAACTTTTTTATTTGTTTGGTAAATTACGTTTTTAAACCTATATTTTACGCTGGTTTTAAATTATAGTCCTCCTACTACTGACACTTAAAAATTCATCCAATTAATTGATATCATCCAATTAATATGATAATATTTTAAAAACTAAGGCCCTATTTGGTAGAGTTGTTTAACAATATGTTTTCAATTTTTAAACAACACTAGTCGCTAAGTTTAGCAATTTTATTTTAATATATTATACGTTTTTGTTTTCTTAATTAAGCGCTAAGAAATAAAATTTTAGTTAATTTCATATTAATCATGATATAATATTATATATGTAATCTACAGAGTATATTTGAACAAATAAATCAATGTTTATAGTAATCTGAGGGCTATACCATAGGTTCATATAATAATTTCCATATTAAAATTGCAATAACATAGCATCAAAAACTCATATACAAATAAATACAAAATTAATTAGTTTATGCTTGCATGCTTCCACTTCTCATGGTTGAAAATCTTCATTACTGTCTACAATTGTATTTTTGTATGGTGTAATCTCATTTTTAACCTCAAAGCAAAGTTAAATCCTAGTCCCAAATAGCAACATAAAGTTGTTTTCAACCTGTTAAATGTATTATTATTAGCAACGCAATATGTTATACCATGTTGTATATGCTAGAGTGGATGCAGAAGGAGAAGCATAGAATAGGAACATTAAGAACACAAGGGTTACGTGGTTCAGTGTTGACGTCCTACATCCACGGAGGAATCCCTTAAGGGCTACATCTTTATTGTGTAAGAGTGTAGTATAATAACTTATGTCAAAATCCAATGAACCATAACATGAGTATATATAGGCGACTAAACCCTAGACTACTAGTACAAGTAGGACTGGGCTTGGGCCTACTACATTGGGCTAATATATCTAATATATATCCCTAACACCCTCCCTCAAACTCAAGGCGGAAGCTCGATGAAGGCTTGAGGTTGGATAAGCATGAAAAGATCACTTAGAGATGCCGTGAAGAATGCCTTTGAAGAACCACAATGAAGAATGTGCCAATTGACCAATTTTGGAGCTTCAAATGAAGAAACGGAGTCCGAAATTGGAATCTATGCAAAAAACTGCGCAAGATAGTCCCTGTCAGAAATTTTGACTTTTGATCAAAGGTTAATGCAAAAAAGTCAAAGTCAACTGGTCAAGGGTCAAAGTCAATGGATACTGGTCCAGGTCGGTTTCGGGTTTCTAGGTCGGGTCACGGATCGGGCAACAGAGCCCCTGACGTCATCCTATGATGTGTCGCTGACGTGGACTAGGGCTGATGTGGAGGTGCTTGCATGGCTGCTGACGTGGGGTGATGATGTCAGCCGGTGATGTCAGATGACATTAGTAGCAATTTTCGGCGCTTGGCAGGAGCGTGCGATGTTCACTAGCGCGTGGAGGAGAAGTTAGAAACCCAGGTGGCGCGTGCAACAGCGGTTGAAAGCCATATTTCTTCCGTAGGCAGATCGGTGGTTGACATGGCCGATAGGAGGGCGCGTGTGGCCAATGGATGAGCTACACCTAAGGAAATCGTGGTGATGTGTGGGAAGGAGCCTTAAACATAGGCGGTGCGTGTTGGCGCGTGTGAACAGAATAGACAGTTGGACTTCTCGGGTTTTGCAGATCGCCGAGCAATTAGGCAGACATGGCGGCGCATGTGGCTATGATCTAACTGTGTCTCGAGATTTGTGACTGCGCGTGGGGACATTCCGGAGCTGTTAGCAGCGCGTGGTGGCGCGTGATCTTGCCGTTGAGGGCCAAGTTTCTGGGTTTCTTTCGCGAGTGGTCGTGGAGCACGTCTGTGGTGTTGGTTTCGTTAGGCGAAGCTTGGATTTGTGCAGATCTGATAAGTTAAGTCATGGCTTGCTTGGTTCGTCGGTCGACATGGCCGATAGGAGGGCGCGTGTGGCCAATGGATGAGCTACACTTGAGGAAATCGTGGTGGTGCGTGGGAAGGAGCCTTAAACGCAGGCAGCGCGTGTGAACGCAATAGACGAATGGACTTCTCGGGTTTTACAGATCGCCGAGCAATTAGGCCGACATGGCGGCACATGTGGCTATGATCTAACTGTGTCTCGAGATTTGTGACGGCGCGTGGGGACATTTCGGAGCTGTTAGCGACGCATGGTGGCGCGTGATCTTGCCGTTGAGGGCCAAGTTTCTGGGTTTCTTTCGTGAGTGGTCGTGGAGCATGTCTGTGGTGTTGGTTTCGCCAGGCAAAGCTTGGATTTGTGCAGATCTGATAAGTTAAGTCATGGCTTGCTTGGTTTGTTGGATTTTGACATAGCATAGAGCCATGGTGGCTGTGAGATGCCATGGAGTCTAGATCCAGCAGACAAACATGTGTGACTTCAGATGGTGGGTTGCACATGAGAATCTTCTTTGCTGTGTAGAGATGTTTGTTTGATGCCAAGAACGAAGTTTGGCTCTGATACCATGTTAAATGTATTATTATTAGCAACGCAATGTGTTATACCATGTTGTATATGCTAGAGTGGATGCGGAAGGAGAAGCATAGAATAGGAACATTAAGAACACGAGGGTTACGTGGTTCAGTCTTGATGGCCTACATCCACGGAGGAATCCCTTAAGGGCTACATCTTTATTGTGTAAGAGTGTAGTACAATAACTTATGTTACAATGACCATAACATGAGTATATATAGGCGACTAAACCCTAGACTACTAGTACAAGTAGGACTGGGCTTAGGCCTACTACATTAGGCTAATATGTCTAATATATATCTCTAACACAACCCTTGGCAGTGTTCTTTCTTTTCCATGGTACCCTAGATCTCCCAAAAATGCAGCTTATATGCCTTGAAAAAGAAAATAACTTATTAACTTCCTCGACAATAAAAAAGATCTCCACATAAAAATGTCCAATCAACAGAATAAAAATCATATTCTTTAGTTTCAATAATCCACAATTGAATTTAGTAACTCAGATTAATGATAACACCAAAAACTTTAAATTACATACTATCCATCATTCCCATCATGAAAATAAAAAGATATGAGCATGTGTTTTGTAAATCATCATCTAAAACATTGCCGTGTCAAATAAGAAAATGAATATATCAAGTATTGAACACACTTAACACAAAATGTAAAAACCTGGAATTGAATTAGTTTCCAAATATGAATCTCTTTGATCATTTTTTTAACTTGATAAGTACAACCCTTGATCTAACTTCAATATTATAATCTGCAAAAGGAATTTAATATTTTAAAAAAAATTTATATCCCCAAACTTAATGTGTAACTGGCAAAGGGAAAGCAAAGAGTTAAATATATATATATATATATATATATATATGCTTTCAAATCTATCTTAGACATGAATCCTTTCTACAATCCACACAAAGTCAATCACTAAGCTATCATGCATGAAAATGTTTATGGAGTGGTCTCACTTCCATCAAACCCCATCTGTTCTATTGATCATCATGCACAATTCAAATTCCCAGTCTCGCTACTTTAAACTTTAAAGTAGCACCATATCAACAATAACAATTTTAAACAGTTAAGTGATATTATTATGAATCTTTGGTACTCTTCTCAAATACTACCAAAATGCATGAGCATTCATTCATCAAATAAAAAATTTAATATGCATATGAGTAATCAAGTTAGTATGTGGAAACTCAATATGAAAATTTTAATTTGGTACATGCAAAAATGTAAATATGACATTTCAAGTTTAATTTGCATTTAGCAGCATGTGATTTTAGAATCCTTAAAAGTGATGTGCACAACTTTTCTTTTTCCTTTTTTCTCTTTCCAGCTAAATGTGCACTACCATTCTAGAATTTGTAAAGTATATTAGAAGATACTATAAAATTGGAGGAAAAAAAAAACCAAAAAGAAATTGAAAGAATTTGGAAACACACACCTAAAAAGAACCATCAATTCGATGAAGCACTCATTATATATTTATAAATTCATGATCAACTATACATAAATTGTACATATCAAGAAGCCAACTCTACCTCAAAATGAGAAGTTTGTCTTTGTGAGTTTCTATGGGGTTCAGATTAGAGATAAGATTTTTTATTCTTAGATAACATATCTACTTGTTATAATTAGTACATAGCTAAAAAGAAAATCTACTACAAAAATTTCACAAAATAATATAAATGATTCCATCAATAAATGTGATTGTGCAGCTAGGTTTGTTAATTTTTAATTACCAAAATATCAGTCATCTTATCAGATACTACCTTAAGAACACCATTGTTTTTTGTCCATCCCTTCAAAAGAATCAATAAAAATTAGTGCTTGTGTTGCTGGGTTTATTAATTGTCAAGCTCACATTAATCTTCATCCATGGTTTTTTTGGGATGTTGTTGGTCTAATTTCATCATCTATTAATGAAAGTTCAAATAGTGTAAAACACCCTTGAACATTTAGACCCCCAATTTACAAATTAACCAATTCAAGTTTTATGTCAAACAACTAGTGTGCGGAAAATGAACAAAAGCTATAAACCAAAATTGGTAAACAATCTAAGCCAATTTAAAATCACAACCCACAACAGATAATAAAAGGCAAAGATAAAAGGGAAGGAAGATGCAAACACAAGGACAACACGCGATGTGTTATCGAAGAGGAAACTGAAGCCCTCGGCGTAAAACCTCTCCGCCGCCCTCCAAGCGATAAGTAATCCACTAGAAAATGTAATTGGGATACATGGACAGCAATAGACCCTCCAAGCCTAATCTACCTAGTGCACCTAAGCCCTCCAAGCTTCTTGCTCCAACGAGGTTGCACCGAACCTATTTCTTTTCTAGTTTCCCGAATTCCGCTACTTGACCACAGCATCAACCAATGTAAATTGGTTCCTTCCTAACTACTTCTCAGAACACCAAACAGCCCTCTCATAGTAATGGATATGGTGAGAAAAGGTTTTGGTAAAATGTCTCTCAAGGGTTTAACAATGGAGAGGAAGAGAGTTGAGGAATTTGAAGAGACTCTTATGTAAAGATTATAAATGAATCAATCTTGTTTTACTCTAGGGTTTCTCTCTCAAAATTCTCTTTGGAAGCCCTCTTTCTTTTATGGGTATAAGGGGTATTTATATTGGGGTGAGAAGGGAATGTGAAACATTAGGTTTTTCAAAACAGGGGTGGCTCGTGACTTGACTGAGTCGCGAGATCCAGCCGCGCGATAACAGAACGGCCAGTTGTCCTATTTTTTCCTATAGTGCTCCAGCTAGCATGACACTTCAACTTCTGGCATGCTTGGCACGTGTGCTGCTTCTGGCGACTTGCAGCTGCGAGTCACCCACGAGATCCAACCGCGAGACTCTGTTTTCTTGCACACTCTTGAGCATTCAACACTCTATCTCACTCACTACCCTTACAACAATCCCACCTAAATACAGGGTTACTAATTACTGAAATACAAGCAAATTTGACACGGAATAAAACCAACAAGATGGCTGAATAAATTCAACCTTACAATTAATTTTCTGACTTGTACATGCCAACTAGATTTTAGATTAATGTCATGATACCCATTGACAAAACATCAAACAGGCCAAGACCCTTTCACAAATCTTTTCTTTGAAAGTCAAAGATAATAGGTCATATATAATGGAGTTGTGACAAACTATAATGGAATTAGCTTCAAACCCCCCAAGATTTATAAGTTATTTTGGTCAAAAAGTAAATTCTCAATGCCATAATCTATTTATTCTAAAGACAACTTTACACAAATACATCTAAATGCTAACATTTCTATATAAACAAAATAATAACTTAAAGAAATCAATAAAGACATATAAAGAATATATATTACAACTTAGCTTTGAGAATTATCAATTACCAAAATATTAGTCATTTTGATCACAAGTTCACATAGAAACGATTATATAAATAAATTTACAGGCTTAAACTTATAGAATAATAATATATTCCCAGTAATTTTATTTATAATAAGAATTTTTCAACCAACCCAAACATTATCCACTTAAAGCCCTTTTTTTTGTCTTCTGGTAGCAAATTTAATTCATGGATGTTAATGGGGATAGAACAATGCACTACCACTTTAAAAAGGTGTAGACACAGATACTTACCCCAAGATTATAAACTTTTGATGGAATCATTGATTTGAGAACTAATTTTAAGATCCCCTTCAGCAGAAAGAAGAGTTCTGACATTTTGTCTTTGGAGGATAAATTTACCCAAAGCTATAATCTCTTTGAGTTTCTCTTCTTGTAGGCATTTCAGGGTGGATAATTCCTCTACCTGTTGTCATCCATTGCACAAAAAAATATATGAAACAAAGAGGAATAAGTTTCATGTAATAAAGCTCTGACATAATTTTTCTAATTCCTATTGATCAACAGCAAGTCAGCAATTGATATGTCTTACTTGGACATCACCAGGTCCAATTGTACACTTATGGCCTACACAATCTTGATGAGTAAAGCCTCCCCAAAATCCAAAAAACTCAACTTCAGTTTCTTTACAATTAAACCCGATAATAATCAAGTAATTGAATTGCTTTGAGACAAAGTATACCTGTTACATGTGCGTGACAGTCTCAAAACCTGTAAAACAAAAATCACATCAGAATATACTGAATTAATATACACAATGAGTCACGATTAATGAATGTACATGACATCAAAAACAACAATGAATGCAGAACCTCTGTGTGGATGATTTGGAAATCCATTGGGAGGAGTCACTGCAATCCATGCCAATCAAAGAAAATTCAAACTTTAAAAAAGATAAGATTGGAACTTTTCATACATGAAAAATCTTCCAACATCAAAAAAGGATCCAAATTCTTCAAGTCAATTCTAAAAATTTAATACCCAGAAGATAGAAAGTCAAGAAAAAAATAACCATGAATAAAAATTGACACCAACCAACTAATAAAACAAATAAAACAGCTATATAAAGATTCTTGAATCCCAAACACACTAAATAAAACCCCAAAATTATTCATTATTTGATTCCTACAATTTCTCAGTAACCAAACAAAAATCATTATTATTATGAAATTTTTTTAAAAAAAACCAAAGCAATGACACAAAAAGAAAGAGATGGACATCAAGGAATTTAGGATTTTGAACATAATGTTGTGAGTTGTAACAATCTATATTCTATATATATATAAAAGCTGAAGCGTAGCATTTATTGTTGCTACGCTCCAGTTAAGCCACATCAGCATCCACCTCATTATCACTTTCTTTCCAATTTTCTTATAATTGTTTTTAACATTTACTTTTTATTTTATTTTAATATTTACACTTTTTCCAACCTTTTTCCATTCTTACCTTTTTATCTCCCCACTACCCTCTACATAAATACTATTCTTCTTCTTTTCATCTCCCCACTACCCTCTACATAAATATTATTCTTCTTTTTTCTCTTCATCTTCCTTTATTTTTTCTTTTCTTATTCATATTCTCTTACTATAAATATGTAACTATCTATTCCATTCTATGCATGGTTTTCTCTCATTAAAAAAAAAGGCTCTCTCTCTCTCTCTCTCTCTCTCTCTCTCTCACAATTTTTTGATGAATTTTTTATACATTCTTCTGTTTATGCCAAATTACTAATCTTTGGAAATCCTTTCTTTTCTTTTCCTTTTTCTACACTAGAATCATTATGCTCATTTTCTCACTTAATTTAATCGAGTAGTTTGCCGGAATTCAAAAAAAGGTTCTCTCTCTCTTTCTCTCTCCATGTTTCGATGAATTTTTTTATACATTCTTCTATTTATGCCAAAGTACTAATCTTTGGGAATTCTTTTTTTTTTTTTTTCTACACTAGAATCATTATGCTCATTTTCTCACTTAATTTAATCGGGTAGTTTGCCAAAATTCAAGTAAAACCAGACAATAAGAAATTTTACAGCATTGGAGAATGCCTAAATATATATCAGCCAAAAGTTGAAAGTCAGCAAATTAGTGGAGCTATGATTAAGCTTCAAACGGGATTGATGGTATTGCCAATGTTCTTTAATTAGCATCCTTATTTCTGTTTCTCTATATATGTTTCCTAGAATTAGTATTAGTCTCATTTTTATTTTCTCTATTATATTCTAGGTAAACCGAGAGTTCTTTAAAGCTCCACATTGGTTAATGCCATTTAGATTTGTTTTTAAATTTTTTTTTTCTCTTTAATTGTTAAATGTTATCCTATTTTTGTTCTTTCTTATAACTCTAATTACTATTGATGGTTTTTTTTTTTTTTTTTTTGGTTAGTTAAGGTTGATGGTTCTTTCTTACAGAGAAAAGAAAAAATTGAAAACAATTGAATTCCATATAAACTTGTACCTAAAGGGGATAGGAGCCTTTGTTTATTTGATTAGAGACAATATATTAAAGGGGCATATCATTTGGCCATTGCATTGCATTTGTTAGAGGTTAAAAGATAAAGCTTGTCATTATAGGAAAACATTTTGGGTGGGGATAAGGGTGTCATTTTGTTTGCTCTAAGAGTAACAAAAGAGCCTGTTATAAAGGAAGCCCACTATCATATCACATGCTTATTACACTAACCATGAGCACAGCCCATTATTCTCTCTCACCATGTTTCTACTACATTTGCATTTAGCAACCTAAGATTAGAATTTATTCCCAATAGAAGACCTATAGAATCATTTAGTTTTTATAGGAAACTAGCCGTAGACTCGCGCAATATGTGGGAATATAAATATTATTCAATGAAGTGTAATATATAAAAAGAAACAATTACTTCAAGCATTGTCTTTTTTTCAAAAAGAAAAGAAAAGAAAAGATTTTTACACTTATTTTTTTAAATCTTTTTATCTCTACAAATATATCATTTTAATATTTTTTGTGTATTTCATTAATATTTTTTAAGGTAAACCATATTCTTCTAACTTTGCTGTAGTGTGTTACATTTGCTTAATATAAAACTCATCTCTCAAGGAATAAGGAAATTATCATAATAAAAAAAAATCATCACAAAATTACAATGTTAACTTAAACAAAATTAAAATAAAACTAAAGAAATAAAAAATAGATTTTATAATAATTTATTAGTCAAAAGACTGATAGGCATATTCAAATTCCTATTTCCAAAAACAACTAAGTATTAATCCAAACCAAAATTCAATTAAAATTATAAAAAGGAAAGAAAAGACTTTCTAATGGGAAATTAAAAAAACACAATACAAAAAAACATATTTAAAAAAAAAAAAAACCATCAATCTTAATTAAAGTTATGAGAGAAAAAAAAAATCCTTTATGTGCAATTTTTCTCTTTATTGGTATTTATTGTTTTATATATATATATATATATATATATATTTTTTTTTTTTAACTTTTTTTTCTTCTCATCTTATGTTATTCAACATTTAAATTCAATCACATCTTCCACATCATTAAATTATTTATATTTTCTTTTCTTTTTTAATAATTAAACATGGAATATTTTATTTAAATTCAAATCAGTAAAATTATACTTAAAAAATTGTACTTTTTTTTAACATTTACACTTTATCCAAGCTTTTTCCTTAGCTTTATCTTTTCATCTCCCCACTACCTTCTACCTTAATATCACTATTCATCTCCCCATATCTTCCATATCATTAAATAATTTATATTTTTCTCTCCTTTTTATTTAAAAATATTAAAAATTAAAATTTTTACTTAAATTCAATAAATAAAAGTGTCCTCATAAAGTGGAGTAATACTAGGGACACACTCATTCTCAAACTCAATACATCAAAGGAAAAATATAATACAAAACAAATGCCAATTGGGAAACACTAAATTAAAAAAATAATAATAAGGATATCAAACCAAATATAATATAGAGAATAGTTATGGATATACTAACTTAAGGGTAGCTAAATTAAATGAAAAAAAAAACTACAATGCATATTTAATGCAATAAAATCATCATCAAATTTTGGAAAATAGCAGGTTGCTTATGGAGAGAGAGAGAGAGAGGGGGGGGGGGTAAAGAAGAAAAAAAAACAAATGTCAATTAGTAACTATTAATTGGAAAACAAAGAGGTTGTGATGAGAAGTAAAAATTAAATAAAAAAAATGACCTATATGGAGAACATTAAAAACTTTATAGTGCAATAAAATCAATTGTTACATTCACTTAAAAAATTGAATCAATAATCAATAATCAAACACAATCATAGCAATATATTTAAACTTAAAACTAATCAAACTCTAATTCATAACTAAAAGGAAATGTTCTCATGTAATAATAGAAATTACATAAGAAATAAAGTTAGAAAATTTTAAAATCCCTTTTTTGACATTTCATTAAACTTTATAAATGTGTGTGTGTGTGTGTGTATAATCTTCATACACAATTACATTTAAAAATATAACGAACGATATTACATCTCATTTAACACATCTATTATGAAAATCATTAGTCAGTAAATATATGATAATAGTAAAAAACGTTATAAATGAATTTATGAAAAAAAGTGATAAAACTAATTAGCTACTATCATTATGAAGTAGTAGTCTATGATTTTACACATTTAAAGAAGTGGAATATATAAAGTTTACTTAAGGTATATATGAAGATTCACATTAAAAGAAAGATATGTAAAGGTTAAAAAAAATGTATATTCTATAAATAAATAAAAAGGTATATGTAAGGTTTTTATTAACTTAAAAGAAAATGAAAAATCAATTATTAACAAGAAGAAGAAGAAGAAGAATATAGGGGTAATTACATTTCCCTTCCTTGAGGTTCGAGGAAACGACACACTACCCCAAACTTGAAAGGAAAAAATATTTTCATCCTTTACATTTATTTGACCAAACTTTGTTAAATTAATATTAAAATATTGTGTACTAACCTGCTTGTGCTTAAGATAGATTCCAAAATTCTCCTTAATTTTAAAATTAAATTCTCTTATTTTAAAATTTTAAATTAAAGTGTATTTCAAAATATTAAGTAATGTCTTTTGCTTTTTTTCCCCCTTTTCTTTTCCCAATGAGTTATGGAGAGATTTGTCATTTCAAATATTTTGGTATTTTATAAATTTGTATTTTAATTCTAAAGTTATGAGTAGTGTCTTTACTAACCATGGTTAAACATTTATAAACAGATTCTTAAATAAATTTAAAATATTCTATTATTAATATAAACAGAATGAGAGAGTGTTATTACTTATTACCCCAAATATATTTAATAAGATCCCTCTAGAAAAAAATTATCTCGCGCAATGCGTGGGTCTGCGACTAGTGTACATAAAAGAGAAATCATAAAAATGAAGATAACCTCATCCTGCCCAATTAGCTAACATTATAGCAACCCTATTTAGCTTGGCTGGAATGAAATTGAATTTCCACTAATGCAATCCTAGCAACAGAGCATAAAATATTAAAATAGGAGCAACTAAAAGAACATAGCTTTAAAATTTGGAGTTAGAAAGAGCATAAAATATTAAAATAGCAGCAACTAAAAGTCCATAGCTTAAAATTTTGGAGTTAGAAGATTGCGTAGCAAAGATCACCTGCTAAACATCTATTTTGAAAATAACAGAAAAATGCCAACATTAAGACCAAATTAGGACACAACTAACAGTTCTAATATTTTTAGAAGAACCTGCAATTATTTGCACAAAGCTACCTTTTATAAATATTTTGAAACCAACAACGTCAGTATTTTGCAAAAAATGAACAGCACAATATACTTTAAACTATATAACAGTTGGTGTATTCCATCTACTCATGCCCAGCACGGTGATAAATTAGTTTCGTAATCTAGTTGTGAACATCCTAAAAAAAATCAAGTAGAAAGAAAAGGCAACATAACAATCATCCACACCACAGCACTACACGAAGAAATCAGAGTCGCACATAGTCATTGAAATCACAAAGGATAAGATTCACCCCAAATACTAAAAACAAACAGAACCATATATGACCCACAACACAAAAGAGATAGTAATAAAATTTAAAAAGGAAAAAAAAAAAAAAAAACCTCAATCTAAAGAAACAATATTATTAACCTAATCCTCACATTGAATTATTATGCAGAACAGTCAAAAGAATAGAGGTCAAGAGCAATTGGGATTTAGAGATACCTAAATTGAATAGAGATGAAGGTGGGAAGAGAGAGAGGCTGACGTTAGAAAGCCAAAGTCTGAAGAATTGAAGCTTTGGAAGAGAGAGAGGCTGGCATTAGCAAGTTGAAGCGCTATTTTTTTGAAACCGTGAGAGTGGGGAGAGAAAGGGTCTACGTTAAAAATTAAAGACCATTTTTTTAAAACCGTAAAACTTGGGAGAGGAAAAGGGTTTTGCGTGAGAAAATAAATGTGGGGAAGGGGGAGGAATCTGAAACGTGGGAAGGGAGAGGAAAAATAGTAAGGGTTTAAGAATGGGTTTAGGTTGAAAAGGCTTTGGGTTTTGGGCTTTATTGTGGAATTAATTGCATAAGAAGTAGGCTTTATGTGAATATAGGGCTGAGATTAATTTTATATTTATTAGGATTTTATAATTGATAAAAATTATTTTAAAATTTTTGGACAAATAAAAAAAGAAGATAGAAATGACATGGCTACTGACGTAGCTCAACGTGAGCATCGCAACATTAAATTTTACGCTTCAGCTTTTAGTAATATATAGATATAGATTACACGCATTTTCACACATTTTTTCATCGACACGTATTTCAAAAAAATACAAACAACGTCCACACATATTTCTGAAAAAGCTAAAAACTATTGTTAGGAGAGTAGGAGGATCCAAGAGGCTGATTCATTTCCATTTTTGATACCTCCATCCTTCATCTCTCCCTTGTGCACGTATTTAGCCAAAAATCTGAGACAATTTATGTTAGCTCATTAATCACCACAATTAAAAAGAATAAAATAGTCTCTCTCCTTTTCAACGTGGGATTAAACATTTTCACTAACTCCTCATCTTCCATATTCACTCCTACATATTTACATTTATGTTATAACATTTATTCATTTTAATTATTTAATATTAAAATGCTCCATCAACTTCTGTATGATCTGATTTCGTACAATCTATAAGAAAATGAAGAAATAACATCAAGCACAATAATTGAAATCCATGTCAGAAATAAAGCGTACTAATATATACTTAAATCATTTAACCATCCCAGCGACGGTGCCACGTTGAAGGCAACGTGGTCAGACCACCCTGACCTTTTATATAATATATTTAAAATTTTATGATCAGCATACCTTGAAGAAAATAGTGACCACCCTGGGAAAAAAAATTTTGACCACCCTGAGAAAAACCTTTAGACGAATAGTTGATTGGCTTCTTCTTCAAACCTTAATCGCCGTCTCAATGCTCAGTTCTTGTGCTTTGTCTTCTTAGATTCTTTTTTTTTTTGTGTTTTATTTTTCACTCTTGCTATTATATGGCCCTGCCCATGTAAATGAAGTGACTTAAAAAATTACTGATTTTACACTTTCTACAGAACCTTAGGCTTCATGTAGAAGCATGGTTGTCAAAATCGCGGTCTGGATTGTAGGATCGCACGATTTTACGATCCCACCTCACCAAAAACGATTAGAATCGCACTAGGATCGTAAAAATGGTAGAATCGTACGTAGGATCGTGTAGGATCGTATAGGATCGTAGGATCGTATGGGATTCTACCGATCCTACCGATCCTACCAAAAACATAATTTTTTTGTTTTTTTTTTTTTGGATAAATTTTTTGTTTTGATGAAGCTTTAAGGATTTTTATTTTTTCATGTTGTGATGGTATGACTTTTTATTTTTTATTTTATAAAATTATGTCAACCTAAGCAAATGTTTTCTAGTTTCTAGTTCACTTGTAATCAAAATGAAAGAATGTTTCATCATTTCTAAATGAAGAATTTGACTTGGCTTTGCTGCATTTTAAGCTATAATATTGTTAAATTTGTTTGATCAATATACTAATTTGTGTTCTAATATTACTAAAATATTTTTTTTTATATAATTTTATCAATTATGCTTGTATTTGTATATAGATTGATTGATTTTTTTGAGTATACTCTTTAATTGTTGCTGAGTGGTGTAACTTGAATAGTTGGGTGTGAAATTGTATCTTGATATTTTTTACAACTCTAGTATACAAATATATAATGTCTACATAGATGATAAAATGAATGATGGTGATTAGGAATTTAAGACGGTGGTTATAAGAACCTTAGAATGAGAATAATTAAATATTCACTTTATCTTAATATTCATCTTACTTTTGGATTTCATATTGTAGTTAGCTAGTTTCCATTTGCTAACTTATTTTGGATTTCAAATTTGGAACTTAGAACTTAAAAATATTTTCCTTATGTTTTGATAAATATTTTGGTATTTGGTTGCTAATTAAATATTTATTGAACTTTTTAGATACATTAAGTCAAAACTTAAATATATTTGTTTCGTTAGTATAGACTTTGCGATGTATGACATGCAAATTACATCATATGATGCAAATCTAAGTTTTTTTATGGATGAATTTATAATTTACGTAATTATTCAACATACAAAGTCATTATCAATGTGTTTTTTGTTTTAAATCTGAAAATATGTAGGATCTTACGATTCACGATCCGATCCTACGATCTACGATCTCACCTACCTTCAACGAACCTACATAGGATCCCGATTTTGACAACCTTGCGTAGAAGGCTTAAAAGCTTAAAGTTTAAAAGATAAAATGTTATTTTGGTCCCTAAACTTTATCAAAAGTTTGATTTTTATCCCTAAACTTTAAGAAATTCATTTTTCGTCCTTAAACTATTAAAAAGTTCATCTTTCATCCCTAAAATATTGAAAATGTTTTAATTATGTCCTTAAATTTTACCGAAAGTTTGTTTTTCATCCCTAAACTATTGAAAAAATTCTTTACAAAGTTTAGGGATGAAAAAATGATTTTATTTATTTATTTATTTATTTATTTTTTTAAGTTTAGGAACAAAAAACAAACTTTTGACAAAGTTTAGGGACCAAAATAGTATTTTACCTAATTTTAAATTATATATTATATTACTTATTGAATTATTGTGATATATTATATTACTTATTGAATTATTGTGATATTCACTCAACTTGTACAAATTTTTTTTTGTCTATTTTAGTATAAGAATGTACCATTTCTATTTTATGTAATCAAATTTTAAAATACCCCATATCAAGTCCAATACTCTTCAAAACTAACCATTTTGGTCTCTTAAGCTAACTTAATCCCTAAAACAGTTGAGAAAAAATAACTAACTGTTTAGGGACTAAGTTGGCTTTAAGGACCAAATTGGCTAGTTTTAAAAAGTCTTAGACCTAATTGGTATTAGCACAAATCTCAAGATATGTTAGTAGAATTTAGCTTATTTATTTTATACTTCATCTTATTAAAAAATTACACAAGTTTTTTTATTAGTTCTTTATGAATTTATATAGCAATAGTAACAATGTAGCTCTTTTTTTATTTTTATTTTTTTAACACAAGTTTGACTAATGTGAATTTTGGGATTAAAAGTAAAAAATAACCTTTTATACCATTTTGCATTATCCTATGTGAGTGCTATTTGTATGTTTACTATTGATTTATTGTCTAATTCTCTCTTGAGTGGGGCATGTGTGGGAGTGGAGTAGTAATTATTAAAGACAAAAATTAGATTATTAAAGTTATTGGGCGTGAGGCTCTGTATTTACAGCTTTTACACATTGAATTGTTAATAGAGTAACACTATTTACACAAACAAATAATGATATGCATACAACAAATAATGCAATAACAAAAATTAAAGTTGAGTTGAATTTTCATCTTAATTGAATAATGCTACAGACACAATAGTGGTTGAGTGATTGCTTAGTTATGTATATTGAAGAGATGTAGCTTATAACATTAGTAATGAAACTATTATGTAACGAATTCAAAATATGAAAACATGTAGAATGAAATTATAAAACTCTATGTATTTGTATGCATATTTTTTGACATTGATATATTCAAGTTTTTTTTTCAATTAAATTTTGTATAATTTAAGTTTCGTAGTGATCATCCAAACAAAAAAAATTTCTTGGAGCCGCCACTGAACCATCCTATGCATAATTATTTGACTTATACATGTTTTTGGGATTGGTTATTATTTTTTATTGTGCAACATGAATATTATAGTAGACAAAGTTTAGCTATAAAATTGGTTGTAGCTCAAGGCTATAACCTTACTCAATATCTTTTTATTGGAGGTGAATTTGACAAATCCACCATTGGATTACATCTTCTTCTTATATCTTTCATGCTTACAAAATTTCTAGAAAATTAAAGATTTATACCTATGTCATCAATAAATTGTTTAAATTGCAAAATTTTGTACTTTAAAATTATGCATAAATTATAAGCTTATAGGTCATATAGCAAATAAAAGCCAATTAACATAAAATTTAACATGTGTATTAAGAGCATAAAGAACATGCAATTCAACAATTAGATTTTCAAAATATGTAGTAATATTTTTTTTTTTTATTGAATAAGGTTGTAACTTTATGTTATAATAAATTTTGTAACTAAATTTTATCATTTTATAATATTTGGTAGCAGTGGGAACATATTATATCCATTTCCATGGTTTTGGAATAACACTTAGTATGATTTTATTTTATGGAATCAATTAAGCTTCTGTATGGTCTGATTTGATACAATCTATAATTTATTAGGGTTAAGCTTTTTGTTATATCTCTAAAAAAAAAAAAGCTTTCTGTTATTATCCTAGTAAGGAATGTGAATGTTCTGCAAACAGCTTTCATTAATTTGGGGGTTTAATGAAGATCCAAATAAATATAAAGTTAGGAGTTTAATTAAGCTTTGGATGTTGGGGCCCACTTTAAAGTGAAATTATGAACCGAAAGGGGACCTTTTTAAAAAAAAAGTAAAGGGCAAATTACAACTTACTCACATGTGGTTTAACTAAAATTTAATTTACTTACCTATGGTTTGAAATTTAACACTTTACTCACCTAAGGTTTAATCAAAATTTAAGTTGCCTACCTGTGGTTTGAAATCCCATGATGCCAGTGTTCCATTGGGTTATTTTTTATTTTATTTGATCTTGTATTTTTATGTTTTTTGTGTTTTTGGAGGAGAGTGACATAAAACTGGAGCAATATTACATATTTAACCATGTTTTTAACAGACGTGGGTTACAGAATTCTAATTGAGTTAATCTCAAGTGGGTAAAATGTCAAATTTCAAATCACAGGTAAGCAACTTAAATTTCAGTTAAACCATAGTTGGGTAAGTTGTAATTTGCCCAAAAATAAAAGTGGACGTCTTTATTTTCCACTACAAAAAAGAGTAAAATGTTTTATTTATTCAGGAAAAAAAAGAAAAGAAAGAGTAAGATGTTTTAGTTTTAGTGTTTTATAACTTTTTAGTAAAATTATTTTGATAAAAATCTAAATAAAAAACTTTAAGTGCAATTAGAATAATTTTCAATTGAGCTTGATGGTGAACTAAAAATCGAACCATCTCCAATTTGTCCATAAGAGTCGTCCAAAACCAACAAGGATAACCCAACAACACAAGAAGGTCATACATCTTGTGGAGGTCGTCCTTGGGTATGAAGGTCATCCATAAGGAAAACACCTAGACGACCTCTCAACACTTAGAAAATTTTCAAAATGAATTTATGTATAAAAGTTTATAATTCGGACCACGTTCTACTATTTTGAAGTATAAGCAATCACTATAACTTTCCACTAAGTACTTAACTTCCAATGGCAGTTGTAGAAGATAAGATTGAACTTTCTAACTTCTATAGCAGTTGTGGAAGTTAAGTGAACCTTCTAACTTCCATACACATTGAGGAAGTTACTAAACAAGTAACCACTCCAGAGCTCACTATATAAGGACTCATTCACATCAAATAAAGGTAAGTTTCCACTATCCTTAAAGTTGGAATTCTTGAGGTTTAGAGAGAAAATTAACTTAAGCATCGGAGGGGTCTTGGCTGGTTCACTCCAGTCACCTTTGATTTTGTGTTTCTTTCTTTTCAGGCCTTTCAAGCAACTTCTAGCCCATTGAAACTCGAAGCATTCAGCCTACTGATTTCCTGTGTGTCATCAAAGCCTATTTAGGTTTTAGATAATTTATTTAATTATTTACAAATTTTTAGGCTATTTAATTGACATGACATAATTTAATTGGACCAACTATTATAGGTAACTTGCTTATGTGTGGCATCCAGTAACCACCACTTGAACAAAAATAGACGGTAGAGCTCAAATCAAAGTGACATAACATTAGAGGTGAAGATTAAAATTTTGAAATTTTAGAGAAAAAATTAACATTACCCCAAACATTAAAGGTAAAAACAATTTAGTCATAATATTTCAATTGGGCTAAACTAAATTTTCTTTTCTTGGGATGATCCTAGCCACATAGTTAGGGGAACATGTGAAATTGCCACCCCATTATCAAAGTATTAAAAGTTAATAACCATAATTTTTACGTTTTTAACAATGCTTGCAAATTGTGCCTTATTGACAACAAAAATAGATTCTCACTTAAAATAAAAACTGTTAAAAATAAATTGAGGTTAAAAAAAGTATGTTCTCAATTAAATTTAAGATGATTTTTTAAAGTTTTAATAGTTTGCAATGTAAAGTACAAAGAATTTATGATTTAGTTTTCAAAAAAAAAAAAAAAAAAAGATTTAGATGAGTTCCAGTTAGCTCAAATGATAAAGTTTCTAATAGTTGTATAAGAGATCTATGGTTCAATTCCTGTCTACATCAAAAACTAATTGGTGTAATTGGTGTATTGGTCTGATGATAAAGAGACTGAAATTCAAGGGGGTGTTTGGTACATGTGTTTGAAAATATGTGTTTTGTTGTTTAAAAACATGTGTGAAAATACGTGTGGGTGAAAAAGTGTATGAAAATGTGTGTAATGTTGTTTAAAAACTGAAAAGGTGTATTTGAGTGGGTGTACCAAATACCCCCAAGTCTCTAGAAGAGAGACTTACACACATATACATTAAAACTACCAATATTTATGATACTTTTTTTGCGTTGACAATATTTATTAGATTAGTCACGCAAATATGTTGTGGTATTACCAGGCACATGCACAATACATATATATGAGCACTGGAACTATGCAATTTAGGGGTGTAATCGATTCAGTTCGGTTGGTTTGAAGTGCGATTTTTCCACTGAACTGAGATTTTGGTTTTACCAAATTTGGCACCGACACCGAACCAAAAGGGAGGAACACTGACACTGAATTGACTGCATTTCAATCGGTTTGGTTTGGTCGGTTTTTGGTTGCTTCCAATTTCTTAGAACCAAATAGATTAGAGACCAAAAAAAAAAAAAAAGCCTATTTGTCTTTACTTTCCCACATTTTCTCAGCACCCAAACACCAAGCAAACAAAAAAAAAAAAAAAATCAAAATCATGTATATAATTAGAAAACATACCAAAACAAGAATATATATATATTTCCTTTCCTTTCCCACATTTTCTCACCACCCAAACACCAAGCACCAAACAAGTAGCAAACACACAAAAAAAAAAAAAAAAAGGAGAAGAAGCACTGAAGCAGCGTGATAGTCTATATGTGTTTTTTTTGGATAAATTTTCTAACCATCCAAGAGGTCGGCGTAGGGAGGCAGCGGCAGAGGTAGAGACCGTGAGAGAAAGGGACTAGAGAGTGGAGTGTGCTGCCATTTGTGAGAGGGAATACCGGTCGGTGCATTGGAGGGGGTTGGGGCGATTGGTGGGGGAGGAGCCGGAGGCGAGGTAGACGGCTAGAAAAAAATGGGTTTTAAATAAAAATGTTTAAAATGATAAAAAATGGTGAAGAGGCGGCTGGAAAGAAAAGGGTAGGAGGGCCAGAACTTATAAATATAAGATTCTAGGGTTTTAATTTTTAATGGTTTTAAAAAATTAAAAAACTCAAAAAAGTTTAGGAGAAGGCTCGAACAAGAGAACACTTAGTTATTAAAGCCACATCATACCACTAAGCTACAAACTCCAACGTGACTTAGTGTTACATAAATATATATCGGTTTGGTTCGGTCGGTTCGATGCATTAAAATTTGCCACTGAAAACCGAACCGAAATTTTTGCATTGGTTCGGTCGGTTTGAAGTGGTTTTTTCAGTTCCTCGGTTTTTTGCACACTCCTAATGCAATTGCACTTTTAATTAATGTAAAAGAGAAAAATTAGAAGGTTAAAAATTGTAAATTTATTCTAATGTTGAAATTAAAAATGAAATTTCTCAGTCAAAAAGAAAAAGAAATTTCAAATTTTAAATCTCACAATTGCATGATTTTTCTTATTGCGATTTAATAATTAATATTTTAATAAATATGTAAATAAACTCTTTACTTGGATTAAAAAGCAGTGTAAAATGAACTTTGTAGCTGGCGAAAAAAATAAAGCAATATAAACAGGACTTTGCTAGTCAATGGAAAGTTTAGAACTTTGTCTTCCTCGCTGCAATGCTTGAATTTTTAATAAAAGGAAAAAACTATACACCGGGTGAAAAAGCAATATGAAAAGAACCGGTGATAAAAATAAACTAATAAAAACAGAACTTTCATTCCTCACACACAACTTTTAACACTACTTTTGAAAACGCGGCCAAAAAATTAAAAAAGAAAAAGAAAAAAGAGCAACTTTCACTCCTCACTAGGAAGTTTGGAGTGTAAGCACTTAGAAACAATAATAATAATAACTAGTCGCTAATCCGTGCGATGCACGGGAAAACTATTGAAAATAATATTTTAAAAAGAATAATTTTATAAATTTTGTTTATATTGCATATTTATTTATGATAATTTAAAATATTATTTCAAATCCTGTAACATTAGGTCTTTCACAAACTATAAACAAAAATGTAATAAAAAGAAATTAAGATACCATCACTTATATGTGAAGAAATATTTAAAAATATGTTTTCTTCTGGTCAAATGATGAGAAATGAAACTCGGCTTCAACTTTTATTCTATTATGATGACTACCAAGCCTTATATAAATGTTCCTTCTAAATTATTCCAAAGATTAATATAATAGTATCCCCTTAGTTAGATACCCTACCCATATGCTTAGCTTAAATTTAGAAATACCCTATATCTTATATTAAAATAACTATCTTGAAACACAGTTAGAAAAAATCCTAATGCACAGAGTTATTTTAACAATATAAATTTAAGTTTCATTTCATTGCATTATTTGAACATGTTAGAAGAGAGTTAACTATTTTAATATGTTTTCATATTTGTAACATTGTAGTACCCAGTAGTTGATCTTTTGTCTCAATGAGTATTATGTAAAGGTCTAAATTTTGAAGAAAGGACACCAAACAATTCAGCATGATCCAAAACCTATTAATTAAAAGGGCCATTGATGATATAAACTAAACAATATTTTTTGAGTCAATCAAAGCAATGAACATACATGTATCAAACTCATAACACAGACAGGAACATAAAAATCCAATGCATCCAATAATCTACATCTAACCCCATCAATTTGTGAATTCATGATCAATTTATAATTCACCCATGATCCAATTCTACGCATCAATATGCAAAATAATAATAATAATAATAATAACAAAGTAATGCAAATCCAAAACCAATAACCAAAAACAAAAGAAAAATATGGAAGAATCTTCAACCTCTAAAGGAAGAAGCCCAAGTTTAGAAACCACGTTAAAGTATTCAACTTTTACCACAATAAGACACATAAACAATAAAAATATATCAGTACATATTTGAAAAATTGACAATTGCAATCAAATTCAAAAATCAAAGGGAAGAACATGTTAGTCTCACTATTCATTGGACTGTTTCTATAAAGAAAAATAGAGAGGAACTAAAAAAAAAAAAAAACAGTTCTTTCAAAAAATCACATGCCCAAACCTAAGCCTAAATAAAAACAAATTCAGATAAAATGCGCAAGCATAAATCATATTTAACTACATAATAATCTAGATAAAAAAATACCGCCACAACTGCAGGGAAAGCACTCAAGTGCTTTTCGTCATCAACTATTCTTGCTTTATAGATTCGCTCAAAAGACATAAGCAAAAGGGAAGCAAAAGTAGGCAATAGAGAAAACGTCAGAATGAAAGTGCTCGGCTTGTCCTTGAAAAAAATTGCATATGCTTGGATAAAAAATACAGATAACGGGGTGAACCGCAAGATGGAGGGAGACCAATTGAAGTGGACAGAGAGAGCAATATATAGAAAATAATAACAGGTAGATAGGTTTTCAATTGAAAGCGAATCAGAATACTTACCTCGGGTTTGGAATTTGCTTTTCAGAGAAAGCTGGCCTCAGTTGCAGATTCTTTGATTTTGACGGTGGGATTCAGATTTTGCTCTACTCGAAGACTGGCTTCAGCTACAGACTATTTGTATTTGTCGATGGAGAACATGGGAAACAGAAGACAAAGATCTAGTGAATTGGTAAGATTAGAGAGTGGAGACGGAGTCAAAGAGAAGAGAATGAGTTGCATAATAAGTCTGGACCGTAGGGTATGAATTCTTTTTTTTTAAGTGTCAGTCGAATATATATATATATATATATATATATATATATTTTTTTTTAGAATCTGTGTCAGTCGAATATAAAATTGAAAGAATAAAAAATACTGATGTGGCAGAATATAAAATCATAATTTTTGTATTTTTTTTTTAAATAATGCTGACGTGGAAAATTGTGGTGTTAGCAGAGGTTTCGGTTATATATATATATATATATAGATAATAATAATAATAAAAGCACTGGAAGTTTCTTGTAATTTTCCCAATAGGAGTTGTGAAATTTAAGTCCTCTTTTATCAGTCTTCTCTCCATCTCTCATCAATTTCAAATTTCAAATTCAATTCCATCTCTTTCCAATTCGACGCATTTTCAAAACTACGCCAATTCAGGTTGGGGATCAATTATTTTCTTCTTCCTTTAATTTATTTTCTTTTTAATCTTTCTTCAGTTCTAAACTAATTCTAATTGATTAATTTTTGTTTTTGGTTTTTTTTAAAATTTGCATGCAGATCCATTGTTAGGCACAACAAGTTCTTCTTCTTCTTTTCTTTCCCCTGTTGTCAATAATTCTCATTCTCTTACAATTTCTATGGGGTTGTTTGGTACATGCACTTACAAACTGAAAACATGTATTTGAAAATATATGTGGAAATACGTGTGGGTGAAAAAGTGTGTGGAAATACGTGTAATGTTGTTTAAAAATCTATAGCTCTCCTTTGTTTTTTTTTTTCTTATTACTTAAGTAATTTGAAGTTCGTGAAATCCATAGTAGAAGTCTTTATCAAACTTACCATCCAAACTATTACAGGTATGAGTTTTTTTTTTTTTTTTTTTTTTTTTTTTTTTTTTTTGTTGCTTATGAGTCATAAATGCAATTTTAAATTCATTATATAAATCTCTATAAATATTTACTCTTTACCTATTTGTTATTTAAGAATTATCAAATTTTGTATTCACTCTTACAACAAAGGCTTCATCTGTATTTGTGTTATGTTTAAATGTGCGTTATTAGATTAAATTAATTTTCTTGAGTAGTAAAATTTTTATGTTACTATTTCTCATTTTTAATTTTGTTGTTAATGATAATATATGTGTGCGAAAGAAAATGTCTAACATTATGAGCATGTAACTTAAAAAAAAAAAAAAAAATTCTCCGCAATTAGTTTTTATTTTTGGTTTTTACAAATATTAATATCCATACCTATATTTGTCACAACACATTTGAATAGTATTCATGATTTTTTTTTATATAAACATAGCATGTTATGAATATCAACAACATATTTCTTCACAAGATTGCTATTAGCAAGTGATATTAAATCTACATCATGAAAAGGAATTCACATCTCAATATGATCATGCAACTTTGCTTGAACTAATAATTTTTTCTAACAATTGCCTATATCATTTTTATTCATTAGGACTCCTTTAATATTAAAATTTCACGACTCTCCACTCATTTGTAAGGAGATCCCATTTAGATAAAAGAGGCCATTAATGTATCAAAACGTAAATCTAAATAAAGGTTTGAAAAACAAAATACCATGTAGTCTATACTCTTCAAGTACATAACACATTTTAGACCTAACTACAAATATTTTGGCAAATGAAAAATATTTGGTTAAGTTTCCTTAGATTTTAAATTATTAAATTTAGGAATTTCTTTTTATATAAATATGTTGTGTAATTGCTTGAATCCAAAGATGAATACTTTATATACAATTTAGATGATCTATGTTGTGTGATTGCTTGAATCCAAAGAACAATATTTTATATACAATTTAGATGATCTAGACTCAAATGATTATTAATTTATTATTTTTCAATAAAATTATTCTAAAAGTTTATAGCCAAAACCGTGCAATGCACAAGAATAATTCTAGTTAAAAATGAAATTTCAAATTTTAAATCTCATAAGTGCATGATTTTTCTTATTTTACTTTAGCAATTAATTTTTTTAATAAATATGTAAATAAACTCTTTACTTGGGTTAAAAAGCAGTGTAAAATGAACTTTGTAGCTGGTGAAAGAATAAAGCAACATAAACAGGACTTCGCTAGTCAATGGAAATTTTAGGACTTATCTTCCTCGTCATTACAATGCTTGAATTTTTAATAAAAAGAAAAAACTATACACTAGGTGAAAAAGCAACATGAAAAGAACTTTATAGTAGGTGATAAAAATAAAATAATAAAAACAGAACTTTCATTGCTCACACACAACTTTTAACGCTACTTTTGAAAACGCGGCCAAAGAATTAAAAAAAGAAGAAAAAGAGCAACTTTCGCTCCTCACTAGGAAGTTTGGAGTGTAAGCATTTACATCCCAAAATTCCATCCTATCCTATTTTACCATCCCAAAAAGCTACTTGATCAATTATACAATACCATTTTACAATACACCTAACATCCCAAAACTCTATTTTTTTTTCCATTTTATTTAAATATTCTTTTTTATTCTTTTTTTTTTTTTTTTAAACTATTTCTCTTTTTCTCTTCCTTTTCCTTTCTTTCTCCCTCAACCTCTAGCACCGACGCTGATCAAAGCCACCATCAAACCAAACCATCAAAGCATCAATCCAAACCCACGCCGATCCCACCATCGGAGCCACCATCAAACCAAGCCAAAAACCGACGCCGATCAAAGCCACCATCAAACCAAACCATCAAAGCATCAGTCCAAACCCACATCGATCCCAAACCCAAAATCCAAAATCCAACTCCGATCCAAACCCACCGGCCACAACCGAGGAGGGAGGAGCTCTGTGAGAGAGAGTAAATGAGAAACACCATCCAGAGAATCGCATTGAAGAATAAAGTAATGTTTTTTTGTTTTACAATTGAGCTACAGAGATTCTACATTTAGAATCGCACTATAGCACAATTGCAAATTTTTTTGCAATAGTGAGCTTTTAAAAGTCCAGATGCTAGCTTTTTTTGTGTCTTTATGCTAAATTTTCTCCACATTTCCCATTTGCAATCCCCAGTGTGAATGCTCTAAACACTCAGAAACAAATAAAATAATAATAATAATAACAACAAAAAAGCATCGGAAGTTTCTTGAAATTTGAGTCCTCTCTTATTAGTTCCAAATTTCAAAAGTCCACTCCTCAGTCTTCTCTCTGTCTCTCATCAGTTTGAAATTTCAGATTCAATTCCATCTCTTTCCAATTCTACGCATTTTCAAAGCTACGCCAATTCAATTTTGGGGATCAAGCACTTTCTTCTTCCTTTAATTTATTTTCTTTTTAATCTTTCTTTAGTTCTAAACTAATTCTAATTGATAAATTTTTTATTTTGATTTTTTTAAAATTTGCATGCAGATCCATTGTTTCTAATGGCTTTAATTGACATGGAAATTGCTTTGTCATCTTTCCCAAGCTCTTCTTCTTCTTCTTCATCTTCTACTGGCCGATGGAAGTATGATGTCTTCATCAGTTTCAGAGGCGAGGACGCAACACATTTGCAGACCTTCTATATGATGCCTTCAAAAGGGAGGGCATTATCACCTTTAAGGACAATGGGAAACTTGAGGAAGGAAAAACTATTTCGCCAGAGCTTTTGAATGCAATAGAAAATCGAGATATGCTATTGTCATCTTCTCAAAAAACTATGTATCTTCAACTTGGTGCTTAAATGAACTTGTAAAGATTGTTTAGTGCAAGAAAGAGAAAATTTGGCCTGTTTTTTATGACGTGGAGCCATCTGATGTATGGAAACAAGAAGGAACTTTTGAACATGACTTTATCAAACATGGAAAAAACTTCAACGAGGATTGGGTGAAAATGTGGAGAGTTGCTTTGAGTCAAGTTTGCGAAATTGTTGGATGGCCTGTAATAAATAGATAATTTTTATTTGCTGCATTTATTTCTTTTTAATATTGACCCACTTCATATATCTAATGTCATTTTGAATCTTAAGCAAATTTACATTCTTGTTTGTATTTGTATAAGTTTTATCTTGAGTCAATTAGTTTATATGGTTTTGTTTAAGTAAGCAAAATTGAAAACCAAATATCTACCATGTTCTCTCTTCATTACAGGCCCTTGTCACAAGTTATTAGAAGCATTGTTAGAGTAATATCACATAAATTGAATTATGATACATTCTCAGATATTGATGAGGGTCTAATAGGATTGGACTCTCGAGTGCTGGAGTTGGAGTCATGTTTAGATGTAGGGTCAAACAATGTTCGCTTTATAGGGATTTGGGCGATGGGGGGAATGGGTAAGACAACTCTTGCTAGAGTTGTTTATCATATGGTTTTCAAAGAATTTAAAGCTTGTAGTTTTATTGCAGATGTTAGGGAACTTTTTGAAAAACATGGTTTAGTTTTCCTACAACAGAAACTTGTTTCTGACATTTTGATGGAAACAGATTTGAAAGTAAAAGATACTTATGATGGAGTTCGTGTGATCAAAAATAGATTTCATCATAAAAAGATTCTACTTGTTCTTGATGACATACATGAATCAGACCAATTGAATAAGTTAGCTAGGAAGCATGATTGGTTTGGTCCTGGTAGTAGAATTATCATAACAACAAGAGATGAGCATGTGTTGAAGAAACATGAAGTAAATCAAATATATGAAGTTAAAGGATTGAATGGTGAACATGCTCTTCATCTTTTTTGTTTGAATGCTTTTAAATGAGAGCATGTCCTAGACGATTATTTAAAACTATCCAAAGATTTTTTAAATTATGTTGGTGGTCTTCCTTTATCTCTTGAGATTTTAGGTTCCTTTTTGTTTGGAAAAACTACTGTTGCCTGGAAAAGTGTGATAGAGAGGTTGAAAGAATTTCCTAATGAAAAAATTAACAAAGTACTTCAAATAAGTTTTGATGGACTCCATGATTTAGAGAAGGAAATATTCCTATATATTGCATGCATCTTTAACCATGAGAAAAAAGATGACGTGGTACAAATACTCAATATTCTTGGCCTTCACCTTGGTATTGGATTGAACGAACTCATTGATAAATCTCTCTTGAAAATTATGGATGAGGATATAGTGTTGATGCATGATTTACTTGTAAAAATGGGTATAAACATAGTTTTTTGTGAGTGCCCTAATGATCCTGGGAAGTGTAGTAGACTATGACATTATGAGGACAATGACAAGGTGTTGAAAAGAAATAAGGTAAGAGGTTATTTATTTATTTATTTATTTTTTTGGAGAATTTGAGCTCATTCCCTATCTTCTTGTTCAATAAATTTGAAATTTGAATTGTTATGCTAATAATATATTTTGCGATTCACCAATTCCTTCTCAATTATTAGGGAATAGGTGCAGTCCAAGCCATCGATATTTCAGGTATTTATCAAGCTGAAAAAGAGGCACGTTGGAACCTTGATGCCTTTTTGAGGATGGACAATCTTAAATTTCTTAGAATTCGTAATGTTTGCCTTCAACATGGCCCAAAACATCTTCCTAATGATTTAAGAATTCTTGATTAGAGTAATTATCCTTCAAAATCTTTGCCATCAAGTTTCCAACTAGATGAGCTTGTGCAACTTTGTTTGGAACATAGCAAAATTGAACAACTTTCGATACGAATAAATGTAAATGTGTTAATCATACAACTCTCCTTTTAAATTTTAATACAGAGGTTCTAAAGATAATTGTTTGATTTTTTTTTTTTTTTTTGGTGTGTTCTTCTAATAGAATGTTGACAAGTTGAAGTTCATCGATTTGGCTAACTCATTGAACCTGACTATAACTCCAAACTTCATTGGAGTCCTAAATCTTGAAAAATTAGTTCTTGAAAGATGTAAGAATTTAGAGAAGCTTGACCTATCCATTGGAGTCCTTAAAAAGCTTATTCTTCCTAATCTACGATAATGCGAAAAACTACATTATCTTCCAAACGAGTTTGAAATGGAGTCTCTTGTGATTCTTGAACTTTTTGGAAGCTTAAATGTAAAAAAAATTCCAAAATTCGTGGGGAACATGAAATAGTTACAGCAGCATCTTTCTCTAAATTGCACTGCTATTACAGAATTGCCTTCATCAGTTGAATGCTTGGTTGGCCTTACTTCATTGACTCTAAAAGCTTGCAAAAATCTTGTGCGTCTTCCTAGCACCATTTGTAGTTTGAAGTTGCTTATAGAGCTTGATCTTTCTGGATGCTCAAAATTTGACAACTTGCCAGAGGACTTAGGGAATGCCAAAAGTTTAAAGGTGCTTAATTTGAATGGAATAGCTATAAAGAATTGCCTTCATCAATTGGACGTTTGATTGGCCTTATTTCATTGAGGTTAATAGATTGCAAGAATCTCGTGTGTCTTCCTAACTCCATTTGTAGTTTGAATTTTCTTGAATGTCTTGATCTTTTAGGATGCTCAAAAGTTGAGAACTTGCCAAAGAACTTAGGGAATGTCAAAGGTTTGAAGGTGCTGCATTTGAGTCAAACATGTATAAAAGAGTTGCCTTCATCAATTGAACACTTGACTAGCCTCACATCATTGACTCTAAGGGATTGTAAAAATCTTGCATGTCTACCTAACACTATCTGTAGTTTGAAGTTGCTTAAATGTCTTGATCTTTTTGGATGCTCAAAAGTTGAGAACTTGCCAAAGAACTTGGGGAATGTCGAAGGTTTGAAGGTGCTTAATTTGATTGGGATAGCTATAAAAGAGGTACCTTCCTCCATTGCTCTCCTAAAAAATCTAAAAAAACTAAATATCCATAGATTTAATGGGACATCAACTTCATTTTATTCCATGCCAACAATTCATGATCCTGTTAATGTCAGAGGGTTATCAACTTCATTAAAATCTTTGCGTCTTAGTGACTGCAATCTTTGGACAATCTCGAGTGATTTTGGCTACTGGTTATCATCTTTGGAAGACTTGGATCTAAGTGGAAATTATTTTGATTCCCTTCCTAACAGCATCGATGGACTCAGTTGACTAAAAATTCTCAAGTTGATTGGTTGCTGGAGGCTTCAACCACTCCCAATATTCCATTGTTCTGTAGATGCAATATCTTGTACCTCACTTATGCTTTTCAATTGGTTCGAATTGCTTGACTATATTCAAAGTGGCACTATTTTTCTTTCTTTTGGAAGTGAAATTCCAAAATGGTTTAACAATCAAAGAATAGGTCATAAAGTGAACATACAAGTGCCTTCATGTTATGGGAGGGATGAGCGGATGGGAATTGCTTTGTGCATTTATTTGGTACCCAACGGTCCTCTATATGCTGGATATTGTTGGAGTACATGTTCATTTGAAGTTAATGGATATCAAATGAAATATACACATTTATGTTGGAATAATTCTGGTATAATTGAATTGCATCAACTTGATCTGTACTATTTGTCCCATTACAGGTTGTCCAATGGCTTTAATTCCGATTGGAAAGAAGTATGGAGTCAACGTGATGCAGACAGAATGTGTCAAATTGGGATTGAAATATCTTTCCAGAACTTGGAGGTGAAGAAAATTGGGGTTCGTTTGGTTTTCGAGCAAGAAGTTGAAGATCTTGATCAAATTATATCACCAAGGAGAGACAACAGTGAATCTAGTTAAATTGACATGGAAGGCTAAACTTTTTCTCTTCATCGCCTATGCTGTAAGTCATTATCTTCTTCCTATGGTTACAAGTTGGTTTATTTTTGTGGTTATTTATTTATTTTATTTATTTGGACCTATACCAGCATTTTTTGAATATAAATATCTGTGAATTTTGAAAATTTAATTGTTGAATTTTATATTCCTTATGTTTTTAACATGTATATTAAATTTCGTTCAAATTGGATGTTATTTACTATTCAATCAATAAACTTATTTTTTATACACTATTTTAGATCACAAAAACTTGAAATTTTAACATTTGTTTGATGACATAGCAATTAATCTTTAATTTTCTTGAAATTTTGCAAGCATGAAGAATATGATAAAAACACGCAATCCAATGATTAGATTTTCAAAATTCACACTCTAGAAGCTTGAAGCCCATCACTGCAGTAAAAGGAATAGTTACAAGAGCCATGTTGAAGAATTAGTCAACCAGCTAGGTTCCTCTCACGCCCACCTTGGCACTTCGTAAAGTGGTCATGGACTCAAAATGGTTAGCTATTTAAATCAACTGTCACATGGCTCTTATTATTGAGTTTTTTAAAATTAATTTTTTGAATGTCCTACAAGTGTAATGTTCGGTTAAACTTGGCCTTTCTGGGAAATTAACCCTGATTTTCAAACATTATAATTAGTAGACCATGTTTTCAAACTATATTTTTTACTAGCATCTCGAGGCTAAGAGACTCGATTTTGGACTATAAATCGAGTCTTTGAGGGTCGGTTTTCATGTTTTGATTGAGTCCTAGGTGGCAGTTTGTCCACTTGGAAATCGAGTCTTAGAAACTCGATTTATATATCGACGCTCAAAGACTCAATTTGTTCTTGAAATTTCATGAAATTTCACCAAGTGTTGGAGTACAAAACACAAACACAGATCAGCTAGTACAAAACATCCAACCAAATCTACCCCCAGCAACCACCTAAAATCCAGATTAAAAAAAAAAAAAAAAACCCATCAGATCAGAGAGAGAAAGACCCAGATCACGGGGCCGCAATGCCTGGGTCGCGCAAACCCATCAGATCAGAGAGAGAAAGACCTAGATCACGGGGTCGCGCTGCCTGGGTCGCACGGCCTAGGCATCGCGACCTCTGCAGCGCGGCCTGGATCGGCTTGAGCTTGCATCTCCATTTCTTCTTCTTCTTCTTCTTCTTCTTCTCTCTCTCTCTTTCTTTTTTTCTTTCTTTCCGCATTTTTGCTGTTTTTGCATTTTGGGTCTTCTGAGTATATTTTGTTATAAATCAAGTCTTAGAGACTTGATTTCCAAGTAGACGCCACATGGAAAAAATACCACATTAGACGTGATCAATCCATGAAAATCGAGTCTCAAAGACTCGATTTATAGGCCTTAAATAAACTCGAGATGCTAGTACAAAATATAGTTTGAAAACGTAGCCTACTAATTATAATGTTTGAAAATCAAGGTTAATTTTCCATTTTGACCGTTAAACTTCTATTATTATACAATTACTACAGATACATATTGAAATTTCTCGACATATGTTGTATTAATATTAGAGTCTGAATTTGATAAGAATGTGGTGAAAAATCCATATTTTATAGCCTCTAATTATAGCATGTCACATAAGTATTTTGCAAAATAATGACCAGTATCACACGTAATCACTAATCATCAAAATCCCAAAACCCATATGCTCTCTCACCAAACAGCCACCATAGGCCAATCTTCTTCAGATCCACCTCTCACCGGTTTCCGTCACTGTCGTCCATGGCTGTGACTCCGATCAAATTGCCTCCCTCAAACGAAACCCAAAAACCAAACCCAACCTCAACCACCTTATCAAAGTCAAAATCAGCGGCGGAAAAAACCTAGTGTTGTGGTGTTCAAGGCAAGGGAACTGAGATTCACAGCTGATCGTGGCGGTGGGGGTTACTGGCAAAGCAATGAGGTAGTGAGTCTCGACCTTGGGTCCCTTGCGGCAAGAACAGAGAAGAGGAGAGAGAGACAAGACCATTATGGACACAGGATCAATGGTGGTGACCTTTGGTAAGCGGCAGCAGCGAGCAAGGGTTGCTCAGCCATGGTCAATGGTGTTTGTGGTTAGGGAATGGGTCTGAGAGAGCAGATGTGTTGGGGTTTTTTGGGCTTTAATCAGGTGTTATCAGATGTGTTAGTCTTTGGAGTTCTCTTTTAAAAAGTCTGACGTGGTGCTCATTTATTTGATGATGTAAATAAGGGTTGATTTTGGACCATGATTTGCACATTTCAGATGTTGATTTTGGACCATGATTTGCACATTTCAGATGTTGATTTTGGACCATGATTTGCACACCTACGTGCAATTGAAGTTAGAAAAAAATAATAATGAAGAAGTGTTGAAGTCTGCAGTTTTTTTTCCTTGTTTGGTAATAAAAGAAAGATAAGTGAATAATAAGTATAGAAAAAAATGGATAACTGTTCAATATTCCATGACAACGAGTCTTAATAAAGTTTGCCTTTTGGCAATCACATCCAAATTGACCCAAACTTTTTTTTTTTTTTTTTCCTAATAGAGTTTTAATTTATGGTGTCTGTTTCTAATGATAACTCTTTATCATTAGACCAAAACACCAATCGATTTTTGGTATAGGCGATAATTGAACCTCAAATCTCTTAATATCATACTGTATCACTTTTTTGTTTCCGAAGTTATTTTATTTTCTTTTATATCAAATACGAATAACACAAATTTCTCTTCTTGTCTATTTGGCGCATTTTTATTTAATTGATGGAAGGACAGGATCAAATGTCCAAGAAGCTTGAAGCCTACTGCAGCGGTAAGAGAGATAG
This sequence comes from Quercus alba, assembly GCA_036321655.1. Lineage (NCBI taxonomy): Eukaryota > Viridiplantae > Streptophyta > Magnoliopsida > Fagales > Fagaceae > Quercus > Quercus alba. The sequence continues at coordinate 8,806,318 of CM070304.1, read as the reverse complement.
TTACCAGAGCCATGTTGAAGAATTAGGCATGGAAGGTCCCTCTCACGCCCACCTGGGCTCTTGCTAAAGTGGTCAGGGATTGAAAATAGTCAAGCATTTGAATTAACTGTCAGTTGGCTCTTATTATTGATTAAAACTTTATTTTTTGGGTGTCCTGCAAATGTAATGCTCTGTTAAATTTCTTTTGATATACAGATACAAATTCTTCCCTCAATCTCTTTACTTGAAGCAAGGTTATCATCCAATGCCTCATTTGCTTGGAGAAGTATAATGGATGCTAGAAAGGTTGCACAGTTGAGCAGCGCTACTGTTGGAAGATATAAATGGAAGACAGGTTAACATCTGTGAAGATAGGTGGCTGCCATCACCAAGCACATTCAAAGTGGTTTCACCAAGAAATCCTCAATCTGGAGAAAACTGTGTTACTTGCTGGATGATGTTACAAAGACTTGTTGAAAGGTTGTTTCTGGACAGGTTATTTACTTATTTATGCCACAAGAAGCTGCTGTCATTCAAAGCATTCCATGAAATTCTCAACGTATTAATGACTATTTTTTGGGTGGGTGCAAAAACTGGAGATTTTTCGGTATAGAGTGCATATAATTTGTTGGAATACGAGACTAGGTCAGGTTTAGGAGAGGCTTCAAACAATCACAGCTCAACAATTATGTGGCAGGCACTGTGGAAAGTTTTTCACGGCGTGCTCTTCAGGACTAATAGCAACAAAGACTCATCTATTTTCCTAAAGGCATCATCTCTTCAGTAACTTGTGAGCACTGTAATGAAGTTCCTGAAACCAGTTTACATGCTTTATGGTCTTGCCCACACGCCAAGAAGGAATGGCAATTAATTGAAGGCATAAACATTATACCACAGCAGCCTCATCAGAAATAGACTGATCTATTCTCCTGGATGCTGCACCACAAGAATACTATCTCACTGAAACTATTTCTCATTCAGTCATGGCAATCGTGTCTACACATATATGGAAAAAGATTTGAGGAACCAGGAATACAGCAACCACATTAGTATATAGAGGTAAGGAGATGCATGAATGCTACTTGGCTGCAAAAGTTTCATCTAAGCTACTGCAGAAAGTACACATCCCAACATGGAAGCCCCTTCAGTTACCTTACTTCAAGGTAAATGTTGCTGTAAAAATAATGCAAGGATGACTTTTGTTATGGGATATGCGCAGTGATTAGACTTACGAGATTTTAATGGGAATTTTGTTGCAGCTAAGGTTGAGGTGATTGTGAGCCAATGCTGGCTGGAGGCTCATTTTACAGGATTTTGGCATGCCCTACAATTGTGTAACCAGCAGGGACTTCAGGAGGTTCAACTTGAGGGCCACTTTTGGTACTGCCATTGCTGCTTATAACATGGATTCCCCCTAAAAATGACCAGAAATGCTCTGTTTAACGAAGTGAAACTAGCTATATCTAATTTCAGATGCTGAGTTTAAATTGGTGCAGTGACGACTCTTGGAATTTTTTCCAGGGTATTCCTTAAGAAGTATAAATTACACAATCTAATAAAAAGAGAAATTCATATATTGACAATAACAACAATAAAAAAACACGCAAATACATAAAGTTTACAATTGTCTTCTATGAGTTTTCACATTTTAAAATCATTGCATGATAGTCTCATTAGTTGTTTCATTAATTTGTTTGTCTTTTATAAGCTATAATTTGTTATATTGTTGTTTCATTAATTATAAAATTATTAATTGTTGTTTAGCCTTACATAATTTAATTTGTTTGTCTATTATAATGTACTAGTTGCGGACCCGCGCGTTGCGCGTGGTTATTTTTTTTTTATGATTGTGTTATTATTTGAAATATTTTTGAATGTGATGTGCAATGAAAATTCATATGTCGTTTCCCGTCCATACGCGTCGTCCAAAGGAAAGACAGGAAGGGAAATCCTCGCCAAGCTCCTCGTCCGTCTGTCCTTAGAAGACAGACGAGCTTACTATCGTCCGTCTGTCCTTGAAGGACAGACGAGCTTTCTACCGTCCGTCCATTCGTAAAGGGCGGACAAGCTTACTGCTGTCTCTTCGTCCTTAAAGGACGGAGGAGGCTACTACACCATGTCTCCACCTAGTGAAAGAATGTACCGTCGCTAGTCAAGTCCAACCGTTGTGAAGTACAGACTTCTAGAATAATCTAACTTTTACGTCAGTTATGGAAATTACCTCCGAACCTTTTGGATTCCTCAACGGTAGGAACGGTTACCAAACAGGTAACCGCTCCCCGCATACTATATAAACATACGCCAATGAAAGAGTAGGGGATTCTGTTTTTCTGAGACTTTCAATTTACGAAGTCATACAAAAGGCTAACTTCACCATCGGAGGATTCTTGGCCGGCTTCCACCGGTCTCCTCTGAGTTTTTGTTTGTTTTCTCAGGATTCAATCACAAATTCATCAAGGCCCGGCACGTTCAGTCCACTGATATCACAGGATTCATCAGAATGTATTACTACTTAAGTTGCATTATATATGTATAAACAATATATTGTAGGATTCATGATGATAGAAGGTATTGTCTTGGAATTAGATGTGGAAAGGATACAATTATAGTTGGCCTTGTAGTCAGTGAAGAGCTGATCATCCGTTTTTCCAAGTTAGTAAAATTTAATTAATTTAAAATTAGATAGAAAGAATTTTATAAATTTGAAGCTGGCGTCATGTTAGGTGAAAACTTTAGAAGACTGTAATTAAGTTGTTTCAAGTGTTTTTAAATAAATATTAATAATAAAAAAAGATCTATTCCTTTAAAGATAGAGATTAGTATTATAAATAGGATGAGAAAATTTTATTGTATTATGCTTTTTAGAAACATAATTTCTACCAAACTCGGTTGGCTAATTTGTACATTTCCAAGTCAATTGAGCACATTTTGCATGTTACATGTAATCACCCTTCTTCTCAATCGTGCATAATAAGAAGACTCCATAGTACCTACAAACCATCAGTTACTAACTGTCAATATAGTAAAAACTAATTTCAAAAAAATGGTGGATGATATGAACAACCTACACTACCAAAACTAATATGATGACAATTTTAGAAAAACATTTCATTTTAGTTACAATTGACATTTGGACATACTTGAAAAAAAAACTTCCAGCTTTTGAACTTGCAATTTGATAGATAATCCGCAATAATTTGGTAGACAATATGAACAGCCTACATAACCAAAAAATAATATAAAAATGATTTTAGCATACCAAAACAGAATATAAAAATATTTTACCATAGCCTTTTCATTTTATTTATAATTGAGAATTAGACATACTTGACAAAACAATCCAGCTTTTGAACATTTAATAGAAAATCCATAATCAACTGCGACAAAATATGAACAACCTACACAACCAAAAGATAATATAAAAAATATTTTAGCCTTCTTTTTTGGGGTGCATTCATTATGCTGTCATCTATTTATAGAGTCTTCCTGGTTGGTAAGTAAGTTCACACATGTAACATGAAGGGCATTTTTCTAAGACTATTTGGAGATTCTTGCCTTTATGTAATTGCATTCAAAATGTAAATATAAATAAAATATTAAGCATTATGGCTGCAAAACATTAAAAAAAAATTATGAGATATTTTTGCACCAGTCATGTTTTTCAATAGAAAATATCTAATCTCTGAACATATTACAATCTCATCTGACGGTTATCTCAAAATCTAAACATCATGTAGTTCTAAAAAATTAGGAATTTTTACTGAATTATTTTACAATCTCATCTGGCAGTTATCTCAAAATTTGAAAATCATGTGGTTCTAAAGTATTTGGAACATATTTTATTTATAAAATTTCCCCATTTTCTCAACTTGTCTGGGTTTTATATTCTTTTGTATCGTGGGAATGTAATTCAGTAAAATTTCATATTGAAAGATAGACACCATAGCTGCTGACGTGACTCCATAGTACCTACCAACCATCATCAATATATTACTAAAAGCTGAAGCGTAGCGTTTAATGCTGCTGCGCTCACGTTAAGCCACGTCAACGTCCACGTCATCATTTTTTTTTTTTTTTCCATTTTCTTATAATTATTTATAATTTTTTTTGTTTCATATTTACACTTCTCCAACCTTTCTTCCTCCCTTACCTTTTCATCTCCCCACTACTTCTTTAACCTTTCTCCTTCTCTCATTCTCTCACCTTCTCATCTCCCCACTACTCTCTACATTAATATCATTCTTCATCTTTCCCTTCATCTTCCTCTATTTTTGTCTCTTCTTATTCACACTTTCTTACTATAAATTTGTCACTATCTCATTCATTCCATGCATAGTTTTCCCTTACAAAAAAAAGGCTCTCTCTCTCTCTCTCTCTCTCTCTCTCTCTCACACACACACACAATTTTTGAGTGGATTTTTATTTTTTATTTTTCTTGCATCTTCGCTTTAGGTTGATAATTTTTTATATTCTTTAATCTACTTTAGGTTAATGCGATTCAGTTCTCTCTCTCTCTCTCTCTCTCTCTCTCTTTGATTGTTAAATGTTATCCTATTACATTATAAAGGATTAAATATAAAAATATAATATTATTCTAATACATAGCATGATTTGGATAATTTAATTTGGTAGCTACTGTAATTTGATAGCATGATTTTTATAGTGCTCAATTTAGATGTTAAACTATGAGACTTTAATCATTTTTGTTTATTTTTTAATCCTTTGTGGTAGACAAAGTACTCTATAATGCAATTTATTTAGAGAAAAGCAAAGGTTGGCTAAACAAAAGTTATTGGATGAGAGACAAATTTTATCTTTTGCAATTTTACTTTAATTATTATTATTATTATTTTATAACAATGCATATATAGAAATTTATTTCTTAGATTTTGCTAATAATTGATTATTTGATAATATGTTTTGGGTGGACGAAATTACAATTTCCGCAAAGAAAATAACCTTAGTAGATTATAAATAACAATTTTTTTTCCTAATTGGTCCAATTAATCATAGTTAAGTTTTATTAATTTTTTTAGTTACTTTTTTCAGTGTTTTGGATTGTAGGCAGAAAAAATAAGTTTGAGAAAGTTTGTTTAAAACTAAAAGAATAATTTCTAAATTTTATTTTCTTTTTAATGATTCACAAAATGTTATAAATAAATTTTATTAAAAAATAAATATTTTCGTTAAATTGCCTTTTGAATTTTTGAGAAAAATTGTATTTTTTTTCATTTTAGTACGACAAAAATTATTAAATTTATGATTTATGATTGTTTCTATATTACATTTATGATTATTCTTATAATGAATAAAAATATAATTACAAAATACATTACTCTTTATTAAATTAGTTTAAATTGTATAAAAAAAATTTAATAAAACTATCATAAAAATAATTATCATGCGCAACGCGCAGATTTGTGGCTAATCTATATATATATATATATATATATATAAAACCGAAACTTTTGGAGCTCCCATAATTTTCCACGTCATCACTATTTTCTTTTTCTTTTTCTTTTTATTTTAGATTCTTTTTATTTTTCGTTTTATATCTTATCAAGTATTACAATAGTTTAATTTAAATAAAATTCTATTAGATATATGTTTCAAAAGCTTGAAAATAGCCTTTGGAGCTCCCACAATTTTCCACGTCATCACTATTTTCTTTTTCTTTTAGATTCTTTTTATTTTTGGTTTTATATCTTATCAAGTATTACAATAGTTTAGTTTAAATAAAATTCTATTAGATATATGTTTCAAAAGCTTGAAAATTCTATTTCAACTAAAATTCTATAACAAAAATTTTCACAAATATAAACTTCTGCCAAGGTCGAAACCCTTCATACTCACTCAAATTTTCACAAAGAAAACACACATATCAAATTGAAGCCATAGTAGGAAGCAAGTTGATTCTTCAACGAGAACAAATCCTGTAGTACAAAGGCCACCTAATTGCTTTTAGCTTTGAACTCGATTGTCTTATTAACAACAAAGTCTATGAATTGCAGTGATGGACAGCCGTCCACAAATAACATCCACGCAAGGGCTTGATGTTCTTCTTAATTATCTCATATAATTCTAGGAATTATTTTATTTAATTTTTTTTGGAATTAATATATTTAGATGGTTGGCATAGCAGACAACATAAAAACAATTTTCTGTCATTTATGTTGCCTTCTGCATAACCCTAAATCAATGTTGAAATGTTGTGTTTTACAACCATCTGATCTTGGTAATCAAACCCTGCACCTATGATTGTTTATGATTATTTTTGTTCATTGTTTGTAGTTTAAACCCATTAAAACTTATTGGCTGATGGTATTTCATGGTTTTTTTTTTTTTTTTTCCCTTTACTTTTACTTTCAAGGTTGCTAGGAACACAATCTAACATGTGATTTTTTTTCATTGTTTAAAGTTTAGACCCATTAAAATTTAAAACTTATTACTTTATAGGTTCATGTACTTTTTTCTTCTTCTTATTTTTCTCTTTTGAATAGTCATATATTTTGTGTTAGTTTTTGCAATATTTGAACATGTTTAGCAGATTTCAACAACTATACCATGTATTATTCTTTTGAAGGTAATCAATTTTTCTTTTATATTTCTCTATTATAAAATCATATATATATATATATAGTTTTGTTTCAATAATTTATAGGATGTAAATCTTATGATTCCTTAATATTTTTTGGCCTTTTGGAAGTTTTAACATTTGACTTTTTGAGTTATATTTTTGTAATATCCAAAACTATCTGGAAAATTTCAATAATTATAACCATGAATTATTATTTTGAGTGTAACAAATTTTTCTTTTATATTTCTCTGTTGTGTAGTCACACACACATATATATTTTTATAATTTTTAAGCTCTTAATCTTTTGATTCTTTTCAATAGTTATAAGTTTATAGTCATGAACTATTCTTTAATATTTTTCGTAAGTCATTGCACGTTCAAACAATGACTTCTTTATCAAATTGTAACACAAATTGAAGTTATACAAGAGCAATTAATGCAATAATGTAGTTTCTTAATCAATTTAAAATTTTATAAAATCAATTTAGTTTACCACATAAATAGGTAGGTTCCCGTGCATAGCACGGGTTGGCGACTAGTTATAGTAAAAGATCATTTGAAATAACTAGTGGATAACATGAACACCCTACCAATAATATGAGGACTATTTTAGCTGAGCATTTCATTTTAGAGATACCTGAAGAAATATTCCACCTTGTGTGAACTTGTAATTTAATAGGTAATCCATTATGATTTGGTAGAAACCAAAAGATAATATAAAAATTATTTTAGCACACGAAAAGATAATATAATCTCGATTTTATAATAGCCTTTTCATTGATTGAGAGTTGGACATACTTTACAAAACAATCCAACTGTTGAACTTGCGATTTAATAGATAATCCGTAATCAACTGGTACAAAATATGAACCACCTACACAACCCAAAAAAAAATAGCAGAGTCTTTTCATTTTATAGTTGTTCAACTTGCAACTGAATAGATATTCCGTAATCAACTGCTAGGAAAAATGTACAACTTACACAACCAATAAAAAGTTCAAAAATATTTTAGCATAACCTTTTCATTTTATTTATAATTAAAAGTTACAAATACTTGAAGAAACAATCCAGCTTAAAAACGTGTAAATTAACAGGTAACTTGTGAGCAACTGGTGATTAAAATAGTAATAAGAACGATGACAGGTGTCCACATCATTCAACACCAAGACATTTTATGTGATATTTTTGCACCATTCATGTTTTTCAATAGAAAATATCTAATCTCTAAACATATTACAATCTCGTCTGACGGTTATTTCAAAATCTGAACATCATGTGATTCTAAAGAATTTGGAATTTTACTGAATTATTTTACAATCTCATCTGACGGTTATCTCAAAATTTGAATATCATGTGGTTCTAAAGTATTTGGAAAATTTGTTATTTATAAAATTACCCCAACATAATCCATTATAATTTGGTACAAACCAAAGGATAATATAAAAATTAGTTTAGCACACCAAAAGATAATACAATCTCAATTCTGTAATAGCCTTTTTCATTAATTGAGATTTGGACATACTGTACAAAACAATCCAGCTGTTGAACTTGCAATTTAATAGATAATCCATAATCAACTGGTATAAAATATGAACAACCTACACGACCAAAAGAAAAAAGAAAAAATATTTTAGCATAGCCTTTTCAATTTATTTATAATTAAAAGTTACAAATACTTGAAGAAACAATCTAGTTTTTGAACTAAACACCCTACACAACCAAAAGATAATATAAAATTATTCCAGCATACCAAAAGATAATATAAAAACATAGCCTTTTCATTTTATTTATAATTGAGTGTTGGACATACTTGAAGAAACATTCCAACTTTATTTACAATGGAATTTCCCAGCAAAGCAACTCATTAAACAATACATTGTAGAAAAGTAAAAGTAATATGTTCTGACCATGTGCAACTGTATCAAGCTCTGACCGCTTGCATATTTGTTTTTTATCCAGATAGACTGCTACCTCTGCCTCCATAGTGGTAATAGCTCTAGATCTATCAATGACACTTGTGGACCAAAGAGGCACATGGCTGATGTACTTTGGTTATTTATTGTGCGTTACAAAAGAGAATTTGCCAAATCATATCCCAAAGGCATATGGGATACTATGGAAGGTGATGATGTGGCTTTTGTATCACAGTTTGTGGCAAGAGACAATGGTTTGGATGAAAGTTTACAGATATAAATGCTGTATTGGGGAATTTTCTCCAATTGTTACAATATTGCCTGATTTTGCACTACATGATTGTCACACTATTATAGCACTATTATACAACACTTTGTAATATACTTGAAACAATAATATTATCCAACTGAGATCCAAGCTACCTAAATATCAAAGAAAATTCATCTCAACATGAATGCCCCCCTCCCCAACCTTTCCAAATGAAAAAAAAAAAAAGAAAAAAAAAAAAAAAGGAATTTCAACTTTAGTAGCAAAATTTGGATCTACCAAACCTAGGTGCCTAAATTTCATTTTTTTTTCCCTGAAAAAATCAGGTCCAAACCTTGATTTAAATTAAAGCCACAAGCGTTAACTTTCATTCACTTCACTATATTGGGCTTCCATGCTCAATTTTATCTGTTTAATAAAATTTCTCCCAAATTCACCATATACTTGTATTTAGTCTAAAATACAATAGAAACTCACATACTTGACATCCAATGACTCCCTAAAATCCGGCCATACCCACTCCTAACAACCACTCAAACTCTAGTATACCACTATTGAGAAAATTCATCTCAACATGATTGGCCCCGTCCCCAACCTTTCCAAATGAAAAAAAAAAAAAAAGGAATTTCAACTTTAGCAGCAAAACTTGGATCTACCAAACCTCGGTGCCTAAAATTTCCAAAAGTCTGACCTCAAATGAAAGCAATTAACAATCTTAATTCAAAATTTATTAATATTTACATAAGGTGATAGATTTCATTTTTTTTCCCCTGAAAAAATCAGGTCCAAAACTTGATTTAGTAAAATTCATCTCCAAAAAAAAAAAAGGAAGAAAATCAAGTAATCAAACTCCAAAAACTAATGAATTATAGAATTAAACTAATTTGTAGTTTTATATAACAAATGCAACTATAGAATTATAAGAGATTGCGTCACCAAACTCCAAGTAAATCAAGGCTCATTTTTTTTATTTGTGCATTGTACTTCTTAGATATTTTATAGTCCTATTACTATAGCCATTATTGGCAGAAAATTATTTTTCTTGTTTAAATGCTATTTTGTATTTTATAAAGAAAATTAAAAATTCTAAAAAATCTTTTATTTCTTAATCTTTAATTTTAATTTTATAGCTTAAGGGCTTCTTTTTTTCTATTTGTTACTATTCCCTTACTCTATCTCAAGAGTACTTGAAGCACAATGTGAGTTGAGTCTTGAGCAAATATCTAGTGAGTTTCTAAATTTTTGTGATAAAACATCAATAAACTTGAAATTCATCATTACAAACAAATCTTATGGAATTGTTCAACACTAAAAATCTAACAAACTCCCCCTTGGCCACTTTGTGACAAAACATCCCAATACAGACTCATCTAGAGTAAAAGACTCTGAGAAGACTTGCTACTACTAAAGGGACTCAATTAAAAAAATAATAATAATAATGTAAAAAATATTTTTTAAAAAAACTTGTAACAAATAACTTGTTGAAAGCTTGAACAAACATATTAAAAACGCCTAGACAATTTAATGGGAATAAAGACACGAGTTGTAAAATCCAGCAGCTTTACATAAAGCTTTGATAGGAAACATACTTTTCATATGAATTTAGGAATATTCAAGGGAAACACAATCTTGCTATCAAATCAAATTCGTAGAGAGCATTAATAATTATTAGATAGCATATAGCCATGTGCTCTACTCCCTATAAAGCTGAGCAAGCTTAGATCTAAGTATGCATGCATGGTCAGAAAATATACCAATATTAATGCTCTAATTAGTTGCTTCTCAGTTTGGTACCAAACAGAGTCAGCTTGGTTCTTTGTGTCTATGGCATCGCTCTTTTCTTTGTTGTTTGTTCTTTAGATTGCTTGTTGCGAAATTCTGTAAGGGGGTTAAATCAAATATAGTGAAGTGAATAAATATCTAGTGAGTTTATACTTGAAAGCAAGGCGCTAAACTTATTTCATATACACTGTTGATGCAAATTCATCATGGAAAACTAAGATAAATAAACCTCGGTGGCTCTAATTATAAAAATCAACCACCTACTTGACCAAATGTAGCATTGAAAAAAACGTACAATCTCCAATTTTGTTATTAACTCTTTCAAGAGGATGCCCCATAGACAACCCATTCTCTAAATCACATTGAAAATATGCACATCATACTTTGCAAAATCACAGCTAACATAGAAAACACAAATTTTCAAGGAGAAGTTCTATCAGTGAAATTTGCATCAATTTAATCATCTTTATCAGTTGTTTTTCCCAGTTGATCCATATGACGCGTGTAGTACCAGAAGCAACCCAGCATCAGTTGTTTTTCCCAGTTGATCCATATGACGCGTGTAGTACCAGAAGCAACCCAGCATCAAGTTAACTGGATTGGCTATAGATTGACAATTGTGGGAAAAGGCTTCCGGATAGCACGTCCACATAGGTTTGAAAGTTAAAATATAAAAAGAACTCAAAAAAAATTAATAGAAAAAACTTTCATTCACTTCACTATATTGGGCTTCCATGCTCAATTTTATCTGTTTAATAAAATTTCTCCCTATATCACCTTATACTTGTATCTAGTCTAAAATACAATAGAAACTCACTTACTTGACATCCAATGACTCCCTAAAATCCGGCCATACCCACTCCTAACAATCACTCAAAACTCCACTATACCATTATCAAACTAGCTCCCTCAGTCATGGAATATAAGCAATCAAGAGAGATGACAACTCACCTTTAAATCCCCTTGGAATGGATGAGACGTGCCACCAACACTTTATACTTCGCTACTTTAGAGTCTTACATTCTTCCAATAAGCCACAACACATTAAAAAAATGAGACCTGAGATAAACCAAGTTAAATTAAAATAGTATTTTTAGCAGTAAAATTATAGCACTATTGAAACGACATTCAGGCAATCTCACAAACACATCAATAGCATGCCAAGGATGCTCGTCTAATATAAACACAAACACAAACAAACGAAAAAAAAGGGTCTCATATTAATATAAACATAGCATAAAAGTTTTGCACCCAAAAAAAAGAATTGAAATGTAGAGATACCTCAACCAAAGCAGGGAGGTTCTGTCAGTATTTATAAACCATGTGGAAAGGAATAAAGGGAGTATGGAAATCAAATAGATAGCCGTTACTGAGAAATGGTAGAGCAGGAAGGTGGGTAGCTTTCAAACTCTCTGTTTTCTCCCGCAATACCTGAAGGCTTCAACATTTTTTCCCCCTCCCTTTAAGCTTCCCTCTACGTTACATATTTCAAACTCTCTCTCTGCTCATGTTTCTATCTGGTGAAGGCTTCAACATTTTTTTTTCCCTCCCTTTAAGCTTCCTTCTACGTTACATATTTCAACCTCTCTCTCTCTACTCACATCTCTATCTGGTCACCAAAACCCTGATCGCTTTTTTTTTTTTCCTCCCTTTAAGCTTCCCTCTACGTTACATATTTCAAACTCTCTCTCTGCCCACGTTTCTATCTGGTGAAGGCTTCAACGTTTTTTTTTTTTTTTTCCCTCCCTTTAAGCTTCCTTCTACGTTACATATTTCAACCTCTCTCTCTTTGCTCACATTTCTATCTGGTCACCAAAACCCTGAACGCTTTCCTTTTTTTTTTTTTTTTTTTTCTTTCTTCCAAACCGGCTTGAACGTTTGATATTTTTAATTTCTTTTTCCTTTAAGCTGAACTGAAAAGGCTTTGGGTTGGGTTTGATAGTGGAACTAAATAAATAAGAGGTGGGCTAGATTAATTATACAAATTTATTATAGGGTGATAGTGGGAGTAAATAAATAAGTGGTGGGCTGCATTTATAGGGCTAGGATTTATAGAGCTAAAAATTGTAAAAATCATTTAAAAATTGAAGGAATTTTTTTTTTAAATAGAAAATGACGTGGTAGCTGATATGGCGCAACGTGAGAGCAGCAGCATTAAACGCTACGCTTCAGCTTTTAGTAATATATAGATAGATTGGTTAATTAAATTATTAATTATTGTTTATTAGTTGCTTTCCCCAATTAATTATTGGTTAATTTAATTATTGTTTATTAGTTGCACTAGCACACATCCCATGTGCATTTACTTCCCCCAATTCAAATATCCTATCCCGGCCCCATGCCCCCATCCACCCCCCACTTAACAGACAAACCCCCTGGCCCCCAATCACAAGAGCCAATCAGATAAATTCACAATCACAAATCACAAAACACTAAAAGATAATTAATTGTATCTCACCAACACTAACACTAACACCAACGGATAAAGCCAAAAACAGGAGCAAATATTAATAAAATTATAAAGTAAAGCTAAGCAAAAGTAATCAACCAATCACAGTTCAAAGAGAAATAGAAAATCAGATAAAGTCTTAAAAGAGAGAGAGAGTGTGTCTCATTTCATTTCACTTTCATTCTTCAGATAAAGAGAGAGAGATTGAAACCCATTAACCCAAATCCAATAACTCGTATATGTAAGAGAGAAAAAGAGAGAGAAGTTAGTGTAAATATGAAATACCTTGAGGTTGAGGGAGCAGGGAGGACTAAGGCTGAGGGGCAGCGTCGTCGGGCAGCACATCGAGGCAGGGAAGACCAATCTCTGATCTGATATGTTTTGCCATTCTAAAGCTCGAGTTTGAGTCCCGATCTCCGTCCGTTGGTTTTTGTCGTTCATTGGTTTCTGATTTCAGTATATTGGGTTAGGTTTCTTTCTTTCTTTCAACATCTATTAGTGTTTGGTTGCGCCATCCGTTGGTTTCTGATTTCAGTATATTGGGTTTTGGTTTTTTTTTTTTTTTTTGGTTGAGAATTCGTGGGTTTGCTATCATCTGTAATCTGTTGGGTTTGCTTTACCTTGTTTTTTTTTCTTTAGATTGGGTTTGCTTTACCATCCGTTGTTTAGGATTGATGTTGGGCCTTTTTTCCTGGTGGGCTTGCTCTGTCACAATTTTTTTTTTTTTTTTTTTTTAGATTTTAGTTCAAAAATTTTTTTTGGGCTTTTTTTTTTTTTTTTTTTTTTTTTTTTTTTGGCTTGAAAGTAGAACAAATAAAAAAAAATTATTTGAGGGTGTTCCTAATTAAAAATAATAATGCTGCTCTAGTTTTAGCAGATCTTGTGTGTTAATATTGTGTTGTTGAGATTTGGCTGGGTGTCCCCCAACCTCTTATCACCCATTGTATAGACTTGATAATTTTTGTGACATGCAATATATATCCTGCCACTGTTAATAAAAATAAAAATAAAAAAAAGGATGTATACATATTGATATGTCTTTCCTATGTATTTGTTTGTTATATTAATATTATTATTCTTTTTCTTTTTTCTTACAGTCCCAACATATATGATGTTTTCTATGTATTTTTCTTTCTCGGCATTAGGCTCTTCATATTGAGAAATTTCGAACAGGAACCTCCCTTGGTTCAGATTTTGATTTTGGACCATGATTTGCACGCTTACATGCTATTGAAGTTAGAAAAAGAAAAGCAATGGAAAAGTGATTTGAAGTTTGCAAAACTTTATTATGTTTAGTAATAAGAGAAAGAGAAGTGAATAATAAGCATAGAAAAATTGGGTAATTATTCAATATTCCATAATTAATAGAGTTTGTAAAACACCAGCAGAAACAATCACATGAGCGAACAGAAAACAAAATTGTAAGGCTCCAGAGTCCGGACACACCACAACCAAATAAATAAATAAATAAAAAAGAAGACAGCAAAACTAATTGGCTACACACAGTTCTCCCCAAGGATGGAACTAAATTAATCCCCCATTTACTACAAATAGCTCACTTCTAGTCTCCACCCTTAGTTTAAGCTCTCTCTTTATGGCAATGGAGAATAGCATTCCTTTGGTGCCATATATCATATGTGGTACACATCAGCACCTAAGGCCAACGTGCATACCACAGCCCTTAGAGATTTTCCCTTCCACTGATTTTCTCCCCACACATTGATGTTTTCTCACACAAATTTAAGGGAACTACTTAAGCAAAACCTCATTAATTCTTTCCAAAACCAGACAAATTTTAAATTCCTGCAGATACTATGAAAAACCTTACCGCAAACCAGTTGCTTATGCTTATAGTTGCTTCTCGATTTCCATTTCCCATTCAAGGAATTCAATATAAATAAATATCTTTAGGTTGGCAAGGTACCATTCTCATGCCAATCGACACAACCTTGAACAGTGAGCCATCTCAAGCTCTATTGGGGTATGGTAGCTGTTTGTGGCTAAAGCAGAGATCCCTCCACCAATTCCTCGCTCTAATGCAAATTGAATCTGTTTCTCATGTCCATCTTTTGGGAGGAAAGGGCAATGTTTGTATATCCAAGTGGGTAAGTAGAGAACGTGGCAACCCCAAAACCAACATCCAGAACCAGAACTAACCCTGCAGTGTAATGCCCTATTAACTACCCCTGCAGTAAAATGCCCATTGTTACCTAGTATTGACAACTTCTAAAAGAATTTCAAGTACCTATGCTCTTCTGGATCCAAATTATTTGCCACCTCTTTTTTTAGATTTAGCTGGACACGACTATTTGATTAGTTGATAATTTAGTTCACATCATTGTGAGAAGCATTCTTTTCTGTCTAGATTAGGTACGTATCTTGATATTGGTTTGAACTTGTTGAACCAGGTTAACCATAATGCTTCATCAAGATTAAACATCTCAGAGTAAAACTAGCAAAATTCTAATTGAAAAATCTAATCTTAATTAGCTCATTAAATCATCCCATAATGCTTTATTAAGATTAGGAATCTTAGAGTAAACCAGCAAAAAAAAAAAAAAATGAAAATCTTTTTCTAAAAAGCTCATTTAATCTTTTTTTTTTTTTTTTTTCTGCACATAGTAGTGTCTCTTCCATTATTAATACGGTCACAAATCAACGCAATGCCCGGGAAAATATAATATGATTATTTTTTATTGGATAATTATTGAATTAATATATTAGATTGTGTGTTTTTAAAAATTCAATGTGTTATTTGAAATTATGTTTTAAATTAGAAGTTTTTTGTAGTGTAACAAAATATATTTTGTAGTCAAGTATTATATATAGTAAGATATGTATGAAAACACAATGGAATAATTTTATTTTATTTTTTAAAAAAAATTGATAGTGTGAGAATTATTAGACCAAGTTGTAACTATGTATACTTTGTTTATTACTATATAGATGTTTGCAATTTAACTCTTATAGATATATTTTTCTCCAAAACATAGATCCACGTCTCTTTCTTCCTCATAATTGAAACTAAGTGAAAAAGTAAATAAAAATAACTATGCAATAGATCATTATCAATAAATCATATATCATAAAGTGGAAATATTAAAAAAAAAATGCAAAAAGAAAAAGTTCCTTAGGTATCTATACATAGAAACATTTATAGCATAATGATGCTATAAAGATAATTATATTTTATCTTATTTTCTTTTTGGCATTTTCAGTAAAGATGATCAACTGAGCAAATTAAAAGCTTACCAAGAAAGTTTGGATTAACTAAAAATTTGATGGTGGAGATGCTAATTATTTGTAATAAAATGACCAAAATAAAAATCACAAATAGATTTGAGAAAAACACATAAGATTTCAAAAAGGAATTTTACCAAACACATGGGATGTAGCAATACAAAATTTCTACTCTTAATATTTTTTGACTTTTTTGATACTCTACAAATAAGAAAATTTTATTCATTTTTTGTCACAATATAGACTATAGAGTGATTACAAAATAACAAAAAGTCAAGGAACTTATATCAAAAGACTTTCTATACAAAATTCCAATAGAAGGGAGACTAATAGGCCCCCCACTTTCTTCAAGACATAGGGGATTATGAAAGATCATACATCCTTTGCCTACTCTTTCCTCTTTCTCAAATTCACATTATCAAAAAAGTATATGAAGCTAAAAACATTGTGAATACATCTCCGTTCAGTAGAAATCCATTGGTAGGCACATTCAAATTCGTAGCCATGTATATTTTGTTTTGATATAAACTCAAATTTCTATTTTTAAAAAACTACATATTAACCCAAGTCAAAATTCAACCAAAACTATAGGAGTGATCTATGATGGGAAATTTAAAAAATACAACACAAAAAAATTAAATAAAAAAACCATCAACCTAAATTAGAGGTATAAGAAAAAAAAAATCAAGCAAGAGAGAGAGAATACTCATAGTTTTTGTGTGGAAAAAAATATGAATTGAATGGAATAAATGATATCAAATTTATACAAAATAAGATGGAGAGAAAAATAGTTAAAATATAAGAAAGATGAAATGATGAAAGAAGTTTAATGGTAAAGTAAAGAATAGTAGGGAGATAAAGAGGCAAAGAGGAAGGCGAAAGGCTGGAGAAAGAGAAAAAGAGTTTTTTTTTTTTTTTTTTTAAAGAATAGGAAGATGAAAAGTTTAAATATTCAATTAACAATCACTTGAAATTAGAAAGAAGAAAACGAAAAGTTGAAATCAATTTGGATAGTTGAATATGGTCAAACATTTGCATCTAATAAATAGTAAACATGTGCATATATCCACTAAAATGATAATGAATTATTCAATTTTAACAATTACTTGAAATTAGAAAGATAGAAATAAAAAGTTGAAATCAATTTGGGTAGCTGAATAGTCAAATATTTGCATTTAAAACAAATAAATAGTAACATGTTGAATAGTAATGGAGTGCATTAACAGGTTTGTCTAACTATATTTAATTATTTTATATAAAATAACATAGAAAAATCATAAAGGAATTTTTTTAAAAAAAAAAGTATTGACATGGCTGATGAGGTGGCTCAACAGGATTACAATAATATTAAATTTTACGTCTCAGTTTTTAGATCTATATAGATGTCCAAAACATCTTCAGACACCACATTTCTCCAAAACATCCATTATTGATATGTCCACTTTTCCTATAATCCATACAACCAATAAACTCGAGATTACAACAGCCAAACAATGGAACAATGCCATTCTTTCTTGCTCACTAAAAAGTCGAACCTCTAAATCCCACACAACATTACACACCATTAGTAACAGAATCTTTTTTAGCCTGTTTATGGCCAGTCTGACAAAGTTTAGCCTAATGATCAACACCTTTCTTCCTGAAGTGTCCTTGCTTACTTAAAACCCAGAAAATCAGTACCTTTGCTTCAAAGATGGCCCCTTATTTTGTGTAAGCAGCCTACACAGAATACTTTCACGAAGCAGCCACTTCTACAACAAACAACTACAAAGACCAGTTAGAAGGAAATAAGTGTCAAATTTTAATAAACAATAGCGAGAAAGAATTTGAATTTTTAAAAAGTGCACATAGATTAAACTCTAAAAGCAAAGGAGATATTTACAATACACATCAATCTTGAAAGAAAAATGAAGATTAATTGTCAAGTCAATGCAAGTATATACACATACATTACCATTCATAACTTTTTGCATATAATGGCTGTGCTTAAGACTTGAACTCACTTTATGAAAAAGAAAGACTTGAACTCACACACAATTGGTAGGCTAATACATTACCAATCATAAAATCAAGAGTGTAACCAAACTGAGCTATAAGCACAACTTCCTACTCCTAAGACTCAGCACTTGCAAAAAAATTTCTAGAACTAAAGATCGGCTTGAGCTTGATTTCAGTCTCAATACTGGTTGAACTTCAGCTCTTGCAATACTTAACTGTCTTCCAAGCTGCTTGTAAGCTCCCAAAAAAAAAAAAAAAAAAAAACAAACTTCTAAATGCTTGATCTTTTGAAATTTTAAACTTCAAAAGCTGATGGGTATTTCATAAAGGGTCAGGTTACTGCACAACTTAGGAAGCAACACCTGTGATGGCCTTTATCATCTCATGTGTACATTTATAATTTTTTAAAGGCTCCTCAACATGTGCTTTTCCCTTATGTTCACCCGCAGTTGCTATAGGGAAGCATGGCTTTTTATGACAGAGGAATGGCTACTATTTCATTAGTAATTTGCAGTTGGGGAACCAGATAGGGCAAAATCCATTTTATACATGAAAAGCCAACGGAGCCACAGCATTGTCGATGTTGTGCTCCAATCCCAAATAGATTAAAAAAAAAAAAAAAAAACAGAGAAATTGAGAAGAATGTTCAGTCTATGCTCATTTCGCAAAATGAAAGAATCAGATCAGTTTGAGAAGAAAATATTCCCTCAGATCTATGATGGAGACCCTCTAGCAAGCCAGCAAATGAGCTACGAGCTGAGCATAATGATGTTTAAGTTCATAGCATGGTTCAAGCTCAGGTCATCAGTCATAAAGTTAACAAACAAGGCAAGTAAACTTTGATCAAGCTTCTTGCACTCACACTTGGCTCATCTTACAGCCTCACAGTACTTGAGAACAGTTCTAAACATGTACCTACAACAAGCATCAAAAGAATTGGGAGAACAGGTTTTTTAGCATAGTTAAAATAAAACCATAAAGGTCACAAGACACTTCAAAAAACTGAAACCCAACCAAAAAATGAAGAAAACTCCCTACATCAAAACTGGGGAAAAAAAAAAAAAAATTCATTGAAATATAGAGACAACTTAAATGAGCTAAAGATCGAAAGTGCTAAGTTGTAAATTCAGTGGCACTGTCAACAAAGATTTAAAAAGAACATAAAGAGAAATTCTTCAAAAAAGTTTCCTTATGTGTCAACCAAAATACACGGGAAAGAAAATTCAATGAGACAAAGGTTTTACCAGTCCCACTTCCCATTAAAACATAAGCTTAGGGAAATGAACAATTGGTCCCCTCAGCTGTAGTAGTTTCTAACTTTTTCACCAGACAAGCCATAGAAAATATTTAGATAGTTTTAAGCAAATGGATGTCAGTTTCTCAATTGATTTTTTTTTTTTTTAAGCCTTCACCAAAATGCTAACCACCCCAAATACAAGTGAAATAATTAATGATGTTTTAATTCTTTTCGAGTGAGCTCTAGGTAAAATGGCTCCTCCTACCCTTGTAAGAGTAAAGTGGAGGTGAGGTCATGGGTTCAAGATGCATTGGTAACATGTGTAACTTACAAACAAATAATAAAAAGGGTGAAATAATTTATGTGTTTTCTGTCAAAGAATCACATTGGCACACTACATTTGCGTACAAACTGTGGAGACCTATTGATGCAGGAGGCAAGGTGAAGGATTTATTATATTTTATTTGAATGTATCAAGGGAAATTGTGTAATTTCCTAATATTCTGGAATGGACTAATGTCCATTGGGTCTTACTTTAGTTTTATTTTAAGTTTGGTTATTTAGTAGTAAAAGCCTAAGGAGTCCAAGTCCAAGTCTTATTAGGGTTTTAAGAAATCCTAGTTCAACTAGGATTAGGTATTAGTTTTCTATTTAAAGAGTTGTTGTATTTTCTATTGAGTTAGAGAGGTTAGTGATGAATGTTTTTCAAAATTTAATAGCTATGAAGCTTTCTTTATGGTTTTTGTGATGCAACCTTCTCTGAGGTGTGATGCCAAGGAACCTTAGGTGTCATGCTTAGGAAGAGTAGGTGTGATTCCTAGATATTTATCTTTTGTTTTACTGTTCACGGATCACTGTTCACAGCCACCCAAACCTTGATTGTTCTACTTTGTTTCATCCCTAAACCCTACTAATCCTTGTCTCCCTTTGGAAACCCTATTATCCCTCTTATTTTCTAGCCTATTTATCATCAAAACCTAATCCTAAACCCTCAAAACAGAAGTATTACCAGATCTGCCCCAACAGTTGTAAATCAGATTTTGTTTGTCCCCCCTTGTCCTAAGTCACCTGTGTTTGTGTATAAAACAAACAACAAATCCAAGATCAAACAGCTGGTGTGATGATAATGATGGTCACAATGTAGTGGAATAAATTGAACATGTCAACGTGAGACACTTATGTAGAAGAAGGCACTGCAAAAACAGTTTTAAGGAAAGACAAGATTATCATGTTGAACAAACACTTAAGCAAAGTACAAGGGCAGACTTTTCATGGATAAAACTGATTTGTAATCCTACTCCATCAAAATAAACTGAGCTATAAGATCAATCAAATGCTTGGGGATGGGAAAACAAGGGACCCCTTTGTCAATCAATTTCATCAGTAATGAAATAACCAAGAAAAAACCTGGAGAAGTTCTGGATAATTACTACTTGAATAAACTTCACACGAGGATTCATTAACACAAATAACAATGACATTAGCAGCGAAGGAAATCAATAAAAATGCAAACAACTTACGCATCACCTACCTGGCTTCATTTCAGAAAAGAAATACACAAAAATTTCTTGAACAAGGTTCAGAACATCAGCAGCCAATAGAACCAAAGCCAATTACATAGAAAACTGCAGCAGAACAAGTATCATTCAGTCCACATCCACAAACAAAGTGCAGTTAATGTCTTGCAGGGTGATTTTCCCCATATATGAATTGTTTTTGTGATCAGAACAGAGACACAGGCTAATGCAGAACAAGTAGGAAAATAGAAGATAAAAGAGGAACAAAAGTAACAACAAAACAAACCCAAGTCTTCACCACCTAGAACCGGCCTGCAAACCCTAGGAGTCAAATATGATTCCCGTGCCCATCCTTGGGAGTAAAGGACATTGTTTGTATATCCAAGGGGAAGAGGTAAGCATAATGCAGATCACTCCCTTGTAGTCATATTTCCTAACCCGAACGTACAACAAAATTCAGTTATGTTTAACATATATGACCAAAAACAACATATTGATCCCAACAAAATACAAAAGTCACAAATACACACACGCCACACACAAACATATGCATGTATGTATGTGTAGTATGAACATAGGCAGTGATAAAAAGCTGATGAGTTAGCATGACAAAAAGCTTTGTACCTATTTTTCCACTATAAT
The DNA here is from genome assembly GCA_036321655.1 of Quercus alba. Lineage (NCBI taxonomy): Eukaryota > Viridiplantae > Streptophyta > Magnoliopsida > Fagales > Fagaceae > Quercus > Quercus alba. The sequence goes on along the minus strand of CM070304.1, from coordinate 8,784,716 downwards.
GATGACAAATTTTTAGCCACAGGTTAGGTGCATCTTCATAGTATGAATCAAAAGTATTAGGAGACAAAAAAGGAACACATTGGTAGACTAAGATACAGGATATAATAGAGAAAATTACGTTAGCTTAATTCTTTTTTTTTGGTGCAACTCCCAAAACAAGGATAAAAATTGCTTATATATAATAACATTAAGTATTCCTTAGAAAAAATAACAAATAACATTGAGTAAATTCCCATTTGTAATTTCTTGAAGCAGGAAAGCTCCAACATTGAACATGATGGTATATATTACTGATATGATTATCAATAAGAAAAAATGTCAAAATGGAAATTGCAATTGAAATCAAATTTTAGTGCCAAATAGGATATCTTATTTAGGTGAAAAAATCCATAAGAGAAGTACCATACACACTAACAAGTCATAGGAAAAATTAAAACAATTATCATCAGCAGGACTAAAAATGTTATTTTCAGACTGTTATTCATCAGTACTCCCTCTCTTCCTGGGTAAGACATTATGTGGGGCTATTTAGTAATGTTATTTGTGCGGGGGAGTGGGGGGCAAGCATGATTATATGCGCCATAAAACCAAACAACAAATATATTTTTTCTAATGAGAAAATTCTAACAATTCATGCCAATGTTGACTTCAAATTTACTTGTAAGATAATATTTTTTCAGTGCTTGACAAACAAAAGCAATATCAAATGCTAACTACATGGCCAGTCATACAATTGGAGAAAAGGAAAAACATTTAAACAAAATAGGAGTATGGAAAACAAGTGCACCTTTTAACATTCTCAGTCACTTATGTTTAAAATGGGAACCACCAAAGTGATTCTTTTCATGCACCTAATTTTGTCAAGTCGTGTATGATGCACAGTGCTTGACCACACATAATCCCCTATGGTTGGCCGCCTTATGGTATTCTTATAATCTTCTGGCATTGGGATCAAGCAAAATAAGCGTCTCCAGTGGAGGGCAATGCCATTCTAGTTCTTCTCTTTCTTTCTGCTAACTGCATCTTTAAGATTAAGTTGACCTCTCATTTAAGCCCACTCCTATTTGAACATGCAGACACTGAAACAAAACCAGGATAATGTTTCTACATGGGCATTGGAATGCACCACTGAATTGATAAGTTTAGCCAAAGATTACTATATATTCCTGTATCATCCTACTTAAACATGCCAATATCTTGTAAATCACTTCCATTTGGTAATGTAATCTATCTGCAGAAACAAATCCATGGATCATCCCTTTAGCCTCATGGCAACTCCACCCTGGTTTCTTCTTGAGATCCTTCTTATTCGTTACTCTCCTTACTTCTTCAACTTCATCCCATTGTCCAACACTTGGCCTGTACATACTCAACAAAGTATCGTACCCAATATTATCAGGTTCCAATTCCAAAAGCCTTTGTTCCATATATTCCCCAAGTTTTATGTCTCCATGAACTCTGCAAGCTGCAAGAAGAGAACCCCAAATCCTTCTATCAGGAAAAATCACCATTTTCACTATTATGGTTATGGCCTCTTTAAGCTTTTCATATCAACCCAAAAGATCCACAATGCAATTGTAATGATCCAAATCAGGTTGAATACCAAATATGCATTTCATGGAATTATAGACTTCACACCCTTCTCTGAGAAGACTAGAATGGCTATAAGCAGAGAGTAAGCTCAAAAAGGTGACACAGTTTGGTTTTATTCTTTCCCCGAGCATCAGAACAAAAAGTTCTAGGGCTTCAAAACCAAGCCCATGAGTTCCAAATTCTTCAGTCATTGTTGTCCAGGTTACTAACTCTTTGACCAATATATTGTTAAAACACATTCTAGCCAATGAAATGTTTCCGCATCTTACATACATGTTTAAGATAGAGGTTTCCAGGTGCATAGTTTCTTCCATAGATCTGTAAATTAAGTTCCTTATAAAGTAGCCATTGATTGCCATTGCCTTACCCAATTGTAGTGTTCCCAGATGGGTACATGAATCAACAATGCTTCCCAAGATCTCAGCCCTGGGCTCAAAATTTGCATGCTTCTCAAGATCTCAGCCCTGGGCTCAAATTTTGCATCTTGCATTTGACGGAACAAATTTATGGCATCCTTAATATATCCATTTTGAATGAAACCTGACATCATTGCCCTAAACGTAAGACTGTTTCCATTAGGAATTTCTCTAATCAACTGAGCTGATGCCGCTATTTTCCTACACTTGGCATAAAAATCCAACAAAGAAGTCAGCAACACATCATCACAAAAACCAGTTTAATGGTTAAACGATGTATCTGTTCTCCTTGAAAAAGATCTCTCCACACAAATGCTGATATAAGTAATGTTAAACTCTCAATGCTGAGTGCAGCACTACTACCCCGCATTTCACTAAAAATATTCACTAACTTTTCAATATCCCCTTCCATGGCATAATAGGAAATCAGAATATTGCAAGAAACCTCATCCTTTCTGTCAATCTTGCTGAAAAAGTTTTCGACTTCTTCAACACTACCTGTCCTACTATACATTTTTAAAACTGAATTTTGTACTGACCCATCTATTACTAACCCACTCTTGATTGCATAACCATGAAGTTGCATCCCATGGATCAAACTTTCACTGGCACAACAAGCCTGCAACATTGCCATCAAAGTCACTGAATTGGGTTCAGACTTTACCATCATTTCCTGGAACAAATTGAAAGCAGTACCAACACTTCCCTCACCAACATACCCTGAAATCATCAACGTCCAAGAAACCAAATCTCTCTGTGACATAGCATCAATCAGTTTACGGGCATAATCTACACATCCACATTTCAAATAAACCTCAATCATGGTATTGCAAAAATAAACATCAAATCCAAACCCCATTTTCGTTGAGACACAATGGACCATCTCTCCATACATTACATCACCCTGAAGCGATGAAACAGCTTGGTTTACTATTGGAAACGTGAAACTATCATGGGCAACACCCAGACGTCTCATTGTTTTATATAACAACAAAGCCGAATAAAAAAGACCCAAATCAAGATGAGACTTCATGATCAAATTCCACGCAATAGTATGGGGTTCTTCTAAGGTATTAAAAACACGAACGACGCTGTGAAGGTCATGGAATTGGGCGTAGAAGCTCATGACAGTTGAGGCAACAGAGATGGGTAGGAAACCTTTTGAGACAATGAGAGAAGCATGGGCTTGTTTCAGAGTTTGAAGGTCCTTGCATGAATGTAATAGCCGTGAAGAAGAAGAAGAATGAGTATTTAGGTTATTGGTGCGAAGAAGAAGAAGAAGAGGAAGTTGTGAAGGGAGAAAGGAGAGGCGAAGAGGATGAAAGACATGACGGAGAAGCGAAGGAATATTGAAGTTTATAGATTGAACAAACAAAGGTGTGTTCTTGTTATTGTCTGATTGACGGTGAAATAAATAAAAGAGTCAGAGACTACACCGTCGTGTGTTCTGTTCTTCGCTGATAAATCTTTCCACGGCTAACGGCTCTTATTTGATTTTTGGGAAATTACATAAAAGGGCTGAAGTATATTTCTTGTTTGGTTAATTACTACGGAGCATTACACATTTGTTAAACATGATTTCATTTATAATTTGTAACTTCTATATTCCTTATAGAGAATAAAATAAATTATGGGTTCAAGAGTAAGATTTAACAAACTGTGATGAAAGTGGGTTCCAGTTAACTCAATTGATAAAGTCTCTTATGGCTAAATAAGAGATCTGGAGTTCAATTCCTGCATATACTAAAAACCAATTGATGTCTTGGTCTGATAATAGCCTATTATCAAACCAAAATGCTATAGGTTGAAACTATTTAAAAAAAAAAACTGTGATAAAATAAATAAATATATATATATATATATAATATTAATGAGTTCCACTTTACCTTGATTAAGGTGGTGGATATATGGTCAAGGAAAATCAAAATTTTATCTCCAATTTTGATTTTGGTATTGGAGAGAGAAAAATTTGTTGGTATGGAATCTTGTGAGATTCTGTAACTAATGTTAACAATCAACTACGTGAGAGATGTGAATTCCAATTAACTCAACTGGTAAAGTCTCTGATGGTTGTATAAGAGATCTGGGGTTCAATCCCTGCCTATACCAAAAACTGATTGGTGTCTTGGTCTGATAATAAAGAGCTATTATCAGGGGCAAACGCCATAGGTTGAAATTTTCTCCAAAAAAAAAAAAAAAAAATACAGCTTCAATTTCTGGTGAGCAAAAATCTCTCCAAATCAAATAAATGAAAATTTTTAATTTAATTCAACTGTTTCCTTCCTTCGATATTTTTCTTTCTTCTTCACCAAAATTTCGCCTCTTTTTAATCTTTTTTTTTTAACCTAATTTTTGTGGTGTGGTTTTGCTATTGTTTGCTCTCTTGTTTGTTCTTCGTGGTTGGACTATTGTTTTATTTATTTTTATTGAACTTGACTGACTTGAAATTATATATATATATATAACCTCAATTGCTCACAAGCCCAAATGTTGAATTGATTGAGCACTTCTACCAACTTCTACTTCCATAGCCAAAGTAAACGTAATGCTAAAGTTACTACAAAATTCTTATAATGATGTTATAAGAATATGATTGGTGCCACTTAAATAATATAATAAGTGAGTGTTTGAATCATTTATTTTTTTTGTCGGACCGTAACACGTCAGCTTGTAATGCTTATGCTATAAAATTTGTAATATTTCTAGTATTCGTCAACTGAATTAGTCAGATTAAAAGTAAGAATATTGGGTTTTAAATGAAACATTAACCAAATTGATGGTTAATAAATTAAATATTATTTAAGTGGTGCTTAAGTATAAATTTTGGCCTCAACCTCAAATTGTATTGATGCAGCCTTGCAACTAAACACATAGTTAGTTTCTCCTTTTTTTTCTAATCTAAAACCATAGTTAGTTTCTTTACTATGTAGTATTTGTTGATGGGTAGTATTATGGATATAATAATTTCACGACAAAACACAGATGATAAGTTGTTATTGGTTCTCATTTAACTCTATTATTAACATCATTTTTTTTTCCTTCCAATAAATAACAACTTGTCATTTAAGGGCATGTTTGGTAGACTGTAATAGGCATTGTAATGTAATACTTATTCCTATGGTTTAGTTATTCTTTAGTTTGGTTATATTTTTATTACAAGGAATAACCATTCCTTATGAATAGCTATTCTTCAAAATAAGGAATAACTATTCATCTTTAAAAGGTTGTATTAGCTATTCCTTAGTAAGTGCAATAATTTCAAAACTTAATATTTTCCAGGTAAACAAACTTTCCATATACATCTAACAATTATAAAAATAAAAAATCATAAAAAATAACACATATCTCTCTTAAATTTAAAAATAACAATTTTTAAGGAAATATAATTGTATGAGTAAGAAATTTCCAAAAATAAATGGTAAGTTTCATTCTAATGTTATAACTCACAACCAAACTAATGAATAGATTTAGTTATTACATTACAACACATTTTATTCCTAGTAATAAATATTACAATTCCTGTCGTAATTCCCATTCAATGTACCAAACGTACCCTAAGTTTTGTTACGAAAATACTGCATTCATAGCTCTACTCTTTGTTGATAAATGTAAAAGGTTTTTTGGATAATTCAAATGCAGGAGATGAGATTTGGATTTGAATGTTTTATTTAAAAACACCAAAATATACCCATTAATTAAGATACAAAACTCTTGATAGTACTGTAAAAATATAGGACGATAATTTTTTGCTAATGTTTGGCATCCTTGTCCATATTTGGATTAAATTGAATTGCAAGTTGGGGCTCATTTTCAAGTGAAGTCATGAACCGAAGTGGCATCTTATCTTACTCGTTTTTTTTGTTTAGAAAGGAATCCTATGCTTCATGGATAATGCTATGTCATGAAATTGTTTGGCATTTTTTCATCCAAAAAAAAAAAAAAAATTGGCATTCTTATTGGAGCACTGTTTATTACACACGTTTAAACTTTATAGTGATATTTTTTTTGCTTAGTCACAGCGAGTGGCAGAGCAATGTATGTTTGGCTAGAATGAGTTTATTTGCTTAACTTTGTAAACCTGAACAAAGTCAGGATTCTGAGTTAGAAGGGCTATAGTATAAAAAGAAAATTATTATGAAACTTCAATTAGTTTTTACAAATCAAGGGAGTTAATATTATATTTGAGGCCATTTCAATTTGGCAAAAATAACAAAATATTTCAGTAGGGATTTGAAATTACCGCTACTTTATATATATATATATGTAATCCCAATATATTAACCTAATATATAGTAATATAAAAATATATTATATTAGAATTATATTATCTTTTAGTAATTATAAACCAATTTACATCATATTTTTTCACATAATCGCTACTAGGCCCATGGTTTTAGTTTTCCACCCATCTACAAGCCACTTTTTATTTTTATTTTTTCCCTCCACCCATTACTTATCTTCTTAGACCTTTCTTCTTTTTCTTTTTTCCTTTTTCTTTTTCTCCACCTACATCCACACAATTAATCATTTTTATTTCTCCACTCTCCTTCTTCAGCTTGTTTCTCTTTCTTCGTTTCATCTTCTTACTTTTTCTTTATTTCATCCATTGTAAAAACTCTCTCTCTCTCTCTCTCTCTCTCTCTCTCTCTCTCTTAAGTATCCTTCAAAACATCAATTCTGCACTTATTTGTATGCTCAATTTGTTGTCAAGTTGTGCTGCAGTGACACTACCTCTCTCCCTCTCTTTTCAGTTCAACGTCTCTCACTTTATCTCAGTTCTTTTTTTTTTTTTTTTTTTTTTTGGAATTTGATGGAATGATCAAAATTTTAAATTCAAAATTTTTTAGGGGCTGGGCTTTTTTATTTTGGTAAGATTGGTAGATTGGGCTAAATTTTGTAACTTTGCTATTGGTGATTTTGTTATTAGGCTTATTTTTTTGGAGTTTGCTATTTTTAAGGGAGCCAAAGAATGGCACCGGTTCAACTGCACATTCTCATAAATTAACCAAAAAAAAGAAAGAGGTAAAGTTGTTTGACCGACCTAAAGGAGTCCTTCGATCCCACTCTTTCTACTCCACTATATACTCCACAAATAAAAATATGTCACATGTCCATCTAATTTATTAAATGCTAAATTTATGCCTTCTATTATTTCAATTACCTAAATATGATGGGTTATTTATTTATTTATTTTAGGAAATAGAAAGAACATAAGGTATAAATTTAGCATTTAATAAATTAGATGGACATGTGGCATGTTTTTATTTGTGGAGTATATAATGGAGCAGGAAAAGTGAGACAGAAGATTTAGACTCGACCTAAAGAACGGAAGGATTAAAAACATTGCATCAAATGGTTTCTTCTTCCCTAGTTTATTTTCATTATTTTTTCTTTAGTAGTATTTAATTTCCTTTTTTTCTTTTTTGTTTTGGTATAGTGATTCAATATTTAGTAGTAGTGCATTTGCAATGGCTTTAATGGGAATGGAAACTGCCTCATCATCTTTCCCAAGTTCTTTTACTTCATCTTCTATTGAGCAACGGAAGTATGATGTTTTCCTCAGCTTTAGAGGCAAGGACACTTGAAACAATTTTATGGATCATCTATTTACTGCTTTGATAGATAAAGGCATTAACACTTTTAAAGATGATGAAAAACTTGAGAAAGGAAAATCTTTCTCACTAGAGCTGTTGAAATGAATAGAAGAATCAAGATTTGCTATTGTCATTCTCTCAAAAGACTATGCATCTTCTACTTGGTGCTTAGATGAACTTGCAAATATCATTGCGTGCAAGAAAGATAATGAAATGGCAGTTTTACCTGTTTTTTACTATGTTGATCCATTTGATGTATGAAAACAAATAGGAACTTTTACATAGGCATTTGTTAAACATGAAGAAAAGGAGGAAAAAACAAGGGCAGATAAATGGAGAGGTGCTTTGAGACAAGTGGGCAACCTCACCGAATGGCATTTAAAGGATACTAGGTAATTTATCTCGACATATTTGTTTCATTTAAATATTCAAATGGCCCACTTTTTATATATAACTTTATTTGGAATCTTAAGCAAATCTATATACATGTTTCATTGTACTTCTTTCAATTTTTTCCTAAGCAGATCTATGTACATGTTTTTGTTTTAGTCAACAAAATTGAACTTTAAATATGAATCGTATTTTTTGTCTAACTTATTGGTGGTTCAAGCTCAACGCATTTCCTACTTTTTTAATTGCAGACCTGAGTTACTAGATATCCAAGAAATAGTAGAATGGATATCGCTTAACTCGAAATATGATGCATTCTCATATATTACCAAAGACCTAGCAGGAATATACTCTCGACTAGTGGAATTGGAGTCATGCTTAGCTCTAGGTTCAAAAGATGTCCACTTTATAAGGATTTGGGCAATGGGAGGGATGGGTAAGACAACTCTTGCTAGAGTTGTTTACATATGGTTTCTAAGGAATTTGAAGCTCTTGGTTTTATTAAGGATGTTAGGGAAAAGTTTGAAAAATATGGTCTTGTTCCACTACAACAGAAAATTATAGATGAAGTTTTGAAGGAAAAGAATTTGAAAATAGAAGAGGAGTATGATGGAGTTCTTAAGATCAAGAATAGGTTATGTCGTAAAAGGATTCTTCTTGTTTTTGATGATTTAGATAAGATGAAACAGTTAAAAATGTTAGCTAGGGGGCATGATTGGTTTGGTTCTAGTAGTAGAATTATCATAACAACAAGAGATGCGCATTTGTTGGAGGCACATCAAGTAGATGAAATATATGAAGTTAAAGGATTGAATGATGAAAATGCTCTCCACCTTTTTTCCTTGAAAGCTTTTAAAAAAAGCATGTCCTTGATGATTATAGAGAGTTGTCTAACCAATTTTTGAATTATGTTGCTGGCCTTCCTTTAGCTCTTGAGGTTTTGGGTTCCTTTTTGTTTGGAAAAAGTACTGTTGAATGGACGATTGCATTAGAGAGACTCCAAGAATTTCTAGACGAAGCAATTCTTGAACTACTTAAAATAAGTTTTAATGGACTCCAAAAACCATAGAAGGAAATATTCTTGCATATTGCATGTTTTTTTAATAATCAAAAGAAAGATCATGTATTAGAAATACTAGATATTCTTGGCCTTTACCCTATTATTGGATTGAAGGAACTTGCTAATAAGTCTCTTTTGAAAATTATGGATAATGATATAGTGTGGATGCATGACTTACTTGAAGAAATGGGTAGGAACATAGTTCGTCAAGAGTGCCTTGATGATCCTGGGAAGTGTAGTAGATTGTGGGATTACGAAGACATTGACAAAGTGTTAAAAAGAAATAAGGTAAGGTTATTTTCAAATTTGAGCTCATTCCCTACCTTCATGTTTAACAATTTGGAACTTGAATTGTAATGCTAATAATTAATTTTGCAATTCACCAATTCTTTCTTAATTATTAGGGGACAGAAGCACTTAATGCCTTGGATATTCTGAGTACTTATAATGAACAACAAGTTGTATGTTGGAACCCTGAGGCCTTTTCGAAGATGGACAATCTTAAATATCTTAGAATTTATGGCATTCTCCACGTCCCCACACACCTTCCTAATGATTTAAGAATTCCTGATTGGATTTTGTATCCATCAAAATATTTGCAAACAAGTTTCCAACTAGCTGAGCTTGTTCAACTTTGTTTGCAACAAAGCAAAATTGAACAACTTTGGACAGGAATAAAGGTAAGTATCCTCCTAAAACTTTGCTTTTTTAAATTACAATAAATGGACACTAGGAAGCTAATTATTCTAACAATTGTTTTTTTTTCTAACAGAATTTTGACAAGTTGAAGTTCATTGACTTGACTGACTCCTCGGACCTGATTATAACTCCAAACTTCACTGGTGTCCCAAATCTTGAGAAATTAGTTCTAAGGTGCACAAATTTACGTGAGATTGACCCATCTATTGGAATTCTTAAAAAACTTATTCATCTTAATTTACAAGGTTGTGAAAGACTAATTTGTCTCCCAAGCAAGTTTGGAATGGAGCCCCTTGTGACTCTTGAAATTTCTAATTGCTCCAAAGTTAAGGCAATTCCAAAATTTGTGGCAAACCCGAAATTCTTACAGGAGCTTTCTTTGGATCGCACTGCTGTTGTGGAACTAATTAAAAACTAGCCAGAGAACCTATGGATAATCAAAGGCCTAGAGATACTTGATTGAGCAAAGCAGATATAGAAGAGCTGCCTTCATCAATTGAATGTTTGACTGACCTTACTTCATTGATTCTAAGATATTGTGAGAATCTTGTGAGCCTTCCTAACACCATTTGTAGTTTGAAGTTACTTAAGTCTCTTGATCTTTTTGGATGCTTAAAATTTCATAACTTGCCAAAGAACATAGGAAATGTAAAAAGTTTGGAGTTGCTTAATTTGTGTTGGACAGATATAAGAGATGTTCCTTCTTCCGTTGCCCTCCTTAAAAATTTGAAATATCTATATATCTATATATGTAAGTCAATTGAATTTTATTCCCTTCCAAAAAGTCTTGAGTTGATGGGCCTAGTATTTCCTTCATTAATTTCCCGGACAACAAGTCATCGGATGGCCTTTTTATTGAATCAGTCGAGCCCAAAATTTGTTTCCACGCTACAAGTTCCTCAACCATTACTGCCTTCCTTTTTAGGTCTTCAATCTTTAACATATTTGCATCTTAGTGACTTCGATCTTACGTCAATCCCCAATGACATTGGCTGCTTGTCCTCTTTAGAACACTTAAATCTAAGTGGAAATCATTTTGTTTCCCATCCTAAAAGCATGTCTCAACTCTCTAATCTTTGAAGACTCCATTTGGAGGGTTGCACAAGGCTTCAATCATTGGAAAATATTCATTACTATTGATATTGTAATTGTAAACAATTGTATCTCACTGTGGGGATTGCCAGAACTGCAATTTTATACTTTTAGGTCAGATCACTCCCATTTGAATTTCCAGTGTGTTAACTGCTTCAAATTGGTTAGTTATAATCAAGGTAGCAGTAACATGCTTCAGGTCTTTCTCTCTCTCTCTCTCTCTCTAAGTTCTAAACATTATTTTCCTCAAAAAAAAAATCTAAACATTAATTATGTTTTGTATATTTCAGGGATAAAGTGGTAAACTACCAGACATCTTTGACATTATTATTCCTGAAGGTCACTTTCCAAAAAGGTTTGAACATGAATCTATAAGTCATGAATTGCAGGTACAAGTGCCTTACGGGTGTGATGAGCTGATGGGAATTGAGTTGTGCGTTGGTTTTTCAATCCCAAAGGTTTCTTATACCTCTGAAGATTTTCTTCTTACATATTGGATTAAAGTCAATGGATTTGAAAGCGCATCACCAATACGTTCTTCTTTTAGGACAAACTATGGTGTAGTTAGTTCACTTCACCTTTGGCAGCTCTATTTGTCTCCTCACTACTTCGACTCCCAATGTGGAGAAAATTTTCATCAAATTGATGGGAATGGATCCAATAAAATTGAGATTAGAATAAGTGCTTCACATAACTTGTGGGTGAGGAAAGTTGGGATTCATTATGATATTAATAATGATTCAGCCTCCAAAGGTACCCAAAATAATTGAAGCCATGATGAGGATGATGGGGCTAGGCCTTGTGGAGAAGGCTATTCAAATGATGAACCACCTCCAAAGACATGGAGGATGTAAAATTGAATCAAGTATAAGAGAATTTTTCTTTGCCTGTAAGTCATCATCATTCTTCTTTCTATTACAATTTACAAGTCTTGATGTTCTCTTTATTTTGGGAAGGGAATCCAATGAAATGAAAGTGTGGGTTTTGAATTATTTTAGCATGATAACAAATTTAATTTGTTCTAGGTATATAATAGAGAATTTTTCTTTTTGTATTTCCCTTACTGGCATTTTAAAAAATAAAATAAAATCATTGTATTGTGCTAGTTGTACCTTAGCATTCTTTTGGCTTTCATATAGCCACATTCTCTCTCTCTCTCTCTCTTCTTTTTTTTTTTTTTTTTTTTTTTTTTTTTAAATCAGGTTGAAATCAAATTTTCCTGTTGTCTTGTTTGTGCACTTTAATATAATGGAAGGAGGAGATCAAACGTCCAAGAATCTTGAAGCCCATTGCGGTTGTAATTAAGAGGGATAGAAACCAAAGGCACGCTGAAGAATTAGCAAACCTGGGCTCTTGCTGAAGTTGTCAAGGACTCAAAATGGTCAGCTATTATTATTGATTAAATCACGTTCTTTTTTTTCTTTATTTTGGTGACCTACAAATGCAATGCTCTGTTAAACTTTTATATACAAATGCATATTGAAATTTCTCTTCCTTAGTATTAATGTAATTGTTGTTTTGCTTTTTCTTCCACGGTTTGGTGTTTACTGTTCTCAGATTATGGCGTAACCGTTTCTCCTGTACTTAGGGAATGCCCATTTGATGGTTCCTTTTGTTGATTTTGTGGAAATGACAATGCTAAAGTTGGCTTCACCTGAGCTTGAGATCAGTTTTACCATGACCTGGCTTCTGTGGCATAATTTTGACGAAATTGGGCTAAGAGAAACTGCAAGTTCTGTCTAGACTTTTTGCAGCACCATGGTGGAATGTTATTGATGAATCAAGCTGTTACATTTAGTCTTGATATTGGAATACAAGACCTCATGGTGGACTGTTCCAACTTCAGGTTGATAGTTCCATTGAAGTTGAGTGAAAGCTATTTGTTTGAGGCCAAGAAAGATTTAAAAGTGCTCACACTGCAGGTTGTTTTAAACAAATTTCTTCAGTTTTCATGCAATATTAAAGAAACTAGTCGCGAATCTACGCGTTGCGCATGATAATTATTTGTATGATGGTTTTATTAAATTTTTTATACAATTTTAACTAATTTAATAAAGATTCTCAAAAAAAAAAAACTAATTTAATAAAGAGTAGTGTATTTTGTAATTATATTTTTATTTATTATAAGAATAATCATAAATGTAATATAGGAACAATCATAAATCATAAATTTAATAATTTTTGTCGTACTAAAATGAAAAAAATACAATTTTTCTCGGAAATTCAAAAGGCAAGTTAACAAAAATATTTATTTTTTAATAAAAGTTATTTATAACATTTTTTGGATCATTAAAAAGAATATAAAATTTGGAAATTATTCTTTTAGTTTTAAACAAACTTTCTCAAACTTTTTTTTTCTGCCTACAATCCAAAACACTAAAAAAAGTAACCAAAAAAATTAATAAAACTTAAATATGATTAATTGGACCAATTAGGCAAACAATTTGTTGTTTATAATTTACTAAGGTTATTTTCTTTGCAAAAATTGTAATTTCGTCCACCCAAAACATATTATCAAATAAATAATTATTAGCAAAATCTAAGAATTAAATTTCTATATATGCATTGTTATAAAATAATAATAATAATTAAATTAAAATTTCGAAAGATAAAATTTGTTTCTCATCCAATGATTTTTGTTTAGCCAACCTTTGCTTTTCTCTAAATAAATGGCATTATAGAGTACTTCTAATACTATTAAGAGTACTTTGTCTACCACAAAGGATTAAAAAATAAACAAAAATTATTAAAGTCTTATAGTTTAACATCTAAATTGAGTACTATAAAAATCATGCTATCAAATTACAATAACTACCAAATTAAATTATCCAAATCATGCTATGTAGTAGATTAATATTATATTTTTATATTTAATCTTTTATAATGCAATAGGATAACATTTAACAATCAAAGAGAGAGAGAGAGAGAGAGAGAGGAAAAAAAACACAACAATTAAAAAAAACAAAATTGAATTGCATTAACCTAAAGTAGATTAAAGAATATAAAAAATTATTAACCTAAAGTGAAGATGTAAGAAAAATAAAAAATAAAAATCCACTAAAAAATTGTGTGTGTGTGAGAGAGAGAGAGAGAGAGAACCTTTTTTTATGGGGAAAACTATGCATAAAATGAAAGAGATAGTGACAAATTTATAGTAAGAGAGTGTGAATAAGAAGAGACAAAAATAGAGGAAGATGAAGGGAATGATGAAAAATGATATTAATGTAGAGGGTAGTGAGGAGATGAGAAGGTGAGGGAAGGAGAAAGGTTGAAGAAGTAGTGAGGAGATGAGAAGGTGAGGGAAGGAGAAAGGTTGAAGAAGTAGTGGGGAGATGAAAAGGTAATGGAGGGAGAAAGGTTGAAGAAGTGTAAATATGAAATAAAAAAATATATTAAAAATAATTATAAGAAAATGGAAAGAAAAAAGATAATGACGTGGACGCTGATGTGGCACAATGTGAGCACAACAGCATTAAACGCTACGCTTAAGCTTTTAGTAATATATAGATATAGATGTAATCTAACAGCACATGGTTTAGTGGGGTATGCAAAGGAGAATGAGGAGATCTCATGATTGGAGGACTGTCTTCTCTTTTTTCTTCCTACCTTACAGAAAATTTAAGCTAATTAAGATCTGTCTCTTTAGCTTCTTTTCTTTTTACTTACATAAAAAAAGTTCATTTTCTTTTCTTTAAAAAAAAAAAAAAAAAAAGACAGTCCGATATATTAATATTTTCTATATATTTTTTCCCCATGCAACAGACCTGCTCGTTTTCAGAACTTGATTTTGGACCGTGATTTGCATACCTACATGTAATTGAAAGTTTTTTAGGACTTTGATCACCAACAAAAGAAGCATAGCTCTAATGTACTCCAATGACTCTGCACTTCAATAGGTACCAGGCTTTATCTGAAACATTTTGAGGACTTTGATGCACCAACAAAGTTTACTATAATTGATACAAGGCCATCTCATCTTACTGGCTTCCAAAGACAGTTTTTCTTTCAAAACACTTGACACCCTTTCATTTGATCCACTGGCAGCATCATATATGACTCAAGTACCATTCTTCCGAATTAGGACTCCATCTGGATTCCACCAATCATGCCATAGGAAAATACGACAACTTGATCCCACTTCACACTTCAGTAATGGCTTAACAGTGCTACTAAGATTTAGAATTTTCTTCCAACCTCAATAGCTGTCTTGAATACTCCAGAAACTCATCTTTTAAAAGAATAGATTGAACCCAAGCTACCCAATTTTAGCCTGCCTTTGCAAAAAAAATCCCATATGTCTCATTATGGCTGCTTTGTTCAATTCTTCCACTCTTCAAATCTAATCCGCCTCTCTTTTGTTATATTAATATAATTGTTGTTTTCTTTTTCTCCAACAGTCGCAACATATATAACATTTCCCCCCTTCCTGGCATTTGGCTCTCTGATTTATATTGAGAAATTTCGAACAGAAACCTCGCTCGGTTCAGATGTTGATTTTGGACCATGATTTGCATACCAATTTAGCTATGCAGGGTGCTCTCCAAGGATAGAGCTAAATTTATCCCCCATTTACTACAAATGGCTTACTTCTAGTCTCTACCCTTGGTTTAAGCTCTCTCTATATGGACTGCATAATCCCTCCTCAGTTCTTATCCCTTGGCAATGGAGAATGGCATTCCTTTGGTGCCATATATGGCTACACAGCAGCACCTGAGGCCAACTTACATACCACAACCCTTAGAGACTTCCACATCCATTGATTTTCTCATACAATGATGTCTTCCCACACAAATTCTTGGGAATTAATTAAGCAGCACTTCATTAATTCTTTCCAAAATCAGACACAATTTAAATTCCTCCAGATGCTATGAAAACCCTTACAGCAAACTAGTTGCTTATGCCTATAGTTGCTTCTAGATTTCCATTTCCCATTCAAGAAATGCAATATAAATAAATATCTTTAGGGTGGCTAGGTACCATTCTCATGCCAATCGACACAACAACCTTGAACAGTGAACCATCTCTAGCTCTTCTGGGGTCTGGTATGGTAGCTGTTTGTGGCTAAAGCAGAGATCACTCCACTAATTTGTTGCTCAAATGCAAATTGAATCTGTTTCTCAGGTCCATCTCTTGGGAGCAAAGGGCAATGTTATTTTAATAAGCTCATTTAATCATCCTCAAATCCTTCTCATTTCTCAGAACCATTTTCTGCACACAGTATAGTACTAGTGTCTCTTCTCTGAAACCACATTCCTTCTTCAGACACCACATTTCTCCAAAACAACTTATTATTGATATGATATGCCCACTTTTTCCAATTTTATAGGGAATGGAAATTAAATATTTCAAACTAAAATAAAAACCTTAATCATATTTTAAACACCAAATTATATATTTGTGCTGTCTCTAAAGAAATACTAACAATAAAAAAACGACGCCGTCTGTAATTGGCAATTGCCACCATTTTTCACTTCACTAAGTCAGAGCAGAGCTTGTTGAAGTAAAAATGGAGAACACGGCAATTCTGAAGGACTGGGTTCGAGTGAGTCTAATTCGGAGAAAACCGGAACCATCACAGCTCCTCATCTCAAGGTTCTCTTCTTCTTCTTCTTTCTTTTGTCTCTTGCAATTTCAAAATTCCTCTTTTATATATATATATATATATATATATATATCTTGCCCTGAAATCTACGTCATTTGACCTTTCTTAATTAAAGTGGGTTTGTTCTTCTGAGTTGCATATAAGAGCATTCCCATTAAGGGCATTAAAAATGCTAAATGCTATTTTTTAGCATTTTTAACACCTCAAATCATAAAAACCCATCTTTATCAAAGCTTTCAAATCTTAAAAATTTTAACAACTTGCTACAGTGAGGTTTTATTTCTAACACCTCATAGTAGCAAGCTGCTACCATTTTTTTTAATTATTTTTCCTTCTTTCCTTTTCACTGTGTCACTCTCGTGCTTTTTGTCCACTTTTTCTTTCCTTTTCACTTTCTCTCTCATGCCCTCTGTCCACTCTTTCTTTCATTCTCTCCGCCTCTCTGTTTCCCTTTCTTTTTGCATCTCGAGTTCGTGGGTCTTGGGTGTGGCCGGGATGCAATGTTGGCCGTGGTTGGGCTGCGGTGTGGGTTGATCGTGGGTCTCTACGGTGTGGGTTGATTGGTGTGGGTTGATCGTGGGTCTCTATGGTGACTAGGTTTTGCGATTTGATATTGGTGAGTTTTAATTTTAGTGGTTTTGATTGATTTTGGTGGGTTCTTGATTTCGGTGGCTGGGTTCATGGGTTGATCGGGGTGGCTTTGGGTGCTAGGTGTGGGTTGATCAGGGTGGTGTTGGGTCTTTGTTGTGATTTTGTGATTTTTTATTTGGATGATTCTTTGATTTTGTGATTCTTTGATCGGGGTGATTCTTTGAGGTGGCTGGTGGCTCTAGGTAGAGAAAGAGAGACATAGAGGAGAGAGACAGAGAGAGGAAGAATAAAAAATGATAAAGAAAGAATATTTAAATAAAGTGTTAAAAAAATAGAAGTTTTGATGTAAGTGATGTTGTAAAGTGATGTGTTATATATTATAAAGTTGGTTTTTGAGATGGTAAATGCTAAATTTTTTAGAATTTTTGATGGGAATACTCTAAAGTGAAGTGGAAGTTTGGATTTGGAACCTCCACTTTTGAGATTGTACTTGACAAGCTGGCCAGGTCTTTGTAAATAGCAAACTTTTTTTCTTCTTTTTTTTTTTTTTTTGGTAAACTATGTTTTTAAACCCATATTTTATATTGGTTTTAAATTACAATCCTCCTACTGATACCAAAAAATTTACCGAATGTTTCACATTTGAGATGGACCGATGTTGCTCAATTGAACCACCACAAGACAAAAACACAAAGTAGGTTGTAAGAAAATTAATGACACTTTTGAAGTTGACATTTTATTTTTTAGAATCTTTCTCTAGTTTTACCATCTTTTTCTAAACTTTTGATTTGCTCAATTAACCCCCCAAATTTGAGAGAATTACCACAATAGTCACCCTTTGTCCAAATTGAGATTATCTTGGACAAAAAAGCATAGTTACAATCACATGCAAAACATGTGATTCATGGACCCACAACACCAATTAAATTGCCCTAATTATTGCAATTTGTTATCTAACACATACAAAATTGATATCGTACCAAATTGAAATTGAAACAATCTAATATGATGGGATATTAAATTTGGTATGGATGTGGTGTAAAACCTATGTTCTACCTCTCCAATCCCAACATGTCACATTATCTTATCACATATTTAAAAATAAGCACAATCACACCCAATCAATTCTAATATTCATATATAAATCCAACCAAATTGGGAGTCTATTGAGATGTTATTAGATGTGGTAGGATGTATCAAATTTTAAGTAAAATGCTAATGTAGCAATCTCTTATTGGATGGTGTAAAACATAGGTTTTATTCCCCATCTTTACCAAATTTGGACTCATAAAATAATATTGCAGAGACTAAATTGTAAAACACACCTCTAAAGTTTAAGGTTATATTTATTTTGTTTCCTAAAGTTTCAACATTTTGATCATCTCCCCTAAAATTAGGGGATCGTTTTGATTGGCAACCCCTCCATTAAAAATAAAAAAACAAAATATTAGTTAGCCATTAAGTATACCCTAACTTGTCACATGGGCTAGTTCATCCAATTAAATCATGCCATATGATGTGAATTAAATGACAAAAAAAAAATTATAAAAAAATCTCTAAAATATAATAAAATAAAATAATTTAATTTAACCTTTTATTTTCTTCAATATTTCTTTCTTCTTCCACAAAATTTATGCTCTTTTTAATCTAAAAACACTAATTGTCAAGTGGTTTGGTTTTCTTCCGCACTAATTTATGTTCTTCAATATCTATAAAGTTTTTTGTATGTGTGTGTGTGTATTGCTAAATAAAAAAGGGTTTCCAATGTAGACTCATCGACTCTACGTTACGTGACGACAATA
Source organism: Quercus alba (assembly GCA_036321655.1). NCBI lineage: Eukaryota > Viridiplantae > Streptophyta > Magnoliopsida > Fagales > Fagaceae > Quercus > Quercus alba. The sequence goes on along the minus strand of CM070304.1, from coordinate 8,765,877 downwards.
AGCAATACCATATGTACTATCAGTGCCCTGATGAGGCTATCATCATGAGCATAACACATTTATTGAAGCATCACTACTCGAACCGCTTATCTCCTACCAAGCATCATGCGTAACGATGTGAGAACTTTTACCACCAAGCCACAACTCGCAATGGTTTGCTAATGTTTACTTTCTTCTTTATTCTTTGTGTTCGTACTACTGTTTCATTTTTATTATAGAATTTGGTTGAATTGAAATTTCATAGAAAATATAATCTCAATTTCTCATGAGTCCAAATGTTGAAATGATTTAACTCTTCTACTAATATCTACTTCGACATAACAATAAAAAGTTACCCACTTCAAATTGGATTTGGGCTACCTCCAAATGACACAATAAGCTTTTTTTTTTTTTTTCCTTTTTTTGAGGGAGACTATTATTGGCTTTGAGTTAAATAAAATTAGAGACGAAATTATGCTATTTATATTGAAAGGATATGATCATTGGAAAATATGATTGTTAGAAATATATGGCTATTTTTCTTTTCTTCTTCTCAAAAAGGAAAAAATGTGGTTGTTGAAAAAATATGACCATTGGAAAGGGAAAAAATAATAAAGACTTAAATATAATAGAGAAAAAATAAAGAATATGTTGGGTTTGAAAAGTAGGTAACTCAAATTGAAAATTTTAATACCTTAGATCCTTCAAGTCAAGCCCCAAAAGACCAACCTTTTGGGCTTGTGTGACACAAGGTATTAGAAATAGAATTATAGGAATGTTCTACTTGTTAATAGGACATGTCAAGAGCCTTGTGTGCAAACACCTTTGTAGGACACAAGGTGTTAGAAATGGGAAGCCCCTTTCCCGTTAACCCCTTTTAGGGTTAAAGGGTTCAGTATGCTACGAAAGGTGGGCTTTTAGCTAAACTTTGGGTGAGAGTTGGCCTAACCCATTTGGTATGTGTCGAGGGAGAAATTGATGCCTCTATCTAAGATGTTGGGAAGCCAAGCCGAAACTTGACTATGGGCTCTTGAGATGATACCCAAAGGCTTTCGGTGTGATGACAAAGTCCATCTAAGCAAGAAACAAAGGCTGCACATGACAAAACAACAACAAAAGCCCAATGAAAAACACGTTACAATACTTAATTAGTACATTAATGGTTCTGGTCTGATAGTTCAAATTAGTCCTCTAGTGGTACGATATTATCTCCAGCAGTAGGGTAATTTCAGGTTAATAAGTGTGTTTACATGGTAAACATCATATTTTTTTTTTTTTCCTTATTATTATTAAGTCAACATGAGGGAGAACTTCCATAGTTTCCAAAACATTATGGCCTTCATCATAATAATAATAAACAAGGATTAAAGGCTCCATAGTTATAAATAAAAGAGGAAAAATATGATGGAATGAAGGGAGAGAAAGATCTCCAACTCAGTGCAGCAAGTATTAAACTAAGATTTTGGTAAGTATGTATGCATAAGGCATGAATGGGGTGAATGCGGGCTGTTTTGAGTGAGTGGGATAAGATTAATACTGAGATTGAAGCTTTTTGTGAGTAATGGGCTGCTTGTAACTAGTTGGAGGACATTTTTGAGCTATGATTGTGTAAAGGGGGGAGAAGAATATCAGGGATTAGAGAAGTGTAGACTAAAGATGATGAGTGGTGAGCTTAAGGAGAGCTAAACCACCAACAAAAATGGCAAACGAACCCCAAAGTCTCAGAGGGGGATGGCTGTGTGTTTGTGGGTTGAGATGCTTATGCTTTTATAATGGAGTTTAGAGAAGCATTAATTAACAAAAATCCAAAAAACATAGGTCTGATTCAGAGGAGCCCTGATATCTGAATTAATAACCTGGATTTGGCCTAAAAATGAGAGATTTGCTTTTGGAGCTGTTTTGCTTCTTTGGGCAATATCAGACATGGGTAGTATTTGGGGTAATCTTGCATTAAATGCTAAGATTACTGAGATTGTGTTTAGCCAATGGGATTAAGGCAAGTATTAAGGAAGAATCCTAGTGTTGCAACTGAGATTTGGTCCCCAAGAAATAAAATTCAACACCCCAAGCCAGGTGTCAAATTCTTAGTCCACTTCAGGGGGTTTCGCTGGATATCCCTTTATGCCCTCCAAACCACATGTTCCCAATTTTTTCCCTTTAGAATTCATGGGCTTAGTACATGAATCATGTCTTGAATGTTTTTAACATTTATACCATCAATTTATTGGAGTTTGAATAATTTGGTTTCAGCTCTCCTTCTACTAAAGGTGCGGTCTTGGGGAAGATGATGGAGTTTCATCATTCTTTAGACTTCAGCTGATATGACAGCCCTTGGGCACTGTTCACGTCAGGCAGAGGGTGGCAGAAAACTGATGGGACAGCCCCTAGTTCATCCTCAAAGGCTTGGTTCTCTTGTAGGGGTCTCTAGTTGCTTCTTTGGTTAGGGATGAACAAGGGTTGGTTGCCCACTTTCCAGCCTCTTGCTGGGACCTTTTTGGGCTGAAACTTTGCTCCATTTCAGCACCTTTAGTTGGGCCACATGGCCGTTTCTTTGCTTGGGCTTGTTCCCTACTCCATGAGATTCTTGGGCCTACAAAATGGGCATTAAAGACATGCTTTGCCATGAGTTTTTTACTCCTCATAGGCTTTAGTCATTAATAGAAAAAAAATGAATTCATGAGTTTTAATAAATATTTATGATAAATTTTGGGTATTGATTTCCATGGGCTTTAAATAACAACTTGTATAGTTTCTCATAATTTTTGTTATGGATTTCTTTATAAATGATATTTTCTTTGGGGCTTTTTAAGTAATGACTTCCAATATTTTTTTTTTTAGAATAATATTTACCATGAGTTTTAAATAAATATGATAACAATCATTATAATGGAATAATGCGATGTTCTCATGAGTTTCTCTATAGATAATCATAATGAACATGTAGGATGAATAATTACCATGAGTTTTGGTAATAAATATTATGAATGTTGTGATGTAAGGTAGAGAGTGAACATGAGTTTATAATATGAAATAAATAAATGTCATGGGTCTAATAATCATGTCTTTCCATGGGCTTTTATAAGATTATCGCCATGGGTTTTGAGAGTAGATAATTCATAATTCATAAATTTCATGAGCTTGTAATATTATAGTAATAGGTTTAAGAATCTAAAGTATTGTTCATTATTAGACTTTTAGGTGAAATAGTTATTACATAGTATTTTGCCAAGTATTGATAACTTTGGGCTTTCGATAAATAGTGCCAAGTAGTTAGCTTGGGCTTTTAATAGTGCTAACGTAAGTTAGGCTTTTGATATTGCCAATGAGAATTGAGTTTTGATGTTGCCAATGGGAATTGGGCTTTGATGTTGCCAATGAGAATTGTGCTTTGATATTGCCAATGTAAATTGGGTTTTGGATAAATAAATTGCCACGGGTTCAAACCATAGGCTTTGATCATGGATTTGAATTTCATTGATAAAATTGTTTTGCCATGGATTTGTATCATGGGCTCTTCCAATATTGTCAAACATAAGTATTCTTGGGCTTTAAATAGAATAAGATGTGTGCATTGGGCTCATAGGGCCGGTTTTGGGCTTAGCTAAATAATGATAATAAAATTGGATAAAATAGGAGTTTTTTGGGCTTTTTGTGATAGTTTATATTATGACCTAATTTAGATAATGAGATATGAAATATTTGTGATTAACATAATAATAGAGCCAAAAAATGCATTGGGAAAACCTAATGACTTATAGTGGTATAAATAGGTGGTACTCAAATAAAATTAAGTGTAAAAAAAAAAGTACCCTAACAGTATGGACACAAGATACATGTCTCTAATTACACAAACTTACATTAACAGAAAAAGAAGACACCTAACCAATGGCCTAACTGCTATTAGTTAAACTTAAGACCTAACAATTTTTTTTTCAAAACAAAAAATGGGTAGAGGGGGCAACCAGTGTGGCTTCCCTACCTGGATGTGACCATAATAGCACTCTACTCACTCTCGGGCGAGACCCCATACTCTCGGTTTGTGAGAAACTCACTTATTATCTTTGGATCTTTGGAATGGAGATGAGATATAAGGAGCACCAACACACAGCTAATTATTAAGGTTTGAATCCAAGTCATGAGATTTGTTGGCCGAGTATCTAACCAACTAGGCCACCCAAATGTGGGTTTAAGGCCTAACCATTGAAGTTTAGGATTTATTTTATTTATGAGTAATTAGTTAACCCTTATTAGGCTTATTTTCCTTTTCCTTTCTTCTAAAAACCTTATTGTCTTTTATTACTTGGTTTAGAAATTTAATTCCTTTTCTTTATTTGATTTTATAAGATTTCATGTGATTTATATAGCTTATACTTGATTTAATAAGATTTCATTTGAAATGTTCTCAATGATATTGTGCTGATTTTTTAGTTAAGTCTATGCATAAATTCCTTCTTTTTTCAGCTTTCTTGCTTAATGCCTTCTTTGGCAAGTCTACGTGTTGCCAAAGAGGACGGTTTTTCTAGATTTAAATCTGTGCAATAGTACCTTTTAACATGAGAGATAAAAATTTTAAAAGCTTTAAAAAAAGTTCAATCCAAAGACTAAAAATAGAAGTGAACTTTTTAATTTCCCATCTCATCATTCAAAAAAGTCAGAGTCAATTGTGCAATTTTTCTTATTGTAATGTTTGGTTTTTAATAAATTTATAAATAATTTTCTTTTGATAATTCAATAATTGGTAATTATATTGAGGACAGACGTTTTTTTTTTTTTTTAGATACAAGATAGAATTTATACTCTAACCTAATCTAAGTGTATATGTGTGTGAAGCTCCCTCCTGGAGACTTGAACCCCGAATCTTGCTCCCCACACACCACAAATATTTATACTTGTGGAGTGACCACCACACCCAAGATGCGCAGTGGTAAGGATAGACGTATTTAAATCCTACACATTTTTGTTAATAATACTAAAAGTTATGGTTAGCTTGAAAGTTCTTGACTATAATAGACTCTTTACAAATTGTATAAAGAACTTTGTTGATTTAGTACTGTATGCAATTATATCCATTCCTCTCACAATATTGTTTTACTTCTTCACTTTTTAATTTCTAACTTTTTTTTTGTTCACTTTTTTTACTTCTTCTAACCTTTTTTTATTCAATTGTTGATATTTATATTTTTTTTTTATTCCTCAATCTTAGCTATTAAAAGCAATTACACACAATGCAATACACTAGGTAACCTTATGTCAATCTTAACTTTGTAGCCATATAAATACTAAAAAGGGCAGTGGTTGTTTCATACATTGCCCAAGGTCCTAAATAATGATCATTAATTAAATGAGTCATATTGGTGAATTGTTCATAATATTTCAGAACTTTGAGTCCGAATAAACTTGAGAGCAAATTTAAGAACACGATAAAATCTTACAATGTTTTCATAATATCCTTGTTTATTGGTTGAAATTTAAGTGGATTACCTGTAGTTTGAAATTTCACACTTTATTGTCAAACTTCAAACTACAGGTAGACAACTTAAATTTTGGTCAAACCACATGTGGGTAAGTTTTAATTTGCCCATGTTTTTATTTTGACTTATGGTTGGTTGAGACACCTAATTTGTAAAAATATTGTGAGATTTGATTGCCTACATAAAAGAACGGGAATATAGTAATATACTATTTAGGGTAGAATAAAAAATATTTTTTCAATGAAAAAGTGTTAATCATTTCATGGAAGGAAATATAACGAGGATCTGGTGTTTTTATTATTATTATTATTTAATTTCGGCATCACTACTCTTCTTATTAAATATTCAAACATTTCTTTTTTAAAAAAATCCAAACATGATTTTTTTTTTTTTGTTTTTAGAAACAAACATGCACAAAAGGAAGTGGAAAAGAAGTTCTAACACAATCTAGACAATACACATTGTTAAATCAAAATAAATATCCCAAACAATACATTTTAAATTTTACCAAATTTGTTTATAATACTAAATAAAACATTATATACAAATTCCCGTAAGTCCATTCCCCATCAAAGAAAAGTTGTTAACCTTAATAGATTCAACTGCTACAGCTAACATAACGGGCTGGTTGGATTTGATTTTAGTCTCCTTACACAACTGGAGTCTTTGATGAGAGAATTAGATAACTCTAAAATCCAATTTGCCTGATCTAATTTCATGGATGCAATTAACTATGAAATTTTTTTAGGACCATAATGCCACTATCAAGGTTAGGCCTTTTTGTAAGTGCTAGTGTTGTAAGTCTTGTATTTCCACTCCTCCTTCTCCATCCCCTATGTATTTTTGTATATTATCTCAAAAAAAAAAAAAAAAAAAAAAAGTCACCATCGAATGATACCGATACTAAAATTGTTTTTTATTTTATTTTATTAATGAGACTTAGTACCTGTTTGCATACCACGTTTGCTGCGTTTCTGGGTTTTCTGCTTCTTTTTTTTTTTTTTTTTTTCACGCGCTTCCCCCCCCCCCCCCTCACAAGTGGCTACTGTTCATGTACGGTACATGAACAGTAGCCGCAATACTTGACCAGTTTTTCATGAACAGTACATCCGTGCACTGTTTATGGACCCACAAATTTCATTTTTTATTAATTTTTCCATTAAAAACGGGTCCTACGGTACTATTCACACATTTAAAAATTATTTTGCTACAGTGTTTTCAGTTTTCAGTTTTCAATTTCAGCAAAATAAGTTCTATCCAAACACACCCTTAATTAACTCTATACAACGGAAAGCAGCGGTAGAATCAATCACAAACACAGTAGCGGAGCATAAATCAAATAGTAAAGCTCCAGTAATTAACGACAAAAAGATGGGCCTAAACTAAGAATCGGTTTAATTAGCACAAAGTTTAACAAATACAAATTAGCCAGATACAACTTTTCCCCGACAACATTTACCCTTATGAGTTATGACACTTATTCAATGCCCCCACCATTTGTGTAACAATCGAGTTATCATCATCTTTTGCAAGTCAACATGAATTATGCTTTGTCCTCATTTTTGAACACGCGGGATGTGTACAGTAAGGTTGACTCATATAATGAATCTACCATTAACTTAAGGCTTGTTTGGTAATGTTGTTTAAGTGTTGTAAAAATATGTGTGGATGAAAAAATATTGTGAAAATATATATTATGTTGTTTAAATAGTGAAAATTGTTGTTTAAACAACACAACCAAACAGATCCTAACTTCTTTGAAACTTTGAAAGAACGAAGTTTCTTTGGAGATTTCCGACATCATGCAGTATACACCTGGTGAAAAAGCAATATGAAAAGAACTTTATTATTTTTAGGAAGAAAATATAAAAAGCAATTTATAGTAGCTAATAAAATAAAATAATAAAAAAGAGAAATTTTGTACTACAACTTTCTGTGCCACTTTTGAAAAAGCGTAAAAAAAAAGGAGCACAATGAACTGATGAAGCTTTGATAGAAACTACGCAAATTCTCTCCTCATTCTTCTCTCTCTCTCTCTCTCTCTCTCTCTCTCTCTCTCTCTCTCTCTCTCTCTCTCTCTCTCTCTCTCTCTCTCTCTTTCACTTTTGCTTTCTTCTTTTCTTTGTTGGGTTCTTGTGTGGAAGAAATGTGGGTATTGGGTAGCCATTCTGACATAGTTCCCATTGTTTGAGTTTTATTTTGCTTTTTACAAACCAAAAACGGGGTTCAAGTTTGGGTTCCAAACAAGAATTTGAGTGGAGAATAAATAAATAAAAAGAGAAAGGGAATTATGAATTGAGTTAAGAATTGTGAGTTGTGAGTTATGAGAATGAATATGAAAATTGAGACATGGATGTGTTGAGAACCAAACACCGTATAAACTTCCAAATCTTTGACCACACTAGCATATGCCCCATTTGAGCTCTAACTTAAAGTTTCTTTTATTGCGATGATCCTAGCCACATAATAATTAGATCTGATTGTGTAAAACCCATTCTTGGAATGTGACCAAAACATAGCATCATTTATCCGATAACAAGTTAGGGGAACACGTAAAATTGCCTCAACATTTCCACTATCCAAGTATAAATACTTAAAAAGACTTTTTTTTTATTTATTTATAACTATGGCCCACATGTGACATCCATCATACCAACAATGTGCGGCGGTAAAGATAAATACTTTTTTATTTTTTTGGTTAAAAGACTTTAAGACTTAAAGAATTGTAATAGCTATCTTAATTTTATGTTTTTAGCAATACTGGCAAGTTATGTCTTATTCACAATTAAAAATATATTCTTATAAAATAAAATAAAAAACTATTAAAAATAAAGTGAGGCTAATAAAGTATATTCTCCATTAAATTTAAAAAAGATAGTTTAAACTTTAAAGTTCTAATAGTTTGCAATGCAAAGTGCAAAGAATTTATAATTTAGACTTTTAGAGTGAATTAATTGAATTTAAGTTTTTTTTTTGAGTGAATTTAAGTAATTAATACATAAAACTAACACTATTTATGTTTTTTGTTTTTTTGAGCTGACATTATTTATTATATTAGTCATGCAAAGACGCCGTCGTATTATTACTAATACTAGGCGCATACACAATTTATATGAGCGCCTGGAACTATGCAAATGCACTTTTAATGTAAGACAAAGAAGTTAAAAGGTTTAAAATTATTCATTTGTTCTAATGTTGAAATTAAAAATAAATTTTTTTTTATTGTAAGGAAAATTCTGGTGCTATTACTTTGTGTACAACTCGCCACGTGGGCGAGTTGTGCACAAAATTGTGCACAAAGTAGTGGCACCAGAACCATACATGGCGAGTTGTGCACAAAATTGTGCACAAAATAGTGGCACCAGAACCACTCTAATTTTAAATCTCAGTTTTTAAAAGACAATTGCATGATTTTTCTTACTTCACTTAAATAATTAATTTTTTAATAGCAATATAAAAAATAGCAATATAGACGGGACTTCTCTAGTTAATGGGAAGTTACAGCCTGTCTTCCTCATTGTAGTGCTTGAATTTTTTAGTATTTTTACTATAAAGAAAAAGCTATACACCCCGGTGAAAAAGCAATATGAACAGAACTTTTTTTAAGAAGAAAAATATGAAAAGAAGTTTATAGTAACCGTTAAAATTAAAATAATAAAAAGAGAACTTTTGCTGCTCCCGCACGAGGTAATGTGCAAAACAACAATGCAAAAAAATTGTATATAGTTAGTTAGGCAACGTTTGAAACAATAAAGGAAAGTAACATCTCGAGTTTTAGAAACTCGAGATCCATATTAGAAAAAGACCACATGAATCTCGAGTCTTCAAGACTCGAGTTTCACGCGAAAAAAATTTCACCTATAGTGGCGTTTTTAAGACTTTCAGTGATGTTTTAAAACCCTATAGCAGCGTTTTCCTGGAAAAATTTTTTTCTTAAGTATAGATTTATGGAGGCCTATAGTGGCGTTTTTAACCCCTATAGTGACGTTTTATAGACCTATAACGGCGTTTTTATTCAATTTATGGAAATCGAGTCTTTAAAACTCAATTTTCAGCTTAATTTTTTCCCACTTTACACTGATCCACTTACAAATCGAGACTTAAAAACTCGATTTTTATCTTGGAACTCGAGTTTTAGACACTTGAGATGCTAGTTTTCAACATTGTTTTGAAACGTGACAATTAACTAAATTTTTTAATATTTATTGTTATTTAGAAAAAAAAATTCCTCCTGCACTACAACTTTCATTGCCACTTTTGAAAAAGCATAAAAAAAAGAGGAAAAAAAGGAGCAACTTTCGCTCCTCACTAGGAAGTGGAATTACTCGGAAATGAGAAAACATATAATAGTAATAAAAAAGAGCAGTGGAAGTTTCTTGTAATTTTTCCTAAAAGGAGCACTGAAACTTCAGTCTGTTTCATTACTTCCAAAATTCTAGCTCTCCTCAGTCTTTTCTCTCTCTTCATTTGCAAATTTCAGATTGGATTTCTACTCACTCCGATTCCACGCATTTTCAACACAACGCAAGTGATCAGGTTGGGATCAAGTCATTTCTTCTTCCCTAATTTCAGATCCACCTGTTCTAGCCCCAATCTCAGGTGCGTCTCCTTCATTCTCTCAGTCTCATCTATTGTTATTATTTTGTGGAGTTTGATGTGTTGTTACAGTCTTTTTTGGCTCTGATTTTCAGACTACATTATTTTAGTTTTTTGGGTTTATGATGTTTGTGCTATTTACTGGGTTTATGATGTTTGGCTTTATTTTGTCAGATCAAAGCTTTTATTTTTTTCACCTTTGCATTCTTCTTTTATCTTCAGGTTGGGTTTGTGCGTAGAAGAAACGTGGAGGTAATGTGCAAACAACAATGCAAAAAAATTGTATATAGTTAGTTAGGCAACGTTTGAAACAATAAAGGAAAGTAGCATCTCGAGTTTTAGAAACTCGAGATCCATATTAGAAAAAGACCACATGAATCTCGAGTCTTCAAGACTCGAGTTTCATGCAAAAAAAATTTCACCTATAGTGGCGTTTTTAAGACTTTCAGTGACGTTTTAAAACCCTATAGCGGCGTTTTCCTGGAAAATTTTTTTTCTTAAGTACAGATTTATGGAGGCCTATAATGGCGTTTTTAACCCCTATAGTGACGTTTTATAGACCTATAGCGGCGTTTTTATTCAATTTATGGAAATCAAGTCTTTAAAACTCGATTTTCAGCTTAATTTTTTCCCACTTTACACTGATCCACTTACAAATCGAGACTTAAAAACTCGATTTTTATCTTGGAACTCGAGTTTTAGACACTCGAGATACTAGTTTTCAACATTGTTTTGAAACGTGACAATTAACTAAATTTTTTAATATTTATTGTTATTTAGAAAAAAAAATCAAGAAACGTGGGTAGCCGTTCTGACATAGGCCCCACTTGCTTTTTACAAACCAAATACTGAGTTCAAGTTTGGGTTCCAAACAGGAATTTGAAAATTGAGAACTAAATTATGAAAATTGAGATATGGGTGTGTTGAGAATCAAACACTGTAAAACTTTCAAATCTTTGAGACTTTGACCACACTTGCTTATGCCCCATTTGAGCTCTATATTAAATTTTCTTTTATTGCGATGATCTTGGCCACATAATAACTAGATTTGCACGATATGACCGGTAATTTCCGTACCGGCACCTACTCCGGTACAGAAGTGCCTGTGTTTCGTGTCGGATTAAATATCGGTCTTACTGGGTTGATCCGGTCATACCGGACCAAATACCGGTTTCCGGCCAATAAATGCATACCGGACCGAAACAAAAAAAGTTAACTGTCAGATCTAAAAGTCACTCTCCCTCCTCTCAATAACTTACTGGATTAGCGTCGATCACATCGCATACGCAGTAAACATGCTTCTCTGTTTTAAGTTCTAATTAAGGTGGAGTTTGGATAGAGGTTTAAAATAGCGTGGACATGGGCTAGTAGCATAAACAAAATAGATAGGAATTTAAGTTCTAATTAAGGTGGAGTTTGGATCCACGTCCTGCATCTACGTTTTCAGAAATTGTGCCTTTTTTTTTTTTTTTTAAAGATTAGTGCCTGTGTCACTGTTCATTGTCCATGAACAGTAATTTTAGGCTTATGAACAGTAAAAAAACAGAGTAAACAGTAATTTTTCACATTTTAAAAAATTATTTTGTTATAATGCTTTCAGTTTTCAGTTTCAGCGAAAATAAGTTGTATCCAAATGAATTCTAAATATATTAAGTTATGTTTTAACATTAATAAGCTCTAATTATTTATGTAAATTCATATATATATATATATATATTGCGATAAATTCAAAACGGTACATCGGTATTGACTGATACCGAAATATATCGTTTCACTTGTTGAATTGGTACAGCCTCCGGTACAAAATTGACTCCCTTTAACATCCATACTATCAAAGTTTTAAGACTTTAGACCTAAGAGTTGTAATAGCCATCTTAATTTTATGTTTTCAACAATGCTTGCAAATTGTGTCTTATTCACAATTAAAAATAGGTTCTCATAAAATAAAATAAAAATTTGTTAGAAATAAAGTGAGGCTAGAAAAGCACAATCTCCATTCAATTTAAGAAGATAGTTTAAACTTTAAAGTCTTAATAGTTTGCAATGCAAAGTGCAAAGAATTTATAATTTAGACTTTTAGAGTGGATTTAAGTAATTAATACATAATCTTCTCAAAAACAAAAGTAATTAATACATAAAACTAATAATATTTATGTTTTTGTTTTTTTGAGCTGACATGATTTATTATTTTAGTCATGCAAAGACACCGTTGTATAACTAATGCTAGGCTTAGGCATATGCACAATATATATGAGCACCTAAACTATGCAGTTGCACTTTTTTAATGTAAGAGAGAGAAGTTTAAAGGTTTTAAATTATTCATTTGTTCTAATGTTAAAATTAAAAATGATTTTTTTTTTTAAAGTTAAAAAATCTCATTCTTAAAAGACAATTGTATGATTTTTTTTTTTTTACTTTAATAATTAATTTTTTAATAAATATATAAACAAACTATATTACAAAATAATCAAATAAAGAAGATTGTACTCGTTGTACTCCATTTCTTTAATTTATTTTTTGTACTTTCACATTTCATGTGACCTTTCATAGTTTTTGTGTCTTATTTTTAGGGGTGACAATTCGTGTGTGTTGGGTTCGTGTCGTGTCGACTTATGAGTATTCGACTATATGGGTCAATACTAACCTGACATGTTTAATTATTAAAAAGGTCAAGATTCATCAATCCTAACATGACCTATTTATTAAACGGGTCAGTCTGTTGACTTGTTTATCAAATTTTATCAAAACGAAAAAAAAATTATTATTAACTAAATTGATATGAATTATGGAAAACCAAACAAATAAATATTTTTAATATAAAATTTAGAATTACTGAGTAGTTGTATCATAAATAATTATTTAAAACTAAAACATATCTCAATATCACAAATAATCAATTATAATATGTCAAGCAAAATAAACAACTAATAAGTTTATAGACCATCCACATGATAGCACTAGTAAATGCATGTTGTACATGAGCACATGGAAAATTCAAGCCTCTAATTTTTCAACAGAATGGTACTTTCCTTCTCAAATGAAAACTAGTTTTCAAAATAATAGCCCCTCAAAAACAATATCTAGCCAGAAACTAGATATGGATTTTACTGCTCTTTAGATTTAATAGGTAAGTGAACATTGATATAAGAACCTCTAATGTGAAACTCATCAAATTAACCTCCAATATCAAGTAAAATCAGGAATTCATATTCAGAATAAACATCTCCACCTTCTTATCTTAATTCTTAAAAGATCAAGTCCTGAAAGTACCATTTAATAGTAGCTGCAGTGGCAGCCAAGCATAGATAATACTGCTTGTAATGAGTATCCAAGCCGACTGCAGAAGGCTCCTTGGCTACTAGATTTTTAATCAGCACTGCACCCTGGAGCATAAAACCACAATGACATTTCCAGCAGATAGATGCAGGAATTAGCACCCAAAATTTTAAAAAATCAGTGGAGAATAGGTATCTAGCATAACCTTGGTATCATCGAAGCAACCACGGATTACAACCTGCACAAAGCAGTATATGAATATGAATTTGTGAAAAATAAAAACCATACACAAACAAAGACATACAAGTGGAATCCTTTATTTCTCTAACCTTTTCTGACTTCGATGATAAAAACCATACACATCTTCAGTTGAGCTATCTCTGAGACAGTACAAGAAATTCACAAGTATTTTTATACATGTAAGACCTCAAGCATGTTATAGTTCACATGGAAAATATAAATGTAATAAAAATTATCATTTTACAAAAGAGGGTAACCCACTTGAGTTCAAGTTCATTGGCTTCTGACTTATAAATTGGTGCTTTAACTGCATATAATGCACAAGGCCTATTATAGCAGTACTTTATACCAAGCTTTCTCGTATCTGATGACCACCCAACAAAAACCAAATATTGATGCATGTCTTTAGTTGATGGAGCCCACAAAACTTGGCCAATGCTGAAAGACTTCTTAATTCCTTTTACAGCCTGTACCTCTCCACTGTGCCACACAGGTAAGTTTAAATTAAGGTTCTTCCATTTATAGAAAAGCTCCAATAAACTTACCATAGTGTTGGTAAAACAAAAATAAGAAATGATACCAACCTGTTGATATTGATGACAAAAAGTGCAGGCTGCCTTTTTCCTGCATAGGTTTCCCCCCATTCCTCCTCCCAATCCCCTTGTCCTTTCCAGCTACTGCAGTCCTTATCAGTGGAACAATTAGAGCAAACTGTCAATTCTCTTATCACTAGCCAACAACTCATGGAAAACATTATTGAGTTATTCACCAAACTCAATACATCTCAGCCACACCATGAAGGAGGAAGCTCCCAAACTGTCACATTGGACAACAATGAGAGGCACAGAGGTAATGAGAATCATAAAATAGAGAAAAGTTCTCCAAAAATGACCCAACCCAACCCATGCTTGAAGAACTCATGTTTATGTAGTTTTTTTTTTTTTTTTTATAGATTGGTACAATTTTAGTTTCTAAACTGTGACATGGCACCAACATCCAAGTTTTCAATCTTTAAGTACTTGTAATCACTAAGCAATATGCACAAGGTCATTCTTTTTAGTTTGTACCATCAGCAACAGGTTCAAAACTAATATACTTAACTCTACTAAACTCAAAAAACACCAAGTCTTTATTGAAGCAGGCAGTAAACCAATAAGATTTACCTCTTTATCTGAAAGATACATAAGTACGCAGTGATCCAAATCAAATCCAGTGATTCATAAGAAGTTTACCTCTTTAACAAACCTCTTTTTCAAGGTTCACCAATTTTGCGTTTTTTAACCCTCGTATAATGTTTGGGCAGGGGAGGAGGCTGTGGGGCTTCATCCTTAGGCTCATCATCGTGCTGCAAAGACATTAGATGCATACAATCAATATTAGGTGTAATGATAAAAATAAAGTGAACTACAAAATATATCATTACATTTACATTAATGTTATCATACCATAGAGCTGCCTTGGTGTCCTATTTTGTGTCCACTTGTCCCACAAGTGGGTGCTCTTCTAGTGCGTTGTGGTCTACCTTGTGGGGGTGAGGGCTGATGAGGGGGATACTCGTCCGGTACATCAATATGTGGCTGTGGAGTGTTAATCCCAAATGGAGGTCCTAGAGGGTCGGATGAGGATGAGGTAGGTGGGTAATGATGCTCTGTGTAGAGGCCAAGAGTGGGTGCACTGGAGCTGGTGGGTGGGTACGAGGGTGTCTCGGGGAGAATTGGAGGGGTCAAATTTTGATCAATACCGAGCTCAAAATTGGGCTGCAAAGGTGGGGTGGGTGAAGGGATATCCGGCTGAGGAGATGCATCTACCATGGGTGGAGGGACCTCGGACTGAAAAGATGCATCTAGCATGGGTAGAGGGACCTCGGGCTAAGGAGATGCATGCGGGATGGGTGCAGGTACCTCAGGACTAGTTACAACCCGAGGGATTATTGCACGCCGACCACGACCCCTAGCTGCACTTGTACTTGGACTTACTGTAGCAGGCCAACCACGGCCCCTAGTTGCACTTGTGCTTGGGCTTGCAGTAGCACTCCGACCACGGGTCGGTGTACTTACGGGTGCTGCGCTTGTGCTTGGGGTTGCAGTAGCTGCTGATTCAATCTCATGCCCATTGTTTACCTGCCCATTTGCTGTAGAACCACCACCAAGCCCAGCCACATTATTTAGGACACGTCGGACATGGTTGTGAGCTCGGCTGCCTTCAGGAAGCATCTCCAACAGCGCTAAATGGCTTTCAATCTGAAACGAAGAAAGAACTAGTACAATCAAATTTGAGACATTTATGTATCAATTTATAGAATGGATAATATAGTACTTATTAATCTACTCAAATACTCAACTAAGAACTAACAGTTTTATTAGAATACTATATGTAACAGAAAATATTTTTAATTGGATGTCAATCAGATCAAACCAGATTTGCTGAAAAAAGAAATCAATTGATTCTACGTTCGTACATGTACTAAAGAAAAAACGAAGCAGGCAATTTGGTCTAATTAGAACACATTACCATTATATCTAATTTAGCGCTGTTGTGGTCGACATACTTTCGAGTCACCGGACGATACAAACGGTAATAGGCATGATCACGGGGCATCTCACCAGTCTGAGGAGGTGCATGGCAAAGTTGTTGTTGTCTCATATCCCATGTAAGGATATACGGTCCATGCTCCTCCCTCCAATTCTTTTCCACCTTCTCATGCAAGTCTATTCTATGCAGTCTATCATCATACACAACATGGTCAAGCCGCTCCTGCGCCAACCTAAATTGTCGAAGGACACGGTCCGGGTGGTGTATCTCTACTATCCAAAAACACACAAGTGGCACCCTTGCCGCTCACGTATCCCTCCCTGCAACGCAAAAGTCAGGAAGGTGGCCGAAGTCTGCCTCGTATGGCTGCCACACAATCTACAATAGAAACAAAAAACAATTATCATAACATCTTAGAATGTGAAACAAGGGAGAATACATAGATAAAGGGAAAAACAAAAATTAAAACGGAAGATATGTTAAAGGATGAAGCAATCATATTCTTAAGGAAAATTAGCATAACCAAACAAAATTTTTGTATATTATTACCTGGTCTGGCTGCATTCTAACTAATTGCTCACAATAATGGATCAAGGCCGTGCTGGATGGCCTACTCTTCGGGCTTGGCACCCGCACCCACCTACAGTTACAAGCGAATAACATAAGATAAGATAATACCACTTAGTTATTAAGAAAAGTACATTGCATAACACACTAAATATCAGGAAAATACTTACTTAAATGTAAGTGGAGCATTTGGCCATGGGCCATAATCACATCCAGGTGGGGGCTCTATCCTCAGGCACAAGAATGACAACCTTGCCCATGCCCAACACTAGACCAACGTGCACACCCCACTAATCTGCGATGCCCCTTTCTCGCTTGCCCGACACAACTCTTTGTACAACCAGGCCAAGCAACCACTACCCTAACTATACTATAGCGGATCACGAAGGTTCCGCAGGAACTCCAAAAACATCAGATGCACCCTATCTCCCGACTTGTCCATGAAAAGCTTATCCCCTAGTAGCGCTAAAATATAGCACCGGGCATATTGGTGTATTTGAATCTCCGTTGCGTCATGAGATAGTAGCTCTGCAATGGCGTCAACAAGGCGGCTGGTGAGAATTCTTTGCCCCACCAAAGTTTTGTTGTCATTCGTCAGAGTAAAACCAAGCAACTTCATGCATAGTTGACTCCAATCCCCATCCACCACAGCAGTCGGCCTAACCAAGACCTCACCGTCTATAGGAAGTTCGAAAATGACCTCCACATCTTGTAGGGTGATTGACATCTCATCATGTGGAGGATGGAACGTATGAGTCTCCGACCGCCATCGCTCAACTAGGGCCGATATTAGGCAATGATCTATCTCTCTGGAAGGGGCCCTAAACAATCCTTCCAGCTTTAGCAACTTGATAATATCAATCACCCGATTATCTCACATCTAAATGTTTGCCATCTCCTTAGTGCAACCACGCCACGTAAGTGGGCCTGGGTCCTACAAAATTGATACAAAATTATCGCGGTTGTTAGAACTAGATATACAACTTTGAAAGAACTTGCTAACTAAAAGTCAAAGACAACGTAAAAATTAAAGCGGTTGTTAGAACTAGATATTTCACCTCGGCATTCCAAATGTCCTCTGATCGATGATATCGTTGTCATGTCAACAATGACTCATCAAGTGGACTAGGGTGCACGATCTTTGGCTCCTCATCGATCCAAGGCTCCATACTGCAAAGCATATTACTGCAATACATTCAGACATATCTTTGAGGATTTCTATCATTCAACTAAGCATAAATCTATGATTTTTCTATGATAAA
Source organism: Quercus alba (assembly GCA_036321655.1). Taxonomy (NCBI): domain Eukaryota; kingdom Viridiplantae; phylum Streptophyta; class Magnoliopsida; order Fagales; family Fagaceae; genus Quercus; species Quercus alba. The sequence continues at coordinate 8,747,954 of CM070304.1, read as the reverse complement.
AAGTTAACTATCTAACAATAACCCAAATTACAGTTGACCACATTCTTATATGCAAAGTGATCAAACCAAGTAATCAAAAATCACAACAAAAAATAAAAATAAAAATAAAAGCTAAGCCAAGTAGATGTGTCAGTTGAAAGTCAATTGAGTGTAATCAGCGATCAAAATGTTTGGAAATGTATTAATCTGTTAAATGTTATACATTTTCTTTTCACTCATTTTACCAGCCACCATTATTTAGCTTTTGGTGGAATTGTTTTAACTGGAAGGTCAGCAAACACTACAAGTGATCACCCTAACACACAAAGATTACATCCAATTGTGGGGGTCGATATTAGGTGCAAAGTGATGGGGGCTTCCTTAAGAAACTCAGTGGAACTGAACTTCAATGAAGTAGAGAAAAACCATGTGTAGCAGCAATTTTATGGAATGAAATAATTGTGCTAATTGTGCTGATGTATCTTCATAGACCAAGAACTGCAATACTTTCAAATCAAGCAAATCCCAAAGAGTTAAACAGAATCTTCCATGTGAGATAGTAAGAACAAATCTATATGCTAAAGCTAAGTACAAAACAAGGAAAACCCATGAAAGTAATGTCACTTTGAACCTAAGAAATTGTCCTAGAGCACTTTAAGTGTAGTAATCCCTATGACAATGCAGGAGATCAGGTGTTGAATAATCACTTCTTCTTCTTCTTCTTTTTTTTATGTTATAAATTTTATTAGAAAAGCACAAAGGAACACCACACTAGTATATAGGCAGTATACAAAGAGTAAACAAAAACAATTCCATTAAACATAAAAAATTAACAACTCCAAAAGCAGTATAAGTATAGCTTGGGTATACAATCAGCATTTTCAGGATTTCAAGCCATATGGCATGTAGTATATAGGCAGTATACAAAGAGTAAACAAAAACAATTCCATTAAATATAAAAAATTAACAACTCCAAAAGCAGTATAAGTATAGCTTGGGTATACAATCAGCATTTTCAGGATTTCAAGCCATATGGCATGTATTTTGACAAAATCATAATAAACAGAACAAGAATTTAAAAGCCCCCTGTGCAGTGAACCAGTAACATTAGGAGGCGGCATTCTTCTTCTTCTTCTTTTTTTATGTTATAAATTTTATTAGAAAAGCACAAAGGAACACCACACTAGTATATAGGCAGTATACAAAGAGTAAACAAAAACAATTCCATTAAACATAAAAAATTAACAACTTCAAAAGCAGTATAAGTATAGCTTGGGTATACAATCAGCATTTTCAGGATTTCAAGCCATATGGCATGTATTTTGACAAAATCATAATAAACAGAACAAGAATTTAAAAGCCCCCTGTGCAGTGAACCAGTAACATTAGGAGGCGGCATTGATATCACAAATGGAACACTTCCTCTGTTGAAGTTTGGCCTAAAATACCCTTGAGACTCCCACCTAATTCCATCAATTACTAACACCAGATTACAAAGCTGAAAATACAATCAACACCATGCTTGAGAAATTATGCAAGCAGCAGTATGATAACCAACACCAAGACATGAGACAACGAGAAAATAGGAAAGTTGAAAACCCCAAGACTGCACTCAATTCACACACACACAGAGGTTAAGGAAGGGTGAAAACTAGATTTAAGTTAGTACAATTAGGTCTAATATATGTTTAAATACATGAGTTGGCCTCTTGCAACTTTTAGTGTGTACTTGGATGAGCTTATTTTGGTTATTGTGAAAGAGAACAGTAGTATCTTGAAAAAAGTGATGCTTATAAAAGTTATACCTCATTTTGAGACCAAGTCAAGGTTTTATAAAAACCACATTCTATACAGAATAAAGGTATTGCATTCTTTATTAAGTAGATAATAAATTATTTAAAATTTTAAACATAAAAAATAGACAGAAAGAGAATATATATATATATATATATATGAAAGGATATGCAATAAACAGGAGGCCTTTCCCATAAAAAGAAGCACCCATGCATTTATAAGGGGTGAGAGAGAAAAACACACAAATGCTATATACCCATCAACAGTAAAGCTATTAGACAGCACTAGATTAATAGCTATAGTATCCATTTTATGTATACTACTGCTATGGAGTGTTACTGCCATGTTAGATTCACAGGCTTCTAGATCAGTTTTGAGTTTCCTCCAGGAGTAAAATAGGCTGTGTTTTGTGAATGCATACATCCATGTATAACAGGCTTATGAAAAGTATATCACCATTATGGAATATATCAGGCTCCACACACAGTATTACCAAACATGAAACCAAATGGAACTATGGTAATATAGAATGCAATTGGTTTCCAGCAGTAGCATAACTAATAATAATAATAATAATATTAAAACAAAGGTGTAGTCATTATGAAATATTTCATACTAACCATTGTAGTAAGATTTTAACTTAATATAAACAAAATATCAATTCATCAACTGTAAAAAAATCACAACAAAATAAGGTATCAAAACTCAAAAGCCTCAAATTTTTTAAAATTTTTTTGTAATTATAACCCAAGAACAAAGAACAAAAATAAGAGAGCACAAACAAAAGCACAAATTTCTCTAATTTTGAGCCCAATGAAGAAATTTGCATCATTTCTACACAAACTATAAGTAAAGACATATTTCACAGATCCAAAGAGTTCTACAACATTTGCAACCACCCCATAACAAAGATTTTACTAACATAAATCCCAACAAGTAAACACATATCAAGCATTATTACCCAGAAACCAACAAAAAAGAGAGACAAAAACAGAACATGCCAGCAACCCAAATCATACAAGTAACAAAACAAATCCGTCTAACAAGAAAAACTAAAGCACTAACAAGGGAAATTATCAAACACAAACACTTGGGCTAAACCCACATGGAATGTTTATTTAAAAAGCTCAAATTTTTATAAGAAAAACACACATTCAAACTTGAAAAAATCTGAACTTCCGTTGGTAGGGGTGAGGGTGAAGCCAATTGTGAGGAAAAGGTATTTTCAAGGTATGGGATTTTCAAGTCTGAAGCCAATTGTGAGGAAAAAGAGAGCGTTTGAGGGTGAGGGTGATTTTTGTTGCACGCCGAGGGGTTAAGGATGACTGATTTTGGTGTTTGAGTGAGAGTGTTTCAGAGACTGAGAGAGAGTGTTTGAGAGACTTGAGTGTTTGAACTAAGAAACTGAGTGAGAGAGTGTTTGAACTGAGAGAGAGTGTTTAAAAGTGTCAGATTGATATATTGTGCAGATTTCGAGTCTTATAAACTCGATTTCTACGTGGCTCCACGTGGCAATTTTGTCCAGCTAAGGGTATCAGAAAAACACTGAACTTGAGCTTTAGAAACTCGAGTTCTAATTAAATCTCGAGTTTTAAAAACTCAAGATGCTAGTTTCACACATACTTTCAAAACCGGGTAACTAACGAAATTGTTAGAATATTACTGTTATTTGGAAAGGGTGTTCTGAAATGCTCTGTTCAACAAAGCGAAACTAGCAATATCTAATTTTAGATACTGCGAGTTTAATTTTGTGGACAAAAGCTGTAATAATGCTTTAGTTTTAGCAGATCTTGGATGTAAAAATTGCGCCACTGAGATTTGGCTACTTGATAATTTTGTGAAATGCAATATAAGTCCTGCCGCTTTTATTTTATATATATATACACATAATTACATATTGATATTTGTCTTTCCAATGTAACGGTTTATTATATTAAATTAGTCGCAGACCCGCGCGTTGTGCGTGGTTTTTTTTATTTTTTATGATCGTGTTATTATTTGAAATATTTTTGAATGTATTACTACTTAAGTTGCATTATATATATATATATATATATATAAACAATATATTGTAGGATTCATGATGATAACACAAATTGTCTTGGAATTAGATGTGGAAAGGATACAACTATAGTTGGCCTTGTAGTCAGTGAAGAGCTGATCATTCGTCTTTCCAAGTTAGTAAAATTTAATTAATTTAAAATTAGATAGAAAGAATTTTATAAATTTGAAGTTAGCGTCATGCTAGGTGAAAACTTTAGAGGACTGTAATTAAGTTGTTTCAAGTGTTTTTAAATAAATATTAATAATAAAAAAAGATCTATTCCTTTAAAGATAGAGATTAGTATTATAAATAGGATGAGGAAATTTTATTGTATTATGCTTTTTGGAAACATAATTTCTACCAAACTCGGTTGGCTAATTTGTACATTTCCAAGTCAATTGAGCACATTTTGCATGTTACATGTAATTCTTCATTTCCATATGGGTAAGGGCATTCACGATCCCAATAACCCACTCCATTGTTCTTGCATGCTTGGTTTTTGGGGATGCAAAATGAACCTTTTTCCTGCTTTTCCTTGCTTTTGGGTACTTTTTTTTTTAACAACAGTGGTGGCTGGTATTGATTTTATTAGTGGTTGTGCTTAATTGGACACCAATTTGATTTTCCAAAAAACTTTTATTATTAATGAAGCAAAGTCTTTTATTTGACTTTTTTGGGAAAATATGAAGATATAATAGAACCTTGAAATAAGTTAATAAAGGGAAGAAAATATAAAAGTCCAATATCATTTGTGTCTTTGAAGCTTCTTCTTTTTTGATGACTTGTGTTTTGTAGCTTTTTGACGATTGATTAGATCTCGAAGGAACATGTTATCGTCATTTGGTTCAGCATCTTCAACATTAGAGGCAGAACTCATTGATGGTATGGCACCATTATTGTGTTCTTGTTTTGATCTTTTTCATCATTATTTGTGCTTGTTAATGGTTTTGTATCAAGTACAGTAGAAATTTGTTTTTCTCAGAAGTTAGGATTGTGTTTTTCTTGACTTCATAATTCTCCAATGCTTCCTACACCAAAGAATGTTTATTAAAGTACATAGTATATATATTTTTTGAATGAATTTGCAAATAAATGTAGAAGTTGAAAGCTTACTATTGTGATATCACCATTTGGTTTTTTTTTTGGGTTGGTTAGCTGGATCATTATTTGCGCTTGTGGATGGTTTTGTATCAGATACTTCAAATGTGTTTTTGTTAGAAGTCTGATCTGGAGTTTCCTTGATTTCATCATTTTGCAATGGTTCCTAAAACACAATATGTGGTTTAAAACATAATATTTGGATTTGCAAATAGGCTTAAGTTTTTAATAGTTGACAACTTACTATTGTAATATGATCAAGTTCCATTGCCGTTTCGTCATTTGAAATGTTGTCAAACACCTTTTCAATTGTATATAATTCCCATCCTTCCTTCTAATTATAGTCATTAAGCTTTAATTGGAACACAAATGTTTTTCCAATGAGCTTCTCTATTTCATTTGGTAGGGTGGAATTTGAATTCATCTGATAAAATATTAAATGTAATGTTGTATATTCTTTTCAAATCAAACGAAAGATTATATATGCTAATTGTATGGTCTTATAGTTGCATATTTGTTTGATAGTTCTCTTGCGATTGTGTGAAGTAATTTTTCAGCTTCCTTGTCAAACAAAATAAATACGGCACGCTTTGTTCCATCATCAACGTAACGGTTTATTATATTAAATAATTGTTTTTTTTTTCTCCAACAGTGGCCACATATATAATGTTTTTTTTCCCTAATTTTTTTTCCCCTTCCCGGCATTTGGCTCTCTTATTCATATTGAGAAATTTCAAACGGAATCTTCGCTTGGTTCAGATGTTGATTTTGGACCGTGATTTGCACACCAAATTAGCTATGCAGGGTGCTCTCCAAGGATAGAGCTAAATTAATCCCCCATTTACTACTGTTAGAGATATATATTAGACATATTAGCCCAATGTAATAGGCCCAAGCCCATTCCTGCTTGTACTAGTACTCTAGGGTTTAGTCGCCTATATATACTCATGTTAGGGTTCATTGTAACACAGGAGGTTATTGTACTACACTCTCATACAATAAAGATGTAGCCCTTAAGGGATTCCTCCGTGGATGTAAGCCGTAAGACTGAACCACGTAACCCTCGTGTTCTTAGTGTTCCTCCTCTATGCTTCCTCTTCCGCATCTACTCTAGCATACACAACATGATATAACACATCTCTATGCTAATATTTAACAACTACAAATGGCTTACTTCTAGTCTCCACCGTTGGTTTAAGCTATCTCTTTATGAAGACTACATAATGCCTCAGTTCTTATCCCTTGGCAATGGAGAATGGCATTCCTTTGGTGCCATTTGTGGCTACATAGCAGCACCTGACGCCTACTTACATACCACAACCCTAAGAGATTTTCACATCCACTGAATTTCTCATACAATGATGTCTTCCCACACAAATTCTTGGGAGTTAATTAAGCAGCACTTCATTAATTCTTTCCAAACCCAGACACAATTTAAATTCCTCTAGATACTATGAAAAACCTTATTGCAAACTAGTTGCTCATGCCTATAGTTGCTTCTAGATTTCCATTTCCCATTCAAGAAATGCAATATAAATAAATATCTTCAGGGTGGCTAGGTACGATTCTCATGCCAATCGACACAACAACCTTGAACAGTGAACCATCTCAAGCTCTACTGGGGTCTGGTATCTGTTCCTGGCTAAAGCAGAGACCACTCCACCAATTCCTTGCCCTAATGCAAATTGAAACTGTTTCTCATGTTCATCTTTTGGGAGCTGGGAGCAAAGGGCAAGGTTATTTTGATAAACTCATTTAATAATCCTCAAATCCTTCTCATTTCTCAGAACCATTTTCTACACACAGTACGGTATAGTTTCTCTTTGAAACCACATTCCTTCTTTAGACACCACATACTGGTACGTGGGTTTAAATAATAGTTTTAAGTTTTTTTAGGGACATGTATGGATGAAAAAGTATGTAAAAATACGTGTAATATTGTTTAAAAATTGAAAACATGTGTTTAAGTGTATGTACCAAATGGGCCCCACATTTCTCTAAAACAACTTATTATTGATATGATATGCCTACTTTTTCCAATTTCATAGGGAATGGAAATTAAATATTTCAAACTAAAATAAAAACCTTAATCATATTTAAACACCAAATTATATATTTTTGCTATCTCTAAAGAAATACCAACAATAAAAAAACGGCGCCGTCTATAATTGGCAATTGCCACCATTTTTCACTTCACTGAGTCAGAGCTGAGCTTGTTGAGGTAAAAATGGAGAACATGGCAATTCTGAAGGACTGGGTTCGAGCGAGTCTGAGTCTGACTCGGAGAAAACCGGAACCATCACAACTCCTCAGCTCTAGGTTCTCTTAAATGGAGAACACGGCAATTCTGAAGGACTGGGTTCGAGTGAGTCTGAGTCTGACTCGGAGAAAACCGGAACCATCACAGCTCCTCAGCTCTAGGTTCTCTTCTTTCTTCTGTCTCTTTCAATTCTCCTTTTTCAATATCTTCTGCCTTCTTTTCTATATCTTTTGCCCTTAAAACGACGACGTTTGACATTTCCTAATTCAATTATTTAAGTGGGTTTATTTATTTACTTATTTTTTTGCTGAATAGTTTATTTGTTCTTCTGAGTTGTATAAGAGAAGTGGAAGTTTGGATTTTGGATTTTGGAACCACCACTTTTGAAATTGTACCTGACAAGCTGGCCATGTCTTTGCAAATAGCAAACTTTTTTTTTTTTTAATCTTTCTATTTTTATGGTAAATTACGTGTTTTAACCCATATTTTATATCGGTTTTAAATTACAATTTACAATTCTCCTACGGATACCGAAAAATTAATCAAATATTTCAAATTTTACTTACATAGCATTTGAGAGTATTATTACTAGGAAGCAAAAAAAAAAAAAAAAAAAAAAAGAGAGTATTATTACTACAATGTTCACCCTTTCGTCTAAATTGAGATTATATTAGACAAAAAAGCATAGTTACATTTGCAAGTGACTCATGGGCCCACAACACCAATTGAAATCTACTCTTAATAAAAATCCTATATTGCCCTCGTTATTCAAGTTAGTTAACTAACACATACAAAATCAATATTATACCCAAGTTGAGATTGAAATTGTAACAATATATTATGATAATATTGTAAAGACCAAGTTGTAAAACACATTCCTAAAGTTTAAGGTTATTGATTTTGCTTCCTAAAGTTTCAACATTTTGATCCTCTCCCCTAACATTTGGGGACCATTTTGATTGGCAACCCCTCCATTTAGAAAAAAAAAAAAAAAACTAGTTAATGTGACAAGTTGATCCTCTCCCCTCCATTTTGAGAAAGACATTAGCTCGGACTCGTCGCACAGAACAACTTTCTGGAAACGCCTTTGGAAGCTCAACGTTCCTAACAAAATCAAGTTTTTTCTTTGGAGAGTCTGTTCTAATGCGCTACCCACAAAGGATAATTTGAAGAAGAGAAAAATTCTTAAGGATGCGAGGTGCAGTGCCTGCCTTCTGGATCAGGAAACAACGTTCCATGCGTTGTGGAGTTGCGAGACACTCAAAGATATTTGGAACCCCTGTTTCAGCTGGGTTCGAACAGAGTTTCCTCATCTTCAGGACATGCAGGAATTAATAAACCTGGCCGGACAGAGGGCAAAGGGACTGGAGCTGTTTGGGGTGGTGGCTTGGTCTATCTGGACTCAAAGAAACAAGCTGAGGCTGAATGAGAAAGGGGTGCCGAGAGATAGGCTTTTTGAAACAGCTAGAAGATACCTCTCGGATTTCCAATCTAAAATCCAAGAGACCAAGGTGCAACAACGAAGGGAAAATACAAAATGGATACCCCCAGGGGTCGGAATGTATAAAGCAAATTATGATGGTGCGGTGTTCGCCGAGTCGGAGAAAGCAGGGATAGGAGTTATAGTTAGAGATGGTAAGGGGGATGTGATTGCTGCCTTAGCTGAAAAAATACCTTACCCGGGTTCGATGGAGGTGCTGGAAGCATTAGCTGCAAGAAAAGCAGCAAAATTTGTTGTGGAATTGGGCTTATCGGTTGCTGAATTTGAAGGAGACTCTGAGGTAGTTTGGAGGGCTTTGAAGGCAATGGACGGGGCTCATTTAGCCATGGGGGTGATTATCAAAGACACAATGTCTATTGTAGGTTCGCTTAGAACCTTTTCTTTCTCTCATACTAGGCGACAGGGTAATTGTGCAGCCCATGCTTTAGTTAAGAGAGCAATTGTTTCTTTTCCTTTATTAGTCTGGATGGAGCATGTTCCAACAAATATTAGTCACGTTGTAATTTCTGATTTTCCAGCATCTTAATAATAATACTCTATTTTGACTCTCAAAAAAAAAAATTTAAATAATGTTATATGGGCCATGTAATTAAATGGCAAAAAAACTTTAAATTTCTTTTTATAAAAAATCTCTAAAATCTAATAAAATAAAATAATTTAATTTAACCTTTTCTTTTCTTCAATATTTCTTTGTTCTTCCACAAAATTGGTACTCTTTTTAATCTAAATACACTAATTTTTGTGGTATAGTTTTGCTAAATTTTGTTCTGTTGTTGTTTTTTTTTTTTTTTTTTTGCTAATTGAAAAGGGGTCTCCAGTGTGAACTTGTCAACCCCACGCTATATGACGGCAATGAATAATATCATGTGCGCCTTGATGAGACTATCATCAAGGGCACATATATTTTGAAGCGTTATTACTCGAACCATTCAACTCTTGCCAAACATCATGTAAAATGATACAAGAACTCTAACCATCAATTCACTGTTCGTGATGCAGAAGCAATAAAGGCCATGGTAACGTGATGGGCAATCTATTTTGCCATAGAAGCGGGACGGTGGACTATGATCTTTGAAGGAGACTAGTTGATGGTTGTCAATGCAATACGCAACCAAGTGGGAAGCACAACACCAACAGAGCACATGATTGAAGATGCAAAATTGTTTGCAATAGACATGAGAGCATGCAAATTCTAACTGTTAAATTACCAATTATCTCTAAAACTTAAACTATTTGGATATAGTAAATTTAATCATTAAACTAGATAATTCTAACACTCCTCCTCATGTTTAGATGATAATTTAAATGGTGGATAGAGTAAAGGACAATGATTGAACTTAGGATCTCTTGATATAATACTATGTTAAATTACTGATTATCCCAAAAGCTTAATCTATTGAGATATGGTAAATTTAATTATTAAACCACATAATTCTAGCACTAATATACCATAAGGGAGGCAAACATGGTTGTGCACATTCTCTTTGGCACCCCCCAAGCCCAGTTTTTAGAAGTTCCTATATATATGGCTTCAGAATATACCAGCCTCCATTGCAAATATTATTTTAATTTTTTAACTGAGTCAATTTTATGTTGGTTTTTGATGCAGCAATAGAATTATTCATCCTCTTCTATTTAAAAAAAAAGAATGAAGTTTTAAGAAGTGAAGGACATAGAAAAAGGGGTGGAATTTGTCTCTCTCTATGGGGGCATTTTGTAAGCCTAATATTAGATTAGGTAATAACCCGGGCATCGCGTGGGATATGTGTTATCAAATACAATATTAGCCTAAAATATTTAGGACTTTTTAGGAGTATTTTAGATCTCCTTTATTTTGCAATCAATTGGTTACAACCAATCAAAAAAAAGTTTGTTTACAACCTTTTTAGTTTTATTTTTATTTTTATTTTTTATATTTTAAATCTCTATTATTTATCATTATTAGTTGGAACTAACAGGTTTCTCAAAAAAAAAGGAGAAGAAGGAACTAACAGGACATTAAATATTTACTTCTATGAATAAGAATGGTGAAGAAGAAGAAAACAGACCGCATAAAATTGTGAGAAAAAAAGAAGAAGAAGATGAACATCGAAGTGTTACAAATCAGTTCACCAAAAATATGAGTTTTTAGAAGTCAAAACGGATTTTAAAAAAATGGTTTACAAAGATACCTATTTGAAATCTCCAAGATGAGACTAAAAACTTTAGCTTGTTAGTGTCTCTGATTGTATCGAACAATTAAAGATGAGACTAAAAACTGTAGCTTGTTAGTGCCTCTGATTGTATCGAACAATTAAAAACTACAACATACTAATAAATTTAAGATACACATTATTCTTCAGCAAAGGAACAAATCTCGGAGATCCCAATCGAGAAAAGTTGGATCAGTATGACAAATTGACAATAAAGCATTTTCATATGAATAAACTCATATGATGTTTGTCGGTACAATACCAACCACTTTGTCATCATGTTTATAAGAGAGGAGAAGAAAATAAAAAGCTTTAAACACTCTCCATAATTAGTTGTCTCTTTATTTAATTGGTGGTGTCTTTTTTTTTCTTTTTTTTTTTGGTGATGTAACGATATCAACTCATTTTAACATAAATTGAAAATGAATAACGATATAGGTGAATATTGTCATACAAATATTGTTATAGCCACACGAAAATAATTCTTTAAAACAGCTCTTAGAAAACAATTTTAATAATAAGATCCTTAAATTACCTATGATATATAAATAAATAAGAAACCATTATATGGCATTCAACCTGAAGAAGAAGAATTGTGAGGTGACGGATCAGAGTTTATAGATGAAGGGTCCATTTGGATGGGCTTAACAGATCAAGGTTATTGGGCCGAAAGTGGACGGATTTAGTATGAACGGACCAAATGGCTACGTGGCGCTTACTTGGTCATTATGTGGTCTCCAAGGAACCCTAAATGAAAACGACTTGCGTCTCACGATTAAACCTATCCCATAAAATCCTAATATGAATAGAATTCTAATACGAAGAGGATTCTGGAAGATACACCCATCAATGAGGATCTTTCCTATATGGAAAACACTTGTTGTGCAAGCCTAGGAGTTTGATCCTACACTACTATAAAAACCCAAAAACCCTCAGAAAATAGATACACATAATTTACCCCTCTCAGCACTCTAGAGTTGTGAGAATAGTTCTAACTTGACATTTGGAGGGTATTTGGCCGACACTACACCGGTGCTCTCTGTTAGGTCTTCTTTTTTTGTTGTGCAGGTATCGTTTTAAGTGTGCAAGGACTGTGTAGCTTACTGATGATTTTTACGGCATCATCAGTTGGCGTCGTCTGTGGGGAAGTTTAGCCAGACTATCGCTTCCCAGCCATAAGAGTTGCATGGTACTCACTCGCTCAATGGCTACTACCAACAATGTTCAGGGAGACAAGCCGCCGCGATCTACTCCCTAAAGAGGCAAGTCCAAACCCTCATGGCAGTAGTGGAGCATCTCACCCAGCAGAACCATGGTCTGGAAGAACAGCTACGTCAAAGGGACGCAGGACACAATGTTTAGGAGGAAAACCAAGAAGGCAACAGCGCCGAGGAAAGATACCAAGAGGGGCCGAAGGGTAGCAATGCCCCTAGCAGACCAGAACGACTAGACGTGAGTCGTCCATCCGCCGCAGACATGGCTCCACCCCATATTGTCGCGGAGATGCAGATGATGAGGGAACGGATGGACCTGATGATGAATGCCCTCAGAGGTCGAGTATCGAGCAACCTCGACGACTTTGTCCATCGAATCGATTCACCCTTCACCACATCTGTCAATTCTTTCCCCCTACCGCTGAAGTTTCACATGTCGTAGGTGGAGAACTAAGACGGAATCTTTGAAAGACGGAAACAAGGACCCTTTGGATCACTTGGAATCTTTCAAGACCCTGATGCACCTTCAGGGGATACCGGACGAGATCATGTGCAAAGCCTTTCCTACCACACTGAAGGGACCTGCAAGGATCTGGTTCAGCAGGCTGATGCCCAACTCTATTAGTTCCTTCAAAGAGTTGAGCACCCAATTCGCCTCTCACTTCATCGGAGGACATAGGTATAAAAAGTCCACTGTATGCCTGATGAACATTAAGCAGCGGGAGGACGAGACGCTAAGGTCCTACATAACTCGTTTCAACAAGGAGGCATTTTCAATTGACGAAGCGGATGACAAGATACACATAGTAGCATTCACTAATGGGTTACAAAAGAGTAAGTTCTTATTTTCTCTATACAAGAATGATCCAAATACCATGTCAGATGTGCTTTATAGGGCCACCAAATACATGAACATGGAGGATGCATTGTTGGCCCGCGAGGAGAAGCCTAGAAAGAGGAAAAGACAAGAGGACACATGGAAGGATAGGAGGCGAAAGATGACTAGAACCGGAGAACGACGGGATGATAGATGCTCTAAACCCCCCACTGGGAAGTTCACGAGCTTCACCCCATTAACTACCCCGATAAATCAAGTCTTAATGCAAATTAAAGACGAAGGAGCCCTAACGTTCCCCGATAAACTGAAGGGAGATCCCAGTAAGAGGCCAAGGGACAAGTATTGCTGCTTCCACCGTGACCACAGGCACGACACAGCCGACTGCTACGATCTGAAACAGCAAATTGAGGCTCTTATAAAACAGGGGAAGCTACAAAGGTTTGTCAGCAAGGAAAGAACTGATCCACCCCAAAAGCAGGCCCTGCGACGGGAGAACAAGCGCCTTAGACCACCTATAAGGGACATAAGAATGATCGTAGGGGGCACAATCGTTGCCGGGTCTTCCAAAAAAGCCCTCAAAACCTACCTCAGAACGGTCCATAATGTCCACTTACAGGCTCTATACCTAAAATGGCATGGATTGAATTACGGAGTAGTAGAACTGCGCGGAAATCAAGTGGCAGCGCAAGAATGCTATATTGCCATGTTAGAGATGGAGGATCAATAGCAAACAATGTGCATAGGAGAACAAAGAGCAGTAGTGGAGCCGATTGAGGAACTAGAAGAGGTGACCCTTGATGACACAAGGCCAGAACAGACAACTAGAATTGGCACACTAGCTAGTTGGCCGATATGCCAAGTGCTCACGACATTCCTAAGAGATTATCAAGACGTGTTCGCCTGGAGCCATGAGGACATGCTGGGGATTGACCTCTCAATCATAGTTCACAAGTTAAATGTGTCGCCCTCATTCCCTCCTATCCGACAAAAGAAACGAGTGTTTGCTTAGAAGCGGGACAAAGCCATAGCCGAGGAAGTTCGAAAATTACTTGAGGCAGACTTCATCCGAGAAGTATACTACCCCGACTAGTTGGCGAACGTGGTCATAGTTAAAAAGGCCAATGGAAAATGGAGGATATGCATAGATTTCACGGACCTCAACAAGGCTTACCCTAAAGACAGCTATCCACTCCCACGGATAGATACTTTGGTAGACTCAACTGCGAGACACTAGCTTTTAAGTTTCATGGACGCTTTCTTGGGCTACAACCAAATCAAAATGGAAGAATCCGATCAAGAGAAGATCTCTTTTGTTACCAGCTAGGGACTGTTCTGCTACAAGGTGATGCCATTCGGGCTCAAAAATGCTAGGGCAACATACCAGAGATTAATGAACAAAATGTTTGCGCACCAGATTGGGAGGAATGTGTAAGTTTATGTTGATGACATGTTAGTAAAGAGCCTGTGCGAAGATGATCACCTAAATGACCTCCGAGAGACCTTTGACACCCTCTGGTCATATAACATAAAGTTGAATCCAAACAAGTGCGCGTTTGGAGTGACGACGTTGAAATTCTTGGGCTTCATGGTATCCCAAAGAGGTATAGAGATTAATCCAGAGAAGATACAAGCCATAATGGAGTTAGAACCACCGAGGACAGTCAAGGAGGTGCAAAGCTTGAATGGCAAAATTGCAGTCCTGAACAGGTTCGTCTCGAAAGTGACGGAAAAATGTCTACCCTTCTTCCGCACTCTGAGAAAATCATTCGAGTGGACGGACGAGTGCCAGAAGGCCTTTGAAGATTTGAAGAAATACCTTTCATCTCCGCTATTGCTCAGCCCGTCCAAACCAAGGGAAGAACTCTACCTCTACTTAGCAGTTTCGCAAGCAGCGGCCAGCACAGCCTTAGTAAGAAAGGAAGATGGATCTCAAAGACACGTCTACTTTATAAGCCGGGCGTTCTAAGTAGCTGAAGAAAGGTACCCTCTAATGGAGAAATTGGCCTTCGCGCTAGTAACTGCAGCACGAAAGCTCAAGCCGTACTTCCAGGCACATACTATCATAGTCTTGATGGATCAGCCCCTGAGAAGAGCCATTAGTAGCCCTAAGGCTGCCGGACAGATGGCTTTATGGGCAGTAGAGCTGAGTGAATTTGATATACAGTATCGCCCGCGAACTGTGATAAAAGGGCAAGTTGTGGCTGACTTCAACGCCGAATTTGCTCAATCGGAAGGCAAGGGGGTAGAAATCGCCGCACAGTGGAGCATCCACATGGACAGATCTTCCAATAGACGAGTAGGAAGGGCCGGTGTGGTAATACAAACCCCAGAGGGGGATAAGATCGAGTGCATGATCCGACTGGACTTCCCCACGACCAACAACGAGGCCGAGTATGAAGCATTGGTGGCGAGGCTAGACCTCACAAAGGCAGTAGGTGCTGAAAATGTGGTCGTACATTGCGACTCCCAAGTGGTAACAAGTCAGATTAATGGCGGCTACGAATGTAAGAATGAAAGGATGAAGAGGTATCTAGAAAAGGTGAAGAATCGAATCAGCAGCCTCGAAGTCAGATTCGTTCAAATCCCAAGGGAGGAAAACGAATGAGCCAACCGTCTAACAAAAGCTGCCTTTGCAAAATTTATGCTTGTCCCCGAACAGGTATTGTCATTTGTTCAAGTCTCCTCACTTATAGATGATGAAATGAATGTGCAAGAAGTAGATTCTGAAAGCAATTGGACTACATCATTGATATCCTACTTGAAAACTGGCGTGTTACCAAACAGGAAAGATGCCGCTAGGAAGTTGAAGGTCCAAGCATCATGATTTGTGTTGATAAAAGATGTCTGATACAAAAGAGGATTCTCTCAACCGTACCTGAGGTGTTTAAGCCACAAGGAAGCAGATTACGTAATGAGAGAAGTCCACGAGGGTATCTACGGAAACCACTCAGGGGCACAGTCATTAGTGCACAAGTTGATCCAAGCAGGATATTATTGGCCTACAATGCTAACAGATGCACAAGCTTATGTCAAAGCCTGCGACGAGTGTCAAAGGTTCGGTAATTTCATTAGGCAACCGTCCGAAGAGCTAACCCCCATGATGGCCCCTTGGCCATTCGCTCAATGGGAATTAGATATCATGGGCCCCTTCCCGACAGCAGTTAGGTAGTTAAAGTTTCTGGTAGTTGGTATTGACTACTTTACTAAATAGGTGGAAGCGGAAGCCCTAGCCGCTATCACGGAGAAAAATATTCGAAATTTTGTTTGGAGGAATATCATCTGCAGGTACGGGATACCTAGAGTGCTTGGTTCCAACAACGGATAGCAATTCGACAACAACGTATTTAGAGACTTCTGTTCGAAGCTAGGTATCAAGAATCACTACTCGTCACCCATAAACCCACAGGCCAATAGGCAAGTTGAAGTTACGAACTGATCCTTACTCAAGATCATCAAGACTCGGCTTGAAGGGGCAAAGGATATTTGGTCGGACGAGCTACCAAGCGTTCTGTGGGCATACCGAACTACAGCAAGAACACCCATTGGAGAAACGCCATTTCGACTAGCATACGGAAGTGACGTCGTCATCCCAGCAGAAGTAAGGCTCACAAGCTATCAGGTGGAGAACTACGACGAGGATAAGAATGAAGAGGCCATGCGCCTTCAGCTCGACCTGGTGGACGAAGTCCAGGCCACAGCGGAGCAAAGGTTGGCACGATATGAGAATCTCATGGCGAAACACTACAACTCTAATGTCAGGCTTTCAGGTTGGAGATCTTGTACTATGGAAGGTAATGGGCGCTACTAGAGATCCTTCGCAAGGAAAGCTCGGCCCCAACTGGGAAGGACCCTACAGGATCGCATCATGGTAGAGGAAGGGCACCTACCACCTCGAGACGCTGGACGGGCAAAAGCTGCAGCACCCATGGAACACGGAGCACCTACGGAAATACTACCAGTAGAGATAATATGAAGAGCAACGATGCTTCCCAATTTCCCAGTTTATTTAGTTTTACTACAATTACTAGTTTTACTTAGACAATTTTTTGCTACAATACTTTATGTATCCTTTTAAGCTCAAGGGGGCAGGTACTTTTCTATAAACGCATGGTTTTTTAAGAGGAATATTTAGACACAACTATGTTTTTCTACCTGAATTCTTACAAATTCCAAAAAGTGGACAAATCATCCAAAGAGGATGAAAATTCTCATTAAGTCCATAAAATGGAAGGATCATCCAAGGAGGATAAGAAACAAAGTCCATAAAGTGGACGGATCATCTAAACAGGATGAGAAACAAAGTCTATAAAGTGGAACGATCATCCAAACAGGATGAGAAACAAAGTCCATAAAGTGGATGAATTCAGCCATGAAGGATGTAAATTTTACCAAGTCTATAAGATGGACGGATTCATCCATGAAGGATGTAAATTTTACCAAGTCCATAAGATGGATGGATTCATCCATGAAGGGTGTAAATTCTACCAAGTCCACAAAGCGGACAGTTCATCCATAAAGAATGTAAAAATTCTATCAAGTCTACAAAGTGGATGGTTAATCAATGGAGGATGAAAACTGTAGTCCATAAAAGTAGGCTGATCATCCAAAGAATATGAAAATTTTAGTCCATTTAGTGGACGGACAATCCATGAATGATGAATTATTAAGCCAACAAAGTGGACGGTCCATCCAAGGAGGATGGAAACTTTATCAAAAGTCCACAAAGTGGACGGTCTATCCAATAAGGATGGAAACCCTATTAGATTCCATAAAAATGACTGTCTATCCAAAGGGGACGGACTCATTGCATAAAATTACAAAACACGCCAGCAAACAAAATAATAGGCAAATAAAAATAGATAAAAACCTTGTAAAGGGAAATGTATACATATGACGGATAGAATAATTAACATTGTTCTACAAAGATGTTTACCAAAAAAAAAAAAAAGGCTAATGTTGAACAGGAGTATTTTGCTCATTCTCCTCTGGCACAATAGGGTGATGGGTAGTATCCTCAACTTGAGCTTTCTCTCTATCGCTAGGAACATCATCGACAAATAACTCGTTCGTACTCTCAGATAGGACGGGCTGAACGGAGGTTGGAGCTGGAGCATCAATGTTAATGCTGGATAAGTCCAGATTCGGATAAGAAGCCTTGACTTGACGAAGGCAATCATCGAAGCCTTCCACGAAAGAACCTCCCAGCTCTGCCAGAAGGGCATCAGAATCATGATACTCACATATCGCTTCCTCTTTTGCCTGACGGAGTCAATCATTGGCCTCTTTAATTTCCTTCTCCTTATTTGCCAGGGCTTTCTTCAACAGCTCCGTTTGCTTTTCCAGTTCACCCCTACTTTCCTCTGATAGAGCAAGTTTTTTCTCCTGGATCACCTTCTAAGACTTCAATTCATTAAACACTTCCTCTGTTAGAGTTGCCTTTTCCCATAGACGGTCCAAAGTTGTCTCATGGTTAAGGCAACGGCCCATTAGCCCTTTCATCATTAACATGGCCTGAAAACAAAGGTAATTAGTGGCTAGATATGTTGACAGGAAGAAAAGCAGATGGATACGAAGTTACCTGAGCGATGCAGAAGAGACCCGTCTCCCCCATAGCCTCGGTTGCGTGGTTGCTCAAATCTTCATAATCGTCAACTGTTATGATGGACGAAAGTTGCTCCAACGCATACTTTGAGTCCTCATGGAGAAGGATGGGCGGTTTTTCAACAGAAGGGACAGAACCCATTATAAGCCCTTTTCCCTTACCATGAACGGGTTTTGTAACCGTCTTTTTTCCCTCAGCTTTTAACCTCAAGACGGCTTCAGGAACAACTTTGGGTTTCTTTGGGGGCTGACGGTCAGTCTTCTCTAGTTTCCTCTTGGAAGACGTGTTGGCCGAACCTGACCCTTTCGAGGTCTGCCCCCCTATTGTTTTTGCATAGCAGCTTGCTACTTGATATAAGCTCTTCTCTTAGCAGCATCCATTTCTGCAAAAATAGAGAACGGACATTAGAGACTTAATAAGCATAACAAAAAGCTAAAGGTCACAAACTTACGTGCTTGGACTTGGGCCTTGTATCGAAGGGTAGCTTTGGTGGGCTCTGGTCCGTCACAATACCAATGCAGTGTGTTTAGATTGACCAATTTGGCCCACGTCCTCTCTTTAAGCTTGGTTTTGTTAAAAATTCTCTCCAAAAAGTTGAATTGCTCAAACGAGACTGGAGGACGGTCCTGAGCTGCACAGAAAGACAGATAGTTATGCATTGAAAAACAGTTGAAACATAAACAAAGGTTTGATGATGGATACATACCCGACGGTGGCATTATGCTTCATGTTTTGTCAACGGGCATAAAATCAGTATCACCAGGGTGACACATCCATCTGTCACCCTCAAAAAAGAAATAAAGACTTTTCTAATCCCTATTGGAGTCAGGATTCTCACAAATAAGCCTTAATAACAAACCCCTGGGAGAAAAATTATTCATGCCCTTAGACTGGGTAATCTCGGCAGGACGGTAACAATGAAAAAACTCCTCTACCGTCAACCGCCGTGCTCTGTCCGACATAACACCATATAGGACCTCCACACTTAAGAAGACCCTCCAAGCAGTTGGGGAGATCTGGTTGACGGACAATCCAAGGTATTGGAGGAGACGACGGTGGAGGGTGCTTAAGGGAAATCTGAGCCCTGCCTTCAACATTTGCTCATAAACCCCTAAGTCTTCAAGACCCTCATAGTAACACTTCTCGGATTTGTAGGGTAGACGCATAGGTATGTTATCGGGTATTTGATACTTATCCCTAAGTGTTTTGAAGTGTGTTTCTTTGGTTTTGGAAATTAAGTCGTTGACCATCCATAAGGGAAGAAGGATGAACTCTCTAAGCCCATCAGGTCCTATGACGGATTGGATCGGAGGATCAACATCCATTAGACCGTCACTAGAGTCACCGTTTGATTTCTCCATCCCCGAATCCTCATCCATTAAAGAGGAAGCTGATGGACTCCTCTCACTGGGACTGTCATGGTCATTGTGACCTGACGGGTACACTTCATTGTAACCCGTTCCATCGCGGACAAACGACTGGTTACTTGACGCACTAGACATGACCTACACGTGATGGTAAACCCTAAGACTGATAGTACTATAATAGTTGACGGACGTGTAAGCGTCTCAGAAAAGTAAAAGTACTTAAAAACCTTGAAGTAAAAGGGAGAAGATGCTTACCAGGACGGATTCAAACGATGATGAAGTAATGATGACGGATGCAATAGCTGAATGGTATAGGCTTCTGACAAGAATGACTGGTGTGCTCTGATCTTGAATTTCAGGAGAGAGTAAAGTAATGAATAGAGGGAGTCTCAGTTTATATAGGGAGAACGGTGCGGAATACGAAGGGGCATTTTGATTCCTGTGATCAACCATTCAACAAATGCCATGCGTCCATCATTAATTACCCTAGGCCAGCCTGTCCTGAATGGGGGGTATTCGTCAAAAAGTTCAACCATCACCCTGCGTGTCCGTCCACTCAGAGAGCACGGACTCACGGGGTGAGGGGGCAACTGGAAAAGAAGAATTGTGAGGTGACGGATCAAAGTTTATAAATGACGGGTTCATTTGGATGGGCTTAACAGATCAGGGTTATTGGGCCGGAAGTGGACGGATTCGGTATGAACAGATCAGGGTGGATGGACCAGATGGCTACGTGGCGCTTACTTGGTCATTATGTGGTCTCCAAGGAACCCTAAATGGAAACGACTTGCGTCTCACGATTAACCCTAGCCCATAGAATCCTAATATGAATAGAATTCTAATATGAAGAGGATTCTGGAAGATACACCCATTAATGAGGATCTTTCCTATATGGAAAAGACTTGTTGTGCAAGCGTAAGAGTTTGATTTTATACTACTATAAAAACCCAAAGACCCTCAGAAAACAGGTACGCATAATTTACCCTTCTCTAGCACTCTAGAGTTGTGAGAATAGTTCTAACTTGACCTTCGGAGGGTATTTGGCCGACACCACACCAGTGCTCTCTGTTAGGTCTTCTCTTTTTGTTGTGCAGGTATTGTTTCGAGTGTGCAAGGACTGTATAGCTTACTGGTGATTTTTACGACATCATCACAACCTATGTACTAAAAGTCAATAAAACTAAAATCATGATTAAATTTTTGTAGTTGAATTAGGAAGAGAAATTTTAGCCTTAGAAACTCATGCATTCACATAAAAAGGGCCAAATTTGTTTCTTCTCCAATCTTGTCGTTTAATCTAGAAATAAACATACATAGAAAAGCCACATAAACACTATGATCGAATTACACAACTTTTTATTAATTTTATACCCAAAAAAACGTAAAAGCTTTCATAACTAAAACTGAACCTTTTTCCGGCATTCTTCACAAAACCTTTATATGCATAATTTGATTACTGGAACTTGAGAGGGAAAAAAGAGGAATCAACACGCAAGAGCTTCCAAATTGAAAATATGTTAATAGTAGCTTGTAACTTTGTATCCTAAAATTAATCTTAAAAAAATTGGTCATTATGGTAGTTTACCAATGTAGATGGCATCAAAGAATCATCAAGTTTCACGAACCAAAAGCTTCTCATCTTGTGATATCCAATAAAAAGAAAATAAAAAATAAAATGATATATATAAAAATAATAAAGTAAATTATAATTTTTTTTTTTTTGGTTACTCTGAGATAAAATTCTAATCTAAAATAATCTAAGTGTATATATATGTGTAAAACTCCTTTCTGGAGACTAAATATTTGTAAATTAAAATTCTCACTCAGCCTAAAAAAGAGAGGAAGATGCCATGAAAGATCAACATAGAAATAGGTGGCTACCTTCTTCTTGGATGATGTCCTCTAGAGATTTCAATAAATTACATCTAATGATTTCCTAACTACCTATGTCTCAAAACATTGCTTTTTTTTTTTTTTTTTTTTTAGAATACTAAGTATTTTTAACACACACACAAGAAGATGAGAGAATATCTTAAAGAAACTGATAGTGGTGGCCCTAATTCTTGGATACACAGTACAAACTTTATACTTCTTTAACTATCTCAATACATGAATATGAATCTATACCCAGGTTTTTTTTTTTTTTGAGAATCAAATCCATACCCACCTAAGCAAGTATTATATCTCTTAAAATAATAGATATGGTGCCTTAGATCAGGTTGAATGGAAAATATTGATTAACGGTTTTTTTTTTAAAAAAATTCAAAATTCTTTTTCACCGTACCATTGGAGTTGATAAGAGATTTTTCATTTTTTTTTTGGTTGGATTTGGACACTATGCAATTGCACTTTTAATAAGAGAGAAAAGTTAAAAGGTTAAAAATTGTTCAATTATTCTAATGCTCAAATTAAAAGTGAATTTTTAATTTTAAATATCTCAGTTCTTAAAAGGTAATTGAATGATTTTTCTTACTTTGATTTAATAATTATTTTTTAAAAAGTAAATATATAAATAAACTCTTAAAAGAAAATTGCAAAATTTGGAACTAGGTGTGTTACATAGAACTAGAGTTTTTCAAACTCAATTTTTTTGGTATTTTGTTTTTTGTTTTTGCATTGAAATTGATTTTTATAAACTTAACTTTTAAAAAAAAAAAAAAAATTGCTTAGGACTCTAGTTCCAAGTGGGAAGATTTTTATTTTTAAATGCCTTTTATCTTTTAGAATAAACGGCAAAAATTTTTAAATGCCATGTTAGTGGCTTTACATTAGCAAGTGATTGCTAGAACTCAACTTTTGAAAAGTTAAATTTTACTCAAAACTTTATTTTCACAAAATTAAATTACAAATGAAACTATTTAACTAAATAACTTTCAAAAAGATTCTTTTTAATAAAATAATCCTAAAAAATGAATTATTTAGCACCAAAAAAATGCCCCCAATAAGTAGTGTAAAAAGAACTTTGGAGCCTGCAATAAAGAAAAGGAAATATAAACATAAACAGTAATTCGCTCGTCAATGGAAAGTCTTTTTTACTTAAAAAAAAAAATATATATATATATATAAATAAAAAAATAAAAAAATAAAAAAAAAAACTGGTGAAAAAGCAATATGAAAAAGAGAACTTTATAGTTGCAGAACTTTCGCTGCTCACGCACTAGGAAATTTATCTCTACTTTTGAAGTGAAAGTACTCAGAAAAATAAAGAATAATTTCCTCTTTCTCTGTCTCATCAGTTCCTAATTTCAGATTCAATTCCATCTCTTTCAAAGCTACGCAATTCAGGTTGGGGATCAAGTGGTTTCTTTTTATTCTTTCTTCGCTTCTAAACTAATTCTAATTGATCTTCTTTTGTTTTTTAAATTTTGCATGTCAGATCTATAATTTCTAATGGCTTTAATGGGCATGGAAACGGACTCCTCATCTTTCCCAAGTTCCTCTTCTTCTTCTGCCGCCCGAGGGAAGTATGATGTGTTCCTCAGTTTCAGAGGTGAGGACACCCGCAACACATTGGCGGACCTTCTATATGATGCTTTCAATCAGAAGGGCATTAACGCCTTTAAGGACGATGAAAAACTTGAGAAAGGAAAAACTATTTCGCCAGAGCTTTCAAGAGCAATAGAAGAATCGCGATTTGCTGTTGTCATTTTCTCAAAAAATTATGCATCTTCGACTTGGTGCTTAGATGAACTTGCAAAGATCTTTCACTGCGAGAAACACATGGGAATGAAAATTCTGCCAGTTTTTTATGACGTGGAGCCCTCTGATGTGCGGAAGCAAATGGGAACTTTTGCACAGGCTTTTATTGAACATGAAAAACGTTTCAAGGAGAATATAGATAAGGTGAAGATGTGGAGAGATGCTTTGACTCACGTGGGCAATCTCGTTGGATGGCCTTTAATGAACAGGTAATTTAATTTCAATTGATATATTTATTTGTTTTAAATATTCTGATGACCCATTTCATATATATGACTTCATCTTGAACCTTTAGCAGATCTACATTACATACATGTTTGCATTTCTATGAATTTTATCTTGAGCCTATCAATTTACATCATTCCGTGGTTTTGTTTCGGTAAGCGGAATTGAACACCAAATATCTTTTATGATCTCTCTTTATTGCAGGCCTTCCTCACAAGTTATTAAAAGCATTGTGTGGCTAATATGGCATAGCTTGAATAATGATGCATTCTCAGAAGTTACCAAGGGCCTAGTAGGAATAAACTCTCATGTGGTGGAATTGGGGTCGCTTTTAGATGCAGGGTCAAATGATGTTCGCTTTATAGGGATTTGGGCGATGGGGGGAATGGGTAAGACAACTCTTGCTTGGGTTGTTTATCACATGATTTCTAAAGATTTTGATGCTTGCAGTTTTATTGAGAATGTTAGGGAAAATTTTGAAAAAAAAGAAGATTTTGTTCCAATACAACAAAAAATTATTGATCAAATTTTGGTGGAAAAGGATTTGAAAATTAAAGATAAGTACGATGGAGTTGTCAAGATCAAAAATGGGTTACGTCATAAAAGAATTCTTCTTGTTCTAGATGATGTAGATAAGCCAGACATGTTAAACATGTTAGCCAGGGAGCATGATTGGTTTGGCCCAGGCAGTAGAATTATCATAACAACAAGATATATGCAGGTGTTGGAGACACATGGAGTAGATAAAATATATGAAGTTAAAGGATTGAATGATGAAAATGCTCTTCAACTTTTCTGCTTGAAAGCTTTTAAAAAATAGCATGTCCCTTATGATTATAAAGGGCTGTCTAAAGATTTTTTGGAATATGCCCATGGCCTTCCTTTAGCTCTTGAGGTTTTGGGTTCATTATTGTTTGGAAAAAGCACTGTTGAATGGAAAAGTGCGCTAGAGAGGCTCAAAGAATATCCTAATTCAGAAGTTTTGTGTGTACTTCAAATAAGTTATGAAAAACTCCAAAACACAGAGAAGGACATATTCCTACATATTGCATGCTTCTTTAATCATAATAATAAAGATTATGTTGTAGAAGTATTGGATAATCTTGGCCTTTACGCTAGTATTGGATTGAAGGAACTCGTTGATAAATCTCTCTTGAAAATTACGGATCATGATGTAGTGTGGATGCATGATTTACTTGAGGAAATGGGTAAGAACATAGTTTTTCAAGAATGCCCTGATGATCCTGGAAAGCGTAGTAGACTGTGGGTTTATAAGGACATTGACAAAGTATTAAGAAAAAATAAGGTAAGAGAATATTTAGAGAAATTTTGAATTCATTCCTACTTTCATGTTCAACAAATTTGAAATTTGAATTGTTATGCTAATAATAGTTTTTTTGCAAATTATCAATTCCTTCTTGAATTTTGATTATTAGGGAACAGAAGCAGTTCAAGCTATGGATATTTGGGGTGGTTATTTTCTTGAAGAACAAGAGGCAACTTGGAACCCTGATGCCTTTTTGAAGATGAACAATCTTAAATTTCTTAAAGTTGATGACACTGACTATGTCCCCACACATCTTCCTGATGATTTAAGAATTCTTGATTGGACCGGTTATCCTTCAAAATCCTTGCCATCAAGTTTCAAGTCAGATGAGCTTGTTCAACTTTGTTTGCAAGAAAGCAATATAGAACAACTTTGGATAGGAATAATGGTAAGTGTGTTCTTAAGTATCCTCTTACAACTTTGCTTTTAAATCACGATAAACAAACACTAGGAAGCAAATCATTCTAACCTTTTTTTTTTTTTTTTTTTAAACAGCGTTTTCAAAAGTTGAAGTTCCTTGACTTGACTGGTTCCCGAAACCTAATCATAACCCCAGACTTCACTGGAGTCCAAAATCTTGAGATATTAGTTCTAACTAGTTGTAAAGAATTACGCGAGTTTCACTCATCCATTGGATTTCTTAAAAAGCTTGTTCGTCTTGATCTAAGGTATTGTCAAAAACTAATTTGTTTTCCTAGCACCATTTGTAGTTTGAAATCGCTTGAATCTCTAGATCTTTGTAGATGCTCAAATTTTGACAACTTGCCTGAGAATCTAGGAAATGTCAAAGTTTTAAAAAGGCTAGATTTGAGTGGAACAGCTGTAAAAGAGTTACCTTCATCAATTGGACGCTTGACAAGCCTTACTTCATTGAATATAAGCTATTGCAGAAATCTTGTGTGTCTTCCTAGCACCACTTGTAGTTTGAAATCGCTTGAATCTCTAGATCTTTGTAGATGCTCAAATTTTGACAACTTGCCTGAGAATCTAGGAAATGTCAAAGTTTTAAAAAGGCTAGATTTGAGTGGAACAGCTGTAAAAGAGTTACCTTCATCAATTGGACGCTTGACAAGCCTTACTTCATTGAATATAAGCTATTGCAGAAATCTTGTGTGTCTTCCTAGCACCACTTGTGGTTTTAAGTTCCATGGTGCTCTTGATCTTTCAACATGCTCAAGATTTAAAAACTTGCCAGAGAACCCATGGATAATCGAAGGTCTAGGGAAGCTTGATTTGAGTAAAACAGCTATAGAAGAGCTTCCTTCATCAATTGGAGGCTTGATTGGCTTGACTTCATTGACTCTTAGGAGTTGCCAAAATCTTGTGTGTCTTCCTAGCACCATTTGTAGTTTGAAATCGCTTGAATCTCTAGATCTTTCTGGATGCTCAAATTTTGACAACTTGCCTGAGAATTTAGGAAATGTCAAAGGTTTAAAAAGGCTAGATTTGAGTGACACAGCTGTAAAAGAGTTACCTTCATCAATTGGACGCTTGACAAGCCTTACTTCATTGAATATAAGCTATTGCAGAAATCTTGTGCGTCTTCCTAGCACCACTTGTGGTTTTAAGTTCCATGGTGCTCTTGATCTTTCAACATGCTCAAGATTTAAAAACTTGCCAGAGAACCCATGGATAATCGAAGGTCTAGGGAAGCTTGATTTGAGTAAAACAGCTATAGAAGAGCTTCCTTCATCAATTGGAGGCTTGATTGGCTTGACTTCATTGACTCTTAGGAGTTGCCAAAATCTTGTGTGTCTTCCTAGCACCATTTGTAGTTTGAAATCGCTTGAATCTCTAGATCTTTGTGGATGCTCAAATTTTGACAACTTGCCTGAGAATCTAGGAAATGTCAAAGGTTTAAAAAGGCTAGATTTGAGTAGAATAGCTGTAAAAGAGTTACCTTCATCAATTGGACGCTTGACAAGCCTTACTTCATTGAAAATAAGCTATTGCAGAAATCTTGTGTGTCTTCCTAGCACCACTTGTAGTTTGAAATCGCTTGAATCTCTAGATCTTTGTGGATGCTCAAATTTTGACAACTTGCCTGAGAATCTAGGAAATGTGAAAGGTATAAAAAGGCTAGATTTGAGTGGAACAGCTATAAAAGAGTTGCCTTCATCAATTGGACGCTTGACAAGCCTTACTTCATTGAATATACGTGATTGCGAAAATCTTGTGTGTCTTCCTAACACCACTTGTGGTTTTAAGTTCCACGGTGCACTTGATCTCTCAACATGCTCAAGATTTAAAATCTTGCCAGAGAACCCATGGATAATAGAAGGTCTAGGGATGCTTGATTTGAGTAAAACAGCTATAGAAGAGATGCCTTCATCAATTGGATGTTTGACTAACCTTACTGCATTGACTCTAAGATTTTGCATAAATCTTGTGCGCCTTCCTAGCACCATTTGTAGTTTGAAGTTGCTTAATTCTCTTGATCTTTATGGATGCGTAAAATTTAACAACTTGCCAATGAACATAGGAAATATGAAAGGTTTGAAGTGGCTTGATTTGTATTGGACGGACATAAAGGAGGTTCCTTCTTCCATTGTTCTCCTTAAAAATCTCGAACACTTATATATCAGTGAATGGAAGTTATCTGACTTCTATTTTATGCCAGTAACTCTTGGGACAATGGCCCCATTATGGAATTTCCCGCCAAGAAGCCCATTATTGTCTTTATCTTTATATCATTCCTTACCAACAAGTCCTGTTCCAATGGGGTTTATTTCCTTCCTTATCAGGTCTGCAGTCTTTAACTAATCTGGGTCTTAGTGACTGCAATATTTTGTCAATCCCCAATGACATTGGCTGCCTGTCCTCTTTAGTACAGTTAGATCTAAGTGGAAATAATTTTGTTTACTTTCCTGAAAGCATGTCTCAACTCTCTAATCTTCGAAGACTCTATTTAGAGGGTTGCAAGAGTCTTCAATCATTGGAAAGTGTTCCGTCAACTATTGATTTTGTAATTGCAAACAATTGTACCTCACTGGAGAAATTGCCTGAACTGCAATTTAATACTTCTGGGTCAGATCACTCTAGTTTAAATTTCCAGTGTTGCAACTGCTTCAAATTGGTTGACTATTATCAAAGCCGCAGTTACATGCTTCAGGTCTCTCTCTCTCTCTCTCTCTCTCTCTCTCTCTCTCTCTCTATAAGTTCCTAACATCATGCCTCGTATATTTCAGGGACTACCAGACATTATTATTCCTGGAGGTAAAATTCCGAAATGTTTTTTCCTTGAATGTCAGGGTGGTGACATAAGAGTGTCTTTTCGTGGGTGTGATGACCTGATAGGAATTGCGTTGTGTATTGTTCTTGTACCCAATGGGTTACCAGACTCACAACTTACATGTCATTTATATATCAATGAATTTAAAATTCTGTATTTCGTACAAATTTTAAGGCCAAAATATGGTAAAGTTGAATCACCTCACCTTTGGCTGCTCAATTTGTCCTCTCAATATTTCGGCTCTGATTGGGGTAAAATACTTAGTCATACTGATGCTAACGGATTCAGTCAACTCGAGGTGAAATTATTTGCTAACAGAGAGGGGGTGGAGAAAATTGGGGTTCATTTGGTATACAAGCAAGACATCGTAGATCCCAATCAAACTATGGCACAGTGCATTAACAACAGCAGTGTACTGTATGAGGATCTGGCTGATTCTGAGGATCAGCCAGAATCAGAAATTTTTAACTTCTTTGCCAGTAAGTGATCATCTTTCTTCTTACTACTTTAAAAGACATCATCTTTTTTTTTTTTTGGGACGAATACTATCATTTTAATTTTCAAATGTTAACTTCAAAGTACCTTAGCATTATCTAGTAACACTCGCAGAAAAATAAGCCCAAACTCAAAAATTAAAATAATACCATATCACATTTCTGTTTTTAGGTTTATTTTTTTTAATCTGGTTGGAATAATACAAAATTTTCTTTTTGTCTTGTTGGTGAACTTTTATTTAGTGGAAGAAGAGGATCAAACGTCCAAGAAGCTTGACTCCGTTCACGGAGGGAAGAGCGATTGTTACCAAGACATTGAAGATCCCAATCAAACTATAACAGAGTTGAGCATCAACAGCAGGACACTCAATGAGAATCTGGGTGATCGCTGCCATGATCTTTACCATTCAGCTGCAGAAGGTAGCAGAAATAAACGAAGCCGTGATGAGCAAGATGGGGTTGGACCTAGTGGAGAAGGCTACTCTAGTGATGAACCAAATCCAAAGACTTGGAGGATGTGTGGCTGATTCTAAAAGAATTTAGTATAAGGAAGATTCGACTTCTTTGCCTGTAAGTTATCATCTTTCTTCTTGCTGTTACAATATACAAGTCTTGATGTTCTCTTTTATTTTATGGAGAGGGCAATCCTATGAAATAAATTTGTGGGTTTAGTTTCTCAGGTTTAAATTGGCATGATAAAAAAATTTAATTTGTCATAGGTATAAATTGGAGTTTTTCTTTTTTGATTTTTAAGCTAGCATTGAGAGAGGGAAAAAAGAAAGTTCAAAGTATTGTTTGGCACTCACATCCCAATCACCTAAACTCAAAAATTAAAATCATTCCTTATCACTTTTATTTATTTATTTTGAAGTTTTTTCATCAGGTTTGAATAATAATTTTTTTTTTCTTCTTAACTTGTTGGGGCACATTCATATAATGGAAGGAGGGGACCCAAGAAACTTAAAGCCTATCGAAGTGGTAAGAGGTATAGTTATGAAAGCGATGTAGAAGAATTAGCCAGGGGGGGGGGGGGGGTGTTCCTTTTTGCTGTGTGTGGGGCTTTGTTCAATTGATTTTATAGAGTTTATTCACTTGCCCAATGCTTTTCTGCTATTTTGTAATTTCCTATTTTCTTAGTGAAATTTTTTGTTAGACATTGTCTGTGGATGTAGGCCTAAGGCCGAACCACATAAATCTGTGTTCCATGCGTAATTGTCTTTTCTATTTCTATATCACATGACCTACTATTATATTGTTACACCAAGCACCAAGGGTGCGTGGTGGTGGTGTCTTGGAGCAGTTGTTATAGATGTTGTGTTTGGGACTGAATAATTACATTAGTTTGAGATTGTATGGCTACTCAAGATATGCCAGATGGCTTAATGGGAGGAAATTGAGGATTATGCTTCTGCTATTATATATAGTAATAGATAATAGATTCTGTTAGGCTGTTGGTCAATTCATGCTTCTCTGCTAGTGACAAAATGCAAGAGAACCTTTAGTGATAAGTTACTACATTTTTTAACATCTTGAAGTTGTGACAGCAGCAGAAGAAATCAAGCCACTTGATAGTATCTGTATCTTCAAGAGCATCTAAACCACCTTCCCAAAAAGTTCTATTGGTACATTTCACAAAGCCTCATCAAATCCTCAACTGTTCTCTTAGCATATTTCCATTCCTCTTCCTCTACTCTCCTTTCTGCGTTCTCTATTTTTACGATAAAATATGGTTTAATTGAATCACATCACCTTTGGCTGCCCTATTTTTCCAATTACTATGTGTCTCACCATTTCAGCTCCAATGGGGGAAGAATGTTTAGTTAAAACCAAATTGATGCTAATGGATTTTGTGAACTTAATATTAAAATAGATAGCTGGAACTTGGAGGTGGAGAAACTTGGGATCTGCTTAGAATACCGGCAAGACATGGAAGATCCCAAGGCACAGTGCAGCAGCAACAGCAGTACAATTTATGAGGTCCTGGGTGTTCTACATCATTATCTTGATTCAGCTGCAGAATCAGAAATAAGTGAAGCCATGATGAGGATGACAGGGCTGGAGCTAGTGGAGAGTGCTACTATGATGAGGATCCACAGCCAAAGAGGATTCAAACGTGAAGGATTAATTACTGATTTTCAAGAATTTAGTGAAAATGACCTGTAAGTCATTATTTTTCTTTCTACAAACTTCAAAATATTGTGGTACTTGTACCTTAGTGGCAGCTTTTGGCAATCACATCCAAATTGACCCAAACTCAAAAATTAATATCATGCGCACTGTATCACTTTTTTTTCCCCTAAGTTTTTTTTTTTTTTATCAGGTGGGAACAACACAAATTTTTCTTCATGTCTTGTTGGTGAACATTTATTTAATTAATGGTAAGATGGGATCAAACATCTGAGAAGCTTGAAGCCTTTGCCACCGTGGATAGTTACAAGAGCATCAACGTTGAAGTATTAGCCAAGTAGCTATTCTCCTCTCACACTCACCTTGGGCTCTTGCGAAAGTGGTCAAGGACTCTAAATGGTCAAGCTTTAAAATTAACTGTCAATTGGCTCTTATTATTGATTAAATCTTCTTTTTTTGGGTGTCCTGCAAATGTGATATTCTGTTAAACTTCTAATGACATACAGACATAAATCCTTCCCATCTACCTCTTTTTGTTAACGCAAAGTTACCATCCAAAGCCTCATTTGGCTGGAGAAGTATAATGGAAGCTTGAAAGGTTGCACAGTTGAGCTACTGTTGGAAGATAGGGATGGAAGAGAGGTTAACATCTGGGAAGATAGGCAGCTGCCAACACCGAATACATCTAGGGTGGTTTTACTAAGAAATCCTCAATCTGCAGCAAACTATTTGTGTGACTTGCTGGATGATAATACAAAGACTCGCAGAAAGATTGTTCTGGACAGGTTATTCATGTCACAAGAAGCTGCTGTCATTCAAAGCATTCCGTGAAATACTCAACATTTTGATTACAGTATCTTTTGGGTGGTTGCAAAAATTGGAGATTTTTCAGTTTGGGGTGCATATGATTTGTCGGACCACGAGGCAATGGGGCAGGTTTAGGAGAGGCTTCAAACAATCACAGCTCAACAATTATGTGGCAGGCACTGTGGAAGGCTCAGGTTCCTAACAAGATTAAAGTTTTTCATGGCATACTCTTCTGTTTGTCCTGCCAACAAAGCCTTATCTATTTTCCAAATGCATCATCTCCAGTAACTTGTGAGCAGTGTAATGAAGTTCCTGAAACCAGTTTACATGCTTTGTGGTCTTGCCCAGACACCAAGAAGGTATGGGCCGTATGGCAATTAGTTGAATGCATAAACTTTATCCCACACCAGCCTTATCAGAACTGGACTGATCTATTCTCCTGGATGCTGCACCATAAGAATACATTCTCACTGAAACTATTTCCCACTCTCTCATGGCAACTATGGCTGCACAGAAATGGAGAGATTTGGGGAGCCAGGAATACAGCCAACCACTTTGGTATATATAGGTAAGGAGATGCATGAACACTGGGCTGCAAAGTTTTCGCCTGAGATACTGCAGAAAGTACATCTCCTAATATGGAAGCCCCTCAGTTACCTTACTCCAAGGTATATGTTGCTGTAAATGTTGCAGTGATTAGAGATCTCAATGTGAATTTTGTTGCAGCTAAGGTTGAGGTGATTGTGGGCCAATGCTGTCTGGAGGCTCATTTTGCAGGATTCTGGCATGCCCTACAATTGCTTAACCAGCAGGGAATTCAGGAGGTTCAACTTGAGAGCCACTTAAGTATTGCCAATTTGCCATTGCTGCTTTTAACGTGGATTCCCCCAAAAATTAAGTGGCCTGAAATGCTCTGTTCAACAAAGTGAAACTAGCAATATCTAATTTCGGATGCTGCGAGTTTAATTTTGTGGACAAAAGCTGTAATAATGCTCCTCTAGTTTTAGCAGATCTTGGATGTAAAAATTGCGCCACTAAGATTTGGCTACTTGATAATTTTGTGAAACGCTATACAAATCCTGCCGCTTTTATTTTAAGAAAAATACATAATTACATATTGATATTTATCTTTCCAATGTAACGGTTTGTTATATTAATATAATTGTTGTTTTTCTTTTTCTCCAACAATTGCAACATATATAATGTTGTTAATTTCCCCTTTCTGGCATTTGGCTCTCTGATTCATATTGAGAAATTTCGAAAAGAAACCTCGCTCAGTTCAGATGTTGATTTTGGACCATGAGTTGCACACCAAATTAGCTGTGCAGGGCGCTCTCCAAGAATAGAGCAAAATGAATCTCCCGTTTACTACTTATGGCTTACTTCTAGTCTCCACCCTTGGTTTAAGCTCTCGCTACATGGACTGCATTATCCCTTGGCAATAGAGAATGGCATTCCTTTGGTGCCATATATGGCTACACAGCAGCACCTGAGGCCAACTTACATACCACAACCCTAAAGAGATTTCCACATCCACTGATTTTCTCATACAATGATGTCTTCCCACACAAATTCTTGGGAAATTAATTAAGCAGCACTTCATTAATCTATATATTACTAAAAGCTGAAGCGTAGCGTTTAATGATGCTATTGCTTTCGCGTTGTGCCACATCAGCTGCCACGTCATTCTTTTTTTTCTTTTCTTTTTTAAAATATAATTTGTCCTACAATTTTAAAATGGTTTTTACAATTTTCAGCCCTATAAATGCAGTCCACTACTTATTTATTTATTTTCACTATCATCCTATAATAAATTCAGCCCACTACTTATTTATTTACTTCCACTATCACCCTATAATAAATCTGTATAATTAATCCAACCCATCTCTTATTTATTTAGTTCCACTATCAAGTCCAATCCAAAACCTTTTCTGTTTAGCTTTAAGGTTTTGTGTGAGCCTTTTCAGCTTAAAAAAAAAAAACAAAAAACGTTGAAGCCTTTCAAGCTTTAGGGGTTTTTTTTTTTTTTTTTTAATAATTTTCTTATAATTGTTTCTAACTTTTATTTTTTTAATATCTACACTTCTCCAACCTTTCTTTCTCCCTTACCATTTCATCTCCGCACTACTTCTTCAATCTTTCTCCCTCCCTTACCTTTTCATCTCCTCACTACTCTCTACATTAATATCATTCTTCCTTTTTCCCTTCATCTTCCTTTATTTTGTCTTTTCTTATTCACATCTTCTTACTATAAATTTGTCACTATCTCTTCTATTTTATGCATAGTTTTCCATCACAAAAAAAAGGTTCCCTCTCTCTCTCTCTCTCTCTCTCTCTAAATTTTTTAGTGGATTTTTTATTTATTTTTTATTTATTTTTCTTGCATCGCTACTTTAGGTTGATAATTTTTTATATTCTTTAAAAATCTATTTTGGGTTAATGCGATTTAGTTTTGTTTTTCAAATTGTTGTTGTTGTTGTTGTTTTTTATTTTTATTTTTTTCATTCTCTTTGATTGTTAAATGTTATCCTATTGCGTTCTAAAGAACTAAATATAGCATATAAAAATATAATATTATTTTATTACATAGCATGATTTGGATAATTTGGTATTTATTCTGTTACATAGCATGATTTTTTGTAGTGCTCAATTTAGATGTTAAACTATGAGACTTTACTAATTTTTGTTTATTTTCTAATCCTTTGTGGTGGACAAAGTACTCTTAATAGTTATATTAGAAGTACTCTATAATGCTATTTATTTAAAGAAAAGTAAAGGTTAGCCAAACGAAAACAATCGGATAGCTGACAAATTTTAACTTTTGCAATTTTATTTTTATTATTATTATTTTATAACAATGCATAGAAATTTAATTCTTAAATTTTGCTAATAATTGTTTATTTGATAATATGTTTTGGGTGGTCGAAATTATAATTTCTACAAAGAAAATAACTTTAATAGATTATCAAAAACAAAATTTTATCCTAATTAAAGCGGGTTTATTCTTCTGAGTTACATAAGAGAAGTGGAAGTTTGGATACCTGACACGCTGGCCAGGTCTTTGCAAATAGCAAACATATATATATATATATATATATATTTTGTAAATTACATTTTTAAACCCTCATTTTATATTGTTTTTAAATTACAATAATCCTACGAATACCAAAAAATTTACCAAATATTTCACATTTTACTTACCTAGCAATTGAGATGGTGCTCAATTGAACCACCACCGTACAAAAACCCAAAGTAGGTTGTAAAAAAATCAATGACACTGTTAAAGTTTGACATTTAAAAAAAAAAAAAAATTCTTAGTTTTAACATCGATTTCACGTTATGTGACGACAATAAGTAATACTGTGTACCATTGAAGCCTTGATGAAGCTATTATTGTGGATATAACACAATTGTCAAAGTATCACTACTCGAACCACTCAACTATTGCCAAGCATTATGTGAAGCAATACGAGAGCTCTTACCACCAAGCCACAACATGCAATGGTTTGCTAATATTTGCTTTCTTCTTTGTTCTTTATAGTCATACTATTGTTTCATTTTTATTATTGAATTTGGTTGACTTGAAATTTCATAGAAAATATAATCTCAATTTTTTACGGGTCCAAATACTGAACTGATTTAACTCTTCTACCAACATCTACTTCCATGCCCAACGATAAAGAGCTACCCACCTCAAATTGGATTTGGGCTACCTCCAAATGACACAACAAGCTTCTTTTTCTTTCTTTTTTATGGTAATCATTTTTTTTTTAAGGGAGACTATTATTGGGTTTGAGTTAAATGAAATTAGAGAAGAAATAATGCTATTTATATTGAAAGAATATGATCCGTTGGAAAATACTATTGTTAGAAATATATGGCTATTTAAAAAATATAACCATTGGAAAGGGAAAAAAAATTCAATAAAGACTTAAATATAATAGAGAAAAAATAGAGAAAATGTTGGGTTTGAAAAGTAAAGTAACTCAAATTGTCAAAAATAACACCAGGGATCCTTCAAGCCCCAAAATACCAACCTATTGGGCTTGAGCGAGACAAGGCGTTAGAAATAGAATTAGAGGGATGTTCTACTCGTTGGTAGGACATGTCATGAGCCTTGTGCTTAACAGCGTGGTGGAGAAACGCTTTTGAAGGACACAACGTGTTAGAAGTGGGAAGCCCCTTTCTCATCAAGCTAGCCTTTTGGGCTTGAAGGGTTCAAAATGTAACAAAAGGTTGGCTTTTTGCTCACTTTGTGTGAGAACTGGCCTAAACCCATTTGGTTTGACACAAGATACAAGTCTCGAATTACACAAACTTACATTAAAATAAAAATAAGACAGCCCAACCAATGGCCTAGTAGTTCAAGACTACTATTAGTTGGACTTATGGCCTAACAATTGATGTTTAGGACTTATTTTGTTTATGCATAATTAGTTAACATTTATTAGGCTTATTTTCCTTTTCCTTTATTTTAAAAAACTTATTGTCTTTTACTACTTGGTTTAGAAATTTAATTTCTTTCCTTCGATTTACAGTTTATTTTATTTTATAAAATTTCATGTGATTTATAGTTTATTTGATTTAATAAGATTTCATTTTAATTTTTCTCAATGATATTACGCTGATTTCAGTTAACTATATGCATTATGCATAAAATCCTATGATTTTTTATTTTTTATTTTTAGCTTTCTTGCTTAATGCCTTCTCTGGCAAGTCTAATTGTAAACGTGGTTTTTATTTTTATTTTTTTTATTTTTTTTATAATAATTATTTAAAGTCGATTATTGTCTTCAATTTTGTTTTTTACGAGTTGGAGTTTAAGAAGATGGGTTTTTTTTTTTTTTTTGATATGTGCAATAATTGTACATTTTAACGTGAGAGAGAAAAGTTTAAAAAGTAAAAATTTAAAAAGCTAAAAAAAAGGTATAATCCAAAGATTAAGAATAGAAGTTAACTTTTTAATTTTCAATCTCATCATTAAAAAATTCAATTGTAATATTTTTCTTGTTGTAATGTTTGTTTTTAATAAATTTATAAAAAAATTTCTTTTTGATAATTCAATAATCAGGGACAGCTATACATAGTAGTCACGAGATGACAATTTTACCTAGCCCTGCCTTGACCCGCCCCTCCCCACTTCACTCTACATGGGTTTTAATGAAACATGTTTTATTAAAAAAAAAAAAAATTTGTATGGAAAATTAAAATGAAATAAAATTTTACGGAGCGAGGTGGGGCCCCAAGGGGCGGGGATGGGATAAGGAAGTTTTTCCAGTCATATGGGCTGGGGCAGAAGGGGCAAAATAAGACCATACTAGGCAGGGGTGAAGATCCCTTCCTTCAGCCCCACTCCTCCCCATTTCCATTCCTTACTAGTCAGGGTGGTCTTGTGACCACCTTGACTTGCCAAAAAAAGAAAAAATTACTTGAAAAAAAATTATATACATAATTATATTTAAATTAACATATGTTGCCTATCCTATTGACCACATTGACTTGATAATTTTAAGAAGTCGAGTTTAATAAAAATAAGAGTAATGCTAGGTGAAGGGGGAAAAAATTGGAGGTGACAGATCCTCTTAGATGGATCGAGTGCTAAGCAAACGGGCTAAATAATGGACAGATCCTAGGTGAACGGACATAGGGTGGACGGATCAAAAGGCCACGTGGCTCTTAAATTGATCATTACGGAATTGGGGTCGCGTTTAGATGTAGGGTCAAATGATGTTCGCTTTATAGGGATTTGGGCTATGGGGGGAATGGGTAAGACAACTCTTGCTTGGGTTGTTTATCATATGATTTCTAAAGATTTTGATGCTTGCAGTTTTTTTGAGGATGTTAGGGAAAATTTTGAAAAAAATGGTTTTGTTCCAATATAAGAAAAAATTATTGATTAAATTTTGGTGGAAAAGGATTTGAAAATTAAATATAAGCATGATGGAGTTGTCAAGATCAAAAATGGGTTACATCATAAAAGAATTCTTCTTGTTCTAGATGATGTAGATAAACTAGACATGTTTAGCCAGAGAGCATGTTTGGTTTGGCCGGGGTAGTAGAATTATCATAGCAACAAGAGATATGCAGGTGTTGAAGACACACGGAGTAGATGAAATATATGAAGTTAAAGGATTGAATGATGAAAATGCTCTTCAACTTTTTTGCTTGAAAGCTTTTAAAAAAGAGCATGTCCCTGATGATTATATAGGGTTGTCTAACCATTTTTTGAAATATGCCGGAGGCCTTCCTTTAGCTCTTGAGGTTTTGGGTTCATTTTTGTTTGGAAAAAGTACTGATGAATGGAAAAGTGCGTTAGAGAGGCTCAAAGAATATCCTAATCAAGAAGTTTTGCATGTACTTCAAATAAGTTTTGATGGACTCCATGACACAGAGAAGGAAATATTCCTACATATTGCATGCTTCTTTAATCATAAAAAGAAAAATCCTGTTGTACAAGTACTAGATAATCTTGGCCTTCATGCTGGTATTGGATTAACGCAACTCGTTGATAAATCTCTCTTGAAAATTATGGATCATGATGTAGTGTGGATGCATGATTTACTTGAAGAAATGGGTAAGAACATAGTTTTTCAAGAATGCCCTGATGATCCTGGAAAGCATAGTAGACTGTGGGTTTATGAGGACATTGACAAAGTATTAAGAAAAAATAAGGTAAGAGATTATTTAGAGAAATTGAATTCATTCCCTACCTTCATGTTTAACAAATTTGAAATTTGAATTGTTATGCTAATAATATTTTTTTGCAAATTATCAATTCCTTCTTGAATTTTGATTATTAGGGAACAAAAGCAGTTCAAGCTATGGATATTGGGTAAGGTTATTTTCTTAAAGAACACCCTGATGCCTTTTTGGAGATGTACAATCTTAAGTTTCTTAAAGTTAATTTCATGAACCGTGCCCCCACACATCTTCTTGATGATTTAAGAATTCTTGATTGGATTAATTATCCTTCAAAATCTTTTCCATCAAGTTTCCAGCTAGATGAGCTTGTTCAGCTTAGTTTGCAATGGAGCAAAATAGAACAACTTTGGATAGGAATAAAGGTAAGTGTGCTATTAAATGTTCTAAACAACTTTGCTTTTAAATCACAATAAACAGACAATAAGAAGCTAATTATTCTTATTTATTTTATTTTTCTTCTTTTAACAGCATTTTCAAAAGTTGAAGTTCATTGACTTGTCCCATTCCTCAAACCTGATTACAACCCCAAACTTCACTGGAGTCCAAAATCTTGAGACATTAGTTCTATTTCATTGTGAAAAATTACACGAGCTTCACCCATCCATCGGATTTCTTAAAACGCTTGTTCATCTTGATCTAATGAATTGTGGAAATTTAATTTGTCTTCCTAGCACCATTTGTAGTTTGAAATCACTTGAAAATCTACTTCTTTCTAGATGCTCAAATTTTAACAACTTGCCTGAGAATTTAGGAAATGTCAAAGGTTTAAAAAAGCTTAGATTTGAGAGGAATAGCTATAAAAGAGTTGCCTTCATCAATTGAACGCTTGACAAGCCTTACTTCATTGAATATAAGCGATTGCAAAAATCTTATGTATCTTCCTAGCACCATTTGTAGTTTGAAATCGCTTAAATCTCTAGATCTTTCTGGATGCTATTTTGACAACTTGCCTGAGAATCTAGGAAATGTCAAAGGTTTGAAAAAGCTAAATTTGATTGGAACAGCTATAAAAGAGTTGCCTTCATCAATTGAACGCTTGCCAAGCCTTACTTCATTGTATACACATGGTTGCAAAAATCTTGTGTGCCTTCCTAGCACCACTTGTGGTTTTCAGTTCCATGGTGCTCTTGATCTTTCAACATGCTTAAGATTTAAAAACTTGCCAGAGAACCCATGGATAATCAAAGGTCTAGAGAAGCTTGATTTGAGTAGAACAGCTATAGAAGGGTTGCCTTCATCAATTGAACATTTGACTAACCTTACTCTATTGACTTTAAGATATTGCGTGAATCTTGTGCGTCTTCCTAACACCATTTGTAGTTTGAAGTTGCTTGAACGTCTTAATCTTTTTGGATGCTTAAAATTTGACAACTTGCCAGAGAACATAGGAAATATGGAAGGTTTGAAGGTGCTTAATTTGTGTTGGACAGCCATAAAAGAGGTTCCTTCTTCCATTGTTCTCCTTAAAAATCTCATACAGCTACATATCCGTGGATGGAAGTTATCTGAATTTTATTTCCAGCAGCCAGAAAGTCTTGAGTGGCTTATATCATTTTTCTTGCCAACATGTTTTGAATTTTTTCCCCAGCCAGAAACTCTTGAGTGGCTTACAGCATTTGTTTTACCAACAAGTCCTACCACGGAAAGAATATTATTGCCTTTATATATATATTCTTCCCTGCAAACAAGTATGGCTCTAGTGGGCTTATCATTGCCTTCCTTATCAGGTCTACAATCTTTAACATATTTGTATCTTAGTCACTGCGATCTTTCGTCAATTCCCAATGACATTGGCTGCTTGTCCTCTTTAAAATACTTGCATCTAAGTGGAAATAATTTTGTTTCCCTTTCGGAAAGCATGTCTCAACTCTCTAATCTTCGAAGTCTCTATTTGGAGGGTTGCAAGAGACTTCAATCATTGGAAAATGTTCCGTCAACTATTGAATCCATAATTGCAAACGATTGTATCTCTCTAGAGAGATTGCCAAAACTGCAATATTATCGTTTTAGGTTAAATCACGCCGATTTGCAATTGCTGTTTTTCAACTGCTTCAAATTGGTTGACAATAGCATGCTTCAGGGCATTAATAACATGCTTCAAGTTTGTCTGTCTCTCTCTTTCTTTCTCTTTCTCTCTCTCTCCAAGTTCTAAATGTTATGCTTTGTATATTTCAGGGACAAAGTGGTACACTACCAAAGAAGTTAAAAATTATTATTCCTGGAAATGAAATTCCGAAATATTTTAACTATGGATGTATGGGTCATGAATTGAAAGTACAAGTGCCTTCTAATTGGTCTAATGCGCCGATTGGAATTGCATTTTGTGTTGTTTTTGTACCTAACATTTGGCTTGAATGCCTTTGTAATTCGGGGCTTTCATTTATAATTGATGGAATTCCAATGTATAGCGATGAAATTTTTGGTTCTATGGAAAAATATGAGACAATTGAATCACATCACCTTTGGTTGACCTATTATTCCTATCTGAACGGATTTCATCCACTTACGATTACAGCATCTTCCTGGAACCTGAAGGTGAAAAAAATTGGAACACCCTTTCTAAATAACAATAATTTTTTTATCAATTTTGTTAGTTGCCCTGTTCGGAAACAATGTATAAAAATAGCATCTCGAGTTTCTAAAACTTGAGATTTAATTGGAACTCGAGTTTTAGAAACTCGTGTTAAGTGTATCTGTTATATTGATATTATTTTGCTAGGTGGAACCACGTAGATATCGAGTTTATAAGACTCGAGATATGCTGAAATATAATAGATACACAGCTCTTTCAACGGCTCATTACAAAATCTGAATGTTCAAACACACACTCACTCACTCACACCCTTTCTCTCCTCCCTCTCAAACTCACTCACTCTCACTCACTCACTCACTCATTCATTCATAAAGCAAATTCGTGGCCCTAATCTGAAGCAAATTCATAGCCACTGTCACGAAGGTAGTCTCTCAAGCAATCGGAGCTCATTCTCAATGCCGTTCGTAGCCCACCGTGCCAAAGGTAATCTCGCTTTCTTCTGAATGCTTTCTCCTTTTTGCTTCTTAGATTCCTCTGTCTCTCTTTCTCCAATTTGAGATTTTGGAATTTCATGATTTGACCTAGGGTTTTTTGGATCTGTTTGGGTTTTTTTTTTTTTTTTTTTTTTTTTTGTGTTTTTTTTGTTGGTGTTCTGAGAATATGGTTATGTTTTGGTGGTGACATTAGTTTTTTGTGATTGTTAGAATTGAAAAAAAAAAAAAAAAAATTTAAATGTGGTATTTAAAGGAAACCCAAGTACCCATTTTTGGATTTGATTCAAAGATGGCATTTTGGAACTTTGATTCACTTTTGAGGCAAAAGCTTTGCTGAAATATTGTTTAAAGGAAACCCAGTGCTTTATTTCCAGCAATGACCACCTGGGAACGAGCACCCATGTTCCAAAGTTTTAGGAATTATACAAACAGATGGTTATGGAAAAGCATGTTGAAAGAATGTAATTTCTAAAGAGGACACTAAACATGCAATCCTAGATATGAGAATGTAAGATAACTTTGATTTATCATCAATGCAAGGCTAAGATATTGAATTTCATTTCACATAGTACCCTTATATTAGAAAGAAATAAACCTGTTTTTTGTTACCTTATGTTGAAATTTTAGTTCAATGGTACTTGCAAAGACTTTCTGTGCTAATTTGTAGATTTGTTATGAAGAAGGGGATTTTGAGAGCAGGGTTATAAATCTTGGCATCTTGGAATGCTTAAACCTAAAATTTGGGGAATATAACGGCAAGAAAAAAATACGTAAGATTAGAAGTCTTAATTGTAGGACTCTAGAATTGTGCAAATTTAGTGGAACAAAATAAAATTCTTTAGTTGTAGGTCCGTGGAAGAATAAAATCTTGTAGTCGTAGAACTACAACTATTGAACACAACTACACTTCTTACAAGAAATATATCGAAGACTTGACTGCATCCAGCGCAGGCTTACTTTTAGACTGCGTCTATGCTTTTCTCTCCTAACCAAAGATATTGCCTATCTATGCTGTCCTACACCTTTCTTCCTGAAGTATCCTTGATTACTTAAAACCTAGAAAACCAGTACCTTTGCTTCAAAGATGGCCCCTTATTTTGTGTAAGCAGCCTACACAGAATACTTTCACGAAGCAGCCACTTCTACAACAAACAACTACAAAGACCAATTAGAAGGAAACAAGTGTCAAATTTTAATAAACCATAGCAAGAAAGAATTTGAATATTTAAAAAGTTCACATAGATTAAACTATAAAAGCAAAGGAGATATTTACAATACACATCAATCTTGAAAGAAAAATGAAGATTAATTGTCGAGTCAATGCAAGTATATACACATACATTACCATTCATAACTTTTTGCATATAATGGCAGTGCTCAAGACTTGAACTCACTTTATGAAAAAGAAAGACTTGAACTCACACACAATTGGTAGGCTAATACATTACCAATCATA
The DNA here is from genome assembly GCA_036321655.1 of Quercus alba. Classification (NCBI taxonomy): domain Eukaryota; kingdom Viridiplantae; phylum Streptophyta; class Magnoliopsida; order Fagales; family Fagaceae; genus Quercus; species Quercus alba. The sequence continues at coordinate 8,704,969 of CM070304.1, read as the reverse complement.
AAATCAAGAGTGTAACCAAACTGAGCTAAGCACAACTTCCTACTACTAAGACTCAGCACTTACAAAAAAATTTCTAGAACTAAAGATTGGCTTGAGCTTGATTTCAGTCTCAATATTCTGGTTGAACTTCAGCTCTTGCAATACTTAACTGACTTCCAAGCTGCTTGTAAGCTCCAAAAAAAAAAACAAAAAAAAAAAACCCTTCTAAATGCTTGATCTTTTGAAATTTTAAACTTCAAAAGCTGATGGGTATTTCATAAAGGGTCAGGTTACTGCACAACTTAGGAAGCAACACATGTGATGGCCTTTATCATCTCATGTGTACATTTATAATTTTTTAAAGGCTCCTCAACATGTGCTTTTCCCTCATGTTCACCCGCAGTTGCTAAAGGGAAGCATGGCTTTTTATGACAGAGGAATGGCTACTATTTCATTAGTAATTTGCAGTTGGGGAACCAGATAGGGCAAAATCCATCTTATACATGAAAAGCCAACGGAGCCACAGCATTGTCGATGTGGTACTCCAATCCCAAATAGATTAAAAACAAAAAAAAAAAAAAAAAAAAACAGATAAATTGAGAAGAATGTTCAGTCTATGCTCATTTCGCAAAATGAAAGAATCAGATCAGTTTGAGAAGAAAATATTCCCTCAGATCTATGATGGAGACCCTCTAGCAAGCCGGCAAATGAGCTACGAGCTGAGCATAATGATGTTTAAGCTCATAGCATGGTTCAAGCTCAGGTCATCAGTCATCCTCTTAACAAACAAGGCAAGTAAACTTTGATCAAGCTTCTTGCACTCGCACTTGGCTCATCTTACAGCCTCACGGTACTTGAGAACAGTTCTAAACATGTACCTACAACAAGCATGAAAAGAATTGGGAGAAAGATTAAGGTCACAAGACACTTCAAAAAACTGAAACCCAACCAAAACATGAAGAAAACTCCCAACATGATGAAAAAAAATCATTAAAAGATAGAGACAACTTAAATGAGCTAAAGATCGAAAGTGCTAAGTTGTGAATTCAGTGGCACTGTCAACAAAGATTTAAAAAGACCATAAAGAGAAATTCTTCAAAAACACTTCCTTATGTGTCAACCAAAATACACTGGAAAGAAAATTCAATGAGACAAAGGTTTTACCAGTCCCACTTCCCATTAAAACATAAGCTTAGGGAAATGAACAATCGGTCCCCTCAGCTATAGTAGTTTCTAACTTTTTCACCAGACAAGCCAGAGAAAATATTTAGATAGTTTTAAGCAAATGGATGTCAGTTTCTCAATTGATTTTTTTTAAGCCTTCACCAAAAAGCTAACCACCCCAAATACAAGTGAAATAATTAATGATGTTTTAATTCTTTTCCAGTGAGCTCTAGGTAAAATGGCTCCTCCTACCCTTGTAAGAGTAAAGTGGAGGTGAGGTCATGGGTTCCAGATGCATTGGTAACATGTGTAACTTACAAATAAATAATAAAAAGGGTGAAATAATTTGTGTGTTTTCTGTCAAAGTATCACATTGGCACACTACATTTGCGTACAAACCGTGGAGACCTGTTGATGCAGGAGGCAGGGTGAAGGATTTATTATATTTTATTTGATGTTATGTATCAAGGGCAATTGTGTAATTTCATAATATTGTGGAACGGACTAATGTCCATTGGGTCTTACTTTAGTTTTATTTTAAGTTTGGTTATTTAGTAGTAAAAGCCTAAGGAGTCCAAGTCCAAGTCCAAGTCTTATTAGGGTTTTAAGAAATCCTAGTTCAACTAGGATTAGGTATTAGTTTTCTATTTAAAGAGTTGTTGTATTTTCTACTGAGGTAGAGAGGTTAGTGATGAATGTTTTTCAGAATTTAATAGTTATGAAGCTTTCTTTATGGTTTGTGTGATGCAACCTTCTCTGAGGTGTGATGCCAAGGAACCCTAGGTGTCATGCTTAGGAAGTCTAGGTCTGATTCCTAGATATTTATCTTTTATTTTATTTTATTTTACTGTTCACGGATCACTGTTCACAGCACAGGAACAGCCACCCAAACCTTGATTGTTCTCCTTTGTTTCATCCCTAAACCCTACTAATCTTTGTCCCCCTTTAGAAACCCTATTATCCCTCTTATTTTCTAGCCTATTTATCACCAAAACCTAATCCTAAACCCTCAAAACAGAGGTATTACCAGATCTGCCCCAACAGTTCTAAATCAGATTTTGTTTGCCCCCCCTTGTCCTAAGTCACCTGTGTTTGTGTATAAAACAAACAACAAATCCAGGATCAAACAGCTGGTGTGATGATCATGATGGTCACAATGTAGTGGAATAAATTGAACATGTCAACATGAGACACTTCTGTAGAAGAAGGCACTGCAAAAACAGTTTTGAGGAAAGACAAGATTATCATGTTGAACAAACACTTAAGCAATGTACAAGGACAGACTTTTCATGGATTAAACTGATTTGTAATCCTACTCCATCAAAATAAACTGAGCTATAAGATCAATCAAATGCTTGGGGTTGGGAAAACAAGGGACCCCTATGTCAATCAATTTCATCAGTTATGAAATAACCAAGAAAAAACCTGGAGAAGTTCTGGATAATTACTACCTGAATAAACTTCACACGAGGATTCATTAAACCAAATAACAATGACATTAGCAGCAAAAGAAATCAATAAAAATGCAAACAACTTACGCATCACCTTCCTGGCTTCATTTCAGAAAAGAAATACACAAAAATTTCTTGAACAAGGTTCAGAACATCAGCAGCCAATAGAACCAAAGCCAATTACATAGAAAACTGCAGCAGAACAAGTAACATTCAGTCCACATCCACAAAGAAAGTGCAGTTAATGTTCTGCAGGGTGATTTTCCCCATATATGAATTGTTTTTGTGATCAGAACAGAGACACAGGCTGATGCAGAACAAGTAGGAAAATAGAAGATAAAAGAGGAACAAAAGTAACAACAAAACAAACCCAAGGCTTCACCACCTAGAACCTGCCTGCAAACCCTAGGAGTCAAATATGATTCCCGTGCCCATCCTTGGGAGTAAAGGACATTGTTTGTATATCCAAGCGGAAGAGGTAAGCATAATGCAGATCACTCCCTTGTAGTCATATTTCCTAACCTGAATGTACAACAAAATTCAGTTATGTTTAACATATATGACCAAAAACAACATATTGATCCCAACAAAATACAAAAGTCACAAATACACACGTGCCACACACAAACATATGCATGTATGTATGTGTAGTATGAACATAGGCAGTGATAAAAAGCTGATGAGTTAGCATGATGAAAAGTTTTGTACCTATTTTTCCACTATAATGATGAAAAATTTTTAGCCACAGGTTAGGTGCATCTTCATAGTATGAATCAAAAGTATTAGGAGACGAAAAGGGACAAATTGGTAGACTAAGATACAGGATATAATAGAGAAAATTATGTTAGCTTATTTCTTTTTTTTGGTGCAACTCCCAAAACAAGGATAATAATTGCTTATATATAATAACATTAAGTATTCCTTAGAAAAAATAACAAATAACATTGCGTAAATTCCCATTTGTAATTTCTTGAAGCAGGAAAGCTCCAACATTGAACATGATGGTATATATTACAGATATGATTATCAATAAGAAAAAATGACAAAATGGAAATTGCAGTTGAAATCAAATTTTAGTGCCAAATAGGATATCTTATTTAGGTGACATAAAAATCCATAAGAGAAGTACCATACACGCTAACAAGTCATAGGAAAAATCAAAACAATTATCATCAGCAGGACTTAAAATGTTATTTTCAGACTGTTATTCATCAGCACTCCCTCTCTTCCTGGGGAAGACATTACGTGGGGCTATTTAGTAACGTTATTTGTGTGGGGGAGTGGGGGGCAAGCATGATTATATGCGCCATAAAACCAAACAACAAATATATTTTTTCTAATGAGAAAATTCTAACAATTCATGCCAATGGTGACTTCAAATTTACTTGTAAAACAATATCTTTTCAGTGCTTGACAAACAAAAGCAGTATCAAATGCTAACTACGTAGCCAGTCATACAATTGGAGAAAAGGAAAAACATTTAAACAAAATAGGGGTATGGAAAACAAGTGCACCTTTTAACATTCTCAGTCGCTTATGTTTAAAATGGGAACCACCAAAGCGATTCTTTTCATGCACCTAATTTTGTCAAGTCGTGTATGATGCACAGTACTTGACCACACATAATCCCTTATGGTTGGCCACCTTATGGTATTCTTATAATCTTCTGGCATTGGGATCAAGCAAAATAAGTGTGTCTCCAGTGGAGGGCAATGCGCCAATGCCATTCTAGTTCTCTTCCTTTCTGCCAACTGCATCTTTAAGATTAAGTTGACCTCTCATTTAAGCCCACTCCTATTTGAACATGCGGACATTGAAACAAAACCAGGATAATGTTTCTACACGGGCATTGGTATGCACCACTGAATTGATAAGTTTAGCCAAAGATTACTGTATATATTCCTATATCATCCTACTTAAACATGCCAATATCTTGTAAATCACTTCCATTTGGTAATGTAATCTATCTGCAGAAACAAATCCATGGATCATCCCTTTAGCCTCATGGCAACTCCACCCTGGTTTCTTCTTGAGATCCTTCTTATTCGTTACTCTCCTTACTTCTTCAACTTCATCCCATTGTCCAACACTTGGCCTGTACATACTCAACAAAGTATAGTACCCAAAATTATCAGGTTCCAATTCCAAAAGCCTTTGTTCCATATATTCCCCAAGTTTTATGTCTCAATGAACTCTGCAAGCTGCAAGAAGAGAACCCCAAATCCTTCTATCAGGAAAAATCACCATTTTCACTATTATGGTTATGGCCTCTTTAAGCTTTTCATATCAACCCAAAAGATCCACAATGCAATTGTAATGATCCAAATCAGGTTGAATACCAAATATGCATTTCATGGAATTATAGACTTCACACCCTTCTTTGAGAAGACTAGAATGGCTACGAGCAGACAGTAAGCTCAAAAAGGTGAGACAGTTTGGTTTTATTCTTTCCCCCAGCATCAGAACAAAAAGTTCTAGTTCAAAACCAAGCCCATGAGTTGCAAAGCCTTCAATCATTGTTGTCCAGGTTACTAACTCTTTGACCAATATATTGTTAAAACACATTCTAGCCAATGAAATGTTTCCGCATCTTACATACATGTTTAAGACAGAGGTTTCCAGGTGCATAGTTTCTTCTATAGATCTGTAAATTAAGTTCCTTATAAAGTAGCCATTGATTGCCATTGCATTACCCAATTGCAGTCTTCCCAGATGGGTACATGCATCAACAATTCTTCTCAAGATCTCAGCCCTGGGCTCAAAATTTGCAGCTTGCATTTGACGGAACAAATTTATGGCATCCTTAATATATCCATTTTGAATGAAACCTGACATCATTGCCCTAAACGTAAGACTGTTTCTATTAGGAATTTCTCTAATCAACTGAGCTGATGCCTCTATTTTCCTACACTTGGCATAAAAATCCAACAAAGAAGTCAGCAACACATCATCACAAAAACCAGTTTAATGGTTAAACGATGTATCTGTTCTCCTTGAAAAAGATCTCTACACACAAATGCTGATGTAAGTAATGTTAGACTCTCAATGCTGAGTGCAGCACTACTACCCCGCATTTCACAAAAAATATTCACTAACTTTTCAATATCCCCTTCCATGGCATAATAGGAAATCAGAATATTGCAGGAAACCTCATCCTTTCTGTCAATCTTGCTGAAAAAGTTTTTGACTTCTTCAACACTACCTGTCCTAGTATACATTTTTAAAACTGATTTGTACTGACCCATCTATTACCAACCCACTCTTGATTGCATAACCATGAAGTTACATCCCATGGATCAAACTTTCACTGGCACAACAAGCCTGCAACATTGCCATCAAAGTCACTGAATTGGGTTCAGAGTTTACCATCATTTCCTGGAACAAATTGAAAGCAGTACCAACACTTCCGTCACTAACATACCCTGAAATCATCAACGTCCAAGAAACCAAATCTCTCTGTGACATAGCATCAATCAGTTTACGGGCATACACTACACACCCAAATAAACCTCAATCATGGTATTGCAAAAATAAACATCAAATCCAAATCCCATTTTCGTTGAGACACAATGGACCATCTCTCCATACATTACATTACTCTGAAGCGATGAAACAGCTTGGTTTACTATTGGAAACGTGAAACTATCATGGGCAACACCCAGACGTCTCATTGTTTTATATAACAGCAAAGCCCAATGAAAAAGACCCAAATCAAGATGGGACTTAATGATCAAATTCCATGCAATAGTATGAGGTTCTTCTAAGGTATTAAATAGACGGACGACGCTGTGAAGGTCATGGAATTGGGCGTAGAAGCTCATGAGAGTTGAGCCAGCAGAGATGGGTAGGAAACCTTTTGAGACAATGAGAGAAGCATGGGCTTGTTTCAGAGTTTAAAGGTCTTTGCATGAATGTCATAGCCGTGAAGAAGAAGAAGAAGAAGAATGAGTATTTAGGTGATGGGTATGAAGAAGAAGAAGAGGAAGTTGTGAAGGGAGAGAGGAGAAGCGAAAAAGATGAAAGACATGACGGAGAAGCGAAGGAATATTGAGGTGAATAGATTGAACAAACAAAGGTGTGTTCTTGTTATTGTCTGATTGATGGTGAAATGATTAAAAGAGACACAGACTACACGGTCGTGTGTTCTGTTCTACACTGAAATCTTTCCACGGCTAACGGCTCTTTTTTTTTTTTTTTTTTTTGAGAAACTACATAAAAGGGCTAAAGTATATTTCTTGTTTGGTTAATTATTATTACACAAACATGATTTCATTTATAATTTGTAACTTCGATTTTCCTTATAGAGAATAAGATAAATTATGGGTTCAAGAGTAAGATTTATGAAATATATATATATATATATAATTAATTAATGAGTTCCGCTTTACCTTGATTAAGGTGGTGGATATATGGTCAAGGAAAATTAAAATTTTATCTCCAATTTTGATTTTGGTATTGGAGAGAGAAAAATTTGTTAGTATGGAATCCTATGAGATTTTGTGACTAATGTTAACAATCTACTATGTGAGAGATTGATTTACAAAAGTGAAAGTCTTTTACGATGAATTAATCATCATCTATGCATTTTTTTTAATTTTTTCAATTAAAATAAATTTGAGGCCCAATCAACCAAAAATACAGCTTCAATTTCTGGTGGAATATCTTTCATCCAAATTACTACTAAAATTGAGACACAAGACAGCTAGCATACCTTGCAAGAGTATGAGCAACTATTACCCTGACATTGTACATGAGAGAATTCAACCATATAAGAAATGTGGACAGAACCTTTGCGTCTTGTACTAAATGGCCAAAAAGAGCAAAGGATTCCTGTTAAGAGGCTATAGTATTTAATGCTTTTTTGCTTTTTCAGTAGAGAGCTTTAGGCATAATATAAGTGGCCTTAGGCCTAGACCTAATGCTGGTCCTGTAATTTTTAATATCATAATTAAGGAAACATTTTCTTGACCAATGAATTTCTTCTCTTTGACATGATCAAACCAGTCTTGGTAGAACATTGAACTTAGTTTCACTATGAAGAAATGTGCATTGTTGCCTAGGTATGTGAGATGAAGAGAAAGGGTCGTAACAAAGAATTTTAAACTTCAGGTGGCCTTAGGCCTAGAATATCAAAATGAAAGAAAAACATTTTCTTGACCGATGAATTCCTACCCTTTGACATGATCAAACCAGTCTTAGCAGACTTACAGATAATATATAGGTTATCTTTGCAGCGTCATCTACCCAGACGTCGGTGTCGAAGGTGGCGTAACAGGTGAATACCAATAATCAAGGTTATCAATTATCTTAAAAATACTTCTGGATGATTTTATTAGTACTAAACTATCAATCACTAATCAGAAGTACTGTTTTAATGTATTATTTTCACTAAATTAAGTGCGTTGACGCTATTTTGCCGGCGAGGCATCAGCGTAATCTATCTATATTTTATTCGAGGGATGTAGTTTCATGTGAAAATTCATCAAACCCCATTCACTTAAATTTAAAAGTGTATCACTGGTGACTGAAACTTTAGAATCATCATTCATAAAAATTAGAATCATATCTTGATATAACCTAAATATTCAGGTGCCACTTCCACGCAATAGTTCGTACTCTCTCTCCACCTAGACATACCATGTTTCCTCTTTACTTCTTCCTTCTAGTTCTTCCCACTGTTTCTTCAGTTTATTTCCAAATAACTCGCTTTGAGCCTGATCCCTCCAACATACTATGTCTAGGTGATGCTGTAGTAACACTTGGAGCCATTGAAATGAACCAAGTTAATTATGGAAACCGTGTTGGTCAGGCATGTCGGGGAGATAAACACCTTGGGGAGCTTCCTTAAGTAATTAATATAACATATAGAGATACACTTTAACCCAAAAGGCCTAAGCCCAATGGGTATGTGCTCAATTATATTATATTAACCACTCATTCTTTTCATCTTTATTTAATGTAGGACTTCACTCACACGTGTAACCCAATAATCTCCCCCTTACGTGTGAGTCTCTGCTTCTTTGTGAGTTTCAAGACCTCTCTATGAGCCATGAACAAGTCCTACTCACTCCTCCTTGCCTAATGGGCTTTTCACTTCATCAATGCATCATCCATGAGTCTCTCGTACGCCATCCATAGGAACCACGTGTCAACCCTGCACGCACATCCATGGGAACCCCGCACGACCATGTCCATGGGAACCTTGCATCACACCATTATTTAGCACTATTAGCAATATTCATTTGTTGGGCTCTTTTTTTTCTTCTCCAAGATCTTTGTGTGTGGGCCGTTTAGGCTTTTTCTTTCCCCGTTGGGTAGGGACTATGAACACCTCACCACCTTCGCCGCACACTACCATGGGCTCTGATACCACTTGTCGGGGAGATAAACACCTTGGGGAGCTTCCTTAAGTAATTAATATAACATATAGAGACACACTTTAAGCCAAAAGGCTTAAGCCCAATGGGTATGTGCTCAATTATGTTATATTAACCACTCATTCTTCTCATCTTTATTTAATGTGGGATTTCACTCACACGTGTAACCCAATAAGGTAATATATGCTAAGCGGGTGCCGCTTTGGGACCCTGATACGGGAAAGCTCACTGACTTCAGTACACATTTCTCCTTCCTTATTGACACCCAAGTGCTGAACATTTACGGCCATGGGCTAGCATTCTTTCTAGCCCCTGTTGGGTTTGAAATCCTGACAAATTCAGCTGGGGGATATCTAGGCCTATTCAACACCTCAACCTATGATTCAGCTCAGAACCAAATTGTTCTAGTTGAGTTTGAATCTTTCGCAGACCCCGAATGGGATCCTCCGGTTGAGCATGTCGGGATTAACAACAATACAATTGCTTCTGCTGTTTACACCCCTTGGAATGCCAGCTTAGACAGTGGAGATACTGCTGATGTATGGATAATCTACAGTTCTTCTACTAAAAATTTGAGTGTCTCTTGGAAATACCAAACAACTTCTAATGCTCAGGAGAATACCAGTCTTTTTTATGAAATTGATCTGATGAAAGTTCTCCCACAATGGGTCAAAGTTGGATTTTCGGCTGCTACAAGTTGGTATTCAGAGCGACATAGACTTCAGTCATGGGAATTCAGTTCAAGTTTGGATATAAAAAAAACAAATGGAAAGAATGCGAAAACTAAAAGATTTGTGGTTGGTCTAACAGTCTCAGGTGGTGTTCTGATAGTTGGGGCAATTTTTGCATTTGTCATATTGTTGATATGGAAAGGAAAGAAAAAGGAAGTAGTAGAGACAGTAAATTTAACATCAATAAATGATGAACTTGAGGGAAGAGGAGGAGGACCAAGAAGGTTTTCTTACAGAGATCTTGTTTCTGCCACCAACAATTTCTCGAATGAGAAGAAGTTGGGTCAAGGAGGGTTTGGTGCCGTTTACAAGGGGCACGTAACTGATTTAGATATGCTAGTTGCTGTGAAGAAAATCTCAAGAGGGTCCAAGCAGGGGAAGAAAGAATATATGACTGAGGTGAAGACTATTAGCCAACTGAGGCATCGAAATTTGGTGAAACTAATAGGAAGGTGTCATGAAAGAGATGAGTTCCTACTTGTCTATGAGTTTATGCCAAATGGTAGCCTTGATTATCACCTCTTTGGCAAGAGGAGTCCTCTCACATGGGTAGTGAGATACAAGATAGCTCTTGGGTTGGGCTCTGCATTGCTTTATCTTCATGAAGAGTGGGAGCAATGCGTGTTACACCGGGATATCAAATCGAGCAATGTCATGCTTGATTCCGATTTCAATGTCAAGCTTGGTGACTTTGGGCTAGCTCGGCTTATGGACCATGAGTTAGGTCCCAAAACAACTGGATTGGCTGGAACTATAGGATACTTGGCTCCAGAATATATACGCACAGGTAGGGCTAGTAAAGAATCAGATGTATATAGCTTTGGAATAGTTGCCCTAGAAATTGTTACCGGAAGAAGGTCAATTGATCGTGTGGGAACGAATTCTGAATTGATGTTGGTAGAGTGGATTTGGAATTTATATGGAAGAGGAGATCTTCTTTTGGCTGTTGATAGGATGTTGCAGACAAATTTTGATGAAAAACAGGTAGAGTGTATGGTGGTGGTTGGACTTTGGTGTGCTCACCCTGATCAAAATATGAGACCATCCATAAGGCAAGCCATTCAAGTTCTTAAATTTGATGCAAGAATGCCAAATCTTCCACCGCAAATGCCTATTCCTATGTATCATGTACCTACACCGTTAGTCTGCTCTGGTGCACCTTCCATAACAACAAGTCTTCAACAAGGTCGTTAATCCTGTTCACTATTGCTTCTAAAAAACTGTTACAAGTATTCAACGGGGTTGTTAATGCTATTTACCTTCTTTGCTGTTAAAACCTTTTACATTTGATTGTTGTCTCTTGAGTGTAGTCAGCTCGTTTTATGCAGATATCACAAAGTTGAAAGTTATTATAAAACTTTTAGTTTCTTATACTCACTAGCTTGATTAGAATCATATAGTTAGGGAATCACAATGATAAATTATTATTTATTCCCAAAGTTTAAGTTCATTAACAACTAGTAAATTTAATTGCTTGACTATTACTCATTAGCAACACTCTTTCTCTCTCAAATGTGAGTTTATACTTTTCCTCACTAAATGGGTCCAACAATATTTTTTTAGTTTTTACATGAGAGCAAAGGCACCTTGATACAATTGGAAGCTTGAGACCAAAATTTTTAGTAAGTTATTTTTCTTGTATTTAAATAGCAATTAAATAATATTTATTTAAATTTAAATTTTAGAGTTATGATTTTTTTTTTAAATAAAAAACTGTTCTGTAACTTTTCAAAAAATAATTCAATTTATTTTATATTTTATTTATTACTAGTATAATTTTTCAAGTATTTTTTAGATTCATTGCATTTTAGATTCTTCCATTTTTTATTATTTTCGATTTTTATATCTTGAATCATATGTTAGAAATGTAAAATTGAATTTAGAAGTGAAAGATTCATTAGCTACAATATAAATTTATAATATAACTAGAATAAAAGAAGTTTTAAAAAGCTAATTCATCAAAGGCATTGTTGTAGCCTCAATTAATAATCTAATTACCCAATAGTCTTAACCTTAACAAGTAGAAAGAGATATACTTAATTCCAAATTAATAAAAAATTCAATTCTTTTCACAATTTTTTTTTTTTTTTTGAGGAAGTCTTTTCACAAATTATATACATACAAAAGCATAATATATACTAGCTTCTAAACACGCGCATCAGAGACTCTTCTATTTTTTTGAGAAAAAGTTAATAATTTGCATCCACTATAATTTAAGATCATTACATTTTTCAATCACCAAAAAAAAAAAAAAAAAAAAAACCCTAGCGTGTAATGAGTTCATACCTCTTTGCACTGGTTATGGATGGGCTCAAAAAATTAGTTCAAGCTAACCCCAAAGTTTTGGGACTATCGTTGGTGGTTGTTTTTTTGTTATACTTTAAAGAAAAATTGATTTGGTAAGCATACTCATAACATAAGCCAAGGTAAGTGTAGGGGCCTTTTTTTGTGTGTGGTGTATTGGGCTGGGCTGCCTCCTGCGGTAATGGGCTAGGCTGCCTCCTGCGGTGATGGGCCCGAATATTTCTGAGTAAGAGAGTTGGGGCCGGTTCAATTGTAACTCAACTTGGGCCGATTTGTACACAAACTTATGCCCTGTCTGCCAGGAGTAAACTTACGGCAAGCAGAACTGTTGCAGACGAGTTACGGCAGGCAAATATAATAATAATAACCAAAACAGAGTATTATGACTATTTAAATAAATGGTTATGTAATCCCTACCTATAAAGCACAATTACAATTATGATAATGTCATTTGTACAGAGAAAAGTAAAGGAGAAAGAAAATAACATAAACTAATCCAGAATGGGCATAAATCAAGTTTTAAGTCTAGTCTGCAGGAACAAAGCCAAAGAGAGGAGAACGCCTCTTCTCAATGCAAATAATCCCCCAGGTTGAAGATCCTGCCATGGGGATTAATGACTTTGAGGGAGTCGGACCTGAATGGTTATTGCCCAAAAGAGAAAGAGTCCTTGTTTACGTTTTGGGAGAAAAGCAAGATTTGAAGGGGGAGAGAGGGAAAACGATCTACCGGTGCATGCCCACTGTATTACCTCTCATCCTTCCTTAGTTTTTTCTCTTTTCATCTCTGTTTTTCTTTCTTATCTTTTTTTCTCTTCTTTTTACTCTGTTTTTTCTTTCTACAACGTAAAAGTGCTATGTTTTTTGATGATCCTTTCAGGGCACGGTAAGGGCCCTTTTATAGTACCTGCCGTGGCCAATGTTTTACCGTTTTGCCCCTTAACTGCCTTTTTTTGGTCTGGGCGTACTTGCCGACCACCAGGTCTGTGCGACATCCACTCTTGCCAGACAGAGGTAGGTTTGTTTCGTTCCTTTGTATACCACTTCTTTCTGCCACGGTATAAATGCTTTCTCTCTCTACTCTCAAGGCATGCACCCAACAATTCCCCCTCAAACTTGCCTCTTTTGGGTGATCTATCATCCCAGCAGGACGTACCTCCCAAAAGGGCCTGGGCAGGAGCCGCAAAATAGACTTTTTCCCCTCTCCCCACCACCAAACCATACCCCCTTTACCTCTTACCTCTGGCCCATGACCCCACCACGTCCTATATTGGCTGGGTACAGGCTGGTGGTGATTGGGCCTTGCGCGTGCTTCCCTTTCAGATATGTCCAAGAGTCTGCCTGCCGCTCATGCGTTTGCCGTGATCTGGAGACTCTCTGTCTATGTTTTCTGGCCTTTTACGTGGGCTTCTCTTTGGTTTCTTGTTCCATTCAGGAGTTGGGCTTTGTATGATGATGGGCCTTACATTTCTTTGGCCCACTCTTGACTTTCTTTATTGCCTGCAACGTTGAACTGTTATTCCTACTGTAATAACTTAATCCTGCTGTACCTCTTTTTGGGCCAGCCGTTTATCCCTTCTCTCAGTGGCCTGTCATGGGCACTGTTTTGCTTTTATTCATGGGCTTCTATGTCCCTTTGGGCTTTCCTTTGGGCATCTACGGCCCAATTGCTTTCTTTGGGTTTTCTCGGCCCGTTTGCTAATTCCACACTCCCATGGGCTTTTTACTAACTTCATTGGGCTTCCCCGGCCCAATAACCTTATTCTTATCTTTAGGGTTCATGGGCCTGCCATAAATCCCTTACTCTCTTAGTTTGCATTGCCTTGGGCCTGCGGTAGCCCTTTCTTACTTTTCTACCTCATACACTACCCATGGGATATTATTTCTTTCTTTCCTGGCTTCTTTGAGCCCGCTTGCCTCGTCAAGACCCATTTATTTATTTGTTGGGCCTGTGATCCATTATTCCTGCCGCTTGAGCCTAATGGGTTTTTTGTTATCTATTTTGTCAATTCTTTGTAGCCTTCATTATTGGGCTTTTCTGTCTGCCTGGGCCTCTACAAATGGCCCTCAACAGTAAGCATGATTCATACAACATCATACATGAGAATGATTTAATAATTAAGATTTATGGTGTCATTTCGACATAGTACATTGATCTAATTCTTACTAAACCACCAATATTGGGATATGGCAACAAAGAGAGGTCTATCACAATCAATTACCCAATGCACATTTGCCAAGCCAAAGTTAACACATAAGCTCCAAAGAGCAACATTAAGCATGTTAAAGTCCATATCTATTCCTTTTTATGAGAGTTATCTACTTATCTTTAATCCTAACATTTAGCTACTTACTACACATCCAAATAACAAAAGTAAAAAATTAAAATAAAAAAAATAAAAAAAAAGAGCTTAAATTCAGGCTAAAACTACCTTTAAAACCCATAAACTACATGTAACATTTTTTATAGAAATAAAAATAGATGTGGATTTTTTTTGTTATGGTTTTTTTTTTTTTTTTTTGTCTTTTATTTTTGTTAAATGAAAAATCCAAGTTTGTTTGTGTTTGAGTGTTGTTGCAGGTGTTGTAGGTGTTGTTTTTTGTCTATTTTATTTTATTTTATTTAAAATGTAGTGTTTTAATCCTAAAATTTAGCCATGTACCACACATCCATAGCAAAAAGTTAAGATGAGCAAAAAATTTAAAATTTAACAACTACCCCTTTTTTTACGGTAAAAGGCTGACGTTTTTTTTTTTTTTTTTTTGGTTGTTGTTGTTGTTGTTGTTTTTTTTTTTTTTTTTTTAATTTTATTTATGACCTATATCAAGTTGTATTAAATCCTAAAATGTAGTGTCTTAATCCTATAATTTAGCCATATACCACACATCCATAACAAAAAGTTAAAAAGAGCTTATATTTACAATTTAGCAACTACCTTTTTTTTTTCTTTTACAGTAAAAGACTCAAATTTTCTTGCTATAGTTTTAGTTTTTTTTTTTTTTTTTTGGTTAAGGAAAAGGCTCTAGATGTGCATCCACATTTTATTATTTTTAGTGGTGTTGTTGTTGTTGTTGTTTTTATTTATGATAGTTATCAAGTTGTATTTAATCCTAAAATGTTTTGTTTTAATCCTAAAATTTAGTCATGTACTACACATCCATAACAAAAAGTTAAAAAGAACTTATATTTAAATTTATAATATAACTAGAATAAAATAAGTTGTAAAAAGCTAATTCATCAAAGGCATTGTTGTATCTTCAATTAATAATCTAATTACCCAATAGTCTTAACCTTAACAAGAAGAAAGAGATATACTTAATTCCAAATTAATTAAAAAATTCAATTCTTTTCATAATTTTTTTTTTTTTTTTTTTTGAGGAAGTCTTTTCACAAATTATATACATACAAAAGCATAATATATATATACACACACACTATTTATAAGAGGATTCCCCTATTTGGAATGGATTTTTATGTGGTTCAGAAATATCCCTAAACCTTATGTTTAACGGGAAAATACTTGAAGATAACCCAATAAAAATATATCTTCAACTCCACTTAAAATGCCTACAAAATAAGACACTCTCTTACAAATTCATGCTTTCAAGACAAACTTATCCAAAGTTTAAAAATAAAAAGGAAATTATGACACTAGACAAAGAAAATACCTCATCGCACGTGCAAAGCGCATGGGATGAGGCTAGGCTAGTGTGTGTGTATGCATATATATATATATATATATATATATACACACACACTATCTATAAGAGGATTCCCCTCTTTAGATTGGACTTTTATGTGGTTTAAAAATACCCTTAGACCATTTAACAAGGACAAAACTTGGAAACAACTTGATAAAAATATATGTCAAACTTCACTTAAAATACTTACAAAATATGACACTCTCATACTAATCCATGTCTTTAAAACAAACTTATCCAAAATAAATAAATAAATAAACTAAAAATTGAAATGAATGGAAAATTATGACACTAGAAGAAAAAAAAAAAAAAAAAAAAAAAAAAAAAAAAAAGCCTCATCACTTAGAGTAAATGGGTGGTATGTTGGTGATATTAGTTGTCAAGAGATGGAGAGAGAGAGAGAGAGAGAGTTATCATTCTTCTGTTTTAAATTCCGTTCGTTACGGTTGGAATTTCTCACACCAGTTATCTTACAAGAACCCTTTGCTCCGTTTTAGTCAAGATACCAGTCCATTCCTACTTGTCAAAGGTCATACATACATACGCCTACATATACCCATACATACATGTGTAAATATGGGTTGTTCACATAGGAAATAATAAAAAAAATTTAATGTGTTCGCATTCTACCAAATCATTCGCCATAATGTTGAAAAATCTTTAGCAACAGGATAGGTGGAATCTTCATACTTCATAGTATGAATCAAAAGTATTAGGAGAAAAATCGTCAAATTATTAGACTAATATACACAGGGCCTTTGGAGGCAAAAGAACAAAACTTAAAAAAAAAAAAAAAAACTCTTTTTTTTTTTTAAAGAGAGTTTTAATTTATGATATCCGCTCATGATGATTTTTCTAAAAAAAAAATATCATCAGATCAAGATACCAATTAATTTTTTATGTAGGTAAGGATTGAACTATAGATCTTTTATTCAATCATTAGAGACTTTTTGTTATTACTTAAATAACATTTAATTAGTGTTTTATATTAAAAAAATTATTATTCTTATTTTTAATATGACAATTTTGTTTTGGGAAAATGCAAAAAAACTATAACAAATTTTACTATAGAAACTTACACATTGATGTAATGTAGCAACAAATGTGATCAATGACACCTAAAAAAGATAATTAATGAGTACTAATTTGAATGTATAATGTTAGGGATATTATAAAATTTACAACAAGAGGCTTACAAAGATGCATTACCAATCACAAAAAGTAATTTAAAAATGCATTTAATATATAAGTTGTTGCAGTCCACCAATTATATTGGCGATGGCCTAAGTGGCCTAGGCCTAGGGCTGGCTCTGAAGACACAAGATATAATAGAGCAAATTGTGTTAGTTTCATTCTTCATGCCATCAAACTCTCAAAACATCATGTGCATTTGAAAATCGATTATATGCTAGTTTTTTTACTTAAATAATTCATTATTTGTGGGTTTTACACTACTTTTTGTTTCAGTTTAATTTCAAATAATATAAGTTTTAGTTTTTTTTTAAAAATAAATTAGTTTTTAATTTTTTGTCTCACATTATGCAACTAAGCTACTGAAATTACCAATTTTCAAACATAATGGGTCAATTGGGTACAATTAAACTTTTAAAAATAGTTTAATTTTTAAAGAGAACAAATTATTGTCAATAAAATATTAGATAATAAATTATACATTATATATTCCACATTACAATATAATTATACTAATCCCTACGTACACGTGTTGCGTGTGCTCAAAGGCTCTTTCATTTGTTTTTTTTTTCCTAAAGTACAAAACTTTCCATTTATCATAATTCAGGGTTTTGTACTGTGTTTTATCTTTTAATTTTTTGTTGGCCTTAGTGTCATAATTTTAATTTATTCCAATTTAAGGTTTATGTATTTCTCCAATAATATTTGTATTTATAAATTACTGATACAGTCAAAGTGTGATGAGCCTAGCACAAAAAAAGAATAATAAAATAGCATTTGAAATTATATTCTTGTGTGTGAAAAAGTACCCACTTATCTAACCCGCAGCAAGCCACTGTTTACAGTAAAAAACCAAACTAAAACTTTTTTGACGATTAAAAAAAAAACTTATTGCCTCGTTGACCATAGCATGCCATGTTGACTATGTTGTTTCATTTCCTGGAGACATGTGGATGGATCATTAAGTGCCCAACAACCTTAATCTTGATTAATTGTATCGTGCAATAGATTGAATTTCGCTAATTACAGTAACTACAGTTCACTCAAAATAATAATAATGTGTCTATACTCAACAAAAGGGGGAAAGGCCTTACCAAGGTGTCTTATAGCTTTTCTTGCCCACGCTCCAAATTTCGCACGAACATTAAAACTGGGGGGAAAATATCTATAATAAAAGATACATTATACAGAAACAAAATTAAAATCTAAAAATAAATTGATGCAAAATTGAGGAAGGAACAAAATCGCGTGCTAAATTGTTGACCTTACCAGATATGTATTAGACCTGCAAAATGGACATTTTTATGAAGTCAGATTCTAGAAAAAGAAGAAAACACTGAAGTCTTATGTCAAACAATTTTTGTGCATGTAATACAAAGTTTTGTTACGTAAGTCCACACCAGCAAATTTTTACAAATTAAACTTTATATCAAACTTGAATTAGAAGGTGAAATCAAGGTGCCCAAACCAGCAGCGAGAATGAGATAGAACATTAACAAAACACAAGTGACAAAGAACAGAATTATAGAGGAATAAAATAGGATTTGGGGTTGTTCCCAAGAGAGAATCATTACACTGATACACGTGGTTTTGAAACTTGGACCGTTCATTGAACCGTAAAAGGGAGAGGTTCAAGGTTTTTGAGATGGAACTGAAGTTGAACTGAAGTCGAACCGTAATAACGTAATAATTAATTTAATAATTATTTTAAATATATTAAATTACTATAAATACAAAATTTGACTAAAATAATCCCTAAATAAATATAAAAATCTATATTTCAAATGTATTTTTTATATCATAACTTTCATAAGATAAATAAAAATAAATAAATTCAAAGTAAACATAAGTTGAACCATGATAACATCATAAATCATTTAAGAATGAAATGAAATACAAATAATAGATATAATTTTTAAAAAGGAGCAATATTGATTTAAAAAGCAAGGATACTTTGAAATTAGAATCATGAAGCTTCTACAAAGCTCCTCTCCCACCAAGTACCAACAACCCACGTGCATTGGACTCATAAATATCTAGATATCACATTCCAAAGCATTTTTATTCAAAGCCTAGTAAAAGTCTCACACTCTATCATTTTCTCTCCGGAAGTGGCAGAGACACAAGCTTGAAGAATTGAGTTTTAGGGTGCGTTTGTTTTGGGGGGAAAATGATTTCAGGAAATCATTTTCCCCCAAACCCGCGTGTTTGGCAGCAACAGAAAATGAAATTTTCCGGAAAATCATTTCCTGTTGACCAACATTTACTCCTTTGACCCGGAAATGATTTTACACCCTCATTTTCACTTCAAATCATTTCTGGAAAGAGAGAGAGAGAGAGAAGAGAGAGCCTAGATCGGAGAGCACGATCGTCCATCGCATCGCTCGTCGATCACGCCACTCGTCGATCGCGATCGACGATCATGCCGCTAGTCGATCGACGAGCGGTGCAATCATCCGACGAGCGCGCTCGTCGATCGCGATCGTTGATCGCACCGCTCGTCGGACGATCGCACCGATCTCGCCTTCACTGCACGATCTCACCTTCACCGCGCGATCTCATCTTCTCCTCCGCCGCACGATCTCAATTTGACCGGATTTGATGAATTTTTTTGTTGGGTTTTATTTCTTTTGTGAATGAGTGTGGAATTGATTCATTATCCTCATGTTTACAGTTGAGGAAGTGTATGGAAAATTGGGTATGTAAAGCATTTTCTGTAAAAATGTTTGAATGAACCAAACACCGGAATTGATTTTCCGTAAAACGAATTTTGTGGCAGCCAAACACATGAAAACACTTTCCTTTCCGGAAAATAGCATTTCCGGAAAATGGAATATTTTCCTGAAATGCTTTTACACGAACCAAACACAGCCTTAATGGCAGCACTTGAGCTTTGTCCATGACTTGAATTTTTGTTTTTTTTTTTTTCTTCTTCTTCGATTTGATGTGAATCTTATCTTTTTTTTCTTCTTTTCTCAAGCAATTTGATAACTTCTTCTACACTTTTACTTTTCTTTCCAGCACCTACTTCTCAAATTTGAAAGTTTGTGTCTTTCTCTCCCTACTTCTCAATCTCTCATCTTCGGTCTTCCTTAGTTCTCAAGCAAATTATAACAGATCTGAAGGCAAGACTCTCTTTCACAGCTTCATCCTTTACTCACTCTCCCTTTTTCTATTCCCGTCTCACTCTTTCTTCCCTAAAGAACATATCTGGCCAACCTGAAATTGCTCTTCACGAAGAAATTTTATGAGGAGGAAATCGGAAAACTCGTGTCCGATTCAGAAAACCGTGCGATTTGACCACGGTTCGCAAGTTTCACAGCAAAAATATAATTTCCGGTTTTTTGTGTTTAAAGAACCGTTTTAAGTAGCGGTTCTCAGTTAATCCGGTCGGACCGTACGGTCCGGTCCGAGTTTCAAAACCATACCGATACATTGTCTTTATTTATTTTTACATAGATTCATTGCTCTCATAGTTCAAAGTGTTTGGAGAACTGTAACAGCAAGGAGAATATGGAACGTGTCAAGGCATGGTTATTGAAAATAAACTTCAAAAAATTAATTAAAAATTAAAAATAAAAGAATATTGCAAGGGATGCGCCACTATGCAAAATTGTAGATTATCTCATATATATATATATATATATATATATATATATATATATATTTACAATATCCTTCCAAACTTTTTTCATTTGCTCAATTAACACCCAAATTTGAGAGACTTGCCACATTGTCCACCTTTAGTCTTGTGTATAGCCCTGTGCATATGCATAGATATAATTAAAAATAATCACAATTATACATTTTTTTTAATAAAAGATTCAAATTATACATAGTATTAGCTTACATTTTTTTTAAATCATAAATTTCTAAAATATGTAACTTTTTCATCCAATAATTCACTTAACACAAAAATTAAAAAAATAAATGGACACATGACAGAAAATTGAAATCCAATTTAAAATCTAACTGGATTTGGACTCTTCGATTTTTATGCTCAATAATATACTTGGCACAAAATTAAAAATTAAATAGGACACTTGGTGCAAAGTTGAAAATCTAATTTTCGATTTTTATGCTCAATAATATACTTGGCACAAAATTAAAAATTAAATAGGACACTTGGTGCAAAGTTGAAAATCTAATTAAAATCTAATTGGATTCTCTCTCTCTCTCTCTCTCTCTCTCTATATATATATATATATATATATATATACACACTAGTGTGTAACCCTGTGCATATACACAGATACATTTAAAAACAATCACAATTATATATAAATATATATATAATTTGAGTAGTTCTAGGATTATAAATTATTCCACAATTTTTTTACCACAACTTTAACGTGGCAAATTGTGAGTGGTTAACTGTTACTTACACATGGACCCACAATTTTTTATTTACCAATCACACTCTGCCACGTTACATTTGTGGCAAGAAGTTGTGAAAAATTATGTGGTTCTAGACTTTTTCATATAATTTAGAATCTAATTAGATCCAAACTCTTCTGTTTTTGTATTCAATAATTTACTTGTCAAAAAAATTAAAAAATTAGATGGAACACATGCGCAAAATTGAACCCCAATTAAAATTCAATTTAGAATCTAATTGAATTTAGACTCTTTAATTTTTGCACCTAATAATTCACTTAACACACAAATTTAAAAATTAGGTGAGACACATGGTGCAAAATTAGACTTCAATTTAGAATTTAATTAGATTTTCTCTTAGATTTGACTATTAATATATATATATATATATGAGACACATGACCCAAAATTAAACTCCAATTGAAATCCAATTTTTACATTGAATTAACTCACTTGACACAAAAATTTAAAAACTTAGATTAAATGGGACACATGACGTAAAATTAGACTTTAATTTAATTTCAATTTGAAATTTAATTGGATTTTCCCTCAATTTTACCTATTATTATTATATATAGACTAGTGTGTAACCCTGTGCATATTTACGGATACATTTAAAAACAATCACAATTATATATATATAATTTGAGTAATTCTAGGACCATAAATTATTCCACAACTTTTTTGCTACAACTCTAACATGGCAGATTGTGAATGGTCAACTATTACTTACACATGGACCCACAATTTTTTCTTTACCAATCACACTCTACCACGTCACAGTTGTGGCAAGAAGTTGTGAAAAATTATATGGTCCTAGACTTCTCCTTATAATTTAGAATCTAATTAGATCCAGACTCTTCTATTTTTGCATTCAATAATTTACTTGCCACAAAAATTAAAAAATTAGATGGAACACATGCGCAAAATTGAATTCCAATTAAAATTCAATTTAGAATCTAATTGAATTTAGACACTTTATTTTTTGTACCTAATAATTTACTTGACACATAAATTTAAAAATTAAGTGAGACACGTGGCAGAAAATTAGACTTCAGTTTAGAATTTAATTGGATTTTCTCTTAATTTTGGCTATTAATATATATATATATATATGAGTTATAAACTTAAGTTTTTTTTAGTTATACAAAAAAAAAAAAAAAAAAAGCTCATAAATATAAAATCATTCAAAAATTATATTTTTTATGGTTTACTTATATTGAACTCCTCCTTTTTTACACTAAATTAAATCATTTGACACAAAAATTTAAAAACATAGATTAAATGAGACACATAACACAAAATTAAACTCCAATTGAAATCTAATTTTTACATTGAATTAATTCACTTGGCACAAAAATTTAAAAACTTAGATTAGATGGGACACATGGCGTAAAATTAGACTTTAATTTAATTTCAATTTGAAATCTAATTGGATTTTCTCTTAGTTATACCTATTATTATATATATAGATTATGATTATCTTGGACAAAAGACATAATCACATGCAAACCATGTGACCTATGGGCCAACAACACCAAGGGGTCTATTTTGAAGAAAATTCTGAAAATGTCCTCATTGGTTGCAATTTATTAACTAAACACATATCTTTTCCAAAAAAAAATAACTAAACACATACAAAGTTGATGTTATACCCAAACTGAAACCCTTTGATATGATAATATTGTAAAGACTAACCTGCAAACGGTACCCCTAAAGTTTAATGTCATTTGATTTTCTTCCCTAAAGTTTCAAAATTTTGATCATCTCTCCTATTGCTAAGGTATCGTTTCAATGGGTAACCTCCCCATTATAAAAATTAAGGAAAAAAAAAATCCTTAGCTAGATGTTAAGTGACACCCCAACCTGGCGTGGGCTAGTTCTTCCATTTAAATCATGACAAATGGACCATGTAATTAAATAACCCAAAAAAAAAAAAAAACTTAAAATAATTGCAAAAATCTCTAAAAATCAAATAAATGAAAATTTTTAATTTAACTTTTTCCTTCGAAATTTTTCTTTCTTCTTTACCAAAATTTCGGCTCTTTTTACTTTTTTTTTTTTTTTAAACCTAATTTTTGTGGTGTGGATTCGCTATTGTTTGCTCTCTTGTTTGTTTATCGTGTTTGCTCTCTTGTTTGCTCCCTAGTTTATTTTCATTATTTTTTCTTCTGTTGTATTTAATTTTCTTTTTTTATTTTTGGCCAAAATACAAAATTCACCATCTAAATTTTACTTTCTGTCATTTCAACCCTCTAAGTTTCACTTTTGTCATTTTAGTCCTTTTAAGTTTTAATTATACTCAATTCAGTACTCCGTTTACTATTCATTAAATTGCACCGTTAAATTATCCAAAATGACACCGTTTTAAAATTAGTTAATATTTAATTTTTTTTTAATTTCTGAATTTTAGAAAAAAATCGTTTATTTAAATAATTTAAAAAAAAAAATTACTAAACCCCAACGGTTGGGACCGTTGGGACTGAGAGGAAGAGAGATTGAGAGGAGAAAGAGAGAAAGAGGGACAGAGAGGAAGACGGTGGCTGGGCTCCGTCCAGTGGTGTCCTCGGCTTCACTCTGCCGCTTCAGTAGGCAGTTTCGGCCATTAATTGTGGCTGGGGTTCACTAAAAAAGAGTAGACTTGGGTTCCCTTAAACCCTATTACTTCTTGTTTGTTTCCTGAACACTTTTATATCTGGTAATTAGATGTTTCAGAAATTAAACCCCAGTTAACCCCAAATTTTCACTCTGCTAACCCTTACTTGTTATATTTCCAATAGATTCAGTAAGTAGAGGGCCAGGTATTGAAGAATAAGCCTTGATATAATTTTCTCGTGTTTGAAATTTTGGTTTGAGGAAGCCTATTCTCATGAATGAAGACAATTGTATTGGCAGGGAAGGATCACGGTTGCAATTATCTTGGATATCTCAATAGTCTGAATTTTGACCAAAAGGAGTAAGCATATTGATTTCTGTTGCTGCTATACTTCTTTTTTCTTTTTAATTATTTTTTATGGGGAGCAACATTAGGGAAGATGTAATCATTCTTGATTTGAACCTAGAACCTTTCGACCAGCCTCACGTTTCAGAAGCAAAGTTGGCAAAGGCAAAACTAGTAGAACTGGGAGCACGTATTTGATAGTTAAGGCTCTAGGAATAGATTCTGATAACAAAAAGGCAGCAAGTGGTAGTGGCCGGAGCTGCCTCCTGAAGCGGCGGAGTGAAGCTGAGGACACCACTAGACGGAGCCCAGCCCCCGTCTTCCTCTCGGTCCCTCTTTCTTCCTTTTTCCCTCTCAGTCTCCCTTCCTCTGTCTCTACCGTTTGGGTTTAGTTTTTATTTTTATTTTTAATTTATTTAAATAAACGTTTTCCATAAAATTCAGAAATTAAAAAAACAAAAATTAAATATTAACTAAAGTGTAAAACGGCGTCATTTTGGCTAATTTAATGGTGCAATTTAACATATAGTAAACGGGGGACTGAATTGAGTGTAATTGAGACTTTGAGGACTAAAATGACAAAAGTCAAACTTAGAAGACTGAAATAACAAAATGTGAAACTTAGATGATGAGTTTTGCATTTTGACATTTCTTTTTTGTTTTGGTATGCAGATCTATATATATAGCGATTCAATGTTTAGTAGTAGTTTATTTGGCTTTAATGAGAATGGAAACTGCCTCATCATCTTTTTCCAAGTTCTTCTACTTCATCTTTTATTGAGCAATGGAAGTATGATGTTTTCCTCAGCTTTAGAGGCGAGGACGCCCGAAACAATTTTATGGATCATCTATTTACTGCTTTGACAGAGAAGGGAATTAACACTTTTAAAGATGATGAAAAACTTGAGAAAGGAAAATCTCTCCCACTAAAGCTATATTGAAAGCAATAAAAGAATCAAGATTTGCTATTGTCATTCTCTCAAAAGACTACCCATCTTCTACTTGGTACTTAGATGAACTTGCAAATATCATTGCATGTAAAAAAGATATTGAAATGACAGTTTTACCTGTTTTTCACTATGTTGATCCATCAGATGTTCGAAAACAAATGGGAACTTTTGCATAGGCAGTTGTTAAACATGAAGAAAATGAGGAAAAAACAAGGGTGGATAAATGGAGAGATGCTTTGAGATAGGTGGGCAACCTCGCCAGATGGCATTTAAAGGATACTAGGTAATTTATCCTGACATATTTGTTTCATTTAAATATTCAAATGACCCACTTTTTATATATAACTTTATTTGGAACCTTAAGCAAATCTATATACATGTTCCATTGTACTTCTTTCAATTTTTTCCTAAGCGGATCAATGCACATGTTTTTGTTTCAGTCAACAAAATTGAACTTTAAATATGAATCGTATTTTTTTGTCTAACTTATTGGTGGTTCAAACTCAACGGATTTCCTACTTTTTTAATTGCGAACCTGGGTCACTAGATATCCAAGAAAAGTAGAATGGATATCGGTCAACTTGAAATATGATGCATTCTAATATATTAACAAAGACCTAGTAGGAATATACTCTCGACTAGTGGAATTGGAGTCATGCTTAGCCCTAGGTTCAAAAGATGTCCGCTTTATAGGGATTTGGGCGATGGGAGGGATGAGTAAGACAACTCTTGCTAGAGTTGTTTATCATATAGTTTCTAAAGAATCTAAAGCTCATGGTTTTATTGAGGATGTTAGGGAAAAGTTTGAAAAATATGGTCTTGTTCCACTACAACAGAAAATTATTGATGAAGTTTTGAAGGAAAAGAATTTGAGAATAGAAGAAAAGTATGACGGAGTTCTCAAGATCGAGAATAGGTTATGTTGTAAAAGGATTCTTCTTGTTCTTGATGACGCTGATAAAATAAAACAATTAAAAATGTTAGCTGGTGAGCATAATTGGTTTGGTTGGAGGCACATCAAGTAGATAAAATATATGAAGTTAAAGGATTGAATGATGAAAATGCTCTTCAACTTTTTTCCTCGAAAGCTTTAAAAAAAAAAAAAGCATGTCCTTGATGATTATAGAGAGTTGTCTAACCATTTTTTGAATTATGCCGTTGGCCTTCCTTTAGCTCGTGAAGTTTTGGAAAAAGTACTATTGACTGGAAAATTGCGTTAGAGAGACTCCAAAAATTTCCAGACGAAGCAATTCTCCAAGTACTTGAAATAAGTTTTAATGGGCTCCAAAAATCATAGATGGAAATATTCGTGCATATTGCATGCTTTTTTAATAATCAAAAGAAAGATTATGTATCTGAAATACTAGATATTCTTGGCCTTTACCCTGTTATTGGACTTGCTGATAAGTCTCTCTTGAAAATTATGGATAATGATATAGTGTGGATGCATGACTTGCTTGAAGAAATGGGTAGGAACATAGTTCATCAAGAGTGCCTTGATAATCTTGGGAAGCGTAGTAGATTGTGGGATAACAAGGACATTGACAAAGTGTTAAAAAAAAAAAAAAAAAAAAAAAAGGCAAGAGGTTATTTAGAGAATTTGAGCTTATTCCCTACCTTCACGTTTAACAATTTGGAATTTGAATTGTAATGGTAATAATTAATTTCGCAATTCACCAATTCCTTCTTGATTATTAGGGGACAGGAGCACTTAAAGCCATGGATATTATGAGTG
This sequence comes from Quercus alba, assembly GCA_036321655.1. NCBI lineage: Eukaryota > Viridiplantae > Streptophyta > Magnoliopsida > Fagales > Fagaceae > Quercus > Quercus alba. The sequence continues at coordinate 8,678,070 of CM070304.1, read as the reverse complement.
CTTATAATGAACAACAAGATGTATGTTGGAACCCTAAGGCCTTTTCGAAGATGAACATTCTTAAATTTCTTAAAATTTGTGGTATTCTTCATGTCCCCACACAACTCCCTAATGATTTAAAAATTCTTGATTGGATTTTGTATCCATCAAAATCTTTGCAATCAAGTTTCCAGCTAGATGAGCTTGTTCAACTTTGTTTGCAACAAAGCAAAATTGAACAACTTTGGATTGGAATAAAGGTAAGTATCCTCCTAAAACTTTGCTTTTTAGATTACAATAAATGGACACTAGGAAGCTAATTATTCTAACAATTGTTTTTCTATAAACAGAGTTTTGACAAGTTGAAGTTCATTGACTTGACCGACTCCTAGGACTTGATTGTCACTCCAAACTTCATTGGAGTCCCAAATCTTGAGAAATTGGTTCTTGTAAGGTGTACAAATTTACACAAATTTCACCCATCCATAAGAATCCTTAAAAAACTTATTCATCTTAATTTACAAGATTGCGAAAGATTAATTCGTCTTCCAAGCAAGTGGAATGGAGTCCTGTGACTCTTAAACTTTCTAATTGCTCAAACCGCAAGGAAAATCCAAAATTTGTGGTAAACAAGAAATTCTTGCGGGAGATTCTTTTGGATCGCACCACTGTTGTGGAACTAATTAAAAACTTGCTAGAGAACCTATGTATAGTCAAAGGCCTAGAGGTGCTTGATTTGAGCAAAGCGGATATAGAAGAGTTGCCTTCATCAATTGAACATTTAACTAACCTTACTTCATTGACGCTAAGATATTGCATGAATCTTGTGTGCCTTCCTAACACCATTTGTGGTTTGAAGTTTCTTAATTCTATTGATCTTTTTGGATGCTTGAAATTTGGTAACTTGCCAAAGAACATAGGAAATGTAAAAGGTTTGGAGCTGCTAAATTTGTGTTGGACAGCCATAACAGAGGTTCCTTCTTCCATTGTTCTCCTTAAAAATCTGAAACATCTTTATATTTGTAGATGGAAGTTATCTGAATCGTATTCCCTGCTAACAAGTCTTGTGCTGATGGGCTTAGCATTGCCTACATTAATTTCAGCAAGTCATGTGAAGGCCATAATATGGCATCAGACCAGCTCATAATATGTTTCCATGCAAAGCGTTACTCAACCATTATTGTCTTCCTTATTAGGTATTCAATCTTTAACATATTTGCATCTTAGTGACCTCGATCTTTTGTCAATCCCAGATGACATTGGCTGCTTGTCCTCTTTAGAACACTTAAATCTAAGTGGAAATCTTTTTGTTTCCCTTCCTGAAAGCATGTCCCAACTCTCTAATCTTCAAAGACTCCATTTGGAGTGTTGTAGAAGGCTTCAATCATTGGGAAATGTTCCTTTAACTATTGATTTTGTAATTGCAAACCATTGTGGATCACTGAAGAGATTGCCAAAACTGCAATTTTATCCTTTTATGTCAGATCACTCCCACTTGAATTTCTAGTGTGTTAACTGCTTCAAATTGGCTGGCTATATTCAAAGTAGTGATGACATACTTCAGGTCTCTCTCTCTCTCTCTCTCTCTCATCTAAACATTAATTATGCTTTGTATATTTCAAGGACAATGTGGTAGACTACCAGACATCTTTGACATTATTATTCCTGGAAGTGAAATTCCAAAATGGTTTAACCATGAATTTGTGGGTCATGAATTGAAGGTACAAGTGCCTTATGGCTGTGATGAGCTGATGAGAATTGAATTGTGCGTCATTTTTTCAGTCCCAAAGGTTTCTCATACCTTTACAGATTTTCCACTTACATGTTGGATTAAAGTCAATGGATTTGAACAGGCATCACCAATACGCTCTTCTTTTAGGACAAAATATGGTAAAGTTAGATCACATCACCTTTGGCTGCTCTATTTGTCTCCTTGCTATTTCGACTCCCAATGGGGAGAAACTATTCGTCAAATTGATGTGAATGGATCCAATAAAATTGCAATTAGAATAAGTACTTCAAATAACTTGGAGGTGGCGAAAATTGGGATTCATTTGGTATACAAACAGCGTCTCTATGAGGATCTGGGTATAATCCATCTGATATTAATGATTCAACCTCCAAATGTACTCAAAATAAGCGAAGACGTGATGAGGATGATGGGTCTGGACCTTGTGGAGAAGGCTATTCTAATGACTAACCACTTCCTAAGGCTATTAGAGAATTTATTGACTTCTTTTCCAGTAAGTCATTATCATTACTCTTTCTATTACAATTTACAAGTCTTGATGTTCTCTTTATTTTGGGGAGGGAATCCAATGAAATGAAAGTGTGGCTTTTGAATTATTTTAGCATGATAACAAATTTAATTTGTCCTAGTTATATAATAGAGAATTTTTTTTTTTTTTTGTCTTTTTGTATTTCCCTTACTGGCATTTAAAAAAAAAAAAAAAAGTCATTGTATTGTGCTAGTTGTACCTTAGCATTACCTTTTGGCTTTCATATAGCCACATTCTCTCTCTCTCTCTCTTTTTTTTTTTTTTTTTTTTTTTTTTTTTTTTTTTTTTTTTTTAAATCAGCTTGAAATCAAATTTTCCTGTTGTCTTGTTTGTGCACTTTAATATGGTGGAAGGAGGAGATCAAACGTCCAAGAATCTTGAAGCCCATTGCGGTGGTAATTAAGAGGAATAGAAACCAAAGGCACGCTGAAGAATCAGCAAACCTGGGCTCTTGCTGAAGTTGTCAAGGACTCAAAATGGTCAGCTATTATTATTGATTAAATCATGTTCTTTTTTTTCTTTTTTTTTTGGTGACCTACAAATGCAATGCTCTGTTTAAACTTCTATATACAAATGCATATTGAAATTTCTCTTCCTTAGTATTAATATAATTGTTGTTTTGCTTTTTCTTCCACGGTTTGGTGTTTACTGTTCTCAGATTATGGCGTAACCTTTTCACCTGTACTTAGGGAATTCCCATTTGATGGTTCCTTTTGTTGAATTTGTGGAAATGACAATGTTAAAGTTGGGTTCACCTGAGCTGGAGATCAGTTTTACCATGGCCTGGCTGCTGTGGCATAATCTTGACAAAATTGGGTTAAGAGAAACTGCAAGTTCTGTCAAGACTTTGTGCAGCACCATGGTGGAAAGTTATTGATGAATCGAGCTGTTACATTTAGTCTTGATATTGAAATACATGACCTCATGGTGGACTGTTCCAATTTCAGGTTGATAGTTCCATTGAAGTTGAATGAAAGCTATTCGTTTGAGGCCAAGAAAGATATAAAAGTTCTCGCACTGCAGGTTGTTTTAAACAAATTTCTTCAGTTTTCGTGCAATATTAAAGAAGTGTAATCTAACAGCCCATGGTTTAGTGGGGTATGCAAAGGAGAATGAAGAGACCTCCTGTCTGGAGGACCGTCCTCTCTTTTTTCTTCCTTCTGTTACAGAAAATTTAAGTTAATTAAAATCAGTCTCTTTAGTTTCTTTTCATTTTACTTATCAAAAAACAAAAACAAAAAATTTATTATTATTTTTTAAAAGACAGTCCGATATACTAATGTTTTTTATATATTTTTTCCCCATGCAAACAGAACTGCTGGTTTTCAGAAATTGACTTTGGACCATGATTTTCATACCTGCATGTAATTGAAGTAGCATTAAATGAGCTGATATCCCACTTTGCCAGGTCTAACCTAATGAATGCTACTCTGAGAGTATTTTAGGACTTTGAAGCATCAACAAGAGAAGCATAGCCCTAATGTACTTCCATGACTCTGCACTTGAATAGGTACCAGGCTTTATCTGAAACGTTTTGAGGACTTTGATGCACCAACAAAATTTACTATAATAGATACAAGGTCATCTCATCTAACTGGCTTCCAAATACAGTTTTTCTTTCAAAACACTTGACACCCTTTCATTTGATCACTGGCAGCATCATCTATGACTCAAGTACCATTCTTCGGAATTAGGACTCTGTCTGGATTCCACCAATCATGCCATAGGAAAATGCTACGACTTTAACCCACTTCACACTTCAGTAACAGCTTAACAGTGCTTCTAAGATTTAGAATTTTCTTCCAACCTCAATAGCTGTCTTGAGGAATGTTAATACTACAGGAACTCATCTTTTAAAAGATTAGATTGAACCCAAGCTACCCAATTTGAGCCTGCCTTTGCAAAAAAATCCAATATATATCTCATTATGGCTGCTTTGTTCAATTCTTCCACTCTTCAAATCTAATCCACCTTCTCTCTTTTGCTTGTATACAATACCCCAGGCCCAGGATACTTAGCCCCTAGAGTTGAACCATTCTTTCCTTTCCAAAGTTAACCATTAAATTTATGTTCAAAAGCCTTGATAATCTACTTTGGCAATATGAAGATGCTGGACCAGTAAAGCAAAAGGCTATAAAGAACTGATTAAATCAACTGTAGCCATCCTGCAAGGGAAAGATTCCTTGCTGCCCAAGATTCAATTATGCTCTTATCATGAAGGGGCTTACATTTTTTTGCACCAAGTATACTAAAAATGAGAGGAACCCAGAGATATCTTACTGGTAGTGAGCCTTCTTTGAATTGCAAGAGCTCAAGAGTTAGCACATCTATATACTAGGAAAATAAAAAAAAAAAACTTGCAAATTAGTTTCTTATGTTTATAGTTGTATCTCGATTTCCATTCCCATCCAAGAAATGCAATATACTCATATCTTTATATGGTGGCAAGGTACAGTTCTCATCCCAATTGACATGAGAATCTTGAACAGTGAACCTCTCAAAGGAGCAACTAGGGGATGGTAGATGTGTTGTGGCTAGAGCAGAGATTATTGCCCATCTTTGGGAACTAAGGACATGTTTATTTAATTATTTATCCAAGGGAAGGGGGTAAGTAGAGAAGCTGGCAACACCACAACCAATATCCAAAACCTGAACTACCCCTGTAGAACAGATATCCCTCATCTCAGTTGTCACATTTCTCAACTTGAATTAACAACATTATTCACTTGTATATATGACCAAAACCAACATATTGACCCTGACACAAAATATAGAAGTCATAAATTCACACACCTACGAATACATATACATATACATACATATATGTACTATGAATGTAGGAAATGATAAGAAGTTGATGAGTTTGCATGACAACAAGCTTTATACCTATTCATTCACTATAAGACAAATCTTTAGCAATAGGCTAGGTGGAATCTTCATGGTATGAATCAAAATTATTAGGAGAAAAATGGACAAATTATTAGACTAAGATACCGGATATAATAGAGCAAATTATGTTAGCTTCCTTCTTCAAGCAGTCAACTCGCAAAACATGGATAATAGTTGCTGATATATAATAACATTAAATATTCCTTCAAACAAATAACATTAAGTAAAATTCTCATTTGCAATTTCTGAAGCAGGAAAGCTCCAGCATTGAACATGAGTACATGACAGTATATATTAATAGATGATTATCAACGTAGACAAAATGGAACTTGCAGTTGAAATTGAATTTTAGTGAAAAACGTGGATATCTTGTTTTGGTCACTTAAAAAAACAATAAGAAAAATACCATACATGCTAATAAGTAGTAGGAAAAATTAAATAATTATCAACAAAAAGTGACTTAAAATGTCAGTTTCAAACTATAATTCACATCTACACCCCTTTCATTGGACCACTTCTTTCCACTTTTTTGATATGTCAGTTATTCTTCCTTTCATTTTCCCTTTTTCCTCCCTCTCTTCCTGGGGAAGACATTATTTAGGACTATTGGTTTTCCAGCACCAGTTAGGCTTACATATCTTTACTCTTTAGTTGGCTGTTACTTTTTTTTGGTTGGGAGCATTTTTTTTTTTTGGGGGGTGTTGTGGGGGGGGGGGGGGGGGGGAGGGGAGTTGAACTGCTTATAGGGAAAGCATGACTAAATGGGCCATAAAACCAAATAAATGATATTTTTTCTAATTAGAAAATTCAATAAATTCATGCCATTAATGACTTCAAATTTACCTGTAAGATGAATCTTATTTTATGTAAATGACAAACAAAAGCAGTATCAAATGCTAACTACATAGCCAGTCATGCCACTAGAGAAAGCAAAAACATGTAAACAAAAGAGGGGTATGACAAACAATTGTCCCTTTGAACAGACTCAACCACCCCATGTATGCATAACACCACCTAGGAACCACCAAAGCTAGTTCACCCAAATTTGTCAATTCATGTATGATTCACATTGCTTCACCACAATCCCTGCTGGTTGGCCATTTATGGATTTCATATAATCTTATGGCAGAGGAATAAAGCAAAACAAGCGCGTCTCAGGTGGTCCTTTCTGCCAACTGCATGTTAAAATTAAGCTCGTCTGTCATTCAGCCCCCTCCTATTTAAACATGTGGATACCAAATCTAAACCAGGATAATGTCTCTGTTGGGGTATTAGAATGCACCACTCGCACTGAATTGATAAATTTAGGCAAATACTACCATACAAACTCCTGTATCATCTGACTTAAACATGCCAATATCTCATAAATCTCCTCTATTTGATGGTGTGATCTACTGCAGAAACAAATCCATGGATCATCCCTTTAGCCTCAATGCAACTCCACCCTGGTTTCTTCTTCAGATCCTTCTCATTCCGTTGTCCAAAACTTGCTGTAGATTACTCAACAGAGTATGATACCCAATATTATCAGGTTCCAATCCAAAAGCCTTTGTACTGTATATTCCCAAAGTTTGATATCTACATGGACTCTACAAGCTGCAAGAAAGAACCCCAAATCCTACTATCAGGAAAATCACCATTTTCAATATTAAGGCTGAGGCCTCTTTTAAGTTTTCCATATCGAGCCAAAAGATCCACAATGCAAGTGTAATGATCCAAATCATGTTGAATACCAAATATGCATTTCATGGAAATATAAACTTCACGCCCATCTCTGACAAGACCAGAGTGGTTACAAGCAGACAGTAAGCTCAAAAAGTGACACTGTTTGGTTTATTCTTTCCCCCCAGCATTAGATCAAAAAGTTTCAGGGCTTCAAAAAAAAAAAGCCCATGAGTTCCAAAAACTTCAATCATTGTTATACAGGTTACTAAATCTTTGACCAATATCTCTGACCCCACAAAGATGCCATTGGAGCCGCTTTGCACGGTGGTGGCAACCTTGAAATTTGGTGAGGAACCCAGTGATTTCCACAAGCTTTTCGCAGCATTCATTGACAATTTGGTTGGGCTTATAGTGGTGACGGCGGCAGATCAATGCTTGCTGGTTGGCCGTCAATGGAGAGGTATGGCTTGAGGTGGTGCTTACTGTTGGAGATCAAAGGCTGGGCGCACCGAAGTCTGGCAACATATGTGAGATTTGGGTAGCAAAATTTTGAGATTTGGTTTGTTTGATAATGGAATTGGAGGGATGGGTTTCATGGCTGCAACTACCATGGAAAGGCAACTCCCGCGTCTTTTTCCAGATTCCGGCGGCGCCTTTGTGGGGTAGGAAGTGGTGGCTCTTCCGTGACAGGAGCAGGAGTTTTTTATTCAATAGGATTTAATATTTTGTGAATGCTCTAAGATCTCTAGCACTGAAGACTTTAAAAAAAAACAAAAAACAAATCACATTTTACCTACTCAAACAATTCTTCATCTATTTTATTAACTTACTAATTAAAAGCCTATACTTTGCACAATTTTATCGTAACCTTATAGAATATATATTTTATAAGAGAAACAATAACCAAATAAATAATTATTATAATAACAAAAGGAATAAATTTTATTGGTATAACAACCGCCAAATTTAAAATGATAACACCTCAATAGAAAATTATTAGCTTGTAACTTACAAATTGTGCACTAATGAGACTTGTAGTTACATGAATCAATTTGTTTTTATCTGAATTTTGTATATAGTGAATCTATAATATTATTAGCTACAATAATATTAATGAGAAAAAAAATGATAGAAGTTGTTTTACATTTGGGAGATTGTTGTTTACCTCTTTGTATACTATATTTTCAGTGTATCCTTGTTTTTGTTTGTCATTGTTCTTTATTAAAAATTTTAGTCATTCATGCAATTGGTCGTGATTGAACACTCGACTTGGCAAGTCCTCGATTTTTGTTGATTGTCATAGCATGGAGAAAATGGGCAAATGCCCCTTTCAAAAGAAAAAATCCAGCATTTTGTCCCATTTCTTAAACTAATTAGGGAAATACCCTTCTTTTGAAACTTAATTTTCTTAAAATCGAGTTATAAAAAAAAAAAAAAAAAATTCTAGAGTCCTATAGTGGCGTTTTAAAGAGCCTACAATGACGTTTTAAGAACCTATAGTGGCATTTTGTAACTCAATCTCCATGACGTCGAGTTACATGCAATTTTTTTTTCTTTTTTTTTGCCTATAACTCGATTTCAAGGAGCTCGAGTTTCAAAACGCAACTATATGTCTTTAAAACGTCACTATAGGCTCCTTAAAAACGCCACTATACGATTTAACTCGATTTTGAGAAAATCGAGTTTCAAAAAATGGACATTTTCCTAATTAGTTTGGAAAATGAGACAAAATGCTGGATTGTTTTTTTAAAAAGGGCAAAGGCCAATTTTTTTAGTCATAGCATAACAAATTGTTTTCTTAATCTTAAAAAAATATTAATTATGATATATATTTTAACTATAATTTACATGCAATCATGCGAAGATTATCATTTTGAATGTTTTTTATTTGATAAAATCATATATGTTTAACCATATTAATCATATATGTGTAACAACGTATCACCATTGAATATCTCTTTGGCTACCAAGTCAAAAAGTAAAGTGATGTGTAATTCATGTATGGTATACAAATAATAACAAAATCATGTCTAACTAACTAACTAACTAACTAACCCTATATATATATATATATGTATATATATTATATTTTTTGGAGAAACATGTCTAAGCATATTTAATGATTGATTCTCAAACCATAACCATATAAATTGAATAAAATTTAAGAAAATTAGGTTAAACAAAAGACAAAAAATACACAAGACCTATTAAAAAAATTAGAGTAAACAAATATATAGTTGTAGGTAGAAGAATAAAATTCAATGGAAATCAAAATACATCCACACTCATCAATTTTTTTTTTTTTTTTTTTTTTTTTTTGAGAAAGATCCACACTCATCAATTAAGTTTGTATATACATTCTCAAAAAAAAAAAAAAAAAAGTTTGGATATAACTGTTTTTTTGTTTATATTTGTTGCAATGATTAATGACATAACAGACTTTTTTCTTTTTTCTTTTTTGTAAACATACAAAGATTCAAATAATTTTAACCACATAAAATTGAAAACTATATCCATCAATTTGAATTTAAAATTGCTTGTGAATTCAAAAAAATCCGTATCTTAAATGTTCAATCATGAACGTGACTTTTAAGAGCAACCGCATCAGTGTGTCTAAAAGATTCCGTCTATTTTACACAAAATACTTACTTTTTCTATTTTACACCATCACTTTTACAAAACACTCACACCAGTTTATCTATTATACACACATTTTTATTAAAATAGTATTTTTCCTTATTTTTTTTATTATTTCCCACCTACCCCACCTAACCCTTCTTTTTTCTCTGAATACACCCCCTTTCCCTCCTTCTTCTTCTTATTCTTATCTCTATCTCCGCCGCTCTTTCTTCTCTTCATTTTTTTTTTTTTTTTTTGAGAATCTTTTTCTTTCCTCTTCTTCTTTTACAATTTGGGTTTTATACTTTTATTATAGATGATGATTTTGGGTTGGGTTTGATTAAGGACAGGGATTTTGGGCGGAGAAAGCAAAAATTTTGGGTAGAGAAAATGGTGATTTTGGCATCTTCTTCAGCATCTTCTTCTTTCTTTCTTCTTCTTCTCCTTCTTCTTCTTCTCCTTCTTCTTTTTTCAATTTCGGTTTGATTATTTATATGAATTTGTATATGGATTTGATGAATTTGGATCTAGATTTTGATGATTTTATGGTGTGTCCATGTTGTTGTGGTGGTGGTTGGCGGTACTGTGTTGCAGTGGTGGTGGTTAGCGGTGCTGGGTTGTTGTGATGGTCGGCTGCTTCTTCTTCTTCTTGGCATTGATGAGTGGGTGAGAGAGGGTCTGATAAGGCAAGAGAGAAGAAAGAGAAAAAAATATTAAAAAAATATATAGAAGAGCTACAGTAACCGTGTAAATTAACCGTGCAAATTTACACAGTTACTGTAGCTCATGAAAATTTTTAGAAGACTTTACACAATTTTACATGAGCTGATGTGGGAGGTTTTTTGACCAAAATGTGTAAAATGGAGGAGTTTTTGTATTATAGAAGACTATCCACCAACTGATGTGGATGCTCTAATGCATCTACAATACAAAAGAAGTATCACTGTCTCACCAATAAACATTATTCTTGGTTATTAAAAAAAAAAAAAGATGAACATGATTCTTGCTTTCTCCAAATTGGCCTGAACAAAAGAAATTATATATATATATATATATATTAACCATCTTCTCTCACTGGCTCACTACGTTACTCTTTCTTTTATTTTTCATTATTCCTGCGATACTCTTTGACTGCTCTCTCTCTAATTACCTCACACGCATGTCTTTATTTATTATTTGTCTCAATTTATATAACAAAATAAAAGCAACCGTTACTTGGTAGGTAGAGGATATAGGAAGCCATCTGTCACCCCAGACTCGCACCTTTGCCCCATTTCCTATCCTCCAACGACTACCTTTTTTGACAATCTGCTGTGCAGAGAATATGCTTCTCCAAGCATAAGACGGCTTTGCTCCTAAAGATGCAGAAAGGAAGTCTCCATGAGGAAGATATTTTGCTCGGAAAACACAGTGGAACAGAGAATTGGTGCAAGTTTGGAGCCGCCACCCTTGCTTGGCTAGCAGAGCCAAGTTGAATGCTTTTAGATCCCTGAAGCCCAATCCACCACATTCCTTCGGTGTGCACATCTTCTCCCAGCTAAGCCAAGCCATCTTGTCCACACCATTATTTTGTCCCCACCAAAATTTCCGAACCATTCCAGCTAGCTCATCACATAGTAGTCACATCGTGTCCAGAAGTTGGCTCTGATGTGCTAGTGACCACCCTTATTGACCACCAGAAAGGAGAGTGGAATCTGGAGGCTCTTCAGCGCATTCTCATGCCTTTGGATGTAGAGTCTATTCTATCCATTGCTCTGAGTCCAACTCTGCCTGAAGACTGTTTTATATGGGCTCTTACCTCTTCCAGAAAATTTTCGGTGAAGTCAGCTTATAAGGTTGATTTGCAAGAAAGGAGTGAGCAATCATCTGAGGAAAGCTCTAATGCTACGTGTATGAAAGAATTCTAGAAATTCATTTGGCGCTTGCGGGTCCCAAACAAAATCCAAAATTTCACGTGGCAGGCATGCAGAAATATCTTGCCCATGAAAGCTAACATGTACCGTTGTCAAGTAACTCAGGACAGCAGATGTGAGGTGTGTGAAAATGCTGAGGAAACAACAGGACACGTGCTTTGGCAGTGTCGTCGTGCTAAGGAGGTGTGGAATGAGCTGGGTCTTGCAAAAGATCACGTCATGGATAGCTGCCCCGAATTCTTGGATCTGCTGTGGTATGGTCGAAATGTAAAAAGTGGTCGAAGGAGGATATCGGGTTGATGGTCACGACGGCGTGGGGTATTTGGACAAACCGAAATGAGGTCTGGCATGGGAGGAGTAGAAAGCCAGCCACTGTTCTTGCTCGGTGGACAAAAAATTACTTGGAGGAGTATTTAACAGCCAACCATGAAGTTCGGCCTTACCGTGAATCTGTGGAAGTAGTGTGGCAGCTCCCTAAACCACCCTGGTACAAGGCGAACATGGACGGTGTGACTTTTGAACAACAGAAGGAGGCCGGTATCAGAGTTGTTATCTGAGATCACCATGGTGTAGTTGTGGCGGCGTTGAGTAAGAAGTTGACAGCTCCACTGGGTGCTCTCGAGACGGAAGCTAAGGCCATGGAAGAAGCAGTTGAGTTTGCTTGGAATATGGGAATCACGGATTGTGTGTTTGAGAGTGATGCGCAAATAGTAACGACTGCCATGCTTCGCCTCACTGAACCACCTTCGTCCATTGCAAATATCATAACTGGTGTCGTGTCCCATCTTCACAAGCTTCAATCTGTCTAGTTCAGTCATGTACCGCGCACTGGAAACAAAGTAGCCCACACGTTGGCACAATATGCCAGAGGTGTGTCATCCTTGCATGCATGGGTAGAAGAAACACCAAGTTGTATTGAAAACCTGGTGACCCAGGATGTAACGTTTTTGTCATGTTATGAATAAAGTTTCTTTATTTCACATCAAAAAAATAAAAAATAAAAGCAACCGTTTAAAAAAAAAAAAAAAAAACCGCTTTATCTTTACCTCCCATATAAATTCACTTGGGACTCCTATCCCTTTTTGAAATAGAATAAATAAGTGGGCCTCTATGTGTTTGTTTTCTTATCAATTTCACCATTTGTTCCAGAAAAGAGTTTATAAGATACACCACTACTAAAATTACAACGTAACTGAATACAAAAATGAGTTGATTTTTAAATTTTTCCACGATGCCTATTTTTTAACTATATATATTAGTTGAAAGCTCATGCATTATACGGATTTGTTTTGCTCATAAACATATAAAATATATAATTTTATGAAGAAAAAAAAAAGTATTACATAATTTATATGAACTATCTAATATATGTATACACACTCCACATTGAAAAAGTTGATAAAAACAAAAAGTCTAATATTAGTTTAACTTGTGGATGTGTGAAGCTGAATTCTAAATCTAAAGAATAAGTGTTAAGATTTTTATCAACTAAGAAATTATAGGAGAAGAAGATAAGAACAAAAAAGAAATTGTATTTTTTCTGAAAAAATAGAGTTTAGATTGTAATCAAATTGGGAGTTGAGACTTTTATCAACTTAGAAATTAATGACGAAAAAGATAAGAACAAAATAATAATAATATCTTTAGATCCGTTTGGATTGAGGGAGAGGGAGGGGGAGTAGAGTAGAGTAGAGTATATTTAGCACAAAATTAGCTTATTTTTACTCAACTCTACTCTACTCCCCTCCTTCCCTCCTCTATCCAAATAGGCCATAAAAATCTATAAAAATTTATGTAATTTGGTGAAGCCACTTAGCGCAATCATGGCTTCTAAGCCTAATTTTTATTATATAGTATATGATATGATTTCGCAACTCAGCCAACATTCAAGTTTCTAAAGTTTCTGATGGTTAAAGAAGAATTTGGAATTCAATCTCCGCCTACACCAATCTTGGTTTGATAATAATGAGTTATCATCAGGAGCAGATGTTATAAGTTAAAACACACTAATATATATATATATATATATAAACCAACCATCAAATAATAATATAATATACACTTCATACTTCTCTCTCTTCTTCTCTCTCCATCAAACCCATGACCAGCAAACAAAAAAAAAAAAAAAAAAACCACAACACCAACCACCACCACCACCAAACCACAACAACCCACTAATCACTAGCCACCACCACCACTGCAGCATTAACACATCACAATTCCAAAAATTTCAACAAAATTTCCATACCCACAGAATCACACTCAACCACCAAGATCCACACCCATTGCCACTGTCAAACCTACCATCGAATCGCTAGCCACCACTGCTAATCAAACACCACGATCCAAAACCGATCTTCAAAACCTAAAAACATCCATCAAACCTAAGACTCACACGACCACACGGGGTTGTGGCTTGATAATAGGAGTTATTGTCCCAACACCTAGAAAGGAGCGATTCGAGCGATAGCCCTAGCAAAACTCGTGTGGTACATGTGGAATTACTCATTTTTGTCACTTGGCATGGGGTCGATGAGCCCACACCGGAGACCCCCTTTTTTTATTCAGCAAAAAAAAAAAACCTACAACCCACACGATGTAAACATCAATCAAATAACATTGTTCTATGATACTTTTGTAAATATGTTAAAAATTGTAGGTTCCACCTGATTATACCACATAAGGGAACTTTCTCTCTTTAAATAAAATAATAATACTTTTATTGTACTTGTCAGTTTTTAAAAAAAAAAAACACATACACATACTAAACACAGAATTATGTTTTTTCACAATTTAAAATATGTTGTTTGAAACATATTACCGAACATATTTTTTACATTATGAATACTTTAAACATGTGTTTTCACAACATTTGTTCTATGATACTTTTTTTTTTTATGGGCTTGTTCTATGATACTTTAAACACATTTTTTGCATTATGAATTTTTCAAGTTTTAAATAAACATTATTCTATGATACTTTTGTAAATATGTTAAAATTGTAGGTCCCACGTGATTAGACCACACGAATGAACTTTCTCTCTTAAAATAAAATAATAATACTTTTATTGTACTTGTTAGCTTTTAAAAAAAAAAAAAAACTCATTCACATACCAAACACACAATTATATTTTTTCATAATTTAAAATATGTTATTTGAAACATACTAAACACCTTTTTTGCGCTATAAATACTTTAAACACGTATTTTCACAATACTTTCTAAATTATAGTTTTTATATCATTTGGAATAATAATACTTGAAATCTGCTACCAAACAAGCCTAATGCAATTCATTTATAATGTTTACTTTTAATATCAGCCTTTGATCAAAGTGGTTTAAAAAAAAAAAAAAAAAAGTTAGAAGAAATAAAAGATGAAAAAGTCGAAACTTTTTTAATTTGATTTAAGGGTATTGCACGGGTGCAACAGCCCAGCTGTCGCTCCTGATCCAAATCCCAAAACAAGCTATACACCGGGTGAAAAAGCAGTAGGATAATAACTTAACTCGTTTAGAAGAAAATATGAAAAGAAGTTATAGTATCTGTTAAAAAAAAAAAAAAAAAAAAGAGTGAGAATTTCGCTGCTCACGCAATAGAAGTCCAGAACTTTCAGCGCCACTTTCAAAAAAGAAGAAAAAAAAGAAGAAGAAGAGAACTTTCGCTTTTGTGAGTTAAAATAAAAGTTGAGCGCTTTTTGGTTTTTGGCTCTATTCTCTGCTGATAGGCAAAAACGCAGTCTGCTTCCATCACAAGAGAGAGAAAGAGAAGAAAGAAGGTTGGAGAGAAAGGTTCTGAGTTGGTTTGTTCGAGGTTTAGATGATAAAAGGGGGATTTTTTTTTTTTCGAAATTTCGGCCCAACAGAGGGGCAGGTAATATCTCTTCCATGAATCTATAATTTAATTAATTCCTTACAAATTTACATTTCTGAATTTCGACTATGTTAAATTTATATTTCTTCTCAACGAGTGTATATGTATTGTTCGTGATGTTCTCTTGGGCTTGCATGCTTTTTCCTTTTGGTTTTGCAGTTAAAAGAACTAAACTTTAAACTGTGGAGTGCTGATGGGTTTTGGGCTTTGATTATCTTACGCTCATTTTGATTTTTGAGCTGGGCACCTTCTTCTCAATTTATTTACTGAACCCTCTCTTAAAAAATTATAATTTGACTGCCCTCTACAGTTCAGAGTTTTATGGGTTTTGTAAAAATATGAGTATTTGGAAATTATGAATCTTCTGATTTTTAGATTGACGATGAAGGAAAAAGTTAATGAAGAAGGGAAAACAGTTAAGACCAACTCCTCTTGCCTGTGATTTGAAAATTCAAGGTACGATGACGAGTGTCTATGAAGTGTTTGTATAAATGTTCAAATAAGTGTACGTGCAGCAGAATATGTGAGTTGTTTTGTATTATATAATTTCTTGCTTATGTTAATTTTGTTTAGTGTTTTTTTTTTTTTTTTTGGTTTGATTCGGTTAGATCTGTTTTGTGTTTGTGGATATGTTGTGAATGAGCAAGTTGGTTTTGCTTGATTTTGATTTCAATTGGAGCTAAAAGCATGATTTGCTGGTGAAGATAGAGATATGGAGTGAGAGAGGGACTATATTTTGTTTATAGATGAAGAGCTCTCAAGATAAGGTTTACATGGGCTCTCAACTCGAGCGGCCACACTTCTTTTGCTCAAAATTGCATTGGATTGTTGATTTTTAGTTTATGATATTTGATTGGTAGCTGAGAAATGTATATATTTATAGAAAAAGGGAAAAGTTTGAAAATTTGCAACTTATTTGGGGCTTAAATCTGTTTTTTTTTCTTCCCTTTTTTTCTTTTTGTGATTTAAACTTTCATTGCTATTTGGGTATTGATTCTTAGTCTCTATACTCTGTTGTTGTTGCTTTACAGTTTCAAAGAAAACATCAAAGGCCTCCAGAATTCCTCACAATCTAGGTAATTCTTTTTTCCATTTCTCTTGCATTGAATTTTTTTTCCTTTGTTCTCTTACAATGTTTTTGAATATTTGTGTCATTATCCCTATGAATCTATGGTTGATGCATTTTTCCAGAATGTGTTGGGTATTGAAAGATCTGAGAAGGTTAACATTACTAATTGGGTATTGATTTTTAGGGGATAACATTCTTTGTACTATAATGTTGGGTTTTTCTTTCTTGGGTTCGCTCTCTCCGAATCTTTGTGATTTATGTATCTTTGAGATGATTTTTCAAATTTTGTTCTTGCTTTTGGTATTTAAATTTTGTGTACGTGATTCATGAATAAAAATATGCCTTCATGTTTTATTGAACCTTGAGAATAATATGAATTATTATTATTAATAGTTTGGTCTTGAGAAGTTGAGCTGATTTAAAATATTGAATTATGAGTGTTACCAAAGAGCTCGATGCCAAGCACAACAAGGTTCAATTCTTTTTCCTCAAGACCCCAAAATTCAATAAAATGTTATACTCAAAAATTAACTTGGATAAGTAATCTTTAAGCTCTTTGGTGGATTTTGATCTATGAGTAGTTCTGTGTTGATAGAAACTTAATTAGAGTGCGATAGAGAGCTTTGGGGAGGAAGTGATGGGGACAAGGCTGAAGTATTTATGGCTATGTTGAAGGTAACCATGGATTTGGTAATAGATCTGAATATTTTGAAACTTTATTTTTTGGGACGCTAATTTGTTTTATTTGTGAAAATGGTTCTCTTGTGCTAAAAATTTGGACTTTGTGCATGCAAAAATAGATGCTCATTGAGGATGTGTTGGAGAAACTCTTAGGTTTCTTCATAAAATTAGACAATTGATCTTGATCAGGATGACACATCTACCTTTAATTTTTGCTTAGCAATATGATCATTGTTTAATAGTTTATCTTCATAGCTAACCCTAACTAATCTTTTGAGGATCCATAATTGATTCCAAAATTTGGGATTAAGGCTTTGTTATTGTTGTTGTTGTAGATGTTTATATTGCAAATTCTGAATGAATATTGAGAAAATGATCCTATATTAGTTTTATGAGACGAAGTTAAAATATATTTTTTTTAATAAGTAAGACAAAGGCAAAATGTCATTGTCATTTAGGTTCCTTTTACATATTACATTTATGGATAATTAACTTAGATTTGTTTATGTTTCTTTGAAATGCAGTGGCTGAACAATTTGTGCTGGTAGAGATATAATGGATGGCTCTCATCTAAAAATACAAATTATAGACTCTAGATTTTGCTTTTAGCATTGCATAACAGAATGCTCTTTAAAATAATTTTGTTGCTAATAAATTTTTTTTCTCATTGTAAATGTTTAAGAGCAATTTTGCTTTTTATTAAAGCAACCCATGATAGAATAACTATGAACATTCTTTGATAATGTTTTAGTGTTTTTCACGTGCCTTGCATGTTCATCAAAACTAGTAGTATTAAAAAGATCAGTGGGAGTTTCTTGTAATTTTACCTAAAAGGAGCACTAAAATTTCAGTCCTCTTTCATTACTTCCAAATTTCTAGCTCCTCTCCAAACTCTCTCCTCAATCTTCTCTTTCTCTTTTCATTTGCAAATTTCAGATTGGATTTTTGCTCACTCCGATTCAACGCATTTCCAAAACGACGCAAGTCAGGTTAGGGATCAAGTTATTTCTTCTTCCCTAATTTATTTCTTTTTAATCGTTTTTTGATTCTAAACTTCTAATTTATTATTATTTGTTTTTTTGGTTTTTTTAAATTTTTCATGCAGATCTATTTTTTCTAATGGCTTTAATGGACATGGAAACAGACTCATCAACTTTCCCAAGTTCTTCTGTTGCCCGATGTTAGTATGATGTCTTTCTTAGTTTCAGAGGCGAGGACACCTGCTACAAGTTTATGGGTCATCTATATGATGCTTTGACACAGAAAGGCATTATCACCTATAAGGAAAAACTTGAGAGAGGAAAAGCCATTTCAGCAGAGCTTTTGAAAGCAATTGAAGAATCGAAATTTGCTGTCCTCATTCTCTCAGAAAACTATGCATCTTCAACTTGGTGCTTAGATGAACTTGCAAAGATCATTAGCTGCAAAAAAGAGATGGGAATGATAGTTCTGCCTATTTTTCACTATGTGGAACAATCCGATGTACGGAAACAAATGGGAACTTTTGCACAGGCATTTGTTAAACATGAAGAAAAGGAGAGCAAAGAGAGGGTGGAGAAATGGAGAGATGCTTTGACACAAGCGGGCAACCTTCGCGGATGGCATTTAAAGGATTATTGGTATTTTAACTTTGACTTATTTATTTCTTTAAATATTCAGATGACCCATTTTATATATGTAACTTTATTTGGAACCTTAAGCAAATTTACATACATGTTTATTCTACTTCTTTTAATTTTCTCTCGAGCAAATCAATTTACATATTTTTGTTTCAGTCACTTGAATTGAATATCAAATATATTCTGTGTGACCAATTGGTGACTGAAACTCAATGCATATTATACTTTATTCATTGTAGGTCTGAGATAGAAGACATCAAAGACATCGTAGGATGGATATCGCTTCACTTGAAATATGATGCATTCCCATACATTACCGAGGACCTAGTAGGAATATACTCTCGAATGGTGGAATTTGAGTTGTATTTAGCTATAGGGTCAAACGATGTTTGCTTTATAGGGATTTGGGGGATGGGGGGAATGGGTAGGACAACTCTTGCTAGAGTTGTTTATTATATGGTCTCTAAAAAATTTGAAGCTTGTAGTTTTATTGAGGATGTTAGGGAAAAATCTGAAAAAGATGGATTACTTTCACTACAACAGAAAATTATTTCTGATATTTTGATGGAAGCAGATTTGAAAATAAGAGATCAGTATGATGGAGTTCTCAACATCAAGAATAGGTTATCTCATAAAAGGATTCTACTTGTTCTTGATGACATAGATGTACTCGACAAATTAAACATGTTAGCTGGGGAGCATGATTGGTTTGGTTCAGATAGTAGAATTATCATAACAACAAGAGATGTGCATGTGTTGGAGGCACATGGCGTAGATAGAATATATGAAGTTCAAGGATTGAATGAGGAAGATGCAGTTCAACTTTTTTGCTCGAAAGCTTTTAAAAAAAAGCATGTCCTTGATGATTATTTAGAGTTGTCTAACCAGTTTTTGAAATATTCTAGTGGCCTTCCTTTAGCTCTTGAGGTGTTGGGTTCTTTTTTGTTTGGAAAAAGTACCATTGAATGGAAAATTGCATTGGATAGACTCAAAGAATTTCCCGAGGAGGCAATTCTCAGAGTACTTAGAATAAGTTTTAATGGACTCCAAAAACCACTGAAGGAAATATTCTTGCATATTGCATGTTTTTTTAATCATGAGAAGAAAGATCATGTAGTAGAAAAACTAGATGGTCTTGGCCTTTACCTTGGTATTGGATTGAAGGAACTCATTGATAAATCTCTCTTGAAAATTATGGATGACAATATAGTGTGGATGCATGAATTACTTGAAGAAATGGGTAGGAACATAGTTTCTCAAGAGTGTCCTGATGATCCTGGAAAGCGTAGTAGATTGTGGCATTTTGAGGGCATTGACAAAGTGTTAAGAAAAAATAAGGTAAGAGGTTATTTAGAGAATTTGAGCTCATTCCCTTCCTTCATGTTCAACAAATTTGAGATTTAAATTGTTTATACTAATAATATATTTTGCAAATCACCAATTTCTTCTTGATTATTAGGGAATAGAGGCAATTCAAGCCATAGATATTCGGGATACTAATAATGAAGAACGAGAGGCACGTTGGAATCCTAAGGCCTTTTTTTTTTTTTTTGATAAGTAAGAATGTTATATATACGAATGGCTACTCTATGCATAAAAAAACATAGAGTAAACCCAGAAAGTACAAGGAGGAAACAACGAAAAAGCAAAAAAGAAAACCAAACCACAAATTAGTTACAAAGAGAGAGAGATAATGAAAGAAGGGAGAGAATCACTAGTCGTGAGTCCTCAAGCCCGAGACCAATCAAAGAGAGTCCCACTAAAAGAAGCCAGCATCTGATCACCGGAGCTAATCAAATCCTCAAAAGTCCGCCAATTCCGTTCCTTCCAAATACACCAAAAGATGCACAACGGAACTAAATTCCATATCTGAGACGAGTATTTCCCCAACCAATTCCACTAGCCAAAAAGAAAATCTGGGATCGAACTAGGTACAACCCAAGACAAGCCAAAAGTTATAAAGACAAAGCTCCATAACCGATAAGCCATCTCACAATGAAGAAGTAAATGATCTACCAACTCTCCACAATGTCTACACATAATGCACCAGTCCACAAAATGCACCAGTCTCCTCAATCTTAGGTTATCATCCATTAGGATCTTATTCCAAGCTACACACCAAACAAAAAAGGAGACTCGCCTAGGGGCCTTTACTTTCCAAATAGCTTTCCACGGAAAAACAATTGAAGGAGAATTCCTTAATTTGTTATAATATGACCGGATATCAAAATTTCCATTAACCTTCAACTTCCACCTCATCCGGTCTCCCACATCCATAGGAGGAGTATTAACTCCCAACATACAAAGAAAATGCAGCCCTTCCTCCATCTCCCAATCATTAAATTCTCGAATAAAACGAACATCCCAAGTTCGTCTATCCTCCTCTCTTTGCCTTGACAAGGAGGCTTCAATAGATATCTCCTTATCAATAGCAATACCATACAACCTTGGGAAGGCCAAGTGAAAAGGTTGACCCCCACACCACCCATCCTGCCAAAACCTCACTCTGTTCCCCAACCCAACAACAAATTGACAATTTTTACTAAAATCCTCCCAACCCATGCGAATGCCTCTCCACAAACCACACCCATGAACTCCCCTACCCAGTTTTGAGGTCCACCCCTCCCACTCTTCCCCATATTTTGAAGCCACCACCCTCCTCCATAGCCGATCATCTTCCTTCCCAAACCGCCACAACCATTTCCCCAATAAGGCCTTATTAAAAGTAGTAAGTTTCCTTATCCCCAAACCACCATTAGCTATAGGCGCACAAACTTTGTCCCATCCTACTAGATGAGTTCTGCTATCGCCCAAGAAAATCCCTTTGTAGCTTTTCAATTCTATTAGCCACATGAGTAGGAATTGTGAATAGCGCTAGAAAATAGGTAGGAAGACTAGATAATGTACTCTTTAGTAACATCAATCGACCCCCCTTAGACAAATACAACTTCTTCCACCCGGCTAATCTCTGCTCAAATTTTTCCAGAATAGGATTCCAAATTGAAGGGGAATTATGTGAAGCCCCTAAAGGCATGCCAAGATAAGACATAGGTAACTTTCCGACTTTACAACCCAAAATTTCAGCAAGGACATGCACATCATCAACCACCCCTATTGGAACCATTTCACTCTTATGCACATTAACCTTCAAACCTGTTACCGCCTGCAAACTAAGTAACAACAACCGAATATGAAGGATTTGCTCCACATTCGCATCACAAAATAGGATAGTATCGCCTGCAAACAGTAGATGTGTAACACATTCCCCACCACCCCTCCTACCTTCAACTTTAAAGCCACGAATCAAACCGGCTTCCTCCACTCTTCTCAACATCCTACTAAACACCTCCATCATAATCAAAAACAGCATAGGAGATAGCGGATCCCCTTGTCTTAAACCTCTTGAACTATCAAAGAAATCAGCTGGAGACCCATTAATCAATACAGAGAACTGAACTGTGGATATACAAGTACGGATCCATTTACACCACTTCACTCCAAAGCCCATTCTATGCAACAAATTCAACAAAGTCTCCCAATTCACATGATCGTAGGCTTTCTCAATATCAAGTTTACAAATGACTCCAGGAACCCTACTCTTCCCTCGACTATCCACACACTCATTCGCAATAAGAACCGAGTCAAGAATTTGTCTCCCCCCCCCACAAAGCTATTCTGAGACTCAGAGATCAACTGATCTAAAACCACTCTTAATCGATTTGCCAAAACCTTAGACAAGATTTTATACACACTCCCCACCAAGCTAATAGGTCGGAAATCTCTAATATTAGAGGCATCATTCTTTTTAGGAATTAATGCAATGAAGGTAGCATTAAGGGATTTTTCGAACTTATAATGTTGAAAAAACTCTTCAAAGACCGCTAAGACGTCTTTCTCCACTACTCTCCAACAGAGATGATAAAAAGCCATAGTAAACCCATCCGGACCTGGAGCTTTGTCCCCTTCCAAATCACGTACAACTTGAAGTATCTCCTCCCTCTCAAACTTCCTTTCAAGCCAAACCCTCTCCACATCCCCAATACGATCAAATTCCAAACCCTCCACAAAAGGCCTCCAACCCTCAGTCTCTTTGTACAAAGTTTTATAAAATTGTATTACCTAATTAGACACCTCGGATTCCTCCTCAAAAACCACCCCATCCACCTCCAAAGTCCTTAGATGATTAAACCTTCTATGAGAATTAGCCATTTTGTGAAAAAACTTGGTGTTATTATCCCCTTCCTTGATACATAACATCTTAGATTTTTGTCTCCAGGAAATTTCTTCCAAAGAAAGAAGATGTTCCACCTGGGACCTCAAAGCTACCCTATGGCCTTTCTCCCCATCAGTGAGACCAAAGTCCCCCTCCTTGGCGTCTAATTTTTTTAGTTCCTCCAATAATTGTTTCTTCTGACGCTCTACATTACCAAACTCTCGGCGATTCCATTGCACAATATCCTTTTTTAGAGCCTTCAATTTTTTTGCAAGCACGAAACTAGGTGTACCCACAAAAGAATGCCGATTCCACCAAAATTGAACTCTATCCACAAATCCCTCCGTCTTCAACCACATATTTTCAAATCTGAACGGACTTTTCCCCCTTGCCATTTCCCCTGCCTCCAAAAGAATTGGACTGTGATCTGAGATAGGACGTGGTAAAATCCTTTGAAGAACATCAGGGAAGTGGTCCTCCCAATCTGGAGTGACTAATGCTCTATCAATCCTAGACATCGCTGGTTGATCAGTGCCACTGGACCATGTGTATCTACCTCCGTCTAAAGGAAAATCTACCAAGTTAAGATCCTCAATAAATTCAGAGAATTTTTCCATAGCCAATGTCAAACGTGCCTCACCCCTACGCTCACTAGGAAAGCGAACAATATTAAAATCCCCAAAGCAACACCACGTTAACCTCCAATACTGCTGAATATCCCCCAACTCATCCCACATGTGACTCCTCTCAACATTCTCATTTGGGCCATAAACCCCTGAGCATGCCCATATAAAACCGTCCCCCACCCCTTGCCACTTAATCGAAACTGAGTAAATGCCGACCATAACCTCTACCTTCTCCAAAACCCTTTTATCCCACATAAGCAAGATAACACTAGCAGTCCGATCAGCCTCCAAAATAGCCCAATCCACATATGGACAACCTCACAAACTACAAACCAACTGTCTATTCATGCTAGCAATTTTCGTCTCTTGTAAACAAACAACATCGCACTTCCACTCCCGCAACAAATTCTTCACCACAAGTCGTTTTTGAGGATCATTTAAACCTCTAACATTCCACGAAATCATTTTTATCTTCATAGACACTAAACTATCCCCAACTAATGACACCAACACAAAACCATCCTTTATCTCCTCTCATAATTCACCGAGCATATCAAGTTTTGCAACTCTCTACGTCCCTTGTTTTTGGACTTAGCCACTTTTTTACTACCCATTTCTCTCCTGTGTAACACATTGGCGGCTTCCATCTCAGTTTCTAGCCTCTGTAAGAGAGCAATGCACAACTTCTCATGTCGATTCGTTGACAACCCAACCAATTTACTGAACCCAGGAATTCTGTGCTTCACCCAACTAGAAATATCTAACTTATTCTCAATACTCAATACCTCAGTGGCCTCCTCCAATTCTTCCAAATTTGTTGACACACCCGGATCAATGATTTGCAGAGGTAAACAATCTGACACTTCATTTTCACCAAAACCCACAGAAAAATCAACTGCATCCCTTGCAAGCACAACCTCCCTAGGAAAGCTTGAAAGCTCCTTACTAGAGAAAGTATTAACCTCCTGACCTGATACTCCGAAACCCATCGACCCAGCTCGTAGAAACTCCAGAAACTGATCGGGAAAAGGAGTTCCGATCCATCTCGGCACAAAATCGAGAATTACTAACCTCTTAGCTTCAGAAATCAACCCACCCGACAACTCAATATGACCCAACAAACTGTTACGATCAGAACTGAGCCTGAAACCCAGCTTCAGAAGAATCCCGGTACACCCCAACTCTTCCACCGGCGAAACCCAACACTGAGGAACAGACAAAACTCCTTCTGCTTGCTTTTGTACCGGATCCTCTGAGGGCAACACCTTCGTCGGCTCCAGCGAGAGGCATGTCGGAGCTAAGGGTGGTGAACCCAGCTCACGAGTGGCCTTGACCACTTCCGCTACCGATATCGGCAAGGTGGGGTGCTGGGTGATCCAGCTCGGGCTCACCTGGACGCAAGACCCACTCCCGCCGTGGACTTCCGGTGCCGATATGGGTGAGCTCGAGCTCAAGTCAGCCACCGGAGCCATCGCCGTCCTCCGTGTCGGTAGAAAATCAATCGTCGAGCTCGCAGGTAGCACACTAGCTCTCATACCATCTGATGTGGAGCTCGGGCCTGATGTGTTTGCCTGAGCCTTACCACCTTCCACAAATGGGCCTGTAGAACTTGGGCTGGGTTTATTATTAGATTGCTTGGAGCAAGCCCCTTCCTCAAAAGAAAAAGGGCTAGGCAATAGTGGGCCTGAGCAGCTCTTATCAATACCCAAACAAGATGCCTGGGCTTCAGAAAACCCATTGTCCATACCTTGAATGCCAACCTGGGCAGAAAGATCCTCCCGTGCCACCCACTTTATAGCTTGCTTATCACTCCTAAAACGTTGCCAAGACACCCGCCTCTTGCCAAATTCATTTACTTCCACAGTCAAACCTTTCCTTAACCAACTAGACCTCCTAACTTGACGCTCCCTACCAAAATCAACCTCTTTCAAATTCAAATTATTCAATCTGAATTTATTTTGTTCCGGGATTTTCTCCTTAACCTTAGCATCTTCATTAATACCACGGTGACTCCCTTCCACTCCACCCACGGCAATCGGTATAGCCTTATTAGTCGGAACTTCAAAAGCCACCACCTGAATCCCATCTTCATCTCTCGGAGGCGGCATAGTGTTCTCCACTACTTGAATCTTCTCTGTCTCTTTAATGGAGGGTTGGAGCGCATGCTACCTTCCCTGCATAGACGCTTTTACCGTTTCAACAAAAGACCGAGAAGGGTGAACCTCTGAACCCAACTTAGACGATAAAGCTTTTGGAACACCCAACGCATAATGAGAAGGTTCAAGCATTCTCCTTAATTCAATACCAAAGGCCCTCCAACCTCGTTGTGCCTTGCCTGCAGGAATAATGATCGATCTTCTCATACTGCCAACTTTTAACTCTGTTACTAACAAATATTGCCCAAATGAGTTAGAGCCCCGTTGCACTGTGTATGCAGTGTCTCCTTCCCTGAGCGTGAAGAAGTTTTGGGGTTAATCCCAATCACTGTGTGTTCCAAGCTTTGCATTAACCATCGTGCTGCACTCTTACCCATAAAAACTGATTGCATGAAATACTTTCCCCGTTCATAAATCCTAAGGGAAAAAAAGTTCCCCCCTTCCTCAACCACCAATTGAAACAGCTTCGATTCAATAAAAAAACTGCGAAATCCACCCATAACAATCCAAGACAGACGTAAAAAATAACCGGGAACAATATTTCTGACTAATTTGAGGTAGCCGGGCCTCTAGAAATCATGAACAGCCAAAAATCATTTCTGAGTTGTATTTACCTATCAAAAAGATGAAGCTGAGTATGTTTCTGTGAATGCAGGTACAGATTGTTTAGGGATGTCCAATCTTAAATTTCTTAAGGCCTTTTTGAAGATGTCCAATCTTAAATTTCTTAGACTTAATGATATTGGCTATGTTCCCATACATTTTCCTGATGATTTAAGAATTCTTGATTGGAGTAATTTTCCTTTAAAATCTTTGCCATCAAGTTTCCAGCTTGATGAGCTTGTTCAACTTTATTTGATAGAGAGCAAAATTGAACGACTTTGGATAGGAATAAAGGTAATTGTGTTCTTAAGTATCCTCATACAACTTTGCTTTTAAATCACAATAAACAAACACTAGGAAGCTAATTATTCTAACCTTTTTTCCCCTTTTAACAGATTTTTGAGAAGTTGAAGTACATCAACTTGACCTACTCTTGGGACCTAATTACAACCCCAGACTTCACTGGAGTCCCAAATCTTGAGAAATTAATTCTTGAAAGTTGTGGTAATCTGTGCAAGCTTCACCCATCCATTGGAATTCTTAAAAAACTTATTTTTCTTAATCTACGAGGTTGCAAAAGACTAAATTGTTTACCAAGCAAGTTTGGAATGGAGCCTATTGTGGGAAACATGGAATGCTTACAAAAGCTTGTTTTGGATGACACTGCTATTATGGAACTACCTTCATCAGTTGGAGGCATGATTGGCCTGACTTCATTGACTCTAAGGAATTGCAAAAATCTTGTGTGTCTACCTAGCGCCATTTGTAGTTTGAAATCACTTGAATCTCTAGATCTTTCTGGATGCTCAAAATTTGATAACTTGCCAGAGAACTTAGGGAATATCGAAGGTTTGAAGAAGCTTTATTTGAGTGGAACAATTATAAAAGAGTTGCCCTCATCAATTGAACATTTGACAAACCTTACTTTATTGACTCTGCATGATTGCTATAAACTTGTGTATCTTCCTAACACCACTTGTGGTTTGAAGTTGTGTGGTTCTCTTAATCTTTCTTCATGCTTAGCATTTAAAAACTTGCCAAAGAACCCAAGGATAATTGAAGGTCTAGAGATGCTTGATTTGAGTAGAACAGCTATAGAAGATTTGCCTTTATCAATTGAACATTTGACAAGACTTACTTTATTAAGTCTCAAAGATTGTAAAACCCTTGTGTGTCTTCCTAGCACCATTTGTAGTTTGGAATCACTTGAATCTCTGGATCTTTCTGGTTGCTCTAAATTTGACAACTTGCCAAAGAGCCTAGGGAATGTCAAAGGTTTGAAGAAGCTTAATTTGAGTGGAACAGCTATTACAGAGTTGCCTTCATCAATTGAACATTTGACAAGCCTTACTTTATTAAGTCTCAAAGATTGTAAGACTCTTGTGTGTCTTCCTAGCACCATTTGTAGTTTGAAATCGCTTGAATCTTTGGATCTTTCTAGATGCTCTAAATTTGACAACTTGCCTAAGAACCTAGGGAATGTCGAAGGTTTGAAGAAGCTTGATTTGAGTGGAACAGCTATTACAGAGTTGCCTTCATCAACTGAACGTTTGACAAGTCTTACTTCATTGACTCTACATGATTGCAATAATCTTGAGTGTCTTCCTAACACCACTTGTGGTTTGAAGTTGTGTGGTGCTCTTAATCTTTTTGGATGCTCTAGATTCAAAAACTTGTCGGAGAACCTATGGATAATTGAAGATATAAAGATGCTTAATTTGCGTGGAGCAGCCATAGAAGAGTTGCCTTCATCAATTGAACGTTTGACTAACCTTACTAAATTGACTCTAAGTCATTGCATAAATCTTGTGTGCCTTCCTAGCACCATTTGTAGTTTGAAGTTGCTTAATTCTCTTGATCTTTTTGGATGCTTAAATTTTAACAACTTGCCAGAGAACATAGGAAATATAATAGGTTTGGAGGTGCTTAATTTGTTGGACAGCCATGAAAGAGTTTCCTTCTTCAATTGTTCTCCTTAAAAATCTCAAACAGCTACATATCTGTGGATGGAAGTTATCTGAATTTTATTCTCAGCCAGCAAGTCTTGAGTTGATGGACTCATTACGGACTTCATTATTTTTTTTACCAACAAGTTTGCAATCTTTAACATATTTGTATCTTAGTGACTGCAATCTTTCGTCAATCCCCAATGACATTGGCTGCTTGTCCTCTTTAGAATACTTAGATCTAAGTGGAAATAATTTTGATTCCCTTCCCGAGAGCATGTCTCAACTCTATAATCTTTTAAGACTCTATTTGGAGGGTTGCAAGAGGCTTCAATCATTGGAAAATGTTCCGTTAACTATTGATTTTGTAATTGCAAATGACTGTACCTTACTAGGGAGATTTCCAGAACTGCAATTTTATCCTTTTAGGTCAGATCACTCGCATTTGACTTTCCAGTGTCTCAACTGCATCAAATTGGTTGACCCAATTCAAAGCAATAGTAACATGCTTCAGGTCTCTCTCTCTCTCTCTCTCTCAGCCTGTAGCTCTAAACTTTATGTTTGTATATTTCAAGGACAAAGTGGTAGACTACCAGGCATGTTAGAAATTATTATTCCTGGAAGAGAAATTCCAAAATGGTTTAACCATGAATGTACGGGTCCCGAATTGAACATTCAAGTTCCTTCTTGTGGATGTGATGATCTGATCAGAATTGCATTGTGCATTGTTTTTGAACCCAACGGGTGTTATCAACACCCTAAAGAGTATCGATTTTCATGTTCATTCAATGAAATTGAAGAATATGATCTATATAACTCTATACTTCGTAAAAACTGTGGTATAATTGTATCACATGACCTTTGGCTGCTCTATTTGTCCAATAACTATGTATCTCACTATATGAACTCCAGTTGGGGAAGAATATTTAGTCAAATTGATGCAAATGGATTTCATCAACTTAAGATTAAAGTAGAAAGCTGGAGCTTGAAGGTGGAGAAAATTGGGGCCTGTTTGGTATACAAGCAAGACATGGAAGATCCCAATCAAACTATGGCACAGTGTAGCAACAACAGCAGGAAGCTCTCTGAGGATCTGGGTGTTCTCCAACACGATCTTGACGTTTCAGCTGCAGAAAGTATCAGAAAAAAGCGAAACCATGATGAGGGTGACGGGGCTGGACCTAGTGGAGAATGCTACAATATTGAGGAACCACAAAGAAAGAGGATTCAAACACTTGAAGGATTCTTGGCTGATTTTGAAGGATCTAGTGAAAATGACCTGGAAGGCTAAGCATTCAGGGTGGTTTCACCAAGAAATCCTCAATCTGCAGCAAACCATGTTTGTGACTTGCTGGATGATAATACAAAGACTTGGAGAAAGGATGTTCAGGACAGGTTTTATATACCACAAGAAGCTGTTGTCATTGAAAGCATTCCGTGAAATTCTCAGCATTCTGATGACAGTATCTTTTGGGTGGAGCAAAAACTGGAGATTTTTCAGTTCAGAGTGCATATGATTAGTTGGACCACAAGGCACTGTTTGGTTTAGGAGAGGCTTCAAACAATCACAGCTCAACAATTATGTGGCAGGCAGAGGAAGGCTCGGGTTCCTGACAAGATTTATAGTTTTTCATGGTGTGCTCTTCTGTATATCCTACCAACAAAGCCTCATCTGTCTTCAGTAACTTGTGAGCAGTGTATTGAAAGTTCCTGAAACCAGTTTACGTGCTTTATGGTCTTGCCCATGTGCCATGAAGGTATGGAAATTAGTTGAAGGCATAAACTTTATCCCACACCAGCCTTTTCAGAACTGGACTGATCTATTCTCCTGGATGCTGCACCACTACAACACTATCTCACTGAAACTATTTCTCACCTGCGCAGAAATGGGAAAAGATTTGGAGAACCAGGAATACAGCAACCACTTTAGTATGTAGAGGTAAGGAGATGCATGAATGCTACTTGGCAAAAGTTTCATCTGCAGAAACTACATATCCCGATATGGAAGCTCCCTCATTACTTTAAGGTAAATGTTACTGTAAAAATAATGCAAGAATAACTTTTGATATGAGATAGGAGCAGTGATTAGATATTTTAATGGAATTTTGCAGGATTATGGCATGCCCTACAAATACAATTGTGTAAACCAGCAGGGACTTCAGGAGGTTCAACATGAGGACCACTTTAGTTAACATGGAATCCCCCAAAAAAAGTGACCTGAAATGCTCTGTTCAACGAAGTGAAAGTAGCTATATCTAATTTCTGATGCTGCGAGTTTAATTCTGTGGACAAAAGCTGTAATAATGCTGCTCTAGTTTTAGCATTGTGTCACTGAGATTTCGCTGGGTGTCCCCCAACCTTTTCTCACCCTTTTTTTGTTGTGAAATGCAATATATGTCCTGCTTTTAATAAGAAAAAATTACGTGATATTCAAAAAAAGTAAGTATTTACTTTTGATCAATTCTAACTTCTTGATTTGAAATGTTTTTGTTTTTAAGAGAGTATAATTTAATTTAAACAATAAATAGAGAATTAATAAACTAAATCTTCATTGAATTTAATTTTTCCATTGGAAGGGGCTCGTACATGTTCTGCAGTACCCCCTGTGAATACTCCGCCGGTATGAAAGGTTCTTAATGTTAGTTGAGTGCCCAAATGAAGCTCTTTTTCACCCAAAAAAAAAAAAAAAAAAGGATTGTGGTGTGTGTTGAAAGACAAACTAAGCAACAACAATACAAACAGAATAGACCCTATTACAAAACAACCCATTGAGGTCATCCTCAAAAACATCTATAAGGTCCACAAGCGGACTATCAAAGGTAGAAAAATCAGCATCAATACAAAAGCTCAATCTAGCAAGACTATCCGCACACCTATTTGCCTAACGGAAGCAATGCTTAATACAAAACTGCGGAATGCGAGAAATCAATAACTTGCAATCATCCAATAGAGGTGATATGACATTATTCACATAAGAAGGATTTTCTAAGGCATCCATAATAGATTTGGCATCAAATTCAACTTGAAGAGCATTAATGTTAAGGTTGCTGCATAAAAGAAGACCCTCCCTTAAACCCCATAGCTTAGCGGCAAAACTGTTGGTCATGCCTATACTCCTACTAAAACCCATAACCCACCTACCTGCATCATCTCTAATCACCCCTCCACAGCCTGCCAAACCTGTGTTACCACAATAAGAGCCATTTGTGTTGAGCTTCCACCATCCTTGAAGCGGCTTCTCCCATCTAATCCTCCTTAAAACTTTCCGGGTCAGCAGCCTTAGAGAAGAAAGGCAATGAAAGAATTCCATTGCTTGGTTTACAATCACCAAATCAAGCTTCGGATTCCTACATTTGCCATTGAAGACCGCATTATTTCTACTCTTCCAGACATTCCACACAGCAAAAGGAAAAACAACATTCCAAGGAGGTTGAGTAGCACCTAAACTGTGCTTAAATTTACTATTTAACATCAGCCAATCTTGAAGGTTGCTCCTCCAAAAGGCTTGATTAAAGGGTAACACCCCCAACTGATTCCACAGGCCTCTTAAAAGAGGGCAATCTCTCAGGGCATGTAAAATGCTTTCAGCTCCTTCCTGGCATAAAGGGTAAGTAGTATCAAGACTAACACCCCTCCTCTCAAGGCAAACCTTAACTCCAATGCTGTTATGGGCACACTTCCAAAGAAAAGTTCTAATCCTTGGAAGAGTATTCACTTTCCAAATCCAACGAGCTGGGAAAAGATCTACCCCTTCATCCCCTATGGCAATCCTATAAACACTCTTCAAGTCAAAAGTGTCTTTAGGAGACCCCGACCGAGCCAATTTATCAACACCTCTACTCAACAAATTCACTGGGGTTACTTGAATCAACCTTCTAACCTCAACAGGAAGTTCAAAGGGAATCTTCCCCCAATCCCAACCGGTGTCTATCATAAAATCTTTAACTTCTAACTAGCTAGCCTCCCTCGTGATAGGACCCTAAATCAAACCTCTAAGAGAACCTCCATTAGTCCAATTGCTCTGCCACACATTAAGCCCACTATCCCTACCAACCATCCACCTACTACCCTTATTGAAAGTGTCCATACCTTTCTTCATCACAGCCCAAATGTGAGAGCAAGGAAGCCTGTTAGCATTGGTAGCAACTCTTCTTCTCGGATTACAATATTTCATATTCAAAACTCTAGCCTAAGGGGCCTCCTTTTCAGTATGGAACCTCCAATTAAGCTTAGAAAGGAGAGCTATATTCTTCCCCTTTGCAGATTGCAACTCAAGCCCCCTTTCCTCCTTAGACTTTATCACCTTATCCCAACCAACCCAGTGAATCTTCTTGGTAGCCTCAGAAGAACCCCACAGGAAATTACGATTCAATCTATCTAACCCATTCAAAATTCTACCAGGCAAAAAGTTACACTACATAACATATGAAGGAACAGCAGCTAAAGAGGCTTGAATGAGAACATTCCACCCCGCCAAAGAGAGCATGTTAGCCTTCCCACCCGAAAGCTTTTGTTTTGCTCTATCAAGGATGAAATTGTACTCCTGAGTAGAAGAACCAGGATGCTTGAGAGGGAAGCCAAGATACTTCCCCAAGAAAGGAGTGGAAGCAAACCCAAGAATGTCACAAAGAGATTCCCTTGTGTCACGGTCTACATTAGGAGAGAAGTACACCCTGGACTTAGCTTCACTTACTGATTGCCCAGATAACTCACAAAAATCATCAAGAACATCTCTAATGGCGGCGCAATTAACCCAATCTGCCTTAGCAAAAAGGATGAGGTCATCCGCAAAGAAGAGATGAGAGAATTCAGGACCACTTTGAGAGGCTTTAACTGGCTGCCATGTCTTCATATTGCACTTCTCTTCTATTAACTGACTAAGAAAATCCATGCAAATAATGAAAAGATACGAAGAGAGCGGATCAACTTGCCTTATCCCTCTAGAAGGAAGAATCGGCTCCAAAACTTCCCCATTAAACAATATGGAAGTGAAGACCGTCGACACACAACTTATTATAACATCTATGAGCTGTGTGGGAAGGTTAATCCTAATAAGCATGTTCCGAATAAACCCCCACTCAAGCTTGTCATAAACCTTCTCCAAATCTATCTTTAAGGTCATGTACCCCGTCTTCCCTTTCTTTTTCCCAAGGGAATGAATTATCTCTTGGGCAATGATGACATTATCAATACCCTTTCTACCCGGAACAAAAGCCGTCTGTAAGGGAGAAATAAGCTTATCCAAGAAAGGTCTCAGCCTTGCCACAATAATCTTGGTCACCACTTTATACACCGTATTACATAGACTAATAGGTCTGTAATTACCTAAAGTCTCAGGACCTTGGATCTTAGAAATTAAAGCAATAAGAGTCTTATTCAGATGCTCAGACACTTTCCCATTCCTAAAGATCTACTTAACTTCCTCAATCATAGAGTCCCCCACTACCGACCAAATTTTTTTGAAGAAGCCCGCATGAAGTCCATCTGGACCCGGGGCTTTAAAAGGTTTTAAGGACCACAAGGCAGCCTTGATTTTTGCTTCAGTAACCTCTCCACCGATGCTCTCCCTCTCCCCATCTGAAAGGCTGGCCTGGCACTAGACAAAACTAGGATCATCCCTTGAAACAACCTCATGAGATGTTGCGTATATCCCATTAAAACCGTTTCTAATAAACTCTTTGATATCATTCTCCTCAAGGATCCACTCCCCCATTGAATTTTTAATAGCCATGATTCGATTCCTTTACCTCCTAACCAAGGTTGAAACATGGAAGAAAGTTGTATTATGATCCCCTTGAACCAACCAATTAACCGGAGACTTCAGAGCCCATAACTCCTCTTCTTGATTGAGAACAAGATCAAGATCCCTAAGGAGATCCACTTCCAACTTTAGAAGAAAACTAGAAGGTTTAAAAGCAATAGCCTTCTGAATACCATTGATCCTAGCCATCAGAATTTTCTTCCTTGTAAAAATATTCTCAAACTGATTTTTATTCCAATCCACAACATTCCTAGTGAAGCTATCAATGGCCTCAACCAGATTATTTGCACCTCCCCAAGCTTGAGAAACAATATCAGGGAAGGTAGGGTCAAGCAACCAGCACGTTTGGAATCTAAACGGCCTCTTCTTCCCCCCTGCTTACACTTGGTTGCATCTCTAACAGAACAGGGCAGTGATCAGAGTGATACCTAGGAAGATGGGTGACTTTAGCATCCGGATAGAGCAAACACCACTAAGGGTTCACAAAGAATCTGTCTATTCTCTCCTGAATCAAAGCTTAAATTTCCCTTCTATTAGTCTAAGTGTAACGAGGACCCGCAAAGCCGATATCTATCATATTACATTTATCTAAACACTCCTTGAACAAAAGAGAGCTGTTAACACTAACTGCTCTACCACCAAATTTATCATCATTAACCAAAGGTTCATTAAAATCCCCTGCTATAACCCAAGGCATATTGTGAAGGTCTGCTACTTTCATAAGGTTATTCCACAAAATGTGTCTTTCAGCACATCTAGGACTAGCATACACAGCAGAAAAAAGCCAAACAACATTTGAATTACGTACCTTAACCGTAAAGTGAATTTCTTGTTCAGTACTGGCCAAATGGGCAACGTCAACTCTTTCAGAATTCCACAGAACCCATATTCCACCAGCAAACCCAACTGCATTAGAGCGAATAGCTCCATCAAAAGGGAGTCTCTTAGTGATTTCCCTTGCTTTGTTAACCC
Organism: Quercus alba; assembly: GCA_036321655.1. Lineage (NCBI taxonomy): Eukaryota > Viridiplantae > Streptophyta > Magnoliopsida > Fagales > Fagaceae > Quercus > Quercus alba. The sequence continues at coordinate 8,643,210 of CM070304.1, read as the reverse complement.
CAACACGAGTTTCCATAACCACCAAAATATTCGGATTATATTTCTACACCATCTCCCTAACACGCTTCTCAAAAGAGGGCTTAGAAGCACCTCTACAATTCCAAATAATGCTATTCATAAGGACAATAAAGACTGGGACTTGACAACACTCAATAGGCAGACCCACCATCACCTCTTCCTTCCAAAACCATCAAATCCGCACCATGAGCTACACAGCCCCTACTCTCATCACTTAAGGAGCCATGGTCAGTACGATCTACTTGAAAACCCTCTCCATCGCCGGAACCAGCACCAGGACAGCCCAGCATGCCGTCGTCACCACCAGCCAGCCCTCCGTCCATGCCTTGATCTTCAAGAGGACCAAACCCACGTTCCCAGCTCATAGTGCTCGCCTCACGGCCATTTCGATCAGCATGTTTTTCTCCGGAGCCACCTCTTTGAACCTGTCCCGTCTCGAACTCGTCAACAGCAGCGAAATGGAATTCTCCATCCGGCGACGGCACCGGCTTGGCTACAGCGATCTGCCTCAACTCCGCCCCTGCGACGGCATCGGCTTAGCTCATCCTGCGTGTTGGCGATCGGTCCCTTAAGTTATCTTCCCCAGCAGCACCGATCTCAAACTTGCATCCACCCTTTGCACGAGCCTTCGCCTTCATCCCTTTGACTGATCCAGACTTACGGCCTTTAACACCTTTAGGAAAAAGGGCTTTCATTCTTGCATTATGAGCCGAACCCTCATGGGCTTCTTTCCCAATTTTATGGATGACTTGTTCCACTTGGGCTTTCTCCAAAATCCTTAAAGGGTCCAGCTTCCTTTTTGCCTCCCTGCTAAGCCCATTGGAGTCCTCAATCATCTCCACACCAACCCAGTTCCTCCTATGACCGTTACTCCTCTACTCCACAGCAAAACCGTGGCCAGGTAAAGACCCACCACTCCTCTGAAATTTTGTCTCTTTCTTTCTACGTGCCACGACCACCCAAGGTCCATACGATCCCTCATGCACGTCCTCTCGCACGACATTGTCCTTTCTATGTGGTCCCAAATTTTTCTCAGCACTGTCAGCATCATGCACAACGTGTGTGCTTGCCCCTCTATCGCCTGCATCTCCCTTCTCCTCTTCCTCACACGGCGGCATCGGCCTAATAACAAATGGACAAGCCTCTCTTTTATGGCCCATTCTTCCACACTCAAAGCATAAGTTATTGATACCCTCATAAGTAACGATTTGCTGGAGTTTACCTATCACCACCGTAGTGATAAACGGCTTGTCCACATCGACTTGGATACACAACCTTGCAAACTTACCTCTTGATTCAGTCGTCGTAAAAGTATCAATCCTTAGCACATTGCCAATAGCCTTCCCAATGTGTTGGAGAGCCTTAGCATTGTAGTATTCAATAGGTAACCCACTGAGTCTAACCCAAACTGTAATAGAAGACACCTTGGCTGACTCGGGCTTGAAATCTGGTTCCCATGGTCTAACTGAAAGGAAGTGTTCTCCTAAAAACCAAGGACCTTTCTTCAACACAGTCTCCACATCCTCTTTCAAAGACAACCTTATGAGAAAGAAACCATGTTCAAGGTCAACAACATCCATTCGCCCTGCTGACTTCCACAAAGATAATAATCTAGCTTGGAGAAAATTTAATCCAATAGCTCTACCGTATACTTTCACAATCAAAGCTCTCGCCCAAGGTCTTCGGATCTCTTTTTTAAGCTCCTTCGAGAACTTCACAGCTACCATACCTTGCCTAAAAGTTTCCACTTCGTCATCCGACTCGGCATCGTCATTCATGAACTCCTCAAAACAAAAAGCCTGTGTGTATGCACCTGGTATTTCACCCATAAGTTTATCTCTGAATGAAGCATTTTGGCTGCCATGGCCCCCAACGAAACTAGGAGATGCAGACCCCGAGCTTTGGGCTTCACAAAAATCCGCATGAGTCACATTTTTAACTTTTTTATTGCTGCGGGCAAGTTCCGCTTGTTCCGAGAGAGAGAGAGAGAGAGAGAGAGCGTTCCATTTTGAGAGAGAGATTACTGCTTCTTTTTTTTTTCTTTTCCCGCTTTGGCTTTTTAACACACACACACCACAATCACCAAAAATAAAAAAACAGCTAAACAGAGCAAAACTAATTAGCTGCACGGAGTGCTCTCCAAGGATAGAGCATTTCAGGTCACATCATGGACTGCATAATGCCCTCCTCAGTTCTTATCCCTTGGCAATGGAGAATGACATTCCTTTGGTGCCATGTATGGTACACAGCAGCACCTGAGGCCAACTTACCAAGCACTTAGAGATTTTTACTTCCACTGATTTTCTCAGACGATGATGTCTTCCCACACAAATTCTTGGGAATTAATTAAGCAGCACTTCATTAATTCTTTCCAAAACCAGACAATTTAAATTCCTCCAGATACCATGAAAAACCTTACCGCAAACTAGTTGCTTATGCTTATAGTTGCTTCAAGATTTCCATTTCCCATTCAAGAAATGCAATATAAATAAATATCTTCAGGGTGGCTAGGTACCATTCTCAGGCCAATCGACACAACAACCTTGAACAGTGAACCATCTCAAGCTCTACTGGGGTCTGGTATCTGTTCCTGGCTAAAGCAGAGATCACTCCACCAATTCCTTGCTCTAATGCGAATTGAATCTGTTTCACATGTTCATCTTTTGGGAGCAAAGGGCAATGTTATTTTGATAAACTTATTTAATAATCCTCAAATCCTTCTCATATCTCAGAACCATTTTCTGCACACAGTACAGTACAGTGTCTCTTTGAAACCACATTCCTTCTTTAGACACCACATTTCTCCAAAACAACTTATTATTGATATGATATGCCCACTTTTTCCAATTTTATAGGGAACGGAAATTAAATATTTTCAAACTAAAATAAAACCTTAATCATATGTTAAACACCAAATCATATATTTTTGCTGTCTCTATGTAAATACTAACAATAAAAAAACGATGTCGTCTGTAATTGGCAATTGCCACCATTTTTCATTTCACCGAGTCAGAGCAGAGCTTGTTGAAGTAAAAATGGAGAACACAGCAATTCTGAAGGACTGGATTTGAGTGAGTCTGACTCAGAGAAAGCCAGAAACATCACAGCTCCTTATCTCAACGTTCTCTTCTTCTTCTTCTTCTTCTTCTTTCTTTTGTCTCTTGCAATTTCAAAATTCCTCTTTTTTTTTTTTCTTCTTTTTAAATCTTTTTCCCTAAAAACGACGGCGTTTGACATCTTCTAACTAATTAAAGTAGGTTTATTCTAGTTGCATAAGAGAAGTGTAAGTTTGGATACCTGACCCGCTGGCCAGGCCTTTGCAAATAGCAAACATTTTTTTTTTTGGTGAATTACGTTTTTAAACCCACATTGTATATTGTTTTTAAATTACAATCCTCCTATGGATACCAAAACATTTACCAAATATTTCACATTTTGCTTACGTAGCATTTGAGATGGTGCTCAATTGAACCACACCACTGTACAAAAACCTAAAATAGGTTGTAAGAAAATCAATGACACTTTTAAAGTTTGACATTAAAAAAAAAAAAAAAAAAAAAATTTCTCCAATTTTACTACCAACTTTACACTGTGTGACGGCAATAAATAATATCATGTGTACCATCGAGACCTTGATGAAGCTATTATCATGGGCATAACACATTTATCGAAGTGTCACTACTCGAACTACTCAATTACTGCCAAACATTATATGAAGCAATACGAGAACTCTTACAACCAAGTCACAACCTACAGTGGTTTGCTAATATTTGCTTTCTTCTTTGTTCTTCATAGTCGCACTATTGTTTCATTTTTATTATCGAATTTGGTTGACTTGAAATTACATAGAAAAGATAATCTCAATTTCTCACGAGTCCAAATGTTGAACTAGTTTAACTCTTCCAACGACATCTACTTTCATACCCAAAGATAAAAAGTTATCCACTTCAAATTGGATTTGGGCTACCCTAAATGACACAATAAGCTTCTTCTTTTTTTGAGGGAGACTATTATTGGGTTAGAGTTAAATGAAAATTAGAGAGGAAATTATGCTATTTATATTGAAAGAATATAATCGTTGGAAAATACGATTGTTAGAAATATGTGGTTGTTTAAAAAATAACATTGGAAAGAAACAAAAACCAATAAAGACTGAATAATGAAAGCTTAAATATAAGAGAGAGAGAGAGAGAGCTTTCTCAACAAATATATATATATATTTAATAGAGAGAGAATAGAAAAATATAACACCTTGGATCCTTCGAGCCCCAAAAGACCAACTTTTGGGGCTTGAGAGACAAAAGGTGTTGGAAATAGAATTAGAGGAATATTCTTCTTATTGGTAGGACATGTCATAAGCCTTGTGCTGTAGGAGAAACACCTTTGAAGGACACAACGTATTAGAAATGGGAAGCCCCTTTTCCCATTTCCCATTAAGCCTAGCCTTTTGGGCTTGAAGAGTTCAATGTGTTACAAACCCATTTGGTATGGACACAAGATACAAATCTCCAATTACACAAACTTACATTAACATAAAAATAAGATAACCCAACCAATTGCCTTATAGTTCAAGACTGCTATTAGTTGGACTTCAAGCCTAACAATTGAAGTTTAGGATTTATTTTATTTGTGCGTAATTAGTTAACCCTTATTAGACTTATTTTCCTTTTCCTTTCTTTTATAAAAACCTTATTGTCTTTTACTACTTGGTTTAGAAATTTACTTTCCTTTTCTTTGATTTACAGTTTATTTGACTTTAGGGTCATTCTACGGAAACCTCTAATTTTTTTAGGGGTACGATACTCACACAAATCCTAACCATAAATTTGGTGGAGTTTTAATCCTAACTGTTCATTTTATTTGTTTCAAAAAAAAAAACCAAAAAAAAAAAAAAAAAAAAAAAACTGTTCATTTTATTTTAATGGGTTAGTGATTACTGGTAGAGTAGCTTAGATATATAAACCTAAAATAAAATTTAGATTGTTCATTTCATGCCGTTCTCTCTTGCGTTCTCTGAGTTTTTTGCAGATTGCTTCTTCAATTCTTCTCAAAAAAACCAGATTGCTCCTTCTTGCATTCTTTTTGTCAATGTCCTTTAGCCTCTCTTCGACTTACTATCCGGTGAAGGTTTCTTGAGATGATCAAAATCTTTTTGATATTGTTAAATGTAAAGATCAAACGATGAAACCTAGTTTCATTGCCATTGTTTAGTATCCCTTTTTCTTTGTTGGTTTTTCAGGGCTACCCATTTGAAAAGGTAGATATATGCAATTATTTCAAAGGATTAATGTCGATTTTTTTGTGGGTATTGGGTATGGGGTGGTGGGGAGGAATCTTGATTTGTTATATGAGTTGATTAATAGTATCAATATTCATTTCTTATGTTTTATTTATTTATTATTATTATTGTAAACTTTCGAATATAAGGGTATGTGGGTTTCTAGTGTTTGTGTCTGTTTGTTCTTTTGAAGTAGCATGTGTATGTGGGTTTGTGTTGTTTCATTGCTTTGCCAGATTAGACCACTTAGTGAATATTTAAAGTAAGTTTTTCTTAGTTACACTCATGAGCAAGACAGAGCTTTATGGGTTGGTTCTTATAAATTTGATTTTGCTGGTATTTGAAATGAAATTAGGAGCAGAGGTAGTAATATGGAATGGTGGCATTTACTGTGGTTTAACTTGGCCATTCCCAAACATTCATTTGTTGGTTGGATGGTTATTCTTAATAAGCTTTCAACCAAAGCTAGAATCTTGCGATGGGTTCTTCCAAGTTCCAGTGGATGGTTTGTGTGTTTTCTGCAGCTCTTGCATTGAGTTCAGGGACCATTTATTTTTCGGTTCTTCTTTTAACAGGAGGGTCTGGGAAATTACAATTAACTTGTTTCTAGTATCTTTTGCTAAGACTGATTGGTAGGATAGTATGAGTTAGGGAGAAATAATCTTAAGGGAAAAGGCTTAAGAACAACCCTTTGCAAAGTAGCTTTGTGGGCTTCTGTTTATCATGTATGGAAGCAAAGAAATTCTATAATGTTTTCTAGGAAGGTATACACTGAAGATCAACTCATTGGCATTATAAAGAAGGATGTTCAAGGGAGACTAGAGAGTAAACTATGCAGTTGTGACTTAATGCTTTATCATATCCTTTGCTATAAATGGGGACTCAAATCTAAAATGCATACTACATTATCAAACTAGTGACTGATCTATCCTATGATGGAGAATTATTGAAAGCTTGGTATTGCTGGATATCTTGTGGTGCTCTATTATTGTCAAAGCTTGGTGGATCTGTTGTTTCATTTCTCAATTGTGACATGTTGCTGCTGTGTTAAAAAGTTGTAATACCTTGATGATGTTAATGTATAAATTTTGTTCTAGATTGTGTTTTAGGAGTGGCCAGTTTTTAGCTTGATTTTTTGAGATCATGACCCACTGTTGAGGGGTGTAAGCTGTCATAGCCTGCTATTTTGTTGTAGCGGGTCTGTTATAAACTGTTTTTTGAAGAGGTCAGTCTTTGTTTTGCTATAGCTTGGTTGTTTTGCCTTGTATTTTGGTTGATTTCTTAGTCAATAAAAACCTCATTGATTCATCAATAAAACTGAAAAAGGAGGTGGTGATGCAAGACAAGGACGAGAAATTGAATGATAAAAAGAAGAAAAATATCACAAAAAGGCCAAGGAATAAGAGGTCATATATACTGGTTATTGTTCTGTTTACTTTTCTTTTATTTTTATGTAATTATAGTTGTCTTCCATAGAGAACATATCATGCATACTAATGTCCTAACTTTATGCAATTCCATAATTCATACCTTACTATGAAAACTTTCTAAGGTTTCCCACCACAACAATCAAACATAAATAAATAAGGCACAAATTATAAAATCAAACGATAAAAGTAAATAAATATAAGCTTCGGCTACAAAATCATTGTTTATAATATGCGTAACTATGATTAGAACAAATAACCATATACCAAGAGTTATTTCAACATAAAAAATATTTTATTTATACAATTATGTTTACACTTGTGATGGAATTCAATTATCCTAGTAACCACCTCAAAATTAAAAAGTATTCTAAAAAAATGAATTTTTTAAAGTTTACAGTATCACTTATTATTATTATTATTGATGATGTCAAAAATTGTCAGTTGGATCACTCGTCCAATCCAAAGCTTTGGACGATCTTGAAGTACCTGTAAGAAAAACAGAGTTGATCGAAGAGACCACCAGGTTGTGCTTGGTGAGGGAGCTTTTGATGCGCAAGTTAGTATCGACCTATATCTTTTGTATATAGATAGTAGTTTTGTAGTACGTTTTGACGTATCTTACAAATAGACAAATTGTCCCTTTTATAGGTAGTTTGGGTAGTTGTTGTACTCATAAATGTCTTCATGTACATAATTGCTGGTAATTATTTCCCCGTGCATAATGGTCTCTATCTTAATGGGAGTTCAAGGTTGATGAGTAACGGTCGTCATTGCTAAAAACTTTAGCTTGTTATGCTTCTCTGATTGGGTCGAACAATTAAAAACTGAAAAAGACCAATAAATTTTAAGATACACATCATACTTTAGCAAACTACAATATTGCATACTTCAGCAAAGAAACAAATCTTGAAGATCCCAATCGAGAGAAGTTGGATCAGCATGACAAATTGACAATAAAGCATTTTCATATGAATAAACTCATATGATGTTTGCTAGTGCAATTCTAACAACTTTGTCATGATGTTTCTAGGAGAGGAGAAGAAAATAAAAATTAAGCTTTAAACACTCACCATGGAATATCATAGGAGGAGAGGTCACTGAAGCAATTATTAGTTTTTTCAGAAGGGGATACATGTTAAAAGAAATCAATCACTCCTTTATTGCTCTTATTCCTAAGGGCAACAATGTAGCTTCAATAAATCAATTTAGGTCGATTAGCCTCTGTAATATGCTTTATAAAATCATCTCTAAACTCCTTGCAAATAGGCTTAAGTAAGTCCTTAACAAATTGATTTCTTCATGGCAGACAGCCTTCATTCCTAGTCGTAAAATCCAAGAAAACACCTTCTTGGCTCAAGAAATTCTTCATGCAATGAAGAAGAAAAAGGGTAAAACAGGCTGGATGGCTTTAAAAATAGATATGGAAAAGGCATATGACCGCCTAGAATGGGGCTTTATTGAGAAAGTCCTCCACTGTTTTGGGTTCCCTGATACTTGGATACAATGGGTTATGCTTGTTTCTACAACATCCTTCTCCATCCTTATAAATGGAAGTCCGTTTGGGATCATTAGGCCTCAAAGAGGGGTGAGGCAGGGTGATCCTCTTTCTCCCTTCCTTTTTGTATTAGCAAGGGAGGTTTTGGCTCGATTGATTGAGAGGGAAGCCTTATGTAATGGGATAAAAGGTTTTAAGCTAGCTAGAGATCTAACTCCTATTACTCATCTACAATTTGCAGATGATCTTTTTATTTTTGCTCAAGTTAATGAGGAAAATTTACAAAGGATAAAATATTGCTTGGATGTTTTTTCAAGCTGGTCGGGGCAAATGATAAACCTCTTTAAATCAGTTATAATTTATAGTAGAAATACTCCTCATTATCTGAAATCTCGGTTAGCAAATTCTATTGGAATTAATGCTTTAAATAAGAAGGAGAATATCTTGGTATTCCAATAGCCTCTGGTAGAGACAAAAAAGCAGCAACTGAAGAGATTCTTGAGAAGGTTAAGCAAAGGTTGCAATGGTGGAAAATGAAAACACTCTCTCAAGCTGGTCGAGTGACACTCATCTCATATGTGGCTTCTTCCATTCCATCTACCAAGCTTCATCCCTAATCCTCCCAAATGAAGTTTGTTCAAAACTTGAATCCTTTAACCGAAGATTTTGGTGGGGTACAATGGATGACAGTAAAAAAGGTTGTTGTCTCAAAAGCTAGGATTCAATAGCACACCTAAAAATGTCGGAGGTCTTGGCATTAAAAAAACAACAGACATGAATAAAGCTTTGGTGGCCAAAATGACTTGGAATGTGGTCAATAACAGCGATAAAATGTGGGTGATGGCTTTCAAGAAGAAATATGTTCAGAATAGAAAATTCATGAAAATGTCCATTTTGAAGGGCGTTTCTTGAGCACCTCAAAGTATCTTTGAGTGCAGGCAGTTTATTAGTAAAGGGTTGTGCCATAGAATTGGCAATGGCCTCAACACTTGGATCTTTAAAGACCCGTGGGTCCCTAATGATCCAGGGTTCATCCCCCAAGCAAGATGCGGTATTTCTATTGATGTTCACCTGGTTGCAGATCTAATTAATCAAGATACCAAGCAATGGGATAAAGGTAAACTTTCAATCTTATTTGAACCTCCCACAGTAATTAAAATCCTAAACATTCATCTATCTCATCAAACCATGAATGACCAAGTATTCTGGTGTCTTACTCCTTCAGGCGAGTTTTCAATGAAATTCGCTTATAATGCTATTAAAGGGTTGCATTCTTCAAACCACCCTCACATGCTTAGTAATGATTGGAAGGATTTATGGAAGCTTAAATTTAATGCCAGACTCAAAAACCTTTTTTGGAAAATGTGCTGCAACATTCAACCAACTTGTTCTGCTCTTAACAATCAATTTCCCATTTCTTCTTTAAATTGCTTTTTGTTTAATAATGCCCCTGAAACTATTAAGCATTTGTTTTTGTAGTGTGATTGGGTTGTTCAGCTTTGGTTACTAGCCCCATGGCCTTTATATATGAGTAAGTTATCCTCTCTATCTATCTTGGATTGGATTAAGGTTATTTTAAATCCAAAATCCATGATGGGGTTGAATGAAGAATCTGTCAAAGACTTCCAGCTTTATGCTACCATTCTCTGTGATCATTTATGGATGGCTAGAAATAAAGCTAGAATGGAGGGTTCCAAAAGTAATCCAACTAATCTTTCCAGGCAAATTTTTAGTGTCTTCATGTAGCATTAAGAAGCTTGGAAGGAGCAAAATGATAGGTCATCCAAAGATGTGGTTTAGTCTCCACCTCCAAGGAGCTGGATCAAGCTAAATTTTGATGCTGCAATCCGTGAGAAGAAAACCACAGTTGCAGTTGTGGGAAGAGATATAGTTGGCAACCTTCTATTGGCATGGTTAGAGCAATTTGAGAGTGGCAATTCCCTATTGGGGGAAACGAGAGTAGCTTGGTGTGCCATTAGATGTGCTATGAATGAAGCATTCTAGAATAAAATCTTGGAGGGAGATGCCTGGAATGTCATTGAGCCGTTGAAAAAGTCAGATGTAGCCCTGCATTGGAGTATCAGATCTATTTTTGAAGATATTTTGTACTTTGTTAATTGCTTTTCAAATGTTGAATTTTCTTTTGTTCATAGAAAGGGTAAGTTATTTGCACATTTGTTTGCCCAGAGGGCAGCTCTTGTAAACTGGTCTGGGCCAATTTCCATCTCCAATTTGCCTTCACATGTATCTCAGGCCTTTGTTAGAGATGGGTCCAGGCCCGATCTTATTGTTTCTCACCTATTTCAGGTTAAGTTTTTTAAGTAATAAAGTATTTATTCAAAAAAAAAAAAAAAAAAAAAGCCTAAACATGATAATTGATAATTTGATATCCATTCACTTTTTTCAAACTAGACTCTGGCTATTTTAAGATCAGCGAACATGTTTAAAAAAGAAAAGGAAAAGAAATATATTATGATAGAGATCAATTGCATAGTAAACAACATAAAACAAAAGAACGCCTCTATCAAAGACCATCTGAATCATACTCCTCTCCTTTTCAATTCTCTTGCCTAAACAAGATGAGTCTCTTTTAAAAATCAAGCAAGTCTAGCAATATATCCAGCATTCATTGTCCAAGGTCCTAAATACGCTTCCACAATGTGTCCATATTTTTTTTCAATCCATTTTGTTAAAAGTGTGTCTTTTAATAACAAATTGTATTTGTTTTCTATCATTCCACTCTTTTATGCTTTCACTTCGATCTTCCCTACTAAAAATAACATAAATATTGATTCATGGTTTTTTTTTTTCTTTTAAATTCTATTTTGTTTTTCAAAAAAAAAAAAAAATTACTGGTTGGAGTTGCTAAGAGAGTTTTTTTTGGTTGGATTTGGAACTATACAATTGCACTTATAGTGTAATAGAGAAAATTTAAAAGGTTAGACATTGTTCATTTGTTCTAATGCTGAAATTAAAAGTTAACTTTTTAAATTTAAAAAACAATTGCAGGATTTTTCTTACTTTACTTTAATAATTAATTTTTTAATAAATATATAAATAAACTCTTAAAAGAAAATTTCACTACTTGGAAGTAGTGGTGTTACCTAGAACTAGGGTTTTTCAAACTCGATTACCTTGTTCTTTTTTTTTTTTTTTTTTTTTTTTTTTTGCATTGAAATCGATTTTTATAAGTTTGAGTTATGGAAAAAAAAATTTGCATGGGATTCAAGTTCCAAGTAGGATGATTGTAATTTACATGCCATGTTAGTGACTCCACATCAGTATGTGGTTGCTAGAACTCAGAATTTAGGAAAAACAATACAACTGGTGAAAAAGCAATATGATAAAAATAAAATAATAAAAACAGAACTTTAGGTGCTCACTGCTGACCCACTAGCAACTTTCAACGCTACATTTGAAAGCGCAGCCAAAAAATTAAAAAACAATGAGAAAAATGAGAGCAACTTTCCCCCCTCACTTGGAAGTGGAAGTGCTCAGAAAACATATAATAAAAAAAGCAGTGGAAGTTTCTTGTAATTTTTCCTAAAAGGAGCGCTGAAATTTCAGTCCTTCTTCATCGCTTCCAAATTTCTAGAGTCCTCTCCAAATTCTCTCTCACTCTTCAGCTCCAAATTTCAGATTCGATTTCATCTCATTCCGATTCGACGCACTTTCAAAACTACGCCAAGTCAGGTTAGGGATTCTTTCCTAATTTATTTTCTTTTTAATCTTTCTTCGGTTTTAAATTTCTAATTGATTATTATTATATTTTTGGTTTTTTTAAATTTTGCATGCAAATCTATACTTCCAACGGCTTTAGTGGGCATGGAAATGGACTCATCATCTTTCCCAAGATCTTCTTCTTCTTCCTCTACTGGACGATGGAAGTATGATGTTTTCCTCAGTTTCAGAGGCGAGGACACTCGCTACAAGTTTATGGGCCATCTGTATGAAGCTTTGATACAGAAAGGCATTGTCACCTTTAAGGACGATGAAAAACTTAAATCTAAGTTGAAATAATCTTGTTTTTCCAACTCTCTAGCCTTCGAAAACTCCATTTTGAGGGTTGCAGGATGCTTCAATCATTGGAAAATGTTCGGTCAACTCTTGATTTTGTAATTGCAAACGACTGTACTTCAGTGGAGAGATTGCCAAAACTCCAAAATGATCCCTTCGGGTTGTATCACTCCAAATTGTGTATCCATTGTCTCAACTGCTTCAAATTGGTTGACAATATTCAAAGCGGCAGTAACATGCTTCAAGTCTCTCTCTCTCTCTCTCTCTCCCTAAGTTCTAAACATTAATTTTGATTTGAATATTTCATGGACAAAGTGGTATTCTGAAAGGGTTTAGCCTTGAATGTACGGGTGATAAAATACAAGTGTCTTATTGTGGGTGTTAACGTATATTATGTTATGGGCTTTAGGCCCAACTAAGTTATTTGTATAGCACACTTGTACTTGTACTACACTTTACTTATACCACACACATATGCCTCCTATATAAAGGCACTGATGTATATTATTTAATTTGTGAAATACAATACTATTGCATTCAGTATTTCTAACATGATATCAGAGCCACTGCTTTGACCTTTTCTTAGCAGTCTTGTCTTTATTAGTGTGACTTCCTTTTCAACAATGCTTCCGCCATCACAACTGTCGCTGCAGCCTCTTGCCGTTGAACCTCCGACATCATCTAGCCGTCGTCCTTGGATTCCGGACCTGCAGCCGCCATCGTTAAGGAGTTTCACACTGCACAGACCACTGCCCTTTGCATCACCGCTGCAAATATTGCTTCGATTACGTTTTTGAAGGTACCACTGAGATTGTCCTGCGCCAATCTACACACTCGTGGAAGCCTCGATGCCATCGGAGACTGTATGCGCCTCCACGCGCCGTTCAAAGTTGCTGTTCCGTTGATCACGCGCCACACACGCTTCCACGCGTCGCAACTTCATTTCACGTGCCTCCACGCGCCCTCACGTGCCTCAACACTCTCGCTAACGTCATTGTTGACGTCAGCCCTAGTTGCGCCGTTGCTGACGTCACTTGCTCACGTCAGCCGCTGACGTCATCTTTTGACTCTGGGGGTTTGACCGTTGACTTTTCAAGTTTGACCGTTGACTTTGACCGGACCATTGACCGTTGACTTTTCTCAAGAGTTGACTTTTGCAGTCCAGGTGCTCCTTACCCAGTTTTTCGCGTAGATTTCATTTTTGCAGTCCATTTTTGCATATTTTGTTTCTAAATGAAGAATAAGGACAAGTCTTCTTCCTTTTGCAACAATCGTCGTCGACGATCCAGCAATCATTTTTGCAATTTATGTAAACAATTTGGTCACAGTATTGAGACTTGCTATCATCGCAACAAATCAGCTGTTTCAATTTCTGCTGCTACTGTTGCTAACACTGAGAGTGACCAACCAATGGCTCCGGTCTTTGCACAGTCTCGGTCTTCTGGATCCACTTTCACCATTTCCAGAGATGACCTTATAAACATCATCGCTAATGTCATTCGTATGGTTGGTAATGCATCTTATTCCTCTTCTCTCTCAGCTTTATCTGGTATGTCTCCTACCTCTTGGCTTATGGATTCTGCTTGTTGCAATCACATGACATCTCATTCGTATTTATTTTCTGAACTTAAACCTGCACCACACCCTCTTAATATTCGCACATCAAATGGTTCCACAATGTCTGGTCATAATATAGGCTCTGTTTCGACCTCTAACCTCTCGGTTCCTGGAGTCTTTAATGTTCCTGACCTTTTTTACAATTTATTTTTTGTGGGACAATTAGCTGAGTTGGGTTATCGCATTATCTTTGATTATTCTGGGTATATTGTGCAGGATCCAAGGACGGGACAGGAGCTTGGGGCTAGTCCCAGAGTTGGGCGTATGTTTCCCGTGGACAACCTTCGTCTTCCACTTGTTGCTCTTGTTTCTGTTGCTACAGCTACTGTAGTTTCTTCTGTTCCTTCCCTTGCACTTTGGCATGCTCGACTTGGTCACGCATCTTCCTTTCGGGTACAACAATTGGCTTCTAGAGGTTTGTTAGGTTCAGTGTCTACCGAAAATTTTGATTGTGTCTCATGTCAGTTAGGAAAACAACTAGCTTTGCCCTTCAATACTAGTGAATCAATATCCACTGATATCTTTGACCTTATTCATTATGATGTTTGGGGGCCTTCCTCTGTCTCTAGTATTGGTGGGTCTCGATATTTTGTTGTCTTTGTTGATGATTACTCTCGCTATAGCTGGATTTTTAATATGAAACATTGTTCTGAATTATTGCAAGTATATTCTAATTTTGCAAAAATGGTTGAAACTCAGTTTTCCAAACGCATCAAAATTTTTCGATTTGATAATGCTCTTGAGTACACTCAATATGCTTTTCAAATTGTTTTACATTCCTATGGCATTGTTCATCAACTAACTTGTTCAGGTACCTCTTAGTAAAATGGTAGAGCCGAACGAAAATTTCGTCATATTCTTGACACTGTTCATGCTCTCCTTCTCTTTGCCAAAATTCCTGCTCCTTTTTGGGGCGAAGCTGCTCTTCATGCTGTTCATACTATTAATCGCATTCCAAGTCCTGTTATCCAAAATCAAACTCCATATGAGCGCCTTTTTGGGTCACCTCCAGACTATCACCACCTTCGCTCCTTCGGTTCTGCTTGTTTCGTTCTTCTTCAACCACATGAGCATAACAAACTTGAGCCTCGGTCAAGACTTTGTTATTTTCTTGGCTATGGCGAAACTCAAAAGGGGTATCAGTGTTATGATCCTGTCTCTCATCGTCTTCGTGTCTCTCGCAATGTTGTCTTTTGGGAACATCGCCTCTTTGTCGAGCTCTCTTACTTCCGTGCCTCCCTATCTTCCTCCTTTGTCTTAGATCATTTTCCAGATGAGGCCTATATTCCTTCTGTAGTTAATTCTGATCCCCCTGTAGTTGCTCCTGATTCTCTTGTAGACTTCTCTGTCCAACCACCAGACATCATTGATCCCTTTCCTAGTTCACCCTTTAATGAACAGGTGGAAGATGAACAGGTCGAAGACGAGCTACCTAACCTCAACCTTGAGCTTGGGTCCCCTGCTCTTGCTCTGCCTGAAGATCTTGCACAAGACATTCTACCTCGTCACTCAACTCGGGTAAGATCCATTCCTGCACATTTACTTGATTATCATTGTTACACTACCCTTGCTACACTACATGAGCCTCACACCTATCGTGAGGCTTCCACTGACCCTTTATGGCAGATTGCAATGAAAGAGGAACTTGATGCATTATCTAAAAACCATACTTGTGATTTGGTGACACTTCCTCCTGGGAAATCTGTGGTTGGTTGTAAGTGGATCTACAAGATTAAGACTCGCTCTGATGGGTCCATTGAGCGCTATAAAGCTCATCTCGTTGTAAAAGGTTTTACACAGGAGTATGAGATTGATTATGAAGAGACCTTTACTCCGGTTGCTCGTATCTCATCTATTCGAACTCTCTTAGCTATTGCTGCTGCCAGAAAATGGGACATTTTTCAGATGGATGTCAAAAATGCATTCCTTAATGGGGATTTAAGTAAAGAAGTTTATATGCAACCTCCTCCTGGTCTCTTTGTTGAATCAAATAAGGTTTGTTATCTTCGCCGTGCTCTTTATGGCCTTAAACAAGCTCCACAAGTTTGGTTTGCCAAATTCAACTCTACCATCTCTCGCTTAGGTTACATGGCCAGTCATTATGATTCTGCTTTATTTCTTCGTCGCACTGACAAAGGTACTATTTTACTTCTCCTGTATGTGGATGATATGATCATAACTGGTGATGATCTCAGTGGCATTCAAGAACTCAAGGATTTTCTCAGTCAACAGTTTGAGATGAAAGATCTTGGACATCTCAGCTACTTCTTGGGTCTTGAAATCACTCATTCTACAGATGAACTTTATATTACTCAAATCAAGTATGCCTTTGAACTCTTGTCTCGAGCTGGACTCACTGATAGCAAGACTGTTGACACTCCAGTTGAGCTTAATGCGCATCTGACTCCATCAGAGGGGAAACCGTTTGTCTAATCCCTCTCTTTACAGATGCTTGGTTGGCAGTCTAGTTTATCTCACTGTCACTCGTCTAGACATTTCCTATGCTGTTCACCAGGTGAGTCAGTATCTGTCTGCTCCATGATCGACTCACTATGCTGCTGTTCTGCGCATTCTTCGATACCTAAAGGGCACTCTCTTCCATGGTCTTTTCTACTTTACTCAGTCTCCTCTTGTTCTCCGTGCATTTTCTGATGCTGATTGGGCAGGAGATCCCACTGATCGCAGGTCCACCACTGGTTATTGCTTTCTCCTTGGTTCTTCTTTGATTTCTTGGCGAAGTAAGAAACAAACTTTTGTGGCTCGCTCTAGTACTGAAGCAGAATATCGTGCCCTTGCTGATACCACATCTGAGCTCCTTTAGCTACGATGGCTTCTTACGGATTTGGGTGTGTCCACATCCTCTGCTACTCCCCTTTATTGTGACAACCAGAGTGCCATTCATATTGCTCACAATGATGTCTTCCATGAACGGACTAAACACATCGAGATTGATTGTCATTTTATCCGTTATCATCTTGTCCATGGTGCTCTCCAGCTTTTCTCCGTCTTCTCCAAAGATCAACTTGCAGATATCTTCACCAAGTCACTTCCTAAGGGACGCACTCGTGATTTAGTTGACAACCTCGAACTGGTCTCACATCCACCTTGAGTTTGAGGGAGGCTGTTAACGTATATTATGTTATGGGCTTTAGGCCCAGCTAGGTTACTTGTATAGCACACTTGTACTTGTACAGCACACTTGTACTTGTACTACACTTTACTTGTACCGCACACATATGCCTCCTATATAAAGGCACTAATGTATATTCTTTAATTTGTAAAATACAATACTATTGCATTTAGTATTTCTAATAGTGGGAGTGATGAAAAGTTGATGGGAATTGCGTTGTGCATTGTTTTTTTTACAAAAGAGTTGTGTAATTGCTCTAAGCTTACATGTTTGTTTAAAGTCAATGGATTTGCAAGGACATCTACAGTACGCTCTTCTTTTATGACAAAATATGGTAAATTTTAATTACCTCACCTTTGGCTGCTCTATGTGTCCTCTATCTATTTTAAGTGGAACGGATTGGGAAATAAACTTAGTCAAATTGATGTGACTGGATCCAGTAAACTTGATATTGAAATAAGTACCAATAACTTGGTGGTGGTGAAAAATGGGATTCATGTGGTATAAAAGCAGCATACCCGGTGAGGATCTGGGTGCAGTTGATCATGATATTGATGATACTCTTATGACGATGATGGGTGGGGCCTAGTGATGAAGACTACTCTTATGACGAACCACCTCCAATATAAGAGAAATTTTTGACCTCTTTGCCTGTAAGTCATCATCTTTCTTCTTTCTATTATACAATTTACAAATCTTGATGTTCTCTTTATTTTGGGGAGGGAATCCAATGAAATGAAAGTGTAGGTTTTGATTGTCAGGTTTATTTTTGGCATGTCAACAAATTTAATTTGTCATAGGTATAAATTATAAAGTTTTTCTTTTTGGAGTTCCCTTACTAGCATTTAAAAAAAATAAAAATAAATATAAATCATAGCATTTAGTGTGCAGATGTACCGTAGCATATTACCTTTTGGCCCTCATATAGCCACTTTTTTTCCCTTTAAAATCAAGTTGGAATAATTTAATTTTTTCTTGCTGTCTTGTTGGGGCACTTTTATATGGCGGCGGTAAGAGGGATTGTTAGCAGAGCCATGTTGAAGAATTAGACAAGTAGGGTTCTTTCTCTCACATCCACTTGGGCTCTTTCTATAGTGGTCAAGCTCAAGGACTCAAAATGGTCAGCTATTTAAATTAACTGTCAAATGGCTCTTATTATTGATTAAATCATGTTTTTATTTTGTCCTGCAAATGTAATTCTCTGTTGAACTTCTATTTCTATGCAAATACTTATTGAAATTTCTCTTGAGGACTGTTGCATTTATATAATTGTTGTTTTGCCTTTTCTCCAACAGTCCCACATATATAATGTATTCTTTTTCTTTTCCCTTGCCGGCATTTGGGTCTATGATTCATATTTAAGAAATATCCAACAAAAACCCGGCTTGGTTCGGATGTTGATTTTGGACCATGATTTGCACAACTTATATGCAATTGAAGTTAGAAAAAGAAAAGTAATGAAAAAATGTTGAAGTTTGTAAAACTATTTTTTTTTCACTGTTTGGTGATCAAAAAAGAGAAATGAAGAATAAGTGGATAACTATTCAATGTTCCATGACAATGAGTCTTAGTAAAGTTTATAGCAGAATTTACTATTCATATGAGAGTTGAGAATATTACCCAAAAGATTGAAGAATAAATTTTCAATGAATTTGTCTTATAATTTGTACAATATGTTGTTTTATTAGGCATGAAAGCTTTTATCCAAAAACAAAACACACTTCACTGGAAAAGTTTTGGATAATGACTACTTGAATAAGCTCCTCTATTATGTTCTTAAGATAAAATTCACACAAAGATTCATCACCACAAATGAACAATGACATTAGTAGAAAAGATATGAATAAAAACGCAATCAATTTACACATCACCTCCCTGGTTTCATTTCAGAAATGAAATACACTAGAATTTCTTGAATAAGGTTTCAAAACATCAGCAGCCTCTAGAACCAAAGCCAATTACATAGGAAACTGCAGCAGAACAAGCAACATTCAGTCCACATCTGCAAACAAAGTGTAGTCAATTTCTTCATTCTATCCACCTTCAACTCCAACCCCCCTTCTAAATATTTTAAAACCCAATGCTTCAAATCCATGGTCAACATCTTTGAACTAAACATCTTTGAACCTGAAGTGATCACTAATATTTCATCCAAATACCTGACCACATACATCTTTACTGGCTGGCTTGTAAAACACGCCAGACACCGAAATAAGCTCCTCTGATTCAAACTTTGTATTCTCCTGATTTTTCTGAAAACGCATATCTTGAATTTATTTATCAAACCCATTAAAGTAAATATTAATCAAAATTGAAAACAACCCGTTTTCATGAGGAAACCCCCTTCCTAAGTAACAACCACCCAATTCAATTCCCACCACCTCACACTCAAACCAACCTCTTTATAATACCGACAAAGAAACCATCCTTTATTTTCTCTTCAATAAAGAAACATAGCTTATTTACATGCCTATTATCAAAAAAATTTCGATCAAATGTGACAGTAAACCACCAACTAGGATTCTCTATTGAGTTCTTAAGGTACCTAATGGCAGTGTGGCGTCCCATACTGACACGCTCACCATAAGAAAAATTAACAAACCATTCATCATACACAATTTCCAACACCATCCTAATAGCTTCAATCAAAACCTTTAATTTCAAGTTGGGCAAGACCAAGGACTTAACTTTCATTCTTGAGGGCATCATTGTGAAAAAACAAGCTTCAATATCAAACCGATTCTCGCAGAGCTGGCGGCCCATTTCTTCAATATCAAATTGCCTCGAGACCGAGTGTAGAAGGGACTGTGAGTCAAGGGAGCTGAGGCCATTGTTGGGTTGTGGAGTTGTGAGGTTTTGGCAGGCAGTGAGGAGCACGTTGGGCAAAGCAAGGACATTTGAGACAAGATTGGAGAATGTGACATGTGAGCATTGAGTGAGAACTAAGGCTTTGATTTGGGGTTTTGTGAGGGTTTCTGTGGGGTTTGTATGAATCAAACTACAAATTAAGGATCAAACAGCTGGTGTGGTGAGCATGACAGTCACAATGCTGTAGAATAAATTGAGCATGTCAACATGAGATACTTACATTTACATAGAAGAAGGTAAGAAGGCACCGAAAAAACAGTTTAAGGAAAGACATGATTATCATATTGAAAGGATACGTAAGGCATAAGAACAGAATTTTCAGGGACAAAATGGTTTTGTAATCCTGTTCCATCATAATAGACTGAGCAATGAGATAAATCAAGTGCTCAGGATTGGGAAAATAAAGGATGCCTTTCACAAAAACCTAGAGAAGTTACAAACTAACCATCCAAAATCCTGGAGAAGTATTGGATAATGACTGCTTGAATATGTTTCTCTATAATGGTTTATAATAAACTTCACACGATGATTCATCACCACAAATGACAATGACATTAGTAGCTAAAAAGAAAATCAATAAAAACGCAAAAAATTTACACATCACCTGACTGGCCTCATTTCAGAAAAGAAATACAGAAGAATTTCTAGAACAAGGTTCAGATCAATAGCAGCCACCAGAACCAATGCCAATTATGTAGAAAACTGCAGCAGAACATGCAACATTCAGTCCACATCCACAAATGCAGTGCAGTCAATGTCTTGCAGGGTGATATTCCCCATATATAAATCATTTATGTGATGAGAACAGAGAGGGAGGCATTTCCGATTGAGACTTTCATGAACTGCACCCATCCCTGGGACCCACTTGTCCTCAACAGATGGATTCACATTCAAACGGTTCTGCAGTAACCATACCCGATAATAAACAGTATCCATTCTGTCACAGAAATGACCGATACAGGAACATGAAGGCTCAACAGAAGCCAACCTGATCAAAGCCAAAGATAAAGCCCCATCAACAGGACTTGGATCCGAAAGATTTTGATCTCCCATCATTTTAACCTCTCTTTCTGTGGGGAAGTACACTTCTTCATTTCCATTAAAATCAGAGACCTTCAAATCTTTAGTGTAATGCTTAATGGCTTCACGTTTGGTTGACTCATGCTTCTCTGCTAGTGTCAAAATGCAAGAGAACCTCAAGTGATAAGTTACTACAGTTTTAACCATCTTGAAGTTGTGACAGCAACAGAAGAAATCAAGCCACCTTCTCCCTACTCCTGCATACCACTTGATAATATCAATATCTTCAAGAACAATGAGTAACTTGATCGGCCTAGGGCGACCCATGTTATTTGTAAAACCAGCCATCTTAACTGCCTTCCTAACAAGTTCTACTGGTGCATCAACTTTCATACACAGCCTTGTCAAATCCTCAACTGTGCTCTTAGCGTATTTCTGTTCCTCTTCCTCCTCCACTCTCTTTTCTTCTTTCTCTAATGCCTTTCTAGCTTGGACCGGACTCAAATACTTGTCAACTTGCTCGTGGAACTTATCATACGCATCAACCAGCTCTTGGGGCAATTGACCTCTAATGTGCCTTAAAGAGAGAAAATCGCCTGCTGTAAGCATCCGATGCCATTCCCAACGCTCTTCCAAGGAACCCAAGAAATCATGGACCACTTCATCAGTCCAATTTCTGAAGATTTCTCGAACCTCATTCTCAATTTGAAAGTCAAATTTAAACCCATCACTTTGCTTCAACTTCTTAAAAACATGCTGCAATATCTTCATCCCCAGTATCTTTCTTTTCCTCTCTCTGGCATTTTTAAATTCTAAAGCTCTAACTTCCTCCTGCCTAAGGTACTTCTTCCGTGCCCTAATTGCTTTCTCCGTCATGGGAGGATGCAAGACTGAAGGTGGAACTGCCTGTAGTTCCATACCTAGAAAACTAATATTCTCAGATACTGCACTATGAATTGCCGTCTTCATTTTATCCACCCTCAAATCCAACCTACCTTCTAAATATTTCAAAACCCAGTTCTTAAAGTCCATGGTCAACATCTTTGACCCTGACGTTATCACTAATATTTCATCCAAATACCTGACCACGTACATCTTCACTGGCTTATAAAATAGGCCAGACATCCAAACAAGCTGCTCTGATTTAAACTTTGGATTCTCCTGATTTTTCTGAAGACGCATATCTTGAATTTCTTTATCAAACCCATTAAAGTAAATATTAATCAAAATCGAACACAACCCGCTTTCTTGAGGAAACCCCCTTCCTAAGTAACAACCACCCAATTTAATTCCCACCCCCTAACACTCAAACAACCTCTTTATTAAACCAATCAAAGAACCATCTTTTATTTTCTCTTCAATAAACAAACACAACTTATTTACATGCCTATCATCAAACCTTTCTCTATCAAATGTGACACTAAACCACCAACTAGGATTCTCTACCGAGTTCTTAAGGTACCTAATGGCGGTGTGGCGTCCCAGACCGATACGCCCACCATAAGAAAAAGTTACAAACCGTTCATCATACACAATTTCCAACACCATCCTAATAGCTTCAATCAAAACCTTTAATTTCAAGTTGGGCAAGACCAAGGACTCACCTTTCATTCTTGAAGGCATCATTGTGACACAACAAGCTTCAATATCAAACCATTGATAGACATTAATTGCAAACAGCTAACTTTTTCCTTTTTCACTTTTTTTTGTGTGTGTGTGTGTGTGTGTGGTGAATTTCTTTTTTTGAACCTGGACTTTAGTTTGGTTTTAATTAAATGAATTTAAATTATTTTTTTAAGTCGAAAATAGGTTATTTGTATTTTAATTAGGGGGATCCTTCTAATTTCTATCTTTTTTTTTTTTTTTGGGTTTATAAATCATATTTTTAGGAAGGCTAGTGTTTTTGCCCATAAAATGGAGCCAAATGAGAGATTTAACCCCATCTCTTCCTCCCTAAATTTTCGTTTTAAATCACAAGATAGATTAATTCCCTCCCCTGTGATTTGTTTCTAAGTCTTTTCTTTCTATGAATATTACATGTTTATTTAGAAAAAACAAATGTTTAACATTGATGTCAATAAGAGATTTTATGACCTAAATATTTTTAAAGTGTAATTTTCTTAGTTAGCATCAAGTCATTAACTAGCTTTTAGAAATTAATAATAAATAAATAGAAAAAGGTCATCAACTAGTTGAAATTGCTAGGAATGCAACATAGAAACATAAAAATCATCTTCCAAACTACTTTTTATGCTAAAGCAGCATAGATTGAACTGATACATATTGGGAATTTTGCTAATTTAGTACTTTTGCAATTCAATTGGTAATGCCATGACATAAACTGATATTTATTGGAATAAGTATTGATAAAAAAAAATTTATCAAGATTGAAAAACAATTTTTTGGTTGAAACTGAGGTCTCATTAACAAGATACTCCGATAATTGATATTTAGCTCACTTTCAATGCAAGCCCATCACATGCATAATATATTAGAGGCAGGGAAGTACATTTAACCCACCAATCGACCCAATATTTCATGTTATTTTTTGTGGGTTGAATTAGGTGATGGATTGGGTTGTGTTTGTTTTTTTTTTTTTTCTTTTTTTAAGCTTGGGTCAAGTTAGGTGCGAGTTGGCAAATTTTTTTATTGGAATAACCTGATCTCACCGATATTAAAACTAATTATGTAAATAATACTAGTTTATTGAATAATATACTTAAATAATTAAATGAAACCACAATTTTTCTATTTGGTTTGACAAAATGGCCCTATCATGGTTACTCAATCCAAACCTTACATTGCATTCTTTTTAGAGCTACCAAGGGTTGGAGATTTCTCAATCCTAAGAGGTCAGTTGGGTTGAAAAATACCCCAAACCCAACCCATCCTATACGCAACTCCATAGTTCATTTGTTTTTTTTTTGTTTTTTTTTTATTAATCATATTTTAAAGAAATTCATTTGTTTATAGTATTTACTATTTATTCAGTTATGTGCTAGCAAAATGAAATGTATCTGTCCAAAGAGAGTAAGTAGCCACGAAAGTGTGCAAAAACTGCCTTAATACCTGCAAAATGAAATGAAATGTATATTTGTGTTTTTTAGAACAGAGAGAGAGAGAGAGAGAGAGAGAGAGAGAGAGAGAGAGATTTGTATGTTTGTGTATTTCAGCCCATGGGCTTGGACCTAGTGTAGAGAATGGACCTTTTCACCTCTTCACAATTTGGCCCTGTGGCCTCTCATAGTCCAATCCCAATTATTGTAAATTGAATTTTCTTTTCATCTAGGTGCACCAATTAGATTTCTTTTTTTTCTTTTTTCAATTTCAAATGGGGAATATGTAAACTAGAACATGTGTAGTCTACCTTCCACCCACCAAAAATCCTTTATCTCCTATCGATTGAAATCAAAATATCCTTTTATTGAAGGAGAAAAATGTATCATTTTAATAACAAAAACTAATGATTTGCTTGGGGAGAAAGAGCCCAATCGAGAAATTGATTTAACGATAAAAACTTCAAAATGTCACTTTTCTTTATTTCTTGGGTAAATTGCAAATTATATTCCTAATGTTTGGGGTGTTTAGATTTTACACCTTGAAGTTTCAGAATTTGAACTTTACCTCCTGAAATTTGGTAGTGTTTAGATTTTACACCTTGACGTTTCAAAATTTGGAAATTTTAAGGGTGTTTGGATTTTAATCTCTAAAGTTTGGGAGTGTTTGACTTTTACTCCTTAAAGTTTCAAAATTTGGGAATGTAAAATCCAAATATTTCCAAACTTTAGAGGGTAAAATCCAAGTTCTAGAGTGTCAAGGTGAAAATCTAAACACCCTAAACTTCAGAAAGTAAAATCCAAATTCTAAAACGTTAGGGTGTAAAATCTGAACACTCTCAAATTTTAGGGGTGTAATTTGCAATTTACCCTTATTTCTTTCTTTCATGTGATGATGCTCACAATTGTGTGGTCCAAACTTGACAAAATATATAGTTAGCAGCTATATGTCTTAATTAATATTCACACATAGCATTAGTGCATTATAGAGTGCTTGTCCTTGTTCCCACTGTCATGCTAAATGATAGGTGGGATGCAAGTGTCTGAAAATGGTTTACCTCTTGTTCATTGATACTTGTCACACTGAAAATTGCCATATAAAATGCAAGGTTGTTTTATTCGCTTCAGTCCTTCTTATGTCAATAATGGACTCGTACAAATTTACTTCAGACCATGAAACCAAATTTGGGGTTGGCTTGATTTTGACTTGTCTTCAAAAAGCATTCTAAATTGAAGTTAATATCATGAAATTTCTTTTTCTTTTAAAATTTACTAGGATCAATAATATACATCTCAACTTCTATTGGATGTAACTTTTATCAATAATACACATTGATAGGCCACAAACTGAATGACCCTTTGTGATAGAAATTAATTAATTAAATAGCCAAGTTATTAATTAATCAATTTATCATGCAAACACGTGGTAGCACAAACAAATCATCAATAAACTAATAATGCAGCGGAAAATAAATAACACGGTGATTTGTTTACGAATGGGGAAAACCTAACAGCAAAAACCCCATCGGGTGATTTTCAGGTCACCACTCCCGAAACTCCACTATTATCACAACAAGCAGTTACAAGTAAAGGAATCCCAAATACCTTACCAACCTACAGTTGAACCCTTACCCCAATACTCAATTGGACTTGTTCTGTAGTGACAGTTCCCCTTTCTAATGCATGACTCCCAAGTACGTGACTAACCAATTGCGCGGATCCTAGTACGCGACTTCAATCACCAACTAAGAAGGTTGTTGGTTGCAAAGTTCTTCAGTTCATCCACACGATAAAAATCAAGAAGATGCTTGGTCACAAAACTCTACGGTGCACATATAGAGCAACTTCTTCGTGAGAAAGAGATGAACTAGGGCAAGAACTTCGTCTCCGGAATAGAGTTTGCTCAAAACTTGTGCAACTTGTGAACTCTTTGACGGCCCTTAAAACAATCATTTTATATGTCTAGGGTTAGGAGAAAAGAAATCCCAAAAACAAATTCACGGATCCCAAGAAAATCATATTTGAATTCTGAAAATCTTAAACCTCGACAGATAGGAGGTGTCGAGCAGCTGTCGAGCTTTAAATAATTTGCACTATCAACTTGATTTCTTGAACAGACTTGAAGGCTTCAATACTTGATCTTGAAACATGGTTTCTTGAAGTATTTAACCATATCCTAAATCTACCCAAATACAAGTAAAGTGCGTTTTGTCAAAGGATAAGCCAATTACATAAAATCATGACATATGTACTTAATGTGAAACACATATGTCCTAACAATCTCCCCCTTTGGCAATCCGTGACAAAACCACAATAAACAAATGAACATATGAGAGAAGTCATAAATCACTCAACTCATATTCACTTGTTGAATACAATAAAATCTATCCTAACACAAACTCTTGAAAAACTTTGCTAAAAGAGAGTTTATGGCAAGTAAACTTTGACAACCTGTATTTCTGAACACTTTAAACAAAACTCATCAAGGCATCTTTGTGTGAAACAGAAATAATAGATTGCATACAAGTATAAGAAACATGTGTATTAAGGGAGAAAAGAAACAACACATGAAGGGGTAGGTGAAAGAAAAACATACATCAACATAAATAAGGAGATAAGTACAAAGTATGTCTATAAATGGTTACAAGACCTCATGTACAAGAATAATGTATCTAAAAAGAAAGAAAAGAAAAGATACATACTATCCTCACTACATCCCTCAAAATGTATCAACACTCCCCCTAACAAAATGGTCATATACTAACTCTCCCCCTAAGACTGACTACTCTCATATCAAAACTACTCCCCATTTTTGTCATGAGTGACAAAGGGTAAGAGTGTCAAGTAGACATCTCATCGGTAGAGCTAGCATCTCCATCAGCATCATCTGAAGCATCATCGTCATCACCATCATCATCATCCTCATCCTCAGAAGTAGAAGCCACGTGAGTAGGTGGTGAAGGAGTAGCCTCAGGAGCAAAACCACCCATGGACGCCTGTCGCCGTGTAATACGACCGACACGAACGTTCATCTGATATGACTCCGTAGAGAGTGTATCTAGGCGAGCATCCATACGCTGCAGCTGCACCATAATGTCTCCTGAAGTCACATCGCCCGAAGAAGAAGGAGGAGCGGATGTGGATGGAGCAGAACGGGATGGAGCTGAACGGGAGGGAGGAGCTGTTGAATCCGACTGCCGTGACCGAAGCTGGGCCTCACTACGTTTAACGGTAGCGTAATCTATGGCACACATGACGGTGAAATGGTTTGAAAAGGGAAAAGGAACGAAAAAATGGCGTAAGACCCTCGTGATAACGGAAGGAAAGATGAGTTTATCATGGGACGCCGAATCTAGATGAACATCTATAATAGACAGAATGAAATAAGAAGGGAAATCTATAGTAAGATACTCAAGAAGAGATAACAAAAATCGAGCACGAGACTCTGTGATGGAGTTATAGTGAGCGAGTTGATGCAAAACAAAGGTCATCACCATGTTCATGAATCTAAGACCTTTAGCAAAAGGTCAACATGGTGTAAACAGACGCTCACCCCAAGTAGAAGGGCGCTCACAGAAAGTAGACATGAGCTCATCCTTAGACACAGTCCTCAGACGCTCACAACTAGAATAGTTAGGAAACTCTATCCTAAGGACCCGAAGCACATCCGCAACAAGTTGCAGTGTGATAGGAATGCGCGTACCTTGAACGCGAGTGAAGAAAAGAGGTACTGACCGATCAATCCTGTGCATGTTGGAGTAAAACTCCTAGATAAGCATGAGAGGACAGGTGACCGAGACGTCACATAGTGACTCCCATCCCCTACTGTGAATGACAGAAGGAAGGTCGGTGTCGGCAAAGTCCGACAGAACGACTTGGCGTTCCGAATGAATGCCTCGTCTAGAAAAGTTCCCCGAAAATGCCTTGAAGGCATCATCATCATGGAACCGGATATGAGATAGAGTAGGATCAGATGATGAAGAAGCTCCAGAATGAAGAGGGTTTCGGGCTGGAGTGGATTTATGCTTAGGTGCCATAGACACGACTAACGTAAACAGAAAGAGAGGGAGAGAAAAGAAAGATAATCAGAAAAGTCCCAAGCAATTTCAAATATAACAATTATTTTGAAAAGAGAGTACGTATGCATGGGAAATGCATGAACATGTGACATGCAAAAGAAATTGCATCATGGACTCGGCCCAATCGAACCTATCATCACATAAACATATAGCACACATCTAAATGCATGACAATACCATTATAATGCTAATGTGATGCAATGTATGAGGTTTTAAACTCATTTAAGTAAAAATCCATCCCAAAATTTCAATAATAACTCATCAATTTTGAAAAACCCCAAAACCTAGGTTTCAAAACATGAAATGCATGAATATAAAAGGATTAGAAGTTTACCAAGTAAAGAAATTCTTGAAAAAGCTTGAAGAATCCTTGAGGAACAAAGATTGGAGTGAGATGAGAACGTTTGGGAGAGAAAAGTGAGAAGTATCAAGAGAGAGATCGAGTGAAATGAGGGACGGATCGCACAGGATGTTTAAATAGTACCAGCAGTAAATCTCGATAGATGCAGGTATCGAGATGTATCGAGATATCTGTCGAGGAGGTGTCGAGAAAAATGGTCGTCAACAGCTGAGGTATCGAGGAGGTGTCGAGGAACAACTCAACAGAACCAAGAACAGAAGCTCGATCGATCCACCAGGTATCGAGGAGCTGTCAGGATTGCAATTGGAAAAAGCTGAAGAAGCTCGACAGATAGCAAGGTATCGAGGAGGTGTCGAGTCAGCATTTAAAACCAGTTTTTTGAGATGAGAAAAACACAGACATGAATGCAATCCAACATGCAACTCAAACAACGATCTAATCAACATATTTAGCTCTCAAAATCATCTTTCAATAAAAATTTTAAGCACATGAATCTTCAAAAAGAAACGCACACACACACACTAAACAAGTCTAACCAATTTTATATTTCAAAAACAAATCAAGACAATTTAGTGAGCATACATTCAGACATATAAAACCTTGTGATAGCCAAATCACATTGTACCTGCACATGTATCAAGAATAGCAAAGAATATTGTGTGTTGTGTCTGAAAAACATCGCAAGATTGCATAAGTGTATACATGTTATAACAATTTGAGATATGAGAAAATCACTTTAACTAACACACAATCATAACTGCTTGATGGAGACTATTACCTGCGAGGTACATCCTATAACTCTCACATCTCCTAAAATACACGCTTGCAATCATATTTAAAGTATTTTTGACCTTTTTGCTTTTTATTTTCTTTGCATTTTTTCTTTTTAAGTATATCATGCATGGGCATATTAGAGAGAGAAAGGAAATACCCAATGATATTTGACATTCTAATTTTGCTATGCCTAAGCACACAAATGTCATTGACACTGCACTTTTGCTATGCCGAAGCATACAGATGTCATATTATGATTGGCGGGCAACAGTGGTGAAATGGTTATTTATGCATTTCTCTTAGGATTTTCTAGTCCTTCCCATCAAAAAGAGTGATATGAGTGTTAAGTATAAGAGACAACTTAATCTTACTCATCACAAACACGAGCCACAAAACTCACTTGCTTAGTTGTGCATAGAGATGTTCATCTAAGCTACAAATGATACAAAGTTTAGAAAACTTTGTTTTGATGGCCATCCAAGGTACACAAGTACCAATGTACACAAAACACACACTGTTTTTGTATTTTTCTGATTTTTCAATTTTTTTTTATTTTTTATTTTTATATGAAAAAAAAAATGAATAAAGCAAAACTGAAAGATAACCAAACAAAAACATGTTAAACAACCAACGCATAAAAACTAGATGCAGATGCATGAGGAAGAAAGAAAAAGAGAGGAAGATCATCCCATGGAGATAACACCAATGTTTTGACGAAGGAATTCGAAGCGTTTATAGTCAAGAGGTTTGGTAAACAGGTTAGCCTTCTGATCATCAGTGTGAATAAACTCAAGAGTGAGAATACCATCTTCAACAAGCTCCCTAATGAAGTGATGTCGAATCTCTATATGTTTGGTTCTAGAATGTTGAACCGGATTCTTAGAGATGTTAATGACACTGGTATTGTCACAATAGATAGTGAGATGTTCTTGACAAATACCATAATCATGGAGGAGTTTTTGCATCCATAGGAGTTGGGTGCAACAGCTACCAACAACAATGTACTCAGCTTCTACAGTGGATAATGAGATGGAGTTCTGCTTTTTACTTATCCAAGAGACAAGATTATTACCCACATAGAAACAACCCCTTGAAGTACTCTTTCTATCATCAGCATTCCCAGCCTAATCAGCATCAGAGTACCCAGCTAAGACATCACTTGTGTCCTTGCTGTACCACACACCAAACTCAGCAGTGATTTTGACATACTTTATGATTCTCTTTAAAGCAGTCATATAGGACTCTTTAGGATTAGCCTGATATCTAGCACACACTCCAATATTGTAATTAATGTCAGGTCTACTAGCAGTAAGGTAAAGAAGACTACCTATCATGCTTCTATATAGAGAAGAATCAACACTTTTACCTAACAAGTCAACAGTGAGTTTAACATTTGGGCTCATAGGGGTTCTGACAGAACTGACAGATTTTAAACCAAACTTTTTCACAAGATTCTCAGCATATTTAGATTGAGATAGGAATATACCTAAATCTTGTTGATGAATCTGCAACCCAAGGAAGTGAGTCAGCTCTTCAATCATGCTCATCTCGAACTCGGCCTGCATGAGTTTTGAGAAACCATGAGCAAGTTCATCCTTAGTCGATCCAAAGATGATGTCATCAACATAGACTTGGGCAACTATCAGCTCGCCATCTTCTCTTTTGATGAAAAGAGTCTGATCAACCTTTCCTCTTATGAACCCATGTGACACCAAGTATTGTATAAGCCGATCATACCAAGCTCTAGGAGCTTGCTTTAACCCATAGAGTGCCTTCTTGAGGTACAGTACATGATCTGGAAAGTGTGGATCAATAAATCCTTTTGGTTGAGCAACATAAATGTTTTCTTTGAGCAATCCATTTAAGAAAGCAGTCTTCACATCTATCTGATAAAACTTGAACTTTAATTGACAAGCCAGTGCAAGGAAAATTCTGATGGACTCCATACGGGCAATCGGAGCAAATGTTTCATCATAGTCTACTCCTTCCATTTGCGAGTATCCTTGAGCTACAAGCCGAGCCTTGTTACAGATCACATTACCCTCCTCATCAGTCTTATTGCGGAATATCCACTTTGTACCAATGATGTGTTCACCCTCCGGTCTAGGTACCAAGGTCCAAACATCATTCTTCTAAAACTGAAGAAGTTCATCATGCATTGCTTCGACCCAACTTTCATCCTGAAGAGCTTCCTCAACTTTTATGGGTTCAACCTGAGATAGATAACAAGAGTAAGACACAATGTTAGCAATGCATTTATCAACAGTTCGTTTCCTCAATGTGAGTTCATTCATATTTCCCACAATAACTTCTGGAGGATGATTTAATTTAACTGTGGATAAAGGTCTTTTCTCTTCATGAGACTTAGAATCTGGTGAAGTGGGTATGTCTGCAGAATCTTCCAAAACACTAGGAGTACTAGGAGCACTTGGAGATGCAGGTTCTTGTTCAATAAATTCTTGAACTTCATTAGGCTCAGGAGGAAGAATTTCTTTGGGTAACTCCTCAATTCCTTTCTCTGAGAATCAGAATCTGAAGACTCATCAATAACAACATTCACTGTCTCCATTACCTTCATAGTTCTCTTGTTGTATACCCGATAAGCCTTGCTTGTAGAGGAGTGGCCCAAAAATATACCTTCATCACTCCTAGAGTCAAACTTTCCAACATTCTCTCTATCCTTGAGGATGAAACAGGTGCTTCCAAAGATCCTGAAGTACTTCACATTCGGCTTCCTTCCTTTCCATAACTCATATGGAGTCTTCTTGGTACCGGGTCTGAAGTACACCCTATTAACTGTATGACAAGCAGTGTTAACAACTTCTCCCCACAAGTTTTTGGCCAAATCCTTGTTGTATAACATGGCTCTGGCCATCTCCTGAATAACTCTGTTCTTTCTTTTTACCACACCATTCTGTTGAGGAGTAATAGGAGCAGAGAATTCTTGAGATATGCCTAATCTTTGGCAAAAGGACTCCATACATGAGTTCTCGAATTCTTTACCATGGTCACTTCGAATTCGATCAATTTTCAGGTTCTTCTCATTCTGCAATCTTGTGCATAAAGCTTTAATGTGCTCAGGAGCATCAGACTTGGATCGTAAGAGAATGACCCAAGTGTACCTAGTGAAGTCGTCTACCACAACCATGATGTATCTCTTACCACCAAGAGACTCGGTTCTAGTTGGACCCATAAGATCCAAATGTAGAAGCTCCAATGGCCTAGATGTAGCTGATGTCTGAGTGCTTGGATGCTTAGCTTTTGTCTGTTTCCCAAGCTAACATGGATCACACACCACATTGTTCATTCTACTAAGCTTTGGTATTTCCGAGACTGATTCATGCCTAGATACAATAGAAAGATGTTTGTAACTCGCATGTCCCATCTGTTGATGCCATAAATCTTCATTTGGCAAATGAATGCTGTTGCACACAATACCAGCATCAGGAACCAATCCATAACAGTTGTCTAAAGTGCGAACACCGCTTATGAGGTTCTTTCCAGACTCATCCATAACAAGACATTTTCCCTTTGAGAATAGTACCATGAAATCTTGATCACATATCTGACTTATGCTTAACAGGTTCACCCTTAAACCTTCTACATAGAGGACATTTGCAATGTCTGGCAGTCCAGGTAGAGAAATAATTCCCTTTCCTTTAATTTGAGATTTGCTCCCATCACCAAAAGTGACATTGCCACCCTTTTTAGACTCAAAAATCTTGAAGAGAGATCTGTCTCCAATCATGTGCCTTGAGCAACCGTTGTCGAGGTACCACAAACATGTGTCCATAACTTTAAATGCGAATTTCATCATAAAACACACTTCATGTTTAGATGACAGATCAGTGGGAATGGTGCTTTCTCTCATCTGCCTTTTTCGAGCTAAGCTTTTAACTTTTACTCTTCTCAGACGAACTCCTTTGTACATTTTCATTCTGAGACAGTCTAGTTTCTTCTTAGCCAAATTGAGATCTTTTTCAATAGTCATCATAAAAGAATTCAAATAACTTTTAGACTTGTATTTTCTAAAACACTCAATTAAAAAGAGATTAGAAAAACAAGATGTATTTGAAAATAAAGATCTCTTCAAGCCGGTTACAGCCATGACAACAAGGGTCAATGGATCAACAACAAAGATTAAACCCTAATTAGAGTGTGCCTACTCTGATACCACTTGATAGGCCACAAACTGAATGACCCCTTGTGATAGAAATTAATTAATTAATTAGCCAAGTTATTAATTAATCAATTTATCATGCAAACACGTGGTAGCACAAACAAATCACCAATAAACTAATAATGCAGCAAAAAATAAATAACATGGTGATTTGTTTACGAATGGGGAAAACCTAACGGCAAAAACCCCACCGGGTGATTTTCAGGTCACCACTCCCGAAACTCCACTATTATCACAACAAGCGGTTACACGTAAAGGAATCCCAAGTACCTTACCAACCTACAGTTGAACCCTTACCCCAATACCCAATTGGACTTGTTCTGTAGTGACAATTCCCCATTCTAATGCACGACTCCCAAGTAAGTGACTAACCAATTGTGCGGATCCCAGTACGCGACTTCAATCACCAACTAAGAAGGTTGTTGGTTGCAAAGTTCTTCAGTTCATCCACACAATGAAGATCAAGAAGAAACTTGGTCACAAAACCCTACGGTGCACATACACAGCAACTTCTTCAAGAGAAAGAGATGAACTAGGGCAAGAACTTCGTCTCCGGTCACAATTTGCTTGAACAGAGTTTGCTCAAAACTTGTGCAACTTGTGAACTCTTTGACAGCCCCTAAAACAATCTTTTTATATGTCTAGGGTTAGGAGAAAAGAAATCCCAATGACAAATTCACGGATCCTAAGAAAATCATATTTGAATTCTGAAAATCTTAAATCTCAACAGATAGGAGGTGTCGAGCAGCTGTCGAGCAGGTATCGAGCACACCGAACTTTAAACAGCTTTCTTAAGCTCGATAGATGCAGCTGTCGAGCTTTAAATAATTTGCACTATCAACTTGATTTCTTGAACAGACTTGAAGGCTTTAATACTTGATCTTGAAACATGGTTTCTTGAAGCATTTAAACACATCCTAAATCTACCCAAATACAAGAAAAATGCGTTTTGTCAAAAGATAAGCCAATTACATAAAATCAAGACATATGTACTTAATGTGAAACACATATGTCCTAACACACATCTCAATAATTTTCTAATGATGCATTTTCTAATAAGCTTATATACCACTTGATTATTTTGTCTTTTTGTCCCCTTCATACTTATAAGAATTATTAAGATGATTAGTTATTGATAACAATCACCTCTAGAAAATGTTTAAGATTCATGATTTTTAA
Organism: Quercus alba; assembly: GCA_036321655.1. NCBI lineage: Eukaryota > Viridiplantae > Streptophyta > Magnoliopsida > Fagales > Fagaceae > Quercus > Quercus alba. Next base: position 8,608,708 of record CM070304.1, on the reverse strand, counting down.
CTTTTTTTTTTTTTTTTTTTTTTTTGAGAATACTAAGTATTTTCACACAGACACATACAAGGGGAGAGGAGAAAAGGTTTTAAAGAAACTAACAGTAGTCTATATCCAAAAGAGTCTAACTCTTAGATTTTTAACTTTAATCATACACAAAACATAAGTTAATAGATTGGATAGTAAACATCATTTGATATTAATTTAAAGTTCGGCAATTACATTAACAATGAAGAGAACATGTAATTTAATGACAGAATTTTAAAATTATTAAACCAATACAATGTTATTAAGTAGTATAATATTAAAAAAAAATTATCGCAAGTATAATAACATGATCCTCATTCTTTTTTTAAAGGACCCAGTTAATGAGTGTCTCAAATCAATAGTTAATGTTGAGGTTTTTTTTTTTTTTTTTTTTTGAGATAATATAGACAGAAGACACACGAAATGGGA